>OZ005653.1:205753812-207097312 GCA_963930645.1 Salticus scenicus | reverse complement strand
AAGTGCTTTTTACTTCCATAAAGAGAATTTTAAATTAATAAAACTAAATTTATATGCTAACTTTAAATTAATGTTCATGTATATAATTTTCCTATCATTAATTAGTGTCCAAGAAAAAATGCAGTAAAAATGAACAAAGAATGCCACATATGTATAAAATGTTTTAAATTAAATATGTTTTATAAAATCAAAGATTAAAACAAAATGTTAATTTCGGTTACGAATGCTAGGACACGTTCAAATGAACTTCGAATTCTAACACCTGTCTGGTGCAGAGAAATTTTTAAGAACAAAGTTTGCTACAAAGTTTGCTTGATTGTTCGTATGAATATTCATGTGTTATGCAATATTCATATGTTATGTTTGTAAAATATTGCTTACTAATAATAATAAAAAAAAAGCTTTGCAGAAGAAAATAAAGTTTTGCGTCAATAAATTCAGATATAACATTCTTTGTGAATGATAATCGAATAGAAAACTTTTTTTTTTCATTCGTTGAATAATAACCACTTATTAAAATTTTAAAATTCATCTTATAAAGTTTTTTTTTTTTTGACAGTTTAAATTAATATAAAGAACAAGAGCAAAATTTTTTTAATGGGTATTAAGGCCGAATATAATTGAATGTGAAAAATAATAAAATTATTACTTTTTTTTTCCGAAAATGCAATAAAAATATTGCTTTGAAAAGTATTTTTTATTTCCTCTTCCAAACAGTAAAATTTAACTTTTTTTTTTTTTTTTTTTAATATTATATTTCAAGTTTAGTTTTTTAAATAAAATTTATGACAAATTGATACAATTTTTATGTAATCACCGAATTTCTAACTAAAGAGTCATTTGTATCACCAAATAGACACACACACGCCAAACAAAGCAACAAGATTTCCCAAATTGATTATCAAGTTCAACAATAGCACTGATGACAATCCACTGTTCAACAATATCTGTTGAAAATTGAAATAGGACCGTGTAATTAGACTCTGATGAAAAGAAGGTTGACTCTAGGACAATATTTCAAGGTGAAAAAAGAGAACCCTGTAATGGAAAATAATGATCCATTAAGTGCAGTAGTAGCCAAGCAACAGACACAAGATCACCAAAACCACAAAGACCAATAAGAATGAACAATTTCTCTATGTAGAAGAAGCTCAGAAAGGTGAAAAAAAATCATCAGGGGATGAAATACACATGTTTAAAGAAACCATATTTAATTTTTAACAGCCCGCAAAACAAACGATACAACAAACCAACTCAACCATATCTCAACCGAAAAACTCAAACTAAATCGAATTCATGGGACGAAAACATCCCAAGAAAGGAAGGAGGCAAGCGGCCAGACTTGTGACTTGCCTGTGGGGTTATATACATATATCAAATAGTTTTATGTGCGACTGCCATCCGAAGTAGTTCCACACTCTGCTATTAAGATTTTTTTGTTTTAATTCAAAGAAAAGAAATAGTATTACATTCTCTTCGTTCTAAATGAATTAATATTGCATAGTATTAACTACTTTTGAAAATGTTCATAATAATCATTAAAAATAAATTTATTTATTTACTTATTTATAAACACGAACTATGGCTAATACGTTATGGCTACACACACACACACACACACATATATATAATCTTCTATATTTTCCTATACAAATTCTCATAATGCAAATTATTTAATAAATTGTTATTCGTTAAAGTTATTTCACATGATGAATGCAGACAATTTTTTCCTTAGAGAAGTACACTAAATGTCTAAAGTCAAATTTTGGTGCTATAGACGATAAATTTATATGAAGATACCTTCTAAAAACTGTGCAATAAGTAAAGGATGGAAACAATTTTTTTTTCTTTATATATATGTATATGTATATATATATATATATATATATATAAAGTAAGAAAGAAAAGAAAAGAAACTATCACTTTGTTTAAAATTATCGCAGATCTAGGGTTCAATCGTTCGTTTTAAAGGCATTAATGAGTTATTTTGAAAAATATTTATAATGAAAACTTGCATTATGTGAGTGCAACAAGGGGTAAGTGATGCTCTCACACATGCAAAAATTTTTTCTGGTTGACTTTACTATCATAAATATTTTTTTAATTACACTATAAATTATAAAAAATAATTCTCATCGTAATTACAAAATTTTGTTGCATACTGCTATTAAAAATTATCATAAAAAAAAAAAAAAAAAAAAGAAAGAAAGAAAAGAAAACGGGATGATAACATTATGTATTAGGTGATTTGCACCAAAAGTTGTTAGGAAATTACATATCAAGGTGCAATTTTATAAAAATATGAAAGTCCGTGCATTAAGTTTTGAACGAAAGCATCCACAAAGTTTCTTTTTACACACACAATCAAACACAGGCAGATTGACATTTTCTATAAATAGTAAAATTTTGTTCTGAACCTAAATCTCACAAAACATGTAAATTCATTGAAAACCGGAAGTCAAAAATTCTTATGAAATTAATACTTTCTTCTATCGAAGTAATATAGGAAATAAATATATGGCAATGAGTTTCACAGAATTTATAACAAAGGAGTAGAATAAAAATATTGAACTGAGACTTGCATATTTCATTAATAAATTTTTGCTAATATCAAAACCATTCCATTAGTAAAGACAAATTTAATACGTTTAAAATATATGGGAACAATTTTCGGAGAAATATTCATTAAAATAATATTTAAGAAAAGATTATAGGCTATTATATTTTTTCACTTATTCAAAACTATTTGGAAAAATAAAATTCCCAGTTACATATAATTTTTATTCAATAGAATATTTCGACTTCTCAAGGTTAGAAGACGTTTAAAATTACTTGAGAATTACTAATGCTCTAAAATTAATAGATAAGAAAGAGTTATTAAAACTGCATTCATAAAAGAAAGAGAATTTCTTCTTCTTCTTCTTTCTTTCTTTTTTCTTTTTTTCTTTTTTACTAAAAATAAAAAAAAAGCAAAGAAATCATGTTCGAAAGGTTGTGTAATACATTTGAAATTTATTTATTACTTATTATTTTGCCTCTTTTATTCTTTCCTAATCACCTCTTTCTAATCCGAAAATTAGAAACTGGACTGCTTCTTCTCCCTAAACCTTGAACCATTGCTGCGTGTTTGACAGGAGAGGGTCGGTTTTTACCCAAAAGTGCGTTATTTAAATACGACGCTTCATTGAAGCTGTAATAATTATTTAATGGCAATATGTGTTTTCACGGCATCTTGAAAGGGTTAATTTTGAAGAAAATTACTTAGCTGGCTTGTAAACTAAAGGATTATTTGCTCAATTTAGGAACATGTTCATTCGTTTTTCTTTTGTTCGTTCGCTTCTGATAGACAGATGGTAACGTGATTGTTTATTTTTCTTTTTTCACGAAAAGTTTTTATGTGAGAAAGGGTCATTGCAAAAAGACGAAAATTAATTTTTAATCTGAAAGGTAGTTCCGAAAAAAAAAAAATTCGATAAATTAATATTATGTTTAAAAAAGTCGTTGTGAATCAATAATTAAATATAATTTTATGTTTGTTGTACGTTAGTAAATGTATTTGTTTACAATAAAAGAAAATTTGGTTTAATATTTATAGTTCAATCGTTTCTTAAGCTTAAAAATTCTCATAAAAAAAAAAATTACATTACTTAATTATTAATATTTTTATTTATTATTTTAAGTTAAATTTTTGAAAAGTAAAATTTTACTTAAATTTTAATAATGGGGATTTATTCACATTTCTCTCTTTTAACTTGCATCATTTCCATACAATTTTCTGCCACTCTTCTGAATATGCAAAGCATAAAATTTATACATCAAAATATTTTCGTAAAATGTGCGAATACACTAAATTCTATGGTATTTCTACATTTTTTATTCGTTAAATTATAAGGATAAATTTACAAGATAAATTTATAAATAGTCTTTTAAATTGTATAAAATTTATTTTGTAAAAAATCTTTCTCTTTTTTTTCCTCTTTCATACTTTTTTTTTCCTCATTATTTCTTTCCTTTTTTCTTTTCATTCTTTTTTGTTTCGGTTTAATATATGGTATATAGGGGTACGGTGAAGAATATGGAATAGTCGGGTACACTGAGAAAAAAAATGTACCGCCTTCATCTAGAATGAATAAATGGTAATTTTCTAAATCCTTAAACTAAAAATATAGATTCCCGAGCTATGCGCATAAAGTCACGCCAACAAACTGAATAGACGAAATGGTCCAGAATTTCTAATCTACACATTTCTAGACAGTGAAACAATATTCTGAATATTCTGAATCTAGTATTACGAGAAATTCTTGCTTGATTTTCTAAAATTGGATCATAAACCAAGATTATTTGCTCTTGTATTCACATTTATTTGGAGATATTTTCAAATAGGTTCGTCCTCGATAGTATAGGCAAACGCTCAAGAATTCTAATACAGGTCCCTAGAATTCGCTTTCGAAGGGGACTAGAAAATTTTTTATAAGACATTTATAAGGATGACACGGAACTATTTTTTCTAGAGCCACAATTTAGATTCTAGATGTCAGTTATAGAATTTTTTCTCAGTGTATTGGCGTGCCTTATACTCATAGCTCGGAAATCTATATATTTCTAGTTTAGGGATTTAGAAAAGGACCACCTATTCGTTCTAGATGAAAGCGATATATTTTTTTTCTCAGTGTAAATTGGAATACCTTTATATCTCACATCTACGGAACTCCAACCAGTCGAAAGCACGTCAAAGGTCATCACTTGGTCTCAAAATGAACAGTACCTTGTGTCAGTGAGAAGAACGGTTTTTGCATCATACAACCACTTTAGTTTATTAAAATTAAGACTTTTTTGGATGTAAGCATTAGGAATTTCATAATCTGTTTACGAAGCAGCAAATTGTCCGAAAAACCTAGTGTCATTTCCGGTAGGGATGTTCAGTTAGCAGTCTGATACCCATGAATATATTTCCACCAACAGGTGGTTGAAGTTGATATATTCTTCAAGATGGCGATTCGGATAATATGGAATACCAACTATTCCATATTATTTGCAAATTTTGTAAAATATGAATTTGATATTTTTTTCAATACTGTTTATTTTCAATAATAATTACAAAATAAAATATTTATATTATAATTATTTATGATTTTCTGCAAAAATACTTCCCTGCTTCATATTATTATTTGAGGAAATGGATATTCTATATTTCTCTGCATAATTATTCCATATTAACTGTTTGGTATATATTGCCCGAAAAAAAAACCTTTTTTTTTTCCTTAACTAAAAATTTTGCCTGTAAATACTTTAACCATGAAATCACATTAAGTCTGGCATTTCATCTTTGGATATTCGGCAGAATGATGGTGGCGCTATCTATTAATCAAAATTAAAATCATCATTTTAAAATTAAATTTTAATATAACAATAATTTAATTAAATTTTTAAATTTTTAACTTAGCAGCGAAAATAATAATAATAATGATAATAAATAAATAAATAAATAAATAAATAATAATAATAATTTCCTAAATTCAAATCGTAATGCATCCTATATGAAAGATTTAAATATCTTTTATTGAAAATAAATAAATGAATAATTAAATAAGTAAAAAACAGAATTTTTCCAGTGAATGATTTTATTTTTATGACATTAGGTGCATATTAGGTGTATAGATATTATGTCATAATCACACTAAACCATATTCGGTGTATAGGCACTAACGGACAGATGTTTTCCGCGGGAAAGGCTTGTATAAATTATTATATATATATGATTTATTACTTTATTGTGTTTTCGTTTAACATGTATCTCTCGATTTGTGCAATTAATTGGATCTGAGAAACTCAAAACACTACACTTAACTATTAAGCATGCATTCTACAGAAAAACCAGAAATAGATTCATAGCCAATTTTCTTTAAACCTAATATAATTAAATGAACAATATAAAAATATACTATGATAATTTTTTTTTTTTTTTGCATGTTGTTAGAAACTAAATTTTACAGCCATAATTTCAAACTTATAAAATAAAATTTATGTAATTTACATAAATCTTTATTAAAGTCAACATGTGAGCTGAATTAATTCAGAACAATAAAAAAATATTAAAAATCATTTTTAAGTTTTCTACATTGCTACAACATTTTCTTTTAAATGTAATTATATTAGCACCTTTTTTAATAGTCACATTATTATATATAAAACTACTATTTATCTAATCGTATGCACACTAATTGGGATTAAACGGGCATCAATCGAGAAAGTGTGTGAAAAACATAACCTCACAAACAGAAATTCTTATTAAAAACCACAAACTAATCGAGTGCAAAACATGAATAAAATAATAAAATGTCATCATAAAAATCACGGAGGAATATGAATGAAGGGGAATAAAGTATTCGCCTATTATACATAGCTCATACACTTAAAAAAAAAAAAAAAAAAAAAACGCTTATTAAAATATTTAAAGCTTATAATAGTACACATACACACATATACACACACGCATATATATACGTTATAAGAAAATTAAATTATAACGTTTTGTGACAATTGTAGCACACACACACACACACACACAAAAAAAAAAAAAAAAAAAAAGAAGAAGAAATGGAAAAGACAAAGAAAAAAAGAAAACAATTAAATGTAAAAAAAAAAAAGCATGAAAAAACAATTTAGATAATTTTTAAATGTGGAGGTTTTTGCAATAAACGTTCATAACAACATAAAATCTTTCAAAAAATTAATTTACCGAGTATTCACTTTACAAAGACGAAGGGTGGTTGGGGGTACTAAGAGAAATTCAGAATTCAAGAAAGTTTTTCTTTAAATCACAATTTAATATATTAAATATTAATTTCCACAAACATTTTACTCTGTTATACTTTGATAATTTTTTATCCTGCAAAAAAATTTATGCTCTGGCGAAATTTTACTATTCAAGGAGCAAGAAAAATTAAAATATTTTTGGATATCTCGTAATTTTTTACGACTTTCTCTTTTTTTACCCTAACTTTCATTTTGATAATATAGTATCGCAAGAATAGAATTTTCACGTTCATATAGAAGGTGCTGAAAAAAGAAAGAAAAAAATCAAGGAAAGAAAAAAAAAAGATTTTTTGCTAGAACTCTTTCATTACAAAGACAGTTCCCACTGTGGCATTTTCTCATCTGTGTGCTCAAAAAGCAGTTCGCGAGAAAACGATTCAAGACAAAAATATGCAATTTAAGATGGAAGAAAATAATTAATAACACACCTTTCTCAAAGCCTCCCCCCCCCTTCTTAATGTACTTAATTTTTTCTGTCATTTTTTCCTTTTCTTTGTTTCCCTCTACTATACGCATTTTATTCTTAGTGTCGGGAAAAATTAATACAAAGTTTTCCCTTTTTTTCTTGTGTCTTTTTTTTTTTTTTTTTTTCATATTTTGCACCAGAACTCACAAATGAAATAATAATAAATGAAGGAAAAAAAAAAAAATGCATAACAAAAAAATTTGACTGTATCACGACATTAACAAACAGAAAAACTAGATGAAGAAAAGTGTGTGTTAGAGCTAAAAAGCGAAAGTTTTGTAAAAGCCAAATGAGAGGACGGCAAAAAGAGAGACTAAGGGATCTAGGGAGAGGTGAAAAAAAAATCCCTCTCCCCTCATCCTTATAAGCGAGAGTTGCATTCTCTAATAATAAGAACACACCTGAAAGAATTAATTATGCGGTTTTGGCCAAGAATTAATATCCAAAGTTATTAAAACAATGCAAAGCAAGAGAATTCCACAACTGGAAAATATTACTCGCAGTAAATATGTAAGACTGGAAAAGTCTGAGAAACAATAGGCGAATCTCGTCTGTAAAAAACACCCCTGAGGTTTGGAATTTTTTTCAAAGTCTCTGCCCCAGATTGCTTTTTAGTCACAGGAAATTCTTTGAGCGGGGGTACAGGGACATGTTAATGAAAAAAATATTCGCTCGGCACAAGTCCTTCTCAACAATGGGCAGAATTAACGCATAGAATGGGAAAAAAATAATGCAAAATATGCAAAACTTAGAGACATATTTCGAACTATTCATTCGAATCTTTCTCGAAATTTCTAGAAAGATGGGTTTTCAGATAATGACTCCGCATATTATATAAAAAGTAATTATGTTAGTATTAATTAAAAGAATATTCATATGGGAATTCCAGAGAATTTGCTTTTCCTGATAGAAAATTTGGACACGAGTGCTTGCAATTAGTTGCGCAAATTTTGTTTTTTTCTTCTTAAAATTTGTTATTCAAAACAATGTTTCCGAGATAAAAGAAAACGTATTTTACACATGAATATAATTCCGAAAAACGAATTGAATATAAACCTTAATAAAAATTACATACGTGTAAGTAAATTCTCTAAAAGGAAACGTTGATGAACAAATTCATAAAAACAAATTACAATTAGTTTAAATTTGTTAATGATGTTTTCAATGATATTCACAAGTAAAACAAAAACTAAAATAGGAAAAATTCTAACTCTATGATACATGTATATTTTAATTATTACTTTAATTAAATTTGCTTTGAAAGCTGTAATTTTTATTCTCAATCTTTGACTATATTAAATATAAAAAATATTCAACACTTATACAGATATATATCTCCATATCGTCTTTAAACATTTTTCCCCCTTTTCCCTTTTTCTTTTTTCTTCTTTCTTCCTTTTTTTTTTCAAGGATATATTTCCTTAAGATTTTACTTACATATAGGACTTACTACAAAATTTTACTTTTGAATTCCTTGATTCTGTGTTACAATCTTGAAACGTTGTAATATGTATATGTATATATATATATATTAATAATTATGTAATAGTGCGATTTGCCTAGAATATTTCCGAAAGTTTCAAGTCGATCGGCATAAAAGTCTAAGCGTGAGAATCTTTGCAAATTTATCATACTAGGTTTGTTTTGTTCCTACTTAGAACTTTAATAGCTTTCCCCCCCCCCCCCCCCTAAAAATGCTATTTTTGAATTCAATGGACACAATTTCACAAAAACTAATGCACTGATATTATTGAAATTTTGTATAGTTCATTAAAATATAATTGCTCGAACGAAGATTTTTTCTTTTCTCTTCTCTTTTCTTCTCTCTCTCTCCTTTAATTACAATATATTTTACAAGGGTTCAAGGGTATATGTGGAGTAAAATGTCTCGAAAATTGCACTGTTTTTGCATACATCTACTCCAAAAATTCAACAGTCATTTTTTGCCAATAGGTCAGTGGAGGTTTCCCTGTGGAGACTCAAAAAGATTTTGGGTTCCGTCTGTGTGTCTGTTTGTCGCGCGATAGCGGTCGCAAAAATAGCGCTATTGACTTGCAATTTGGTACACGTGTTCACGAACCACATGGAATCAGCTGTATAGTTTCTGGTGTGTATTCCGTTTGTAGTTCGTGTACAAGAACATAACAAAGTTTTTATGATCATTACGGCCTGTGGACAGAATTTGTATGTATCACGATAACGGCCGCAAAAATCACATTATTGACTTGCAATTTGGTACACATTTTCATGAGCTACATGGAATACACTGTATAGTTTTGAGTGTGTATTCCATTTGTAGTTCGTGTACAGGGACACACCAAAGTTTTCTTATCATTACGGCCTATGGACAGAATATGTATGTATCGCGATAGCGGCCGCAAAAATCACGCTATTGACTTGCAATTTGGTACACATGTTCATGAGTTACATAATTAAGCTGTATCGTTTTGAGTGTGTATATCATTTGTAATTCGTGTACAGGGACATACCGAAGTTTTTCTTAACATTACGGCCTACGGGCAGAATTTGTATAAACCGCAATAACGGCCGCAAAAATCCTCCTACTAACTTGCAAATTGGTACACACGTTTAGGCTTTGTATAGAAATAGCTTTATAATTTTTTATGTCTATATTGTTTATGACTGTGTACAGGGACACGCCAAAGTTTTTTTTAATCATTAAGGCCTATGGGGTGAATTTCATTTAAACGAATTTTAACATCGTTATTTTACATTTAACAAAAAAATTAAATTAGCGTGCATTACTAAGATACTTAAACTGATGCTTACTGCAGAAAATATGTGCTCTTAGGCTTCCTAATTAATATATAGGACTTTACGAAAGTATTACGACAATATTACGTAATAATCCATACGTACATTATAATATTACGTAATACGTCAAATTTCGAACAATTATTCATGAAAAACATAGAATAAGTTGAATAGTTTTTACTGATGTATACAATGTTTATGGTTCATTTACAGAAACACAAAAAAGACTTTCATGACATTATTGCCTATAGACAAATTTTTATTTAAGCACATTTTAACATGTTTATGCTGCATTCAACGTAATGGAATTAACATACATTATAAAGATGTATAAAAGCGTGTTTACTCTACTACAAGGGATTTGTATAGACTAAATGATTTTTTGCGGGACCACTCAAAATAATTCGGATGACATTCTGTAATCATCCAAATGATGTCAAATTAGATTGAAATTTTAATGAGTTATAATTAATTAAATAGATGTATTCTTTTTCAGTGTATTCATTGCTGTGGCTGCTTTACCGTGATACATAAAAGAATTTCGTACTGTACAGTCTATAGTCGGTATTTATTAAAAGTGTATTTCAACATGGTTACACCCCATTAAATATAATGAAATTTTATTTGAATTTTTAAAACATGTTTTTCTGTGGAAAAGTGTGGGCATAGAGCTGGTAATTAATTTACAGGGTTACACAAAATAATTCCGATATATTATGTAATAATTTTGCATGAAATTTGATACAAGTATTTATGAATTGCAGGGAATTAATACAAGACTATCAGTTATTAGAAATACATATACATACATATATATATATATATACAGATAGTTATAAAAAGGACGATACAGCGGGGGGTTGAGGGGGGCGGCAGCCCCTCCCAGAAACGTTTCTGTTTACATAGAAAGTCAATCGAACCAATATATATATAAATATATATATTATATAATAAGGAATAAATAAAAATGATCTGAAATTTTAATTGTTGAATAATGCGTGATGCAAATAGGACGCTGAGGCTCCTGATCTGCAGATCCACTAATATAATAAGGAATAAATAAAAATGATCTGTTGAATAATGCGTGATGCAAATGAGACGTTGAGGATCCTGATCTAGTTTAATCTTTCGTTCTAGCACGATATTTACTTAACTACTAATAGATATTTTTTTTTATTTCGCAGATAAAGCTCTCATGAGTTATTCTGACCACTAGGAGAACATTTTTTTCCTCAAGGATTTTCGGAAACCAGGCCTTACCAGTTAAACTTTCCAAATTTTATAATGAAAATTTTATAAAATATTGTTTATATAATATTTTTTTACATGCTCAAAATTGTGAATAAAATTTTTTATTTATTATATTGGAAAAGAGAGAGAGAGAGAGAGAGAGAGAGAGAGAGAGAGAGAGAGAGAGAGAAAATATGCTTTTTTAACCTTCAAAACTCATGTAAACCCTTAACCAGTGCTACATATATATATATAGATATATATATATATCTATATATATATATCATTAGTTCTGTTTAAAACATTTTTATTAATAAACTGTGCTTCAAACTGCATTGATACGTTTCTTATTAGGATGTTGATAAAGCGATATCTCACAATAAAATGTTACATTTTTTCCCCTTTTTTGAATTCAATAATAACGTTTATTTAATTACCTTCCTTTCACTGTTATAATGATTCTTGTATTTTACATTTTGAGATTATTAAAGCCCTTGCGACTTTTCCAAGCTGTATTATGCCGATCTGTTCTCAAAAGCTGGTATATGGGATGTGTCGAATTCGATCTCAAGTCGCGCTCATCGACCTAGCCGTTCGGAGTTTTCCATGGCTTTCTCAGAAACTCGCGTAAATACAGGCTAGGACCCCTTAGAAAGACCCCTTCCGGTGGGTAGTCCACCTACAGGCCAAGGATCCTAGCGTAGTGAATCAAGCTTAAACCCTACAACAACCAAACTGTATTAATGTGCTTAAAGAACTTAGCTCTGATAAAATATATGTACATATTCTTTATATATATATTTTTTTCTCGATATATATATATATTATTTAGCATATGCTCACAATAAATATATTCAATATTAGACTATGGAAATAGTTGTAGCAAACAAAATACCACTGTAATTATTATTATATTTTTCTATATGAAATATGTACAAATTTATATACTGTTTTTTTTTTTTTTTCGTTTTTAAACACATGCATTTCGTACAAATATTTCCAAAAAATACTATAAATTCAAAAATTTTTATACATTATTTACATGATATTTGACCAAGCGTTATTTATAGTACGACATGTTACATAATTTTACTTTTATAATATTTCTGATATACATTTTTTATTATAAATAGAAATAGAAATTTTAATTGTGGTACGTCTAAATTTTCTTTGTACAAAAAAAAAAAAAAAAAAAAAAAAGTATAACAAATGCATTTTTGATCATACATATCCAGAAAACAGAATATGTGTTTAGACTGAAATAATTTTTCAGATAAAAGAAGAAGAAGAAAAAAAAAAAAAAATATATATATATATATATATCCATTATATTAAAACCAGGTCATTTCACTTGTGAAAGTTGCAGTATTTTTAGCTGCAAATAAAAACAAGAATTTTCTAGTAAAATATCTGTACTTTCAAAGTTACGGAAAACGTGATTTCAACCTCGGAATCTGTAGCTGTTTTAAAAGGCAGAAGAAAGCATCTTAAAATATTTAATATAAATCTTAGCCCATCTTAACTTTTTTAGCTTACATTATTTATTAATATTGCAGTACATTGTTTATTATTGTTTTGTACGTTTATTAAACTTTGTATGGTTAAATTAAGTCTGTAAAGGATAATGTGATTTATAAATAATTAGTTAACATATAAACGTCTATTATAAGTCTGAATTTGTTACTTAGCCATTTTATTTTTAATTATTGCTGGTACAATATAATGGCATATAGAATTTTAGGGGGTGGGGGGAGAGAAATAGTGATTTGAAATTATTTGCTTTCTTTCATTTTTATTCCTTTTAAAAATTTTTGAAAAAGTAAATTGTTTTTTGTTGTTTAAGATATAAACACTGATTTTAGTGACATATGTTTGAAAAATAAAATAAACAAATAATAAATAAAGTATCCATTTAGGTGATCCTTAAGCTTATACATTAAATTTTGGAGAAAACACACATTAAAACAGCGTTAAAATATAAGATTTTATTAAAAAAAAAAAAAAAAAAAAAAAAAAAAAAAGGGGAAAAAATAAAATTAACTCGCTATTAGTTTTTCATTTTTACTGATAAAATTACTACACAATACTGAATATATATATATACAAAAGTTGAAAGAAATATAGTTCAAAATATTTATTTGAACCTTTTAAAAATTAATCCCCCTAAAAAGTTGGTTGTCATACTAAAATTAATAAAATTAGTTATTGTTACATTAATTAAAATAAATATTTGTATTAAAATGCAACTGAATTAAATTTTTTTCCTAATAAAATTTTGAACACGAATACTGTTAATTAAAAAGGTTTTATTCTGTGTTTTTAAAATTTGTTATTTGAATACAAATAAAACTTTTCGATGAATAAAATTTATAAGAAGCAGTTGAATATAAAATAGAATGAAAATTAAATAAAAGCAAACATAGTAAAGCTGAATAGAGATACAGAAAAAATATTTTGCTCTTTCACAGAAAGTACTATACAATAACTAACTTTTAAGATACACCGCAGAGATTATTCTACATGTTAATGTTTAAAATAGCGTATAGATATAACTATGAAATATAATTACTCTAATTTTATTTATAATGCTATTCTAAAAAAATATATATATTTGAATTTTGTTTTGTGTATGTTTTATTTATTTATTTATTAATTTTTTCAATTAAAAAACTTTTTAAACTACAAATATGAAATAATCAATAATATAACAAGATTTTTTTTTTTTTAATATTTTTAAATATTTTTCTATTTACTTTTTTTGTAAAAATACATTTAAAGCAAGATAAACTGAAAAAAAAAAGTTTAGAATATATCAGTAACCAGCAAATATATCTGTAAAAGTACTAGAAAGTAGCTTAAGTTAGGACGTATTCCGGTTATTTTCATCAACCTGTTCAAAAAATTTAAAAATTAGGAACATTCCTGATTTATAAAAGTAATGTTTCTAAAATGTTTTACATTTATCGATATTAACCTACATCGTAGCCCTGCGTGAACATCCGAAACCCAACTTGCATCCGACCCGAACCCGATTTTTTTATACTAAATACCGACTCGAAACCTAACTTTCTTTCACCCGAACCAGACCTGAAACCTGAAAATAAAATTAAATAAAAAATAATAATTCAAATAAAAATCATGCAAAAAATTTAAATTATGAAATAAAATAAATTTTCATCATCACATTGCTGGTAAATCATTTAAAAGATAATGAAAAATATAATTGTTCTAAGTTAAAAATTAAAAATCTAAAAAATTAAATATTTTTTAACTATTATATATATGTGTTGTGTACAAAAATGTGCTGTAAGTTTAGTGTTTATTGTTTAATTCCTATATTTTAAATAATAATAATAATAATAAATATTTGATGTTTAAATTTCACGAATCTTAAGCTTTTATCCGAAATGGATGTTTATTTTACTACAATAATTTAGGCACGTGCATATTTAATCACAAGTTTTACATAGCATCAACTTATACAATTACAATTATATCAAATAAATTTCGCATTATTAACACTTTCCAACAAGGTTGAAAAGTGTTTATGACTTCGGTTTGTCTGTCTGTCTGTCTGTCTGTCCGTCCGTCTGTCTGTCTGTCTGTCCGCGCTCTAACTCCCGTAAATATTTATGGAATTTCTTAAAACTGATATATGTTACTCAAGTTCACTATCGGACGGTCCCTATTGAAAATGGAGTTTATACCTCTACTGGTTTGTGTACAGGGACACCCGAAAATATTTCAAAGCATTGTGTTCTATGAGAGGTATTTCTATTAACCATAATTTCATACTTTTACAGAAGACATACCTTAATGAAATTGAAATATGTTATTCAAGTTCACTATCGGACGTTCCCTATTGAAAATGGAGTTTATACCTCTACTGGTTTGTGTACAGGGACACCCGAAAATATTTCAAAGCATTGTGTTCTATGAGAGGTATTTCTATAAACCATATTTTCATATCTTTATTGTAGATATATCTTAATGAAATTGAAATATGTTATTCAAGTTCACTGTCGGACGTTCCCTATAGAAAATGGAGTTTATACCTCTACTGGTTTGTGTACAGGGACACCCGAAAGTATTTCAAAGCATTGTGTTCTATGAGAGGTATTTCTATAAATCATATTTTCATACCTTTACTCTAGACATATCTTAATGAAATTGAAATATGTTATTCAAGTTCACTATCGGACATTCCCTATTGAAAATGGAGTCCATACCTCTACTGGTTTGTGTACAGGGACACCCGAAAGTATTCCAAAGCATTGTGTTCTATGAGAGGTATTTCTATAAACCATATTTTCATACCTTTACTGTAGACATATCTTAATGAAATTAAAATATGTTATTTAAGTTCACTATTGGATGTTTCCTCTATCAAATGGAGGAAATACCACCATCGGTTCATGTACAGAGACACTCAAAAGTATTCCAAAGCATTGCGTTCTAGTAGAGATATTTCTATAAATCAAACTTTAATAACTTTACTATCCACGAAGTTTTAAGAAATTGAAATATGTTATTTACACGCACAAAAGAATTCTTTGCATAGAATGTAGCATGATTAGCATTAGATTTACAGGGTGGCACAAAAATATCCAGTTATATTAAGAGGTATTAATAAAATATTGCTAGAATTGTACTTTCGTTTACGTTAAGCGTTTTTAACACTTTCTAGCATTTTTTAAGTGTGAATATGATTTCAGTTTTGTGTATCTGCTTGTCTGTCCGTCCGTCCGTCTGCCTGTCTGTCTGTCCGATCTCTAACTCCCGTAAATATTTATGGAATTTCTTAAAACTGATATATGTTATTCAAGTTCACTATTGGATGTTCCCTATTGAAAATGGAATTTATACCTCTACTGGTTTGTGTACAGGAACACCCGAAAGTATTTCAAAGCATTGTGTTCTATGAGAGCTATTTCTATAAACCATATTTTCATACCTTTACTGTAGACATATCTTAATGAAATTGAAATATATTATTCCAATTCCCTACTGGATGTTTCCTGTATAAAATGGAGGAAATATCACCACCGATTTATATACAGGGAAACTCAAAAGTATTCCAAAGCATTGCGTTCTATGAGAGATATTTCTATAAATCAAATTTTAATTACTTTCCACGAAGCTTTAGGAAATTGAATTATGTTATTTATCTGCACAAAAAAATGCTTTGCATAGAATATAGCATAATTAGCATTAGATTTACAGGGTGACAGAATAATATCCATTTATATTAAGAGCTATTAATAAAAAATTGCTAAAATATTACTTTCGTTTACATTGAAAGTTTTTAGCACTTTCTAACATTTTTAAGTGTGAATATGATTTCAGTTTGTGTATCTGTCCATCTGTCTGTCTGTCTGTAAGCCCGCGCTCCAACTCCATTAATTATCTATGGAATTTCTCGAAACTGATATATTTTATTGAAGTTCACTATCGGATGTTCCATATTGAAAATGGAGTGAATATCTCTTCTGGTTTGTGTACAGGGACACCCAAAAGCATTCAAAAGCATTGTGTTCTAGGAGTGTTGTTTTTCTAAACATTATCCCTATAGAATTTTCTCCATTTAGAATAACATTAATAGGTCCTGTACAACTAGTTTGTTTACAGGGACAAAAAAAAAAAAAAAAAAAAAAAAAAATATGCCAATGCATTACGTTGTAGGACAGAATTTTTTGAAAATTATATATAAAAGTCTTTCTACTGTAAAAATCATAAAAATATTGAAATTTATTGTTAATACTCTAAAATAATCTTTTGTATAGAATATGATATGATTAACTTTCTGATTTACAGGGCTACACTAAAATATTCAGAGAGATCAAAAGCTGTAATTATAATCTAATGGCTGCATTTTTTTTTTTTTTTTTTTTTTTTCTTTTTTCGTTAAGCCTTTTTAACCCTTTCCAAAATGCCTAAGAGCAATTTTAAAATCAATTAGTCTATCTGTATATTTTTCAGTCCTTCTGTCTGTTGTGTGATAACGTAGGCAAAGAATAATAAAAGTTATTCGATACAACAATTACGTACAGTTGGAAAGTGTTACTAATCAATGCGTACTGCATGATTTTTCTTTCTTGTTTTTATTATTATTATTATTTTGTGATGTTCTCAAGTACTCGACCACAGAAAAAAAAAAAAAAATCATTCAATCAACTTGACCCGATAAAGGACTCTAATATACATACAATTTTTCACCATGATATTTAATAAATTATTTCAGAAAATATTCAGTTCAGATGTATTATTATTTGGCTTATGAAAATAGGACAAACAATAAAAAGATGATCCAATCTTAAGTATAACGGGAAAATGGTGCCATATATTCACCCAAAAAGAGAAGTTTTGAATTCAGTTCCGTTTTCTTATTTTCATCTTTTAATTTTTTTAAAAAGTTTCAAATTAAAGAAAAATTTTATAGATTTAAAAATTGTAGTACAAAATCCCCTTTATAATTTCATTCATATTTAATTTTTTATGTCTATTTAAGCCGTCAAGCTTTGTTTTCTATATGAAATTGAACAGAAACACAAAATACATATGTGTGTGTATCGGCATAATACTACTAAATAAGACCATAAATTAAAATGCAACTTTAAGAAAAATATTTCTAAAAAAGACTTATGAATTTACACGTAAAGATTGTTAACAAAGTATAAGATAGATTGTTTGATTTATCGGCTTGATTGACTATTTAATTTATTATGAATAAGTTCACCTATTTTTGAAAATATCAATGAAAAAAAAAAAAAAAAAAAAAAAAGGAGCAATCTAGGAACTTAATATTAGAAACAACATAAATATAAGTACTTTCAGAAAATTATGGAGTGGAAGGCTGATTTTCTATACCAACAGTGTGAAAAATACCACAGCCGGAAATCGAACCCGGGCCTTTCGCCCGGCTCTGGCATTTTTCACATAGTTGGTATAGAAAATCAGCCTTCCACTGCATAATTTTCTGAAATGAACTTTCAGGCTTGATGTATAAATTTCTAAATTAAATAAGTACTTTAATTGAAAAATTATTTATGAATGTTTTAGAAGACAAAAACTTGTGAATTTTTTACACATTTTTTAATTAGAAGATAATCTAGTGTGTATAAGTTATAAACAATTTTTTTTTTAATACTTACTCTGAATGAAACAAACTTCTTAAACAAAAATAACACTGTTCTGATTTTTAAAAAAAATCGAGCCCTGATACCATTTCTGCTTATTCTTATGTAAAATGACCTCATAAATCTGAATATGACCCCCCCCCCCCATTTTGCCCAATCACCCACCGTTTTCTCCGGACGCCATCCCCTCCCCCAATTTTTATCACTGTTTGGTAATTTTACAGCCATGAATTTGATTTGGAGAATGTAAAAGAATTATTTTAACACTTAATATATATATATATATATATATATATATATATATAATTGATTATAAATTATAACAAATGCAATTTTTAATTTCTGTAGCATATCATTCCTAAATTTTACCCTAGCTGCAAATGTTCATGTTTTAGATTTTTTTGTTTTTTTTTTTTCATTCCTGTAGTCCCTCAGATGATATTTAATAGTTAAAACAATTCTTTCGCCGATTTTCATGCAGAACAGTGTAATTTATCTTAATGCTCCATTATTTCTAAATATATTTTATACGTATCACTTTATTTACCTAATTTCTTTTTATTTCCTTATTTCCTAATATCTTTTTCTACCTGATATAGAAATATATAAGGTATTATCTATAAGTTTAAAAGTAATGAAATTCTTTTTACTTTTTATGAATTTCACAAAACGATCAAACAAAACTTTTTTTTTTTTTACATATAAAGAAAAACTCATTATTATTTACTTTTCCTAATTCGTATATGCGACTACTTGACTAGTTTTTATTCTGTTAGTACAACAAACAATCAAAATGCACATTATTAAAACTATACACTATTAAAAAGATATACAAAATATCATAAAATGTGTCAGCAAAATGACAAGACACAAAATAGATGATTTATAACACTTTTCAATTTCTAGACAAAAATTCTCCACAGAAAAAAAAAAAAAAAAAAGATAAAAAATTGTCGTTCAACTTTATGAAGAATTAAAATTTCATTTAATAAATTTGGCACTGATTAATTAAATTCATATATATATATACATACATACATACATACATATATATATATATATATATATATATATATATATATAAAAGGTACATATTTAGGACTAAAAGTTCATTTTTCAAATGTCAGAAATAAATGTATTACAACATAAGTATATACAATTTCATGCTCCATGCGTTTATTTATTTCATTATTTTATTTTCTCGTGGTATATTCAAATTTATCATGTTTCTTTTATTACAAAGACCTGCGAAATTAAAGTTTTAAAAATTATATAAAAGAAGTTTTCGCTGATTCTTACGTTATTTGGTGTGCTGATTTCGAAAACGACTTCTATTTTTAACACGCTTTTTTATTAGCTTTTACTGTATGTATGTTTGTATGTTTGTAACCGCTCTGGAAGCAAACAAAAAATCTATATTGTAAAAAAAGACTTTCCCTACGTGAACGCTGTGGCTGTGAGGTAAAGCACCGCGCTACGAACCTAAAGGTCTAGCATTCGAGCCCAGTCAGGGGAGATTTTTTTTAAAATGGTTTTTGTTTAATTCTAAATTATTTTAATTAAAGATTTAAATGTATGTAAATATTATGGTGTGTCACTCACACGATTTTCTCTTACTCTGCATTTTAATACTAAGATAGATATTTTGTGCTTTTTAGTTCACATTTCTATAGAAGCGTGTTCTTTAATTTTTTAAAAGTATAATATTATTTTCTATCACGTCAGGATTTTTTGTAAAATCGATATCGATATTTTTCTTTCTCGAACAATATTGCATGTGCTATCTAGCAACAATGATTTTTTTTTATCCATATAAATCTATGTAAAATGATCAATTCTTGGTGTAGTAAATTGATTTCTCAGCAATCGATTTATTTTTTATAGGTTTAAATGGATTAAAACACCACTATTGGTAGATCGCAGAAAACGAAAATTTCCTTTGGTACATTTTACACCAGATTATGGTGCAGTCTCTAGAAAAAAAAAAAAAAAATCACCATCATACTATTTTATTTATTTATTTATTTATTTATTTATTATTATTATTATTTTTTTTTTTAAATTAAGGTAAGTTGCATAAAATAGACGATTGACCAAGGAGGAGCGAATAGTATGTATGTGTTAAAAATAAAAGTAAAATTAAGAATTTTTTAAGAAAGCGTGACGTGGTAGAAATTTTTCGTTATATTATTTGAAATCATAACCAAAAAAAAAAAAAAAAAAAAAAGTTTAACTATAAATTCTCTTGTATTTTTTCTTCACATGTCCGTGAATATTATTTTTCTCGTGATGGTCTACAGCCACAACTTTTAACAACGCTTTTTGACCTCTTTAGGAAATAATCCTCTCAATTAAACAAAAAAAACATGACAATTACTAATTTATTTATTTAATTTTTATTTTATTTTATTTTTTTATTTTTTTATGAATCGTATTTCTTGTGTATTGAAAATTCATTTTCAGTGTTTGAACTGAAAAGTTTTTCTAGCTATGCCATCTTCATTCTCCAAACAAACTTTCAAATCCATTTTTCCCTAAACATTTCCTTTTCTGAAATTCGATGCTTAAATAAACTGTTTTATCTAGTGATGCACTGTATAACTGAATCCAGATGTAGATTTCTGTCTTATGCTAAATAACGCCAGTGATCAAGCAAATGTGTCTTTTTAAAGCGAGCGTTATTTTGGCCTTTCATGCCATAAATGTGAGTGTTTAACAGATGTCCCCGTTGTTTATAGCTTGCTCCATTTAAAACATCTCTGTTTATATAATATCGATTATACAATTTAAATATTTTGCAGTAAAGTCATAAGCTGCTGTAAAAATAAAAGAAAATACTGTTTTTGGAAAGATATATTAGAGTTTTCTATTTTAGATTTGTAAATTTGCTTTCAAAAATCTTTTTTTTTTTTTTTTTTTAAACCAATTTTTTCCCAGTTTTATATATATATATATATATATAAACATAGCAATATATATATATAAACATAGCATTGCTTTTCAAAAATCAGTTACATCTCTTAAAAGAAAAAAAAAAAAAAAAAATACTCATTGCATCTTTAAAAGGGGAATAATTAATACTAAAATAAAAATCATAAAACAAGAAGTAATGATTAAATGCTTCTACCTGATTTTTGTTTTGTTTTTAAATAGGAAGAATTATTTAAAGGATAAATTTTACGCTTTTTATAGATAAAATTTATTACTTAACAATATTGTTTCAGAAATTGAACATATTTGTATTTAATATAAAATGTAAAACTTGTAGATTTTTACTATAGTTCCACTAACAAAGAAACAAAATGTCGCAAAATTAATCTAGTCACTTTACGTACGCCTTACATATGGCTTTCCAGACATCTAGGCAGCAGTATGGGGAAGTAGAAATCCCAGGTCTAACTTTTCCGGTTTGAAGGAAAATTCGGGAATTTGGTGATGCGTGAGCTATTCATTTGTGAAACCACGGAAGTCAAAGGAAAATGATTTGTTTCGTTCGGGGAGGGGTGATGGGAGGATATCAGCGGAAACTCCAGCAAACGATGTTCCTTTGCTATTGAAGAATTTAAAACAGAAAGTTATTGTAAAGCGTTCGACGAAATGGCAAAAGAGCGACCGCGTCATTTTGACTTTTAAAGGAAATTAATTAATTTAGATAAATCAAGGGAGTATCCATTTTTGAGGCATGGTTTCGACCATGCTTTCAATTTCCTAGTTGTTTCCTGGAAGAATACGAAATTTTCTACTGAGAAATTCTTGCCTTCTGCACAACCTCTGGTTAACGAAAGGTGAGAAGCAATTTTGGAGTTGGGGGAGGGAGGGTCGATGGTGGCAAATTTCCCGGTCAGAGAAAGAATGAATGTATGAGTTCGAAAGAGAGAAAGATAGTAACAATTATAAACGAGAACCAACACAACAATGCTGCTCAATATGTATAAGATTTTTGAGCGGGACTTCTAACACGACAATAAACTCCAGTGAAATTTCGCTTGGCATTGTGTGGATTTTAAAACGGAACGGCTTTCAAAACAATATGGCGGAAACCACGTGTTTTAATCGTTTGCTATCAGTGTTTACACGGGCTTTTGTCTAGTATTTTGCCCGAAAACTGGGAAGCGATTTTTAAAATAAAACGTTAATAAATGAATCGCTTTTGTTTGGTTTCCTATCCTCTCCCCGCTTTTATGTCAGCCAAGGTTTTGTTTTTCGGGTATTTTTATGCACCAGAAAGAGAGAGAGAAAGAAAGAGGAGAGAGGGGAGTATCTAAAAGCGGAGATAATTATCAATAGCTGTTCAATACGGCCAGGAGCTGTGATTAATTTCACAGTCAGCAATTCTAAAAGTTTTTAGCTACGGCTTTTTCAATTTTTAACTTCTCCTATTTAAAATAAGCGACGGTATTTATTATCATTAATGAAATATTGCAACATAAAACGGAGGAAAACTTGTTTTTCAGTGCTTCATTCATAGTCTCTTTTGTTTTCGGAAACGATCGTGAAATCAGTTTATGAATGAGAAATGACGAAATATATTTTTTTTTTTCTGCATTAATCCACCAACAGCATTTACTTCCCCGGCACATAGAATAAAGGAAACATGTATTTTGCAAATAATTGCTAAAAGCGGTCGAAATGATGAGTTTTGGTATATCTTTTCGAATTCAAAACTAGGGTGGGAGTTACAGGGAGAAGGTGGAAATGAAAATTCATTCTACATCCATTATTGACAAATATACCGCTAATTTAAGCAGATATTTATCTGCGTACGACTAAAACAAATATTTGTACCGATATCTCAAATCTAGGCGAAGTTGTACAAAAAAAAAAAAAAAAAAAATCTAATCACAAGGGAGATAATAATGGTTTTTTTAAAGACAAATTGTTTAACAGATATTCCAGAAAAAAAAAAAAAAAAAAAAAATGCGTAATTTTCTTCAAAACTATCCGTATGAAATTGCTTTTTTTCCCCTCCGTAAATAAAATATTGAATATTTTAAAATTATTATTACGAACTGGGTATCGGTTAAAAATACGATATGAACTTGTAGATTATCATATTTTTTTTTTCACTATTATTATCATCATATTTGCTTTTTGCGAATATTGAAATTAAATAAACGATTCATAAATTATAGTTATAAATCTGTTCGGAGACTGCATCTGAAAGCGGAAAAGATTAAATTATGATTCTTTAAAATGAAAAAAGGCAATGGTTGTTTTGGGAGTTATTTAATTTAGCATTTAATCATTGTGGTACAAATGTCAATAGTTATCTTACTTTTTTTTTTTTCTCTCTATCTCTCCTAGCACAACAAAGAGAAATACATCAATAGGAATCATCAATCATGATGATTTGTTGTACTGAATGTATGAAATTTTTCGATAGTGAATAATAATTAAAAAATAATAATAACAAAAGTTATTTCCCTAAATGTTTTATAAGAAAAAGTTTATGAAACTTTAAAGTTTATTGGATTAAAATTAAAAAATGACATGCATATGCATATAAGAACGCGGATATTGAAAATTTTAAATGATTTTTTACTTTGGGAATTATATACATACATTTATGCAGGATAAATAAATAAATAAATAAATGGACTTTAATTTAATTAATTCCCACATATTAACAACAATATAGATATTGTTGCAAAATTCTAAAAAGCTACTGTTTAGTTTGAAAACCATCATGCTATTGGCAACACATTTATTCGACGAGACCTATTAGATAGTGCTATCTCAGGTTGATGGTTGATAGATTAGGTTTTACGTCGCATTAGTGCTGTGCAATGAGCAATTGGCGACGGTCTGGGACTCACCCCTAGAGGTTCTCTGGAGACATGACATCACAATTTTGATCCTAGACGGAGAGGATGTCTCCCCCACTTCGCCAACCCTCAGAGGTATAATTTTGATGGGAACATGGAGGATATTGCGGCCACGACAGACTTTACGTGCACCAGCCACCATTAATGTACACGGCGGTCTTTTGCCGGCTCGAGTACCGAACCAGCAATCTTCCAATTACGAGCCCGGTGCTCTACCGACTGGACTACCGCGACCCGTGCTATATCAGGAGCAAACTATTTGAGGTTATCTTTTATTGTGCAATTAATATATATATATTTGTAATAATAATAAAATAGCCACGAATCCCGATGTGCTTGGGAATTCCGAGAAAAGAGTGCTAATGCTCTATACGTGTTTCCGAGCAGTTCTTTTCTTCCGGTGAATAAATAAATAAATAATAAAATAAATATAAATATATAAATACGTAAATAAAATGTTTTTAAATTTATTCGGCTTGAATTTCTTTTTGATTGTATTATTATTATTATTATATATTAAGTTATCTATAATTGAAATTTATTGTAATCATTTTATTTTATTTTATTTTTTTAGTATAGTATCTAATTTAACGAAATGTTTTGAACATAATTTGGTGGTTATCACGGGCCGTGAAGGGAAACTAGTTATATATAGATAGTTTCACTATAGAACAGAAGTAAAGAGGGAAAAAAGTAATTAAAAATATTCAATGGAATTGATTTTTTTTTTTTTTGTTTGTTTGTTTATTTGTTTCTAATAAAACTTTTATTAAAACTAGAATAAAAACGCATATACTGAAATCATACATTACCACTGCAATAGAGGAAAAAATGATAATTTACGACAATAATGAATTCGTTAAAAAATAAATAAATAAATAAAGGTGTTAATATTATGTGAGTATTTTACTTCGAGTACTTTTCTAAATTTTTATTTAATATTTATTTGTATAATGTCTTCATAAAATTTAGATTTGTTCATTTATTTATTATTATTATTTACGCATTTTGTTGATTAGCATTTAATGCATTAAAAAGATGCATTAAAACCTCCAGCACACATTGAATTTATACTTAATGACTGATTTTTACGAAATTTTATTTCTGTATTTAGTTTTTCAGTAGTGTCATTATACTTCACTTAAGAAAAGTTTAAATGATAATAACCGAGACTCTAGGAATTTGAAAAAAAAAAAAACTGGTCGCCAGTAAAATATATCATCCGCCGCTTTATTTTTATTTTTATTTTTATTTTTATTTTTTTATTTACTTGAATAAAGATATCAAAATTCTATGCACAAAAAACCAAATATTTACTAAGGTAGAATGATATATTAGAAAAACCTGTTTAATTTTAACATCATGAAACCAGCTTTACTATTTTTACAAATGCATACACCATCGGCATTAATACATCAGCACCAGATTGATAAGCATGCGCAAACAGGAGCGGTGTAAGCCAATTCCCTAAAAATGGTGCACTAATTTAACACCTAGTTGTGAAACATGCCAGAGAAAAAAAGGGGTGTAAACCTAAATTCAACACATTGTCTCAAAACGTAGGGATAGGAGCGGGAATCAAATTGGTGCGTGTTAGATAACATCGAGAATGGAATAGGAGCCGATTCTGGGACCAACTTTTTCAACAAATTACTGAAAAAAAAAGTGTTTTCTAAAAGTTGAAAACATAATCATTAGTAAAAATGTATTGGTCGCCATTGGTGACCAGGCGACTGTATTACACGAGCCCTGATAATAACAATAAATAAAGATAACGCTGCCAAACTATGATGAGTTTTTTATGATATTTTTGCTAAGATTTAAGACTATCTGCTGGGAAATTTGCAGGAAATTGATAATAAAGAGGTAAATGCACTTGAACTTTTACTATAAGTATTTTTTGAAATATCTAAGACAGGCTACTTACTAGTTAAATTTTAAAAAATGTTTAAAACACATACATTTTACTTTAATATTTATCACAATTGAGAGATCAATTCGGAATCGTCGAGCAGATGAAAATATTAATATTTAAACTCATATATTAATATTTCTTAATTCTGTTAATAAACTGTTTAAAAAGAAAGCAGAAGCGATGCAAAATGTTACAGATCTTGTATAATTATAGTTCATTGGAAAATTCTGCATACATTTAATAATGGATATAAAATTCAAATGAGATCATTAAAGCATTTCTGTATATTATTAGAAAGATTTTACAATAAAAAAAAATAATAATAATTGTTTCACTTTTTTTTTAAATACTATTAAAACAAAGATTTCTACATATTTCAGATTTAATTTACAGATTTTACGAGACTTTTTCCAAATTCGTAATACATTACTTTCAGATATGTTATAATAATACGCCTACATTATTCACAATATATAACAGTTTACTAAGTCATAACAACTAAACCTTCTTCTTTTATTTTTCTACTTATTTATTTACTGTCTGATAAGTATAAAAATATAATCTTTAAATTATCGAATTATATTTATAAAATCTGTGAAATAAACAAACATACAATTTTCATCATTTTCTTATATTTCACACTGAAAGACAACCTTCAACTACTAAATTCGAGAATTTCCGCATAAGCATTAGCCTTATCTTTGACTCGTGTGCTTAGTTTTGTTATACCACTTTAATCAACATGTTTATTTTTCTGCAGAAGTATCACTTAAAATACAATGCATGAGCATCCGTTTAAGTCAATCTTATTTCTAAGAGTCTGATTTACCTGACGATTTTTTATCATCCAAAATCATCACCTGCTCTTTTCCGAAAGATACTCAAAATACCTTATGACCAGCAGGATACGTGTATTTAATGGTGAACGGGTAATTGCAAGTTTTAGGATTCAAAGCCTCCTCCTTCCATTGTTCAAACCATCTGCACATACAATTCAAATTTGCCATTTCTTGATCTCATTAGTTAATTCAGTTGAGAATTGATTTTTTTTCTCTCAATTACTTCTGTTTATGATGATTCTAAAATGATTATTTCCCAAGAGAAGTAAAAGATCGTTCTACATATGATTCTGACGTCCTACTGGGCATATGCAAGATCATGATTTTCAAATTAATAGAAAAGAGTGTTGCATAATGAATCAATGCACGCGAATGCTATACAATTTTCAAACAGATGATTCTCGTTTATTTTATAGGGCAAGAATATTTTATTTTTTGGATACAATACTTTTTTCTCCCTTTAATAAAGTTTTCGTAAAAAAGTCTTTTATTTTTATTTTTAAATAGTAACAAAAGTTATGAATAAGAACGTTCATGTTAGAAAAAAATAAATAAATAAAAATAAAATTATATTTTAACTATTACTGGAAAAATGGGAAAGAGAAAGATCATAAAATAAATAAAGATAATGTCATAAAGGAATGTAGATAATTATCAATAAGAAAGACAGGATATAATTTAAAAATATATACTGAAAATATAAATTTTTAGTGAATAGTTAATGCCATAAAAATTATTTTGAAATGAGACATTCAGTGTCAAAAGAAAAGATTATTTGTTTATGTGTAGGTCAATGATTATGTATTTCATTGTTTACCTTTTTGTAAGATATTTTTAAAAATTCTACAAGTGCTTATTTTAGATTAGACAGGAATTATTCCTTTGCTTATTATTCAATGATACGTTAATTAATTACTAAAAATAAATATTTATTTTATTTGGGCTACGACTTAAAGCTCTATGACCAAATCAGTACCCCCCCCCCCCAAAAAAAAAAAAAAAAAAAAAAAGTTTATATTTAATTTATGCATAAATCGAAGAATTATATATATATATATTGTATTACTTGCAATTTTTAGTAATATTTTTAAAAAATTCATACATGGTATAAGCATGCATAGTTTGAGCTAAAATTATTATTATATTAATTAGAAATAATGATGATTAATTTGTAAAAACGTAAAAGTTGTACACTTACTTTCATAATTTATAATGATCAGAATATGCATGGATGGCATAGCCAAATTTTCAATTCTGACCTCACCCCCTCAAAAAAAGTTGAATGGCCAAGTCCTTATTTCTCCCTTGAGTTGCATATAGTATGAGTTGTATATATATATATGATAAAATAGCAAAATAATGCGTAATATGTAGCTTTACTCAGTAAATTCGATGAAAGAATCGAAGCTTTAAGTTTCTGAAAAATTTGAAGTTAGGGAAAAGAAATTAAATATTGACAGTCTTTGGCTGTTATTCACCAATAACTTCAACTCCCGGTTGAATATGAAAATTTAAAGAGCCCATAAAGGCGGGGTTCAAATTTTTAGTAAATTTTGCCGTGTTGTTTCTGTCATCTAGCGGTATAGTTATTTTCAGATTTTTTAGGTGAAAATAACCAATCAAAGATTATATGAAATCTTCGCCGCTAGATGGCAGAAACAATGTGCTAAATTTTGCTGGAAAGCTGTACCCTGCCTTTAGATGCTTTTCAAGATTTTCCATTGAACAGGGAGTTGAAGTTAATGCTGAATACGGCCATTTGAAAACAACAAACCGACAGTTAAAAATTTAGATTATTAGAAACAGTAATTATGGGTGTCAGCAGAAATAGTCTATATATTTTTAAGTAAAAAACCTTCTTCTGTTTTTTTTTATTTTTTATAATGGAGCATAGAAATAAATAGAGTCACTTTTTATTTTTTTTATTATATTAAGATACTAATTAATTAAAATTATGCTTGCAAAAATTACTACTTGAAACAAAGTGACTTTTCTAAGTTGTAAAAATGTTATATTATAAATCTGAGATAACTCAGAAATAGAAACTTGCATGGCTCAGAGAAAGATAATTCAAGTAAATAAGTTATATTGGATATTTTATAATGAATATTTGTAAACATTTATGAACATATCTTTACGATATTGTAACGTGTATCTCCTATTAACATTAAAAAAATTCCATTTGGTAATTCTACGTGTGCATCCCAAACGATTAGTGATGAATATGTTTTAAGAAATTACATCATTTGTGTTCAATTATTAGGCAGCTATATATACAAAAATAAAGTAAAATAATAGGAATCTTCTATCTCAGGTGTGATGACCTTGGATCAGGGATGGTCCAATCACTCCCTCCTCATCATCACTCGGTATCGGCGATAGCCAAGGTAGCACCCGGATTTTGAATAAGATCGTGATTCGGAAAAGGGGAAAAGAAATAAGATGAAATCGGAACTCGTGTTCTCATAAAGAACGCTAATCGTGGCGATCCTAATAAATGTCTGAGAACACGCCTTAAAGAAAATTTTTCGGGGGAGGCTAATCAAGTATTGAGAAAAACAAAACAAAAATAAGGGTTTTGAGATGTTAATGTAAAGAAAAGGGTAAAAAATAAATTGTAATATCCACCTGCATAATCTCACCGTTTATGTACCAGTGTCTGAATTACCTCCCCCCCCCCTTTTTTTTGTGTTAAACATCATTCAAAACTGGAAATGTAACGCCAATAAAGTCTCGTTTTATGTAATGAATGATTTAATAAAATCGTTGATATTTTGTGTGATATTTTGTGTGATATATTTTAATGATTTTTCAAAATTTCATTGTATGATATTTAAGATTTTGTAATAATGTCTAAACATTTTTTTAATTAAAATCAGAAATTATAGGTAAAAATCTCCGCTTTATGGAATAAATTGTTTACAAAAGTTTTAAATATTTTATTAAACACAGTTTAGTGAATTTTTAAGGTTTCATTGAATATTAGTTTTTTTTTTTATAAATACTTTTTGTACAAATCCTTCAATATCAGAAAAAGATAATTAAAAGGGGCGTTATACGATATGAAAAATAGTTCAGAAATATTTGGTTATTTTTCTGGTTAAATATAATTTTCTAAAAAAAAAAAAGGGATTTGGATAAATATTACAATTTATTCTTGAAGATAATTTCTAAGCTTTTCTTTTGTTTAATGTTATTAAGAATAAAAAAAAAAAAAGTTTTTTGTATTGCGTTATGTATAGTAAATGGCATATAAGTAGCCCAACATGATTTTCTAATTTTTTAAGATATCACACAAATTATAATTACAGTAACATATCTATAAAATTTATAAAGCTGTAATTTTCATTAAAATAAAATGAAAATAAAACTTTATTACTGATTTCGTATTTAAACAAATTTATTTATAAAATAAACACGATTATCAAGTGTCCAGCATATAATTTAATTCTATGTTTCTATGTATTAAGTTTATTTTACAATCATCAATGTTAAATGATCGTTTTTGTTCCTACTTTGTAGGTTTGGTTTTTAGTTTATCAAAGTGGCAACACTGGATTATTTTCAGTTGAAGAGCAGTTGACAAGAAAGTTGGCCGCATGTTAAATAGAAAAGTTCGTTTTAATCATTCGCCTTTGAGTAAGCAGTATTTATGGTAAAGATAATTTAAAATGTATTTTAAAATTGTATTTTGAATAATAGTTAATTCGCTCAATGTTGTTGGTGGTTTAAAAATCTTTATTGGTATGAAGTTATATGAAAGTAAAGTTAAATGAAAGTATATGTATTTTGTGTAAAGTATGGCGTGTAATGTACTGGCATTGTTTTTATGTGATCGTCAAAATAAAAGAAAGAAAGATAAAGATTCAAATTTAATTTCTCTATTTCACCAAGTGGAATATAGTTAAATACTTACAACCCAAGACAATCGATTGACTAGATGGGATATAAACGTCACATTGTTATGTTAATGAAGATTTTCATTGGTAAAAAACAATATAGAGGCATTTATATTATAATATCATATTACTGTTTCATGAATACTACTACTACTAATAAAAAATATTAAAATTATTCTGCTGCACTTTTATTTTATGTTAAATTTTATCTTTGTTAATGAAAACGCATTTTTCTTTCTAAGATTACTATATATTTCCAATCCTTTTCATTTGAGTGCTAACTTTACTCTTATTTTTCAGTGATATTTAATAATATAAATATTTAATAATTGTTTGAGAAGATAGGAGAAATTTACGTAAAAATGCTTAATACTGAACATAGTTATTATTCATTAAGTTTTGGAATTCATAAAGATTTGTTATTCGTCGTTTATATATATATATATATATATATATATATATATATATATATATATATATAATCATTATTATACCATAATTATGGAGAGAAAAATTCGTGAAAAATTTTGACATCAGTTTTTTAGCGTTTTCATAAATTTTGAGGATCGGTGAGTTTTAAAATCACAAAATTAATGTGGTGTCCGTGTGCAGGTTAGTCAGTCAGTTAGTTTGTGTGTAGACAATATCTTAAGAAGGCATGATCCTAAAATAATTGAACCTGTTTTAAAATATCCCTCGTGATACTGGCAAGAACGTTATTTATTTTCTGTATCCTAATTTTAAAACATCGTAAATTATTAAAAATTTAGGGTTTTCTTAATATGGGATGATAAGCCAAAATTATGCATAACATGCATTGTAAGGATTGTTTTCATCGTAAAGATGCCGCACCAATTTTAAAATATCATTTCTGATGTTGGAATGAACATAATTAACTATGAAAAATCTACTTTGATAATTTCATAAGTTACTTGAAATTTAAAACTTTTCTTAACATAGAAAAATAAATCGAAATTTTGCACAAAACGTATGTTATGGGGATTATTGCTTTCAAAATATTGTGGAACCGCATGGAAACTAATCTTAATAAAATTAATCAGCAGATTAGAATAAGGTAATTGTATCTGATTGAAAGGGGGGGTAATTTAGTAGGTGGGGCATTTCAGTTTGGACAATGCTGTGTCATCGGTTGAGTTCATATTTCTTAACATGAATATAGTATGCCTTAATAATAGAAATTTATGAGAAGAAATATATGATGGGAAAATGAGTAGGATCTACCAATGCTGACTAGTTTTTATCTAATTAAACTAAAGAAAAAAATACAAGGAAAAATATACTAAAAACTGTTATATATAGAATTTTTTTTATTCACTTTTTATGTCCTCTAACTTATTTATAATGATTACGTCACATTTCTTGCTAGTTAAACGTTAGTTCTTGTTAGTTACATCTGTTCTTGCTAGTTATTTCAGTTATTCGCCAAAATTTGAAAAAAATATTACCAAACAAAGATATTAATTTGTATTTGAACAACAAAACTTACCCAAAAAGGGAAATAAATAATTTGTAGGTGAATATTCTTTAACTCAAATATCATTCGAAATTTTCTTACCTGAAAAAAAAAATATATATATATATATATATGTATACATATAATTATTTAAATATTAATAATAATAATAATTGCATAATTGTATTAGAAATTATGCTGAAAATTATAGCTTATGTTAATATACTAACGGTTTTATAATAGTTAGGCAAATTTAATAAAGGGCATAAATATATTTCTTTTAAGGAAGGAATAGATAATTATATTCTGTATGATTAATTCCTTATTATTATTTTTTTTTCCTTACGTTTAAATGTTTATTCTAGAATTCAATAATTTAAGTAATGATCTTCAAAACTTTTCTGAATTTTTCAAAAGTTAACGCTTATAAAGAAAAATCAGCTAAAAAAAATAAATAAACAAATAAAAATAATTTATTATTAATTCCTTACAAAAGTACATTGATAAATGTGTTCTTCAAAAATAAAGATCTACAAATAAATTACTGTAAAAATTCTAATAGTCTAATATAAATATTTTATCAATATATATATATATATATATATATTTAAAATAATTTAATTTACATAAATAGATAAGCAATATAAAAATGTATAGCGAAAGTTCATTAATTCAAATGATTAAAGATAGTCCAAAAAATACATCATAAATTACATTCAAATTTAAAATAACAGAAATCAAATACAGTTCCCGCAGCGTAATAAATTCACTGGTTAATAAAATCAGCCGCTTAATTTGATCAAATTGACAGGACCGGAATCAAATAAATACGAATTACTTTTAAAACCGCCGTTTAGTAAAATCAGCATCACCGGTTAATAAACTAAAAAAAGTCTCTTCAACAGCAAAAATGTATATTTATGCATTAAAAAAATATATATATTTATTTATTTACAGTTTTTTTTTTTTTTTTCAATAAAAATAAAGCACAACAATCTCCGTCGTTATCTCTCTTTGTCGAAAATTTTTGCAGCTGTAGCATAATAACAAAATAAACTCGCTTCGTCACTTGTCTAAGTAATAAATTCCAGGAGTGTATTCTAAAAATCGAAATAATAAGTTACTGCTTTGATCACTAGTGATTTTTTTTTTTTTTCATTTTTAATTATTAAAAGAAAATTCTTAGTTCTCATTCTGAAATAACTAAGAAGCAAAAAAAACTTTTGAAAATGCCTAATATTTAATCAAGGTATAAATATTGACTAATTTTGTATGCGCTATGTGTTTATTAATTTTATATGAAGTATGTGTTTAATTTACTTATTTTTAATGAACAATTAATTAATTGTCGGTAGAAAATTAACTAATACTTTTTATTACTCTCATCAATCGTTAACTTTTAAAATTTCTTTTTAAATTCAAAGAAGTAATACCTTTTTCTTGAGTGCAAGAACCTTCGCCGGATATAAAAATCAGCCGCTTAATAAAATCGCTTTGCCTTAGAACGAATGTGATTTTAATAAGAGGCGGGTACTGTAAATTGTTTACTGATCATATATAAAAAAAATTATCCCGTATACGTAGCAGAGAACTTATGGGGTATAGCAACCATTTTGCTGTTTGGTATTTATTGCTGTGCAAAGATATTTTATTTTATTATTATTATTATTATATTTTTTATTTTCTTTTTAACTGATTTCGCCTAAAAATATCTATATTTCCTTAATTCAGTTCACAAAAAAAAAAAAAAAAAAAAAAAAAAAAAAAATCTGTGACGAACATCTACACTCCTTCTCATATTTATAAGAATACTTTATATTTTGAAATAACTAACGTAAAAATAATTGTGAACAAGATTATACTAAGTACACTTAATATATCTAGTATTCTAAAAACCAAAACTGCTATAATTTTTTTAATGTGAAACAAAATTAATAAAAAATTATGCAAAATAATTTTTCTCCACGTTTTTAGATGTTCATAATTATAGGGACAATCAAGATTTTTTCGTTTTATTTAACTTGCGAGCGGATAAATTACAGTTGACATGCGAATTTGTTAACTACTGGGCTAGATTAATTCATATAGTATAAGCCTTCAATTTTTATTGGACGGACATTACTGATCATTCCTCGAAAAAAAGAACGGTCATGTGGCGAAGTATGATAAATGTGTTTTTTAAGTGGATGGATAATTTCAATCCGCTGAATTTCTAATGAAATTCGAAGATCTAAAATTGCTGAAGGAAATGTGATCAAACGTTGAACTGCTGGTTCGATAGGAGAGAAATCTGATGCAAAACCAGAGTTGTTTTACAGAGATCGAAGACTCATAATTCTTCTTACTGTTCTACTCATAATGACTGCTGCTGAATTTGCTCCTAATTTTTAACGAAAGGTTGGGTCCACATTTATGCATGTTTAAAATAATTAATAATATGTTAAAATGAATAAAAATCCTGTAATAATCAATAAGCATTTAATGGGGGAAAGAACGTCTGTGTTAAAGCTGAATAATGACAATATTAAATGGTAAAATGTTGCATTTTCGGATGAAAAACATTTTGTTCTTGATTAATCAAACGGTTTTAACAGTTACTGGCACGATCTGAAGATAGCGAAAGACAGAGCAGATTTTTTATAGGCAGATATGAATCGGGCATTTTAAAGGTGGATCTATGGTGCTCTGGGGAGCTGTTTCTACTGAAGGCAGAATGAATTTAGTAATTTTTTCTATTATTATGAACATCAAAAGGAATATCCGCAAATTTTAAACTTGGAATTCTCAGATTTTTGTTAGATTTTTTGGGGGGTAATAATATTTTTTTCATCAAGACTTACATTTTGCTCTACTTCTAGAGCAATAGGAAATAGTTTGAAGAAAGAAACTTCTTTATTGTTGCCTTTCCCGTGACTTTAAAGTTGAAAAAACCTTAACTTATCATATTAGAAAAGTGCATGCAAGTGGAAAGCAATTTTAAATAGTTTAAATATATTCAGAATATCATCTATGCTGTACGAAATGGTATTGAAACTGAATATTAAAGAAAAATATATATGTATATACCGGAGAGAATGTCTGACTGTTTCACCCTAAAAAGAGACCCCAAAAAATATTAATTGAAAAAATAATTGAAAAAAAAAAAATCTAAGATTCGAGCTGTCCTTATAATTGTGAACACCTGAAAAGTCCTTTTTTTTTACCGTATTTAAAGTTTTTTAAGATAAAAAAACGATAAAACTTTTTAAATATCGTCTATTAATGAAATTCAAATTAATTAAAAATATATTTGTTTAATTAAAAGTGTTCAGTGTTTAGTTAATATAGAAAAAACGGGTGTCCTTATAATTATGAGAAGGAGTGTAGAAACTAAATCGTAGCTCTAGTAAAAACAGTTCCATGTTATCCATTCAAATTCTAGTTCCCTTTGCTAGCGAGTTCTAAAAACCCCTACTAGAATTCTAGAGCGTTTTCTTATATTATCGTGGTCAGTGTCTTTTAAAAATCCCTGAAAATAAATGCAAACATAAGAGGCGAGTTTTAGTAATTATAATTTTGTTTTATCATCCAACTCTGGAAAATAAAGCGAGAATTTCTCGTAGTACAAAGGATTAATAATATTCATAATTCATAACATTCATAATATTGTTTCATCACCTGGAAAAGTGTAAACTAGAAATTCTCGATCATTTCGTCTATCCAGTCTATGTTTACCTTATATGCATAACTCGGAAATCTATATTTCTAGTTTAAGGATCCAGAAAATGACAACTTATTCGTTCTAGATGAAGGAAATATATATATATTGCTTGAATTAGCTATTCAGCTTTCCGAAATCTTGCATTATGCTGACAGAGGTGCAAGTTTCTTGAAGGTAAACATTTCTGGTTTTCAACATTTAAAATTCTATTTTTCATTTCATGAATTCTCTTTTCTTTTGTCGGATCCTTTTGGTTAATTTATCTTTTTCCATTTCTATTATTTGATGAATGTTTCTATTGGTTTAATGGTTTTTGCAAATTATCTCATCGTTAGGCTTATGTGTTATGTTTGTGTCATTTCTCTTCTGCGTAAGTACTTTAACATGTTTTTACTAATTAGTGTAATCAAATTAAATTATCATCGTGACAATAATTTTATTCGAAATACATCTCATTTAAAATTTCATATATTGGTATTTTCATCTATCTTTCATTTGCTGAGTGTTGCAAGGGAATTAAATTATTCAAATTATATATATATATATATATATTCTTAATGCCACTGCATTCAAATCCATTTCTACCCAAAATTACCATACATGAAAGTTTGTATTTTATGTCGAATACCTTCTTGACTAACAAACTAAATTAAATGTTACATTAATTTAGTTTAAAAATATAAAATGAAAGCACGGTCAGTTGCTGACTACAAAAACATTTGGACTCCATTTAGACTCAATTTGTTCCAATCAAGGATAAAGATCCATTTGGTGCACTTGAAATAAAAACAACTCTTAATGTAATATGCATTGTTTTTCCATGGTGTTCCTATTTGGGAATAAAGTACAGTGATGTTTTTCTAGTGTGCAGTGCTATTCATTCCTCTATCTGTAGTACTTAAAAGCTTATGTATAATATTTAAAAACTTGTGTATAGTAATTAAATGTTGTAATTATTATGTAAATTGTGAATAGTATTTAGATATGTATAGATTTATGTAACAGATAGATGGCCTGTTAACGTTATTTTAAAGCAAGAAATTTGAAGAAAAATGCTTACTAAAACAAAGGTATCACAAATCGATTATTTCAAAGGTCAAAAATACCTAAAAATGCATATAAAAAATGTTTGGTCGAATAACCGTCGCGTCGCTTTCTTGACGTTGTTTAAAAATCGTCGGTATTTTCTCGTTTTTAAATACAAATCTGAGATTTTCGTGCCCTTTTCAATTTTTATTCTCCTCTTCCTAAGTATACTACAGGGAAAAAAATAAAAATAAAGCAACAAATAAAAAAAGCCTGTTAACTTATATTTATATATAATAATGAAAATATAGATGCTTTTTTTAGGGAACGGATTTGTGTTGTGCATTCCAGAATATGACTGCAGTTCGAATGCTCTTTTTTCCTCCCCTCTCTCCCGGATTTTTTTTTTTTTTTTTTTTTTTTTAAGTGTATCTATTTTCTTATACCTTGTTGACTCCTCTTTATTGAAAAATGCGAAATTAAAGAACACTAATGCTTTAACGATGAAGATTCTCCCTCCTTTTTTTTTTTTTTTTTTCGTTTAATGACTACAAAAAGAGAGGAAAAAAAAAAGTCTTAACAAATTTAATGATTTCTTTCTAGAATCACAGCTGTGGGAAGGAAAAAAAAAAAAAAAAAACTTGAATGCAACTCAAAAACGAAATGATTTTTTTTTTCTCCAGAAAATCATTTCTTAATAAAATGATGTAAAGAATTCGCATTTCTGGTACAGAATTATTTTTTTTTTATCGTACATTAATTTGGAATATCTAGGTGTGATACTAATTAATTATTTTTAATATTCTAGTATTTCTTTCACAAGTATTTCTTACAGTGTGTTGCCATTTTGCTTCTTATTTTTTACGCATTTTTTAACAAAATATTACGATAGTAAGTTACGATACTATGGCATCGAAAAAGCTAGAAAATGATAAAGATAAAAATAAATAATAATAATGGGGAAAAAAATGAAAAAAAATATATATTCTTGGAATAATGCATATAAAGAACAAATTCAGTCATATATTTTTTTGTTTGTTTGTTTTTCAAGAAGAAAAATTCGTTTGATAACTGAATGTTTTTTTTTTCCTCGCTTTTAAATTCTTTGAATTTTACAGTTTATAGTTTATAATCTTGAAAAAGCACTAAAAGTTGCTAAGATTAAAAAAAAAAAAAAAAAAAAAAAAAATTACGAAATGTTACAAAATTAACAAAAAAAAAAAAAAAAGAGACAGAGATTTCAAAATATATTTATTAAAAAAAAATAATTGCTCAAAAAAAAAAAAAAAAAAAAAAAAAAAAACATAATAATAATAACAGATCTTTGAAGTCATTACTTCTAATTCTTTTTCATTCATTTTTTGCTAAAAAAATGTTAATGAAAAAAATCTCATGGTCTTCTAACATTTGCTTTAAATTTTATTTAATATTTTACATCTGTAAAAAAATATCTTTTTGATTAAATGACTATTTTTTCCCCTTTAAAAATAAAATAAAATAAAATAAATAAAAGCAAAATATTCTGTATTAATATCCTTATAAACAATACTTGAATAAAATTTTGGTTATCAAAAAACTGCTAAATTAAAAATTAAAAATTTCTATTTGTAAAATAATTCCTAACCTCAGTTAAATTATTAATACATATTTAACTTGCTTCTTCATAATATAAGATTAAATACGTCATTTAATACAGTGTATTCAAAAGTAAAAAGAAATATATTTTATAATCTTTATTGCACATTGAACCCCAATAGTTCCCAAACTGCAGAACCCCGAGAAGTTCTGTTCACGAGTGCCTTGTTCGAATCTAGGTCGTGCTCGTCACCTAGCCATTTGAAGAGTCCCGTGTTTTTCTAGCTCCGAAACTAGCATGAATACAGGCTAACGTTCCTAATAAAAACCTCCCATGGAAGGCATACTACCCAAACCTACGGCCTCAGCGCAGTTAAATCGTCTTAGGTCTAACACCAACACTTTTTTTCTATTTCTTGAAAGAAAATTACAGAAAATATTTTGCTTTAAAAGTTTTATTTAAAATTAATAAACTTATAATTTAATAATTATTTCAACATCCAATTCTAAAAATGGTTAACAATTCATGGGTACATCGACAAAATGGAATATATTTAAAATAAAAGTCAAAATATTTCCTCACCAGATGAATAGTTAATTTATAATATACTGAAAAGACTTTTTATTTAAATATAAAACAAACGTGGCATATTGTTAACAAATCGCATTACACTAAATAAGAGTAGGGGCATGATGTTAATCATATTAATATTATGTTCTTCAGGATGGGCTATTCAATGTCATTTATCAGCAAGCATTAGAGCTGAAATAAAAATTTTCTCGGATTATTCATGGCATCTCAATATTAATTAAAACATATTTTTTGGGGAAGTTAAAGAATGTGCTTATATATATATATATATATATATATATATATTTGGTTTTATTTTGTGTTTCACCTATTATGTATGTATCACATATTAAACCTGTCCGATATGGGTTTTTTATTTCGGGAGGGGGGGGGGGGGTATATTATTTAATGCACAATTTTTTTACGTTTTATCTCAAAATTTTCTACTTACTCTGATGTATATAACATATGTCACTTTATTTTTCTTTTATTTTCAAACCAAACAACTGTAATGTAATTTATTTATTTTTTAATACTTTCAGAAAACACTTTTGAAAGATCATAGATATAATGGAAAATAGCATAATTCAAAAAATAAAATATAAAACGTGACTTCTGTTTGGAGCTTATTTAATTAACTCTTCATTAGTTTCAAACATTAGAGTTATTATCACACTCTCACACACATCTCATTATATATACATATATGCAATTTGAACATCATGTGTAGCAAAAAATACCATATTTGGTGAAAATTAATGCTATTTGTTTGAATTTATAAGAAGTTTTCTTTATTAATTTAATTTGAAAACAGTTAAAAACGAAAGATTAGTTTACATTGTAACAATATAAAATCACGAGTCTAATATATGAGAAACAAGACTTCCGTTTCGAGTTTATTTACACAACTTCTCATCAGTGTCAAACATAAAATGATCAGCGATTGCATTTATTTGATGTTTGACATTGACGAAAAGCTGAATGAATTAGCTTAAAATGTATGTCAGGTTTCCTTAACATGAAAATTTCTGAATAAATGCATTATGAGTCTCGTTTTTACATTTTTTTTTTTTTTTTAATAACATTAATGAGCATCATGTTGCATAATGGACAATATCCGTTTTTTGGGGTTCGAGGCTAAATCATACCCAACATGTGACTTCTGATTTTTGATTTCCCTATAAATTTCGCTCTAGATACAAATATTTCCCCACGCAATGCAAACATTTCCCCATAAAGCATAAATGTAAACATTATTATAATCCTACATTTTTCCCTGTAATAGTCACGTGTCAGGGGTTTATTACGTAACGCGGATCCATTAGTTTATAGGTTTTATTACATCATTTCCCGTAACACATATTTTTAATATGTTATGATATTTTCTCTGTTATCTGTTTTCAGAGTAACATTAAAAATTGACTTCAACAGATGAACGTCAGTTGAAAAATATGTACTTTATTATTAATAAGCATCATAAATTTTACTTTGGTCCTTTTTAACGTACTTTATTAATATTTGGATCGACTCCACCTCCACCTTATTTACAAACAGTTTAAATCAAAGAATGATGTAACAATAATAATATATGCTGACATTATAAGGAATATTAGAAAAATAATTATGAATATATCTTATTCGTGGGATAAATTTTATACTCATTCTTTGTACAATTAGTATTTAAAAAGGTTCCTAATCTTAAATATTTCAATTGCAATAAAAGTTAGTCCTTATTTATAGTAATAAAAGTAGTAATAATAATAAAAGTAATAATAATAATAATTATTATTATTATAATTAAACTTGAATTAAAACTGTTTAAATTTTCCTTCTTTCATGAAAATGCACACAAAAAATAAAAAACTTTAAAAATTATTACTATTTTTAATTAAAACTAGTAAAAAAAAAGTGATGCTAAGTATTTCTATTTCTTTTTCATTATACTAAATACGTATTAAAATCTGTAACAGGCATTGTTGTATTTCATAACAACAGAATAAAATTTTAAAGTTTCAACAAATACATGAAAGTTTTAATCGACTTAATTATTATTTCCCTGACTTTTTTTTTTAACATTTTTCAATTTTATTTACAATGAATATAAATAAGACATTAAAAAAAAAAAAAAAAAAAAAAAAAACATATACGCTTAATTTCAAACTATAATAAAGACTCCAGTTCCGCGAATATGAAAAATGTATTTGTATAAAAAACTTCAATTTGTATACAGTCCGTTCACTGAGGAAAAAAGTATATAGCTTTCATCTAAAATGAATAGATGGCCCTTTTCTAAACCCCTAAACTAGAAATATAGATTTCCGATCTATGCATATAAGGCACGCCAATAAAATGAGAAAAAATTCTATAACTGACATCTAAAATCTAAATTGTGGCTCTAGAAAAAATAGTTCCATGTCATCCTTATAAATTTCTTATAAAAAAATTTCTAGTCCCCTTCGAAAGCGAATTCTAGAGACCTCTATTAGAATTCTTGAGCGTTTTCCTATACTATCGCAGACAAACTTATTTGAAAATATCTCCAAATAAATGTGAATACAAGAGGCGGGTTTCAGCAGCTATAATCTTGGTTTATGACCCAATTCTATAAAATCAAGCGAGAATTTCCGTGTTACAAGATTCAGAATATTGTTTCACCATCTAGAAATGTGTAGATTAGAAATTCTCGACCATTTCGTCTATTTAGTTTATTAGCGTGCGTTATGCGCATAGCTCGGAAATCTATATTTCTAGTTTAAGGATTTAGAAAATGACCATTTATTCATTCTAGATGAAGGCGGTATATTTTTTTTCGCAGTGTTCAGTCTTATGATGAACAGTGGGTTAAAATTCGAAAACAAATTTTGAATTGGAGTGTAAGGCCTGGGCCTTTATCTCTCAGCCTGCCCATTCTTATTCCGTTACTGCTTATGCATGCATTGTTGTTGGAATTATAGATATATGTGCCAAATTTGAACTCAATCGGGCGACAGAAATTATGTCAAAATTCGAAAACTAATTTTGAACTAGAGCATAGAGCCAAAGGGCCCCAGAGCCCCAACTATAAGCCTGTTATTACTTGAGCACAGTACTCATGGTCATGGGAATGCAGATTTTCAGCTTAATCGTACGGTATGAAAAGGGTGAAATTTCAATTCTTAGATTTGAAACACACACATAAACAAAAAAAAAAAAAAAAAAAAAAAAAAAAAACATATCAAATTAAAAAATTCGCACCAAAAAAATAATTTTGAGATTTTATTTTTACAAGTTATATTTTTTAATTCTAGAAGAAAATTCATATTTAGCTTTGAAAAGCATCTTAAATAGTTTTCCCTTTCAAATTAAGATTGCGAAAAATAACTATATTAAATTCCAATATAATTCATCCATATTTTGAATTTTATTTTTATTCATAAAAGTCTAGTCATTTGCAATTGTAATAAATTTAAATAGCTGACGAAACTAGATTTCCTTCGGTGATTTTTATTAATATTCATATTGAATATATATTTTCTTTAAATCTTTTAATGAAGATATATATATATATTCAAATCGAAAATATCTGTACATAATAACATTCGTGTAAAACTTAAAGTATGTAATTTCATTATAAAGTATATTTATGAAAAATATGGCATTAATTTAAATGTGAATTAAGGTTATAAGCTTTAATTTTCATATATTTCAATAAACGTTAGAGCAAGGGGGGGGGGAAATCTTATATTTGCAAATTTTAAGAAAACAGTTCCGATATTTAATGAACATTTTTTTTTCTTTAATTTTTCGTTGACTTTAATATCTAGATTAAAATGTAATCTTCAAGCAATTTATTCTTTCTTTTTTTTTTTTTTAAGTCTGTTAAAAAATAATTTTTTTTCCCCCTCAAAAAAGTGATATGAAAAAACGTGAATAGATTAAAAATTCTTGATTAAATGTTTTAATTTACTTAAATTTTTTACACAGAATACACATAAAATGACTTTTAAACTAACAATTTTTACTGCATGTCCTCGTGTAACATTTCATAATTTCTTGGTTGGCATTTAAAAAATATTCATCAGGTAAAATTGACAGAGATAAATGTCAAAAATAAATTTTATTAAAGAGAAAAAATAAATAAATAAACAGTTAGTTTTTAAGGAATATTTTTTGAACGATGTTGAATAAAAATAACTAATGTTTATTTTTTTTAACTTACTAAAGAAAGAAAGAAAAAGATGATTGAATTTTTTTGCAATATTTTGTCTTTTACAGTTCTTCTTTTTAATACTAAATTGTTTCGAAAAATGTTTGTAGTATGATTACATACCTTCTGTTGTTTCTGCTATATCATATACCTAAATAAATTAAATATCTTGAGAAGTAAAAGAAATACGAAACAAAAAGAAACTAGTACATTGTTGCCATCATAAAACCTTTTTCTGTAATTTCCTATGCAAATTTCCGCAGTAAAAATTATTCTTTACAATTATTATTTATTAAATTAATTTTCTATGACGAAAAGAAAAGATTTTCATATCACAGATGTACAATACTAAATATCGAAAGAAATGTCCTTCTTTAATGTAAAATAATTTGGCGTGTCCCTCACACGACTTTCTCTTAACCTGCATCTTAATACCATAAAAATAGACTGCATATTAAATCGAAAGATCAATAAAGTAAGATAATAAAGATCAATGTACATCAAAAATAATTTAAAATAAGTTTGAGAACAGTTTTGTTTGCCATAAAATTCTGTGTGAAGTGGGCTACGCACAGACAACCCCCGTTTAATTACAGTGCCTACATTTATTAAAGAAGAAAAAAATCAAGGTTGTTATTAATTTGCTTTCAAACCTGCCAATCTCGATCAAATTGTTCAAGTGGTAACCTAAGACGAACTTCAAAATACCAAACTTATAAATTTTTAGCAGCTATTTGTTTTTAGGTTAAGCTGATAACAGATATACATACAGATCAACTGCTAAAACTAACTGGATTTTTGAAGTCAGGTAATCTCAAAACGTGGTACTATACGAAAAACCAGAGGTAAAAATAGAACTTCAAAAAATACTTTGTTTAAAGTATGGATACGTAAAATTAATTTTCTTTCCTTAGCAGTGTTCGCTGACATAGCGAAATGTAGCAGAAAACTTCAGTCAATTACATTCAATAGAAAAAAACGTTTTGAGTAGCCCTGTATATTGTCTATAAATAAAGTGTACATACATCACATTGTGTACTTAAATTTAGTTTTATATGAAAACATCTAACACAAAATGAATTACAATTTCAGCAATTTTCTCTTAGTATAGCCAAAATGTATTGAAATACTTTGGGTAGCCATGTAAACAAATGATGAATGGTTTCCATACCATAATCTAAACAAAACATGCTTTTATGCATATAAAAAAATATGTTCATTCCCTTCTGTTTAAACCAGCCTATAGATATTATACTGTAGTTACCAGAAATTTCCACATTGACCTAATGTATTTGAATTCTCTTGGAGGTCCCTGTACACGAATAATTTTCTTGATCTCATCGAAAATTCTAGTGTAGCAACCCTATATAATACACATTTAGAATACCGAAATATTGGACTTTCTGATAGCATTTGTTCTTGAGATGTATTTGATAACATACACACAGACAGATACAGAGACACTCAGCCCAACCGCTAAAACCATAATTTTCGGATACAGGGGCCTCAAAACGTGCAAATATATCAAAAAAACCAATTCCGAAAACAACACTTTGTCTACAATATATATGGGTAAGAGAAAGTAAAAATCGATAAATTTGTTTTAAATTATCATAGATTTATTATAGTTCTACCATGCGTTTAACTGCATTTACGTTTTTTTTTTAATGATACCCATACTGAGAGTTTACGCTATCTGCGGGGTAATACCCCCCCCCCCCCAAGGGAAAACCGATGCTCCTACAGATGCAATTCCCTCCCTCTCCTCCCTGGTTGACTATTACTACTATACATTTATATTGTATATATTATATATATATTTCCATCGAAAGTTTAAAAATAATTATCATTATGTAGATTCATACGAAATTTTGTCCTACACTGTGATTAAAAGTGATGATAAAATTTGATAACAGTGACACTCAATTGTAATAAGCATCAATTCGAATCAAGATCCAATTAAAGATTTTTTTTGGTCAAATTTCGTTCACCGGTTCGTGGGATACAGCACTCACAAAATTTTCATATACATACAGAGAGACAGAAGTTTTCTGAAAGCTATGAAGTCATATTCAGGTCACCTCAAAATCATCAAATGAATCCATCAAATTGTTTGAATCCATCACAAACGAGAGGCCGAAAATTTTCACAAATCCATTACTTTGTATATATACATAAGAAAGTAAAAACGATTACAACCATTTTTTCTCATTTAAAATTGTACTACATTTTGAAAAGTAATTAAGTAAAATTACTTTAATATGCTGTATTGTCGCGTACCAAAATTAATCAACAAAATTACTCTAATATTTCATTTAAATCATTAATATGTGGTTAAAATTAAAGTTACGCTTTCAAAACTCTATAATTTTAAAACTACCCATCAGAGTGATTTGATATTTTATCAGAGCAATCGTGAGGCAATGAAATTTTGTTTTGAAAAAAAAAAAAAAAAAAAAAAAAAAAAGAGTTCCAAAATGTGCCGTTAATTATCCGTAAAGTATTTGTTTCACGAAGCTCCTCTTTTTCTAAAATGAAAGGGAATAAAATTTATTTAGTTAATACGCCATTTAATACCGATTTTTTTCGATTTACTCGATCTATGTATATAATATATAGGGTGATCTAAAAGTCACAGAAAAAATAAAATATATATTATTTAAAAAGTATTGGCCGTATCCAGTTTTCACTGAAATTCACAGAAAAGCATGGGATCTTTTTAGGTAACAAAATATTTATTAAAAATTCAATTTAAATATCTTTCGCCAGGTGACGCTTTAATTGTAAAATTACCTTTTTACAGTGGTGCAGTACCTTTAACAACATAGCTAGGACTATAAATATTCAATGTGACGGCCGTCATTCATTATAACGACTGTCAGATGTTATGTAATCGGAAATTCTGCTAAAAAAGCTTTAGAATTTGCGATATGGCGTCATTTGCGTATCTGTTTAAAATGTGAGAGGATAATATGAATAAAGCGCGCTATATTAGTGAAAAATGTAACTAATTTTTTTTCTTTATATATATATATATATATAAAAAATCCCATGTTTTTCTGTACATTTTAGTGAAAACCGCATAGAGCTACAGTCAGTACTTTTTGAATTATTATTATTATTATTATTATTATATATTTATTTATTTATTTTAACTTTTGGATCACCCGGTATATATGTGAAAAACGTTTTCAAACATTTAACAGGAAGAAAAACTAAATCGCACGAAAAAAAATGAAAGATTTTCTGAAAAATAATAACAAAATCGAATTATGAAAGAATACATTAAAGTAGTACTTCTTCAGGGGCGGTGAATGAATAATGGCTGCAAATAATAAGCGTGTTATACAATATAATATATATATATTCAAAAGCAAACATTTAATTAAAAAAAAATTGGCTATTTAAAATGAAAATAATTTTTTCACATGAAATTAGATCGTAACAATAAATTAATTTGAATTCATATATGCTTTAAAGTTCTTTACATTCAAATTCATATAAAATCAGTTTAACTGTTTTTAATATTAATTATTATTTTTAAACATAGAAAAAAAAGTTCAGTGTTAGTAATTCAAAGTTAATAATTATTTATTGTAGTTCTCAAGGCTTTGGGGAAAATGTGTAACGGTGGTTGTGGGAAATAATAATAATTTATATGCATTTGTGCATTAACAAAATGAATCTGTAAGTCTAAATTATTAAAAGTATCCGAAATTCTCATACGTGAAATAAAAATATCTGAATAGTTACTTCCAATTCAGTTTAAAATATAATATATCGGAAAAAATGTTAAATATATGACTAGAATATGTGAGTGTGAAAAGAAATATATATATATATATATATATTAATCAGTTACTTATAACATGTGTTAAAATAGCTAAATCTCTTAATTACGAAAGAATGAAAATTATTTTCAAAATTTTTGTTAAATAATCTTGTTTTTTTTTTTTTTTGTTTTTTGTTTTTTTTTAAATGCCAAGAAAACATTAAATCACAAAAGAATACAAAAGCAATCTCTGAATATTAAAAGAGTTCGCCATTTTAGAAGATCATCAACCACAAAACATAAACATAATCATTACACTAATGACGAAAACGTAATTAACCACTTTAAATGTAACGTAGATTCAAGTCGCCCAACGCCCTTAACAAACCAAAAAAATTAAGAAAATGCAAAAAACGAGATTGAAACTATCTCTTTTTCATTCCCCAATAATAATAATAATAATAAAAAAATCCAAACACAAGCAAATCGGAAAGTCTTAACCTTCCGCCGGGAAAACAAAAGAAAAGACCACAGCATCACAGAAGACTATTATCGAGGGCCATTGGGCCCGAGCCATGCGGCAGCCCACCCCTTTAATACCGGGCTAGGCCATACCTAGGTGGGAGAGACCAAGGCCACGCGACTTGCCACCCACACCCACCAAACTATGCGGGCGGATCAGTTGAGAGGATCCTAGGCACTTATTGAAAAAAAGAAATATATAATGATCGGACCTTGAACAGAGAAATTGTTGAATAGCGAATGACTTGTTCGAATGGCTTAGAGGATCTCGTGAACTTCTATTATTTTTCCCCTTTTGGTGTGGGTTAATTAGATGCTTTACAGGGTAGTACTGAGCGCGGCAATAAATAAAATGGGTTATGAGAAAATTAATCTATTAAGGAGTTTTCATTGTACGTAGATCATGTTCAAAGTCAATGATTTAGAGATGGGTTTTGCTATTTACCAAGACTGTTATTGCTATAAAAGAGTTATTCTCTCAGTAATTTATGGTAGCTCAGAACAGAATGAACATCAATGGCATCTGAAGCAGGTCAGAGAAAATGAAGACGTAAGCTGTATTTAAATGTTAAAGCATTCTTATTTTTTTAAATTCGAAACAGACACAAAGGGTGTGCAACGAGTGTGCAGTATTTGGAACCCGGGGTTATAGGGTAATGAAAAATATTAAGGGAATACCTTACCTATCGTCGTCGGCATAGCGAAATTCTATAAGGAAATTTAATATCAGAGTTACTCATTACCTAACAAGTTTTTACTTTAAGCATAAAATCTTTTTTAAGTTAATGATTCTGGAAAAAACTATTTCCTATGTAATAAACATGCGGGATATTTGGTTTATTCAACTTATTTTATTCATTTATTTAATTTATTTATTAGTTATAAGTACTACTAATAATAAGTATAACTAAGCATTATTTACTGGAAATTAAAGTGCATCGCAGTAGTTCTTAATAATTGCCAAAATGTCAGACATTTGTGATGAAGATACACAAAGATTTTGTCTATTTATGAGTTATTCTCTGATACTTTAAAAGGAGGCATTTCTCTCGGAAACGTATGTTGGGAGTAAGTGGAATCGAATCAGTCGCATTATTTTTTTTTAACTTACTTGATTAGTCGCAGGAATACTGTATATATCTGTATTTTTTTTTTTTTTTTTTTATGTATAATAATGATTTTCTATGACCATTAGCTTTTTAAACAGAAGATAATGGCACTATATTCATTATTAAAAAATAAATGTTCAAAATTTTTTTATTCATTTCTTCTTTTAAACTAGTTGGTATAAGTGGGCCCTGTTCAGTTCCTCGTCATATATTTAATCTTACATATATCTACTTTAGTGCATATTTATATTATGTTCATGTTAAGTAAAATCATTCGGCCAATCGACTGATTCAGTCTCAGACTGAAATACCACCAGCCTAAGTAGGCTACCCACCGATCAGTTAAACACATTTACTTCGGGTCGATTTCATATTTTAGTTTTCATGCAATTTTATACTATGTCCAACATAATTATCTCCATAAGACAGGCTCATATTTATATTGCGCTATTCTGCTACGTAAAGTAAATATTAAATTTTGGAAACATTTCTGAAATTTTCAAAATAGAATATCCATAGTTAATGATCTTCAAGCCATTATCATAAATGATATTTAAAAAGAAGTCTGTCATCTTTACGCCAAAAATGTTCTCTATGATGCGTGTTTATGTGAAATTGTACCCATTCTGCCATGTTAAAAAAAAATCTTAAATTTCGAATAATTTTCGAAATGTTTTAATTAGAAAGTTCATTGTCAATTATGTTCATGCTAATATCATAAATAACATTTAAAAAGTAGTTAGACATCTTTGCGATGAAAATATTACTCATATCGGACGTTTATACGAAATTTCGATTTATTCTATTCTACCATGAAAATATAACCACATCTGCCATTTATGATCATGTTACTATCATAAATGATATTTTAAAAGTGGTCTGGCATCTTTACGATGAAAATATTACTCATAACAAACGTTTATGCGAAATTTCCCTCCATTCTATCACGAAAAGAAAATCTTAAATTTCGAATAACTTGCGAATTTTTCAATCTAGATTTTTCATAATTAATGATGTCCGTGGTAATATCCTTTATATTTAAAAAGTATTCTGAAATCTTTATGAAAAAAATAATCCTTTTAATGCACTTTTAAGCAAAATGTTTTCTTATTCTTCCACATTAAGAAAATCGTATTAAATCGCAAATTCCTTCAAATTAGAAATTCGTAAATCAATAGAGTTCTTGCCAGTACCGAAAGTGACATTTTAAAAATTTTACGACTTTTCTGCGATTATTTGTTCTGGAGTAATGTATACGTAGTCTAACATAATGACTAACAAACTAACTCACTCATTCAATCACTAACTAAGCTGCGGACGAACACCACATTAATTTTGTGATTTTTTGATTCCTCACATCTCAAAACGTGTAAAAAAGTCAAAAAACGAAGGTAAAAAAATTTCATGTATACCTAAGTTTCTTATAGTATGATGGGGTGCTAATTAAAAATCGTGTAATTTTCTGGAGAGAACACTATAACAATAAGTTTACTATTGTGGTATTATTTTAAATAGAACTTCTTGAAATTTAAGAAGATAAAGTTTTATATTTACAGATACATTATGCCTAAGATTATTTTAAGAGGAAGAAATTGATATTTCATACTAATAAAAAAATTTGAGGCAAAATCGGGAAGGAAAAACTATTGATATTTTCCTGTAAGTAAAGAAAGGCAAAAAAAATCCTCGTTAACTATACAGAGAAACAACGATCAAATACTGAAGATTTTCCCCAGCTCTAATTCCTTTCAAGGATAATGAGGAGCCAAAATAATCAACATAAGAGGTGTGCTACGAACCCGGAACGTCAATAACGGCAGGCCCATCTCCCCGCAATGGACTTTTCCCACTTCAGGTAACTACCTTCTAAAAGGTCTAACATTCTTTTCCATCTTTAGATGGAGAAAGAGTCCGAGAAGATCCAATTAGACTTGGGACCTTTTAAAGTGGTAATTGTTCAAGGGGTTTCTTTTCAAGCTTTACTAACATGTTAGGAGTGTTCATTCTCTAATCGAGAATTCGCAATCACTGAAAGCAAAGATTACTGGAGAAAACTTTTCCCGTATTTTACTCTAAATCCCTGCTCTTGATCGGGGATATAAGTACCATTCTTTTAAGCTCTTCGTCTGAGAAACAAATAAAATTACGAAGACCCTTTTCCCTTCACAACCTTCCCCTCTTCTTTAAGGAATTAGCATCGCCACCGCCCAGGCCAATTTCACTGGTATCGCACCTTCGCCAGGCATATTTTCCAGAGGATTCCGGCCTGGGTCCATCTGAATTGCAAATCAGAGGAGAGATTTATGTGTGTAATTACTTCTTTTAATGGAATAAGACGGCTAGCTTCCTAATTTCTCCGAGAGAGAGCATATACAACATACAAACGGATGCGCGGCACCCTCCCCAGTGAAAAAATGCAAATTATGAGCAAACATTTTGGCAGAATTGTTACCGATAAATCTGGACTCGAAAGAGAAAGAAAGTATGGCGACTTAAATGGTCCGAAATGGTGAATTACGCTTTCAAATTGGGATGGTGTTTGCGAGTGCTGGAACACGTGGGTTTCGGTTCTCGATTGCATGTTCATCAGTGTTGTTTAACCCCCCCCCCTCCTCCTCACTTAAAGAAAGAATTATGGCATCTCGAAAATTAAATATTCCCAGAAGATAGTAATGGAATAAGGACCGAAATACGTAGCGACAAATAGAAAGATTTAATAACATACAAATATTGAGAAGGCTGCAAAGATATTAGGAATGTTTGATTAAAAAAGTTACGCTTCTGCAGCTGATAGAACATTTATTTTTTTTTTCTAAATTAAAACAAGCATAATATAGAGTATAGTAATACATGCAGTAAATTTCTTGTATTTAAAGCAAACATAATAAAGTATAATGAATGACTTCTGGTGCGCCTTTTTTTTTTTTTTTTCCCTTTATTAGAAAAGATTGGGAATTTTAATGGTTGTATCCCTTTATAATGTTTATCGTGCAAAGTATAAATTATATTTTTAAATTAGATAATTCAGTGCTTTCGAATTTTGCAGTATACAAATATTTGATAATCATTTATTTTTTTTCTTCCGGTTGTAGTCAAATTATAGGAAACTTTGAAATGTGGTTCTTCAAATACATTTTCATGATAATGTATTGTTTGAGAGTACATACTAATAATCTTACATTTTTACATTTTAAAAAGTAGTTGTGTTGGCATGGGAATTCGTATATTTTAAATTCGAAAGTAGTATATAAAAGCAAGCACACACACACACACACACACACAAAAAAAAAAAAAAAAAAAAAAAAATGCTTATGGTAAGTAATTTTATGATTCTTTTAATTCGAGGGGAAAAAAATATTTTTTTAAACTAAATCGCAGTAAAAATTTACTTTTCCTAAGCCAATATCTTTTTATAGACAAGGTATTTTCGTAATTATTTTTCAAATAAAACTTCTAAAAATTACAATAATTAATATGATTCAAACCATGAAATGCATTTGAAAATATTATTCTTCAATATCGTCTTCAGTTGTTTTAGTAATCAACTGAATTATAGCATAGTGTTCCCGATAGATATAAATTAATATATTGTATGGCAGATAAATACAAAACTTTTACATTTACTTTTTATTTTTAATTATTTTCAGTCTTATAAATAAAAGAACATTTAATTGGATGATTGGATTTGTTTATTGCATGTGATTTAATATCCCTTTTTTTTTTTTTTTTTTTTTTTTTTTTAACAATCAAGGAGAACCTAAGCACTGCAAAAAACTATTTCTTGAGTTGGTCAGGCATTTTACAATTCCAAATTCTTTATTTTCTAATGACAGTAATAAAATTACTAATCTTAAAAAACAGAATATCTTCGAATGATCACAAATAAGCTTGAAGAATAGCATCTATCCAAACGAACGCGATCTAAATATAACCACCTCCTCCGGAGTGCAAACCTCAGTTGGGTATGATTTCCTCCAAGAGAGATCATTTGGGGGGGACGATCGAAAAGGAGTACAACTGTTGCTAATCCATCATGGTCATATACCCTTCCTCCTCACACACACACGCACTCACTTTTTCTGTGCTATCGGAAGGAACCATCTCTTTCGACAAGCGGTAGTCATCATATATAAAGGAAGGTCTCCAAGCAGCAGAAGCGAGATCAAGATTCGTTCTTCATCTTCCTTGCAATCCTTTTGGCTACAAGCCAAATGACTTCTTCCTAGGCTATTACTTCCCGCTATTTCGGGGGGTGACGACTTCAAAGAAAACAAATAAACAAAGTAAAAACAAATTACAAAAAATGATTGTGATTAAAAAAAAAATATGTTTCGTATCATTAGACTGAAAGATTAACAACATCTACCAACAGGAAGTTCTTTTACTAAGAAGAGAACATCGCCCTCCCTCGAATACGCTCGGAATTTATTTTCCCGATACACTTGTTCATGTATACAAAGGGTGGGTATTGTCTTGAAAGATTCTTTCAAAGACATTACCAGCCCCCGGTATTTTTGTCGGAAAATATCGAGTTCCATGATATAAGAGGTGTTTTGTGCGATGTTTTACCTCCAGGTCTCAACTTAGAAGGTTCTCTACCTTATCTATGAGAGTACATTTTTGTCACTAGGCTAATAAATGATTATTCAGTTTTGTCAATGAAATACACAATTTACTACCACATCATTGAGTATAAGATAATATCTCAATATCTTACGTGCTTATGTTGATAACGAACAATAGTGTCCTTTGAAGATAAAAATACTTAGCTTTCAATAAAGTGAAGTGATAGCCGATTATTCTCGTAAAAGCCTTGTATATTTAAAATATTTATATGTTCTCAACAGAAATTCTTATTCTTTTTTAAAAGAATTTTATTCTTTAATAAACAATAACAGAAGAAAAACATGATTTATCATCTAAAAATTAAAATAATGAAAATAATGAATATTGAGAAAATTTTTTCATAGGATTTATGCCTCCTAACTCAATGTCAATACGTATATAGATATTCTTCATGAGGTAAAAATGTTATTTAAATAATATATCCGCCTATACAGAATTGACTAATTTACCTAAATTTATGCGAAATTGTGAGCATACAATAATGTAAAGGTTACATATTCAGAGATTCAGGTTCTTTATTTATAATTAGTATTGAGTCTTTATCATTATATCTTAATAATAATACACGATTAAACAATTATTATAATTTCTAAAAAAACAAACAAATAAATAAATAAATAAATAAAATCAAAAATATAAAGTAAAAATATAAAACCTGCATCATACGCAGGGCTCCAGGAATTTGAAAAAAACTGGTCGCCAGCAAAAATTTCTGGCAGTCAGTAAAAAAATATCCCTTCTAACATTTTATTTTTTCTTATTTACTTGAAAAAAAATTGAAATTCTATGCGTAAAAACTGAATATTTACTAGGGCTGGATGATACGATACATCAGGAAACACATGTTTAAATTGAACATCATCAAACAGGTTTTATTATTTTCTTCTAAACCGATACACCATTGGCATCGAAGCATCATTACACTGAACAATGATTCAGCACCAGGTCGCAAAGCACGCATGAATGGGAGTAGTGTAAATCAATTCCCTAAAACAGTCCACTGATTCAACACCGAGGTGTGAAACATGCATGGAGAAAAGTGATGTAAAACCCTTAATGGTGTATGAATAAAGTTGAAAACACAGTCGCTTGTTAAAATATATAGGTCGCTAAAGGCAACCAGGAGACCGTATTTCACGAACCTTGATCACAGTTATATTATTTACAATCTAAAAATAATTCGTACGGGTTTAAGGATTAATTCCTTTATTAATATCAATTTTATTAATTATATTTACAAAAACATGCGTAAAATCAATTAAGAATATACATATCAACTACTAAAATTAATGAGTTTTAAGTAACAAATATTTTGTAAAAACTAAATAGCTTCTAAGTGGAACAAATACAAGATAAAAACAACAAAATTTAAATGTGTAAATAGTTTAAAATTTTTTATCGATGAATATACGCTAAATAGAAAATTTTATATAGATCACACTTAACAATACACAAGTTTCTAGGTTTGGATGAACAACCCTCCCCCCCCCCCTTCGTTTCAGTATTGCACTTACATTTATTTATAAGAATTCAAATCGGTTATTAAATTCAAAAGTACATTTAAAATTATTCAGAAAACTTTCACACGTAACATTTCTTGAAACTTATCAATCTTGATCAAACTTTTCTAGTAACAAACGTATTAACTTCAAATACAACATTTAGATCGCCTGAATTTATTTGTTATTAATTTACTCTCACAGGCAAATATCAAAGCCTCAAAACGTCTAAATATATATATATATATATATATATATATATATATAAACAAGCGGTGAATATTTAGCTTAAAAAAATACATTATTTAATATGTGGCTATGAATAACTAATTTCAATTCCTGAGCAGCTTTCCTGGACATGGTAAAATACTACTATAGTAAAGCACTTTCACTAACAATTAAAAAAAAAAAAATGTTATGGATTAAATATTGGCAGCCTTGTATATCTTCTGAAGGTAATGTACACACAACATGGTGCACATAAATATAAACCTATAATAATAATACAAGGCACAACCTGGAAATACAATTCCATCAATCTTTCAAGTATTGTCGCACTACAATCTAGTTCTTATGTGTAGCCCTGTAAATGAACAGTGCATGATTACCATACCGTATTCTACGTGAAACATGTTTTTACCCATATAAAAAATATATATTCGTTTCATTTGGTTTAGTAAAGTCTATAGATGTTTAAACGCTACTTACCTGCAATTTCCTCCATACGCGTAATGTATTTGAATTCTCTTGGGCTCTCCTGTACACGAATCATTTGCTTGAACTCAACGAAACGTTTAGTGTAGCATCATTATATGATACTGATTTAGAATACCAAGTTTGGACTTTCTGCTATCATTTGTTCTTGAGATATGCTGATAACAGACACACAGACAGACACACGGACAGTCACACACACAGACCGACCGCTAAAAACATAATTTTTGGATTCAGGGGACTTCAAAACGGCTAATTATAGAAAAAATTCAATATCGAAAATTTGGCCAAAAAATAGTACTTTCTCTATTATATATATATATATATATATATATATATATATATATATATATATATATATGGGTAAGAAAAAGTAAAAGATACTATTTATATTATCTTTATACATATATATTACTTAAATTGATTATTAATTGAATTATCGAATACCTATTTATATATTTAGATAGATATAATTTAAAAATGAAAATAAAAGCAGACTTTTCTTTTTCCATTCATAATTCTTAGTTATTATTATTATTATTATTATTATTATGATACAAAACACAGGTAAATACACTATACCACCCCTGAAGAAATTGATTTCCGAGCAATACTGCTGGAGGAAAACAACAAATAAATAAATATAATAAGCACTGTGATTGAAAATCCAAGTTAATGAAGCGAATGTTTCTCATCCTATTTTTAATCAACTTAAGTCAGTATGCACAGATCGTCCTCTTCCAATAAAGTTACACAGTAACTGTGTGAAAAGGCAAATCCGACAATTTTTCATTTGTAATCTGATGCAAAGGGAGATTTTTTCTTCATTTTAGCAAGTCGTAAATCAGGATTTTGAACTGCTTATTTATACTCTTAAAATTTATACCCAAGCGAGCGGGGCCGCAAAAGAAAAAAGTGAAAAATTAAGGACAATTTCTCACTACTTTTTTTTTTTTTTTTTTTTTTTCTGAATGTAATTGTAACGACGTTCACGATGCCTGTTGAATGTAAATACACAAATATAGTAACAATTTCCGCGTAAAATGAAGGACCTTGCTGCAATAATAACATCACTAACGTGTTTTTGTTTCAGTAGCACTATTTTAAAGAGACACTTTCAGTTCAAGATATTTCTTTTAAGGTTCCTGCCAAGTAAAGGGCAGTAACCTTGAATTTTTTCTTTTTTTTTTTTTTCTTTTTTCAATAATACATCATTTAAATTTTTCTGTGTCAAGTGCATAGGCTAATCAGGTAATTTCTCAAGTAAAATACATGAGGCATTTTACAATGCTGTGTGTCAAAGAAAATTTATAGCTTTTCAGTGGTAAAATCAGCAACTGGCTTTTTAAAAATATGTATGATGATGCGTTATAAAATTGCATAATAAATCTAAAAAAATTTGCTTGAAATTTTTAAAGAAAGCATAAATATTTTATTATTTAAGGAAAATTAAATTTCAAGTCAAAATAGGAAGTTGATCATTTATGTAAGCTAGAAATCTTACTAAATCTTACTAATTAAACGCATATTCTGCGACGTTTGTCTTAAAAGTGTTTAAACGTCTTATACGTGTATAAAATAATTGTTCTTGTAATACAAAATGATAAAAGCTTTGTTGTCTCGAATTTCGAAACAAGTAAAAACTACAGGGTTCATCAAATAAACGAACAACAGTATATATCATTACAGCGTGTTAACTAATTTTATTTTACACAATAGGCTGATTATCATATCAAGGTGGTGTGGTGTTTGGGTTAAGGCCAATTGTGAACGCTTGGAACCTGGGCCTAAGGGGAATGCCCTCCAGCGTGTGTGCGTGTAGAAGGTCTTACTACGGGGTCCTAGCCCGTATTCACGCAAGTTTCGGAGAAAAACCATGGAAAACTCCAAATGGCTAAGTAAATGAGCGCGAGCTGGGATCGAACCCGTTACTTCCCGTCTACCAGCTTTCAGTGCAGAACCGCTCGGCAACTGGTGAGGCTCATTTTCAATATCAAGACACTTCACGTAATGAACATGCTGAGGCAAATCCATTTAGTATTTCATTCAATAAAATTATTATTAAACGTTTTTATTCTTGTATAACAGTATGAAAGTTCATAAAATTGTCGAATTAATAATCCATTCCGATTCCAAAATGAAACATCTAAGTCCGTATTCAAATTTGATAAGCCATGTATTTCAACATCATATAAGTTTTAGTTAATAATAATAATAATAATAGTAATAATAATAATAAATATCTTTAGAGCTATAATGACGTCAATTTTACCTTGCAAGTTTAATTTTTCACGAAATTTTATATCAATTTTAATATTTGCGCGAGAATGTCTTTACATTAAAAAATAAATAAATAAATAAAATCAACTCGTAAACTTTTTTGGCAACAATTAAAAATTAAAATAAATTATGTATTTTTGTCTAAAAAAGGACTTCTTCAACTTTTTCGATACTGTCCGTTTCGATATGATTATTATTGATTTTTAGGACGGAGGACTATTAGTCTCAATCTACGGATAAAACGTTGTCGCCAGTTTTACGATGGTTGGACATTTATCGAAATCGAAAATTTATCAAAAATATAATTGAATAATTTGGAAGCGATGTTATAATTTGAAAAAAAAAAAAAAAAAAAAAACTAATAGTTCTCCGTATTTTTATTTATTTTTATTTTTTTTTAAGAAAAAGAAAAGAAAATTAATAATCAGTATCGAAAGGGAAAGTATTGAAAAAGTTGAAGAAGCCTTTTTTTAGACAAAAATACATAATTTTATTTTAATTTTTAATTGTTGCCAAAAAAGTTTGCGAGTTGATTTTATTTTATTTTATTTTATATATATATTTTTTTAAATGAAAAGAAATTCACGCGTAAATATTAAAATTAATATAAAACTTTGTGAAAATTTAAACTTACAGGGTAAAATTGACGTCATTATAGCTCTAAATGTATTTTTTTTTTTCTTTTAGGTAGACATTTTCCAGAGAGATTCAAGTGACTCACCTAACCCTATATATCGACCTTTATGATAAAGGCCGATTTATAGTTATCATTCACCATTTACTAATCAACTGGCAATGAGGGGAAACAAATAAAAATAAAAATAAAATAAAAAAGCCAATTTTTCTATAGCTACGTGTTTTATGTTTCCAAGTACTTTTTTTTTTTTTTTTTCATTTATGTATTAATTCAACACATATAAAAATGACGTGTATGTGGTTGCTGAGTTAATTATGGCCAATGTGCCTTTAAAATTTTTGTTTCCATTGGCCCTATTTATTTATTATTAGATTACTCTCATTTAGCAAATTGACGCCCCTTTTGTAGATTTTATGGGAGAATAATTATATTTATTTTCTCTTTCTTTCAAAAAAAAAAAAAAAAAAAAGATTTTCATGAAATTCTGGCAGAATTTAGTTTAGTATGGAGGACTATTAGTTTTTTTTTTTTTTTTTTTTTTTTTAAATTATAATATAGCTTTCAAATTATTCAATAATATTTTCGATAAATTTTCGATTTCGATAAATGTCCAACCATCGTAAAACTGGCGACAACGTTTTATCCGTAGATTGAGACTGATTGTCCTCCGTACTAATAATTGCAAAATAAAAATCAGATTATTACAAAGTTATCTTTTAATAAATAAATGAATAAATAAAATAATTAAGAAGAAGTCGGAAGGCACGGATGTTATCTGCATAATTTGTTATCATTTTATAATAATAGTCGTAAATATGTGCCATATGTTAAGTGTACGTAGAATTATTTATCAATTTTAATACGTTATCTAATATTTAAAATACGTCATGTTTTTGAAATTAAGCAAAATATAAACACATTCCACTTTAAATAATTTTGATTTCATGTAAGGAGAATTGTGTACAGGTAATATTACATATGTATGTATTTTACGTCAATTATTTTATCTTTTAAAAAGCAATTATTTTTTATTCTGATTTTATTTATTATTTTTTATTTAAAGTATTATTTATCTTAGATACGTACTTTATAACATCAATATATTCAACAATCGGATTTATAAGTTTTCCCAAGATCAGTGAATTGTCTTGATAACGAAATTTTGAGTTTATTCCTGTATCTGTTTCTATATACATGGATAAATGTAAAATGTGTTTATCAAAATAACTCTTTCATCCTGAGAACGTATTCAATTTTCTTGAATTAAGAAGTCTTAAATTATAGCGTGAATCGTGCGCTATTTCATGCAAATTAAAAGATAAATAGTTTTATTTCTATTTCGGAAAACTTAATTTACGGAATCAAAGGAAAAGCAAAGAAAGATTCATCATTTTTTCGTTTAAACTTTCACACTCCCAACATCCGTCATCGCAGCAATGCATCTCATTCCATTTTATAAATATATTTTTTTTTCCTTTGCTTAGAAAAAAAATTAATAAACAAACTGTGACAGAACCCATCTTTTTTTTTATGGCAGCATGATGCTCTGAAGGTCAATGAATTGTGGGACCTGACTATTTTCATCATTAAGTAATTTACAGCTTAAACGACAGAAAAATTAATGAAATCTAAGTCATGTAGTAAAGCAAGCCTTTACTGCAAGGAAGTAATTGAAATAACCAATAACATAATTACATGTCAATTTCCTATTTATTGCACACAAAAAATTATTTTTCTTATTTCACTCATGTACTTGTACTTCCATGATAAAAATAACTTTTAAAATATAACCTTAACGATACTTGAAAAATTTTTATATGAATTAATTGTAAGTGAATTGAAGAACAAAATTATACATTATTGTTATCATTATTTAAAATTTTGTATTTTGCGAATAAAAATTGTGTCATTTTACAGAGATTATATGTATATAAAATAGTTACAAAGCTTGATATTGTACTGCATACAAAAATAATAAAAATAATAAATAAAAATCAATATACGAATAAACATATTTTTGTATTGAAAACAAGGCTCCCTTCAGTTGCACGCATAGGATATCCATAATTCGCCAAGAGTCCTCACTAGATTTATGTTCTAACAGTATTCATTGAGTACCTCTGAAATGTCTGGAGGCAAATGGTTATAAATAGTACGCGTATTTAAAAATAATACCTAAGTAATTAAATATTCCATAGAATGTCATCCATTAAATCATTAAAAGAACGTGAGGCCAAAGTCCTAAACGCAAAATCTCTAAAGAACATTAAGAATTTCAATAATATCATTTAATATTAAAAAGGTAACGTATTTTAAAATAAAATCTCAGAATTTTAGAGAATATAAAAGAAATATATATATATATATATATGCATTCACTTTCTTATATACTCATTTTATATAAATTTTTGTACAGTTTCAGATAAAAAAAATTTCAGAGTCAAAGATTTTATAGCAAAATTACACTATAGTATTAGATTCACTCTTGATAAATGCTACAAATCTTCCTCTATAACTCTTGAAATTTATATCTGAAATTGTTAAAGCAATTTGTATTATCACATTTTCAATGTTTTAACTAAAACGCAGCTTTCCTTTAATTGCAAAAGAGAGAAAAAAAAAAAATCAAAACTTTAAATTACAGACATATTGCTTATAATTTTAAGCGTTAATTAAACTGTTTTTGTTTCTTTGATTTTGATAGGAACAGTTAAAACATTTAGGCTTGTATGTTGCCTCATTGGGTGGGGTGGGAGGGGGGAGTTGTTGCAGCAAATTTTGTACTACACCCTATGTTTTCGACCATACTCTTTAATTTAGGCTTGGTTTGGTTGCAACAGGAATTTTACTGATTAATATTTTCCTTGTTAATCATATAAATAAATTTTGTTAAAAGTTTCTGGGACGAGTTTTTTGCAGTTCGGAATTAAAATTAATTGAACCTTCAAAGGGTTGAATGTAAATGGTATTCGTTTATTCATCGATGACAAAAATCAATGCTAGTTTTCATTACAACATAACTTAATTATTATATTTAACATGCTCTTAATTAAAAGAAGAAAAAGAAGAATATAATGATGAACTTTAAATTTAGGTGCAGATGTTTGTGGAAACATTTACTAAATTTTGCTTCTAAAATTATAGCCTACGATAATGATCATTATCTTAATTATGAGACTCCAACACAATTTATTTTCTGAATTTTAATTTCAAATACAGTAAAGCACCGTTTATACATCTCTCGTTTATACGTCTTTTACATTTATACGTCCTTTTAGTGGAGTCTCGATTCAGTCCTATTAATTTTAATGCAAAAATACTTCCTTTATACTCCCTTAGTATCGATCATACGTTTTTTCCACTATTCTAAAATTCGCAAAATTTCCGACCAATCATTTTTACTTTCTCTTATCCATAAGGTAGAGAAAGTATTGTTTTGGGGTCAAATTTACGAACGCGAGTTTTTGTTATATTTACATGTTCTGAGGCCCCCTGAATACGAAAATCATGTTTTTAGCAAATGGTCTATGTGTATGTCTGTGTGTCTGTGTGTATGTCTGTTATCAGCATATCTCAAAAACAAATTATGGCAGAAAGTTCAAACTTGGTAATCTAAATGTGTACCATATAAGTATGCTACAGTAAGCTTTTCGTTAAGATCAACTAAATCGTTCGTGCACAAGGACAATCAAGAGAATTCTAATACATTACGTCTGTGGGGGAAATTGTAGGTAAGTAGAGTTTAACATCTATAGACTGCACTAAACCAAATGAAACGAATATATATTTTTTGTAATAGATATAGTCAACAGGGAAAAAAAATTGTGTATGTAGGAGCGACGCCCCCCCCCCTGGGGGGCAAGTCCCCCCTCGAGGGGAGTAAATTTTCATGATGATTATCTTTCAAAAGAGCTCGCCAATACCTTTAAAACGAATGGTTGAACCATCAATCTGCGATAATTTAAAACAAAGTTATCGATTTTTTTTACTTTTAACGAAAAAAACTTAGAATTTTTTATTCATTTATTTATTTTTTTTTTAATATATATATTGAGAATAAAATGGACATTTTTTTGGATATTTAGTGTTATACTACTTCTCTAATATGGAAATCATCTGCATTATCATAAAAGATAATTTTTTAAAATAGTAATTTTAGTAAATTATTTTTTAAAAACAGAATTATTTTTTAATAGCCGAATTAAATTCTATATAAATGTAGGGGCATTAATGAAACGGGGGGTTGAGGGGGGCTACCGCCTCCTCAACCCCCCGTTTTTTATATGATAATTAGTTCTGTGTGGGGCGGGAGCCCCCCTCACACAGAACTAATTATCATATAAAACTCTCCCGAAGCCTAATTTGAATTGTTTAACACAGGTTTCCACAACAGTACTCGTTATCTTACCTATTAATCTGCAACCTGTATTTATAGTATTAAATTTCAGGGTAAGAGAAAGTCGTGTGAGTGGCACACCAGATTATTTTTTTCAAAATAAGGTGTAAAATCCATCCTAAATAGCAATTTTGATGTGTATCCGAACCGTGAACACAGAATTATTCGTAATCGATGAATTAGGGGGGGAAAAAAAAAAGGCCGATGTGTGTGTCCTAATTAATTTAAGCAATGATGATATAGAATGCGAAGAAGTTAATATAGTTTTCTTCAAAGGTGCAACTGACTGCATTGGAAAGATTTTCGAACTTATTTTGCTTGTCAGAACACAAAAAACATTAAATGAACTCAATTCAATTCACATTGCAGTTCTTGGTACACACACACGATCAACACGTCAGGCAAGTATTAAAAGTTTTTCAATGTAATTAAATACATTGAAAAATCTTTAATACTTGCCTTATCTGTGTAGGCATCATACAATACTTGTTAAAGATATGTAATATTTATAATTAATACTCAGGATGTGTTTATATAGTATTTAGAGTATGTAATGCTCAAGATATGAAATATATAATTAGTACACAAATCATGCATTAATGGTTGATTTTTTTCTCACTTTTTATAATAAATCGTTTTTTTTTTAACTATTATCTTCAAACCCAAAATAAAGTACTAGTTATATCTTAAAAAAAATTGTAAATTAGTATTTTCACATACATTTTGTTTCAGTACCATTAAATTTGTAATAATCAAAGTTTTGTTTTTACATTTCGATTATTGTCTTTTTACGCCAGTCCCTTGAAAGACATATAAACGGGGCTTTACAGTATTTACAATTTATATTACATTAGAAGAGCTCATGTATTAGATTATATTAAAGTTTTGTTCCCCTAGTAATATTTTTCAAAAGTTAAAAATGAGCCTTAAGCAAGCATACGAAAATTTAAATCTAATGAATTTCTAATGAAAATGCACGAAGTTTTATATTAGTATCAGAGTAGAATAAAAAACAAAATCTAAAGAAAAGTGGTTCCTAGAAAGCGGAGGAAAAATCAGTGTCAAAAACTTTAACACAATGGAAGAATCAAAATAGCTCATCGTATTAGTGAATATATTTTTCTATAGATAGAAGATATATTTCTAACACACACACACACAATCAGTTGTTTAAGAAATTTAATTAACATAATTGTAAGCGAAATTAAAGCTGGTCTGTTATTGTTAGAAGATAATATTCTCCTCCGTATTTGAATTTAAAATTAATAACATGAATTTTGTTTGAAATTTAAATAATAATCAATATTTAACTACTTGCCACAATAAAGTTGGTAAGTTTCCAAGACACTTAAAATTAACTTATTTTTCCTAATAATCATGATCCTATGCTTAACACGCCAAACCGATTACGGTACTTATTATTTTTATGATAGTTTTAATTCATTCCGCTTTCATAGTTATCACTTTTCTTTAAATTCAATAACGTTATTCTGGATGAAGCCGACAATTAAGTAACATAGATGAGCAAATTTCTCTCCGTTCTTAGGTTTTCCTAGTGAATAATATAACAATCTTCTCCTGTATATTCCAAACACTGCTGTTCCCATATCTTTCTGTGAAATCATGGCCCAAAATTAATTGATCTCCATATGACGCGAAAGGGGGTGAGCATTGTTGGCCAGCAAACAGTACCTGATCATTAGAATGGAAGTAATTATGATTGACATTGCACCTTAATTAAGTAATTAGCGGTCGCCATTTTCGGTTAATTGCCTCTAGCTGCGACCGCGTCAACCGCAAACAAGCGGCCGAAAGCGGCTGACAGAATCTCCTTCTCTGCTGCATCACCGAGCTTTTCTCTCTGTCTCCCTCTATCTATGTGTATATATGTATGTATGCAGATCAAAACCCCCTCCGTCTCAAATTCGCAACACCGCACACCCTTTGTCGCAGTAACGTTTTGGTCGAGATTGGCAGCACAGTTACCGCTCCGTTTAATTCCTGCATTAGGATCCTTAATTGGGAACTGAGAGATGGCAACAGTGATCTGTAGGTTTTTGTCACCCCGGATTGCCCTCCCTCCTGCTGTTGCAGGGAATTGGAAATATTTAATTTGATTTTTGACTTCCACCAGATTGTGTGTGTGGGGTCATTGCGAGAGGACAAATTTTATACTTGTGATTTTGGAAAGAGCGATTGTGTTGTAATATAAACAATAAATTTCACAGCCAATTAAACCTGGAAACGAGATGAAAATGAGATTTGTGATCGTTACTTTTGTTCGATATTCAGAGTTATTACAGTTATAACATGAGAAAGTTCGCAAAGGTTTGCGTAAAAATTTACATTCAAATTTCTGGACCATTAACAAAAATTTTATATTTTAAATAATCTGAAATTAATGTTTATTGAATTTTGTTTAGAATATTTTAAAGAGATGTAAATAGAAGTGTCAAGGTAACTTTTTAAATAAAATTAGTTCGATTTTTTTTATTTTTTATTTTTTTTATTTATTTTTTTAATTAAATAAGTGTCTTTGTAATTAAAAAAAAAAAAAAAATCAGTTGTCAACAAGCAATACTTTAAACAAAATTGATAATTATCCATATATATATATATATATATATTTTTTTCCATTGACTGAGCTAAAAACTACTCTACCTACATGTTCTACTTCGAAAAATCAGTCCAAGAATGACTATCACTCAGCAATCGAAACCTCTTTTGTAAATTGAGATAATACTTATTTAAAGGGTTAAATGATTATATGTTTATTTTATTAGTTTACTTTATTTTATGATGATATTAATAAATTAAAAAAAAAAAAAAAAAAGAATTTTGGATAAAAGTTTTCTATTGTTAGTTTACTTTTTAATGCATAATGAAAGAAATGTTTAGAAACAAACTTTACTCGATGTAAAAAAACAGTACGATTTAAATTATACATCCCAGAAAAAATGTTCAGAACATGCACACAACCTTGAACCTCAATATATTTACGAATCAGTTCTTTGAGAAAACATCTCATACATATGCAACTCACAAGACTCTTTACAAATAACCTTTTTTCAATGAATTGCATGAAAATTCAATAATGTATTCGGGAAGAAAAATTGCAGAAATTTACGAGCTTTCTCTTCTCTAATTTATCCTTCTGTCTCCAGACACAATGCAACTTTTATAGTTATATTGACTGAAGGTGAATGATAATCATTAGAAAAAAAAAAAAAATGAAAAGAAAAAAAATATATTTCTAATTACTGACATTTGGTAACGATTCCGCGTAACTTATTTCTAAACTATGTCTCTCGATTGCAACCGAACATCTGCTTTAAACAATGTACAATCGGACCATAATAAAACGGGTCGTAATACATAGGTAGCATTGTCCATGTAAATGCTTAAAGCGTGCCCAAAGATCACGATGGGAATCGGACAGACCGCCTCATTAATTGAAAGAAAGTTTATTACTGCTATTGGAAGAAATTTAGTGATTTTTTGGCTTCGGAAGAATTCTATTTCCCCAACTGAACAAAAGCAAACGAAAGCGGACATTGTAATTTGATCGGAAAATTAGGGAAATAATGATACAGGGAGTTGTTTTTAATGAGTATTGCGGGTGAGATGAAAATACTTAGACAGAACTGCAGTTGCGTAATAGTTTCTATTTCACGTCATAAAAAATAGTGGAAAATTCCACCTTTTGTAATCATTTTGCAAACTTTTGCTCAAGTAATTAGACTTATGCAGATGCAATAAATATGTACAAATTCAATGATTATTTAAATTTTATTTTTAAAAGAAAGTTTTAAAATCTTATTCAATTTTTTCACTTCTACGTGTGATATTTTTCGTTTCATCCTGCACAATATTTCAAAAGGTTTTCATTATGTATATATATATATACCGGGTGTTGCATAGGTCTATAAACATAAATAATAATAATAATAATAATAATAATAATAATAATTTTTTCGTCGATAGAGGATGCGTAAGAGGATGCACAGATGCGTAACGAGCAATATGCAAATTCTATAAATTGCACGGTTTTATGATTAACACAGTCTATTTCTTATTTTGCCTCTTACTTGCGCATACATGAAGTTTTAATTGCGATGTTGACTCGGCTAATAAAGCGTTATTGGCGAAGTTGTTTTTGTCTCAGGTAAGAACCACCGACTGAAGCTGCAGTTAGCGGTATTGTAAATCGTTTGCAAACTTTAATTTATATGCAAACATTAATAAATATAGTTTTTCATGGAAATTTATGATTTGTTCTCACACAGCGCTATCTATCGGCAAAATTTTAACCATTACTTTTTTTTCTTTACCAGAAATAAATAAATAATAATAATAATCCCCTTTTACATGAATAACTTTTTTGCAAATCGCGTTCAATTCTTCCAATTCTATAATTTTTTAAAATGTCTACAGGTGTATGGGACACCCAGTATAGTATACATATATATACACATATGAAAAATCTTTTAAAACATTTCATATATATAAAGTATAGTGGATGTTTTCATATCTTTATTAAAACTATTAATAGTTAATTCTTTTTATATGTTTTTAACCAATTGTTTATATAATTTTGTTATATATTAATTCATGTGGGTTATTTAGGTTTTCGGTGGCATTTTATTGTCAGTTTTCTGAAATCCTACTTCTTTGTTAGAACATTTATATATATATATATATATATATATATATATATATATATATAAATATATATATATTGAAATATTTAAAACTATTATAATACTCAGCAATCAAAGGATAAATGAAAATACCAATATTACAAAATTAAAAGTGATCGTAATTCATTTAAAATGTTCTCACAGATTTTTTTTAAATTTAATTACAATACCAATTAATAGTTAAATCTTTTTAAATTACTTACACAGAAGTGAACTTCTATAACCATAACACTAACCCTATCGAGGAGAGATATGTTTGCGTATTTCATTAAAGTTACCTCACTTAAACCATTAACTTTATGAAAAAGGTAATCAGAAATGAGAAAAGAATTAAAAATTATCAAAGATATAAAATCAAAAAAGGAATTTTTGAAATAAGAATTGGAATAAGAAATGCTGGAAAATAGAAATGTTCACTCGTCAGGAAACTTGCATTTCTATGAGCAAGGATTCGCAAGATTTCGGAAAACTGCATAGCTAATTCAAGCCAAAAATACAGTTCAAGTTTCTATCTTGCGACAAAACCAAATAAAAAAAGAATGAGATAAATCACCAACACAAACCTGCATTGAATCAAGTAAAAAGTATTTTTAAAAAATTCACATGTCAAACGAAACCAAACTGAGATAGTAAAACTTGGTGGTTGCCATTATACATATATATATGTTTGTGTACGTGTGTGAATTGGCATTAATATTAACTGTTTTTGGTTAAGATATTTCTTAAAACACATTTCTACATATGTTGAATTTTATTTAAGGCATACTTATCTACAACATAAAGTTCTTTTCATAAAACCCATTTAAAATTTGTTCCTGTATAAATATGACATGATTTTTTATAGTTTAGAAAGCTTTCTTACAGTAAGAATAGCTATTGGTGCAAATTTAATTGAATAATTGGGTTAACAAAAATTTCATAGATTGTATAATAATCACTGATATGAGATAGTTGCAATAAAAGTTTATAATATACGTTTAAATTTAACAGTTTCATTTAGTTAACAAATGTGAAGGTATAAAGTAGAGACGATGCGTTCAAGGTATACATTTATTTATTTATTACCATATACGATCTCGTTATAACAAAAGGTTTCAAAAGATTTTAAACGTCTTAATTTGTGTCATAATGTTATATAATTTAATATATGCACAAAATGAGGCGCAATAAAAGATAATTATTTGAGAAATATTATAAAGAGCATTTTTGCAGTAATATGTACAAGTCATTTATAAATTCGCATTAAATTTTAAAATATAACTGAATGTTTTCTGATAAATGTTAAATTATGTTTGATTATGTTCTGTTGAAATGAAATCACACCTGAATACCCATATTTGCAAAAATTGTTTGAACTTTAAATTGTATACTCTTTCTGTTGCAGGAACATTTAACTCTTAATATTAAGTATACGCTAAAAGAAAATATCAACGCATTTTTGTTCGAAATAAATAAAATTAGAAATAATTATTTTATTAATTATAATAAAAGTTCTTTTTTTTTTTTTTTTTTTTTTTACCGAATAATAATAAGAAGAAGAATAAGAATACAAATTCAAATAGTAAAATATTTATTTACGAGAGAATTTTCTTTGACATTCCTGCACGAAAATGTATAGGGTTTTCAACAATAGCCAAGAGCTCTCAATTTTCAATTCTTAATATTTAGTGGATTACAGAGGTAAAAACTTGTAGTGGTGGTTAATAAACCATTTTAACTTGAAGGGTTTGAAAGTTTGATCTTTTAGTTAAAAAAATACATATAGAGAGAGAAAGACCATAACGTAGGCAAACTGAAAGGCATAATTTTGATTACGTAAGTACTGTAAAATATTTCGGTGTTGTTGATGGAGTGGGGATTAAGAGACTTTCGACCTAGTATCGCCGATAACCAAAGTGCATGTTATTCTATGTGAAATTTGTTAACAGAAATCAGTATTTAATGTACTTTTTTTATTTCGGTTTTCACATTCAGAAAATTCGCAACCTTTAAACTTGTTCTTATTTTTTCAAAAATCGATTTCCTCTTTTAGTTTTTAAAATTTTATTTTTAAGCTAAAAACACAAAAAATGAACTAAATGCATTTTTCGCATTTTATAGCAACAAAATGAAATATTAAAAATTAATTTAAAAAAATAATAATAATGGTAGGGAATTATTCTAAGTGAGAAAGCAGAACTTAAAAAATACATCAGGCAATCAATAATTTTGCCCTGTAAAAAAGAAAAAAAAAATCTGTTATGTAAAAGGAAATTTCTAACAGAAAAGTTGCCAGAAAACATCCCTATGCCGTGGAAAAATATGTTGAGAAAAAGTTTCTGTAATAGTAAAACACAGAAAATATTCGTATGCAATAGGTTTTTTTTTTTTTTTTTTTTTTTTTTTTTTTTCTGTCGGGCACGTTATAAGATTCTAAGATTGTAAAACGGGAGGAGGCCGCTCACCACTATGCAGCGTTTTTAACCTTTAGAGAGGGGTTCCAAAGCCACTGTGGAGATTCAAAAGAGCCCGTTTCCAAAGGTCAAGCCTCCCCCGTTGTTTATTGCATAAGCAAACAACAACAACAACAAAAGAAAAAAAAAGAAAGAAAGAAAGAAAGAAATAAATAAAAAATTACAATGGTCGCCAGAGTAGAGCTCTCTCGCGACAAAAGGCGACAAAGTTGCATGAAAGTGAAGAGGACCGGAGCCGAGTGGTAGTCTATTTACAAAGTTCATACAGGTAATGTACAAATTGTCGGGCACATTGTAAATAATAATAAAAATAATAATAATGTTGGTTGGGTTTAACGTCTCACTAGTACTGCGCTATGGGTAATTGGCAACGGTCTGGGACGCACCCTTAAGGATAGTCCGGAGACATGCCATCACAATTTTGATCCTCCATGAAAGGGATCGCTCCGCTTCGGTGACCCCCAGAGGTATAAATCGGATGGGAACATGAAGAACCTTGCGGCCACGGCGGATTTTACGTGTACCAGCCACCATTAGTGTAATTGGTGGTCAATGGCCGGCTCGAGTATCGAACCCGCAATCTTCCAATTACGAGCACGAAGCTCAATCGACCGGACTACCGCGGCCCAATAATAATAATAAACTCAAATTAAATAACATTTTCCAGTTCCACCCACAAGGAACAAACCAGATTACACCGCATAGTAGGTGACGTGTTACCTCTTCCCCACCGATTCACAATTTAAGCTGTTACTCGGCATTTCCCAAATCTGCCTTGATACCAAGTTTCCCGTTTTCAAAACAAAAGAAATATGTTACTCACTATATAAAATCTGTATATGATAAATTTCTCGCAATTAAAACACGAAAAAATTCGTACACAATAGATTTTCTTCGTAAGTTATTTCGTAAGTAATAATAATAATAATAAACTCAAATTAAATAAAATTCTCCAGCTCCATCAATGAGGATCAAACAAGGTGTCATCGCATAGTAGGCGACATGTTACCTCTCAGCCATAGAACCACAATTTATGCTCTTACCAATCCTGCCTTAATGCCAAGTTTTCTGTGTGGAAAACAGAAAAAATATGTACTTTAAAATCTGTTTCAGTGGGTAAAAGTTTTACCTGATTACAGAAAAACGTGCCTTTTGACAGACTGAGTTGTAATTTTATAGTTAATTTTTGTAGTTTTAGAAAACAGAAAGTTTCTGTCATTTAACATTTGTTTTTTCTTTTGCAATGTTTTAACAAAATTTTTCGTACTATAACGTGGAATTTGGGTGTGGAAAACGGGTCAATCATAAGAGTAGAGAAGAAATTTAAGGCCGATTGACTACTCTAGAGTGCTAGGTCTCGATGGAATGTTTTCTGTGGGTGTCTTTCTAAGAGATCGTAATAGCCAATATTCATGCGAGTTTTAGAGAAAAAATGGAAGACAACGAATAGCTTGGCCGACGGTCAAGATTTGAGTTCAAACTCAGCACATTTCGTCTACCAGCTTTGAGAGCAGAACCTCTGGGCCATTCTTTATTTTCCGGATTTTAACATTTTTCGAAAGTAAGCTTTAGTTGTCTTGAAAGGATATTTTTGAGAATTACCTTTTACTAGGTAAAGTATAATAAACAGACACTTTCCTTATATACATAAGATGAAGACATAAACCTTGATCTGTAAGACACTCCATCATAGAGCATCTGATTTGATCCAAGTTTCATCCTCAAGTTACTAAAAAACGAATCGCTAAAAGAACTTTAATGAACCCACTGATGTCTAACAAGTAATTATCTTTTCGATGAAATACGACTTATCGATACATGAATGAACAATTTTTTCGTGACAACTTCTTCCTCCTTCGATGAGCGTAGGTTGATTTTGGGCCCCTTATTAGTTCTTTGGAAGGGAGTGTCTCATCTTGTGGGCGTCGTGCCATATGGACGGGAAAGTGGGGTCCTGACCCTTGCGACCGGTTTCGTAGTTTGATTTAGCTTGTTCGGCGATCTATTTGAAAAACAATTTTTCTTATTTATTTTTTTTATTGCAATTCGATTATGTAGATTCATTCGACGAGTTGGGATTGGTTTTGATCCTAGGCCTGACATTGCAACTTTTGTTGAGTCATCTATGCAGTAAGTTGCGGATTTCCGCCGTGACGAAAGGCATGCGGTCCAAGTAATAGTTTTGAATTACAAATGATCTCCATAGATCTTGGCGAGAGAAACAGAACGTGCATTCAACAACTAAATTTACTTTTTTTTTCGTGCTATGTAAATTTCCCTAAGAGCAATAACTATTATTTGTATAGGTTTCCGAATATTCAATACAAGCATTACACTTATGACCTTTGGAAATATTTCAGCTGATTTTCTTTCACGTGAAACTTTTTATTTATGCAAATGTGTTCTATTATAGCACACAAAAGTACTTGAACAATATTCAAACAAATATTTTTTTTTTCTTCCATTCAAACTTTTTAGTAATCTAATATTACCATTTAAACATTTTATTCAATGAAGAAATCCACTAAAAATGATTCAGTAATGATTTTGAATACACGACAATTTTATCCTCTCAGAGCTGCCAACCTAATCCGGCAAATTGTTAGTACCGCCCCTTTTCCTACACCACTTAATTTTTAAAGTAATTTTCTTCAAATATATTTGTGATGAATTAAGAAGAAAAAAACTCTAAAAAATGACTGGTGTAGAAAAAGGGGCGGTACTAGCAATTTGCCGGATTAGGTTGGCAGGTCTGTCCTCTCTTCCCGCTTTTCTCTACTTCAATAGATACTAGATCAAAAATCATAATTCCAAGTACAAAAATTAATACACATGCGATGCCATGTTTTAAGATATTCATTCATAACTGAACCTTAGAAAAATTCATACAAAATAAGTCATAGTGCTAAAAAACCTGACGCAAAAATTTACTTAGTATGACTAAACCCTGAATCGATTATGTCAAGATTCAGGTAACTTCAATATCTGTCCCTCTAATAATAATAATAATAAAAGGTTATTTCAGTAAATCAGAAGTTAGAATGAAAACTGCATCTTAAATTCTCTAGGGTATGATGGACGTTTAAAATTACTGTTTCAGAGATATGATAGTTTGCATCCATATGCAATAAAATGTATAAATATTACATATATTAAAATTTCTCGAAAACAATAAAAAATAAAATAAAAAATTTAAATTTTGAATTTTTTTGAAAAAATCTAAAACTTTCCAAGTGATTTAGATTTTAAAATTTCCCTGCGATTTTACTTATCTATATAATTCTATATATATTTTGATTTATATTCTAATAGTTTATCTATATAATTCTAAACATATTTGTTCGTTACTTGGTGAATTGATTTTAAAAAAAATGTTTTTATGTTAGAATTTTCAAAATTTACAGGAAGTTTGAGCATTCGAACATAAAAATATTTCTAAAAAATTATCAATCAATCCTTAAATTAATGCACAAATATATTTAGAGTATATTGATAAACTATAATAATGTGAATTGGAAGGGGAAATTTAAAAACTGAGTCGCGTGGAAAATCAATTTTTTAATTTTTTAATTTTTTTTTTTTCTTTTTAAATTTTAATATTTTGAATTTCATTAGTTTTCGAGAAATTTTAATGTATTTATTACCGAATCATTTCATTGTTTATCTATGTTAGTGTCCACCATCTTACGTGGTTCTCATCTTTTCAAAATATGTATAATATTTGAATTAATTGAACTATATATAATAACTTTATGATTATGCGAGAAGTATCCCGAGATTTCCGTTAAAAAGGGAGAAAAAATTAAATAAAATAAAAACTGAATTTTAAAAGCGTAATGAAATTAGAAATTTTATTAATTTCTAGGAATTAATGTACTATATTTAATTGAGTAAACAATATATGTTACTGCTTGTCTGTGTATGTATACATGGCAAATTAAGATCAAAATACAAATTTAAAAGTAGTATGATATTTAACAGAATTTTTTATCGAATTGAAAGAACTGATAAGAATTTTCTAATCAAAAATCTAAGTATTGCTTATTTCATTACTGCCTTATCTATTAAAATTTAATAAAAGTTGATTATTCCATTTACAAATGAAATAGTTGAGAAATGTTACCACCTCTGAAATCTAGATAAATAATTCAAAATGATACATAAAATGTTTGTCATTCTGTACATGAACTGGTTTCTCAGCTTCCATTGAAGTTTACAAATGAACTTTATTAAGAATATATATATATATATTAAATACTATGTATTACTAACATATAAATGCAATTGTTCTTAAGTTCTCAGCCGATTAGACCTGAATATCAAGGATAAATGTATAAGATTAAAATAAAAGTTTTCAGACACTACTTCTTTTTTTAAAGAAAGAAACGAATTTGTAAGAAAAGATGCTCTAACATTCTTCCAACTTATTCAAAATTTCCAAAATTTGTCTTAATTGAATTCTTTAAGAAATCAATTTAGTCATCTTAAATATTTAAGCTTCAAATAGGCTACCTCTATCTGATTTTTCTTTCAACAGATAATTTTATATGAAATTTTCTGATTTGTAGAAAGTATTTAACACACAAATATATATATAATGTAATAAAACTAAAAAATCTAATAAAACTTTTTTTTTTTTTTCTGATTAAATAGTACTGTAAAATTCCGCCAAAAATATTTATATCTCCATTAACATTATTTCCACTATTTTCATTACATCCACCTAACAGAATGCCCGTATTACTACAGCACTTAATACACAAAAGAGGAAGAAAAAAAAAAAGGAAAATTGCACTATTTAGAGACTCGATTAATTTTATTCTTTGCTTGATACTTTTTCCGTAGTACTATCTATCCCATCTATAACATCGAGGCATCTAAAAATTTTGAAGAAAAGCCAGTAAATGAGGGTACAATAATTAGCTAATTAATTTCCTTTATTTTCTCTCTATGAAAAGAAACACAACAGCGGCTGACTGTTATTTCTATTTATGATGGTCTTAATTTTGCGGCTTTACTCATGGAATCATAAAAAGCGTCAGTTATTTGTAAAGATTTTAATTAATTTCACGGCTCGAAGGCTTTGAAAAAGGCAGTATGAGACTGTAGTAAAAATAAGAAACTCTGCCAGTAGTAAATCTTTGAGTGGAAAAATTAGAACTATGCATTAATTTGTTCATTCGCAGTAAACAATAACTAAATTACAAATTATAACGGCTGAACTGCGAATATTACAGGAATGTATCTTTTCTGACATAAATTACAGAGAACAATGCCTGTTTTTCAAGCACTTAAAGCACACTAGTTTCTATAGCAATGAAAAAAAAACGTTGAATATTTAGAATTTTTTCATGCATTTTTTGTTACTTGTGTATTAAAAAACATCACAACATCTAATTTTTTAAAAGAAAAGTTAGATATTAAATGAAACTTAATTATTAATAACATTTAAATCTTAAAAACTTCTAGTATTCGTAAAATTTTTCCTCCACTCCTCTCTATCTGGCTGCCTACCTTGTATGCAATTAAGTAATACATTTATATTCAGCTTATGTTTTTAACAGTAAGTAACATTTTAAATTTAAAAAAGATTTTTTATTTTTTTTTATTAATATACTTTTCATAGATTTAAACAGAGTGGTCAAGAAAATCTTCAAACACTAACGTTTCTTTTATTTAACTTATATAGCAATTTTCTAAGACTGAAAAATCTGAAATGGCTGAAAAGAATTATTAGAAACAAATTAAATAAAATTTTATCAAATGAAATAAAATTTTAAATTGAAAAGATTAGATTGTTTAAAGATTTGTTATCACGATGTTACTGTGGTTACATATGTTTTAGTTAATCGTAATAAATGTACAGCTGATTATAATTTATAAATTATTTTCAGCTATAAACAGCATTCTGCAGGTAAAACGGTTGGGAAACTGGAATTGAAATGGTTATCTTTATATTTCAGAAGATGCGCTCAAGTTACAGACAAAAAAAAAAAAAAAAAAAAAAAAAAAAAATTAAAAATTGTTACCAGATGGTGCTTTGCATGAAAAAAATGGCAAATTAAACAGATGGAATGATGCAAAAGCGATCAAAAGTTAATAAATAACTTTTCAAGTTATTTATATGAGTCTGGAAATGACTCATACTGTATAAATAATTTTTTTTCTGTTTTTTCAGGGAAAAAAAAAAAAAAAGGCCACCTATTTTCAACTTTCTTCACAGCATCTTCTTAAACATAAAGATACGTATTAGGGTATCTATATGTTTAAGACGTATAAGACGTACAATCCACCCATTTTCAACACAAATTTAATTATCGCCACTCTACATGTTTTTATTTTTATATTTTTCTTTACTTTAACACATATTTTTTTTGTAATTTTTCAAATATATTTTACAGAAAACTTTTGGGTATCATTTAAAGAAGGAATTTTAGCCAGCAATAATTGATTGAAAAAGTGATTGATAATAAATACAATAACTGATTATATTCAATTATATTGAAAAATGGCAGTGCGTGTTATATTCTATACATTCAGTTAAGTTTTGCTTTGTTTATGAAGCTGTTTTGAATAAATAAAAACAGATTTTTTCCCATGATATTAAAAACATAAAGCATAATTGAAAACAATTGTATCACTTTTGCATTCAGAGTATTTTAATTTTGTATTGTCATCCAATTAGCTGTTTTTATTTTTAGAAAAAATAACAAACTTTGAACAATAATGAATTTTTAGAGCAATTATTGTGAAGTCGATGGAAATGATTCAACAAGGTTGAACAAAGGTTAACTGGAAATGGCTGATTATCGCCAAAAATACTTGAAATTTGCTAACAAATATCAATCTTGTATCGAAAAAATTCTATATATTGATATTTCATTTTCATTATTTATTTATTTATTTATTTTTTAATCAGGAAAAAATAAAATAAATAAATTAAATTAAACTTACGCTATTATGAAAGATTTTAATGCATCATGTATAAATGAATAATATATATATATATATATTGAAAACCTTTTCAAACATTGAATAGATGAAACCAAGAAACATAGAATTAGATGAAACAGAAAAAATACAAAAAAAAAGATTAAGAATATCAAGCAACCTTAAATTGAAGCATGCAAATTCATTACGTTTTCAATGAATATTGTATGTAAAATAGGTGTTATTTCTGTCTTGTTGTACGCAAATTGCTGAACATTTACAACAAGCTATACCCAATAACACCCAAAAAAAAAAAAAAAAAAAAAAAAAAAAAAAGAAAAAGTTTAAACTGAAAGAATAATATGTGAAAAACCAAATGAGAATCAAACTTATTTAAATTTAAGCAGCAATTTCAAAATTATTAATTGAAATACTAATAATAATAGTTAAATGAAATATTAGTAATAATTAATAAAACTAAAGTTTAACTTACATTACACATGAAAAACTGGCATAAGTAACTTGATCACTAAACAAGCATGTGGCTGTATACTGTTAAATTCCCAGTTAATTTTGGAATCGTATTAAATAACTGAACGATTAATTTATTTTTGGAATTGTATTTGTCAACTGAACGATAAAGTTGAGGAAACTGTTTGATTTTTAATAATTAACGTAAAAGTGATAATTTAAAATTAAATTTTGATTAAAAATTGAGATTAATTCGATTTACGAAAATTGTGAAAGTGTCATTTTGCTGAAACATAAAATCAAACTAGTGAGTAAGGAGCTCCAATACATTATTATTAGGGGAGTAACATAAAACCATACTTGCCAACATCCTAATTAATATTCAGTAGTGTTGTTAGTCACGCCCTTTTTTTCACACTAGTAAATTTTTAAAGCAATATTCTCCAAATTCAATTACGATTAAATAAGAAGAAAAATACTCTAAAAAGATGCTGGTGTGAAGAAGGCGGGGCTAACAATACTACGGAATATTAATTAGTATGTTGGCACGTTAAACTAACGAAAATAGTATTTTTCGGCAAGGTTAATTTAGCATGATATTAAGACATGCTTATGTTTGGGGCTTGGTAAATGTCATTTACAAAACTTATACAATCGGCCACAAAATTATTGAAGCACATATTCCCCCCCCCTTTTTTTTTTTCTTTAGTTTGATCGCTAATTTTTATCATGAACTCACTTTTTTTATAAACAGCATAAAACTAAGACCATGACTCGACAAATATTTACTTAACAAAGCAGTATTAGGTGCACATCTTTTAAATAGAAAATATTGCTAGCGCTTCAATAATTTTGCTGCCGACTGTACATCAGTGAAGTGAGGTATGTTGCTGAAAATCTGAGCACCTAATTCACAAACATGCTTATGGTTTCCACCTTTACAAAATTTTATGTGTTGTATGGATGAATATCTATGAGACAGACAGAAAAAAATATTTAGCCAATTAACAAATACTTATAATGTCGATTTGATTTAAGGAAAAAACGTCATTTAACAACTTTAAGTTAATTTAAATCGAATTTAAAAGAATTTAGCGTTATAAAGACACCAACAAATACATGGAATTTCTAGGCAATCAAATTCAAAAACTATAAAATTGATTTTTTTTCCACTATTTTTTTTTTTTTTTTTTTAAGAAAGGATAAACACTTTTTTTAAAATTTGGAACGAAGTGGGTATTTTGAGCCATGCAATTTACTCTAACTCAAGATGTAGCACATTTAAAGAAATATAAAGCGTCATTCGATTTTCCATCATTTCAACGGAAGCGACTAGAAATTTAATGCATTTTCTCTAAAAAAGAATATATAAGTAAGTTAAAAAGTTATAAAATGAAATAAAAAAGTAAAAACAATGTAAACTAACACGCTTTCAATGAATTTTAAACCTTCTTTTAGAACAAGACGAAATACATCCAGGGATTTTAAAGATAACTTTATTAAATGCCACTTTTTTTTATGTGTAGAAATCTTAGTATTATTCTATCGAAGAAAATCGCTGCAAATGATTACTGAAATATAATATAGAAAAAAGAGGATTTAAGTGACCGCTAAAAATGTTGTATATCTAATTGATGTGATGTCATATAATCTAGTTTTGTTAACTGAATTTTAACTGTAGGACAATTATGAAAAGAAGTCTTTAGGTCATGTTCGCTGTTTTAAAACGGAACATAGAATTGGGAAAAAATATAAAAGGTTTTTTAAAATAATCTATATGAATATTTCTCTAATGTGAACCAGTTACGATTAAATTTTGTCGAAACGAAATGATAGCGACGTCATGGGTGAACAAATTTCTTAGATTCATAATGTAAACTATATAAGACAGACCGAAACACTTTGATAATAATCTATTACACTAACATATGCGGCACCAAAATCGACGATATTTCTCAACTGCGAATGGCAACAATTGAATGTAATTATATGAAAAGTATACTTTATAAATAGAAACAAATATTTATACATGTGAAAACGGACGAATCAGGACCAATTGCATGATAGGGAATTAGTGTGCCAAATGTAAGCTATTACCGAAAAAAAAAAAAAAACGTTTCTTATTATTCAATACTTTGTGTTAAATTTTGGGCAAAATAGAGCTGTTTATTATTTAGTATTGCCAGTTTCCGAAAAAGTAGATTACTCTAGGTTAAAAAATAATATTAATAATACATGGGCAATATTTAAGCACGCAAACTCGGTTCATTCGCCATTTGTCGTATTAGATCATTTTATAGAAAAATGTATTTTTAAACGTTGCCTCTTCATAATTTTTGCAAGCGTCATTTTAAACCTGGCAATACTTTAAAAATATAAACAGAACATAACTATTGTCCCAAATTGACTAAAAAAGCAATAATGAAAAGTTCTTTTTTAACAAAAAATGTACCAAAACAAAGTATAAATAAATAAATAAGTATACATCGAAAAGATGGCGACAAAAATTTAAAAGTCGCTATTAAGGATCCTATATTAAAGCTTTACTACCTGGGTAAGTATGAAAACTGGGTCTCCAAACATGAATTTTATTTTGAAACTTTTCTTTTCCTTAGCGTTTCTTTCCACAATATTAATTTAGATCGAATAATAATTTAGCTCCTTATGAATTAAAATTTTAAATTCGGCGGGAAATTGGTTTAAGATTTATGGGTTTCAAATTGTAAATGTAAATCAAGTTTAATGTACAACGTTAGCGTTTGTTTTCACTGTTAATATGTTTTATATGGCAAAGCTATTAAATTATGTATGGTACGTTATTTAATTTTTCTATCAAATATCAATTTTGTGTTATTGTAGATGAATATGTATTTCTAGCGTTAGTTTAAGCATCAATTTTTTTTAAAAACTTTATACGTGTATTAATGATATTGTGTGAGTTCTTTTACCACTAAAAACATTAAACGAATGCGCACATTTCATTTTTGATAGATAGCTCGAATTAATTTTAGCAAAAGTGAAAAGTGACCCGGCGAGGATTTGAACCTGGGACATCTGCTCTATCAACTGAGCTGCCCGATCTAAAACGATGTGCACTATGTTCCAAAGAAAGCTGTTATACTTTTAAACATACGAAAATATCTAAATATACATGTACGTGCTTGTATTCGTGGATATGTCCTTGTATGTAAGCATGAGTAGTATTAATGTTTCATTTCAAAGATTTCCATCTCACTAAAATCCGACCAATCTTTTGAAAAATACAAATAAATTATATTTTAATTTATTATCTCCATTTTCCTTTATTGTTTTTTAAACTTCTGATATAATCTGTTAACATGATGTCCTAGTTGAATTTCTAAAAACGTGCATGATTTTTTTTTTTTTTAAACTTCGCTTAAGAAAAACATGTCACTATTAATCATCATCTGCATTAAAAAATACATCTGGCAGACAATGGTTTTAATGATATTCTAATCTTCCACAAACAAAACCATTGTTTCTTTTAAAATCCGCGACAGCTCTTTGTCTGCGTGGTTCTGCAGTTGCCCACGTCCCGAACTGAAGTGGGAAAATCTGCGGCGCGCACGTGGCCGCTCGCTTCGTATTGACAGGTGCCGCGGCGATCGCTCCGACATGTCACATCCGGGTCATCCAAAATAACGCGGGTATCTTTAAAAGAAACATCATGGCACTCCCCCGAACAAAAGAGAGAAAAATTGCTAAACCGCACACCGGCGGATTGTTTTAGCTTGTAAGGTTGATTTGTGTAATTTTTTTTATGCATTTACTGCAATAGTGGTAGGTCTAGTTAGGGGCGTGGTTAGTGGTATTTATTGAATCTTTATTTTTTTTATATTCGGGTTGCAAAAGGTTATTAGCTGGAGAATAAAAAAGAAAGGTTATCACTTATTTATTTTCCTTTCCGTTTAAATTCGCAGGGTGTAGATATCAGCAGGAAGTTAAACTAATGATTATTTTGGTTTTTAATTAAATATTGTATTCCAAGTAATAATGATTAGGAGTTTAATGATTAGAATGTCCTTGATGTAAATCTATTTTTTTTTTTTTTCTTCCCTCAGCACTGTTCAGTTTCTAATGCTAAAGTGCAATACATGGAAAAAGAACTAACCTGACGATTTTTACTTTAATGTTATAACTAATTCAGAAACTCTTTTAACTTTCAAGTTGAAATTTCCAGTTGACTTAAAAACTATAAAAACTAGTTTATAATATACTTTACTGATAAAATTTTAACTGGCGAATCGCAATAGAAAACACACAAAAACCTATTTTTAATTCTATGTTTTGATCACTAAATTAACATATATATATATATATTGAAAACCTTTTCAAACATTGAATAGATGAAAATAATATATAAAGGAAGAAAGAAAGAAAAAGAAGAAGAAAAGAAATAAAGACATAGACAAATTACATTAACCCTCGTTCATTAATACCAAGAGGAGCTTTATTCCATAAATCATCTTCAATTCTTAAAATGTGAATGCATGCCCTTGTAGAATTACGCTTAATATTTTTATTTATTTTATGTAACTTCAATATCGCATAAATTTAAAAGAATGTAAATTACATTTCAGATTTGTTTTTATATTTCATTACAATAGCATTGTATTGGGATAAATTTACTCGGCATGCATATCTACTACATCAGTTTGAAGACGATAAAAATGAAAAGTAATCATTTTAAAGTATTTGATTAATTGAAAATAACATCGAATAAATAAATAAAAATAGAACTGCTTTTGAATTGTCCATGAAATGAGGCTGAGAGATTCTGCTTTCAAAGCTGTAAGACAAAAAGAGCCGGGTTCGAACCCAGATCGTGCTTGTGGAAGGATACATTCCGAGTTTTTCAGTGGTTTTCTGAAAAATTCGTTCATGAATACGGTCTAGACACCTTCCTTAACAGCACAAAATGTTTCCGATACGTAATAATTACATAACATAAAAAAATATCACTATATTACAGAAACGTTTCACACTGTTTCAGATTAGTCTCAAAAGTGAAGAAATGTCCGCAATCTTAACAAACAATAGAAACGTAACCGAAATCTTTCAGTCATCACATAAGAGATAGCACACTGAAAAAAATTAATGTTCTAAACGAAAGAGTGTAGGTTTTTGCAACAAAATAGAAACATTTTATGCTGTAAAGGTTAAAAATACCCCACGGTGGGTATTTCATCCAGGCTTTTGACCCTTTCGTAACCATAACCACATATGAAAACTGTAATCACAATTGTGAAGAAAGGTTATTTCGAGATATTGCAGACATGAACTCATTTTCAGTAATATTTCAAAGCTTTACTACTGCGACTCAGTACCTAATATTTCTGGAGAATAATTCTTCTTAATTAAATCTTATGTCAGTAGTTTTTTTTTTTTTTTTTTTTTTTTTTTTTCCCCAAGAAAATCAGCAGTTAGCATTTGAAGGAATAACTTAGAATCCTAGCAGAATGTTTCTTTTTAAAAATCCTCATTAAAATGTTAAAAGGATTTTTCTTGGATTCTTATGTGATACAAATTGTGCATCAGTTTAGGAGGTGACGATTTTATTTAATTTGGACATAAGAACGACGGATTGAACATTATGGAATGCGGATAAAATAGTATAAAAAATTAAGACACATTCCAATGGTAGAAAATTCCATAATTTAAATTACTATTTCAGTGATGGAACATGGGCGCAGAATTCATACCACTATCAATGTAAAAAAAAATTATACTTCTTAAATCAACGATATTATAGGTAGCGAAATTTCTTGAACGGATTCCGGTATGAATTCTGCGCCCGTGTTCCATCCCTGCTATTTATGTAAGAAACTGAGTAATGTTTATTTTTATTTTAATCAGCATATAAAGCATTCTAAGTGAGTTGTTACAGTGACTCAAAGTGAAAAACGAGCAAATAATAGTTTTTAATACATTTTTTGGATGCGATTAAAATAAACATGCTGAATAATTCATTAAAGTAAAAATTAAAAAAATAAAATAAAAGCTTTATTATCATAACTTTTGCTACAGATCTAAAAATTTTATTTAATCTGTTGAAATATATATATGTATATATATATCTTTCAACAGTTTCTTTTGGTTAATTTATTTCAATTTGTATTATGTGTGGCCTGTATTTACTGGTTTAATGGATTCTGCAAATTATCATGATTGTTAGGCTTAAGTATTATGTGTGTCAATTCTCTTCTGCGTAAGTAATATAACATGTTTTTACTTCTCAGTGTAATTTAATTAAATTATAATCGTGATAATAACTTTATACGTAATACATTTCATTTCAAATTTCATTGTTGTATTTTCATATTTCCTTCATTTGCTGAGTGTTGTAAAGGAATTAAATTATTCATTATATATATAATTTATTTATTTATTTATTTATTTATTTATTTATTTTTTAAAGATTTTATTGTTTGTCTTGCTCTGTTATATCTCTATATTCGTGTTTTAGCATCGTTACACTGTAAAATGAATACCTTTTTATGTTTTTCGTAATTATGTCATGAAAATTATCTATCAGTTATCATTATTTTTTCTACAATTTACTTTTCGTTAAATGCAATGCGCCTGCGTGAGCCTTGTAACTCGAAAGTTGATATATAGATATATAATATAACCAAACACATTTTAATGCGCATTCGGTGTATATCTCCACTTATTAATTTTTTGTAGTTTTTTGTACGGTATGTACAGTATTACTTTCATTTTCTTTAGTATTCGGTGACTCATATGTAAATAATTAGGTTATTGTGTGTACCCGTTGTTAATACAATGTGTATATTGTAAATTGTATAATATTTTAATTTATGTATAATATTTTAATTGTATAATATTTTAATTTATGTATAATATTTTAATTGTATAATATTTTAATTTATTTTAATTGTATAATATTTTAATTTATATTTTATGTTTATAAGGTGTACCTGCGTATACATATGAATGGATATATACGTGACTCTGTATTGATTGATGGCTGAGCAGATGGACTAGTGGTTTGGCTAATTTTAACTTAACTTGTAAACTGATCAATTTATGTTGCCAAATTCATATTCCTTAAGTACAAATAAATAAATAAATAAATAAATAACTGTTTATGTTTGTATGTTGACAACTGCCAATTCTGAAAGTACTACACTGGAAATGCTTAAATAAATGAAAGAATAGCTTTGAAAATTATTATTCGCATGATATGTGAAAAATTTCCTTTTTTTACATTGACTGACACAGATATAAGAAAAATTAATCTATATTGTTTAGTCTTGTAAAAGTTATAATTTACTGACTAAATAGTAAATTTGAATGATGATTAATTTTTTAATGTTTGAATACTTGAACTCTTACTCTGAATTTTATCAAAATATTTTATTTGATTAAACAATATAAATATATACATATTTAAGAATGATAACAATTCTTATGACCTAAAATAAAAAATCATACAGATTAAATTGTAAAATAAAAGTAAAGATAAAAAAAAAAGGGGGGGAGGGGATATAATACTAGCAATAGATATACTTTTTGCATCAACTCTCCCCAACTTGTCACCCCCATATTCCCCCCCCCCCTTTATTAAATCTTTTTTTTTTTTTTTTTGTTAATTTTCAGCAAACCAAGTCAAAGTAACATCGTTCCAGATATAGATGACGATTGTTATATTACTACTAAATAGATTTAAGAGGTGACATTGAAAAAATACAAAATGATAACTGTATCCCAGATAAAATGTCTATTACGACTCCGAATAGAGTAAAAAAGAGAGAAAAAAGTCTCTCCAAATTCTTTTCTTTCATATCAAATGTAACATTTTTCTCGACACTCTTTTCAAAGTAAAGACCTTGGATTGTGATACACCTGCCAATTTTCACATATTTTTTTAAATAAATCCAGCACGCTCTTTTAGTTTAGTTTAGTTTTGTTTTTTCCCCTTGCCTTTTCTTGCCCAAATGATACAAAATTATATGATATGAATCGCAGGTACCGAACCGACTTTTTCTTATTCTAAAAATGGAGAGTTGCAGTGTAAATTTATTTAACATTTTGTTAAAAAATTAACATGTTTTAAATAATATTTCAAACTAATTTATTATATATATATATATATAACAATTATATGTAAATACTTTTTATTATTAATTTTTCTATCAATATCTTTTGAATAATTCAATAGTTAACAGTAATAATTTACTTTAATTTAAAATAATGTTACTATTAATAATAGAAAAAAATCATAGTTATTATAATCTACTTAATTTACCTTTTAATAATTTCAATTATCCATATTGTATATACTGATACCTAAGCTTCACGAATCACCTATTAAATTTAGAACAGTAACTATCGGCCGTAATACATACAACAATAACTCTAATAAACTGTTTCTTGATATTCTGAAACAAATTTACAACATTATTTGTAAAGATAATCATATTCCTTATTTTAATAATATTACCAACTCAAAAGTAAAAATAAAAATCTCAAAAATGTTCATTATTAATCATTTAAAAAATTGCTAGGAATTTCAGCATTCAAACATAAAAATATTTTTATCAATCCACAAATTAATGCACAAATATAATTAGAATATATTGATAAGGTATAATAATGGAAAATCGATGGAAAACTTCAAAAACTCCGTTGTATGGAGCATTTAAAAAATAAAAATATAAATAAAATCATTACATTTTGATTTCTATTTTTTATTTTATTTTAATAGCTTTCCAGAAATTTTAATGTATTTAATATTGATACATTTCAATGCACGTGTAAGCAAACTTTAATAATTCTATGACAGTAATTTCAAAGACCGATTTTTAACGATTTTTAACATCCAACATCCCCTTAAATAAGCCAATTTATTTTTGATAAAAATAATTGATTGATAAGATTGAAATACTGACTTAAATTCAACATAAAAAAAATAATTTATTAAAACAGAATTAAAACTTGTTATGAATGCTGGTGACCCAAAGCTAAATATTCAAAAACATTTTGGTGACTTTAAAAATATGTATAAAAAATAATAAAAATTATAATACTGAAAATAAGGTGATTTATAGAACGAACGTTTAGAAGTATTCAAAAAGGAGTTTCGTAAACGAATAAAAACATTCTGGAGTGATAGAGGCCATTTTATAATACTACGATATACTAGCATTCACTTACAAGGAAATATTCAAAAGGTGTCATCTTCAAAAACTATTGAAAAAAATATATGCGATTCTACTCTTCATAAATCACCAGAAAGTGAAAAAATTTTAGGCTGAAATAAATTACAGCGACCACAAAAAAATATCAAATTAAGCATTTTTGGCAATTTAGCTCTGTTAGGCCATAAGTCCGAAAGCACCGAGATTGCCGTGTACGAACAGAACCGTGTTTTGCTTCTCCGCCAAATACTCAAAATTCAATAGTGTGAAATCGCCAAATATGTTTAATTTTTATAATTTTTTATGGTCGCTATAATTCATTTCAGCCGATAATTTTTTCACTTTCCGGTGTTTTGTGAAGAGTAGAATAACATATATTATATATATATATATATATATATTTCAATATTTCTTGAAGACGACACCTTTTGAATGTTTCCTTGTTAGTTTAGAGGCACCGTCTAAGGCTGTAAAACGGTCCACAAGCAAGATACTTAATAAATCTATTAAATATTAATTAATCTATAATTTTATATATTTATTTTAAATTATTTATTATTTAATATTTTAGAAGTATTAACAAAAAAATTACATACTGTTTATTGTAGCTAAAATCTGACTTGTTACAAAATATATTATTTCACAAATTCATGAATAACAAGTGGTAATAAAATATTTTATGGAAAAAAAAAAGAAAAAGAAAGAAAGAAAAAGAAAACCATCATTGCATGCCTAGCAAAAATGTCTTAATTCCTTAGTATAAAACTATTAATATATATATATATATTTATAAATTAATTTTTATATTTAAGTTTTTCATAATTCATTTTAGTAAATATTTACTTTTTAAATTTATTTCTACCAGATTTCTTTGATGAAAAAAAAAAAAAAAAAAAAAAAAGTAAATGTAATAATAATACATATATACATAGTAAAGTATGTACAGTCGGGGAAAAAATTCGCAGCACTCGCTGTAATTTCATTATTAATTGACGCAGAAAAATTTAATAGACACCATTCAACAGGAAATTAAATGCACTTTTTGAAAATGCTGTCGAATTTTGAATTAGGAGTTATCTACATATTGAAATGAGCGCTAACTTTCAATAGCAATTTTTTTCAATAGCAAGACCCAATTTTGACTTCATATTCGAATTTCTGAGAGTCTGGCAGTGCGGAAAAGTATACTGTTTGTATACTTTATCTTTAGTATTTATAGAGTTATAATCAAAAATGTGTTAGGGGGTTATTTGTAAATGTAGAAAAATAAAATTAAGATCCTATAAGAAACAGATAAACTTTAATGTTTTACACCGGAAATCTTTCAGGAAAAAAATAATTATAAAAATTAATAAAAATATTGACCCTTTTCCAATTTCTTAATTATCCTGAATTCAGTTTCTTAGATTTGTATATACTTCAGTACTTTTTTAAATAATTTTAGGTCCATTTAAATACATTACAGTTGCGATTTGTCCAGACTGTACTCTTTGAAAAAAGTGCAATATTTTTCAAGTAAAAGTGTCTATTAAGCTGTAGTGATCACCAAGCTTGAAATTTCTTTCGTAGGTGTAACATAAAATATGAAATGAAATAATATAGATGTATATATACAACAACGCATAAACTAAATCTTTTCGGATAAATTATTGTAAGGGTTTATGAAGTAAATAGTAAACAATTTTAATCGCAATTACCAGTTTTGTGTCAGTTGATCTCTTTGGTACTGTACAATTCGTTTTATAATTTCTATGAAAATATAATTTCTTAATTAACCCTTTCGCGACTGCTGACGTAGGTTCACGTCATTTGAAAATCTGTAACTTTCTTTGTGGGCGTTTCTTTCATAATTTGTGTGTTACTTATTTCTTAAGTGTGTACCCAGTGTTCATATTTTTGCAAAAAATATACTATGGATAGAAATATATTGATTCGAAAGAATATAATTATACTGTATGTATATCCATTTGTAATATAATTGTGAATACAGAAAATTTGTTCTGAAATACTTTATTTTGAGAGAATAACGCTTTTAGGTGGATCTTACTGTCAAAATTACAAAATCCTGTGGTCGCAAAATGTGTTAAAATATATTTATAAAAGTAAAAGTATATTTAAAAAATATATAAAGTTAAAATATATTAAAATTTTAAAGACTAAAGTATCCTTAAAATAATAATCCTCCCCCCTACAAAATAAATAAATAAATAAAATAAAGCAATATATGAAGCAAACGATTAAGCCTTTAACTTAAGAAACGATTTTACAAGTCTGTCTTGCATTCCAATACCATTCTTTTTTTATTTGCCAATTTTACATTTACCAATTTTTCTATTTAAAACAGTAAACCCCGCCTATTTAGTTATTTTTCCTTCTAGTGTTCGTTTAAAAGATTCAAAATTTATCACCAGTAGTCGATGAAGTAAATACCACTTGTTCATATTTTTGTCAACATAAAATAAGGGGTTTAACACGAATACTCAATGTCACATTTACTTTTCTTTTCTGTATTGTTTTGTTTTGAAGAACGATGAAGGCGGGGTTTGTCTTCTTTAGAAAACAGGAATTCTTGATGCTAAGACTAATGTCTAAAAATCATCATTTTTATTTTATTTCTTTGCGTTTGACGTTGTTGTTATATAATTTGACCCGTAAATAAAAAATAAACATATTTTGTTTAATTTTCCTTGTTATTTTTTAAGATTTGATTCGTTATCTCATGCAAAACTTTAAAAGAGATGGCCCCCTAAACCACTCAAAAAGAAAGATTTATTTATACCTCGAAAACTAATAACTGGAATGAGCTGCAAATTTGCACACCCATATTTTTCAGCATTAGGATTCATTTTATGTAAAAATTAGTATAGGTCATAATTCATAATTTTTATGAATGTGAATTTATTAATATTTTTCAAAATTAAAAATATTTTTCAGAATCAAAAGTAATGATGGATTATGTTTGGGTTTCTTCACTGTATCTTGTAAAAAAAGAATTATATCGATCAAGTTATTTTTTGTAAAGATATTAATAAAAGTTTGAAATATGAATTTAACATTAGCACCTTTAAACTTTGAACGCTTATAACTCTGTGAAAAAATAAGTAAAATATACAACTAATGTACTTTTTCGCATTTTCGCGATCCCAGGAATTCAAATATAAAATAAAAATGGGGCATTACCATTGAAAAAAATCAAAGTTGATGCGCGTTTTAATATGTAGACGACCCCCAATTGAAAATTTCAGTTCATTTTCTGAAACTACTCACAATTCTCCGTCGAATGATACCTATTACATTTTTCTACATCTATTAGCAATGAGGTTACGTCGAGTGCTGCGTTTTTTCCCCCCGACTGTAGAAAAAGATATGCATAAATAAATAAAGAAACCTAAATTAATATTCACTTCTTTTGTTAAATAGCATATGTTATAATAAAGGGTTCAACCTAAAATTATATTCACTCTCATTAACATCATTGTGCTAAAAATTCCTCTCATATCTTATTTATTACTACCGAAACTTCTACCAAGAATAATAACAATAAAAACCATACAACAATTATTTAAATTCTTCACACAATAAAAGAGTCAAATATAATCGTATAAACTTCTTTATTACATTAACTTTTCACAAAACGTAACGAATGACCCCAACGGTAATTAAATTCATGTTTTTGAAAGAACAATATTTGCTTAAAAACATTCAAACGCACTGGGCATTTACGCTGCATCCATAAACTGACAAGTTTCATAATACACTAACTCCGCAAAGCTAACACGGCACAAGAGAAACAGTTAATACTCCAACCTGTCGACGCAACCGGATATATTAACTTTACCAAATACCGGAAAATTCTTATTTTTCCAGAGGTATATTTCCCTTTCTCATAACCACCCCTCCCCATCCTTCAACGGGAAAAAGGAATTCGATAAGTATTGTGCAGCAGCATAAATGTCGAGCTGATTTCTAACAAATCGCGTGACCGCTTGGTCAGTGAACGTTTTTCGTCATTACATAACGCATATTAATATCACGCTTCAATGTCGTTGTTACAGCTTCTCACTAAAATTCGCGAACATTTATTGCCTCCCTACCTTCTGTTAAACCTCCCCACCTTTCCCACTAAGTTCAGAGTGATTGATCTGATTGAGTCTTGTTTAAACCTCTTTGCTATGCTGAAAACGTATCAAGGCGGTGTTTTCTTTTGATAATAAGCACGGATATCGTTCAAGGACTACGCAATATGGTTGGGCGGTGGTATGATCGATTTTATTAAAAGATAGATTCCACTCTGTTAATTCTGGCTAAATTGAGAGGAAACATCCATATACTTTTCTCTATGCTGAATGTAATTTCTAGAATACGAACTACAATCCTGCATCCTATGGATTGGCTTTACCTCTTTTTTTTTTTTCACTTTTTCTCCTGTTCGTATTTTAGTTGAGTTGGATATTTTATAAAAATGAAACAGAGTGATTTTAGAAAGAATAAATAATACCATTTAGTTTAAATCCGTATTTATACATCAAATTTACCGCAGCATAAAAAATAAAACTGTAGTTAGATTTATGGTCTTTTTCCTATAAGTGCAGTGGGAATATGGCATCTTTTTTTTTTTTTTTTTTTTTTCCGCTTTTGGGCTTCGTGTCGATGTATGTCGGCGTTAGATAGGCCTTGATTTTCCATTAGGCACAATAGGACTGGGCCAAAGGCAGTAACCAGAAAAAAATTTCGGAGGTGATTCAAATTGAATGTTAAAAATTATAAATAACTCAAAAAATTTTCCCTAATTAGCAAAATTTAAGGGATCAAACCTCAAACTCCGTCTTGGCTATGAACTTAACCGGAATAGAGGTCCCAACGTTTGAAGACTTTCTAAAATGTTTACTTCGAGTGATACTGTAAGAGTGACGTCGTACGCTATTTTGCCAAAATAAATTTTTGGAAAAGAAGTACTTTAACAAAGTTCTTCAGTGAATTAACAATTTTTATGTGCTTTATTCTTTTTAATCATTTTTGCCAAAACATAAACTTAACGACCCCTGTTTGATGGGAATCTCATCAATTGAGTTCTGCCTATAGTCTAGAATTTTCTAAATCAGATCCTGGCTATTATTTGGGTTTGTTGTTTCAACAGGAATTTAGAAGATCATTCAACTTTAATATTTGAATTTAATTGCCAGTGGCATACTACTACTACGTATCGACAATATATTTGTTATAATATATATATATACCTAGGCAATGTTTACATATATACAACACATTCATACGATAATTACTGATAACGTTCTCTAAATTGAACCCTTCGCCCCCTACTCAGTTAGGACTCCCTAAATAATCCACATTTGCTCTGATTATTTATTGAATTGCTGCACCGTGGGCCAATGTATTTTAATATCCATTCTCTTATATCCAAGTAACTTTTATAAAAAATTTTACATAATTATATTTGAAGATTTTTTTAAGAAATTGTATTTTTCCTTATTTGGTGATTTTATATTCATTTATTTATCTTGAGACTGTTTTATTTTTTATTTTTTATTATTTTACTTTGAGAACAAAATTCTCTTAATTTACATTGTTATTATTAGATGTGGTTCAGAATGACGTTAAATTGGTTTTATACCACTCTTGAGCTTACGAATAAGCTATTGGCGATGGACTGAGATCTACCCCCCCCCCCCCCGGGGGGGAGGGGGGGGTCTGGTGAAATGCTATTGCAATTTTGATTCTCCGTGGTGGGGATGGCTTCCCTGCTTCTGTAACTGTATTATTTATTACAGAACACGAAAGCTCTTGCAGCCACGAAAGATTTTACGTACAGCAGCTATCATTAATGTACACAATGATCTATGGGCGGCTCCAGTACCGAACTCGCAAACCTTTGATTACAAGGTCGACGCCGCCATTAGAAAGTACATAATACAAAACTCGTTTTCGTCTCCAGAATTTTCAAATAATGTAAATTTTAAATGCATTATTACAAATAAAATTTCGTAAATATTAAAATTGCTCACATTAAAACATTCCTCTCCCCCCCCCTTTTAAGTGAAACAAAACGAAATTCTGAATGTTCAAACAGGAATAGAATACCTTAGAGGAGATGTTAGGCTGTTTAGATGAATTTTATTCAAAATTTTGAAATCTGTTTTACATATATTAATAATGTTTCGTTTACTATCTACAATTTATAATTTTACCTTCTAAAATCATCAGCGAAATTCTATTTAATTGAAAGCATTTTCCACACTTTATTTTCAATGATTTAGATACAGAGAGTCATTAATACAGCTCCAGAGCAACTAGGCATGATAAGGCATCTTTAGTTCTCTTTTAGCACATTAAAAGAATTGAGAAACTGAAATGATAACGATCAAGGGGATCTTTGAAAGAATTCCTAAATTAAACTTCTATTTCAAATACATTGATTGTAAAATTCCTCATTATTGATCAATCAATTATTTCTTTGTTTCCCAACAGCGAAATAGAAAGATCGTCTCAACGAACACAGTCACTTCGAATTACATTAACCCTGAAAAGCAATAATCGTTTTCGTCTGCCGCTTATTTTAAAATAAAATCACTAATGGAAAATTCTTCCCGGAACGATTTCTGAACTAATTAAACCTTGAATCGGCATATTTTTCGTTAATTGGCGCTACTAAATTACACGATTAACACCGTAGAAAAATTGGCCGCGGAATTTAAGCTCAATGTCATTCACAATTAAAAGAATCTGGTACTTTTTTTCCTCAGAGCAACAAGTAAAAAGAAGAGCCATTTTAATTTGATGTTCATAAAGTTCGACTAATCCGTTGTTAAAGAGAGACACTTGAAATTGGAAAGAATTTTCTATTGAACGATACGGAGTTTGCAATTAAATCCCCCCGAAATGCCTTCGAGTTAAAATATTTTAAAGTGGAAGAAAAGGGGGGAAGTAGAAAAAAAAAAGTTTTTTCACCAATTGCGAATTATATGCGAAATTTATTAGCTCGTTTAAAAACCAAAAATGGCCATAGGGCTAATTAATTTGTTGAAAATTTTGCGTCAAATGCATGTGACATTATTCGGATTCTTCTGCCATGTTCCAAAAGAGTAATTTTAGGTGGGAAAAAAGTTTCAAAATGGCTCTTAATAGAATCTTAATTAATGATGTTCACTGAAACCATAGGCGAGAGGAGTTATTAAAAAGAGAAAATTATTAATAAAATATGGTAGTTCAACTTGTGTTATGCTAAATTTGTTTGATAAAATGAACAATACGAATTAAAATGGGGTTATTTTTTTGCTCCTTGGTTGTGCAATACCCTTTTGTTTGTTTTTGAACTCTAGTAATTGAAATTGACGATTTGCTCATGCATGCTATTTCGCTGGAGTCCCTGAGTTATTTATCGCTATGAAAGACTAGAGTTGGGTTAAAAATACTCTCATTAGGTGAAACGTGTAGTTAACAATGCAAATGAGGATACAGAATTAAAAAGAGTATTTATTCAATGGTAGCTGTAATTTGAAGTTGATTGAAATAGATTTCTTTTATTTCCGCATCGAAAATAATTTTATTTTAATCTTTAAATTTGCTGATATTTAAAGTAAAAAAAAAAAAAAAAAGTAATTTAATTTAAATTAACATGTGTAGTTACGAAATATATATATTTTTTTTCGATAAATGCTTGTATTAGAATTGCCAAATCTTAATTTAATTTTAATTTCTATATTTTTTTCCCTTTTATTTACTAGAGACTTATTTAATTTCATCTTCTCACAGTTTAGTGTTTAAAAATGAATTTTTAACTGCAAGCACATTTTAAAATCGGTGATATTTTGTGTTATTTATTTAAAGTGTACTCAAAACTTGGAGAAATAATATCTAATTATGAAAAAAATCATAAATAATTGAAATAAATATGTAGCTGATGCGTAATATTTTGAAGTAATATTTTTATAATTATGGTAGCAGATTTAATTTACATTGTTTGAGTTGAATGAAACAAAATAAGCATATAATTAAGTATATCTGTTTGATTATTAAATATATACTAAAGAGAATATAGAATAAGTATGGTTTATATTTTTTATTTTCTCTTAGCAAATTTTTTACGGACTTCAGCTTTCAATTAAATTTTCTTAAGTTAGATGAAGATTATATTCTGAAATACCCATTCTTCAAAAGCTGTTTATTAATAATTTAAATAACAAATTAATCTAATTATTCAATAAAACTTTAAAAATTAAAAAGTTAGTGGATTATGCTTTATGTACTGCTATAATACATCGCACAGAATTTGCTTTCAATTTGCAACTAAGTTATATTTTTATTATTATTGCAGCAACAGAATTAGGATTTAAAACTAAATATGTATACATTTATTTAAAAATAAAATTTAAATGGATGTAAAGTTAAACCTCTCTTTAAAGAAAAATAATAGTTGAAACTTAAAACTTATCGTGCCCTTTGAGAAATATTCAAGAAAGCTAAGTCCATTAAGCTTTGTAGTTTTAATTTATACAGACAGCACTATACATTAACATACAGTTTAATTAAAATAGTTATATATTTGTTACTATTAATTTAATATTTCAAAATATACCTTGATTTTTTCAAGAATTTTGTATATGTAGTTTTAAAAAGTTTCTCTTATTGTATTATAAATGAGTGCATTTTTTAAAATTTTAATTGCATATAAAACTCTCAAATGAAAAAAAAAAAATTTAAATAAACCGACATATGTAAATTTGACTAGTTATTTAAACTTTTCGAAAGCAAAATATATAAATACATGCGTTCATATCGGAAAACACATAATGTAGGCTGTAATAATAACATAATTGTCTTGCGACATAATTAATCATGGCGAACTTTATTTCATCTTTTTATTGTTATTATTATTATTATTTTACAAATTCAAATAAAATAAAGCAACTAAACTCATATAAACTAATGCAGCAGTAATCGAAACACTAGTATTCAAAAAAAAAAAAAAAAAAAAAAGTATAAGAACTTTATAAAGGATAAGAACTCTGTAAAACTTTGTAAAAAGAAAATAATAATAATAATAATAATATATATATATATATAATGCACATATGCACAATATTTGTTTCAGATCTATATAACTATTCACATCTCTTTTTTAGGTTAAAAAGTGCTCACGACTGCAGCAGGAAAGCAAGATCGGGCTTTTTGAAAGCAAAACCTGACCAACAAAATTTTGTGCCAAGGCCACTTTCAATTTTTCGCGCCCTCTTGTAATGAGTGAATCTGTTGACCTCAGCGTTGAAAAAAAAAATACTTTATTTTCCCTATCGATAAAACAACAAACAAATAAGTAAATAAAGCAAAAACCTAATAATTATTTTTAGCTAGTTTCTTTCTTGGCTTAATTTTAAATAGGCAGACTGAAAATACTACTACTACTAATAATAATAATAATAATAATAATAATAATAATAATAAAGGTCAAATGATGAATTTATCTCTGCTTTTGTCCCCAAAGATAAACAAAATTCCTCCAGTCAGTCAATCAACAGCTTTGATTTTAAAATTTTATTCGTATAATTCCAGTACATGGCTGAGTTAAAGGAATAAATTGAAAGCCTTAAACCAGATATTATTAACTCTTAGTAAAATTTTGTTCCCATTCGAAATTTCATGCCTGGTGCCCCGAGACTGATAAGTGATTGGTGAAGGAACGGCCGGAATTATTTTGATTCGAAACAACTGCTGCGTGTCAGTACATTTTAGAGCAATGATTTACAAAGCTTTTATTTTACACCATTTAAAGTTATTTATCAGTATTTATTACTGCAATCAAATTAAATTTCAATTCCTAGCTAAAAATATTCGAAATTTTTAACAATACAATAAATACGATCTTTCAAAAAATTAAGGCAGATAACTATTAAAATACTTTAATTTTTAGTGAAATTTTTATGCGACATACTTTTAATAATTTGAGAAATTTCTTTTTCTTTTATCTATTTCATTCACTAAAATAAATTGAGAACAGTTTCATTACTAATTAAAGAACCCCGTAATATTCCTTAACTACCATTTAACAGAAGGGCATATTTGGATATCTAAGTACCTCCAGGCAAAAGGAAAATTAAAAGTTTTTCGGTAGTAAAATATAACTGTTAAATCAAAATTTCTTTATCCTTCATTCACAAAAAATCATTAAAAAAAAAAAAAAAAGATTGCAACAAAATGTTTAGAAAGAAATTTATCTTTTTAACCAAACAATTATCTTGTCGGAAATTAAAATGTTGAAAAATTATTCTGTATATAAAATATAAACAGTTGGTTTTCCGGATGAGATAAAACAAGTTCAAAACTCCTTCTAACAGTGTTTCAAGTTTTTATGTAATAAAAATCGACCTGGAAACACCCATAAACTTTTATCAACAAACAATTAAAAACATATTAAAAAAAAAAAAACTTTTTTTTAAATTACATAAAAAATTATAGGTTTCAGCTTATTCATCTTAATTTTTTCTAAGTATCAAAGTTCACTATTCTGAAAGGTACAAAAAGCCAGTCATGTAACTCATGGGTATTTCATTGCCTTTTAACTCGTGTTTTGCGGACCATTTTCTCATCAATCATGTTATACTGAGATCGATCATTTTTTTTTTTCCCCTTACAAGACTAAAGTTAAAGGAGAAAAATATAGCGTATATACCCAGAAAGAAGTAAAAGAAAAAAGCATTGATGACTCTTTAGATACTTTGCTAGGTATAACATTTTATGAATGGTTAGAAAATCATACAAGTACAATGTTACCTTATTCAATTTCTTTAATTAACCTTCAGTAGAGTGTTAGGCTTTTATATAATAATTATTATACATGGTTTTTATATAATAACGATTTTTATATACCTTAAGTTATTTTTGAAGAACATTTTCTTACAAAAATAATCGGAGTATTTTTTTAAACTTTTTTTTTTTTTTTAACCGTTTCTTTTCTACACGCTTTCACTTTTGAAACTATCCAAACAATATTAAATGCTCCAAAATCCCTTCATTTAAGACGTCTAATTTTCATTAAACAATTCCAAAACCATTTTTATTTCTTAGAATATCAAAATTATTAAATAACGCATAGTAAATCTGACCTCTATTACGCTTTATAAAATAGCTCACAATAATAATATAATTAAATGAATTAATCTTTTCTATCAAAAACTTTACGACGATCTTATTTATTTATTCATTTTTAAAACGCCATGAAAACGTAAAATGTCTTACGTTTTTCATTTAATGATCATAAAGTAAAATAATAATGCAGACTGACGTTAGCTATTTTTTATGATCATAAGAGATTTTATTTTTTAAGGGAAATAAGGTCAGATAACTATTACGAAATATTACGAAATAAAATCGTTTACTCTTAGTACAATTAAACTTGCTGTGCAGGCGTTTCAAGCTATACTTATGATAAAATTAAAAGTTTAATTAAGATAACATTTTAGATTACAAAAATATTAACAACCATTTCAATACGCATTTTAGGTATAGTGTTTTCCTCTTAAAGTACCATCCTTCCAAATGAAAACTGAATAAATTACGTAACTTCCGTTTTAAATTTTGCCAAGTTCCTCTCCTACTAGATTTTGCCAAATTGCTATCTCTCCTCTGCATCGGAAAATTACACGTAACACCTCTGTTCGACAGCAACCAAAAATTGAAAATCCTGCTTGTCAATCTACTTTACTACCATAATCAGACTTATTATTTGCTGGTGAACTCTAAGGGTCGAGAATAATTGAATCCCGAGCACAGTACAGAGTGAGTACAGCCCTTCAATTAAGTCCACCACCCAGCCGCGGAGCTGGTCATTAAACGGACCCTATCTCTTAAATAATTCACGACGTGATAGAAGATTTCACCTGTTGCCTCGGCGGGAGCGTGGGTGGCTATGTAAATATTTGAACTCCACCCACCCCTCGATTAGAGCAGGTAATACACAAATTCGGGAAGATAGCATCAATAAGGGAGCTTTGAATATGCTTCTCCTTCCCCTCCCGAATGTTTGCATCTGGATCGAAAGAGTTTTTTCTGGGAAAATTCACGATTTCGATTTAATCCGGGAGCAAGATTTATTGGCTGTGGTTGAACTTTGCGATAAAGATGGATCATTGATGAGAGTGTGGTGAACCATCCCTGCAAAAGATTATAAAGGATGTTCTATGGAAGGTTATCGGTTGTGCGTCACGGTCGTTTTATAAGTCTTTATTTATACGATAAGTAGCCATATTACAACGAATACGTGTTGTAATAGGGCAAGATTTATTTTAATGGTCAATACTATCACCCAGTTTTCACGATTTAATACCAGGTACAGTATATAATTCTAAACATTTTATTTTACAAATAAGGACAAAAAGCAGAAATGTAATAAAAATACATAATAAAAAATTAAAGAAAATATCGCGTTCGACAGAAGAAAAAAAAAAAAAATGAGATTACAAAATTTACCATTATTAAATGTCAGTTAATGTTTTATAAAGTTCATTTCACTCAATAGAACGGACATTCCTTTTTATCTTATTCGTTAACTCATTGGTCTTTATTCGCGTTAATTCGTGTCATTTAAACTAATTACTTAGTGCTTTTATGCAAGTAGAACCTGTAGCATTAATAAAGTAAATTTTTAGTTAAGCATCAGAATTCATAAGTTGTGAAATTTTATTTAGTTTCTTTATCCTAAGTTAACACAACAGTAATTAAGGTTTTTACCACAACCATAACTCAATCGCCCGCTCTCTCTATAAAAGAAGTAACTCGTGTGAGTTTAACTGTGCTTCTTCAACACGTTCACGCCGGCATGACCCACCGGTGGGTCACAGCTACAGCCGGCAGCAAATGTATCCGAGCACTAGCAATAATCCTTGTCCAAAAAAAGTACACTTAAAACTGCTTTGTTAAATAAATCCTTGTCGAGTCATGTTCTTAGTCAGTCTAAGAACATGATTCGACAAGGATTTATTGAACAAAACAGTTTTAAGTGTACTTTTTTGATATCGGAATTATTGGCTAGTGCTCGGTTACTTTTGAGAAGACTATCTAAACAAAATGCGCCGGTGTGAACGTGTTAAAGTGAGAATTTTTATAGTGTTAATACTATAGTGTTAGATATATTTTAACTGTGTATGAGAATGATGTCAGTATGAATTATTCTTTTCCTATACATAGTTTTATGAAATTATTTACCACTGATGCTTAAAAACTGCTTTAAAAATTGCCCGAGTATTTTCTTGTAAATATATTTTTTAATTTAAAAAATAAAATCATCTTCAAACATATCTTTTTGATTATTTTGCTGTACTAAACTATTTAAAATAATTATTAAATTAAATAAACGGCACCTGAGTTTTAATTAACGGAAACCCACAGAATTTCGAAGTTGCATCTCTTTTCAATGAACATTTAGTGATTTTTGATTTTAACTAAACTATACTCTGCTACATAAAGTGTCAATCATATCAGGATTGCTTGTCCCAAGTAATGTGTCAACAATATCAACTGCGAATAAAATAATAAATAACATATTAAACGTGGCAATAAAATTTAATTTATTACACATTTTCGTCATAATACTGGTCAACAATAATTCAATGCGTGAAAAATATCAACTGAATTTAAATATTGCAGCCAATCTGATTTTTCAGTAAAAATACTGGTAAAATATTGTCATTTTCGGATTCCTCACCTGAAAACGCGTAAAAGATTCAAAAAACCGAGGTCGAAAATTTTGAAAGGTATCCAAAATAGCATTTTCGATAATAAAAAAGTTTAGGAACTTTGTATCTATATTAGAGTTAATTAAATAGTTTGACAGATTTAATAGTACTAGTTTAATTAAATAGTATGTAAATGATTTTGAGACAAATATAGACAATTCTTCTAATGCACATATTTAATCACACTGCGCTGAAAAAAAAAAAAAAAAAAAAAAAAAAAAAATCGAGCACAGATACCATTTTTGTTCATTCTTATGTAAAATGACTCCTGAATCCGAATACGACTACCATTTTGCCCAATCACCCGCCGTTTTCTCGGGACACCTTCCCCAATTTTTATCACAATTCGGTAATTTTATGGCCATGAATTTGATTTGGAGAATGAAAAAGAATTAATTTAACACTTAAAAACAAAAATATATATAATGTTTAACAAATAGCATTAATAGTATATATATATATATATATATATATATATATATATATATATATATGAAATTCAATACATAATTTCAGTGGCAAATCCCCCCCCCCTTAAATTTCCCCATTACCACAAATATTCATGTTTTAGGGTACCGTCCCTAAATAACGGTGGGTGATAGGGCAAAATTGGCGTCCTATTCGGATTCAGGAGGTCATTTTACAAAAGGATTTGCAAAAATGGTGTTGGGGGCAATTTTCATGCCGAGCAATGTCATCAAAATAAATGTAACCGAAGGAAATAATTACAAATAGCTCCATTGTAAACGAAAGCAAATATAGAAAAAATAATCAATACTTCAGAAAAAGAATTGAATATTTAAATAATAATAAATTTAAATCATACAGATGATAGCTGCAAAAGGAAAAAAAAATCTAAAATGTCTTCTACTTTTTAATGCAATATCAATGTAAAAGTTTCACATTCCTTGATCTTACAATTACGGTTTATTTTATTCTATTTTATATTTTTTATTAGAATTTTTTTTTTAATTATTATTTTATTAATTATTTCATTTATTCTATTCTATTTTATTTATTATTTTATTATATTTGAGTAAAAAATATTAATAGAAAGTTTCGGTAAAAGAAAACAAATATTTTTGCCTGTTTAGCTTAAAATATCTTATTAATAGCGGCAATTTATGTGTACTAGAAATTTGAAACTTAAAAATATGATTTTTTTTAAACACAGCTAACAGTACCTGATTTACCTTTGAAGCTGAGGTAAGCTAAGTATCATTTCGGTCTTTCCCCTTTTGTTTCGGTGAATGTTTTCTGATTACTATACACACAGAAACAAACTTATTCACACTACAAATTTAATTTCCATGCATTGGCATATAAAAATATTATAAACTAAAAATAACTGGCCGTGTTTATTATTATTAGCTGATTTCAGTCATAATTGTAGATGATTCTACGCATAACAGTATCATCATTAGTTAACAGTTTTTTGATTCAGAATATTTGCATTTTGTGGTTGAATAATAGAATTTTTCCAAAATAGTTTGTACTTTCTCTTGCTGTAGTTGAACTTTCTCAGAAAAAAATTTTAGTATCAATGTGAAAACCTGAAACTAGGATTTCGAGACCATCTTTTCAATCATTTTGTAGCCCCTCTTAAAAATCAGAGGGGAAGCTTCTGCTTCCTGAACCTTTTCAGTAATGAGGCCCTGATAGTTAATTATTGTTAGCTTAAAATTATTAACTAATATAGAAGTTTGATGATAGTGAAGAAAAAAATATGGTTAAATAAAACTCCTTGTAAAATTATACTGATTTTTCTAGTATAACAGGTCACAAAATTAAGAATTCAAACTTTGTATGTAATAAAGATTTTTATATTTTCTTGCATAACTTCAACTATTTGAATGGCATAAGTATGTTAACAATATTCCCATATAAATAAATAAAATGTAAACTAGAACATGTTAACTATTAATTAATTACAAAATTTTATTAAAATTTGTTTCTTATTTAATATTTACAGTTATGAATGGTATAGTTCCTTATAATGGATTGAAATTCGAAAAGTATTTCAAACATTTAATTTTGAATGTAAAATCAAGATATAAATGAAACAATTCCTATTTGTTCACTAAAAAATAAATATCAGGAACAATGCAACGATTAGCTACATACCAAAGGAAGATATATTCGTTTAAAATAAAATTCTTTCAACTAACAGGAACTAAAATTATGTACGATAATTTAAACCTTATTAAATGATAAATACGTTAGCAAATAAGTAAGAAAAAGAATGTCCCAATTAAATAGCTTTGTATTGTATATTTGGGATTGTGTGTTTAAGATTGTTGCAGATACTCAATGTAACTTACAAAAGAGGAAAAACATATACTACATATTTATTGAGATTTCAAATTCTTACAGTATAATTTATAAATTTTAAATTCTTTAAACGAAAATGTCAAAAAGCTCTTGAAAATAAAGTTTAAGCAAATATAAAAGTCTTCTTTTTGCGAATTTTTTTAAAAAATTAAATACATTTATAAACAAAAATTATATTTAAAGTCACTGTTGCTATCAACATCAAAGAAATTTAGAGTTGCTTTCATTTATTTAGAGGAATAAAAGTTATTAATTTTAATAAGATTGGTAAAAGAAAGAATTGTATTTGAGGAAGATTATTTTCTTTTCGTAATTTAAATACAGGTATCATTTATTAAAACAAAATATGATTGATGAGAAATTTGTATAGCTTTAAAGTCAGACAAAAGACTTTGCATTTCAATCTGAGTTTTCCGTGTTTTGAAATAAAACAAAGCATACGAGGCGAACAGAAAAAGAAGAGGAAATCTAACACGGGAGAGAAGAGGAACAAAGGATTTTGTTGTTTACCAAAGTTGATAAAACAATATCAATGATTGTAGCTCAAATAGAAACAGTACTTTTTTTTTAACTGCAGTGGTAACAGTGTTAAAGTTTAAACAAATTTTACGGGAATCAAAACAAAATATACGCTTATCAGTTTAAGAATTTTGTTTTGTGCAACAAAGCAGTAGTTGGATAATGGTATGGTAAAACAATTTACCGACAATATTTTTTTCTCTACTTTGAAAATGATTTGAGGTGTTAACAAATAACTTTCGAAACAATAATGTTAAAACAATGAGATGCAATGTTAATAAAAGAAACTACATTTACAAAACATATCAATATTAGCTTAAGACATTAATATGGAATAAGCTAGAAATGTAATAAGATAAAAAGAATAAACAGTAACGTGTCAGTGAATAACAGGTGACTTTTGGTAGAAACAAATCATGGCGACAATTCTATCCATGGATAAAAGAACTAAAAAAATAAGGGTGGGGGTGGGGGGATTATCAAGATTTTTTTAAGATATATGAATTAGTTAATATCGCAAATAATTGCATGGGTTATTCACAAGATAACGCATCATTAGACGTTAATTGTAATTTACAAAAAATTTTTATTTTAAAATTATCCCTTTTTTTTTCAGTATAACATGTAAGCCTAGAAAATGATACACAATGATTAAAAGACAGAAACTATTCTAGAAAATTAATAATTAATGCATTTAATTAGTTTATCTCTAGGTTATAGTTTTCGGACACTGCTGATCAATATATTGCAGACTTCGGACAACAATCTTCTAAATAAAATTATTATTAAAAGGAACCATTATAAATGTCTTCGAATACATTTCATGACATCAGATCATCGTTAAAGGTATATTTACTCAAAGTAATTATCTGTATTTTTTTTGCGGCGTAATTCAGTCATCACAGTTTCTTACTTAAGAAGTGTACATTTATTGAAAAGAAATTTTACAAAAACGCATGTAAATACTTAGAAACATTTAAAAAAATATTTTAAAGATGAATAAAAATGTTTAATGTATTTTGAGTTTAAATAATACCATTGTTGCGTTCATTACTTTTGAACATAGTAAAAAAAAAAAAAATCTTTTTAGAAAGTCCTTCTATCTTCAAAAAGCATTAAACTAGTACTACGACGGCTTTAAGGGAGAGGGAGAGAGAAACCCCCATAGATTAAAATTTTCTGGTGCATGCCCTAAATTTTCCGTCGTAAATAAGTTCCAGGTACAAATGGATGGTTCTTTCAAAATACAGATATTACAAAAATTAAATATCTGATCATCTATGGTGAGACATAATATGATTTTAATATTTCCATCTAAAAACTTTGAAGTCTCTTTTGAGAAAAACCAGACATAAACCTGAGCGATGTGATTGACCCTTGATGCAAAAGTCAAGCTATACTGCAGAAGATAGAGGAGGACGTTTTAAAGTAATCCTTCTCACCAACTGAAAGAAAAAAGATCCCATAACTACAAAAAGGTTCACGACCCTTGCTCTAGATAAGAACTTTTTAAACACGCCGGCTTCACTCAAATCCCACCGGCAGAATGGCATGTCTTATGGCTTGGTAAAGTCCATTTTTTCTGTGTTTTTTATCATACTTTGGCTGTCCACTTCTTTTCTACGCAACAAGTTAACCTTCCACACTTTTTGTTTGCTTTCATATCCCCCTACTACCGTATTAAGTCGAAGCATCGTTGTTGGAAGTTTTGACATTTGTATGCGGTGACAGTTCCCTGCTGTTGGACAGGATTTAGGGACGCTTATCTATCAATCGCTTTTTGGAGGCAGGTATGCCAATTCTGCAAAAATATATTAAAATAAGCCACCCGAATTAGACCCGAAGGTCGACAGACATTTCAAGAATCGACAGTTCTGTCAAGATTTAAAGAAACTTGTATATCAAGTTCCTAAACATGAAGAAAAATGAACGATTTCAGGAATTTTGTACTAAAATATTTTTTTTTTTTTTACTTTCCTCTTTGTATGTTTTTTTATCTTGTATAAATCCTTGCGTTTTTGTGTAACAACTTTAAAAACAAGAAGACAAAATGAGTTTTAAAAAAATGTACAATATTTTGTGAATCAAACACAACTTAAATATTTTTAGAATTTTCAGCTCAGTTTAAATATGCTATTGAAATTTATTTGTCTGGTCATTTAGACCAAATCTCAAACTTAGATTAAAAAAAAAAAAAAAAAAAAAAAAAAAAAAAAACATTTATCTTTCGATGTTGTTGCAGCCAGTTGCAGCATCACATTTCGTAAGAAATTTATAACAATTTTAAAGGGTTATTAAAAAAATTTAAATGTAATGTTCATTTATCATCAGGACACTGCTCATGTCAAATGTACAATCTGGCGCCAATTTGCAAGTACAGGTCGAATTTAAGAATCAAATGACCTTTTTAGATTTTGATGGAATGAAGAAAAGATACTTTTTTAAAATTAAGTACAAAATATAGATTATAATTCACAAACAAAAAACATTAAATCAAAACCTTAATACATGTGGATTTCGATAATATTAGTGAATGTAAAAGTATGATAAACGATATTTTTACAATATCGTCAATGACGTGTTTTTCTATTTAAAATAAATTTCAGTGCTAACTAGCCATAAAAAAATAATGTAATTATATATTAATGCACAATCGCTTCTCAATAATGCATAATATTTTTATGTTCCCCTATCTGGTGGCTGAATGATAAGCTCTGTCTTTCGGGTTCAGATCTTGGTTCAAACGCGGGTATTCGGAGTGGTTGAACTACTTGGCCCTAGAAGGCAAATCAAAATCAAACATTTATTATTCAATATAGTAAAAATTAATGAATTCAATTGGTGATTTAAATTTCTATGTACTATGTTGTGGCCATCCCAAAACTTCCTTATAATAGCTCCACCTACACGTTAATATCTATTAAAATTAAACGAATCATAGATTCTCATTATAAAAACTCTACATATGCAAATTGGTACAATTTCAAAAAATAAATGCTGAGATGTAGCCTACGTGTAAAATCATAGAATGTATATAATAGCAATGGCACCTATGGCCGATACACACCTTTATTAAGTCACCGATCATTTTCACAATGGTCATCACACATATTCAGTTTGGCTCATATATACGTCATAGAAGAATTTACGTGTACGGGAAAAATTGCAACATAACAGTCGCCCCTATCAGACGATATGCACCCCCCCCCCCCCCAACGAAAAAAAAATCATTGTGCTCTCACATATTAAGTCTTGTGAAATTATTCAAAAGAAGCTGAGACAGCGTGAGATAGAGAAAATTTCAGAATAGCAGTGCCATCTGTCGTCCGATATGCACCCAAATTAAATCCGCATTACATTTAATAATATTACTCTTACACTGAGATATAGCCTTCTAATAAATGGAAGATGTGGCAGCATAGCATCGCCAACTCCCAGGTGATTTTAACACAATGTTTATAATTTATATCAAGGTGCAACTAAATATAAACTTTTATGGAATTCTGTGCGATAATTATTGAGTTAGGAGCAGCCGTAAAATTTCTGTCACACTTAGACACACAGACAGACGTTTTCTAAAAATGGTTAAATCGTGTTCTGCAGCTCTCAAAACATACAAATTTATCAAAAATCTGAACTAGAAAATTTTTACAAAGCCAATACTTTTTTTTTTTCTACTGAATACAGAAGCAAGTAAAAGGTTATGAAACTCACTGTAAAAAATATGTTCTATTTGCTGCCAGAAATTCTCTGTACTTTGAGAAAATACGTTCTGACAACGTAAATTTTTCGTAAATTACGTCTATTTTCTCAAATTACAAAGAATTTCTGGCAGCAAATAGGACATATTTTTTACAGTGTAAGGTAAAGTGTATACATTTAACGCTTTGGAACGAAATTAGGATTCATTTCTTAATATTAAAATATGAGGTATGTTTTTGAAAAGCTTACATTACATTATGTGTTCGAATAGTATTATAACTTTACGTAAGTTTCAAATTGAACACAACTCACCTTTTTAATCTCTTTGCCTCTTTTCCTCTGTCATGTTCTAATTTCATAAACATGTTTAAATAACAATAAAATTTAAGAATATTATTGAAGTGTTCAAGATTTTTTTTTTCTTTTTGACATTATTAACATATTATTTTTCACAGTGGCATACAAAATTTTCTTATGTATAGACACGAATTCTAGTCATTTTTAATATTCTATTATGTTACACACATATGGTTGATTCCATGCAATGTCATCCCATCACAAAATTTTAATAATTAATTTAAAAAAAAAATTAAATTATAAAAATGTTTTACCATCGCTTTAATATAATACTTTAGCTTGATAATGTTATATTTTAAAGCAATAGAAAGACAGTTCTACCATTTAGTTTCCTAAAAGGAATTTTTAAATTTTGTAATAGGGTGGCATTTTATGGAATGATGAATATATAACTTAAAATTAAGTAATTTATTTATAAATAAATTATTAAATGAAAGTATTTGATATCACAAAGGAAAAAATAAAAACATTTTCAACACAATGTAACTTTTTTATTTTTTTTAATTTAATAGGTGTTTTCATATTAAAAGATGAAGTTTTTAAAAGATGGTTTTTATCTGTTAGAATGAATTGACTTCGCGACTTTCAAAAAATAATTCTCTGATAAGTCTATGTTTTATGGTTTTCTCAAGGAGTGTAATATTAATAGCATATAAAATAATTTATATTTGTTTTCAAAAATATTTATGACCTACTTGTGTAATAACTTTACTTTAGAACTTATTTTTAAAAGTAATCTCTCTCTCTCTCTCTCTCTCTCTCTCTCTCTCTCTCTCTCTCTCTCTCTCTCTCTCTCTCTCTCTCCCTCCCTCCCTCCCTCCCCCTCCCCCCTCTTTCTCTCTTTTATTTTACTTATTTATTTATTTTTAATTTTTAATTTATTTTTCTTTTTTAATACTTTAAATATCTATACCTTTTTCTTAACTATTATAATTCGTATATTTAAAATATGAATATTATTAAATATTTTAATATATTTTCAATATAATTCTATACCAGTATTAAATATTTAAAATGTTTTTACTCGTAATTATTTTTTTGAAATGTGGTAATTTATGTACATTTACTTTAAAACTTCTCAGGATAAGAAAACTAAACTTTTAAATGAAATGTTTGTTATCCAGTATAGGTATATTTTGCAATAATATAATATATAACTTGTAATTGTAATATAATATTTCAACTAAAAGTAAAATCAAATACGAACTTATATACATAATATATATTTTGTAAATAAGATACAGTATAGTAATTTAAATTTGAATTATTTAATTTATCAAATTTCCTTTAATTCCGCTTCTAATTTTTCGTACTTTAGTAAAATCATAGAAACAGAAAGATGCTATCATCAAGATGCTATTATCAAGATGCTAGTGTGTGTATGTATCAAGTGTGTGTGTGTGAGAGAGAGAGAGAGAGAGAGAGAGAGAGCAACAATTGATATTTTGATTCAAATTACAAGAACCAGACTTCGAACACTTAACAAGAACCGAAATAATTTCCTTAGAAAGTACTGGCACCCAATAGAATATTTCAACTAAAAGTAAAATCAAATAGAAAATTATATATATAAGTCTTCAAAATAAATTTCTGAATTTTTGCAATAGTGCCAAATAAAAAAGCAAAAACTATTATATTACATATTTTATCAAAAGATTTCAGGGCTCAATATCGATCACAAAAGTAATATATTTTCTAAATAAGAGGCAATATAATGTTTTGAAATTAAATTGTTTAATTTCTCAAACTCGCTTTCATTGAGCTTTTAACTTTTCGTACTTCAATGAAATCATAAATCTTTTTAGAAACAGTAAAGACGCTATCTCCTCTTCATTTGTAAACATATACAATCAGAAATAAGAGAATGATTTTATTGATATAAATATTTTCATTGGAAGTTTTATTTTTGCATAATGTAACACGCACACGTACACAAAATTAGAGAGAGAAGGGGAGAGAGTGAGAGGAGAGAGAAAATAAAACTTTTTGACATTTTGATCCAAGATACAAGAACCAGATTTCGACAACTTAACAAGAACTAAAATGCTTTACCGAAATATTTTTCTTAACAAGTACTGGCACCCCATATTTTAAAATATATTTCACAGAATTAATTAGACACTTATGCCGAAATATTTCCAATGGAAGTAAGTAAGATGTCTTTTCGTACATTTTAAAATGTTATTAAAGTACCAATTTGAACTATAGGAATTTCTTAACCCCATAAGGAATAAAATACGTACGTTCTTTCTTTCTTTGTTATTATTTTTTTAATAAGGAATTTTTTAATATTTTACTCTAAAAGTTTATCATTTAAAAAATGCAAAAGTCATTCTAAATTTTTTTCAAGACTTTTGAAATAAATTGAAAACTATTTAAGAAGAAACAATAGACAAATAGAACATTGACAGAATAGTAAAAGTACAGAAAATACAGAAATGACAATAGAAATATTACCCTCATTGAATTTCTACGAATTAAATACGTCTATAAAGCGAATTTAACTCATTTTGCGTAACTACAAAGTTCCATTAATTTCTGAAATTTACTATTCTCAACTCTGTATTTAGAATGATTCAGGTGTAGTTTACAATGCTTAATGGCCGATGCATTATGTAATAATTTAAAAATATATAAAGTATTTTTTTTTTTACATTTAATGTGAAAAATTAAAAAATAAAGAAAAAATAATATACTTTTTTCTACAATTTTTTTTTTCTCTACAAATATTCTTATTGAAGAAGAATTAAAGGAATGAGAGAGAAAAAGAAAATGAAAAAGTCTAAAGCCCATCTGAGTAAAGAACAAAACCTCAGATACGGTCGACAATCCGTGCTTTTACCGCATAAGGTCAAGTTGTATGACATCTCTCGAAACAAATAGCAGGTGATCCGAACAAATATCCCCATTTGTAATGACAGCAGGTTTGAAGTAGTATGAGACGCAATTCATTTTGTCATAAGCCGCGCGCACTATTGTGCGGATTAAAAAAAATGTATTGTCTATTCTTCACTATCGCTAATCCACATCGTTTTAATTGGGAAATGTTTAGGATTCATGAGCTCTTTGTGCCATGATCAGAGACAGAAATAAATAAAGAATGATGACGAAATTCTTTTTCTTTTCTTTTCGATTTGACGGATCTACCTTTCCTCTAGAGAAAACATTTAAACATACATTTAATTTTTGTATGCAGAAAGATAAAAGAAATTTGAAAATACGTCATAACCGAAAGAGTACGAACATTTTTCAAACAAAAATGTGTGAATTATATGCCTCAACTACCCCCCCCCCCCCCAAAGAAAAAATAAAAATAAATAAAATAAAATAAAATAAAATAAAATAAATTAATTAAAAATAAAACAAAAAAGAATAAAATGAAATGAAAAATAAAATTATTTATTCTTGAAAAGCTGGACACTGTTTTACTTTGTAAATGTTTAGGATTCAAGAATTCTTGGGGCATAATCAGAGATAGAAACAAGTTAAGAATTATGTTGAAATTCGTATTTTCACTTCTTTTGAGTTTGAAGGATCTATTGAGAAAACATTTTACTATAGATTCATTTTTTGTTTGTAAGAATAAATAAAAAAATAAAAAAAAATTAAATCAGTTCAATCGAAAGGAAACAACATTTTTCAACAGTCTTTAAGAAATATGTAAATTTCTCCCCCCCCCCCCCCAGAAAATTAAATTTATATTATTTTGTAAAGCTGTATTCTACAAGTTTTTAATCAGGAAATGTTTAGGATTTAACATCTGTTTGTGCCATGGTTAGAGATAGAAATATCATTCTGAAACTCTTATTTTTGTTTTATTTCTAGTTTGACAGGTATATCTTTCTTCTCTAGAAAAGAAAAACATATCACTACAGGTACTACTTTTCATGCACGAAGGTAAAATAAATTTGGAAATATCTAAAAAATTTTCGGAAGCACGAGATTTTTCGAACAACATTTAAAAAATACTTAAATTTCCTGCCCTTTCTCTCCACGCCTCAAAAAAAGTAATTTAAAATTATCTCAATAAGCTAATTTCATTATGTACAGTCCTATTACACTTTTTTCTACGTTTACTAAGTACAAGAGTACAAGAGATACTTACAAGAGTATTGTGAGACATTTAAATGTACTGTTCTACTCAATACCTTAAATCTCTAGAAAGATTATAATTTAGTTTTACCCGCGTGAACCTTTCAAAAATTCAAAATAAATACGTTTAATACTATAGTTTTCGGTGATATTGCTTGTAAATAATAATGTTTATTTTTATGTACATTTACTTACGAATAAAGTGTGTTTTTTACATGAGCTATTTGTGTCTAGGAGAGTACCAATAGCTGCAATCTCACCATTGCTAATACAAATGCTAATACAAATGAGTGTCATTTAACATTAATTAATCTGGTAAAACACAGAACTAAATACATTTACACATTTACACATTTAACATTTAAGTATATTATTAGTTGCCATCTTTATATGATTTGTTTTTGTTTCGTTAATATGTTTCCTTTCCTTAAGTTTTATTTATTTATTTATTTTTGTAATTACTCCCTTCAGCAACGTATAGAATAGAATATGTATTACTGTATATTACTTTAAATATCCCCCCCCCAATATATATATATATATATATATATATATATATATATCATCGTGATAGTTTTTTAATATGATTACGAAGTCATTGTTCGACCAAAATTTACAAAATACACACAATGAAATGATCAGAAAGATAATAGTGTTTTAGTTTATTTCTGAATTGGGTACACTTTTAATAATTACTCTGATTGTGATTGGTCATTTATATGGTGTCCTTTTCGTAAATATCTCATTCCAATAATAGTGTTATTCCTCGATTAAGATTCTGAATCTAATTGGATTTCCTAATTATTACATTATTTTCAGGAAAAAGATGAAACATCATACAGTTTTAAAATGTCTAGATTAGATTTTTTGTAAAGTTCAAGAGTTTAATAAAAAAATAAATGAAATAAGCCTGCAAACATGCGTCTGAAAGAATGTCAGTTAGGTTTAAGAATAAGCTTAATTATGAGTTTACTATAATCATTTCTGAGTTCAAAATGTTGTTTTTTATATCTGTACTGATAAGTATAAAGGATTTAAGTCCAAAAATGTCAATTTTGAGTTAAGTACATAGTCAGACTCAGAAAACAATTCTCTATCGATTGGTATAAAGGATTTAAATCCATGTCATTTAGTCTTTGAGAAAATCCATTGGTAAAAAAAGATTCAAGTCAGAAATTTAGCATTAATTTTTGGTATAAAATATTTAATTCAATTTTTCCCTTTATTAAATGAAGATTGACAATTACTGAATGGTATAAAGGGTATAAATCAACATAATCCCTTTTTCCTAATCGATTCTTCTGATTAGATTTTAGTTAGTTTAACTTTATTTTTCGTCTCCTGAAAAATCAAAAATATGGACTTAAATCCTTTATACTTATCAGTACAGATATATTCATACATAACAGTTTATTTACAAAACGACATGAAATAAATCCATAACCAAAACTATCTATGTAACTGGAATACATTTCCATCTGTAAGTTGTAGTGTTTTGAAATGTGTTTTAGTACAAATTTCAGATTATAATACATCTTCAAATAATAGTACAAATTATAGCATAGTAGCATAATTTTATTTAAAGTAATTAAAATAATTGAAAGATATATTAAAAATATTGTCCGTATTTATTATATATAATGTTTAAAATCTATTTCAAAATATCAAACAATAAAATTAGGAAAATAAAACTCAACGTAGAGTGCATTGCTATAGGCTTATTTTCATTTCAGTTTCATTAAAATAAATAATGCATACAAGATATCAGAATTTTTTTTGTAAATCATAAATAGATTATAGATTTATCATAAATTGAATAGTTCCAAAATTTAAAAACATTTTTACTTTTTTTAAAGTTAAAAATTAAAATACCCACAAAATTTTATTTTAATACAGGAATATTTATATGTACATATACTGTAACTTTTCCTTTTTCTTGAGATTTAATGTAAAATAAGAAATAATATAAAATAATACAAAATAAGATAAAATATTTGTGAATTTTTCATTCAGAAATGTAGCACACATATAAATTGTTTGTTATTTCCTTTAGAAAATATGAAAATATAGAAAAGTATATTTGTACATTGGTTATTAGTTACATGTATTCTTTTTCTTTTATTTTCTGGTAGGGATACACAGAACTTCATGTATATATACTATGAAATAAAAGCATAAATAAAAACAAAGAATTTAGTACAAAGAAAAGAGAGCAAAGGAAAAAGGTACAGAGGAAAAAGAATACGGGGAACATTTTCAAAATTTGGTATTTTTCGGTAGAAAATTTATGGAAAAGCAAATGCAATTTTTAAATGTACTACATATATTCAAGATCCGAAATGCTGTCTAAGGAATTGTATTATCTTAGTATAAAATTACCCTCTAGAAACGAAAATCAAAGAAAATGTATTACACGAACAATCTCCCTCCCTATCGTACGAAAATTCCGACGGACTACCATAAAGGGGTTCCGTTTAATTGCTGTGTTACCGAATCAAAAAGGGATAAGAACAAACCCCAAAATCGTAAATAAAGCCACAACACGAAGAAAAACTAACCATTACACAAGGAACATTAAAAATGCTTCCACTCCAGGCTTTCTTAAAAGGAAAAAAAGAGAGAAAGAAAAAGAAAAAAATCGACAAAAGAAAATTCCACTCCATCTGCTTCGAATCAACATAAGTGAAGGACTTGAAACTTTCAATCGAAAATGCTGGAGTAATGTTTTTGGCAAATAACTCCAAGGACTTCAGAATGCGTCCGTATCAGAAGTCGTAAATCGCCCTGTGAGCCCTAGGGTCGGGCCCTGCAACTAAAATTTATGACCTGGGGCGTTTTTATATGGAGCCAGAGCAAAGTGGATCACGCCGTTTCCAGATGCGTGCAAATTTTTTGGATCCTATTCCATTGGGACTGCACACCATAAGGAAATGTATTGGATGCTTTCATCCTGTGCAGTCATTAAAAGTTACCTAGCAAACATTTTATGTTTTCAAAAGTTATTGTAAGCGTACATATGTATTTTTTTTTCGAAACATATATTTCAAACTTTGAGTGTTCTCCAATTTTCCCCCCTTCTCTCTCTTTCTCTATTCTTTTATCTTCGGCAGTCTAGGATTGAATAAATAATGATATCTTTGAATATTTGGAATTCGATAGGAAGCAGCGTTTTTACGAGTGAAGAACTAATTAGGAAAAGTTTCAAAGATAAGTCACGTTGGATCACAGGGATAAAATTTTCCTTCTCTTAAAAGGATTAAAGAGACGGTCGTATTTTATAACCCATATGGGATGTAAGCATAAAAAAAAGTAAAAAGTAAATTAAATTAAACCAGGTATGAAATAATCCAGATAAAACTAATAATCAATACTAACATTATTCAACATATCAGGATCTACTTTTGATCACATATTACCAAAATCTAGATTTAATTATGTATGCATATTCTGAATTCATCGATTAGTATTTATAAATATCCTGCCTATAATTCGTGTATTATACGTTTAAAAAAACGGAATTTTACTTGTGATGCGGATTTTACAGCGCTGCGTATTGCATGCGATTTCCTTCCTACATCAATAATACGTTTTCTTGGGAGCAATTATAGTTTTTACAAAGAACTATAGTACTCACATAATCTGAGATTGCAGAGCTGAGAAGAAATAGATTTGTACTGCAGAATCTCACGGATCATATGAGTTTCTTCTTAGGGAATATTTTCACTTACGGATTATACGATATTTTTGTTTAAAAATAGCATAAAATTAATATCAATGGACTCACTTATGAGCATACCACCTATAATACGCTGTCACCTATTAAGGTATTATTAAATAAATAAATAGACTAATTAATTGAACACAGCAGGATTCGAATGTTAATTAAAAGGCTTCTATTACTGGATATTTATCGCAGATTTTACCGGTTCAAAGTATTTAAGGACACTTAAAAAATATATAGGTACTGATTTTTATACATATGTAAGGAATCGATCGGGAAAAGAAATGAAAACAAAACCAAATAGACATATTTGTGCATAGATTTGGTAATGACACGGTAATGAACTATAGTTTATTAAACTTAAAGAATGTTATTGTTTTTAGTACACTGTTTGCTAATTCACATAAAGCGCTAAAAAAAAAAAAAAAAAAAAAAAAAAGACGGTGTCTTCCCCCATTTCCGAAAAATAAATAAATATATAAATAAAAACATTTTACTCATATTTAAATAAAAATATCTATTTTCAACTTAATACACGTCTATTTGTTATCCTCCGCGCACAATTAATTGCCTGTTTATATCAGAAGTTAATATCAGAATTTTCAATTACAGATTTAAGTGTTAGATAGAACATCAGTTGCTATTTTTTACAGTCTTTAATTCAGAAACCGGAGATACACAGTTTATTAAACTTAAAGAGTGTAATTTTCAGTTTTCAAGATCTTTCAAAAGAACAAGCATCTCGTTAGGTGCTGTGTATAGTGTAGAAAATTGACTTGACTTTCGATATTTAGTGTTATATTTCTGTGAGATACAAATATTCTGTATCCACAATGAAAAATATTTTTAGTAAATAATAATTTTTATAAATAATTTATACAGCGTAAAATCACATAGAAAAATATACAAGAAAATTTTGTGATGGTAACAACAAACTAGTTGAGATATGCTGATAAAAGATGCACAAACATACACATATAAATATAGACAAAATCTGATTCTCGCATTCAGTATCTTAAAATGAAAACTTTATAGCAATAAATTCAATTTTGAAAATTTAAGCCTAAAACAATACTTACTCTACCACACATAATTAAAATAAATAAATAAATAAATAAGAAAGAAAGAAAAAGAAACAGGTTGTGTTTTAGGTAAATATCACTAATGTAAAAATTATTTGTGATTTGCAAAGTACAAAAAAAAAAAAAAAAAAAAAAAAAAAAAAACATTTATTTTATTTAATCTCATTTTAAAATAAGGGGGAAAAAATATCGTATTTATTATATTTACTTAATAAAGAAACGTACAGATTAATTTCATAATCCTATAAAAAAAAAAAATTCTAATGAACAATTTCGGGATTATTTTTTTTATGTGGGACGAAAATAATCAGTATTTTTTTTTTAAGACACAAATATGCATATATATAATATTTATTAAGTTAATAGTTGTTAATTATTTATATTTGGGATTCTCAATCCAATAAAAATCATGGCATTTGCACTATTTGAAAAACAAATTAATTTATGAGAATTACAGCTTCATAATTCTTATCTTATTACCCCGGAATTAAAAAATAACAATTCATATTTTTCAGCATAAAGTATTAATTAGCAAATATTTCACACTTCAAAATATATTTGATTAACAAACATTTTAGGCACAGGTGTAAGAATAAGATTAATTGTTGATTTAGTGAATTTAGCCTCATCATAATTTAAACAGCTACTCTCTCTCTCTTTTTTTTTCTTTTGAATCGCTTTCAGAGATATGTTACACCTTTTTTTTTTTTCTCTCTCTCTCTTAATTTCTTTTTCTTTCGTATAAATATTAAGAAGATATCGGATTCCTGAAAATTTAGAAAATGTCTATATGTCTGGTGTGTGTGATACTAAAAACTTTGGACGTTAAATCTAACGACATAATGAATGGAATTCAACAAATCTTTACATTTACTGAATCTTTATAGAAATTGGGGCAATTAGACTGTGGCATATACCACTCATCAGGGTGCTACTATGCAGCAATTCCTCCAATTTACGCGAAGGTTGTAGCTCAACCTCTGTAATGTTAAGTGCGCAAAACTTTATATGTCACACAGTCATTATGAAAAACTATGCCGAGTCAACTTATGGGCATATCGTCTAATAGGTGGCGTTGCGATGCTACAGTTTTCTCCAATTAGGGAAGGCTGTTGTCTCTGCTTCTATGATACATAAATGCACCAATTTAGATACGTGATATGATGATAAAGATTACGAAAAATTATGCTGATTCAAAGGAGAAAACGATGGATGTGGAACGATAGATCGAGGTTTCACTGATTGTCATATATGTACTATATATACATATATATACTCATTTAGCATAGTATTAAAAATTTGATACATTCATTGCCTTAATAAAAAAAAAAATAATAATAATAAATCAATCAATAAATTAATAATAATAATGAAACTTACGTAGATAGGTAGTTTAGGCTCATGTTTTTATTTTACATTTCAAAAACTTTCTTTGTGGCGTATGTTCTTTTCTTCTTTTTCACAAAAGCATATAAATACTTTTATGTATTATCATCTACAGACTATGTAAAATTTCTCGAATGACTATGAAATTTGGATTCACTTCCATTACATATATAGATAATAATAATTTCTCCTTTAATGCAACCTTTTATCGCATACTTTTATCTATAGTTGTACAAAAAAATTCAAATGCAATGTTAGTTACGACATTAAGTGCCCGATTAAAAATCTAGACACTTCGTTAAATTCAATTAATTATTAAGAGACTTTTTTTTTTCTTTTTTCTTTTTTCTTTTCTTTCTTTCTTTCTTTCTTTTTTTTTTTTTAAGCTTTTCGAACATACATTATGTAGGAAAGTATTAAAGACATGAAAAAATTCGTCAATGAATTTTTATTGTATTTGTGCCTTTTGAAGTTTTCTGAATTCCTTTTTGTTGTTTTTACGTTGATATATGTACATGTAAATGATTGAGTAAACACGATAGCGTTTGAAAGCTTTTTCAACTAAACTCAAACTTAAGAGATATGTTATGTACTATCACATATGTTTTGTACTGTCAAAAAATATATAATATTTTCTCAGTTTAAGAGTTTTAGTTCTTTTACAGGAACATACAAAGAATAATTCTTTATCATTACGGCTATGGACTCAAATACTTTACAGTACGTTATGTGTTAAATATTTATATTCAAGTCATATCAAATTGTAGACATGTTATTGGTCATTGTTACTACAATTATGTAAATTTACACGAGTGCAACCGTTCATACAAAAACGAAAAAATAATAATAGTAATAAAAATAAAAATCCTTACTAGTATATTATTATTAACAGAAACGACGTATATATTACTTACGATTTTTTTACAGCGAAACGTAAAAGTATTTAAACTTATCAAGTCTTATTGGTATTAAATACCCAAAATGCATTAAATAACGTAAAAAGAAATTAGACTGATACATGTTTTAAATTTTTGCTACAGGATGATCATTATTAAAGATTACGCGGTTACCATTTATAGACTTTAACAGCAATCGATTAAATTATTGGGATACATCACAGATCGTCCATTGTACAAACAGACGAACTTCGGACGAATTATTTTTACATTCAATAATGATTTATTTTTATTTATTTTTTGAAACATACTGTTCATTTGTCTGATAACTAATAAATGTTCGGAAATTTTAACAAGATCACTTCGGATATTTTTTCTTTTTTGTTATAAATTATAGAAATAACGTAAGCTATGTAATATTTTTCCAATCTTGTGAAAAATTAAGTTTAGTTACTTTATTGTAAGAATATCTAACTAAATATCACCTATTCATAATTTTAAAAGATGTGTTAAAAGTTAACATTCAGTGTAGCATAAAAGGTTATAATAAAATAATGTTTTACTATTTATAAAAACTATTATTTTTTTTTTTTCCTTCCTTACACTATACATTAGAGAAGAGGAATTGTTCATATAGCAAAATTCAAACATTTTACGTCCATGGCTTTAAACTTTTAGTCTTATCTTAACCCAATCCATAGACTTTCCTAAAAATTACAAATTTCACTAATAATTTTAATTTAATATGAAAAAAGTATCCAAACTTACCAAAACAGTGTTCCTAGAATTTTGCCTAAAATGATTACAGGAAATAAGACCATTGTAAAGAGAATTAAATCACACACTGTACAAAATAGGTTCTTAAAAATAAGTATATATTGTCTCAAAATAACCCCGAAACAATATATACTTAAATTTGAAAACCCATGTACTCATTTTTGAGTACATTGATATGTCAAACATGGGGATATTGGTATTCTTATTGGTCAACCCCATTTTTGAGCATGTCAATATACTCAAAAATGAGTACATGGGTTTTCAAATTTAAGTATATATTGTTTCCGGGCTATTTCCTGACAATATATACTTATTTTTAAGAACCTATTTTTTACAGTGCAGATAAATGTCAAAAGCATACAATGAAACCATTCAAACAAAAATGGTCACCAAAACAATTTTAAAATAAAAAATTTGGAAATACGCTCAGATATGGAGATTTATCATCGGAGAATAGGCATCTTCAAAGTGACCAAGGTAAAATGCAAGATTTCAAAATACAGTATAGTTATAAATCAAAATAACTAGATGACTCTCCTATCTTGCAATTAAAACAATTAAACGAGCAGAAAATATCAATAACAAAACACAATATACAGAGCCAATGAAGAATAATAATAACCTAAAAACTACAAGCCGCATGGAGATTAGCAAAACAGGGCAGTATATATAAATATATAATAATTCATCGTTATCTTATGGTCATTGATTTTTTCATTATTCGTTCGAAAGTGTTTGTTGCTACAACATACGTTTGAAGTTTTGTCAGAAAATTTTTATCCCTACGTCAAATTTAATATCTGGCTGACAAGCCTAATGTCCCCATAACATAATCAGGATCCTAATTTTTATTGAAATCCAAAAATATATATTTTTTAAATTTTATTATTAGCTTTTTTTGAAACATTGTTTTTTTATCTCTTATAGAAGCAGATGGCGTACACCTACACAGATTAGCATTGCAAAAATATCTGTATAGACGCTGTAGGTATAATAACTGATAAGCTTGTCTCTTGTAGAGTAGATGTTATTTATAGGTAGAAAAATATCTAGAATAATGCAGTAAAAATAATATATTCATATGTAGAAAAATCTCAACGTACAGTCGGTAACAAAAGTATACGAACACTAGCAAAAATTCCTATATAAAAAAAGTAGAGTTAATACTGTTATGTTAAATAAATCCTTCTCGAATCATGTTCTTAGTCAGTCTAAGAACATGATTCGACAAGGATTTATTTAACAAAACAGTATTAACTCTGCTTTTTTTATATAAGAATTTTTGCTAGTGTTCGGATACTTTTGTTACCGACTGTAATTAACGAGATAATAACTTATCACATTTGACCAATTTCACAATCCAATTTGAGCTTAATCCACTGCAACGTTTAGAAATTATCATGTTCACTCACTCACATATTCACTCACATAATGACAAACTTATATACATACACTACACATACACACGCATCATGTTAAAAATATTAAAAATTTGGAGTGACTCTACTTGACTATCTGAAGATTTAACAATTAAAGGTTGTTTGAATAAATTTGAATGAGAGAAATTGTTAAATATACAAATACAAAAGGAAAAATCACAATAGATGTTTAAGTATTTCTATCCAAGTTGTATGTAGTTTAATTGTTCGCAATAAGTATCTAAATTTTTTTGTGGGTCCCTGTAAAAGAACTATAAAAAATAAGCTCGCAATATCAAATATATGTCTATATTTAAAAAAAAAAATAACACTACTAAAGCGAATTTTAAATAGTTTGAGCCCATAGACAGCAATTTATAAAAATTCTACTTTATATCCTGATTTTTTTTTTAAAAATCTGTAAATCCTACACTCATTTAAATCTGTACGGTTCACGTGATGATAATCCATAACATACTCCACAAGACATAATATGTACTCGACATATTATAATATTTAATGTTGTGTTATAAGAACTGGAGGAAATGTTTGTTTCTTCGATCACAAACAATAAAGAAAAACAAATCTTTTATGGGGGGGGGGGGGGTCATCGCAAACCTCTTAAAGATGCGGTAAGTTTCTTCTCCAGGAGGACCTCTCCCTCCTGTGTAGCGCACTGAGATTAATAGCATTATAAATATCCAAACAATGATAATTTTGACCTTTTTTTTTTTTTTTTTTTTTTTTTTAATGCATTCAGTAAGAACTGAAAAAAAGAAATCGATAAAAGCTTGATTTATTTCACAGTGAGACACAAACACATGTCCGAAATCGAGGACTGGCTGTTTTATTACTTTTCAATGATTTGAAAAGTCATTGAAGTGGAGATTGAAGCACATAAGAACTTGCATATATTCCGTTCAATGCCCTTTTTTAGTACTTAAATGTCTTTCATTCTAAACTTAGGTCACGTTTCTCACTTTGAATTATTGACACTTATATATCTATGGACAAATGCAAGCTACTTCTTTGAAAAAATCTTACGTTTGAAACATCAGTATTCCATTCCTGTGCATTAGGCAAAGGTTTTCCTCACGTATTCACTCTGTGGCTTACGTATTTAGATTGCTAATGAATGGACAGCGCATGCGTGACAGAATGACAAAACTTTTCTGTTATCTTACAAAATGATCGTAACATCTGGCTATAAATTTTATACTGAAAACAGTGATTTCAATGGGAAGACGATGAACCTCAATTGTCATTATTTGATTCTTTAGAATGTGAGGTTCTCAAGCAATTACCAATTAATCCATTAAGTTTTTCTTACCATAAAGACTTTGTTTTACTCTAAATGGCCAAAGGCTGTTGACACCATCTAGGATTTTACATTATTATCATTGTATTTTCTAGCATTAGCATTGTATTTATTATAGAAAAGTAAAACAAATGCATATAAATGTTCATACTAAAAAGAATATCTCATTAATTATATAAAATCAATAAAATTCTGCTCTGAAAGATAAACATACAAAGTTAAAAATAAAATAAAAATAGAATGGGGAATCAACGATGAAAATGAAATTATTGGACTATTCCTGTTTTAAAAAGGCCTAGGACCCTTGTGCAGTCAAGCAGTCAATCTGCCTTACTTCCCCAACACCAACACCTTTTTTTTTTTTTTTTTTTTTTTTTGTAATGAAAGTTTAAATACTATTAAAATTAAAGTTTGCATAAGGGTAAAATAAAATTATTAAGGATTTAAGTAATCAAAAAGCATTAATGACCTAATTTTCGTTTCTACGCATTCTTTCACCTCATCTATAGCATGACTAATTAGATGCAACGATAATTTCTTATTCTTACATTTTATTCAAATATTCTGTGACTGTTTAAGCTCTTACAATTCTCCTCCATACGACTGAATAACTTTTTTTTTTTTTTTTTTTATCTATAAAATATTGCATTTCACTATACTGAAAGAATTTAAGTGTGTTTGCAAGGTAATTAAAATTAAAAAGTCTATTATCTGTATGAAAAAAATTAGTGAACATGTTTTTATGAATTTCGAGGAAAGTAGCTTTATTTTTTATTAAAAAAATGCATCATTATATCTGTACTTTAAGAGTTATAATGATTTTTCACGTTCAGTTTCCAAAATACCTTTTCTTTACATTGGCATACACCGCAGACATATTCAGGAGGATGCATAAAATATTTTGAAAATAGACCCATTAAGCTTCTATTATAGTAATGGTTCTTAATCCCTTAGTTCCCCATAGACTTCTGTCTTCGTGAACATCAGAATTTTAAAATAGAATATATATATATATATATATATAAGATGATCTAACAGTGGCAGAAAATAGCCTCTTATTCAATTTTGTTGACACTGAATAATATTTTCCTTGAAACATGTGTAATTAAATAAATAAACACTACAGCATTAATTGCATTGTTATAATACGTAAACGTTCTTACTTATGAATAGAATATAAATTGCTAGAGGCCAGTTCTTCCAGTCTCATATTTTACCCCGTAGGATTTAACCCCAAATTAAATGCCAATGTATAATTATGTAGAGGAGACCCGTGTACCTAGGACCGCTTTTTTTCAATGCCAAAAAACAGAGCCCTTGACCTGTTTAAAATTATCAAACTGATATGTACATATCTTTAGGACTAAATACTTCCAATTGGGATTAATATAAAGACCTAAAATAATAAATTCCGACATGTAGAAGGTATTAAAAAAAAAAAAACTTCACTCGTGGCTCTAGTACAACACCCTCATTGTACCTGGGGCCAGACCTCATTGTACCTAGGGCCATTCTCTGAAATTTAGATTTCACTTTGTAAGGAATAGAAAATAAGCATATAGACATATTTTATAAAAGAAACAATATCAAGTAATATATTTATTTATCATATAATAATTATCATGTTTTTGCCTTAATTTTAAACACATTTTTCTTTCTTTTTCTTTTTCTTTTCTTTTCTTTTTTTTCTTTCTTAGGGATATTTTAACAGAATGTTTTTTTCTTCAGTTTCTTTGTTTTTCTGGAGTGTCTCTTGGATTTATAGATCTCTCTGATTTTCGGTCACATCTTTTCTTTGATGAGGGAGGTTTTGCTTTAGGTAAAGGTTTTGCTTAGGTTCGTACCTGTTAAAGCATGACATACGAAAAGATGTTAGATGTTGAAGGTTTTGAAATTTCAACAGGACACGAAACAGTTCTATCATTGCTGGTTCACTTTCTTCCTCGATTTTTTTTTCTTGGAATTTACGGAGGAATCTTGTCTTTCAGTCACATTTGGACGTAAATATTCATCCTCAGCGAATGTGTTTTGATTCATTGGCCGGATACACGGAAGCCTGATAGAATGTTTACAGGAGTAAATGCCGACGGATAGGACTTGCCAACATTTTCAGCAACGTCATATATAGTGATTGGTTTACCAGGGATTGCCAGTATCCAATTACTATAGGCTGTGCTGCGTTTCTTAACAGCTTCACAACCGCTGACATAGATTCACGTCATTTGAAAATATGAAACTCCACCAGTGGGCATTTCTTTTGCAATTTGTATGTTATTTGTTTCTAAAAAATATACACAATATTCATATTTCTACAATCAGTATACTATGGATGCAAATAATTTCATTTGAGAGAGTATGATTATAATGCATATCCATTTGTAATATAAATGCGAATACGGAAAATTTTGTTTTGAAAAATTGTAACTTATGGGAAAAACGCCCACAGGCGCACCTTACGGTCAAAAAGACAAAAATACGCAGTCGCGAAAGTGTTAAAGGGTCCAAACACACTGGCTCTAGGTACAAGGCAGCTATGTGGCCCTAGGTACAAGTTTTGGTAACTTCATTCAAAATGCCTTCCACTAAAAAATCCACATGAAGAGAAGACTAATTAAATATCTCATTTATTACTCAATATAACAAGCAAAATTATACACTAGAAATGAAAGAAAAATATTTGATTTGCCTTTGTAAATTAGCAAAAGAGATGAGCTGCAAAATTTTACTTCAAATCATGTAAATTCGTTTTCTACATGTAACTTGTCAAAACTTTCTCTTCAAAAGTTCCAAAGTAGTTGTAAAAGTAGTAAATGGTGTTATTACTCACCAAATTGAGAAGTAAAACTTAAAATTAAATATTATTCAAATAAAGTGGGGTGGCCCTAGGTACACGGGTCTCACCTACTTCTTTTAGGCGATCACATTTTTCCAGAACAGCATTTCTTTTTTTCTATGACTTGAACACTTGAATTAACTATTGTGCATCATATAACTGCGGTTAATTTCCAGATACGAATATTGAAATGTGGGATAAGACGTCATATTTCTGAAAGTGATTGTTTAAAGTTGGAAAAATAAATTTTGCGTCATGTCACTATTTAGTTCTAAAAAATAAATTACAATGGCTTCTAAATGAGTAATGTTGACTTGAAAAAAATAAAGGCTGTAAAACTATCTGCTAGGTTAACCAGTTTAATCCAGTATATAAAATAAGAAATAATCAAACAAAATCACTGTTAAAAGCTTAAAATTTTTAAATGAAACAATTTTAATGATCATTATGCACAATTGTATAGAAAGATAATTTAAATTTAAGCAATAAAAACCGGTTAATTTACAGCAACTTTTGCCTAAATTATTCAACAATTTCTGAACAATTTATGTTAAAAGACCACTTTTACAAAAGACCAATTTTCTATGGCACGTTAGCTGGTCCTCTAAGAGATGTTTCAATGTAAATAGTCAATTACAAAAATCTTAATATTTGACATGTAACTTATTTTATTCTTCATATACATACTGTACATATGTACAAAATGGCTTTCCGATTTTCCCTACATATGCATTCCGATTTTATGTACATAGAAATTTTATTTACATTTAAGCCTTTGATCCAAAGATGTTTACAAAATTAGAGCGAAAACGGATGAAATGCAATAATTTCGGAAATTTGGTTAAGGGCAACTTATTATGGGATAAAATAAAAGTGATATATCAAAATCATAGAGGTTAATATGCAATATTCAGATACACTATGTAATACTATCCATAAAATAAAGAAATTTAACTATATGAGACTCAAAGAATTTCAGTGTACTAGCAAATCCGTGCAAAATTTTTCCACTTTACTATTTCTTTTCTTATATACTTTAAAAGTTTCAAACTCATAAATCCTGTACAAACTATTGTTATGTAACTATTGTAATCCTATGCAAAATATTGTTAGAACCCAATTAACTGATGTATTTGTATTAGTTCGATTTAGTTACAGGATTAATGTTCCTCAGCAAAACTTCACTTCTGATTTTTTCCAGTACATTTCTCGGGCGACTTGTATTAATTTGCATTCGAAAATTAACAGTTTTTCGCCTTGCTCTTCTTATTTCGACTTCAGAAGTTTCATTTAAACACAAATTCTCTTTCGAGCATTTATGACTGCATCCTGTAGTTCTATATCGTATATCGTGTAAGAATGTATATTGGCACTTTATATTCAGGTATATTTAATTTTCGAATGTAAACTACGAAGTGGAGGAGCCATCTCCACCATGGAGGGTCAAATTCCGATGGCATGTCTCTGGATCACAGCATAGGGTTGAATCCTAGACCAGTGCCAACTGTCCATTGCATAGCATCGTGACTTAAAAACTATTCAACTGAGCTTCATCTGAACAATAACTATCGAATCTTGAAAAGATTTTTGCATTTTACAATTTGGCATTAATCGCAAAATTTTGCATTAATTTCAAATTGCAAGCTACCTATTTCGAATTTTGTTTCGATTAATTTTTTTTTTTCCTGTGCTCTTCTGCTACCTGTTGGATATAAATCCTTTTAAATTTTAAATTTTCTTGAATTATATTAATTTTTCTAATTTTTCTGCAAATCGTAATTATTATTATTATTATTATTATTATTTTAATTCTTGAATCTTAAGCGAGCGTTATGTGAAATCGATGGACAAGTGGCGTCGTATATTTTCATATTTACTTTAGCAGCTGTAATTAAATTAAATATGAAAGCGTAGATATCAGAAGAAGTAGGAATTTCAGAAGAATTTCAGTATTTCCAGAAAAATTCTTATAGTTATGTATTCATTCAGTATCATTAGCTTTCTATTACATGAACATTTTAAGAACTGACATAGCATTTGCTTAACATTTCTGAAAGATACGGTTGCCATTCTCCCTTCTTAAAATATCACCGATACAGATTTTGTTTTTGTGGCAGTAATTAGTTTTTTAGGTAAGTTTTAATACTAATATACTTGTTAATTTCTATTATCATTTTTTAAGTGTATCTGTAGAAAATTAATCTTTAATACAGTATGTGGAGTATAACATCTATAGCCGCGTGAAGCAACGCGAATAAATTATGATTTATTCGCATGAATATTACATAATAATCGATAACAGAAAGAGAAATTTAAATGGTAATTGAAATCATTTTAATAATGGTAATTTTAATTATGTTTATCTTTTTTTTTCACTTGTAGAGAATAACATTGTAGCACACCTGAAACAAGACAAAATCAAATAATAAAAATTGAAAAAATATATATATATTAATGCAAAAATTCAATATATATCGAATTAGAAATGTTTATAAGCATATCATATTAAAACTACATTTTTAGTAATTCAAGAGGAATAACTTTCCGTTGCTCTTCAATTATTTATTTACGGAAATTTTTCACCAAGTAAATTAACTAATTAATTTTATGAAGAACTTTGCCAATATATTTGTATGCTATTTACACATTAGTTGCAGTACATAAAAATTGTTAGTGGAAATGTAGTTTATGGATTAAGGCAGATAGTCTACGCTAAACCAAGGCAGGGGGGTGGGGTTGACCTTGATGTGGGGGGGGGTCTTTGCCATACTTCATACACCGTAGTTGCTGGTGAGTGGTGGCGGGCCACTCGTTTTTCAACGATTAAACAGTCAATTTCATTGGTGCGAGATCCGGAGAACACGCTAGCCGGAGCAACGGTTGAGCACATTCTGTATCAAGGAAGCTCCAACAACTTGCGTCAGACATATTGCGTTTATGCATTATCCTGCTTAAATATTGCACTACGGAGGCCTTGAATATAGAGCAGATGAGCGGGTCTTAACTCAGCAGAAATTTAATGCCCGCTATTTAGAGTGCCGGGAATACGAACAAGAAGTAATCGAGGCATGTATCGAATGGGTATAGTGATGGACAGTGTGACTATGTCGAATCCCAGCTGGCAATGTGGATTATTCACAATGCCGTTAAATACGGATAAGGTAATCCTGATGCTTCAAAAAGGATGTGATTTGTCTGAAAGGCGGCTTTACGCCATTCCTGAGTCCAGGTTTGTCGTTGATCACACATTAAAGACACCTATATCAGTGATGCAGTTTTGTGGGTGATCAAAATGTTGGTAGTCGCATACCAGGAGTCATGGTATGCGATACCATTGGATACACGCCTCGATCACCTCTTGTTTTCCTTCCCGTCACTCTGAATACCAGTCATTACATTTTAAGTCCAAACGCAATACTTAAGCAGGACATTACACGTCCGCAAGTTGTCCGTATTGTCCGGACCTTCCTTGATACAGAATGTGTTCGACTGCTTCTCTGGCCAGCGTCTAAAATTTTTCGTCTATAGAGAGTACTACTGTACGCAAGCAAATCACACATTTCCTTGAAAAATTATATTTATTTGCATTAAAACGTTTACAAGCATATAACTCCTACTTTATATGTCCTCCATCAGCACAAATTACAGCTTACAAATGAGTTACAACACCGCTATCTGCAGCTTCAGTCGGCGATTCTTAGCTGAGTTAAAGCATCTTTACCAATAACGCTTTATTCACCAATTCAACATCGCAATTCAAACTTCATGCATGCACTTCATGTATGTAAGTAGGAAGGAAAATAAGAAATGAGCTGTTAATCAAAAAACCGTGCAATTTATAGGTTTCTGATTTGCATATTTTTCATTACGCACCTGTGTATCGCCATCTATTGATGAAAATTTAAACTATTTTTTTCTTTACCTTTCCCCTCCGCGCCTAACCCCCCCCCCCCCCTTAAAAAAAAAAAAAAAAAAAAAAACTTGAATAAGTTTTAGCAAATCGCATTCAATTCTAACAAATCTTTCAATTTTTATGAATTTCTAAAATGTCTACAGACTTATGGGGCATCCGATATATTAAAGTTTCACACCAATACAGATTTTATATAAAGCAAATGAACTTACATTGCTATAAATATTATTAGAGTCACTTTTATTTCACAGTTTATAGTTATTTTAAGAGTAATAAATATTTGCGTTATTTTTTAATTAATTAATTAATTTTTTTCCTCTGGTCTAATTTTATGTCATGTCTATAAATCATGATTGCAGGATATCATTATATTTTACAAGCTACGATCTTTCGATATTTGCGTTAAATATAGGTCACCCAGTATCTCGCTTCTGTCTTCTATAATTATACGTAAAAAAAAAAAAAAAAAAAAAAATCAAAGCGATAATTATTATAAGCAACAAACAGAATATAATTAATTGTTTATTTACAAAACACCGTGCTAGTAAAAAGAGCATTTAACACGATTCGCATACAAATGCTTGACGAAGATGGGTATTAAAAGTACTGGCATACTGCATGCTGAGCGAACGGCAGCTTTTACGATGTGTTCGTAAAATGTGACACTGCAACACTCGTAAATTAACACTCACATTACAAGTATAATATGTCAAAGGACAAAGGGTAATAAAGTGTCTACTTAATAATTATTTACAGTCATTGTGCTAATCTTTCAGCCATTAGTTCTTTCTAAAATAATTGCACTTATCTATCGTGGACGTGAAGTAATGAAAAGCCAGAAGTAGGAACTATTTGACATCTCAAGTTTTTCTTCTTTATTGAATAACGACTTCTAATCCGACAAATTAGTGAAGTCGTTTACTTCCCACTCATTATTTGTAGTGCTCAATAAATACAGATGCACAAAAGCGGAAATGCATAAATCGATTTAGATTAAAATTTTTAATTTCTGTTAAATGTCATGTTAAAATATGAAAAAAAAAATTAACATAGTCTTATTTAATAAATTGAGATAGCTTATTATGTACATATAATTATATACTATATTACGAGGTTTAGAATTTTAAGAGTGGCAACTATTTATTTACAACTGATACAAAATAAGTGTAAGTTTAACAAAATTTTAGTATAATCGTTAACGCTGGGTATTACCAGCGATTTAGAAGTCATGAGATACCTTTAGCAACACCTTATGTATTGATAGTTTAATCTAGCGGTCTAGTGCTTGAAGAATGTCTAGAACAGTTCTAAAGCAAAGCGATGTGGCAGGGAAGCACTGTATCATCCAGCATTGCTAAGAGGAACGGCTTGGGGTATCACTCTATGATCATTTTTTGCTCATTGAGGTCTATTAGAGTGGAACTTACAGGTTAAATTGGATTTCAAAATACTACGAACATCCATGCCTGCACCGAGATTCGAACCCGAAACCAGCCAACGGGAAGCCAGGGTGGTGACCATTCAATTTAAGATGAAGACATCACTTCGGGGCATTCGCTTTAGAATGTTCGAGAGATCCTTCAGAGAAATACACAACAACATTTGAACAATACACTGTTAAAAATTTCAGTTCAAGGTTGAACCAAATGTTGGTACTACAGTAGCTTCAGTTTGCTAGGTTGAACTAAAACATGGTACATTTTTGCTGCCACCATGCGATGGTGAAACCTTCTACTATGATTTGGCGTTTCTTGTTTAAAAAAAGCACCAAATTATGGTAAAAAATTTCTCCGTCTTATGGATGTAGCTATTGAAGTACCAAGCCTTGGTTTAGTAAAGCACCAAATAATGGTAAAAGGTTTCACCATCGCATGGTGGCAGCAAAAATGTACCATGTTTTGGTTCAACCTAGGAGAAAATTTTTAACAGTGACAACAGGTGCAGGTAAATGTATCCTAAGACTTTTATATCGCCTGCAATGGGTTATACACTATGCTCATAACACATTTAAAAAGAGTAACATGCACTTAGAAATATGTATCTATTTTGTATGAGTTGCATGTCAATAAATAGTTATCACTAATAAAATTCGAACCCGTATATTATAGTTTTACCATAACTGTTTCATTCATTTCTCCTATCTGTTGGCTGAAAGGTTTCAGTTAAAAGACGCCGGGTCTGAGTCACAATTTAAGCATCGATGTTTGTAGTGGTTAGAAATACACTGTAAGCAACAACAAGATCTGATCTAATAATTCCTTGTGTACAGAAAAATATCGTGCAGCGGTTAACCATTCTAAAAGAAATCAAACAATTACTTCAATTTATCATATTTTACATTTTTATTACAATCCTACTTCTAAGAAATTCCCGCCTAAGCATTTATCCACTAATTTATGAGTTTTCTGAATTTACCTGCATCAGAATGATAAAATCTTTCATTTTACAAAAAAAAAAAAAAAAAAAAAAAAAAAAAAAATTGATGGCTGTAAGAAGACCGCATGCTTTTTTTTTTTTTTTTTTCTTTTAGTCATATTGTTAAAAAGTATATTTTGCTTTATCGGATAGAATATAGTTTATTTATTCATGTTAATTATTATCGTTATGCTCTACCTTTATTTGTTGTTTTCTTTTTCCTATTTTTCTCTCTATGTTAATATGTGCCAGAAATTTTTAAGTGTGATTAATTCTTTAATAAATCTGAAAATAATAATAAATAAATAAATAAATAAATAAATAATAAAAATAAACAATGCTGCCCATAAGAAAAGTTATTATTAAATATTTTTTGATTATTTTATTTTATTTATTTATTTTAACATTAAAATTTTAAATCACTCAAATAGAGGAAATTGACAGACGAATGGTCGAAAATATACAATAGAAAAAAAAAAATCTAACATTAGGTGATTGCAGAAATTAAAATATATTTATATATATATATATACCACTCCATATTTTCTTTTTATGAAACACTTTCCATTTAATAAATCAACTTAAAATATCTAGCATCTATTTATTACACCTAGTATCTATTACAATATTTCCACAATATTTAATAGTTAAAAATATTATTTTAGCGTATAGATATATTTTACAGACTTGAACGAGAGAAAAAAAAAAAAAAAAAAAAAAACGGATAAAACATTTTAGAAACACAAGCAAAACCTATTTATATCGCCAATTAATCATCAACTAACAATAAATCATCAGCTGTTGCCATTTCTCACTCAATAATATGTACCAGAAATTACGGCAAAGCCGAAAGAGCGATGAACCTTGATAAAATATTGCGAAACATCGATTAATTTTCCAAAATATATCATTAATATTTTAGGTGATTTTAGCTGTTACGCATTTTCCAGCTTATTAAATTTCCAAGGTTACATTAAGAACTAAAAGCAAATATCGGAGACACATATGTAGAGATACTAATCGCTGAATTTTGTCACATGTCAAACTAACCATGCATTTTATAGAATTAAGTGATTTATACGCAAAACTTTTTAGCGAGTTGAAAAAAAATTTAGATATTAATAATAATTTTTGTAACAATTGCCCAAAAAAAGCTTTTAGTCATCTATCTTAATGTTCAACTAAGAAGGTTACAAATCTGATCTGACTAGATTGTAAAATATGTGCAGATTTCAATCAATATTAAGTACTACTAGGTGTCAACGCGTGCCACCACCTGAAGTCTTCTATTGATATTAATTACTTGTACTGAGGGTTTTGAAAGCCCCTTATGATGCTGGATTACAGTTTCCCATGGCGCGTAAACCCGTTTAGAAAGGCTGTTAATAATACCTGAATCTTTAATGGAAAGATTTTCGAGGGGGGGAGACTCACTGTTATGACACACAAGTGATTTGCTCGTTCAGTTTATTCCAGATATTTAATATTATTTCATTTGCATATTTAATGCAATATATGACATATAATTTATCAATGTGTAGGCTTCTAGCGGTTTGTCCTAATCAGAAAATTCAGTGGAAGGACAAAGAAAATGTTAATCAATATTAAAACTTTATTTTCTTGGGAGAATTTAATGTAATTTACTCAGTGTTTACTGACAGTGAATGGAAGAAGCACGTAAAAATGTGTTGTTGGTAACATTTTTGATTATACACTCCAAATTTTTTGTTTTTTAATAAATTAATTTTAAGTCTTTTATCTATGTAACCGTGAAGACCAATGTAATTAATAATCATTTAAAACGTTGATATATATATACATATATATGTGTGTGTGTCTCGTACGGCGAAAAAGTGATAAGTTAGAAATGGCATAAAAAATTGCATTTTCATGAAATGATAAACGTAGCACAAGCAAGACTTCATAAACTATTTTTTAAATTATATATATTTTTTAAATTATTATATAAGATGACACAAAAATGATAAAATTGCCCTACGACAGCTAAATGTTATTGACATTTACACAAGTTTGAAGAAAATGCAGAAATATTTTTAATACTCATTTAAAAGTTGTGGAGATGTTTCTTTTAGTGTCCAAATTATATAAAAACTTTTGTGTAATATGAAAAGTTTATTAGAAAATGTATACATGTGTAACATTTCATATTTAATTCTGTTTTGTTTAAAAAACAAATTATATAAAATATATAATATAAATAAAAATTTTACTTATATATATATTTTGAACAATTTTTTCATTTATACACTACTGGCCATTAAAATTGCTACACCAGAAAGGAATACAAAGAACATAATGGTATTTACTGGACACATAAATTACAGTATATAAAGAACAATTGATTATTTTTTCAGAAAATTTGGAGGTATATATCCTGAGAAATCAGTACATACAGGAACAACCTGTAACAGCAATAACAGCCTTTTTACGTCTAGACATTGATCTGAAAACCGATTGGATGACATGTGCGGGTACAGCACTCCATGCAGCTTTAACACGATGTTACAGTATGTAGCTACTGGAGAATGGTGCCACTTATCAATGATTGTCCAGACGTTTTCAATTGATGCGAAGTCAGGAGAATGCGTTGGTCACACCAACAGCCTAACACATTCTGTATCAAGGAAGGTTGCTACAACATGAACAACAGGCGGTTGTGTATTCTCTTGCTATGCAAACAAGAGGTTATCAACACATGTATCTAATAGTACCCTATTATAACATCACTTCAAGTGATGGGCCAATACGACGATGCCGAATGTGCATTTCCCACAATGCCGCCAAATACGGATGCGGTCATCTTGAGGCTGTAAGCAGAACTGGGATTTTGCATGAAATTACGACGCCACGCAATTCCTGTATTCAGGCTCGTCGTTGATCACATATTGAAGGCGCTCTTGTCTGTGATGCAGCATCTAGAGTAATATAAGTCATGATCACAGTATAATGGCTTACTACGTAGACAGATGGTATGTGGTGCAACTGGGTAAACATCTGGATCACCTCTTGTTCGTACTGCCGACATTCTGAATAGCATCTGTTACATTTCTGATGGGGAAAACCCGTGGTTCTGTCCTATATTCCAGACTTTCGAAACACAACGCATAAACAGGACAATGCACGACTGCATGTTGTTTGGGTTGTCTCAACATTCTTTGATACAGAATGTGTTCGACTGTTGCTCTGGTCAGCACTTTATCCTGATAACGCGCTAATTTTAAACGTCTGGTAAATCATTGCCAAAAAGCAGGCACGCCATCTTCATCCAGTAACTACGATTGATGAAGTGGCATCGTCAGGAAGCTACATGGAGATCTGTACCCGTACATGTCATCCAGTGGCGTACCGTGAATGATGATTTTGGTATGCTTCACTCGAGCAGTTAGAAACAGTACATTAAAAAAGACATTCAATCTTCTTATTTGTTATTTCGCTTATTTCGAGAAACAACGTAGGTATGACTACATTTCAACAGTCAATCAGAAGAATGAGCTTCTAATGATAACGAACTGTTTCTAGCCACCGGTATGGAGCATACCTAAAACGTCATTCACGATACGCCATTGATGTCATCTAATCGCTGTTAGATTCATACACGGATAAGAGCTGTTATTTCTACTAGAGGTCACTACTTTATGTACTGATTTCTCAGGATATGTATTTCCAAATTTCCTGAAAGTTTAATCAATTGTCCCTCCCACTATAATGTATCTGTCCTGTAAACAGCATTCTGTTATTTGCATTCCTTACTGGTGTAGCAATTTTATTGACCAGTAGTTTATTTAAAAATCTTTAATAATTCAGAACTCATGATATATTATACAAAATTTATAACTGAAGATTGGAATTTTCATGGCATACAAAACTAGTATATTGTGGCCACCACAAGACTTTCTTCTATATTTTCCTATACAAATTCACTAAGTGCAAATAATTTATTAAAATTGTAATTTATTAAAATTATTTAACATGATGAATGCAAATGATTTTCATCTTAGCAAAAACTAACACTAAATATCCAAAGAAAGATAGTTTTATTGCCTATAAATAACATCTTAAAAAATGCATTTTTATAATGGTTACCTCACATATGAAATTTCGTACAGATATATACCATAGAAGTTGAGATATAACCACCTCGTTATCGAGGAAATTTGCAGTATAGCAGTGCCACCTACTGACCGAGAAGCATCAAAATTGAATCAGCATAATGTGTGATAAATGGTCTTCTCACATATAAATTTTTGTCTGATGATACGCAATAAAACCTGAAATATAGCCTTCCTTTAAATTGTAGAAATCGCTGTGCTGCAGCGCCACCCGTTAAGCGTTTGACACCAAAAGTTGACAGGCACTAACTTAGTCCAGGTGCATCTACATATAAATTTATGTGCAATTCTGTGTAGTAGTTCTTGAAATATAGCCTTCCCTTAAATTGCAAATATCACTGTATAGCAGAGCCACCTGTTGGCTGATAAACATTCAAATTGAATCAGCATAATGTCTCATAATGGCCTTCTTACACATCAAGTTTTGTTTGATTTTACTCAATAGAACCTGGGATATAGCTTCCCATGAAATTACGGAAATCACTGTAAAGCAGAGCCACCTGTTAAGCGGTTGACACCAAAAGTTTATAGCCACTAATATAGGTCAAGGTGCATCTACATATAAATTTATATATAATTATGGGAAGTTGTTTCGGAGATACAGTTGCCACAAAACTTTTGTCACACAGACAGACATTTTATAAAAATGATCAAATTGTGTTCTAGAGCTCTCAAAACGTGTATATCCGCCGAAAACCGGAAATCGAAAATTTTTACGAATCCAATACTTTCTTCTATTGGATATAGACGAAAGTAATAAGAGTTGAGTACATTTTTTGCACATTTGTCATATTATATTTATTATCCTACAGAAAATAAAACTTTATTAAATTTAAGAAATATGAAGTATAAGTTTTTTAAAATCAATACAAAATTATAAATTGTTGAATTAGTTATTGATAATTTAATTTTCTGATGACCATTGAAGATTTTTGAGAGCATAGCGTCTTACCAGAGAGAGTCATGAATCTCTGCAACCAGAGAAATGGTAGAAACTGAAATGTGTAAAAGTCCTTAAAGATTTAAAAAAAAAAAAAAAAAAAAAAAAAAAAGAAAGAAAGAAAGAAAGTATTACAGGGGAAAGTACATGAAAACATAAAATCTTGGACAGGAGAATTTTTTTCTTTTATTATTTCTTATAAACATGATCATTTATAAAATTTCTTTTATGAAGAAAATATTTTATCTTTCCGTTCATGAAAATAGGATTATTTACGAATTTTTCTTATAATTGCTTTGTTATACTAGAGTTCGCATGAATGACGATGATTAACATTAGGTACTGTTTATTTCCTCCCAAAGTATACCAAACCTCTCTTGTAATGACACTCATTTCCATAATAGTAAATTAGTAAATCATCCTCATCATTATTCCGAACCTCGATTATGTCCACTTGTAGACGTTTTTCCTCCGTGGATCAAAATGATATTCTTAAGATGCGCCCACACATGGAAATTAAGGAATCAGACCTCCTTTGCCCTGTTCTGCAGAGATACCAGAACTTCGGCATGCTTCTTTTTCTCCGTCGACCATGAAAACAGAGACGCATTAGAAAGGATTTTCTGCGGATCAAAAGGAGAGCCACTTTTAGCGCATCGACAATGGTTCCGAGACATTCCGCGATGACACATTAATGACTCAAAAGGATTTACCTTTTATCACAAAAGAGGACCTGATGTCAGGTGGGTCAACCACTCTGAGCAGGCGGATACGAACAAAGACAAGGCGCAGGGAGGGGACAGGGCTCGCTTTTGTGCGTCTGAGAAAGTGGAATAACAATTCCCTGGATGCTTTTTCTCTTTAAAAAATTGATGATGCGGGTAGATTGCGAGTGTTCTTCTAGATTAAGTCCTTTGATTTTTTTTCCTTCTCCTTCTTTGCCTTTTCATAGGCTTTTATAGTCGGGGAAGCATCAAAATTTGAAACGTAAAGTGGCTGTGATTTTAAGCAAACTGTGGGTGATGCCAGTTACTTTCATCGAAATTTCAGGCTCTTCCTAGTCTACTGTTATTCAATTGTCCCTGAGAAGGGGTCAAAAGTCATGGCAATTTCAGTTCTTTATAGAAACTTTTTAACAAATTTCTCGACAGGTTTATGTTATGTTTTATCTAGATCTTTTTTTTTTTTTTTCTTTTTTTAGTGAAATAATATCTATATTAAAAATATTTATGAATTTATTTTTACGACATATACTGGTTAACATTTTATAGATATTAAACTAAAAATGTGTTAATAGTTCAGAAAAAAGAGAAGAAAAATAATGAAAAAATCTGGCGAATTATTTTGAAAAGGCTATTAAACAATTAGGAATAAAGTAAAAAAAAAAAAAAAACAGCATTTCATAATGACACAATAAATATTATGTCCAATGTTTGTGAATTAACAATATTACGCAATAAATTTCTTTCTTTCTTTCTCTCTCTCTTTTTTTTTTAATCATCTAAAAAAATAAATAAAAAAAATAAAATACATGAGTAAAAAGAAGAAGAAAAAAAAAGAAATAATAATAAATACACTTTTTATTCTAAAAACTTTGCGAGGCAAAATATCGTAAAAAAAAAAAAAAAAAAAAAAAAAAAAAATCAGAAATGTGTTAGGAATGTATTAGGAATTCAACTTTTAAAGATTTCATTAGACTTTTTTTTAATGCAAAATGAAATTTAGTCCTTTTTGCCTTTCACAAAAAAGGGCACAGGCTTTCTGACTTTTTTTTATGGTTTTTAATTTGAAATAAAAACCGTATGTATGCTTTTTTGAAAGGAATATATGCTTTTATTCTTTACCTATTCATGTTGTTCTCTGTTATAGATATCATAAATTATGTATTTATTGCACGTGTCTGTGTTACCTCAATTTTCTCCCAATCGTATAGTCAGTTCATAATTATGAAAACATTATTAATAAAAATAAATACTTTTAATAATCAAAGCACGGTAGAAAAAAAAATCGGTACTTGATTTACTTCTTCGTATTTAAGAAAAAATTTTTGCTTTTCGATTTGAGGTGATGTGTTTTGACATGCCAACTTCCTGAGCAGTGCGTTCAGTTGGGCATCTTTCAGAGAAACCAAAAATAATCATAAATTGTTGGACTTAACCTAATCACGCATGGTATAATTTACCAGTTTCCTCTTGTGATAAGTAAACCTAGACGTTCTTTTTTACAAACGGTATAGAACTGAACTTTTTTATTCGGACCTGTCCAAACGGAAGCCGAACTCCTGATTTGTATGAGCTCCCCGTATCGGACACTGTCACGTCATCTAGATATCAACTCCACCCCTCTCTGGACCATATTGTCATGCATTTCTCGTTTACTAGTCTTATTGATTTATTGATACTGATCTGATAGCCACCACGCCCGTTGGGGCTGCCATGGCAACAGGAAACGCACTTGTTTTCATAGTTGATTATCACTTTTACTGATTGTATGTTTGTTGTTTCTCAATTAATATAAAGGAATTTTCGTTTTATGACATATGTTCCGGCTGTTAGAGGGAAAAAAATGAACAAATGACAAATTTTATACAGATAGCATAATTAGTGTAAAAAGTACACGTAGCATGACAATCAACATTAGACATTTGTAGGACATTTGTAGAGTTACTAAAAAAGCGTATTTGATACAAAAATGTTGCTTTCGACCAAGAAATATTTAGATTTGATTAAGCAGACAGAAACACAGCAAGCATGTTATGCTGAGAATAAGAGAATAAGAGAAAGAAATACTGACCAAAGACAATAAAGATAGTACTTGTTTGATGAAAAAGTAAAACATGATTGAAAGAGAAGGAGGAAGGAGAAAGAAGGATTCTAAGAGGACGGAAGAAAAGGGGTATTCAGAGAAAAATAGTTTTTTCTCCCTCTCAGCAACGGTGTACTTCCTAAGACACTTATGAGAATCATTTAAAGAAACATCATTCAGATACAGTATTGTTTCAAATTATTAGAAACGAAATAATGTTTTACATTTTTCTTAAAACAGGGTACATCTTGCATTGGAACTGACTTAAAAATCTGGATTCTTTTTCATTATATAAAATGGAACGAAATTAAGAAAAATAATATGTCTCAAAATCCAATTAATTTTTCAGAAAAAAAAAAAAAAAAAATGCATTTGAAATTTTCCCAAAAAGTTATTGCTCAGTGCAAAATATCTCTTTATAGTGCATAATTTAAGAAATATAAAACTCTTGAAGTTTTTGTCAAGTTAAATTGAAAAATTTAGGTGCACAGTTGTCTTGGGTGGAAAACATTTTGAGAAATCCTTTGAACTGAGAAGATGAACGTAAGTTTCTGCAAGAAATGTGTTTTGGAGATATTTAAAGAAACGCGTTTCTGAACGCCATTAGAATAATTGGAATCAAATGCGTGCCATTGCCAAAATTATTACGTTTGCAACGGAAACTATGTTTACACCATAAAAATAAATCCAAGATAGATGGCAAAAATGCAAAAAACGAAAAATCGGAAAATGTGAAGGTATTTCCATTGACGATTCTATAACATTTTGCTTTTCGCCATGATGTCTGCGTTGAAAATTGTTAAAATTTACAGAGACCAATGACAAAGTGGATCTATGATGACTTTTACAGAAAATCCTATCTCTGCCGGATGATATTTAAAATATTTGGAGGATACATTAATGAACTATATATTTGATATATCATTGAGAATTCTATCCTCACTCAGCATACAGCCGTCCAGAATGTTCTGTAGATACATGTGAGAGAAATAATTCCCTTCTTTTTTAAAACATACACTGAAGAGCCAAAACAGTTGGTACATCTAATACCGTGTGGGGTCCCCGTGAGACACAGAAATGCCGCAACATGACGTAGCATGGACTCGACTAATGTCTAAGTGTCTGGAGGTAATTCACACCATAAATCCTGCAGGGAAATCAACAAATCCATAGGATTGTGAGGGAAGGAGATCCCCTCTAAACAGCAAGTTGCAAGGCATGCCAGATATGCTGAAAAATATTTATATATGGGCATTCAGGTGGCAAATGAACATCACTAAAGTCAGAAAAGTGTTTCTGGAGCCACTCAGTAATATATATCGACATGCGGAACGTCGCATTGCCCTGCTGGAATTGTCCAAGTCCATCGGAATGCACAAATGCATATATGGTTGCAGGTGATCGGACAGGAAGCTTACATATCAGTCATTGCACATTCTCCATATCATAGCAGAGCCTCTGCTAGCTTCAGCAGCCTCCTATTGACATGTAGGGCCCATGGATTCACGAGGCTTTCTCTGTACTTTTAGATATCTATCTGACCAATATAATTGGAAACGAGACTCGTCAGGCCAGGTAACGTGTTTCCGATCATCAACAGTCCAACGATGGTGTTGGAGAGCCCAGGCAGGCGCAAAGCTTTGTGACTACGGTAAACGACTAGACTTTCAAATCCGGAAGCCCAAATCATTGATGATTCGTTGAACAGATCACAGGCTGGCAGTTGTTGATGCCCCAGCATTCAAATCTGCAGCAATTTGAGGAAAGGTTGCATGCTTATTATGTTTAATGATTCTCATCAGTCGTCACTGGTCTCGTTCTTTCACGACTTTCTTTTCGGCCACAGTGATGCCGAAGATTTGAAGTTTTACCGGATTCCCGATATTCATGATACACTCGTGACATGGTCATATGCGAAAATCCAAATTTCATCGCTACCTCCAAGATTCTGACCCCCTCTTTCGGGCACCAATTATAACGTCATGTTTTAAGTTGCTTGAATCTTGATAATCTATTCTTGTAACAGCAATAATCGATCTAACAACTTTGACAGACACCTGTTATCTTACATAAGTACTGCAGACTGCAACGCGTTATTCTGGTTGGTTCTATACATCTGTTATTTGCATAAGCACCCATGTACCATTTGTTTTCCTCTTCAGTGTACTTATCAAACCATACATTAATAATATTCAGACGGAACAATTGAAAAACAGTTTTTTTATTTGAAGAAAATTTATTCCTTTAAATAATGAATGTCTTTTTAAGTTATATCCGGCTCCAGTATAATCATCATTTATAGTTGCATGCAGCTTAAAAAGTAAATAAATAAAAATTTCGCATCTATTCTTCGTATGATGCTGAGTTTGCACATCAAGTTTTATTTGAAATGGACAAGAACAATCCGTTTCTGTCCCCTCCCCCCAATAGAATTTTCTTACTTCTACCTCCCGCCGAAGTAGAACACTAATTGATGTTGGGCCAGACAGAAGCATAGTTTTTCGCGGATCGATGCCAGACGTTAGGGATTATCTCCGACATTCAGATTATTTTTGTCACATGTCAAACCATTAGGATTTCCAAACCATCATGGTTTGGATTAATGGAATTCTACAGCCTATTACTTTCAAGGACTGGAGTTGTCAGCTGCGGATTATTTTTTTAAGGCAGGCGTAGGTTGTGATTGTTCTTCTTGTCATACCGAAAACACCTCTTCTATCTTTGCATTGCTTTTTTTTAATTCCCTAGTTTTGCAATAAATATCCACGGACAAAGAAAAAAAGAGGAAACGTATTGTAATCAAAATTATAATTCTAGGGGAAATTATTATCCCTTTTTAATGTTATACAATTTTTCATTATGCATTAATAAATTGTTACCTAAAAAAAATAGAAAGAAAAAATAAGTTTATGAACAATAATCTAACAGATTTGAATTCACCAATCCCTTACTATACACCCACGAAGTCTTTGTAAATTTTGTAAATAAATATTTTGCATTTATGTGACAACATATATCTTTTTTTTTTTTTTTTTAATGAAAATTTTTATTTTGTAAAGGTCTTCATTAAAAAAATACTTTCTAACAATAAATCAATAAATAAATTTATTAAGTGCCACTGATGTGGTTAAAGAATATATTATGAAATTCTCATCCTGGTTTCAGATGTTCCTGCTTCCAGATTTATTCCTCATAATTAGAATCTAATAGTTATTCAATACACACACACACAAAATAAATTGTTAAAGAAAGAAAGAGAAAGAAAGAAAAGAAAAAGCCCTGTAACAGAAAATTAGTTGTCATTAGGTAGACACTGTTTAGTTTTTATTGTAGTTGTCTGAGTTCTTCTGATATATTTAATCACCTAAAGGAGAGTACCAAGATTAGTACTCTTCTTCTACAAACATTATTTACTAGATGTTCTTTACTAAAATAGAGAAGTTCAGTTTTTAGGTGTCCAACTAATGGCGCATTTTGAGCTCTCTGGAAAAATATTTTTGAGTATAAGAATACATCAGCTTGCATTTTTCACAGTACAATCCTTTATAGAAAGTATTAACTGAAGCGTTAAATACTGGTTACACTTAGAATACCTAAAATTAAGAACAGTACACAAAAATAGTTGAAAAAATATTCTTAATGTCTGCACTTATGGTATAGTTACCTTAATGTTATGGAAGATTGAGGGTTCGAAACTCGAGATGGCCGAAAACCATCTTATACTCTAACGGTGGCTGGTGCTCGTAAAATCCGAAATGACCGCAATGACCTCCATGTTCCTATCCAAATTATACCTCTGGGGGGGGAGCAATCCTTTCCGTGAAGGATCAAAATTGGAATGGCATGTTTCCGGACCACCCTTAGGAGTGAGGCTCACACCGTTGCCAAATGCCCAAAATGTAACACTAGTGCGATGTAAAACACACTCAATTTCAAACTCAGCCATAAAGAGTATCTAATTGCATTCAAATGATTCAAGAATTATACTTCAATGAACTACTATAAAAATAAAAAAAAGAATTTTATGAATTAAAAATTTTTCGCTCCAAGTGTTAAATTAATTTTTAATATTTTATTTATATTTTCTTCGACAGTGTAGCAATTTTTATGTTCATTTTCAAAAAATATATTAACACTAGCAGACCCGGCCACGCGTTGCTGTGACTAAGTTATACGTTGAATTATACGGCTGTAAACTATTTAGTACAGTCAAATTATTATTTACGAACAAAGACGAAAACGTTGTAGCCGATGTAAAAACCCACAGGGTTGAGATTTGAAACTTAGGTCAAAATTTGGAAGCGATTGATAAAAATTTTCGTAGTGTTGATATTAAGCACAAATTAATTTTATTGTAGGGTCCTATAAATTTTAATGGAGAAGTGATATATATTATTTCTAATGCTACTTTGGATAAAATTGCTAAAATGACTAATATATAAATTAAATTCTATTAAAATTCTATTAAAATAAAAGTATAAAAGAAACAGACGATTTTAAAATGAATTTTTATGGAGGAGTGAAATATAATATATGCTATAATGGATAATTTTACTATAAAATGACCTCATCATTTTAAATATTTTAAAGAGGGCAACAGCTGTAGTTATAAAAAGGAAAACAATAAGGCTAAACCAGAAAAATAAGTAAATTTGATAAATATTTTAAAACTTTAAAATTGGAAATCTTATGAAATATTGGACATTTAAAGTAAATACATGTATCATTTTAAATAGAAAAAGATTTTGGAAAAGTTTAGTGTATTTTAACGAAGTGATGAGAAGTTTTTGAGTATGTTAAAATTTTAATAGTAAATTCAAGTTAATAAAGATGGGAAACATTGAGGATTAAGATAAGAATAATTATAAGATAAAAAAAAAAAAAAAAAAAAAAACTTTTTATATACCATGCTTTTAAATTTTAATATACTAATAATATACTAATTAAAAGGAAAATGATAAATATTCTATCATAGTTTGAAGTCAAATTTGTTTTCAAATGTCTAAATAAAATATCTGATGTAAGATACTAATATTTTGCAGCGGAATAGATTTCATTTCTGTCATCCTTGGCGAAAAAAAAAGAATATCACCAAATTATCTGGCGAAAATATTTAATTTCTTTCAAAAATCATGGTTATTTTAACAACTTATATTAAAAGAGTAATGAATAATATGAAACAATATTTCGTACAATACATATTGCATGTCATACATACGTACAATGAATAATACATATTACATTTCGTACAATGCATACATCTGGCATGTATATTTTCGTGTTACGCTTTTGATCGCCAAATAATAATAATAATAATAATAAAAGCCAAGGGCGACAGAGTTTTGAAATTTAAAATTAAAATTTTGTGAATTTGACAGCAAAATAATTCAATCTAACACCCGCGATAACTAATACATATCTATACCCAAATATAAGGATTAAAATCGGGAAATAAATTTCCTCGATTTTTAATAATTTCTTACAAAAAGTCCAGTGGGCAATTAACATAGGAAATCTTTTTCTTGGCTGCACAGACGGTCAGTGAGTCACACTTCGCTTGCGTATAGAACTCATAGATATAGTATAGCATATATAGAATAGAGTGATCATTGGGGAGAAAAAAGTTATTCCTTTTCATTAGGGAAAAGACGACGTTTTTACCAAAATATGGCCGTCTTTCCCCTAGTGAATACACACGGGAATACATACTAATATTTTAGCAAATAAAATTTATGAATAATTTATTTGCTAAAGGGGAATGGAAGACTCCAGATACAGTTTCAAATTCATATTTCTTTCTTTCTTTTTTCTTTTTTTTTTTTTTTCAATACCACTTAATGGCTGTTTCCAAAGCTTTTTTTTTTTTTTTTTTTTTTTTTTTTTTCGGCATCAAAAATCTTTGTACGATAACATGGGGATGAGAGATCTATATATATTACTATATCTATGATAGAACTACATTAGCACTTTATCAATGTGTATAAAATCTTTAAATTGATTATGACGTCAATTTTCGTGAGATGCATAATTTAACTTTTTATAATTTTTTAACGTTCACGTTTGATTAAATGTATTTATTTTTATGTCGAAAGAAAATGAACTCGTATTTTTTTTTTTTTTGGCAACAATTAAATTAATGGAACTCACAGATATTTTGGAGCAACTTTAATAAAGGTCTATAATTAACAAATAATTGCAATAAAACAATATTGTGACAATAAATTGGGATAAAAACTATCCTATCTCTCAAGTTGGACCAAACTGCACACAGTGTTGCAAAATTTCATTAAATTCGGTTCCTTAGTTTAGGAGTTTACCCCGGACAAACATCGTGACACGTAATTTATATATGTATATACAGAACAGATTTGCGAACATAATAATTCATGTATTTATTTATTATGAAAATAAACATATTGATTATAAAATCAGTATGCAAATGAAGTTGTAAATTCAAAACTGCAAATTTCCTTTAAAGTTACACATTTCTAGAAATACTCTTATAAGCATTTGAGAAATTTAAATTCATCCTTTAGTTTTTTTTTTTTTTTTTTTTTTTTTTTTTAAGTTATTTCTGAAAACCTATTAAAGATATAGTTTAAAGGACCAAAAATGTCGTTAATCTTTTTTTTTTTTTTTTTTCATTTCATAAAAATTTTTAAGTAATATTTTTGAAAATTTGAATTATTTCTTGGAACATTTTAATAATTTCTTACACTTGGTAAACGAAGAATTGTTTAAAATTGTTTTATACAACCGAAATCTACAGTTGGAAATATAATTTTTATTCATAATCGAACAAGAAAAGATATTTAAAAGTACAATTTTTATGCATTAAAATTTTGCGAAATCTGAAGAGATTGTATATTGAAAGAATTCGTTGCACTACAAATACATAATTCATTAGTGATGTGACAAGGCGTATGTTTTCCTAACAGATTATTCGTCTAGATTTCAATTATTCCAAGTAATAATTAAAACGTTTAAAATAACCAAATAAATAAATAAATAAATAAATAAATAAATAAAAGTAATAAAAACAACAGCGGGAGTAGGAAGAATTTGGTGCATCAAATATATGTAATAACAGGAGACTTGGCGTTGGAATATTAAAACCCGAATAAACTACTACGTCAGAAACGCCAAAAAAAAATATTGGAAGTGCATACAGCTGTTTCGGTAGCCTACAGCGTACCGGCGTACCAGCGTACAGCGTACCGTTCGGTACGCAGTAGGCTACCGAAAGAGCTGTATGCATTTCCAATATTTTTCTTTGGCATTTCTGACGTAGTAGTTTATTCGGGTTTTAATATCAAATGTATGTATTTGAAATTTTCATTTTTACTTTGTTCCTTTTAATCAAAAATACAACAGTCCAGGTTTTATTTTTTCTTTTAACTTACTTACTTATTTATTCTATATATTATTGTTTCATTTATTATTTTATTTTGTAAATTTGATTATAACCAAACAATTTTTAACAAACTTCTTGTAAGCAAAAAATATTCGAACTAGTCATTTTTTTTTTTTTTTGGAGATTTTTCAGTTATTAATTATTATGATTCCTTCAGAATCAACTGCAGTTTACAAATAAAGTAAACATAGTTTCGAATTAAAACTATTTAAAGTTCTAAATGTTAAAGGAAGCTTATATTTTGATGAACAAAAAGAAAGTAATACAATTTTTAAAATCACGACCAAATGTTTTGTTCCGAAATAATTAAGCATGTTTCTTCACCAGGTAAAAAAAGTACACATGCTTGCAGTAAGAAATCAACATCATTTCAGTGTTTAAGAAAAGAAACAGAAAAGAGTTCTTTAAAATTACTGGCGTGATTTAAATCAAATAAAAGGTTAATACAGTCCTTGTATTGAATTTCTTATTATTATAATTTGAAGAAAAAATAAAAACTAATTATATAATAGCAGAACATGTGAGTAAATGTATAAGCAAATAAGTAAATAAATAGCAACTTATTCTAATAAGTAATTATTTATTCAGTTTAGCTTAAAACATTATGAAATAACATGTATTTTGCTAAGCGAATAAAACTGAAATTGATTTTTTCTTCACATTAAAGGTACTTGTCACTTTACCCACATTTTCAAGTTATTAAAACTGTAATAAAGAGAACCTGACTTTATGAGCAAATCACGGTCAAATAAATAATTTTAATTTCCTGAAAGGGGCAAAGTATTCATACTTCTGTCCACTGAAATTTATGCGCCATAAAACGCAAGATAAACCATGAAAATTATTTAACAAGAATTCTTCCATACCAAACTCCTCACCAAATATGACTTGCTCCCAAAAGTATATAACGCCACTGACCGTGTCCTTTTCAAGCCATTAGAACTGGTATTCAAATAAGGGGATAGCCTACAATTTTGGTTCTGTTTCTCCCCCTCCCTTTCTATGAATATAGTCTCTCAGCAAAACTAATTAAATTAACAATGTCCAGCAAGCACCACACGCATTTTCGTTACGATGTACATGAAAAGCGTAGATAATAATTTCAAGGAAGAGCCATTTCTACATTCTTTAAGATGGTGTAATAGAATTCGGACCCCATGACTTTATCCTCTAGGCATATTTAAACGAGCATGGATGAATATTATCAAAATAAGCAGATTTTAGGTATGTTTCTGCAATAAAATATGTCTTTTGACAGATAATTTAAGGTTGCTATGATTTATCCTATTTCTCATACAAACAAAATAATTACTTTTAAAAATATACAGCCAAACTTAATTATCTTCCTTGTTCTTTTAAATCCCCCCCCTCCTTTTCCTTCTCTGTAATTAATATCAGAAATTTAAAATTTCAGTACCATACCATTACCTTTAATCATACAATATATTTTCAGTAGATCTGGAACATTTTGCTTTAATTGCGTATATTTAAGAACAAAATCGTGGAGAGTTTTTCTCAACAGGGGATTTTAAAATCATGAGGCAAACTTTGAGGGATGATAAATCTCAATATAACGAATATGTTTAATATAAGAAATGGGCGGAAATGAAATATTAAGACACAAGTAGAAAAAAATGGGACATGAAAGGAAAAAACATTGTCTTTTTTTACCATCGACGTAAAATGTTTTTTACAGCAATTTTTACAGGAAATGCTACAAAATTACGTCCACCAACAATACTACAAGCTGTTAATGATCAGCGAACAATTTCAAAGCCAAGTATTATGGCGAGAAATGCATGACATTTTTAAAACTGTTCGGCAATCACTTTCACGACATTGTAAGCTTTGTATTTCTATTGGTGGTCGTAATTATGTAGCAGTTATCTTAAAATCTCTTGTAAAGAACCAGTTTTTGCCCATTTTATTAGTAAACATTGTTTTTTCCTTTCATGGGTGATGTTTTATGTGATTATGCCTCCAAAAATTACTTCCGATTATACTTCTCTATACTACAAATTTTTATTTTAGTGAATTGTATCATCCTCACATTTTGTCCCATAATTATAGAATCATCGTGTATAACACCTATTCATACGTTAGTTTAGAAAATCATACCAATTATGGTTTCCAAATACTTGACCCATCGTAGATTGCTCTACCCTTGGTTTTTACTTTTCTGATTTTAACTTTTCAACTTCTTTCATATTTTACCTTTTATTATTTATTAATTTTTTCAAAAATTTAACTGAACTAAATCTGATAAATGGGTTTTAGAGGTCCCAAAACCGCCATAAGTTGGTAATTATTTAAAATTTTTGTGCTTTTTAACATTGTTTATTTGCATTTTATTATTACATTCACAAAGTCATTCCCAGTTATTTTTATCAGTGTGTCATAAATTACACAATTTCAACTTAATAACTGTGCTAATCGATAATTAATAATTAAATATTAATGTTAACAATTATTATTAAATAATACGCATGTAAAGGGAACAAAATGAAGAAAGAAAATTGGAAAAACTGCAGATAACCTGAACGTATTTGGAACAAAGGAAAATTTCAGGTAATAAAGAAAAATTCTATTATTTTTTTACATTTTTTGCATTCAAAATTGCTGGTTTTCTGCAGATTTTGTATTCCAAACTGTTGTTTACCTGCAGATTCTTGTTCCAAATACCTTCAGATTATCTACTTTTTTAATAGTTTTTCTGCAGATTTTTTTAGCTGGTTTAGTACAAATCGTGAGCGCTTACAGACAACATTGAGTTGGAATGTCAAACTTTGCGAAGTTTTCAGAATTATTTACTCAGTTTGAGTGGTTTTGTTGACTATTAGTTGGAACTGGATCGTTGTGAATAAGATTACGACGGGAAATAAAGCGAAGTTGCGAAGACTAGCTTTCGGCGAATAGAAGTTTTAAAATAACAAATGGACAAATTATTTAAAAGAAAGTTTGTTATAATAATTATTTAACAGCGACACTTCAGTAATGACCTTTTTATGTAGGGAGATTTTCAGCATCGGGATGTGTTCTTGTTCAGAGGACATTATTATCCTTAGAGTTCTTTTTCTTGAAAAATTAACAGAAGAATCGACGAGCAGATTCAGAAAGGAAGATAATTACATTTGGAGCTAATTACAAACAGTGAAGTATAGTTTGTTATTATAGTCAGATTAACTTGTAGTCAGTGCTTTTTCACACAAACACGCTGCATACGATTTTTCATTACGCACACAAGGGTTTCAGCGCTGAATATCTTAAATCCTCCTCCTTATTGAAGTTAAAAAAAAAAAAAAAAAAAAACTGCTTAGTTTTATATTTCTGTTTATCTTTGTTACACCCTCAACCGCCTTCAGTTGCCAGAGGAGGTTCGATTAAACACAACTTCATAATTTTTTTAGTTTTAAATTCCATGTGAGGTATGAGAAGAGTAAGTTGGAATCTTACCTGGCAATTCGATGAAGGTTCTGTAGACGGTCAAAAAGGCCGCCTCGGCTGCTTTACATCTCCTCGATAAACTATCTACTTCAACTTGAAAACTTTTTAATAATGGTACCACAGCTTTTCGTACGTCCTGAAATAAAACAAAACTATTGCATTAAACAGAAAAAAATCCCGAAATAACCTAAAAGTCATAAGACAATTTTAAGATAATATGTAAACCATTTTAAAAAGTTTGTTATACGTTTACAAACGCATTATTTATAAAGTACTGCTCTTTTTTTTTTTTTTTTTTTTTTTTTTTTTTTTTAATTCGTCAAATTTACTGGTTTATCTACAAATTTTACTTTTTTTTTTTTTTTTTTTTTTTTTTTAATGTAAGCAAAATTTTCGAAATATATTAGACAAGAAGGAAACAGCAAAAATAAATAAATAGATAAATAGATAAAAATAATCATTTTTTCTTCTTTAGACATATTATGTTTTTTAATCCAATATATTTCATTGCCGCCAAGCTAATAGGATGACATCTAGCAAATTTTAAGTACTCAAAAACCAGCTATTTGTAAATCAAAAACTAATTCTCATGTATTCATGACTAATTAATTCACAGTCTTTGAACATTTAAACTTTTTTTTCTTCGTTTGAAAATTTAATTCTTTTATTATCAATATATCCGCAATTTTTAAACACATTTAAAAAAAAAACTTTGTTCGCATAATAATTAATAAAAATAATCTCATCTGTTACCATTTTCAATATATATGTGCATATATATTTAATTTAATATTTTTGTAAATTATTATTAATATTTTCAAATAAAATTGAAGTTGGGACTTGGTCTGTCTGTTCGTGTTCTAACTTGAATAAATATTCTTAGAAAGCCTTGAAATTGGTATATATATAGCCCATTAATAGCCCCTAAATAGCCCATTTTAAAACCTATTTCGAACAGGAAACAAAGAAATTAACGATATTACTCATATACACAAAATCATGATTTTTTTTTAAATATATTATTGTAATGGTTAGTTTTAATATGATATATCATGATTTACAATGTCAAACAAAAAAACATTTAGGTACATTAAGGATATAATTGGAAATTGCTGGACAGGCATTTTTAGTTGTGTTTGACATTCTTAACCTATTCCATCAAAGTTTTAAAATGATATGCTCGTCGTTTGTCTAACTCTTTGTCTATCTTTTTGCTCGTCCGACTGCGTGCTCTAATTTCCGTAAAAATGTTCTGAAAGTCTTGAGACATATATTTTATTCAAGTTAATTACTGCATATACTCCATTCAAAAGGGTATAAATAACGCAATTTATGTATACAGGGATTCACAAATACGTTCTTGTTTTCCATTAAGCCGAATATTTACGGGTCTAGGGGGCCCCCAACTATTAAGGGCCCCAAAATTGTAAGTACCTTTTTTGATAAAGTCTCATTTCTTTGAAATCGTTAACTCCATTTTCTGTGAATCGTGAAAAATGTAATCATTGGTTAAAAAGTATTCATTGGTTGAATAGATTTATAAATATATTATATCTATTTATATGAATGTCCTAAAAGTATGTACGCGCGTATAATACAAACTTCAGTGACTTCAGGTACGTTCGTCATTTGGTTTATTTTTATTTAAAATAAATCAATATGAAAAATGTAGTCAGATGAGAAAGTGTTGTGATGGATCTGTTTTTTTTTTTTTTTTTTTAAGATGACAAGAAAAAAGCTAAATTTGTCCTAAATTGAATTTAACGAGTCCATCCAGAGTGTATTGCCTCTTTATAGTACCATAATAAAGTCCTCTTACAGCAAATTGTCACCTTCATGCCTTCATCCACAATATATATATGTATATATATATAGCTTTTGCTGAAATACAAACGTAACGACCTCTATCGGAGACTTTATCAATTAAGTTCAGTTTATAATCCAAATTTTTCTAAATTAGGTCGTGCTCACAAAATATTTTTTATGCATTACGGTCTTTTAAAGATATATTTTTAAAGCCCATTTTAATGCCTTTGTACACCATACAACGAATCGAAATTAATTTACAATATTAGAATGCACAAAAGCAATCTTTTTTTTTTTTTTTTTTTTTTTTTTTTTTGGCAAAATAAAGTACGTAATTAATTGGTTTACAGAGCCCTACAAAGTTATTCTTATATGTATATGTATAATATAAATTGAGGTTACTCAATATAAAGTTTTAGTGTAATGAGAATATACTGTAGTACATTATATGCTATATTCAATGATGCAAATGCAAATTTTAGATGATAGGGCTAAACAAAAACAATATTTTCTCTTAAGTAAGAAAGCTATAACGATCATTTTATGAGAATTCTTCCTCATAGTTAAAAGCAAAATATATTTTTGTAACTTTACTGTTTTTAGACAATATACATGGCTGCACAGAAACTCTTTTCATTTAAATTATTCTTTTCTTTAGAAGTACTTTAGAAGTGCAGTTGAAAAGTGTTTATAATCTATGCGAAATGCACAGCTCTTTTCTTGTTTTTTATTTATTTCTGTAAAGTGGTTCACCAGATTTTTGTAAGATATTGACACTCTGTCAAATAAATTAATGTGATTGAAATGATCAATTATTTTGAACTTGTTGAACATTTTCCTAAAATTTTAAATAAATCACCTTCAATGAATACCGATATTTTATACATCTACTTATGGTTAAGATTAATAAATAAATTTGAAAGAAAAAAAAAAGTTTGTTTAAAAATTATTACGAATTTCTGCGCAAAAAACCACCTTTTTTAAAGTAAAAATTTGTTAATAATAATAGTAATAGTAATAATATTAATAATGTTAATTTTTATTGTTTTAGAGGTACATGATCGTATAAGTAAAGCTAAAATAAAAATATATTTTCTGGATTTTCTTTCTTCCGATTTTTTTTTTTTTTTTAACCCTTAGGAAAATGTATCGATGAAAAGAGAAGACTATGCTATTTTTAAAAATAGATTATTTATTTATTTTTGTAAATGCATTCAGAAATAAATATTGAAAGAATGATCGGATCGAATTGCGCTTTTTCGAAAGAATGATCAGATCAAATTCGGAAGGTTTTTTTTTTTTTTTTTTTTTTTTTTAATATTGTATATTTTTTATTGAAAGTCACACATTATAGTTAATTATTTAAATAACCCTTAAAAAAATATTTGACTGTGAAACTTGTTAAAATTATAGAATACCAGCGCATTCGCATTACAGAACGGTTTTTTATAAGAAAACAATTAAATTAAGCGCGGCCTGGATTTATTTCCATCCCCAACAGATGGCGCAATCCGTCAAGTCTATCTTTTTCTCCGCACAACAATTGAGTTTTGCCGAAGTTGAGTCACGCTATCGATTCATTTTTTAGTAGAATATAAAAACGGGAGTTCGATCATATTATCCTTTTAAATGTGGGAAAAAACGGCAGGAAAAGGGGTTCACGACAGATGTGGAGAAATTGAACTGTTTTCCTCGTCACTTTGATTTGGGAGCGAGGGGATCAAAGAGCGGTAAGAGAAGGGAGGAAAAAAAAAAGTAAAACTCCCATCTTCGGACTTTGGAATTTTAAGTGGACGTTACAAAAGTTGTGAAGAATGAGTTTTATATTCAGTGAAACATGTTTAAAGTTTTGAAGATCCGTACTTTATCGTATTTGAAACAATTTTTGAACATAGTTTACAATTTCCTTTTAAAGTGTCCTACCGTACGGAAAAATATGTAATCCTTTTGAACAAACTATCTTGGACAATCGATCTGTGGTACACTGATTTTCATTATTGTTATTATTATTATTTCAATGCTAAAAATGATTAAAATAAAATAAAATAAAATAGACTGGAAGAAAAATCGCGGGATTTAAGAGTGAAATTTTGTGAATTCGACACCCCCTCCCCCCTTCCCTCTCTCATCATTTCAAGAAAATACTATGAAAGACTATTTTTAGATATGGATCATTTCATGAATCCTTTCTTTCATGGAAGGAATGATAAGGAATTATCATTCTTTACCCGAAATTAAAAAAATTAATTTTAGGAAATTAAATATTATATTATTTTTGTTATTTATTTCTTCAGTAAAATACTTTTACTTCTTATATTACATTCTAAAGCAATAGAAAAAAAAAATCCGCTATTTAATTTTCTAAAATTGATTTTTAAAATTTCATAAAGCGTGTGGCATTTGAAGAGATGATCCATATCAAATAAGAATATTTCTTTACCAACAAGAACACGACTATTAGCTTTTTTTAGTTATTTAAAATTTAAATTCAGTTAGAGTAAGAATTCAGATGCTTTTGCATTGAGGGTACTAATTGATAAAAAAAGTTATTTGATAAAATTTAAAAATATTTCTTCAATTCGAGGACCAGGGTCCAATTTAAATACTTAGGAATATGCCATATACATGATTAGAGCCCTTCAAGCCTCAACTGTAAATTGTATTGTGCAAAACTGAAAATCGATATATTAAGTCTTCAAATAAATGTAAACACATTTTACTAGATAACTATTATATTAAAATACTAATATATATATATATATTTTTAACGTAAAGTTAAAAAAAGAAAAACTAATAAAAAAAAAAAAAAAAAAAAAAAATGATATTTTGAAAATTAATGATGATATTATGAAAATTAATGATGATATTTTGAAAATTAATGATGAAATTTTAAAAATAGTTACAGATATCTATATTTAATGGTGAAGTTTTCAAATTTCATAAATAATAAGAAAAATAATCCATTAAACTAGTAATTCTTAAAACCTGAAATAAAACAATAATAAGTTTGATCTTTTTTACTTTCTCTTGCCCATAAGAGAGAAAGGATTATTTTGGGGTCAAATTTTCGAACGCGAATTTTTGTTATATTTACATGTTCTGAGGTCCCCTGAATACGAAAATAATGCTTTTAGCAAATGGTCTGTGTGTATGTCTATGTGTCTGTGTGCATGTCTGTGTGTATGTCTGTGTGTATGTTTGTGTGTGTGTCTGTCTGTTATTAGCATATCTCAAAAACAAATTATGGAAGAAAGTTCAAACTTGGTATTCAAAATGTGTATCATATAAGGATGCTACACTAAACTTTTTGTTAATATCAAGCAAATGGTTCGTGTACAGGGACACTCAAAAGTATTCAAATTCATTACGTCTATGGGGAAAATTGCAGGTAAGTAGAGTTTAACATCTATAGACTGCACTAAACCAAATGAAACGAATATATATTTTTTGTAATAGAGATATTCAACAGGAAAAAAAATTGTGTATGTGGGAGCCTCGCCTCCCCCCCTGGGGGGGGGAAGTCCCCTGTCGAGGGGAGTAAATTTTCATGATGGGTATCTTTCAAAACAGCTCGCCAATACCTTTAAAACGAATGGTTGAACCATCGATCTGCGATAATTTAAAATAAAGTTGTCAATTTTTTTTCATTTTTAACATTTTTTTTTTTTTTTTTAATGTAATATTGAGAATAAATTCAACTTTTTTTTGGATATTTAGTGTTATACTACTTCTCTAACATGGAAATCGTCTTTATTATCACAGAAGATAATTCTTTTTTAAATAATAATTTCAATAAATTATTTTTTAAAAACAGAATTATTTTTTAATAACCGAATTAAATTCTATATAAATGTAAGTGCATTAATGAAACGGGGGGGGGGGGGGAGTTGAGGGAGGCGGTAGCCCCCCTCATAAAGAACTAATTATCATATCAAACTCTCCCGAAGCCTAATTTGAATTGTTTAACATAGGTTTACATGACAGTTCTCGTTATCTTACCTCTTAATCTGCAACCTGTATTTATAGTATTAAATTTCAGGGTAAGAGAAAGTCGTGCGAGTGACACACCAGATTATTTTTATGTATAAGATATTTAAAAATACTTTTTTAATTTAATACTTGCGGGGGTGTCTTGATTTTTCCTAAAATTAAATTAAAATAAAGTTGAATAATTTTGTTTTTAAGTAATTAACTTTTTAAGTACATTTTAAATTCGCTCAATTTCTATTAGAAATTCTTTCATGATTTTTTCCGTTTCTTTATTAATTTTCGTAATAATACATTAAATTTTAAATTTTCATCTCAAAATTTTTAACAGATTAATTTTTTGCAATATTACTTCAATTAAAAAAGGAACTGAAGCACAATAAACAATTTATGAATATTACCATTTTGTATTCTAAGTAAATTTCTACAATAAAATGTTTTTCTCAAACTACTTATACAAATTTTGAACATCATGGCAATTCTTTCTTCTGTATTCAATTGAAGAAAATATTGGATTCGTAACAATTTTCGAATTTCGGTTTTTAATGGATGTACCATTTGTGAGCTTCTGAACACGATTTCAACATTTTTAGAAAGCGTTTCTGTGCGTACCTCTTTGTATGTGTAACAAAAAATTTGTGGCAGCACTAGCTGAAGAACTAATACACAAAATTTATTATATTTGATTGCAGCTTAACATAAATTAGTGCCGATAAAAATTGGGTGCAAATCACCGCATTGACATTCCATGTTTTCATAACATTAATATGACACAGTACACTGTAAAAGATATGTCCAGGGACCGATTTACTCACTTGGAGGCCCAGGGCACTCATGTTCAATGGGCCCCTTTTCCTCGTACTTTAATATTACAACAAGCAAAACAAAATGCTTATTTTTGAATCACACATCTAAAAATTATCTTCACTTCACTTTTCATTTTATTGGTAAGAGTAAGGCTTAACTAGCTTGTCTATCGGATCAACGCACATCGCGCCTATGTATCCTTGCTGCAGTGCGTGCCTCGGATTTAGTTAGCCTCAGTAAGAGTTTGGGATGCAGTATCGGCTGTATATGCAGTTGTATTTGCGTTTAGTGAAAATATTGCAATTTTTTTATGTGCTGATAGTTTCCTTGAAGGATCATACCGTCGATTTATAAAACAGTGCTGTAATACAATTTGTAGTATATATGCAGTAATACAGTGCAGCATAAATTTTAATAATACATTGACAAAAAAACAATAAACAACAGTCATTATAGAAAAATTTGGAATTTTTTTATTTTAACTATATTTTTTAAATGTATGATGGAATTTATTGGAGGCCCCCTCAGTGTTAGGGCCCAGGGCACATGCCCCTAACGCCCTGCCTTAAATCAGGCACTGAATATGTCCTATTTTCTGCCAGAAATTATCTGTAATTTGAGAAAATACGCGTAATTTACGAAAAAATTACGTTGTCAAAACGTATTTTCTCAAACTACAGATAATTTCTGGCAGCAAATAGGACATACTTTTTACACTGTAAGATAAAATTTCGTATAAATATGGACAGGTCGACGATCAAATTTTTTTCTTTAAGGTGATATATTTTTCTGATGTATTTTTGGATGCTGATTAAGGAAGAACCATTCAAAATTTTCTATCACGTACAGTTTTTCCAAAAAAATTGGATTATATGAGCCTGAAGGCCCACTTTTACAACTCCTATCTAAGTTATTTCTCGGAAAATCTAGGTGATAGGTATGAAGAACAAGGAGAGCTATTTCATAAAGACACCAAAGAAATGTAGAGAAGGTATCAGGGACGAGGGAGGTGTTAACATGTTACCAGATTACAGTTGGATGCTGCATAGACAATTCTCCCCCATAAGGCCTTCAAGTCTTGCACAAGGTAAAATGCTCTAAAAGAAGCTTCGATGTAAAGAAACACATTAAAAAGATAATGTGTAAATAACAGCCAATTTTCACGTATTCTATTCATAAATTGGTTCGAATTTATTACTCTAGTTGAATTCTTCAGATCTTCATTCTTACTTTGTGAAAGGTCCTTATGTGATAGGAAAAAAAGATGATCATTACTGAATTCAGCGCATCAAAACACATCAGAATCACCCAATGCAGTGCATAAAAAAAAAGTACGATTTATCAGGCCTATGTAATTATTTTTAAACAATCATTATGAAATTTATATATATATATACATATATATATATATATATATATTAACCAGAAAAAAAAAATGTATATATAGAAGCAGAGCTTTTTATCCGGGGGAAGTATCGGAGAGTATAGATTTTTCATCTAAGTATTTTTTAAAAGAACTCGTAAGTACCTTCAAAACGAATAATTGAACTAAAACAAAATTGTCAATTAAAATAAAATAGATAAAATCTCTTGAAAATAATAATAATAATAATAATAATAATAAAATAATAATAATAATAATAATAATAATAATATAGTTTATTTTCTGAGCTGAAAACTGCGTCTGTATTCATCGTGGAAAATAAATTTTAATAAATAATAATTTTGATAAATAATTTGCACTGCGTGAATTTGTATAGGAAAATATAGAAGAAAGTTTGTATGATAGCTAGAAGATACTGGATTTTAAATTACAAATTTACGTTCTAGCTACATAAAGAATTTTTTTGGTAAGGAAAAAACAAAAGTCAGTAATGAGTTCCACGTAATAGATTTTTTTTAAACCATTTTAATTTAGACATTTGTTAATAAGATGTATTTTCTGAATGATTCATGATTTTTTTTTTTTTTTTTTTTCTAAGCACAAAAACAGTGACTTCTCTTTTTCGAAGATTTAGAAATTAATGTGGTGCCCTTAAAAAGGTTAATCTTACTCGATCATCGTTTGATGCGTCAGAGGCATTCATCTTTGAATTTTACCATATTGTATATACAAGTACTTATACACGTGCATATTCACACTTCACGTGACATATGAGTTTAAAAGTCATCAATTAACGTGCTCATCATCATTCTCACAAACGAGTTTACGAATTCAATTACGAAATCTTTAGACTAAACAGCATAAAATCCGGCATAATCAGGTTAAATCTACACAATAAAATCAAATCTGACTGAAGCAGAACAAGGGCGCTTTACTTACTCAGGTACACCATTCTCAGGAAACTCCCCTCATTGATCAACAATATTTTATTATTATTATTCTTTTTTATCAATGGGCACTTTCTTTTTCTAAATCCATTGTAAGTATTGAATACATTCATTTGACACAATTGAATACGCTAATTACGACGTTCTGCATCCCGCTCCGTTTGGAATCAGAGCGTGTTAAATTTATTATTTCACTGGGCATGCCATGCATTATGTGAAACACAAATGCAACTATAAGCAAGGAAAAAGTCATGAAATTCTACAAAATTTTTCTATCAGTGCTATTTGTTGGCACAATAGAGATGAGAGTGAAAAGAATTTTTCCAACAATGTATAAAATACTCAATTACTGCCTATATTTGTTCACAAAATTCAATCACGTGACTTTTTTTTTTCTTCGCGTGTTTTCAGCATACTATAAATAAATATAACTATTTAATAATTATAGAAATATTTAATAATTAGAAATGTAATAACTACTTAATAATATAAGGTTTTAGAACTATTCAATAATTATATAAATGTTATCTTTACTATTACTTAGATGATTAATGGAATTGACTTTTATTATTAATCTTTATTAGTAAACATGACACACTTATAAAATATTTTGTGTCATATTTAGAATAATTATAAATTTTAGAATACTTTCGATATACAGTCATTTTGATGGCAATTAGTTACCTGCCTCAAGAAAATTAATTTGTCAATTTTAATAAAAATAAATAGAAAACTAGTATGATGTGGCCACCCCAAAACTTTCTTCTGTATTTTCCAACACAAATTCTCGCACTTCAAATTATTTATTAAAATTATTATTAAAAAATATATTTTTTTTTTTTTCATGATGAATGCAGACGATTTTAATCGCAGAGAACTATAACACTGAAGGACCAAAGAAAACCAATTTTTTGCTCTATAGACAACATCTTAGAAAATGAGTTTATATATATATATATCAGAACAAAAACCCTTAACGGGTTAAAAGTTTGTGACGCAGCATTTTATTTCGATATGAATTGGAAATATGGGTCTTAAAAGTAATGATATCAAATTTGAGTGACGCTTTGCTATTAATTGAAATATATTACATAGATTTTCTTATTTCATCATTTGTTTTTTTTTTCTTCTATTTACATCACAGTGTATACATAATATTTTCAACTTCAGCACGAAAAAATATATAGAATTTACACCCTGATACTTTTTCATCTGCACCTCGTGAATTCAAAATATGAGTTTTAAAAGAAATGATATAATTTCTGTGACGCCTCATTGTTACTTTAAAAGATTTATTTTTAGATTTCATTACAATTACTTTTGTTTTGTTGAATAAAGTATATTTATACATTGAAATAATGCTTTTAATTTTTAAATATACTGTCAAATAATCACACTTTTACTGAATTTATATTATAAATTGAAATTATCCAGTTCAATAAATTGATTTGTCTATTGCGTCACGCTATCCGAAACTGTAAGTAAAAATTTTGTAAATGTTACTTTGTATCATAGTACTAAGTGAAAATGTGTGCAAAGAGATTGTGTGATGCAAAGAAAACATTTACATAATTTTTATTTACAGTTACCTTTTCGCTAAAAGTTGATAGGTACTAATTCATGCCAAGGTGCAACTATATATATTTTTGTATAAAATTATGACCCTTAGTTCTTGTGATAGAGTTATCAGAAAATTTTTATCACACACACAAAGATAGACAAATAGATATTTTCTATAAAAAAAATCAAATCATGTTCTAGACCTCTCAAAATTCGTAAATCCATTGAAAACCAGAAAATGAAAGTTTTTATGAAATCAATACTTTCTTTTCTTGCATATTAAGAAAGTATTAATCACAAATATCTATTAATCTTATACTATTAAGTGAGCAATATTTGTATGTATATTTCACTGTTCTCGAAAACGGTAGCTCGGACAGTCACGAGATTTAACACAAAGGTGCCCCCCGAAGAATCATTGTGCACATCGAAGTCAGATTTTCGAATTTTTGATTAGTTTTTTCTTAATATACTATTAAGTGAGCAATATTTGTATGTATATTTCACTGTTCTCGAAAACGGTAGCTCGGACAGTCACGAGATTTAACACAAAGGTGCCCCCCGAAGAATCATTGTGCACATCGAAGTCAGATTTTCGAATTTTTTATTAGTTTTTTCTTAATTAATTACAATGTGAAAATAATAACCTTCTAATTTCTGATTAAAAAGCCATTTAAATTTTAACATTTTATCCATAATTTAATTGTTGCCAATTTTTTTTTTCGACAAAATAATAATAATTATTTATTTAAAATGAGGAAAATAAATCAGAAAGATTAGAAAATAAATTAGAAATATCAGTCGCATCGTTACAAATAAGATACCAAATGAAAGGGAAAATTTTTGTAAATCCGATGCATTAAATAGCTTATCAATCGGATGATTAGTTTTTTCTTAATTAATTAAAATGTGAAAATAATAACCTTCTAATTTCTGATAAATAAGATATTTAAAGTTTAAAATTTTATCCATAATTTAATTGTTGCCAATTTTTTTTCGACAAAATAATAATAATTTAAAAAAAAAAAAAAAAAAAAAAAAACGTACATTTATTTAAAATGAGGAAAATAAATCAGAAAGATTAGAAAATAAATTAGAAATATCAGTCGCATCGTTACAAATAAGATACCAAATGAAAGGGAAAATTTTTGTAAATCCGATGCATTAAACAGCTTATCAATCGGACAATTAGATTTTTTAAAATTAACTAAAGTATGAATTTTAGGTGGCAACAGCAGAAGATTGTATGGAAACCGTTAGGAGAAAAAAAAATGAAAAATCTGCTTCACATTAAGTCACATGATTTTTAAGTGGGATTAAAAATTGCAGTTTTCAAATTCTTTTAAATTTTCTCTCACGAACACAAAAATATAATATACAGCCTGTACCCCACAAGACCAACTTGCATTTCAAATTTCATCTATTATTTTGGTTAATAAACAAATGTTATTATTATTTTTTTTTCAAATTAAGTTTTATTCTATCTTTGAACAGATTTATGTGATCATAGATATAATAATATATATAGATCTATCATCCCCATATTATCGTGCAAAGATTTTTGATGCCGAAAACAAAGCTTTGGAATCAGCCATTAAGTGGTATTGAAGAAAAAAGGAAAAAAAGAAGAATGAATTTGAAACTATATCTGGAGCTTTTCATTCACCTTTAGTAAATAAATTATTCATGAATTTTATTTGCTAAAACATTCGTGTGTATTCCCGTGCGTATTCACTCGGGGAAAGACTGCCATATTTTGGTAAAATCGCCGTCTTTTCCGAGTGAAAAGGAATCACTTTTTTCTCCCCAATGATCAATCTATATATTATTACTATATCTATGTATGTGATACGATACATTAATAATTTGGGTTTTAAAATTCTTTTTAAATAGATTATTTAAACTCTATGAACTATATTTTTATTTTATCAGCTTCATTAACAGATCCTGCTGGGCGATTTTTTAAATTTTGGTGTTGAAGTACACCGAATGTTTTTCGACAAGAAGTTTAATATAGCAACAGCCATTTTAATCTAAGTAGCGCATCAAATATATAAAAACATAAATGATTTATTTTTACACAAAATTTACAGAACCGATGCAGTTTTAAAGATAGGAAATTTATTTCAACAAGCACTATTTTAAACCTAAAAAGCATTAAAAATATAAGCAGAATATAAAGGATTCTTATGTATAAACAAAAAAGAGTCTGATAAAATTATTAGCAAAATAGTCTTCCCCTTTTCATACAAAAAAAAAAAAAAAAAAAAAATCCATCGCTAATATGGCGACAAAAATTCAAAAGCCGCCAATGGAGCGACATAATAAAGTTGTGTAACACGATAATGCTTACCTATTTATTTATTTTTATATATAATAATCACTATGCTAATTTATCATACAAACAAATGAGCCTCTGTGTGTTACTGCACTTGCACGCTGTCGAACAGAAATATTTGAAAAATTCAAATTAATATTTAAATAAATACATAAAAATATGTTTAATGGGAAATATATATAACCATAAAAAGATTAGTTGTCTAAAATACGGCAGAAATAGCGCTCATAGCATATTGTTACAAGGGATTAAGTCTTATTGTTGCAATGGATTAAGTCTAAAATGGTGACAAAAATTCAAAAGCCGCCAAAGAGAACTATATTAAGGCTGTATACTATCAGGTTTACAACCCATGAATTATATATAAGCACAAAAAAGTAATTGTCTCATGCGACAGACGTAGCCGGTCACAGCATATTGCAATATTTGGCGTGAAATTGCTGTCATTTAATGGTTGATTGGATAAACAAAATAAACATATGAAATAACGTAAAAGCAAATATTATGTTGTCTAAACCCAGTTACATTTGAGTCCAGTCCGAGTTACATGTGAACAACACGTATAGTGTTGTTCACATGTAACTGTGATTCAAATATAAAAGGGAAACTCCAATTTTTTCGATACTATCTATTTCTACACTGTTATATAATAAGCACCTAAATGGAAGCTCATTGGTAAACTATTGTCGCAGGTAATAGGGACAAGCGCCCGAGTTGCAGTGGATGATCAAATCGCTGCCGAATGCAGCAGGGACCTGGAGCGAGCTTTTGAACAATTTCAGTAATTTATTTTATTTTATTTTTATAAAGCTATATAGAAAAGAGTTTCTTTTAAATTTAGTGGCAAGCGAAGCGGGCAAAGCCTGCTAGTATAACTTATTTCAGTAATCACAATTTAGCAAATAAATGCTCATTAGCTAAAAGGATGCCTTATTATAAAATAAAATTATTGGAAATTAAATAAATAACATTCTTCCATTACTAAATGGGTAAATTACATTTACACAGAGACTGTTTTTAATTTGTGAAATATATCTGTTTCATAGCAAATACATTATAAAATAATGAATGAAAGGAATATCTTTGTAGGAAAACTCACTTAAAATTTGCAACTTACATATAAAAAAATAACGTAATGTAAATGTTTGATAAAATATATTATTCTGAAAAATAATTAAGAACGACTAATAATTCTGACACAATTATTGAATAACAACAACAATAAAGGTAGTAAGAATAAATGATACGTTTGAACATTTTATTATTTAATGTGAAGGTGTATTGTCAGCATTTTAATAAATGTACGATTTTTTTTTTTTTTTTACAATTATGTTAATGACCAGATATTCGGGACCCACCAGTAGCCGAGCGGTTCTGCGCTCAAAGCTGGTAGACGGGAAGTGCCGAGTTCGATCCCAGGTCCCGCTCGACGACCTAGGCGTTGGGTGTTTTCCGTGGTTTTCTCCAAAACTCGCGTAAATATGAGCTAGGACTTTTAGAAAGACTCCACTGAAAGCACCCCACCTATAGGCCTAGGACTCTAGGAAAGTCAATCGGCCTTAATCCCAAACACCAACACCACCAGGTATCCAGAAATTCCGAAAACTTAGAACCGGTGATATCACGACATTTCTGGATTATCTGATTCATATCGTATCTTATAAATAAAAATACATCCTTGACTCTAATAATTAAAAAAAAAAAAAAAGAAAGAAAGAAAGAAAAATCGCATCATTATTATTTATTAATGTTAACAGCGCGTCAAAATTAAGTGGTTTAAAATAAAGAATAATATATCATTAAATTGCACATTATAAATAAAACTTCGATTTCCTTTCAGGCATATGGAATAATTGAGTGATTTACACAAATCATTAATATCACTATTATCACATCTAATTAAAAGTTATTCAGTGCGAATAATTTCTCAAAACATTCGTTAATTTTTCCAACACAGTGTCTTGAGGCAGATTTCAAAATTCATATTTATTCGCGGATAACAAATGAAACACGAATTCCTTTTCAATGGTATCAAATGAGATTCATTTGCTCCGTGTATTATTAAGACGATATCAAGCACGAAAAATTGGGAGCGATTCTGTTAATAATTGAACGCTTTGAATTTTTCAGTGAAGGAAAATAAATTAATGAAAATGGAATTTTCAAGAGATTGAATCGTGAAATAGATTTATTTGAATATTATAAAAATGCATCAATTATTGTTGCTTATCAAAACTGTTTTTTTTTTTTTTTTACCTTGAAGTTATTTTATTAAGGTTAAAGAAATATTGCTGATTTGTAGAATATAATTTAAAAAATGGATAACATTTTACATAATTAAATATCATTTGTTGTTCAAAGAAATAAATTGCAATAATAATTACACGTTTAATTAATTAATTAATTATCATATGCATGAATGCATGTAAACAAATTCGGCTTTAAATTGAAACGTTTTTCATGGATTTCCATTTTTACTTTCTTCTGTATAAGAAGAAAGTATTGAATTTTTAAAATTTTTCTTCCTCAAGTTTTCGATAGATTCCACATTTTGAGATGTCCTGAAGAAAATTGAATAATTTGTTTTTAAATATTTGTCTGTGTGTGACTAAAATTTTGTAGACGTATTTTTTATACCCCACGAACCAATGTATGGAATTTAAAAAAATTACATTTGGTTGAACCTTAACTTAGATTAATGGTTATTAGGTTTTAGGATATATCAATCAACAAGTGGCGCCGGTATGGTGCAATTTTACAGCTCATTATGAGTCAGCTCATTATGTTACAGCTCATTATGCTGATCATCACTATCACAATCCTATGACTCCCTATATACCAACACTGTAAAAAAATTCTGTAAATTTACTGAAATGTTTATCTAAAGTTCTTGTAAATTTACGATAATACTTAGTTAAAAATAAGTAATCGAGATTTTCAATATTTTTCCTGTACATTTCATCTTTTTCTATAATTCAGTTTCTGAATAAAAATTAAAAATGAATATTTGTACTTTAGAAAAGGTATTTTAAGTCACAAATGTATTCTCGCCAATAATTAATAAAATTAATATTAGTCATTAGAATGCATATATAAAATACATTTTTTAATATATCTCGTTTATTTTTCTCTATAATTTTACACAAGACTTAAGATAAATGATTACCAATTCTTTTCAGTTAAATTTTTTAACAGTGCAATTCTATATGAAGGATTATTTTTTCCTTTAAAATTTTACTGTTACCCGTACTAGTCTAATAATAAAAGGAAATTAAACGGGACTAATGTGCAAGTTGTACTTGACGGGACTAAAGTGAAAGTTGTACCTCAAGGGACTAAATTGAAAGTTGTACCTCAAGGGACTAATATGAAAGTTGTACCTCACGGGACTAATGTGCAAGTTGCACCGAACGAACAAACTATTTCTTTCAACGAAAATGCCTACTAACCCTGGACGATAGATCTAATATATCGTATCATATTATATATCGTATTTATCGTAATATAACTCAATACTTATTTCGCTTCTTCTTCGACTCGTTTTAATACGCATTTTTTATATGCATGAGCAGCCCCCGAAAAACAAAAGCATTAAATCATTAAATTCATTTTTTTACTTATTTTTATTTCATATTATTTCACGCGCACTTTTTATTTCCTAATTCAAAATTATTAAAAAAAAACTTTTTCGATATCGCTTGTAACGATACTGATTATTAGTAATTTTCTTTTCTTTTTCTTTCAATAATAATAATAATAATAAAAAGATTTTGATGAAATTCTGGCAAAAGCAGAATTTAGTTTAGGACGGAGGACTATTAGTTTTTTTTTTCTTCCCAATTATAACATCGCTTTCAAATTATTTAATTATATTTTCGATAAATTTTAGATTTCGATAAATGTCCAACTATCGAAAACGACAACGCAAAAATCCCAGATTGAGACTAATAGGCCCTCAGTCCTAATAATAATAATAATAATAATAAAGGTGCCAAGTTATTACAGATTGTCCGTAGGTAGACATAACAAAACTAGTATGTTGTGGCCACCACATGACTTTCTTGTATATTTTCTTATTCAAATTCCCTCAGTAAAAATAATTTACTAAAATTATTATTTATTAAATTTATCTTCCATGATGAATGCAGACGATTTCCATATTAGAGAATTAGTATTACACTAAATATCTAAAAAAAAGTCAGTTTTATTCTAAATAGATTACATTTAAAAAAAAAAAAAAAAAATGTTAAAAGTGAAAAAAAAAATGAAAAAAAAAGAAAAAAAAAATCGATAACTTTATTTTAAATTATCGTAGATCGATGGTTCGAACCTTCGTTTTAAAGTTATTGGCGAGCTCTTTTGAAAGATACCCATCATAAAAATTTACTCCCCTCGAGATCCGAGGGGGGGGAGGGGGGAGACGAGGCTCCTACATGCACATTTTTTTTCCCCAGTTGACTATCTCTATTACAGATAATTCTTTTAAATTTCATAATGATTATTGAAAAATAATTCTCTTTATGCACATTTATACAAAATTTTGTCGTATACCACCATGTTAAAAATTTAGGAAAAGCGGGATTGTAACGCAAGCTGTTGGACAATATTTACCAAAAGCTGAGAGGCACTAATTTATGTCAATGTGTAACTATATACCAATGTGTAAGAAATTATGTGCAGTAGTACCTGTGATACAGTTGCCACAAAATTTTGTCACACACACATATACACACACACAGAGACATTTTCTAAAAATGGTCAAATAGTCGTCTACAGCTCTCAACACGTGAAATCCATCAAAACCCGAGGTCGAAAATTTTTACGAATCCAATACTTTCTTCAATTGAATATAGAAGAAAGTAAAAAATTTTAATTAACATTCTTTAGTAATAATTATCTGAAATGAACTAAGAAGGTTGCTGAGCATAAATAGCAGTATGGAAAATATGGTTACATTGTAATAACTGGGTAATTTTGTAATAATAATAATAAGTTAAGGTCTCGAACATGTTGAATTAAGTCTAAGTAGCGTGCATTATACATACACTGTTAAAAATTTTAACAGAAAACTACTGGTAATCATTTATCTCAAGTCTTACGTAAAATTACAGAGAAAAACTAGTATGTTGTGGCCACCACAAGACTTTCTTCTATATTTTCCTATACATATTCAATCAGTAACAATATTTAAAAAAAAAAAAAAGATTTTTTTTTCCTTTTTTTTTTTTTTTTTTTTTTTGTGAAAATTAATACATATTCAATCACTAACAATATTTAAAAAAAAAAAAAAAATAGAATTTTTTTCTAAGTTTTCTTTTTTTTTTTTTTTGGTTAAAAGTAAAAAAAATCGATAACTTTGTTTTAAATTATCACAGATTTATAGTTCAACCATTCGTTTTAAAGGTATTGACGAGACCTTTCGAATGATACCCATCTTCAAAATTTACCCCCCCGGCCCCCCCCAGGGGGGGAAGCGATGCCCCCCCATGCACAAATTTTTTTTCCTAGTTACGTACTACTATTATCAATAATTCATATTAATTTTACAAACACAAGTGTAAAATAACTCTTATTATGCACATTTATACGAATTTTTGTCCTATTCTGCCATGTTAAAAATTTAGATAAAATGCTATCACAGCGCCACCTGTTGAGCTATTGATCCCCAAATATAATCAGCAACAGTTTATGTCGGGGACCAACTAAATACCAAGTTTGGTAAAATTTCGTAAAAAAAAAAAAAAAAAAAAAAAAAAAAAAAAAAAAAAAAATACGATTATTTTTCTAAGTTTTTTTTTTGTTAAAAGTAAAAAAAATCGATAACTTTGTTTTAAATTATCACAGATTTATGGTTCAACCATTCGTTTTAAAGGTATTGACGAGATCTTTCGAATGATACCCATCTTCAAAATCTAACCCCCCCGGGGGGGGTACTTCCCCCCCATGCACAATTTTTTTTTCCTAGTTAATTACTACTATCATCAATAATTCAAATTCATTTTACAATCACAAGTTTAAAATAACTCTCATTATGCCCATTTATACGGAATTTTGTCCTATGCTGCCATGTTAAAAATTTGCATAAAATGCGATTACAGCGCCACCTGTTGAGCTATTGATCCCCAAATCTAATGGGCACCAGTTCATGTCAGGGTGCAACTAAATACCAAGTTTGGTTAAATTTCATTCATATGTTCGTGAGATACAGCGTCCACAAAAAAATGATACAGACACACAGACAGACAGACAGACAGACAGACAGACACACAGACAGACAGACAGACAGACATTTTCTAAAAACTATCAATTCGTGTTCAGGACATCCCAAAACGTGTAGATCCGTCAAAAAACGGAGGTCGAAAATTTTCGCGAATCCAATACTTTCTCTATATTACATATAGAAGAAAGTAATAAACGGAAATGTTAAAAAATGTGTGTTATGTATGCATTTTAATGGCTAATATCAATTTAATTGGGTAGAACATATTTGTGACTTAGAATGATTTTTCTAAAGTAAAAACATTCATTTTTAATTTTTTTTTTTTTTTTGAGAAATTAAACAATAAAAATAGATAAAAATCCTGAATAAAGGTTCAGAATCTCGATTAATTACTTTTAATCAAGAATTATTCTAAATTTACAGAGACTTTGAACAAACATTTCAGTTAATTTACAGAAATTTTTTTACAGTGTATATACGTGCATTATTCCTTTCACAGTCGTATTGGGAAATACAATTTCACGCAAAGTGTTTGGTAAGGAAAAATGTTTCTGAGACCATAAAAAAAATATACACGACATTAAAATACACACGAGCGAATCAATCAAAGTTTTGAATGCAATAAAATTTTCTAATAGCAAAATATATTATTTAATTGATTTAAAGACTGTTTATTATTGCATTAAAAAAATTAATTTCGATTCTTAAAACAAAGTCTTAAATGCAAACATTTAGCAGCATTAAATTAAAGAGTTTTTATTTATCTTGTTTTTTAATACAAACATACAACATATGTCATAAAAGTCGAAGCATGTGATCTACTAAATGAAGCATATAAAACATACAAAATGAATTGACTTTAGAAGTACCATTCTCATTAATAATACAAAACTGACTTTTTGATAAGTTGTCACAACTACAATTAATTTTTATTTTTTATTTTTTTTTACATCTGAAAAAGAGCCGGTAATCTATCCTACTAAAATAAAAATATGACAACATAATAATATCCAATGAAACAAAACTAAAAGAATCTCATATGTCGGGAATACTTTGTAATTTTAAAACACCCCTCAAAAGTGGTCGCAATTAGCAGTTTTCTCATTTGTTTCATTTTATAATTAAGACGGCAAAAAATATACACAAATCCCTTGGGTACAATTTCTCATCTCTGACTGCTACAAAGGTTTTAAAAATTAAACGTAATTTTCTGAACTTTCGTTAATTTTTCTTAATTTTTTGTGATACATTTGGCGGCTAAAGATTGCTTTTAATACCAACAAACTGCTGGAGAAAAAAAAATAAAAGAAAAACTGAAAACAGGGGGGAAAAAATAAGAGAAAAAACTGCATAAAAGGCTTTAAAAACAATAGATATGTTTGTCATTTTGTGGACTTTGACAGTAATGTAAACTGGCTCTTAAATTAAGAAAGTGATAAGTTATTCTGTATTTCGGTGTTTGAAGTTAGGAACATTTTGAGCTGAGTCTTGCATTTATAATTGCCTATGTGGTAATACATACGCATTGACATGAGAATATGGTCTTTAATTGTTTATTTGAATTCAAGAAAAAAAGCTCTTTTTTGTGAAAAACCCATTATGAACTCACAAATCTTAATAAATAAATAAAAATATGTTAACGTTACCAGCCTATAAGTGGTTTTTCTCACACACACACAAAAAAAAAAAAATAATAATAATAATAATAAAAACCTTTTACAAAGTGGTTGAAATATTTGGATCTTCAAATTGAATACGTAGCATGTGAAAAACCCCTGATGAAATTTCAACTCTCGAAAATGCCTTAAATGTAGCTTGTTCTTTTGCCAACAATTTGCTCCGTTTTTACTCTATTCAAATGAGCTTTTGACAAAAGTTGTTTAATATATATGCATGTTAATAATATATAATTTAATATATATGTTTAATATAATTACACCTTCAACCTACGCAATAATTTTTTTTCTATCTTTCGCGCATGCGCTGTAAAATAATATTAAATAAAAATGCTCATATCTAAACGAATATTACACGTGTAAATTTTATATTTCAGAATAATTTTTCTCTAATATTCGTCAATATTTCTGCATTTTTTGTAAAATTTTATAGGAATCTGCTCTAATTATAAGCAAAAACTTGTTTAAAATAATTATTAATTTTTGAAACAATATATATATATATATATATGCGGCATTTCCCGTACTAAAACATACAAATATTGTACATAGTATACGAAATAATGTATTAAAGTTACAAGTCATTTGTAGCTTTTTATGATACAGGGCAATCCAAAATATTTTCGCTCTCCTCCAAATTATAGTTAGTTCCTTAATTACACCTTTAACTAATTCGATATTGGAAATAGTTGAGTTTTTAAATACTCTTTGCATTTAAAATATTGAATTTTTAAATATTCTTTGCTTGTGTGAAGTTGCAGGACATTTCGTCTCGTATTTGTTTAGAAAATCGAAAAAATGTCATAAAAAATAAATAAATAAATAAACTAATAATTTGATCTCCCACTGTACATGAAAACCTCAAAGAAATATCGTATAAATTCTAAAACTTATGAGAACCAGACTGAACAGAATTTCAGTTCTCTCAAAATAAAAGCTAAACTATAAGAGATTTTACTCACATTTTTATTTTGATTCAATCAATACCCAATAGTAATACAGTGTTAACTGATTGTAAATAAATATTGATATAACCCCCTATAATATGCCCCCTATAATCCTTTTTTTTCCGAAGAACTGAAATTCTGTTCATTCTATCTCTCATAACTATTTGAATTCACAAGATATTTGTTTGGGGTTTTCATATAAGTTGCTCAATACTTTGGCTATTAAATTATCCAAATGGAATTTTTTAAAAGCTAGCGCATGCGTAGTTAAAAATTATTTAGTAAAAATGCTCATATTATGTAAGATATTTAACATTTTTGAATTCTGATTGCAGTATGCTGTGTTTAATGTAGTATGACAAATTTCCTAAAAATGACTTTGCATTTGATTTAATACCCTACGTGCTATAAATTAAAAAGTGGATTTTTTTTTCCTTCAATTAAAAATAAATAAATAAATAAATAAAATAAAATAAAATAAACTTATATCGTTTTGATTATATGTGGTAGCCTCATAAAATTTTTTACAGATAATGAGAAAAATTCTTATAATGACATGCTACAGCCAAAACGGATACTTTTTACAGGTTGATTCAAAATATTTTGACTTTTGTTTAATTTTTTACTAGACCTTTTTTCCTTTTCAGAAAGCAACTTTTGCTGAAATATATGAGTTAAACATGTTCTTTACACTACCAATGTTTCAAGCTGTTTCCTAAGAACTTTTCTAAATATTTAATAAAACGTCTAAATTCGAAGGTGTCCAAATGCTTATTGGTAGATAGTGTAGGATCAAGTTTAGAAAATATTTAGACTAGCCATCTCTCATTTCAAACTATATATCCTAGAGTTACCCTATACTAAAAATTTATTAATATGTTAATTAAGAATTATGCAAAATTTTAATCTTGCTAATTTTTCCAAAGTCCCGTCATGAAATCTGAACTTTCTTCTGCTGCCAATGAAACCTAGCTAAAAATAAATTGCAGAAAAACTTAAAAAAAAAAAAAAAAAAAAAAAAAAAAAAAATGCGCAAAACTGCAGATAATCTGAAGGTATTTGAAACAATAAAAAGTTTAAAGAAAAAAAAAAAAAAAACTAAAGCAAAAAACTGCAGTTTTTTGCTTTAAAACTGCAGTTATTCTGCAAATCTTATGATTTTTTGTTCCAAATACCTTCAGATTATCTGTAGATTTTTTTGTAGTTTTTTTTTTTTTTTTTTTTTTTTTTCAGGAATTTCTTTATTAGAAGTCTAATTTTTTCTTATAATGCTGTCCTTTGTCGTGAGGGTGTTATCGCCGGCGCTTAAAAGAAAATGTATACAAAAACTTATAATAAGGACTGCACACCTGATCATACTCCAGTCTGTTACCCTATTAAATAAACTGTCACTAGATATCAAAAATCTATGATAATTGTAGATATTACCAATTAACTGTCTTTTCTGTTTTCAATTAGCTTATCAATTAAAAGTCCTCTGTCGTGTAGGATTTTATAATCGCCAGATTTTTTGTTTGTTTGTTTGTTTGTTTGTCTATGAAATAAACAACGAGGGAGGCGAGACGGGCTCTTTCAAAATTTCACATTGTAATGTGACTACTGTCTTCAGAGGTTAAAATCGCTCAGAACTGCTGTATAGTGGGTGGGCCGCCTGTTTCTGTCTTTGAATATTTGAATTCCGCTTAGCTCTTTTTTCACACCAATAATAATCCTGTTGATCACTTTTCTACTCAATTATTAGCGTTTTGAAAGGTTATAACTTCCAGAGTTCGGACGGAATATTGTGTCAAGTTGGGAATTTAATGTTGGGAAAAACCGTGTTACGCAATGAGCCAGGTATAACATAACACAAATAAAATAATAATAATAATAAGGAAATAAATAAAATATAAATAATCAAATAATAATCTTAAATTCTCTTAATTAAAAAGTAAACAATGAAGAAAAAAGTTAAAGCATAACTAACACCATGAGCCAAATTATTCACATAAAGCAATAAAGTAAAATCTCGACGGTACGTTTGCTAAATATATTATCTTTTTTTTTTTTTTTGAAATAATCTTTTTTTAGTACTACAAACAAAGGATAATATTTGCTTTTATTTTTCTCAATACATTGTGTTGCAAATGTACTTTTCTGTTATTTGTAATTTTTTTTTTTATTATTATTATAATCCATTTTAAATCTTGGATAAAATATTACTTTTTAATTCAATAAATTGCGTTAGCATATGACATGAGTTTTGTTTGTGACCCACAGGAAACCAAGGCTTTTACTATTATTATTATTGTTGTTGTTGTTGTTGTTGTTGTATATTTGGATTAGGTTCAAGGATAAACAAATCGGCTTCAGGTCGTCGAAATTTTTTTCCCCCGGGTTTAGGTAGGTTTTTGGCTTACTAAATTGAATTTACGTCGGATTTCGAATTGATGAAAATTCTCACTTTTGCAGAATTCTAATTCAGATACTTTCAGTAAGTTCATTAATACATTTTTAATGTACTTATGGAGAATTAAAAACAGTTTTTGGTAAAGCATTCATAGATTAGATGTCAATAATTCAAATATTTAAAAAAAGATTTAGAGGCATTACATTTCTGACAGAAATATTTCATGCTAATTTTCAAGTTAATCAAAAACAGTTTTTGATAAAGCTATCATAGACGTCAATAATTCAAATATTTAAAAAAAAAAAGATTTAGAGGCATTCGTTTTTTCACAGAAATATTTCATGCTAATTTTTTTGCAATTGAATAAATTAGAAATAGTTATGCTAAACTTTTGGTGTAAAATCTCCCGAAAACTTCCGTAGAGTTGGCAGATATGTAGTGCTACTATTTTATTTCAATTTTTCGAAATAATAGAAGAACATTAAAGTAGATACTTTCGTCCCTTAAACAAATACGTTTATTTTGAAATATATGTTTTTAAATACAGCGGTAGTATTAAAATTTAAATATATATCTCCTTGATATTCTTAAACAAATTTATAACTTCATTAGTAAATCCAAAAATTTCTATTGTCTTAAAAATAGCTATCAACTCAAAGAAATTGTACAAACTCTGAACAATGTTAATGAAATTATTACTTATGATTTTGCCGACTTGTTTAATAATATTAATTTGACCGATCTTCATCAAATTATTTACAACCTTTATTTGCGTTTTAAAAGTGAACTTTCTCATCCTAAATACTTTTGTGCAGCTTCCTTTAAAACTCTTTTAAATTTTATTATTCACAATAATTTTATTCTACATAACAACACTATTTATATCCAAAAGGTCGGTATCCCACAAGGGGGCTGTAGCTCAAGTCTGTTAGCTGACTTATATCTATACCATTATGAACAAAGTTTCTGTAATGATAATGTCATTATTTATAGATACATTGATGATATTATAATTTTTTATGTTAATAACTCTACTCCATCTTTATTAAAATTTCAATATCCCTCTCACCTTACACTAACACATAATTATATTAACAACAATTGTATTAGCTTTTTAGATTTACAACTTAAATTAAATGGTGGTAAAATATCTACTGATCTATATGCTAAACGAAAAGATTTCTGTTTTAAAGTAAATTTATTTACACATTTTAATTCCTGTCTTCATTTATCTGTATACAGAAATATTATTCTTAATCATCTATTTCGCATAAACAGACTTTGTTCATCTCATTACAAAAACAAGAATATTAACAATTTAATTAAAACTGCTACTGCTATGGGTTATCCCAAGAGATTTATTTATTCGATTATTTATCAATAAATGTTCATTGTCTCAAAAAAAAAATTTGTGTATATATATGTGTGTGTGTGTGTGTGTGTGTGTATACATTTCTATATTAAAAAATAAATAAATAAATAAATAAATAAACAATAAAAAAAATAAAAATAAAAAAATAAATAAAATAGTAATAATTAAAATGTGGTGGATGGGAGGGCAGATGTTTGATTAAGGAGGAAGGGTGGTGTTGTTTGGCTGATTGGTTGGGTGGGTTGATGAATTTAGATTATTAAAAAAAAAAATAGGAAGCCTGGTCTTATTGCGATTGCAGGATACATCATATCTTTCTGGTTGATATTGATTAAGTTTCAACAATTCATAATTTATTTGCTTAATTATATAAAAAAAAAAAAAAAAAAAAAAAAAAAAAAAATTAGATCTCATTCAAATTTGGTGTGTTCATACTATACGTAAATAATAATAATAATTAATAATAATAATTATATTAATAACAATAATAATTATTAAAATTTTAAAATTAAAATTATTCACCAATTTCCTACTAAATAATAATAATAATATTAATAACAATAATAATTATTAAAATTTTAAAATTAAAATTATTCACCAATTTCCTAATCATAATGACTTTATCATCACTTGTTGGCCTTTTCATCTGTTAGCTTAAGACTATAAATTACACTCATGTAAATTGAACCTCTAATCGTACACTTTTTCTTAAATCACTTAACAGTAACTTATTTTTTCCACGTTAGATGGCGCGCTCATACGTTGTGTCGAACGTATGCCCTACAGTGAAAATCGTATTGATATACATTATACTTAAATTTCCCTCTAGAATATTCTTTATTTGTGATTTTAAGCTTTTAAATTTTAAGAACAATAATTATCACTTCATGCTTACATTTATTTCATTTCAGAAACTATTTCGATTAATCGATTCTCTACTTTTAATCATTTCTTTTCAGTTTGTTCGTTTTGGCAACCGCCCGGACTATTATCTACTTATTCGATTTGGATTTGGTTTACATGTGGCCATCACCTTTCACGAATACCAATTTTCATTATGGTTAAGTTATTTTATAAGCTAATTTCCTTTTATCTTTCTATTTTTTTGCAAGATTGAAACTAGTGTTGTATATTGCTGAAATAGCTATACAATATTCAGAAATCTTGCATTCCATGCTGACAGTACTGCTAGTTTCCTGATGAGATCTGTACTGGGTTTCAGCATTTATAACTCTATTTTTCCTTCATGCATTCCTTTTTATTTCAATAGTATTTTTGGTTAATTTCTTTCAATTTTTATCTTGTGTTGCATGAATTTATTGGATTAATGGATTATGAAAACTATCTCATAGTTTAGGCTTAAGTGATATATACATCATTTCTCTTCTGCGTAAGTACTTTAACATGTTTTTACTAATCAGTGAATTTTAATTAAATGGTAATTGTGACAATAACTTTATACGTAATACATCTAATTTTTAATTTCATTGTTGGCATTTTCATCTTTCTCTCATTTGCTGAGTATTGTAAAGGAATTAAATTATATATATATATATATATATAAAGCAAATAGGAAACATCATAAAATTAGTAGAAAAAAAAAATATCATAATTATCATTGGCATATTTTATATACAAGCACAAAAGACGTCAAATATAAATAAATAGATAAATGTACAAAAATTGTTTCTGATTTATACAAAATTAAAGAGTATCATTTGCTTAAAGTATTTTCGAATTGATCAGTAAACTTTATTTCAATTTAATAATTTAATGTCAGTTGGCTGTTTAGATTTCAAATTGTCAGGAACAATGACTAGATGAGTCATAATAGAAGTTCTTAAAAAAAAAAAAAAAAAATCATTTTAAAAAGAGAATCTATTGTTACGTATATTATACTAGGCAATTAAGACGACAAATCACCACAAACGTACTGTTGCCGTTTTTCACTCGTGAAATGTTAAACATAAACTTTTCTGACACGAAATCAGAAAAAAAAAGGAACAAATTCACATGAATACTATCTCCTAATTCATTTCACAAAAGTTGTACAGCACCTTACATTCAATTTGAGCAAACCGCTGGCCTCCATTTAAAGGGCGTTCTGTCCTCCTCCCCCTCTCCTCCTTGTAGATAAAGGGGCGGACCATCTTCTCCTCCCCCACCAAAATGTTCCTTGCAGGAATAAATTGCCGTCATTTCAAATTCAAAAACTTTTAGCGCACGAAAGCAAGCGTTTAAAGGTGCGAGATCGGGGAGAAAATTTTGCAGTAAGGGAGGGAGCAAATTGGTAAGTAAACTACGTCGGGCTTGATCCGAGGGATCCTACGTTACGGAAGAGGTAGGGGGTGAATGAGGGATGCAAAGGGGGTTCTGGAGCAGCATCTTTTCGTGCGACGGGCCTACCTACCTTTTCGCGGAGAACATTTCTTTCCAGGGTTGCTGGTGTACTGTAGGGTGATAATAGGTGGTCGCCAAGGCGAGATGTAGGGCACGTTACATGTTTTCCTTAATCTTTTAGCAGGATAATTCTGAGATGTCTGCCGGGGGGTGGGGCGTTTTCGGGATCATTTTAGTCTCGTTTTAACAATGAAATTTCATTATGAATGAATTCATTGTCATTATGAAGATTTAATTAATGAAAAGAGTTAGAAGTTTTACTTTAGCTTACGCAGCAGCTCTAAAATTTCGTAACAGGCATATTAAAATTTATATTGAAAATTAACGGTTGCTAGTTTTGCGCTACTGTGCATGTGAAGAATAAACATCGTGCTTAAAATATATGCGTGACTGTTTTACCGAATGTCAACAAAAATGCAACTTTAGTTATCATTAACGGAACACTTAAGTTTACTTAATATTTATTAATATTTGTATAGGTTTTAATAATTTGTAAAATGAAACACGCGTTCTCCTAAACTTTACGAAAACCATGCTGTGTACATTAAGGTAAGAAATAGTTTTGAAACAACGTTAAAATCTTAAATTTAAAATGACAATGTGCAATTTATAATGTGAAATTTATTTTAAATATAAAGCTTTTGCACTTATTAAATTAGAAAACTTTCACACTGGATAAACAGATATATATATAAGCAGAGTTTAAAATGGGAAAAATAAATATTGTGACACGATTCGTAGCGTATTACTTTTAGGTACTTTCGTCTTTGCAAATATATATAATGCCTCAGAATATATATATATCATTAAAAACCACTAAACCACTTTTTCTGTTAAAAATGTTATAAATAACATTCTTGTTTGTTTATACGGATTCGCAAAAACATTCGGACCATTACTGTCAATGAGAGGTATTTCTTTAAAGCATATTTTAATATCTTTACACTGCTACAAATAAAAAAAAATATATTAACATGCATTTATTAGATGCTTAACGGCCCTCTTCACTCACCGTCGCCGGAAGCCCGATCCAATGTTATTCAATGGGGAAATTTTCTTTACAAATAACTTATTAACTAATACATATTTTTAAATTCTATTTTCACATTCAGAAAATTCCTAACTGTTAAATTGACGGACCTTTTTTAAAAATGTAATTTTTCAATTTTTAATATTTTATTTCGAAATTGCAAAATGAAAAAATTTCACATATTGAAAATTCGTATTTTGCAGCTTCAAAATAAAATATAAAAAATTAAAATTTTAGAAAAGGTGCGTCAATTTAACAGCTGGGAACTTTCAGAATGTGAAAACAGAATTTAAAAATATGTATTAGTTAAGAAGTTATTTGTAAAGAAAAATTTCCCAATGAATAACATTAGTTTCGGCTTCCGGCGGCGGTGAGTGAAGAGGGACCTTAAGAGTGTATTTCCTGTTGCAGCGGTCGCCAACCATCTCGACTTCGCTGACCACTAAATTCAAAATTTAAAATTCTACTGACCACTAATAATCCACGGACCGCAATATTATGAATTCATAATTTAAAATATTACGGACCACTAATATTACTAGTAAAACAAATCAATGTAAATATATTTTTAGAATAATGATAAAAGAATTTCCATTTCATAAATATGAAATAAACTTATTTTATATAAAACAATGCAAGTGCTTATTGTTATTATAAGAAAAACGAGAATACTAATTTAATAACAAGGATGATGCTTAAAAGTTATTTTATTATAATAAAAATAACATGAACACCTTTTTATTGCTTGAATATTATAAGAAAAAGACGAATGGTTTAGATAAAGTGAGATTAATGGCTTTTCCTTATATATAACAGTGGTTACTAAATCTAGTAAGATTTTTAGATAGTAAGTAAGATTAATAAAATTCAATGAAAAATTATATTTTTGGTATACACATTTAAGACTTTGAAGAATTCGAATATCCTGAAAAATTTAAAACAATTTCTAGCTATGTATCTATCAAATGTAAATCATTAATTCAATGTCAGTTACAGCTCAATTTTTTTATGTTTGAAGATTATCCCATTTATCTTCTCTCTCATCTAGAAAACTCTGAAGTCTAAAGTTGTGAGTATGAGTGATTCAGAAAATATTGCATCCCCAGGATGTCCTGTGGATAAAAGGGAAATCCTATGGGCCTCCTGAGGATGTTCTGTGGACAAGTATGCTACTAGAGTAGTTAAAATTAACGCCAGCCTAATTTCTAATGAAACATTAAAAAATGCAAATAATGTCAAGGTTTTTCGAGGGCCAACAAAACTTTGTTGCGGACCACTGGTGGCCAATTCCACCGATCACTAGTTGGCGATCACTGCCCTGTGCTATAGCCTATAGATTATAGAATAATTAGTATTAATAATTGGTTCCAACCAGGGTTGAGTAAAAACCATGGTATAAACCATGGTTTTTCCCGCACTCTTCAAAACCTCAGTGTTCTAAACCGTCCAAAACTGTAGTTTTTAATTTCAGTATATTTTACTAAAATGATACAATTATTTGAAAAACTTATAAAATATTTATTATAATTATGTATGCATATGCACATATAATAGTTATTCTGTATCTTTTTTCAAGTATTTATCATTGTTTTAATAATAGCATATATATATATAGTGAAAGATACATATATACAAATACAAAATATACAAAGCAAAAGAAATATTTTTATTAAAATTTTAGTGTAAAATATGTGAATAATTGTGTTTCAAATATTGATGTTTGTAATATTTACACGCAAAGCAATAAGAATAAATATCGTATTTTACTTGTAAGAGATATATTTTTAATTCCTATACTTTCTTTTAAAATATGTTTCACAAAAATTATCTTGAAATTGATAAAAATAATATAATATAATATAATATAATATAATATAATATAATATATATATATATATATATATATATATTATCAATAAATAAGGGAATATATATGAAGAAATTTTAAAGGTTAAATCTTAAGTAAATATTATTTTAAAGATATATTAACATATCTGCCATTTTTTAAATGCATATTTTTTGCCCAATTATAAGTTCATATTTTAATTAATTTATTTTTGGTATTATTTAATGTATTTGTTTTGAGGGGAAAAAATGAATAAATAAGTCGGACAAAAATCTGAATAAAAATAAATGGCTGACTATTCAATTTGGTATACTATCATTCATTTTTTCTTGTAAGAAAAATTTCAAAGGTACTGAAATTTCCCTTTTACACAGCTATATTGTTCAATTGTGTATTTCTTTTCCCATAGTAAAAACATTTATAAATATACCCAATTTCTTAGTTTAAAATAATTTTTACTACTAATTATAATTGTTACTAAAAATACAATATCAATTACGGTTAAAATTTGAAATTTCTCATAATCTTAGGTTTTAGACAGTTTCTGATATTTTTGGACAGTTTTAGACAGTTAAGGACACTTTTGGACTGTAAGAACCCCCTGTCCTGTCCAAATCAAGTTTTGGACGTCCTAAACCCCAACCCTGATTCCAACATGACACAAAAATATTCGGATACATTACTCTCTAAAATTTCTGGAGTGAGAATCTCTCTCCTTAAAAAAGTGACCCCTATTTTGACACCAATTAAGGTGAGAAAACAATATTATCACTCTGGAAAATGTGACACTTCTCACTTTTTGTGAAAGAGTGACGTATAGTCACTCTGTCACAAAGAGTGAGGTCGTCATCTGTTGCAAGATGAAACTTTTGTAGAGTGAGAAATTGCTGGCACCATCTGGTTATCATATTTCGAACGAAATATGAAGGACTATTTCCGAACGATCTCATGTATCTATTTGTTTAACAGAACGTATTGAAGATTTTTGAAGAATAAAAATAAAAAATAATTATGTTAAAAGATAGTTTGGTAAATTATTTTTTCTATACGATTGACAAAATCGAAGTAATATTATTAATGGAGAATCGAAAGTCACAAGAAACATAACGAAATTAGTCTTAGAAAGTAAATAGTTTTATTTAGAAATATATAAGGTATAAAAGAAAATATCAATGCAAATATTTAATGCACAACGCCTTAAAATCTGTAACAGTTTATATTTTTATTATATTTATTGACAGCTAACACATGTGAAATATTCAAAAATTTGGCTATAATATTTTACTAATATTTAAAATCAACAGCAAGTTTTATACTTCTGAACAGGCGACTTATTCAGGAAACTCTGTAGATTTGTATGCGAACAGTTATTTTTTTATTATTATTATTACTTTTTTTTTTTAAAACATGTGCACTTCAGTAACTTCTTTTCCGCATAAGCTACTTTAAATGACTTCTTGTCATTAAGATTTTTTTTCAAGTATACAGCTTTTAAAATAATTCTAATTTTAGCAATTTCAAAATAATTTAAATCTTAAAATATCCTTTAGAATTCTTTAATTTTATATTGTTGATAAATGAAGTAAAAATTTAAAAATATGATTGATCACGTATGAGAATGACTTAAAAATGTAAATAAAGCAGCTTGTACGTGTGCTCAGTGGTTCAGTGGATAAGATACTCGCTTGCTACGGAAACGGCCTGGGTTCGATTCCCGACAGATCCAAACTGCATTCTTTGCACCGTTGAATTGGAGCCGATTCGCCAGGTGAAATGAAGCAACATCGTCTAATATACACAATTTTTTAAGGAAAAATAAACTGTCATATTCTTTAAATTGTTCTGAATAATCTCACTCTTAATAAAGAGTGAGAAATCTCACTCTTTCAAAAAGAGACTTTTCACTCTTTAGAGGTTGGCTCCATTTTGGCATGTTCAAAGAGTGATTGATATACCACTCTTTGAGAGTGAGATCTCACTCTTTATATTTTAGAGAGTAGAGTATAAGTAGAAATATGCATTTTTAACATTCCAACAAAGTTGAAAAATGTGTATGACTTCAGTTCGCTTCTGTCTGTCTGCGCTCTCATTTCAGTAACTTTAGAACAGTTTTAAACTGATATGTTATTCTTTTTCAATACGGCATATTTCCTTTTGAGCATCATATGATTAACATTAATGATTTTTTTTTTTTTTTTTTTTTTTACAGAGCCATGCACATTATTCAGATATATTATGGGCTATACGTGAAAATTTCGGGAAATGCATTTCCAGTTGTCAAATAATTGAAATATACTTTAAAGTTTGCAGTGAAAGTAAATAATATTGAAGATAAAATAATTTGAAGGTTAACCAATGTAACATCTTATTAAATCCAATGCCGTGTTTTACAATTTAAAAGAACCACGTGATTTTTCTTTCTTGTGTTTTTTATGGAAGTTTTTGAAATGCAAAATTTTTAATGAGTAATTAGTTCAATATTAAAGAAATAATTCAATATTAGTAAAATGTCAACTTAATTATATTAAAGTAAACAAGTTAACATGTTAAATATTTAATGAGTCAATTTTTTAGTGAGTAATCAGTTTAATATTAAAGAAATAATATAATATTAGTAAATGGTTAAATTAATTATATTAAGGTAAACAAATTAACATCTTAAATATTTAATGAGTAAAATGTTTAGAGAGTAATTAGCTCAATATCAAAGAAATAATTCCATATAAGTTAAAAGTTAATTCTTTTTATATTAAAGTAAATAGATTAAATATGAATTATAAACTGTAAAAATGTAATAATGAATACTGCATTTTTGCAATAAAAAATTTTACACATTGGAGTCTAATGATAGACAAATAAACAACAAATGTACGGCAGGTTTTATAAAATTCTTAAATAACACTTATCATGAATATTTCATTTAACTTAGTTTATTTACGATTTTTCTATTTGACTGAGGTTTCAAGGTTAAAATCTAGTATGAAATGTAATTGAAGAAAAAGAAGCATAAAAAAAAAAAAAAAAGAAAGAAAGAAAGAAAGAAAAAGAAAGAAAAGAAAAGAAAAAGAAAAGATTTTAAGAAATTGAAATTTATTTTCTAGTTCTGAATCATAATGATCGATAATAATTCACAAATAAATAAGATTTATCCGGCATAATTAGTCTTCAGAATATAAAAATTTTTAATTAAAAATAATCTAAAAATTTATTCTGTGATTTTCGCCCCTCCCTTTTTTAATAACAATAATAGTAACAATGTAGTAGATGAAAAAAAAAAAAAAAAAAAAAAAGGTATTTTATGTGTTTGAAGAATGGAAGAGAAATTATTATGATAATCCGAAAGAACAATATGACGTCGTACAATACATCAAGGAAATACTGTTTGTGTGTGCGCCAGTGTTGAGTTTAAAGCCAAATGCCTATCTGAGCGGATGATCAGTCTAAAATGTCCTATCTTGTATTCACGCGAGTTTCGGTAAAAACCAGAAAAAATCCGAAATGCTAGGATGATGAGAGCCATTTGGGATCGAATACGTATTTCCCATCTATTATTTTTGAAAGCAGAATTTCTCAGTGAGTGGTGGGGGCCATATAAATACTATATCAGATTTAGAAATATATTTAACATTTTTTTAACTTACAATTTTAAAATTATTTTTTTAATTAGAAAATTATAAAATACAATGATGTTTACCTAAAGTTGTTGTTGCCGCATTAAATTTTCGGCTTTCCGTACGGCAAACAAAAGCCGCTTTTTATTTCTTACTTATGTCGGGATAAAATAATTTACACATTGGGATTCTTATTAATAGCTTAATTCATATACCTCAATTTATATTTTTGCATAGTATGAATAATATGCATTATAAAAAAAAAGTTTGACATTATCATTCAATCATTGACACTAGGTATATTTTTGCTAAACTTATTAAAAATAATTATGATCACCCTTATCTTTCTGATATGGAAAGCATCTACTTTTCTATGTGATTAAAAAAATTGTGTCAACACTAGTATAAGAAAAAATAATCTGGTGCGGCACACACACGACATTCTCTTACCCTGCATATTATAAAGACATATTGTAAATTAATGCTTAAGATAATAAAACTGTTTACTAACATATTTCTGTGCGAGGCAGCAACCAGCCCCTCAAACCCCCGTTTCAATAAAGTAAATACATTTATTTAGAATTCAACATTGCCAATTTATTTTTTGTTACACTGATAACAGATATATACAAAGATCAGCCGTTATAAAACTCGACTTTAGTAATCAGGGAACCTCAAAAAGCTCAATTATACAAAAAACGAACACTCAAAAATATTTTATTTACTCTATGAGTATGAGATATTAATTTACACTCCTGAGCAGTAGACAAGTAAAATATAGTAAAGCACTTCCATCGATTACATCCAATAGAGAAGAATGGTTTTGCTTAATCATTAGTAGACTTGGGTTTTGCTTAATCATTAGTAAACGTGAATGTCTTCTATAAATTGTGTACACACGATATTGTGTATTTAAATATAGTCCTACTTTAATAAGATACAGCACAATCGGAAATGCATTTCCAGCAATTTCTAAGCACAGTCCCACTGTATACTCGTACCTTTGGATAAACTTGTAACGAATGGTGGATGATTTTCATAAATATTCTTCACAAAACGTGCTTTTATGCATATAAAATATGTATGTTCATTTCATTTGTTTTAGTGCAGCCTACAGATGTTAAACTGTATCTAACAAAATTTTCTTCCGCACACATAATATATTTGAATTATCTTGGAAGGCCCTGTACCCGAACCATTAGCTTGACCTCAATGAAAAGTTTAATTTAGCATCCCTATATGATATAGATTTAGAATACTGAGTTTGAACTTTCTGATATACAGGGTGATTATAATTAAAGTTACGGCCTCAAACCGCTATAATTTTAAAACTACCCATCAGAGAGATTTGATATTTTACCAGAGCAATATGAGGCAATGAAATTTCGTTTGGCAAAAAGAAAAAGAAAAAGAAAGTCCCAAAATGTGCTATCACATTAATATCTATCTAAATGTGCTACCACATAATTATCCGTAAAGTATTTGTTTCATGAAGCTCCTCTTCTTCTCTTTTCACTGTGACTGTTTCCACTGTAAACACGTATTCTTGTCTTTTTGCTAAAAAAATTGTAGTAAACCCTTGAAGTCCATTGTTTCCTGCTATTCCATTGTGTTGCTAACAACATTCCTGAGTTTTATGAGTCCATTTGGGCGTTTTCCTGACATTACCCTGACAGCGGCATCTATAGGAACATGTTGGAACTACTTTTTTCCTCACCCAAACAAAATTCCCTTGCCTCACGATTGCTCTGTTAAAATATCAAATCGCTCAGATGGGTAGTTTTAAAATTATAGCATTTTGAAATCGTAACTTTAATCATAATCACCCTGTAATTTGTTCTTAAGGTGTGTTCATAACACATAGACACACGGACAAAGGCACACATGACACGCAGGCCAACAGCTAAAGACATGATTTTCGGATTCAGGGGACCTCAAAACGTGTATATAACAAAAACTCAATTTCAAAAGTTTGATCCAAAAACAATACTTTCTCAAAACAATACTTTTCCTACTATGGGTGAGAGAAAGTAAATAATATGGTGTGTCATTCACACGACTTTCTCTTACCCTGCATTTCAAAACTATAAACAAAGATTACATGATTAAGTCGTAAGATCAAATTTGGTAATTTAGAATTCGTATAAGGCTGCCAAGATTTTATCAAGGTTGGTAAGTTTGAAGGCAAATTAATAACAGACTTAACTTTTTATTTTTTTTTTAAATAAATGTAGACACTATAATCTGACGGGGTATTGATGGGGGCGGTAGCCCTCTTTACACAGAATTATATGTCAAATAAAACTCTTCCTAAGCCTATTTTAGGTTATTTTAAAAATATATTAAACTTTATTACCTTGCGTTATTGACCTTACGACTTAATATGCAGTCTACCTTTATACTACTGAAAGGCAGGATAAGATGAAGTCGTGTGAGTGGTACGCCAGATTCTTCTTCTTATTATTTATTTATTTATTTTTAATTTAAAAATTATTACATTTCATCACTAAATGTTTATTATTTTATTTTTAATGTTTCATTGACGCAGGATTGGCCACTCACATACATAAATCTCTGCCAATAAAAGGCTTGAAATAGTTTCATATACTCTTTATCCTTGTCATTATGTTACACTTACCACTATTTTAAACTCTCACCTGTTTCGTTCTTTAGCAATTACGCTCGTGTGGATGACAATGACTCTGAAACGGAGAAACAACTGTTAAGCTGTAGTGACAAGTTAACTAGTTTTCTGGCACATCTTTCATCTGTAATGCAGCGTTCTAAAAAAACATTCTGCTACATCTCTAAGCGAAAATGCATTAGGTGGATGTCCCTTTTTAAAAAGAACAATGAATTCAACAGCAGAAAATTAAACTATGATAGTTAAATTTCTTTGCGTCTAGAAATAATAAAACCGTGCTTTTCATACAATATATTTAAAAAGTACTCGAACGAGAGCATTTCATACTCGTATAGACTTTGACACATTGTCATTTTAAAGCAAAGAATTTTTTATTTTATTTTATTTTTAATGGTACAGACGATAATTAAACGCTATTCCTAATTGATGCCATTCAAGTACGTCTTCATTTAAATTTAATTCATGGAGAAAATTAAAATCGTTACAAAAAATGTGTGAACGCCCGGCTCTATTTTCGTTTGTCCAATATGGATTAAGATTATTAGAGTTAAGAGATTATTAAGATTATAAGAGTTATTAAGATTATAAGAGTTCCATTTTTGGAACGCATTTCTTTTTCCAAGCGCACGAAATTTGTAGGCATTATAATTCATATACATGAAATCCGAATGATTTTTTTTTTCCTATGAAAGCAAAAAACACGTACAAAAAGTTCTATGAAAGTGGCCATCTTAAATAATTCTTTTCCCCCCAATGTTTTTCCCTTTTAGACGTCATAGATATAGTAATAAAGCATAGATTGATCATCGAGAGGAAAATACGGCCATTTTACCCTTTGATGGCTGTCTTTCTAATGAATGCACACGGAAAAACATGCGGATAGTTTAGCAACTAAAATTTATGAATAATTTATATACAAAAGGTGAATGGAAACTCCAAATACAATTTCAATACGTTTCTCTTTCTTTTCTTTTTTCTTTTCTTTTTTTACTATATCTATTAACTTAGTTAATATTTAAACTTTTTTCATATATTAAAACTAGCGGGCTTTACCTGCGTCGCTAATAACTATATTTAAAAGAATTTTGAAAATTGCATATTACTTACGAATACAAAATATTAATAATAATAATAATAATAATAATATTAAAATTAAAAAATATTAAATAAAATAAAAAAATCCATTAAATATAAAACAGAAATTATTTCACAATAACAAAGCAACTGATTATAAAAAATTATATTTTTCATAAATTAGTTAAATATAACTTACTGATGAAAACGTATCTCGTTTCCTTTCATATATTTATTAGAACAAATAAAATCTCCGCAACATTTCGGTATTTTCAGAATTCATCAGCATTCTATTCTATTACTAATGCCGAATTTCAATACCTACTAATGTCTGATGCCAAAACATTTTTTCGGCATAAAAGATCTTAGATTGATAACATGGGGGTGATAGATATATATAAATTATTAGTTCTATGATTCTAACCCGAAGCATACCACATTTAAATATTAACACCATTCGACTTCTAAATATTCCAAAGGAATTTAAAAACTGGAAAACTTCACGAATTTCCATCTAGAAGTAATTCCGTAGGGCTATATATATATAAAAAAAAATTACATTTTAAATTATTAATTAATTTATTTTTCAGATACGTTTATTGTATACACGCTAAATAAAACAATTTATAATAAAATACATTTTTTTTTTTTCTTTTTTTTTTTTTTTTTTTTTACAGATAATTTTTATTCATTTTAATTTAGAAGTGTTTTTTTTTCCCTACTTTAAAATATCTGAAATATATAAATATATTAAAAGAAAAAAAAAAAAATCTTCAAATTATAATGTATTATTCTATCTTCAACTATTTTAGTAATTAATGCTTGAAAATTCCATTAGTTTTCGTCAAAAGCATCAGAATGTAAATGCATCGGAAATTGTTATGTTGAGAAATTATTATTATTATTATTATTATTATTTTGAACACATTCATCATGTACATAACTTATTTAATGATATATTTGTTCATTAATTAATATACATCTTTAGAATTATGATATATATATATATATATATATACACACAAGAAATCAGTTTGAGTTTTCAGGTTCAACAAATCTTTTATTCCTAAACCATTTAAAGAAAAGAAAAAAAAAAGTTTCATTTATTCTTTTCCGTAGAAATTCCTGTTTGATTTAAACAATTACAGTAGTAGAACATGCAAATTTCATATATTTTCTTCTAAAAATAAGTGTGGAAGTAAATCAGAAAGTTTTGTTACTTTGCTTTTTCTTTCTTTTTCTTTTCTTTATTTATTTTTATTAAGAACATATATATGATACACACAATAAATTAAATGAAACAGATTTACGATAAAATACGATATTGTAAAAATTTTTGATAAAAAGCAGTTTAATCCATGTCAATTTTAATACACAGATTCAACGGATTTCTTACTCTTAAAATATTTGAACGTTTCTTTAAATCTTTCCATAAAGCTATCAATTTCAAAGAACCAATATAACGCTTTTAAGAAAATTCAACAAGAAAAATTGATAGTTTTCCCATTTTTCACGTGCACATCTATCTCTTTTTTCTTGTTATATCAATAACAAGTATACTACTGTATAGGTACTGTAAATATAATAAACTGAAAACTGTATTATATTTTGCAAAAGCATTTTAAAGAAAATAGACAGGCACAGACATGTCTGATATGTTTTTTTAAGGGTGTATTACATTTTTTACGATATTTAGCTATCGAAGTTCACTGTAATATATTTTCTGTCAATTACTTTGTTGAATTACCTTTGAAAATGTCAAAATAATATTAAAATTTCGTAATATTGAAAGTCTTTATAAATTGTAAACATAGTATCATGGAAATTTTCAGGATAAACTAATATTTCTAAACTAATCAACATTCGTCAGAATTTTTTTTTTTTTTTAAATTCATTTTTAATCTAATTAGAAGCATTGTCTCAAAAAATCTTTTTTTACATCATCATTAACATATTTTTTATCGGTGTTATTAAATGAATGCTAAAGGCTTTACGCAAAGAAAAAAAAAATAATTTTATTTTCTTCTTGTTTAAATTTGTAAAAGACAAATTTTCCGTGGAAATTTGCAACCAGTTTCAAATTTTTGCTACAGTTTTTCCTACGATTATAATATTCGTATTGTAAGCATGTATATAAATAGTTTTTAACTAAAACCATTTTTTCCCTGATATAAACAAGGTAGACAAAGAATTTTTCAAAATATAAAAACAAAAATTACAATTAATCATGCATTTGATGTTTATAAAAACTGTAAATGAAATATAAATAATTAATATTTTGGATATTTTCTAGTTCTGTCGGATTTTATTTGTGAAATCAGTTGCAGTATTAATTTATGACGATTTTGAACTATTTTAAGTAAACTTATTTATGAATTCAGTAAGTAATATACAGTGTAAAACATGAAAAACTATCACAATTATTCAAAAACCTCTTGGGAAAAAAAAAAAAAAAAAAGTCGAAAGGGTATGCTAATTTCCTTCTTATCAAGTGGCTATAATTTTGAAACATGATGGCAGACCGAGTTGATTAAATGTAGTTAAGACCTTTTTAAGGCTACGTTCACATTAAATTTCCTGAAAATCGGTTCACAAATAAGCTTTATAATGCGAGCATAAAATTTAAAATTTTCAACATGATGACCGATTGACTTCAACACTAAATTTGGTTGAGACCTTGAAATGAGCTTTGTATATACGGAGTTTCTAGAAAATCAATTACTTTTGATAAAATAAAATAAAATGAAATAAAATCAGGAGTGACTCTAGTCGACTTTTTGTTCATTAAGTAATTAATGGTTGTATGAATAAAGTAAGAGAAGTCGTTAAATAAACAAAAGAGAAAATTACAACTGGGTATTTTTCTCTATATAGCACGTTGTTTAGTTTAACACTATTGCCCTTCAAAACAATTAAACCCATAGATCATAATGATAAAGAAATATTCGTTGTGTACCCGTAAAAATCTAAGAGAGCTAGACTGGCCAAAATTTATACAGTTCGTGAGACTGTGACCTTGAACATGTATATAAATTTTCAGCTCAATCAGATGAGGTGTTTAGACACTTCGCACTTAAAATAATTTGAGCCCATAAGCCCCAATGATAAAGAATTTTCTTTGTGTCCCTTTAAAAATACTATGAGTGCTAGATTCTCCAAAATTCATACATTTCATGTGACGGTGATCGTTAACATTTATTTAATCTTTTGGCTGAATCGGATAAGGCTTTTAGACGCTATTGCAATTTAAAGAGTTTCGCCCAATAGGGCATAATGATAAATAATTTTTCGTTGTGTCCCTGTAAAAGAACTCTAAGTGATAGATTCATCAAAATCTATGCAGTTCATGTAACGGTGACTTATAACATATGTGCATAAATTTTCAGCTCAATCAAATAAGGCGTTTAGACGCTATTGCATTCAGAAATTTGAGCTCATAGTCCATAATGATAAGGGATTTTTATTTATGCCGCTGTAAAAAAAACTATAATGCGACGTTGACTTATAACATTTATATAAATTTTCATCTCATTCGACTAAGCCAATTAGACGCTATCGCACTTTTAAAAACTTGGGCTCATAGGCTATAATTATAAATAATTTTTCTTTGTGTCCTGTTAAAATAAAATAAAAAAAAAACTAAGTGCTAGATTTACCAAAATCAAGACGGTTCGTGCTACAGTGACCAATAACATATGTACCAACTTTCAGATTATTCGAACAAAGCATTTAAACGCTATCGTTTTCATTCACATACATACACTTATAAACATCAGCGTAAAAATTGCACAGTAGAACTCAGGAGACCTCAAAACGTGTATAAACACCAAACTCTCAAATTCGGCTTTTTGACATGACTACAATACTTTCCTTACATATATGTGTCCGGAAAGTAAAAAGCCAAATCAAGTCTCAATCAAGTAATTGAAACTTCCATACGGGCTATGCATGCATCGAATTTTAAGAATATACTTTATTAAATATGTTTTTAAAAATGTGATTTTGAAATTTTCAAGCAGCCGCTGCTTGGAAACAGAATGGCGGATTATGTAGCCTAGCAAATTCATCCAATATATGTCTCAGTTAAGTCCACTCTCCGATTTTGCTTCAAATTTATACAGTTTTTCTGAAGTTACTGTGATGACAAATTTTTGAGTTAAGCGTTATTTCAAGCGAAATAGCTACCATTCTAAAACAAGATGGCGGAACAAATTGCTTAATAAACTTGGTTGCGACCTTGATATGGGCAATTTACATACGTATATGGAGTTTTAAGAAATCCGATTTATAAAAAGGTTTTTCATGCAAATTTTAAATTTTGAAGTGATTGTCGCTTGCATATAAAATGGCAAATCAAATAGTCATCAAACTTATAAAAAATATTTTTAAAGTAAATCCACTGTCCAACTTTGGTTCGAAGCAAATCAGCATTTCAAGAATTATCGCGATGACAAATTTTCAAGTGGCTATGTAATATCAAATGAGACTGTGATTTCAGGTGGCCGCCAATTTGAAACGAGATAAAAGAACAAGTTGGTTTGTTGAGATCTTGATAGAGGCTTACATATCAAATTTTAAGCAAATGTGTTCCTTAATACTGTTTTAATGTAAATTTTAAAAATTCAAGTGGCCGCCGTTTTGAAATAAAATGGTAGATCAATTTGGTTAATGAACTCATCCAAGATATTTGTGAGATAAGTTGGCTATCCAAATATGATTAGAAATGGTTGAGTATTGCAAAAATTATCGTGATGACAAATTTTTAAGTGAAAGCTTAATTTCAAATGGCAGCCACTTTACGACAAGATGGTGGACCAATTTAATAGATAAAGTTTGTTGAGACTTTGTTATAAGTATTTACAAACACTTTTAAACGAATTGATTCATAAATACGATTTTAGGTGAATTTGAAATTTTCAAGTTATGACTTCTGGTAAAATAATCGCGGAACTCTCCTATATATTTATAAAATAAGTTCATTGTTTGACTTTTGTTCTAATTGACAGCTTATTTCAGAAATTATTGTGATGGTAAATTTTCAAGTGATCTCGTGATTCCAAGTGCCCACTATTTGAAACGAGATAACGGATCAAGTTGTCCAACATGCTCTAAGTTGTAAGATATGTTCACTGCCCCATTTTGATTCGTATTCATGATATATTTCTTAAATTATAGCGATAACAAATTTTCACATGATTTAGAGCGACTTGGAAATTTCAATTTGTTGCCATTTTGAAACATATTGGCGGCATCAAGTTGATTAATAGATTTGATTCACCCTCTAATATGCGCTGTGTATCAGTTGGACTTTAAACAAATATAATTATAACTACTTTTTTTACAATGTGGATTTAAATTTTTCAAGTTGCCGCCGCTTGGAAACAAAATGACCGAGGAACTTGATTTACAAACTCATCTGGGATATTTGTAAGATATAAATCTTAGTGACTAACTTTGAATCGAATCGGTTCATTATTTCGGAAGTTATCATGTAATAAATTTTCCATGCTACTTCTTATTGTTATTTCTTTTTAATTTGTTCAGATTTTCCCATTGTTTCACATAATTTATAATTCTTACACGAAATATTTGTATTAATTTCTTATGCTAGATAAACGAAGCGATTGCAATAGTTGGTTTCTAAAGAAATTAATCTAAAAATCAAATTGGTCAATTTTTAAACAATAGATAGTTTAATCTTTTAAAATTGGTTTAAACCTACCATTTCTTGATAATGCTTTGAAAATTCTATCATCAGATCTCACGAAATCTTTTTTTATTCTCTCTCTCTGTTTTATACATATAATTTTGACAAAAAACTTAAATTTTAATTAATTAAAAAAAAAATATTTTTTTAAATAATTTATTTCGTAAATAACATACAGATGTAGAATATGTTATTGAGTCTGTCTATATAAACTTTACTTATCTTAAACATTTTGCAAAGACATAAACATTGATTTTTAATGTTGCATATTTCATTTCCGAAATAGGTTTACTTTTCCCGACGAGATATTATGTTGCCGTATCTTTTGTAATCCCCCGCACTTTTGCAAAATGTATTATGGTAGCTTAAATCGTTTACAAATTGAAATGATTCTTTCGGATGAAATATTCTAACCTGCTGTTGACACATGCATTTGGTACTTTTCCAGTTTACATGTGGCAACTAAAAATCTACCTGCTAAATGATATATGTTGGGACGAATCAAGCAAAAATAACGCCTAAGTCATGATACAGCTCGTAAATTTCTGCTTAAGTACTACATGCACACAGACACACATACGCACTGAATAATTTCCAAAAAATACATTTTTGGATTCAAAACACCTTAAATCATGTAAATAAATCAGTTGTTAACTGTATCAGAGGTTTGTATGGATTGAAATTTTGCGGCCCTGCCCGAGTACGGCCCATACAAAAGTTTGCTTAACCAGACCGATCAGGTCCCGGCTCTTTTTTTTTTTTTTTTTTTTTTTTTTTTGACAATGTACCCAATGAAAAATAAAGAAAAATGAAAGAAAAATGAAAAGAAAAGAAAGATAAAAAAGAAAAATGATTAAATAATAATAATAAAATTACATAAATAAATTAAAGTAATCGTATGCATTTCTATGCAAAAATTTTTAGTATCCACGTTTTAGTTGTTTTATGGACCCAAGTGATAGAATATTCATTAAAAACTCCTGATCTTTTAGAAGGTGATCACCTATACACAGAAATTGGATATTACGCACGGATAGGAAGCACACAGACAAACAGATAGTTAAACCGAAAATATTAGTATTCATAAAGCAATGTAGAAAGGTATTATAGAGGTTTATTACTACTAAAAATCTTCTTTCATCCATTTCCACTTATATTCGTATAACGCATCTGAAACCTTTTGTGTGATCCTGTAAACAAAAAAGTAATGCTAATCCAAACATTTTCAAAGGAAAAGATCCTTTTTCGTGTCTGAAAAATGATGCTAATTTAATTACATTTATGCCCAAGAAAGTAGAGTAAAAGTTCTTAAAAAAATATCCTTCGTAGTCTCTAGAATTGACCATACACACCATTGGACATAAAGCCTGATAGGCAGTAACATAATTATTTTCTTTTGTTTGCACGTGTACGCAAATTAGTAGCGACATGCATACTATTTTGAGTAAGAAAGTATTGTGATCTAAAATAACTTAATAGTTCCGAGACATACTAAAAATATTTGCGGAAATCAGAACACAAACAGACGCATCCAGGCATTTAAGTTGACGTTATAAAAGCATTTTTTAACAAAACAAAATTCCAAAATTTCAAACCTAATATAGTTCCATTTATAAATATTAAATGGAAATATAAGCTTTATACGAAACCTTTAGTAGTACTAAGTCTACTTTAAAAATCAGAATGGATAAGAACTGCACTCTGTTCAAGATTATGAAACACGTGAAGATTTTAAATTTAATGTGTAATTATTTATGTGTCGCTCTTGCATGAATATTTCAATTTATTTCTATCATTTTAAGTAATCAACTTTTTACTAATGAATGTTTAATATATATTTAAAAAGCCGCCCAGACGGTGTAGTGGTTAGCATCCCTGACTCCTCTACGGTTCGTTCTGGGTTCGAATCCCGGACAAGGCATTGATGTGTTGTGTTAAATGGTCCCGAATTCAGTGATCTCCCGGCAAACGCTTAGTCGTAAGTGCCCCGCCATTGGAAAAAAAAATCTTTGAAATATATGTGTATATACATATCTATATATTTATTTTATGATTAAGCAATATAATGTACCAAATACCAAGACGCATTGAACTGGTTAATAAAAAAAGAGAGAGAGAAAGAGAGAAAGAGAGAACAATATAATTTTTATAGAAGATGAGTTTCTCGCATTCATAACCTTTCATGAACGCAAAAATAAAGATGTTTTAACATATTTCTATTCACACATATACGACACATTGTTATATTTTTCAAAATTAAACAAATTATTAAAAGAGTAAGCATACATTTTTCTTAATACATTTAAGAGTAGATATCTCAAGCAATGACTTGGAAGATAATAAAATCTTTTTGTAAAAAAATAGAACCGACTCCAAAAAGCTGTAAACTGTAAACTGCGCCTAAAAGTATAAAATAATTTCTTTCTCCAAACAATCTGTAACACTACAATTAATCATAACTTTTGAAGTCGGCGCAAAATTAAGTAAAATTTAATTTCTTTTTAAAGGTTTGTTTTTAGATCGGTAGCAACAAATGCCGTTGTATCGAATGTTCCATTTTCATTTTTCCTTTATTATTTTATCACTGTATACAATTGGTCCATTAGTTGCATCTACATAGAACAGTAAACATTCTTCACAATGCGGTATTTATGTTTCTACGAAGTTACAGTTTCCTGTGCAAATTTGGTATAACTTTGATGACTATCATCCTTGGTGACTTTTGGATTTGGCGATCAAAACGCAATGCAAAAATATACATGCAAGATGTATATTTTCATAATATAGATTGTACGAAGTATTGCTTCATATTATGGATTACTTTCTTAATGTGCCTTATCAAAATAATCATGATATCCCAAAGAAATTAAATATGTTTGCCAGATAATTTTGCGATTTTTCTTTCATCAAGGACGTCAGATACCAGCATCTTCGCACACTTTTGCTGCTTACGAAATACTATTTGTTTTCTTGAATCAAAGTAGCTTTCGGCTGTGTTTTGCAGGTGACAATGTGAGATGTGTATTTTGAATAGGATTTGATTTTTGTATTGAATGAAGGTATCAATTTTTATTTAATTTTGCGCCGACTTCAAAAGTTATGATTAATTGTAGTGTTACAGATTGTTTGGAGAAAGAAATTATTTTATACTTTTAGGCGCAGTTTACAGTTTACAGCTTTTTGGAGTCGGTTCTATTTTTTTACAAAAAGATTTTATTTTTCTCTTTTCAGTGAAAACTTAATCATATAGAAGAACATCAGAAGACGTTCGACGGCAGTTTCAGAAATCACAACTTCCAAGAAAAGTGACATAACTCAAAAAATGGTTTATGTCACTGAAAAATACATGAAATGCACCCAATGAGAGACAGTTGTGCCAGTTTTATTCTAGTCAAATTATTTTTAAGTTGTTTTTTCTAAAATGCTGCATTTTTATGTTGTGTCACTTTTCTTGCCTTTACCGGATATGAGCAGAAAACTACCTATTGAATGAACCTAGGTTAAGTTAAAAAGTCTTCAGAAATGTAAAGAAAGGATACGCTGTATTCATAGCCAAAAATTCTGTTAGGCATGTATATTGAATTTTACAGTGAATACGTGTCACCCGCTGCGCTGGAAATTGCGCAGCGTAAAATTCAAACAAAGAGCAAAATATGCATTGCAGCTGTTTCAACATCGATACTTACATACTGCTTTTACCAGTGTAGCTGCATGCGTCCAGCAGTTAGAGTGAGAACAGACTTTTATGAGTATCCTGTAATTTGTTTATATCTTAATGAAATCATAATGAAACCTATTTCAGGCCAAGATCATTACGACAAGAAAGAAAGTGTTAAAGTTAAATAATCTCTTACGAAGTTATAAGCTAACAAATTTCAACAACAACAGCAATGAGAAACATGGTTTGTATTGAGAACCTCTTTCTTTATGAAGTCGGTTTAAAACGTCTATGTGTTAATCGATGTAACCGCTTACAATATCCATACTTTGAATTTTACCTAGTATAAATGTCACCCGCTACGCTACAACATATGCAATGTCGTTCAAATGTGCACAAAATAGGAAATTGTGAACAAACAAATGCACGTTTTAAGCGTTCTGTTTTTAGCATTAATGTCTAAACTATTTTTTCTTACTAAATCGATGATACTCTGCAATTTTATAATTCACTTTTGTGTTTTCACCCTGTCTTGAACCGTTTCCGAGATAGGAACGCTAACTCCACTGTATTCCAACAGGTGGCGCTGTAGGCAGTTGAATCGAGTAGCACATGTCCACTTTACTAAACCTACATACCACTTTTACGACTATGGCTGCAGCTGTTCAGCAGTTAAAAGAGTCGGGAATGACTTTTTGGGGCACCCTGTATTTTCTTTTGATCGTAAAAATATTACAATGGAACCATATTTCAGACCAAGGCCTTTACAATAAAACAAAAAGTATGAAAATCGGATCATCCGTTCAGAAGTTATGAGCTAACAAACAAAAACAAAGAAACATACGCTTTGAATTGAGAACCTCCTCCTTTTTGAAGTCTGTTAATTAGAGCATCTCTTACGAAATTATAAGCTTACAAACACCAACAACAACACATAGCTCGAATTAAGAACACCCTTCTTTCTAAAGTTGGTTGTAAACGACTTTGCGCTAATCGATGTGATCGCTTACAGTAACAGTGCTTTGAACCACAGAGTATACGTGTCATCCGCTACGCTGCAAAGTGTGCAACGTAGTTCAAGTGTGCACAGTGTAGGAAATTGCGAACAAACAACTGCACGCTTTAAGTGTTCTATTTTTAGCAATAATGTCTAAAAACTGTCTTTTCGTAGTAAATCGGTAATGCTCTACAACTTCGAAATTAACTTTTCTCCCATCTTAACCGTTTTTGAGATAGGAGCACTAATTCCGCTGTTTTTCACCAGATGGCGCTTTATTTTCTTTAGATTGTAAAGATATTACAATTTGACCTACTTCAGACCAAGATCTTTACAACAAAGCAAAATGTATCAAGTAACAGTATTTTGAACTATATAGCGTATGTCTCATCAGCTACGCTACAACGTGAGCAATGTAGATCAAGTGTGTATAGTGTAAGACATTGCGAACGAAAAAATGCACGTTTTTAGCCTTGTATTTTTAGCATCAATGTCAAAACTATCTTTTCGTACTAAATCGATGATGTTCTGCAATTTTATAATTCACTTCCCCCCCTGTCTTGAACCGTTTCCGATATAGGAACGTTAGCATGAATGTCTAAACTATCTTTTTGTACTAAATCGGTGATACTCTTCAGCTTTGTAATTCACTTTTTCTTTAGAACCGTTTTCGAGATTTGAACACTAACTCCGCTATTTTCCACCAGGTGGCGCTGCAAGCGGTTTAACCTTGTACTGCATGGCCACTTTGCTATATTTACATACTAATTTTATCACTGTAGCTGAAGCCGTTTAGCAGTTAAAAGAGTTGGAACTGATTTTTTTGGGTACCCTGTATTTTCTTTAGATCGTAAAGATATTACAATGGGACCTATTTCAGACCAAGACCTTTTCAACAAAACAAAAAGTATAAAAATCGGAGCATCCGTTCAGAAGTTATGAGCTAACAAACATAAAAAAAACATACGGTTTGAATTGAGAACCTTCCTTCTTTTTTGAAGTCGGTTAAAAATTTTAAAAGAAAAAAATTCCTAATATTGTTTAAGGAACAAAAAATATTATATAGATAGTTATTATTATTATTACTATTATTATTACTATTATTATTTGAATAAATTATCGTCTAATAATTAAAAAAAAATAATTTTACATGTTTTACACTTCATCTTCGCTAGATTTTAATTTCCCCCTCAATTTCACGCCATTATAGTAGCATACCGCCCATTAGGTGCCCCTTCACAAATGGTCATGAAGTCGGCGACCTCCCGGCTAACGCTTAGTCGCAAGTGCCGCGCCATAGAAATATATATATATGTATATAAACGTACATAAATGATAGCTATCGTAATAAAATTTAACCTTAATATTTAGAAATTAATAGATACTAAATAATACAAACACAACAAAAATAGAACTGATTGTAACATTTAGGTAAGACACAAAAATGTTGCGATACAGATTAAGAATCAATAAGAGACAAAAACAATTTGAATTACTTACGCCGACATAAATAAGAATAGTAATGAAAAAAAAAAAAAAAAAAAAAAAAAAAAGACCCTTAAATTTAATGACGGAGAAAGTAAATAAAGGATCACAGGAATAATAATTGGATAAAAATGCTTAAAATTTGAAGTATAAACTCTTCAGGGGGCATGTACTTCATAAAGCAGTGAAAGCTGCATCGATTTCGTAAAACAATATAGCTAATTATTGCAATTTTTATTGTTTCAGCCCCGATCGAAGCAGCAAAACCATATTGAATGAGAAATTAATTGAAATATTAAATTAATTCTTCATGGAAACCAGAGAAAAAAAAACTAGAAAAAAGCATAGTAACCACATGTAAATATATATATTTAAAATTTAAAAATATACAAAATTTAACAGAAGCCTCGAAATTTATACAATCTCTTTTAAAGTGTTTATTAAAATTTATGTTTCGTAATTGAGATCATTTCTTTTTTAAACATTCTTAATTGGTTTCGATGGTTACAAATTCTATTAAAGAAGCCAGGAGACGTTATTTAGCTTTTCCTAATTTTAAAAAAAGGTACAATAACTTGCTCAATATCTGAAGATGACGTATTTCAATTTGAGTACGCATACTTTTAATGTAAATGGTTAAAGACGTATGTGTCCTTATTCAAATGGGTATGTTTTAAATTAAAGTATGACCTTCGTTAAATAATAATAATAATAATAATAATGACAATAATTACTTGTTTCGGTCGGTACAACATTAGCATTTCTAAATGAATTAGTGAACTGCGACCTTGTTTCAATATCAAAAATAAAACGTTTACTTTAATGTGTTTTATCACTTTTGGAAGTCATAAACACGCTACACGAATTCGAAATAATCCTGTAGTTTTAATTAAAAACTAATATATTTTCTCATAAAAGTTATTCCTTATTGTCCATAACGCTAAATCTTACTGATATTATAAAGTAAAAAAAAATATATATATATACTTTTACATTCTTGATGAGTAACTTCCAGATATATATTTATTATTCTTGGACTATTCAGATTTATGTAACATGACAAAATAATAAAAACAGATAATTTTTCCAGGAAGCAAATCGACTATATAAATAATGAAAAACTTCCTTATTTCTCTGATAAAACAAACCGTGTTAAGTACTTTATCAGAAATATTTTTACAGGTACCTACAATATCACCGAGTTTCAAAAAATTAAAAGATTATTTTTGAAAAATAGAATGAAATATTTTCATCTGGATCTTCCATAAAGTATATATTTTTATGAATCAGTATCTTTATGATGCTTTTAACATCAAATTGACTCCTTTTAGAATTCTATACACACATAATACAGTCTTGTATGAAGATAAGACTGCAAAAAACGTTCACGTATGCGAAACACATTCATATCAATGGGTTATACAATCAAGTCCAAATGATGTAAACAGTTTTAAATAATGTGTTTCTGAAATAGCTTTTTAGCATATCTCAAGGGTGTATTCATTAGCATGTTTTGCAACTTTGGATCAAGTCTGTATCTACTTATTTTGCTACAGATTAACACCTTAAAGCAAATAGTGAACAGCGATTTCAACACACTTAGCCGTGACAGGAATTTGAGTGTGCGGGAAGTTTTCTATTTTTTGATATGTAATTAATAAAATTAAGAAATTTTAAAAAAGCAAATGTCACTGTAAAAAATATGTCCTATTTGCTGCCAAAAATTCTCTGTAATTCGAGAAAATACGTGTAATTTGCGAAAAAATTACGTTGTCGGAACGTATTTTTTCAAATTACAGATAATTTCTGGCAGCAAATAGGACATATTTTTTACAGTGTACAGTGAAAACTCTCTCAAAGTCAACCTCCATTTAAGGCCAATCTTTAGCAGCCCCAAATATTCTCCGTAAGACTTAATACTAATTGTTCTCCATTAAAGGCCTATGTAAAACTGTATTTTTTATTGATAATATGTGTGTAGAGAAAAGAAGTAAGTGACAAGGCCTCATATTTCTGGATACGCATAATTAAAGATGAACTCCAAGCTTTAAAAAGGCGATTTTACATCACACCATTATTTTGCCAATAAACTTGAATGTAATGACTTTTAAATGGGTAATTCTAACTTTAAATGGTAGAATAAAAGTATTACAGCTAGCGAAATTAAAAATAAGTAAATAAATAAAATTAGAATCTAAAATTATAAATTATCTCTAAAAAAGAGTTAAGTTAAAACACGTGTCATTTGTTATTTAGATTAAAAACACTTTAAAACACGTAAAATTGAATTAAATTAAATTAAATTATTCAGTTAAATCCATTATCCTTGATATATGTACTGCTACACCATCACTTAATACTTTTCTCAAATTTATTTGTGAAGCTTTTGACCTCATTAATGATAATAGTATCTTTTTGTTTAACAAAGTGATATATATACAAACATTTGGCGCCCGGATGGGTTCTCCTCTTAACCCTGTTTTAGCATATTTACAACTAAATGAGTTAGAAAAACGCCTATTTGAAACTTCCATACTCAAACCTACTATATAATTCTGTTATGTTGACGATATTTTTATCTCCTGGCCTTATTCAAAAAATGCACTTCCTTATTCAATTGGTAGTCTCAACAACTAATTTATATCGATAAATTTTGCTTCGCTTCCGTTTCTTGACCTTAAGATACATCGTAATGAAGGCAATTCAACTATATGGTTCAACGTCTTTTTCAAAAACTCATTTATCCCTTTACCTATCCCTGCTGATTCAACTCAACCTACTAATTATAAAAATGCTTTTTTTTAATTCCTACATTACCCGAGCTATAAATTATATTACTTTTAAATTTAATGAAAAACAAAAAATCAACAAATTTATTCAAATAGGTAATGCTGCAGGATATAGTAAATCTAGTATTATAAAAATTGTTAATAAAATAAAAAATCGCATGGTAATTAATCCTATTAATCACACTCTAGATTCAACTCTAATATTTCATTATACCAATATAGTCTCCCCTACTTGAATGAATTCTATAGCTTTAAACATTATATACAATACAGTACAACGTAAATTTAATTTAATCATCTCATTCAGCTCTCCTATCGCTATTAAACAATTAGCACTTCATGACCGTGACTTAAATGGTCTCACTGAAGGTGTCTATCAAATTCACATCAAAAACAACAAAGAGCTTTTCTATTATATTGGACAAACTAAGAGAACTTTAAACAAAAGAATACAAGAACATATACGTAATATCAAAGAAGGAAATAGTTCTACTCTGATCAACTTCATTTATGCTAACCCAGCAAACGCTCAACCTATATGGGATAAGGCCAAAATTATTACAGTACCACCAAGAACTTTGCATCTCTGAAACTATTAATATAATTAAATGTAAAAATACAATAAATTCTAAAGATGTGCAATTTTGCCAATAATTTGACACAATATTATAAAATAACTAATAGTGTATTTCTGCTAGTTCATTATTACATAGTTTTTCTCCTACAATAGCCTCGTGTGATTTTTCAATAGTTCCAGTTTCTCATACTTTTCTTAGCTCCTTGATCCAACCTTCACCGAACTTCAAATGGACCATATTCCCACTTTGGGTTCGAGGCTACAAGAATATCAGCTGGTTAGGCAAACAATCCTCAACTCTACCATAGAAAAGCATTGTGGCTTGAAAATTTTTATCTTGCAATATTATTTATAAGAGTTACAGATTATATGAAATTGAAGTAAGAGTGATATAGTGATACTTTTGTTTTGTTTTTAATCCAGTTTTAGTAATATACTTTAATATTAATCAACATATGTAATATTAAAAGTTGCCATGTGAACTGTGGCGATGTTAACAAATTTAAATGGATGTTCCATTTAATAAATTACTTTATTAAAGTGATTGAAATTCTAATTATTTAAGCTTTGATGTCTATATATATATGCGTGTCTGTATAAAATGTTCTTATTAATTTTTTATCTATTATATATATATATATATATGTGTGTGTGTGTGTGTGTGTGTGTGTGTACATAAAATGTTTTGCAATTTTACGATATGGAATAGTCTTAACTTTATCATTCGATTCAGTTGTTTACATTTCTCTTTTGTTCTTGTTTGAACAGATATCTGATTATTAAGTTTCACTGGAGAAATATTTAGGAAAATGTTATGCGTAACAATAAAATAGCATCTTGAATCTAGTTTGTTTACAAAATATCGGCCACGTGTTCGGCGATTTTACCTACTGTGACGTCACAGGAATATTGTCCATTGACTTTGCTTCTGTTCACGTTACTAAAAGACTTAACTGTTAACTGTGAAATGCAAAATAATTAAAAACTGCTCATTGGAAACGAGTAATAAAAACCCCTTATGATGCTTTGGTATTTCAAAGCGAAAAGCTTCGGATAATGTTTTAAAATCTTTTAAATAAATTTTTATTTTACGTGTTTTAAAGTGTTTTTAATCTAAATCTAAAATTAGAAATTTCTGCCATGAAACTTTAATAAAAAATTTTATAGATTCATAAAAACTTTTTTTTTTTTTTTTCCACAGAGAAATGATACTAAGTTGAACCATTTGTTCCGGTAGGTATTAAAAAAAAGTTATTGGAAAACTAAGTTATTCCTAAAAAACTTTCAAAATTTAAACGAATTGATATTAATGGTTATTAACAAGCTATATAGACAAATAACGTAAAACTGGATAATTAAAATCATTAATTCATAGAATTTGTTGCTCGAATTAAAATATTCTGAACAACATATATTAGGGTTACCTTTCTGAAGGGCCAATTTTCTATAGCACGGATCTTAGTTAAGTTTCACTGTAGAATTTTTTTAAACAAAAGTTTTTAACAAAAATGAGAAATGAAGCATACAGCACACACTATGACAAACCTTTAACTAAAACTTTTATGAAACTTTAAAACTTTTATGAAAACTAAAAAATAATTTGCGAATAGTAATATTCACAAGTTATATTTTAGTTTTCATTCTATCTTTAGTCTTTTTTTTTTTTTTTTTTTTTACCTTTCTTTCTTTCTTCTTCTTTTTCTTTATTTTTATTTTTATTTTTAATCGCACGAAAGTAAATAATTTAGTTAAATTAATTATTATTTCAAAGCAAAATATTAATGAAGCATTAACATTAGACAAAAAAAAAAAAAAAAGTTCTCTATTATTGACAGTATCTTTTTAATAATAAAAGACCAAGTTTTCCGTAGATAACACTAAAGTCATAGTTACAATAACGTACAACTAATGTCATAGAGTCACAGCTGAAGAAATTATTGATATGGGCAAAACAAATTTTTATCCTTGATTTGGAGGTAGGAATAAAACAATAATAATAATAATAATAATAATAAAGATGATTTAGAAGACAAAAATGTGACGTTAGAATTGCAATAATATATTGAGAAAAAATAAATTTTGTATGTAATTTGAAACAAATTAAGTATGTCGAAAAAATAATTTTAAAGGAAAGATATACTAATGCCATAAAAAACAACTAGTTGTCGATTTGGCAGTTTTCTTTCACGGCTCCCACAATAAACGACCGAATTATGTTCAAAACATTTAGCTAAACTAGAGGAAAACCTAAAAAAGAGTTAAAATAATTAGAATAAAAAAATAAATAAATGAATAATGCTAACGCGTCTAACAGGAAAGATGTAATAAATTAAAAAATACAATCACTTGGAAATATTGACCGCTAGACGGGCGAAAGCTAACTAGTACTTTAAATATTTAATAAAAATATATTAATTGCAATGGTACTCGCTAGAAATGAAAATAGTATGTTGTGGCCACCACAATACTTCCTTCTATATTTTCCTATACATATTCAATCAATAACAAAATAATAATTAAAAAAAAAACGATTTTTTTTTTCTGTCCTTTTTTTTTTTTTTTTTTTGGTTAAAAGTAAAGAAAATCGATAGCTTTGTTTTAAATTATCACAGATTTATAGTTCAACCATTCGCTTTAAAGGTATTGACGAGATCTTTCGAAATATTGGGAAGCGATGCCCCCAAATTCACAGATATTTTTTACTAGTTAACTACTACTATTATCAATAATTCATATTAATTTTACAATCACAAGTTAAAAGTAACTCTCATTATGTACATTTATATGAAATTTTGTCCTATACTGCTATGTTAAAAATTTAGAAAAAATGAGATCACAGCGCCACCTGTTGAGCGATTGATCCCCAAATGTAATCAGCACCAGTTTATGTCGGGGATCAACTAAATACCAAGTTTGGTTAAATTTCGTTAAAAAAAATAATAATACGATTTTCTTTCTAAGTTTTTTTTCGTTAAAAGTAAAAACAATCGATAAATTTGTTTTAAATTATCACAGATTTATAGTTCAACCATTCGTTTTAAAGGTATTGACAAGACCTTTCGAAAGATACCCATCTTGAAACTTTATACCCCGGGAGGGGGGTGGGGGGACCGATGCCCTCACTTGCACAAATTTTTTTTCCTAGTTAACTACTACTATTATCAATAATTCATATTAATTTTACAATCACAAGTTAAAAATAACTCTCATTATGTACATTTATATGAAATTTTGTCCTATACTGCTATGTAAAAATTTAGAAAAAATGAGATCACAGCGCCACCTGTTGAGCGATTGATCCCCAAATGTAATCAGCACCAGTTTATGTCGGGGATCAACTAAATACCAAGTTTGGTTAAATTTCGTTAAAAAAAATAATAATACGATTTTCTTTCTAAGTTTTTTTTCGTTAAAAGTAAAAAAAAATTGATAACTTTGTTTTAAATTATCACAGATTTATAGTTCAACCATTCGTTTTAAAGGTATTCACGAGACCTTTCAAAATATACCCATCTTGAAACTTTACACTCCAGGGGGGATACTTCCCCATGCACAATTTTTTTTTCCTAGTTAACTATTACTATTATCAACGAGACCTTTCAAAAGATACCCATCTTGAAAATTTACTCCCCAGGGGGGGGGGGGGGGGGAATCGATGCCCCCACATGCAGAATTTTCTTTTCCTAGTTAACTACTACTATTATCAATAATTCATATTAATTTTACAATGACAAGTTTAAAATAACTCTCATTATGCACATTTATACGAAATTTTGCCCTATACTGCCATGTTAAAAGTTTGCATAAAATGCGATCACAGCAACACCTGTTGAGCAATTGATCCCCAAATCTAATCAGCACCAGTTTAGGTCAGGGTGCAACTAAATACCAAGTTTGGTTAAATTTCATTAATTGGTTCGTGAGATACAGCGTCCACAAAAAAGTGATACAGACAGACAGACAGACATTTTCTAAAAACTATTAATTCGTGTTCTGGATATCCCAAAACGTGTAAATCCATCAAAAAACGGAGGTAGAAAATTTTCACGAATCCAATACTTTCTCTATATTACATATAGAAGAAAGTTAAAAAAAAAAAAAAAAAAAAAAAAAAAACCTCAATAATAAGTAGGGGAGAGTGGGGATGAATGGGATATTTTTTATGTTTTTATTAATAACGTTCACCATATGTAATTCAGAATTTTGTAACACTGCTCGTAAGCACACTTCAGTAATCAGTTACAAATGAACATACTAACTTTAATAAAAAAAGTTATCATTTTTAATTAATAATACATATATATATATATATATATATATATATATTACACGCATTGTCCCATTCATCCCCACATGTGGGGATGAATGGGACAGGACTGAAGTTAACAAAGAAAAGAAAACAAAATGGAAAGTAAATAAATTTTTAAGTTAAATTGGTTTATGTGATTTTATTACGCACTATGGATTTACTGAAATTAACAAAAACTGATGTATTGACTAAAATTAACATCGAAAGGCAAAAGTCCTTGGGTTTGCACAGTTCCTAGTGCTCTAGGTTTGGTAATTTAATAAGATTTAATCTAAAAATAAATAAATAAATAAGACACTAGAAAAATATAAATCATTATAATAGAGTACAAATTATCCAGATAAATTTTTGTTTCCGACTGATCGGGAAAAATAAGCATCCTATTCTGTATTACATTAATAATCACCAGGATTTATTTAATTAGCTTGATTGAAATTGTGATTTTAATTAAATTATTATTAGTTTATTTATTTATTTTTTTAATTATTAATATTATTGATTTAAGTTGCATTGAATATTTTAACTTTATATATATATATATATATATATATATATATATATATATTAATCATAATTATTAAAACAAAAATCGAAGCAATTAATTTCAATCTATTTTTCTCTAAATCCATGCTATTTTTATAATTCCATGTTATAACTACTGAACTACCGGTTATAAAAATATTGAATATAATTCTTGTGTACAATTTAAATTAGCACATAGTGGAGAATGCCCCATTCATCCCCACCACCACATGATCATATAAAACAGGAAATATGCTTAATGGACAATTGTCAATATTCTTCTTGAATATCATAAACACAGTAAAAGATTATGCCTTTTCATCATATAAGAGTTATATTACCTTTAAGCAAATGGTTAATTTCTTAACTACAACCTAATTGAATCAGTAAAAGTTACTTTGGCAACAGAAAAATGCACTTTATTTTTTTTCTGCCCTTCTATAGATAGCCCAACTCTGAAACTACACTTGATGAATGACCTCAGTACTGCCATATATCAGAAAAATTGTCAAGTTTCTGGTGCATGCAAAACATAAAAATTTTGCTACTGTCCCATTCATCCCCACTCTCCTCTATACAAATTTAATGTACAAGAAATAAATATACGAATTATCATTTTTGCACTAACCAACTGACCACAGATACCACATATATGCACAGTCAATTTTTCCATAAATTATATATTTTTCAAAAATACATAATTATTATTTTAAGTTCGTTTTTTAAGCATGCAAGTGATGTGTAATAGTCATAATTTTTATCTTCAAATACACTTTTATTTTTAGTATAATGTTAAAATGCACGGAGAAAAAAAAAAAAAAAAATATATATATATATATATATGTATAACATTTTAATCTAGAACGAATAAGTAGTCATTTTCTGAATCCCTAAACTAGAAATATAGATTTCAGAGTTACGTGTATAAGAAAAACAAATAGTTTGGGTAGACAAAATGATCGAGAATTTCTAGTCTATGCTTTTCTTGATGGCGGAACAATATGAATATTATGAATTATTTGTATTGCCAGAAATACTAACTTAATTTCCTAGAATTGGGTCATACATCAAAATTATAGTTACTAAAACTAGCTTCTTGGTTCGCGTTTATTTGCAGAGATTTTCAGATAAGTTTGACCAGGATAACATAGAAAAATACTTTACAATTTTAATAGGGGTTTCTAGAACTCGCTATCAAAGAGAACTAGAATTTACAAGGATGAAATGGAACTATTTTTACTGAAGCCACAATTTAGTTTCTAGAAGTCAATCACAGAATTTTTTCTTATTGTAGGTCTATGAGCATTGACTCATGTTCGAACACGGCACCTCCCGTTTTCTGGTTTTAGATTATTTTTAAAGTACATTGAACTTTTTAGCTTAACTCATACGACTTAATATACAATCAATCTTTATAGTATTAAAATGCAGGGTAAGAGAAAGTAGTATGATTGACACACCATATTATTTCGAGATGCCAGTCTCAACATACAACATTGTAAAGTATAAAAATTCTGTTTTTTTTTTTTTTTTTTTTTTTTTTTTTTAATGCGGTCAGAAGGCAAAAAAAAAAAAAAAAAAAAAAAAAAAAAGCTAATAAAAGGTGGGGGGGGGGGGGAGAATTTTCTTAGGTATCGTGTATGGGGCACTAATTGACTTTCTACCGACATTTAGTGTAATACTTCTCTGAGATAAATCTAATCTGTATTTATCTTGGAAAGAAATTTTAATAAATAATTTGCACTGCATGAATTTGTATAAGAAAGTATAGAAGAAAACTTTTATTAATGGTCACAACATACTATTTTATAACTATTGTCATACTATTAGTTTTAGAAAATATTTTCTTTTAACCTTCATATTTCGCTTATTCATTCTTTACTCTTCACTAAGCTTTTATACTCCCTACCTGAAGTCAAATTTATCTCAAAGAATGTTCTTTTGATATCATTAAAAACAAGTATTAAAAAAAAAAAAATGTAATTATTTATTTTTAAAAGAAGTTACTGTTAGATTGACCTTTTACACTTAAATAACGATAAATCTAAGATATACAAAAATTCTTTATTGCGAAGAAACAGCCATAATTAAATGTATTTCACTAAATATATGTATATATATATATATATAGAGAGAGAGAGAAAAAAAGAGCTATTTCTTAAAGTCCATAAACAAAATTAAATATGATCAATTGTATTTAGTTTTGAAAAATTGATTAACGAAAGTCAATTTTATCTCAAAGAATATTCTTTGATGTTATTAAAAACAAATGTTAAAAAAAAAAAAAAAAAAAAAAAAACAGATTGTAATTATTTATTTAAAAAAAAGTTATGGATCTTTTAGACTTAACGATAAATCTAAGACGTACAAAAATTCTTTATTGCAAAGAAACAACCAGAATTAAATGTATTTCACTTAATATAAAAAAAAAATAAGAGTTATTTCTTAAAGTCTATAAATAAAATTAAATATGATCAATTGTATTTATTCCGGAAAAATTGATTAACTAAAGTCAATTTTATCTCAAAGAATGTTCTTTGATGTCATTAAAAACAATTATTTAAAAAAAAAAAAAATGTAATTATTTACTTAGAAAAAAGTTATTGTTAGATTGACCTTTTAGACTTAAATAACGATAAATCTAAGATGTACAAAAATTCTTTATTGTGAAGAAACAGCCATAATTAAATGTATTTCATTAAATATATGTATATATAAAAAAACAGCTACATCTTAAAGTCTATAAATAAAATTAAATATGATCAATTGTATTTAGTTCGGAAAAATTGATTAACGAAAGTCAATTTCATCTCAAAGAATGTTCTTTGATATCATTAAAAACAATCATTAAAAAAAAAAAAAATGTAATTACTTATTTAAAAAAAAAAAAAAAAAAAAAATGTTACGATTAGATTGAACTTTTAGACTTAAAAAACGATAAATCAAAGATGTACAAAAATTCTTTATTGCGAAGAAACAGCCATAATTAAATGTATTTCACTAAATGTAAAAAAATAAAAGTTCTTTCTTAAAGTCTATAAATAAAATTAAATATGATCAATTGTATTTAGTTCGAAAAAATTGATTAACTAAAGTCAATTTTATCTCAAAGAATATTCTTTGATGTCATTAAAAACAAATATTTAAAAAATATATAGAGAGAGAGAAAAAAGAAAACAGATTGTAATTACTTATTTTTAAAAAAAAGTTATGGACTTTTTAGACTTAAACAACGATAAATCTAAGACGAACAAAAATTCTTTATTGCGAAGAAACAGCCATAATTAAATATATTTTAATAAATATAAAAAAAATAAGAGTTCTTTCTTAAAGACTATAAATAAAATTAAATATGATCAATTGTATTTAGTTCGGAAAAAAATGATTAACTAATGTCAATTTTATCTCAAAGAATGTTCTTTGATGTCATTGAAAACAATTATTTAAAAAAAAAAAAAAAAACATTTGTAATTATTTATTTTAAAAAAGTTACGGTTATATTGACCTTTTAGACTTAAACAATGATAAATCTAAGATGTACAAAAATTCGTTATGGCGAAGAAACAACCTTAATTAAATGTATTTCACTAAATATAAAAAAAAAATAAGAGTTCTTTCTTAAAGTGTACAGATAAAATTAAATATGATCAGTTGTATTTAGTTCGGAAAAACTGATTAACTAAAGTCAATCTTATCTCAAAATATGTTCTTTGATGTCATTAAAAACAAGTATTTAAAAAAAAAATCTAATTACTTTATTTTTAAAAAAGTTACGGTTAGATTGACCTTTTAGACTTAAACAACGATAAATCTAAGATGTACAAAAATTCTTTATTGCGTAGAAGCAGCCATAATTAAATGTATTTCACTAAATTTAAAAAAATAAGAGTTCTTTCTTAAAGTCTTTAGTTCGAAAAAATTGATTAAATAATGTCAATTTTATCTCAAAAAATGTTCTTTGATTCATTAAAAACAATTATTAAAAAAAAAAAAAAAAAATTTTTTTTTTTTTTTTTTTTTTTTTTTAGTTACGGCTAGATTGACCTTTTAGACTTAAACAACGATAAATCTAAGATGTACAAAATTTTTATTGCAAAGAAACAGCGATGACTAAGTGTATTTTACTAAGTAATAATAATAATAATAATAATAATAAACAAGAGTCCTGTCTTAAAGTCTTTAAATAAAATTAAATATGATCAATTGTATTTAGCTCAGAAAAATTGATTAATAAGTCAATTTTATTTCAGAGAATATTCTTTGATGTCATTAAAAACAAATATTAAAAAAAAAAAAAAATTGTAGTTATTTATTTAAAAGAAAAAGTTATGGAGCTTTTAGACTTAAACAACGATAAATCTAAGACGTACAAAAATTCTTTATTGCAAAGAAACAGACATAATTAAATGTATTTCACTAAATATAAAAAAATAAGAGTTCTTTCTAAAAGTCTACAGATAAAATTTAATATGATCAGTTGTATTTAGTTCGGAAAAACTGATTAACTAAAGTCAATTTTATCTCAAAATATCTTCTTTGATTCATTAAAAACAATTATATATATATATATATATATATATATATATATATATATATATAAATGTAAATGTAATTATTTATTTTTAAAAAAGTTACGGTTAGATTGACCTTTTAGACTTAAACAACGATAAATCTAAGATGTACAAAAACTCTTTATTGCAAAGAAACAGCCATAATTAAGTGTATTTCACTAAATAATAATAATAATAATAATAATAATAATAATAATAATAATAAAACAAAAGTCCTTTCTTAAAGTCTTTAAATAAAATTAAATATGATCAATTGTATTTAGTTGAGAAAAATTGATTAACTAAAGTCAATTTTATCTCAAATAATATTCTTTGATGTTATTTATTTAAAAAAAAAAAAAAAAAAAAAAAAACATATTTTAATTATTTATTTTAAAAGAAAGTCACGGTTTGATTGACCTTTTAAACTTAAACAATGATAAATCTAAGATGTACAAAAATTCTTTATTGCAAAGAAACAGCCATAATTAAATGTATTTCACTATACATATATATATATATATAAATAGAGTCCTTCCTAAAAGTTTATAGATAAAATTAAATGTGATTAATTGTATTTATTTCGGAAAAATTTATTAACCCCTTCGGTCCCCATGCACATTGTAATGTACATAACACTTTTCGTGCTGTATTTTATGCTGTATAGGTTTAAACTTCCTTTCAACACCTAATGTACCTACAAGTGATCATCTAACATGAAAGAATAACGTCTATAACGCCATCTGATTTTTGTGTATTGAATTATAGTGCTTCTTATGGCAGTAGTTTGAAATTCGAATGGCCGTGACAGCAGTAAAATAGCAAATATTGTATGTTTTTCGTTCTTATTTTTTCAAATGAGTGTCAAAATATATACACATCACTAAAGTATGTATGGGTTTACGTAATAATGAAATTGTACAAAAGATATTTACTTTGACTTCGTATTATAAACTCTATAAAAAATATGCACATCCTAATGTACATCCTGTCCTAATCAGTGGAAACACTGTACAAAGTTTTCGATTTGAATTTTTTGCGAGTAATAGTTAGACATACAATTCTTGAAAATATTTTTGCAGATTATTTTATCCTTCAAGATGAATAAGAAACTAAATAAATCTAATTTAGAAATGAAAAATATGTAGATAAACTATTAGAATTGTTGGAAAATGGGGATGATTTGGATATTGATGACGTAGAAGAAAGTGAAGATGAAGTTGGTGAAGATGAAAGAGTAAGAAGAGAACGGCAAGTTGAGGAAATCGGAGACAGTAGAGCAGATGAAATTTTAAATACAGAGCCCACAACAGAAGGTTTTCGAAATAAGAAAAGAGTACGATGGAGTAAACAAACACCCGATGTACCAAAATTCGAATGGATAGAGAATGACAAAATTGGCGATTCTATTGTATTGGATTCTATGCAATATTTTTCTAAATATATAACAGATGAAAATTTTGAACAGATGGCCGAATGTACAAACATATACGCACTTCAACAAGGACAAACTCGATTCAAACCAACAAATGTTATTGAAATTGAAACTTTATTTGGATTACATATCATGATTGGATGTCTAAATAAGTTCCCACGCATACGAATGTACTGGAGTTCCGTCCTTGGCATAAATGTTTTCTTGGAAAACATGTCAAAAAATAGGTTCCTTCAGCTACGGACGATGCTACATTTGGTGAATAATTTAGAAAGGCCTAACGCTTGCACAGATAAATTTTACAAGATCAGGCCTATTATGGATGCAGTGCTAAAGCGCTGTAAGGAATTAGAAATTGGACAAAATATTACCATAGACGAACAAATGATCCCATTTACAGGAAAAATAAACATGTTGCAATTTGTTCAAAATAAACCATATAAGTGGGGATTAAAAATTTTTGTATTATTCAGTCCAAATGGACTTGCCCACAATTTTATAGCATATCAAGGTAGTACCGCTGAAATAAACAGAGACAACGTGAAAAAATATGGCCAAAGTAGTGCAATTGTTTTAGAATTACTAGAAATCGCAAAGAAAGAAGGTCATACAGTGTAATTTGACAATTATTTCAACTCTTATGCTCTTCTTCTGCGATTATTGGAATTGAAAATGTATGCTGCTGGTACAGTTCGTATGAATAGGTTTTATAAACCACATTTTACATCTGATAAAGATATAAAAAAGAAGAAAAGAGGCTATTCCGAAGATCTAGTTACTCAGGATGGCATTATCATGGTAAAGTGGCTGAACAACAAACCAGTTCATATGGCTTCCAACTTCGTTGGCACTGGAACAGTTGATAAAGCAAAACGGTGGGATAAGCAAAAATCAGCATATATCGAAATTGATAGACCTGAAGTTGTTAGGCAATATAACAACAACATGGGTGGAGTTGATCTGCTCGATATGTATATAAGTTTATATCGCATATATATTAGATATCGAAAATGGACCCTTCGAGTAATTATGCAGTTTGTGGATTTTGCTCTATCTAATAGTTGGATAGAGTATAAACAAGATTGCATCGAAGCTAAAATTCATAAAAAATATATTATGGATTTGTTGGAATTTCGCATGCACGTTTCCAAAAGTTTAATTTATAAGAACAAGCTTGTAAATGTAAAGAAACGTGGTCGTCCTTCAAAAAGTGAAGGAGAAATTACGCCGGACAGAAAAAGAAAATTTTGTTGCTGTGAGAAAATACCAATAAGAGAAATTCAACACGATAATGTGGACCATATGCCCCAAATCGATGATAAAAAAGAAGCAACACGATGCAAATTGCCACTATGCAAAGGAAGGACACGTTTTTATTGTGACAAATGTCGTGTCCATTTGTGTTTAGTAAAAGAGAGGAATTGTTTTGAAAGATTTCACAGAAAATAATAATTATATATATATATATATATAACTTCTTATTCAAAAGCAATTATTTATAATATAATAATAAATTATTTATAATATAGTAAGAGAATTTTTTTTCATACAAATATCACTCAAGATCTCCTATGCAACAAATTTTGAATAAGGACCATATGTCCATTAAAATGTACATTTAAAAATTATATATAAATGAGTAAATATTTTTGTAAAAAGTATATTGTTGCTTTCATTCACATGAATTAAGTTAATTTTAGTACAAAAAAATTTTTTTCATAAACGACAAAAAATTCGGGTCCGAAGGGGTTAACTAAAGTCACTTTATCTCAAGGAATGTGTTCTTTGATATCATTAAAAACAATTATATATATATATTTAGAAAAAAAAAAAAAAAAAAAAAAAAAAAAAACAGATTGTAATAATTTATTTTTAAATAAAGTTACGGTTAGATTGATCCTTTAGACTTTAGTATGAATATAAGTATGAATGTAAATGTAAGATGTACAAAAATTCTTTATTGTGAAGAAAGAGACATAATTAAATGTATTTCCCTAAATATAAAAAAAATAAAATTTATTTCTTAAAGTCTATAAATAAAATTAAATATAATCAATTGTATTTAGTTTGTAAAAATTGGTAACCTTTAAAAAATCCACTGATATTTAAGTATTATTCAAAATGCTTAACTATTGACTTAATTGCAAATAAGAAAACATTCGTTGTTAACTTCATTAATAATTAATAATTAATTTTCAATGCCAAATATGAATTGATATGCGTTTAATTAATATATATATATATATATATATATAGTGAGAGAGAGATGCTTATGCTGGTTGAAGGACATTGAAATTTTATAAATAAAATTAACAGTACAATGATTAAAAATTTTAAATATGTATATATAATCACGGAATCAGCATTTCATATATGTAATACAAGGCAAGTAATTTCATAAAATTTAGTGGTTAACATGTTTTAAAATGTCTTTGTTAGTTTGAATAAATTATAGAAATCTTTTTACAAATACCAAAACTCATGATATTTCTTAAAATATTTTTAATATCACGTAGCGAATCAATTGTATAGATTTAACCTGATTGACATAATTAAAAATTTTTTAAATAATATGACAAAAATTTTAATTATTATTAATACTATAAAGGCATAAGATTTCGTTTAATTTATTTTATAACAGTTTCATTAGAAATTGCGAAAATAATTAGTTTTACTAGAAATACTTTGTTAGTCAACTTAAATAACTTATTAAAATTTCACTTATTTGAAAAACAGGATTTAAGTAAATTGTGTATTCCAAACGTATAATATAATTGAGGTTATTTTAATTTGCATTTTCCTTATTTACAAGTGAGTCTATAAAAAAAATTTGTAAATTATATACACATATATATGCTGAAAATTTACTATAATTTCACGTTAAATATAATTTCTCGTTACAACTTTTGTTGTTAATTTTAAAGTTATCTTATGAACAAAAAATTTTACCAAATATGGCAAACATACAACAATTAGACATAAATTATATTTAAGAAGAATGGTATGAAGATATAAAAATTTTTAAATGTGGTTAAAAATAAGTGGAGTTTCAGCGTTATACAATAACATGTTTCACACTAATAACAACAAACGAAGACCAGGAGCATAGAAATGCAGCAAATACTTTTCTATCAATAAAAGTTTTGTCATAGAATTTAAATCTCTATACTGTGCTTAAAAAGTGTGACAGTATACTTTGAGTTTTATGAAAGTGATATTTTTAAATAAGAAAGATATAATAAATAGAAGATAACTCAATTACTCAAGATATTAACAAATTACTTTATACATTTAACTATTTTCTTAATTATAAGTTTTGAAATTATGAAATATATATAACTTTTAAAAACATCAAAATATTTGCAGTATTTTTTTTATAATACTTTCTCTTATTTGATACACCTTATCCTTTATCTCTTTAATCTAATACAAATATGCTTTAATCAACAAATATTAATGATTAGTTAAGTTTTCGGTATATGCGTTCTTTTTTAATTGAAATTAAATTAACTTTGAAAAGACCAATTCATTAACGTCAGTTCTTGCATAATAATTTCATTACATATGAACCGTATTATTTATTCCTTAACCACATATTTTAGAAAATGGTATCAGAAACAACTAAATTTCTCAAAAAGATTTTCCATTGCGTATGCATTTTGGAAAAGAATGTCTCGAAGATATTCGAAAAGACAGATATTTTCGTTAGAAAAGAAATAAGTATAATTCCTCCGTACTTCTGTTCGACGTTAGTGGCTCAAATTGAAAAAAATGATGCGGCAAATTCGTTTAATCGTGTCGACATTTGATGTAATGCATCAATGATTTCTACCAAATTGAGCAAAAGATTTGTCGTTAATATCCATTGTGGGTGGTTTAATTCAATCGGAAGAAAGGGCAAGTACACATTCGGATTTATTTTGAATTCTTCTTTTTTGGGGGCAAATAAGAAAAGAGAAACGGAAAATTCTATTGATATTAGGGCAAAATGACAGAAGGGACAACAACAATATATGCGTTGTAAATATCTGAAATAGAATTAAGAGCAAGAGGTTTCATGTAATATTATTTTTTTTTCCTCTTTCCTAGAACACTGTAATACTCTGAAACTAATGAGAAATATTTTTGCCGTTTAATGGATCATTTGGCGGTTAAAAGATAAAATTTAACTGAAATCAAAGTACATCTGAAAATGTTTTGAGCTCTAATGAATTAGAAAAGGGTTTCCTTCGTATAATTTTGGCAAAGTTTTAAAAGAAAAGAAAGTCTGTTTGTTTTGAAAATAAATATTATAAACAGAATAAAATATAAAATGTTTTTTGGTGTTTTTAGCTTTATGAATTTTTAAAAGGAAGTAAATGTATTCAGAAAACTAGTATGTTGTTGCCACCATAAGACAATCTTCTGTTTTTTCTTATACGAAAATTTATGCAGTACATATTATTTATTAAAGTTATTTTTGATCAAAATTATTTCCCATAATGAATGCATACGATTTTCATCTCAGAGAAATACAGGTGTTTGACAAAATAATAGGAACACTTTCATTTTTTACATTTTCTCGAATATCTCAAAAATACTTAATATGTTGTTCTTAAATTTTGAGAATAAGGAAAACATATCTTTTAGGGGGCGAACAATAAATCCAATATAATAAAAATTATTTGTGCTTACCCTGTATCTGGAAGTGCTTCCATTCATCATCAAATTTTAGATGTGTCTATAAATGTTATATTTTATACGTGTATAGAGTTTTGTGAGGCTACTCGAATATTCAAAGAGTTATAAATATTTTATTAAAAAATGCAAAAATTTTTCGCTGTCATTATGCTATAGTTTAAAACAAATACATTTAATATTCAAAGAGATATGGACGTGTTGTAGTAAATGACTTATTACTGCGCATGCGTGGACTGTAGCAATAAAAACTTTGATATGGTTTAATACTCAACAATATGGAGTACCTTATGAAAAAAATCCAGTTTAATATTATGAAAAATCACAGAGATATCGGTGATTAAATAAGCTGTTTTTCAGCTATTTTCTAAAAAGTTTCTTACGATAAGGGGTCATTCACAAACAAAAATTTGTATTTAAAAAAAGAAAAAATTATGTTGCATAATGAAACTTAATACAACAATATTTGTGATTCTTTTTTTTTCCCCATAAGTATGGACTACATGGCCATAAAAAATAAATAATAATAATTGTTTGAGAAGAAAAATAATACAAATTTTCATTTGTGAATAACCCCTAATCATAAACACTTTTTTAGAAAACAGCTGAAAAACAGCTCTTTTAATCATCGATATCTCTATGAATTTTGATGGTATTCAACTGGATTTTTTTATACGGTACTCTATACAGTTGAGTATTAAACTATATCAAAGGTTTTTTTTTTTTTTTTTTTTTTTTTTTTTTTGCTACAATCCTTGCATGTTCAGTAATAAATTATTTACAACAACTCTTTGAATATTAAATATATTTGTTTTAAACTATAGTATAGTGATTTAAGCATATGTTGTCATGTTTTCTGAAAGTTTCATAATATTTCGAAAAAACCCTTTAGAGTTATAAAGTAAAAACTTGCGAATTTTTTTTTTTTTTTTTTTTGAAATTTTTAATAAAATATTTATAACTCTTTAAATGTTCGTGCTAGCCTCACAAACCTCTACACATATATAAAATATAGCTTTTATAGCCATATCTAAAATTTGCAGATGAGTGGACGTACTTCCAGGTACAAAATAATAACAAATATTTTTTTATTTTATTGAATTTGTTGTTCCTGAAGACCTTTCGAGACAAAATCTTTGCAAGAAAATATGAGGAAAAACATCTTTTCCTTATTCCCATAATTCAAGAACAACACGTTAAGTAGTTTTTGAGATATTCGAGAAAACGTAAAAAAAAAAAAAAAAAAAAAAAAGAAAGAAAGAAAGAAAGTGTTTCCATTATTTTGTCCAACACCTGTATAACACTGTATGTGACAAGAAAGTCAATTTTATGTAATACAAAAAATAATTAAAAAAAAAAAAAAAAAAAAAACTGTTTTTGTTTTTTAATAGATAACATGTTTTAAATTATCACAGTATATACTTCATCTATTCGTTTTATTTGCACTGACGAGTTCTTTTGGAAGATACCCATCTTGAAAATTTTCAACCCCAGAAAGGGAGAGCAAAGCCCCTATATTTATAAAAATATTTTCTGGTAGACTATTACTTTATAAATATATACATATTAATTTCACATTATACATTTATACGAAAATTTGACCTACACTGCTATATTAAAAATTATGAAAAAAAAAAAAAAAGGTATGATAGTGCCATCTATTGAGGATTGATCATTCCTGTCTTTTATACATAGATGATGGTATTCTACCGAAACAGCTGTACATTTTCTCTTCATATTATTATTATTATTATAGCGTTCTATACGTTGAAGTCTTGTACTTATAGTTTATTTCCACAAGGGCTCAACTTCATTTTAATAAAATTTATAATTATTTCAAATAAAATATTTTTTTAAAAAATATGCATTAATATTTTTAAATCTTTTTTTACGTTTCATAAAGTAAAGTACATTTTTAAAATTCTCTGAGATGCAAATAATCTTTTTCTGCTTTCAAGTTTTTGCATTTCATAAATGTATATCACTTTAAAAATTCTAATTAAGAAATACATTACTTAAGTAATTTGGGACGCCAATTTAAAATTATTTATTTAATTATTTACTGAAAGATCGAGTAAGATCCTGATTATACACATACACACACACACACACACACACACATATATATATATATATACAAGGTGTCCCATATGTAGACATTTTAAAAATTCATAACTATTGAATGAATTGACAAAATTGAACGCCGTTTGCGAAAAAAATATTCTCGTGAAAAGGAAAACATATATATGTCGACGATAGTTAGACAAATAGTTGAATTTTTCGCACGGATGTAAAGAAAAATATGCAAATGAAAGTCCTATAAATTGCACAATTTTGCGATTAGAACAGTTTATTTCTTATTTTGCCTCCTACTTGTGCATACATGAAGTTTTAATTGCGATGCTGACCTGGTGAATAAAGCGTTATTGGTGAAGATATTTTCCCTCGGGTAAGAACCGTCGACTGAAGCTGAAGTTAGCAGTGTTATAACTCGTTTGCAAACTGTAATTTGTGATGGCGACGGACACATGGGATTTATATGCTTGCAAATATTTGCATGCGAATAAGTACAGTTTTTTTTCATGAAAATGTGTGATCTGGTCACGCACAGCGTCCTCTGTCGACAAATAGCTTAATTATTATTTTTTCTTCACCAAAAAAGTCCTCCTTCACGAGAATGACTTTTTCGCAAACCGCGTTAAATTCTGTCTATCAATTCATTTAATAGTTATGAATTTTTAAAATATCTTCAAACTTATGGGACAACCTTTATATATACATTTCTTTTTTCAAATATACAGGGTGATCCAAAAGTCAGGTCAAACTTTAAAAATGAATAATTCGAAAACGAATCAAGATACAAAGATACGGTTTGCACCAAACGGATGGAAAAGAAGCCGGGTTTTGTGTGGCAAAGAAAAAAAAATAGTTCTGTTGGCGACCAACAGATGGCGCTGTCGTATTTCTGATGTAGAATTATGCAAAGCAACAAACGATATAAAAAGGAACAACTACAGCAGGTAATGGTAGTCGACGCTTATATGCATCGAAATATCGCATTCTCAGTCGCTACTTTAATCACGCATGGCCTCCAAGATCTCCCGATCTGACACCCTGTGACTTTAGGCTGTGGGGATTCTTGGAAGTCAAAAGTGTACCGCGACCAACCGGCATCACTAGCAGCACTGAAAGATGACATCCGCCAAAATGTGTCTGCCATAACGCAAGAAATGCTACTAAATGCTGTGAACGATGTGGTGAATCATCTCACAGCTGTACTTCTGAATGATGGACATTGAACAGTTACTGTAGTAGTACTAATTAACTGTAATTAAGCTGACTGGTAAGTTGTCAACATTTTTTTTCATTTGTAAATCATCTTTTGGTGAAATAAAACACTATAGCGCCATCTGTTGGTTGCCAACAGAACTAATTTTTTTCCTTTGCCACACAAAACCCGGTTTCTTTTTCATCCGTTTGGTGCAAACCGTATCTTTGTATCTTGATTCGTTTTCGAATTATTTATTTTTAAAGTTTGTCCTGACTTTTGGATCACCCGGTATACATATATATATATGTATGTATATTAAAATAATTTTATTTCAAGAATTTAAATTATTTAATATGCTCAATAAAAAGTCAAAACTGTAAAAAAAAAAAAAAAAAAAATAATGTACAATTCAAATTATTTATTATGTAAAATGTTTAACTTAAACTATTCAGAGTTCCAAAATCAGGAATCACTGAGGTACAGCTTGTTCGGGCCATGATATAGTTAAGCCCTATTGTAACGTATCTCAATAATGAGATAAGCTTGCACTAATAAAAATATATTCCTTCTGAAATATCTAGTATTTCTAAAAAAACTTTTGATTCTTATTTAAAAAAAAAAAAAAAAAAAAACAGCATTTATATTAGTAATTAAAGAGCGTATTCCCTCCTTCCCTTTGTTTTCGGACGATTTGAGCTTTTTCTCGTTATCTGCAACTCTGATATTTTTTTCAAAATGTAATGTAATTTTTTATTGTTATATACCATGTGTCCCATAAGTCTGTGAACATTTTAAAAATTCATAATTATTGAAGTAAATGGTAGATTTGAAAGGGGTTTGTTAATCTGATAAAGTTTTTTTTTTTTTTTTTGGTAAAAGAAAAAAAAAATTAGTTAAAACTTTCGTCGAAAGAGGGCGCTGTACATGAGCAAATCACAGATTTCCATGAAAAAGTGTATTTATTTCCATGCAAATGTTCACGGGCACATAAATCCTATTCTATGTGTTTGCCATCACTACAAATTACAATTTGCAAACGAGTTACAACACCGTAAACTATAGCTGCAGTATTTACTTCTAGTTTTAAGCATTTTTATCCAATTATTTCTGTGGTTATTTATTTGTTTTCTCTGTCATAAAGTTTAATGGTCCTTTTTTTTATTATCATTCACGTCGGCGTAAGTAATTTAAGTTATTTTTGTCTCTTATTGGTTCTTAATCTAAATCGTAACAATTTTGTGTCAGTCTTTCCTATACATTAAAATCAGTTCTATATTGTTGTGAGTTGGTATTGTTTTGTATCTATTAATTGCTAAATTTTAAGATTAAAATTTATTACGATATCTATCATTTATATTTATATTTATATATATATATATATAAATTACTTTATGAAACAAGGGAGATAGTGTTTTTTTTTTATGTTTTGCCCCACTTATACTAGAAGGTAGAAAAGCAACAGAAAATAAAAGGGACAGAAAACGTCCTATTTGATAACATTGGACTTATTTTAATTCAACATGATGCAATTTTTTGCTCCCATCTCTCTATTTGCAGATCCAATTAATTTTATCAAAATAATAATAATAATAATTAGAATAAAAGAAACCGAAATGAAAGAAATAAAATGTAATTCATACAGATAAGAACAAAGCAGAAAACCTCTAATCCTGCAAACGGTTAAGTTACAAAAATTAAAATTATTTTATCAAATTATTCTTTAATTGATGAATGACTGAAAAGAAGACATGAATGAATGTATTCTGGTACAGTCGAACCTCGTTAACACGAATTACTTTTAACATGAACTATGTCCTAAGTCCTCATCAAAAGGAAGATTTGTTTCCGAGTTACTGATAGCATGAACTACTGATAACATGAACACATTTTTTATCCCACTTGAGATTCACGTTAACGAGGTTTGACTGTATGTTACTTTACCAGTCTTAATTTATGTTTCTTTCTTTCTTTTCTTTTCTTTTTTTTTTTTTTGAAAGTTGTTATACAGTGTGTCCTAAAAGTTCCAGTACTGACGCTGATGTATTTTTTATTTACAAAACAACAAACCTTAAAACGATTATTTTTGTGCTAATGATAAAAGGCACATTTAAAATAACGGAGGAAAAAATACAGAACTTACAATTATTATAAATATTCAAAATGTCCACCCTTTTCTAGGAGGCAAAGCTGAACTCGTTTGCGCATGTGTTTAGAAACGCGTTTTAACATGCTGGGAGTGAGTTCTTGTAGAGAAACCTGTATACACCTGCACAGAACCTGTATTACGAAATTGTCGAACGAGCTGATATAGCATATTTTTACTCGGTATTGCATCATCTGGATATTTATATCGCCAAACATCTTTGCATCTTTCGTACGATTTACATTCAAAATAAGCTTCAAAAAGCGTAATTCTCTGAATGCGTGATAAACTCATTTCACTATGAAGAACAAAATATCATAAAACTTTATTCTCACACAACTTGAGCGAGAAAAGAAACAAACGATAAAAATTAAAGAATTGATGCAATAATAAGCAGACGATAAAATTTAATATTTAAAAAAAAATCATGGACACAATGAGTTCTTCAAGTCGGAGTACTGGAACTTTTAGGAAGCACTGTATAATGAGATTAACCCTTTGTTGAATCGTGTCCACTGTAGGGGACAAAAGTTTAAATTTTTTTCCTTTCACACAAATGGTTTTACAGATTTGGTTTCAATGTTTATTCTTTCTGTATTATTTAAGCTTTCAACTGTTGCTCATAGATAGCAGCATAATATAAAATTACAGATTGCATTGCTAGTTTGAAAATAGCGTCAACTTCTACTTCCAAGTTAGTATGATTTCTCATTGTAAATATTGTATATATGTACTGAACCTTTTTTATTTTGACATTTTGCATTTTGAAATAGTAATTTTAGGCATTTTAGAATATGTTCGAATAGAACACTTATTTCCAGATGCTATTTTTCATGAAAATTGATGTATTTTTCTTTTTGTCAACTACAATGGACGTTATGAACGTAGGCTAATGTAGGACTTTTTTCGTTTGTCCATTGTAGTGGTACAAAAGGGTATTATTTCATTTTATAGACTTTACCGTGATAAATTATTGGTTTCTTTACAAAGCTGTGATACTACAATGTTCTATGCAACTAGGATTTTTCAAGATTTACATTGCCAGAGGACTAATAGAAGCAGTATCAAGAGTAACTGATGAACAAGATACAGAAATACTTACGTAAACAAGGGCCAATGTTAGTGTAAAAACTTGCAAAAAAAAATGTCAGTCAAAGCAAGCTCTGTCCTCTACGATGGAGTGGATCATTTTGCTAGACAAATATCAAATAGTGCTCAAAGATGTAAGATAGAGTTATGCTCAAGAAAATCTGCATAGTCATGCGTAAAAGGCAAAATTCATTTGTGTATCGATGAAAAAAGTGACTGCTTTTATTATTTTCATCACCACTTCTACTTTAGATATCCAGTTTCTATATGCATACTGTCCACTACAGTGGACAAACTGTAACTTGTAAAATAAACAAAATTTTGATGAAACAATTTTTTCCCCTTATTTCTGGGGCAATTTTAAATGGGAAAAACACAATAATTTCCTTTAAAGTTTCCCAGGTGATTAATATGCAACAAAGGGTTAACAATTACAACTTTAAACATATTTATTATTATTGTTGTTTATTAAAAAAAAAAAAAAAAAAAAAAAAAAAAAAACTTTTCAAAGTAGCTTTTTCAGAGATTAAATTTACATAAAAAAAAAGTTAGATATTAGTGTAATATAATTCTCACAAATAGGAACAATACGGGATGATGCATCGACAAAAATTAGATTTTTTTTTTTTTTTTTTTCATGAGGAGGAGAACAGCGAGAGGCGATAGAGAGGGAGAGCTGACCATGTCGTGCGAACACTCGCAAAAATCTCCATCTTATAGAACACGCAAAGCTCCAAGTTTGGCAAAGGATTTTTCATGAAGTTCCTCTCACTTTGTTTTCCGTTTTCCCTCTACTAGAACGATGGGCAATGTCCATTGTTTAAATATTAAACATTCTATCTCTTAAATCCTAGCATACCATTGATTTTCTGCGTCTTCTGTATAAGCACTGTGGTGTGCTTCCGTGACTCTGTAGGGGGGTCGGCAGGGGACTGGGGAAAGTAAAGCTTTATTGTGATTCATGAATTCTTTCACATAACATCGTTGGTAGTAAAGAGCATTTACACGGCATAGTCGCGTGAATGAATAAGGAAGGGCTAGCAGAGTTGGCGATTTTTAGCCCATTTTTATTTTGCTACCATTTGCCATTTAAGATTTTTATTAAAAATTGTAAATGGCAAATGTAAATAACTATTATGTATTGACTGATTTAACATTCCACCAGTTCGATATATCTTATAGATGAAGTACTTAAATTAGAAATATGGATTGCATTTGAATATATCCTAGTCCTTGAATATAACCTATCCTTGAATATATCTATATTCTCAAGCTTCTAGTGTCTTAATGTCTATGATTCTACAAGAACTCTCACCATTAATAACAATACTAATACTAATTCTAGCAAAATTGCAGCTAGAACAATTTTTTCTCCTTAAAAAAAAAAAAAAAACCTTACAAATGTATAAAAATTAAACAAAATATTTTATTAATGTAAACAAATACGAAGAAAATTTTTTGAAATTTTATAAATTTGTTAAAAGTTTATCTTGAGTTGCCGTAACAAAAAGGATTTTTTACTTGTAATGAAAATTAAATTTACTAGGGGTTTCCGCCCCCTGCTCACTTCGCTCATTAACCCCTGGGGTAGCTTACCTAGCAGGTTTTGCCCGCTTCACTGGTTACAATATTTAAATGAATTTTCAAAATATTTGAATAATTCAAATGTTTAAATATATTTCGATTAGCGATTATTTTCAGCAATTCAAAGCCGTTTCCAATTCCTACTATAGAAAGCCGTCAATGAAATGTAAATGACATTTAAATATTTGTGTTTGATTATACAGAGGCTGTTCGCACATTTTTTAGACGATTTTATTTCGCAGTAAGAAAAAATCGTTTGCATGGAGAATTTTATTTTCACAACAGTTATATTTTTGGAAGTTTTATTTATCTTCTGATATTTAGAATTTTTGTTTAGATGCAAAAATGCGCTTTTAAAATGGCAGTGGATGAAGGATAGGTTTCCGCTCTTTCCAAAGATAGTTTTTAGTGAAATCGTTATGAAAAGCATTTATCAGGAGAAAAACGGAAAAATGTTGCAACAACAGATGAATCTTGGGTCTATTTAAGTGGTTGCAATAAAAAAAGGTCAATTTATTGTCACAAAAGTGGAGAAAAAAAAATTGCTACATGGCTCAAGCATCAAAAGAAAGTTTTTCCAAAGGATTTATGATTGCCACTGGTTTTTCATACAAGCGCAAGATAAAAGCAAAAAATGCGACAAAAATGTCAAAATCAACTCTAAATACTCTCAAAAACATATTTTAATTCCAATTTTTAAAAATGAAAATCCAGATCTTTATCCACAATGCTATCAATCCGTTGAACTGTATCAAGACAAAACAAGCAGCCACACATCACAATCCGCAATTGCTTTTCTAGAAAAAAATGGAACAAAAAACGGGAATTAAAACCATACCCTTCACTGACATTCCTGCTAAATCTTCTGATGTATCACTGTTGGATTTTTGTGTTTTTCGACTCTTAAAATCAACATTATGCAAACACCGACCTACAACGCTTTGTGGACTCTGGAAAGCCGTTCAAGAGGAGTAGAAAAATATACCTCTTCCGATATTATAAAAAGCATTATTATCATAGAAATTATGATGTAGAATGTTAGTTAAGAACAAGGGCTATCAAACTGAACAAATAAATCTCGAAATATGAGTGAAATTGCTTCAGTACACTACATCAAAATCGGCTAAAAAATGTGCGAACAGCCTCTGTATTAATTAGAAACACCGTTAATTTAAAATAAACTAAGTATGCATTCATTGTTTTGCGGACGATAAAATCAAGAAAAATAAAATACAAAAGACCGTTTGACTTATTGAAATTAATATTTAAATGATAAATAAATAAAAATCAAAATTTTAAAGCCATTATGGCGGGAATTTTATCCAAAATTTTTAATGAAACATGTTTCAATTTTCATTTTTTTTATTCACGTGTATAAAAATGTTTCTTTTCATGTTTAAATAAAATAAAGTGAAATAAAAGGTATATTATTTTTGTGGCACCTTTTTAAAATTACACTTTCAAATGATAATTTCGGGAAAAAAACGCAAAAATCGCGTAAAACATAAAAAAAAAAAAAAAAAAACTATAAAAAATTGTCAAGATTAAAAAACTGTTATACATACTGCACAAAACAATTATCTGATGTATAACTTAGCAAAATCTGTTGAGGTTTGCATGAATAGTTTTGTGTCTATAAAACTTTTATAACTGAAATATTTTGTCCAACTTCAACAATAAATATCTCCTGAAATATTGCTTTGATAAATAAACGGTTTGTTTTATTATGTGCAGCATATTTCTGTATATAAGTGCCAAATTTTATGTTTTCATGCGAAACAACTTTTGCGGCATAAGCTAAGAATACGGAAATGACACCATAAAATGGAAAAGGCAGCGGTTGGTAATTTTTATTTATTTTTTTTATTTTTTTAAGAATAGAGAAAAATAACAAAATGAATAACTCGAATGAAACAAATTTTATAGTTTCAACCAAATCCTTTCTCTGGGTGCATTTTTAAATTTCTTACGTTTTTTATTACACTTAAAATAATCTGGAGTGTCACTCACGCGACATTCTCTTACCCTGAAATTTTATATTATAAATACAAGTTGGAGATTAAGAGGTAAGATAACGAGTACTGTTATGTAAACCTATGTTAAACAATTCAAATTAGGCTTCGGAAGAATTTTACATGATAATTAGTTATGTGTGAGAGGAGCTGCCGCCCCCTCAACCCACCGTTTCATTAATGCACCCACATTTATACATAATTTAATTCGGTTATTAAAAAATAATTCTGTTTTTAAAAAGTAATTAATTAAAATTATTATTTCCACAAATTATCTTTTTTGATAATGCAGACGATTTCCATATTAGAGAAGTAATATAACACTAAATATCCAAAAAAAAAAAAAAAAAAAAAAAAGTTGAATTTATTCTCTTTTTTTTTTTTTTTTTTTTTTTTTTTGTTAAAAATGAAAAAAAATCGATAACTTTATTTTAAATTATCGCAGATCGATGGTTCAACCATTCGTTTTAAAAGTATTGGCGAGCTCTTTTGAAAGATACCCATCATGAAAATTTACTCCCCTCGAGTGGGACTTCTCCCCAAGAGGGGTAGGCGAGGCTTCTACATACACAATTTTTTTTTTTCTCAGTTGACTATCTCTATTACAAAAAATATGTATTCGTTTCATTTGGTTTAGTGCAGTCTATAGGTGTTAAACTGTACTTACCTGCAATTTCCCCCATAAACGTAATGTATTTGAATACTTTTGAATGTCCCTGTACACGAACCATTTGCTTCATCTCAGCGAAAAGCTTACTGTACCATCCCTATATAATATACATTTAGAATACCGAGTTTGGAATTTCTGCTACAATTTGTTTTTGAGATATGCTGATAACAGACACACAGACAGACAGACACACAGACCATTCGCTAAAAACATGATTTTCGTATTCAGGGGACCTCAGAACATGTAAATATAACAAAAACTCACATTCGAAAATTTGACCCTAAAACAATACTTTCTCGACCCTATGGGTAAGAGAAAGTAAAAAGAAATTTTGTATCGATGAATATTGATGTGAATTATCTATATCTAGAGTAAAAGCTGAAAAATACGCAGCTATTTTATTTAAATGAGAATTACATGCAAATTAGATTTTGCAAATCATAAATCGACTTACAGGAAACGGACACTCATTTTACAAATTCCATCCGCATAAAGATAAAAATTCTCCGGAAATCGAGGTTATTTTCCGGTAGATCGATTTGCATTAAAGTCGTCATATTTCATAAAAAATACTTTTAAATCGCATTCATTTTAATACGCAATTGAACTACAAAAAAATTTTTCAGCGTTAAGTATTCATTATTTACGTATTTTCGCTAAAACTTAATCCAGAAAGAACAAAATTGAACGAGAAATATTTTCACATGGCTTTCTTCTATCATGAATACCGAGCGCACATGCGGGAATTACTCAATTTGTTTTCGATTTCAGGTTTCGTGAACAATAACAACGTATTATTTTATTGAAAATTGTTAACCAACATAATTATTTTAAAATTATCAGATTAGTCATTTCAAAAGAAAAAGAAAATTCCGAAACCTTGATTAACATAAAAATAAATAAGTAAAGTGTAATCTTTTGAAAACAGCCACCATTTTAGTTTCGTTATTTTCATTAGCACTCGAAAATATATTAACTGTATGATATAATGTTAGTTGCACGACATATAAAATTTCAGAGATAATAATACAATAAATTAAAGAATATATTTTTCAACCAATACCAATTATTAATACATTTTCAAAAATGTTAATCGATTTTAAATTCTATTTCTACTGCTCAGAATTTACCAAACAGTAATATTACTACACAAAATAGACAAAATAATAATAATAATAATGATGATAATAATAACAATTAAAAAACCTCATTTTAAGTTTAAAATTAAAAGGGAATAAAAAAAAAGTTTTCATTTATTTTTTTCCGATTTAATAGGAAATAAATTTATTTTTATGTAAACCTGTATCTTAAAAAATTCTACTGATAAAACTGACATCATAATAGCTTCTCCTGCTTCTTCTTCTTCTTCTTTATTTATTTATTTATTTATTTATTTATTTATTTTTTTTGAATATTAATTTCGATTAATAAAATAATCACCCCCCCCCCCCCCCCTGATTTCGCAAAAGTAACGAGGATGCAGCTCTAACATAGAACGATAGAACGTCCGTGGCGACTTTTATGATTTTTTGCGATTCCGCGATGATTGATCTTTACTTATGCAGTTGCAATAACCATTTAAATTTATCGCTAAAACTGCAAATAATAATAATAAGAATCTCATTAGACTAATGCTGTCATTTTTTCTTATTATATCATTGAACTTAGTCCACGAACTTAAATATTGTCCATTTATAAATCTTATTTTATTATTTATTTCATTTTGCACGCGCGCATTTTATTTCACAATTCAAAATTAGTTTTAAAAAACTTTTTCGATACTGTACATTTCGAAACTGATTATTGTTAATTTTCTTTCCTTTTTCTTAAAAACAAACAAAAAAAAAAAAAAAAAAAAAGAAGAAAAGAAAAAAGAAAGAAAGAAAGAAAGAAAAAAGATTTTGATGAAATTCTGGCAAAAGCAGAATTTAGTTTAGTACTGAGGACTATTAGTTTTATTATTATTATTATTATTATAACATCGATTTCAAGTTATTCATATTTTCGATAGATTTTTTTTATGTCGATAAATGTCCAACTATCGTAAAACTGGTATCGTAAAAATACGTAGATTGAGACTGATAGTCCTAAAAAATATAAATCTTATTCTAAAAAAAATTTTTTTTTTTTTTTTTTTCAGATTGTTGAATTGTTTTTGAATGGCATAGTAATTTTTACATGCTAAATAAATATGCTGTGTCTGTCTTAATATTTTGGGCATTATTGCGCCAATATGTAAACAACATTACAAAATATTTGTAAAAAAAGAAAATGTTCACCATTCATATTGATTACACGAATTCCAATTTGAGAAACTTATTTTTCAGGACGCTTTATAGCAGTAATGCATATTTAACAGTTATCTTAAGTAATATCCAAATGTCAATTATTCAAATAATATTTCGCATATACAGACAATTTAGTTTACATAACAGCAATTATTTTATTTAATTTAGGAAAAATAATCCTTTAACTTAATTACAAAAACAAAAGATTATATCGAAATTTCCTCATTCTAGGTACATTGTCGCAATTTTAATTTAAACATAAAGGGTTAATTTCTGATCTTGTTTGTGTTTGACGAATTTTCATTAATAAATACAGTACCCGTAGATTATTAAAATCACATTCGTTCTAAGGCAAAGTGATTTTATTAGGCGGCTGATTTTTATATCCGGCGAAGGTTCTTGCACTCAAGAAAAAGGTATTACTTCCTAGAATTCAAAAAGAAATTTCAAAAGTTAACGATTGATGAGAGTAATAAGTATTGATTAATTGTTCATTTAAAATAAGAAAATTAAACACATATTCCATATAAAATTAATAAACACATAGTGCATACAAAATTAGTCAATATTTATACATTAATTAAATATTAGACATTTTCAAAAGGTTTTTTTTTTTTTGCTTCTTAGTTATTTCAGAATGAGAACTAAGAATTATCTTTTAATAATAATAATAAAAAAAAAAAAATCACTAGTGACTCAAAGCATTAACTCATTATTTTGATTTTTAGAATACATTCCTGGAATTTATTACTAAGACAAGTGATGAAGCGAGTTTATTTTTGTTATTATGCTGCAGGTGTAAAATTTTCGACAAAGAGAGATAACGAGGGACATTAGTGTGCTTTATTTTATTTTTATTGAAAAAAAAAAAAAAAAAAAAAAAAAAACTGTAAATAAATATATATTTTTTAAGTGCATAAATAGATATTTTTGCTGATGAAGAGGTTTCTTTTCTTTTTTTTTTTTTTTTTTTTTTTTTTTTTTAGTTTATTAACCGGCGATGCTGATTTTATTAAACGGCGGCTTTAAAAGTACTTTGTATTGATTTGATTCCGGTCCTGACGATTTGACCAGATTAAGCGGCTGATTTTATTAATCAGTGAATTTATTAGTGGGTGGGAACTGTATTAACAACAAAAACAACAGTAATATATATATATAAATATATAGTACTGCACCAAATCGTTCTTCTTTTTACTAAAATACTGAATTTTGAAAGCAATAAAATATAATAAGTGTAAAATAATAATAATAGTAATAATAATAATAAAATCTCCATCTCAAATAACGTTAAAAGAATAATTATGAAAAAAGAAAGAAAAATAAACTTAAATAATCTAGTGATTTAAATTTCTTTTGAAACTATCGCCTAGAAGATAAATGAGAATTTTAGAAACATGGTAGAATCATTATAACTCTGTCTCAAAATTATCATTACTGTTATTAAAGTTTCATTCTGACAATTCTGAAATAAATTTATAATAACGGAGACTATACTTCGTTTCTGAAATCTCCATCTGATTCTGAAAACGATTTTTTGAGAAAAGATAATAAATTATTATTATTATTATTATTATCATTATTTTTTTTTAAGCTTTTCTTTTATATATATATTTATTTGATATTTTTAAAAGTTTGACTTGTTAACTTTTGGTATTGTAGCTGCTGTGAAGAAAAATATTCTATAATTACCAATGAAGATGATAAAGTTGTTTCTTGCACTTTCAATATACAAAATTTCATTTATATGAATTTTTTTATATTGAAATTTATGAAATTTCAGTATTAGGGTGACTCCACGGAAAACAGGACAATTATGTCCAGCACGTGACAGCTATAATTTCATTAAAAAAAATTATAATTATACAATGGAAAAAATTTTGCGCTTAAAAAATCGTATAAACTTTAATGATTTTTTAAGCACTTTTTTTTCTCTTTTTTCTTTTTTCTTTTTGTCCGACACGTAACAGCTATAATTTCATAAAAAAAATATATTGTATATATATAATTAACAAATACAATGGGGGGAAAATTGTGTTTAAAAAGTCATATAAGTTTACATGATTTTATAAGCACAAAATTTTTTCCATTGTATTTTTTAATTATGATTTTTCTAATGAAATTATTGCTGTCACGTGCCGGGCATAATTTTCCTGTTTTCCGTGGAATCACCAATTAAAGAGTAACAATATATATATATATATATATATATATATATATATATATATATATATATTATTGCCTGGTATAAAATAAATAAACAAGTAATAAGTCACAAAAAAATTAATAATAATGATGGCGAACAAGTAATGATAGGTAATTAATATATAACAATAAATGAACAATAAATTTAAGCGTATATTCTAAAATTTTAGATAGTAAAATCCAAACATAAAATTTTAAAATTAAAAATAGTAGATACATATTGTATAATTTATTATTTATCTTTGTTGGTATCATACGAAAAAGGTTTCTAAAAGGTCTTTCAGTGTCAGTTATCTGAAAATTTTCATGATAGCTTTATATATGCGCAAATATAAGTGACAGAAACCCGAAGAAAATTCTCCAGCAAATGCAAAATTTTATACTTTAAAATCATGAGACACTGGCATCTCACTAAAACACAATGGTAGAGTGTATATATATATTTCAAATAAATGGAAAGATGGCAAAGTGCATTTTTATTTCCTCTGTCTTTTAAAACAGTGAATGAAACTTTTTATTCTTAATACTTTCAGAAAATAATGCAAGTGATTTCAAATTTTCTGAAATTTAAAAATAATTTAAAAAAAAAAAAAAAAAAACATTACTAGTTACGAATATTTTTTGTTACGCTTAACCCTAAAATGCGCGAATTTTTGTTTTAAGCCAATATTTTTTCATTTTTTTATATACACATTAATGGTTGGTAAAAGTTAGGGTTGTAAAAAATCTTTTAATATTTTTTTTTTTACTGTATTTAGGAAAGTCTATGTTTGATGTAGATATGATTCATTATGTATTATGTTCAATTTTGACGCTGAATACTTCAACTTTATTTACATGTAATTAACATCAGGCGTGGACTAATTAACATACTCTTGACATCGGGCTTGGAACTACTAAAATAATAGACGTATGACAAAGAAAGAATTTCAAAGCTACAGCGCTTAAAACTAAAAGCAAAATTTATCCCCGAAATCTATCCAAAACATAAACATGTTTAATACTTAAGTGTGTTCAGTTACTAAGCAGTGTAGGGTTTAGTATGAAATGATTCAAAAGTCCGACAGACTGAATAATTTCAGTTATAAATTTACATTTGTACTATGTTATGTTAAAATAGAAATATATGTTAATTTGTTTAAAATTGGTAGTTTTATTTATTAGAACTGAATAATATAGTATAATTCGTAAATTTCTTCTGAAACTGAAATTAATACAGGAAACCAAAACCTTTTTACATAGTGAAAAAGTATAATTAACAAATTTTTATTTAAATTACTACTAATTTTCTATCGTTATTTATATTACTAGATATTTTAGCATTTATTTATTTCTTGTGAAATATTATTTATATAATTACTGTTGTTAACTATCCCCATTTACTTTCTTTTTATTTCAAAATAAAATTGAAGTTGTTTACGAGAAAAATAATTTCCCAATTAATCAAGATATGAGCTGTAAAACATGATATCAAAGAAGAAGCAAAATATAAATTGTAAATGATCTTGATTGTGTTTTTCGGGTTATATTTTAAAATGAAATGATATTCATTTATAGAAAAACAGTTTACATATAAGAAACACAGTACAGTCGGTAACAAAAAATGAAACACTAGCAAAAATTCCTATATAAAAAATGTACACTTAGTACTGTTTTGTTAGTAAATCCTTGTCGAATCATGTTCTTAGACTGACTAAGTACATAATTCGACAAGGATTTATTTAACAAAACAGTATTAACTCTATTTTTTTTTATATAGGAATTTTTGCTAGTGTTCGGATACTTTTGTTACCAACTGTACAAAGTAAAAATAATTCAAATTAAGATTCTAAAAAAAAAAAAAAAAAAAAAAAAAAAAAAGAAAAGAAAAAGAAAAGAAAAGAAAGAAAGGAATTATCTGAAAATATTAGATAATTTTAATCTTTCCTTTCATCACGTGACATTGATTAAAAATTAAATACAAGCAGGCAGCATTGAAAAAAAGGAAATTATTTCCATAAGATGAAAAGTTTTGAAATTTTTTATTTGTATTTTTCATTTCCCCCGAATGTAACATTTCTTCTTAACCCTTTCTAAACTTTCATAAAACAAAAGATTGATATTATTCCTGCAATTCAGAAAAATTACTTTTTACACAGATTTTTACCATTTCATTCATTTATACACATATGTTCTGTATGAAGAAATATTGATTTCTGTACTAAAATTTAATAACACACAACACTTTTACAAAAAAAAAAAAAAAAGTATTTTATTCTTCATGATAAACAGCACATCCTGGTCGATCACAATGTGTTATAATCTTAAAACAATGCCAACTTGCATTTGCCTTTATCACCCTCTTGGCAAATATAAAAATATATCATCCTTTACGAAAAACATATTCATCTCTCGAAGAAAGAGCCTCTATTAGCACATTTTCCGACCGCAAACAGTACTTGACAGTTGTATATGGGAATATTTCTCCCAAATCTTTGAAGACCCATATCCCTATACAAGAAAGAAAAAAAAAATCATAGTTTCGCGTATAGCTTCTAAGTGATTGTGAAGTCGAGACAGTGGCTTTTACCAAACCAGCGTGAGGGGCAAAATATGTCATGTCATCATGGGGCTATTATTAATCACGCAGCTTAGCTACATCAATAATTTTTGAGGGGGAGGAAATAGCTCGCTGATTTCTGGTCAGGAGCGAACAGCTTCATCTATAAGAAATCCAATGCTTTTAACGAGGCTTGAGAATAGATGGATGAAAACCCTTTTCCCCAGCTACGACCGTAAGTCATCAGTAATCATCTACGATTCGGGATGGAATATTTCCGAACACAAATAACACCCCTACAGCCTCCCTCGTGTTCTTAGATTGTTTCGAGATTCCTTTTAACATTTGTCGAGATGGTGCGGTGTCAAAGATGCTTATTCAGTTTTGAACACTTGGGGAAAAGCACTTTTAAAATCTTACGTTTGTTGTACAGAGTTGAGTAGAGAGATACGCTTTTCTGCTTTTAGATAAATTTAAATGGTATGCGTGCCTCTCGTTTTCAGACGATAAATCTTTCACTTGTGTATTGCGGCGAGCAGTTGGGGGAAAAGTTGAACTGAAAGTTAATCATTACCAATGTATTTTTAGATGATTTCGAAAGGGCTAGAAATGGAGAGGAATTCATTAGTGTAATGTGTATTTTGAGGCAAAATATTTTCTAGTTTTGTTGTAACCGCGTGAATGACACTCATAATTTAAGACGCACTTATGGAATCAAAGAGGAGACAAGTAGCAATATTTTCACACAATTGTAAGTTTTTTTCCTTACCTCACTTTCCTTTCTCCCTGTACTCTTTGTTCATAAAACCTAATGATGCCTGCCTTATTATAAAGTTCAAATGAGTAATGGTGTATTAGCTTTATATAAAACATTGAATTTGTGTTTTTGAGGGAATTTTTTCAAAGAAAAAAAAAGATAAACATAAGTTATACAATATAGAAAACTTTGTAAAAAGGTACCGCATACAATGATGATTCGAAAAATTAAAAAAATTTCCAATACTTGATCAATGTTTACGAAATATGTTTTCATGGAACTTTATTGAATTAAAATAAAAAGAAGATTTATACTTGGGAGATACTTTTGTATTAAGAGGGAAAAAATGTAAATTACTATCACGAAAAATGTTATATACTCGGAATTAATCACTATTACATAAAAAGGCGATCCTCAATATTTGATTATTTCGAATATTTGTTGAAAAAAAAAAGTTATGATCTTCAAATTTTTACATTAAAAAATGTTTAAATTAAAGTAAAATCGGGACGTATTAATTTAAATAGTGTTAATTTATTTCAAAATACAAAATTGAAATTTATCACCACGAAGAAAAGTATAATAATCCAAATAAATTTCTTTTGCCTAAAAATGGTGATGAAAAAGATTTGAACTATCTGAATAACTTAATTATACGGAAATTTTAAAAGAAAAATTATTCAGTTAAAACGAAATGAGGGCGTATATGTTCTAATTTATAAGTTTAATTATATTACAAAATAATACTTACAACTGAAAGGCCTATAAGATTTTAAACATAAATACCGAACATCTTACCTACTAGCTCATGTAAGTTTGATATACATACTTTTTATTATCTTCTATATTCATAGAAAATTATAGAATTCATAAAGAAATTCAACTTCTAATTTTTGATGCTTTTACATTTTTTACACGTAAGAGTTCCTATGTTTAAAAATGTCTTTCTCTGCCTGTGTAACAAAAATTTCATGGCAGCTCTAGATAAATAATTAATGAACAGAATTTTATGAAGTTTTATATGTACTTAGTTGAACCTTAACATAAATAGGTGTCGATCCACTTTCCGTACATCTAGCTCAACAGGTACTATTGTAGTACCATTTTTTCCCCTAAAAATTTTTAATATGGAAGCAGAGGATAAAATGTGTATAATTAGACACAATAAGAATTAGTTTTAACAAGACATTATGATATTTGAAAATTTTATTTACAGTAGTAATAAGAATATTACTTACTGTACAGTCAACATAGATAAAACTTTTATGTATGTAGTTTATAATGTTTCTAATTATTTAAAAATGGGACGTAGAGGGTACTTCTTTAGAGGAGAGAAAAGGCCATTTACGGGGTTTAAATTTTCAATGTGAATAATTTTCAAAAAAGTTTGGAAAAAAAAAAAGGTATATGTTTTAAATTTAAGAAAAGTAAATGAAAAAACTAAATAAAATGAAAATGCATTTTTTAAGATATCATCTGTGCTATACTTTGGTAACTGTGTTTTGGTCTAAATCATGCAAAAATATAGAAGAAAGCTTTGTAGTGGCTACAGAAATGCTAGTTTAATCAATGAACGAATAAATTCATTTCAGTAAACTGACCTTAGAAAATTGCACCAAATCGCGTGCACAGGAAACATCTTGAAGAAAGCATAACTCATTTGCAGCAATCAAAACAGCGAGCTTATTGGAACAACTGTCGCTCAATTAAGTACGAATAGATTTTAATTTTGAAAATATTTGGACGCTTCCCAGGCCACGCAATTAAGCAATTTCGGCAGCAGATTATTCCTCGGGAAATAATTTATTCCTCTTCATGATGAGAGGACAGAAATCATTTGCTACTTCTCTGTTCTAACTACTTACTTCGCTTATGCAGAATTTAATCAAAATTGCACTTTTAGAACCACTGTTAAATGGATAATGATATTCTATGAACTACTACCGAGAGGTCCACATTCATTTGCATCTCCAGCTTGGTCTTGTTTCCCAGTAATTTTCTCATAAAAATATTGGAATTCTTTCATAGTTCTTGGCATTAATTAATTTTGAAAATATCAGAAATTCTCCGCGGGAACTCGCTTATAAATATACAACTTAATTATAAGTAAGTATTGCTTCATGATTCGAGTGAAAGATTTATGATTTTTCTCAATACTATTCCTATTATATGAATGTTTTAAAGTTTTCCCCCAAACATGTTCAAAGAATGGCTGGTAGCCTTTGGAAATTTACCAAGGACGAGATTTGTAAATGAGTGAATTTAATTGTTTTGTAATATTTGAAACTAGGAAATAATATCAGTGAATGATGCATGCTTGAAATATTTTGAAAACCAATTGCGTAACCACTTTACCGAATCACATAATAAAATATATTGTTAAGTTTTAAGAATTTCATGTACATTAAATGATTTAAATTTATAAATAGTATTTGGTTCTTAACAAATAACTTATGTAAGAAATTTTAAATTTTATAATTTATTTGATTTGAATTAATTTTATTACCGTCAAATTTGAAAATTTTTAAACTTTTAAAATTTATCAGAATAGGTATCCATGTCCTCGGACCCGAAAAAAGACTCTCGCTGAGAGCATTCGGTACAGGTCTAAGTTCTTGGAGCAGATAATTCGCCTTAATTCCAATACCGCTGCACTACCTATATAGTTATCCTTTATATTGCCACGAAACTGTGCTGACTTTCCTGTTGGAAAAAAGTTCATAAAGAAACAGGCTGGTTCTAGTCCAGGGGTAGTCAAGCATTTTATACTTACCGACCACTTATGGAAATCTGTTAATAATGAAATTTTCAAACCACCCACCGGTTCTACAAAAACGATGATTTATTTAGTAGAGAAGTAACTTTATAAAATGTATACAGCAGTGTTCTAGTAAGTTAAAGCATATAATAAAGCAATTTTTCATTTTAACGTTTCTAAAAAGTCAATTGAATTAAAAAAAAAAAAAAAAAAAGGAATATGTTTTTATATCGAACAAAACCCTTACCACCCACTATAAAAGCTGGAAAGCCCATTAGTTCGCGGTAGGGACCGAGTTGACTACCCCTGTTCTAGCCCAGTGCAACAAAACTGTGATTTCAAGCATTATTCTGAAACAGTCCAACAGTACTGTCAATTCAACGAATATTCTCGAAGCAGTCCCATAAAGATGTCGCCCCTATCACAAAAGTCACTATTTCAAGAAAATAACCGCTTGTTCCCCAAGGGTAAAGCAAATAGTGTCAAACACAGTCGAACCTCGTTAACATGAATCTCGAAAGGGATAAAAAAAAATTTCATGTTATCAGTAGTTCATACTATCAGTAACTAATCTTCTTATAACTAAAGTAATCTTCATTTTGACGGGGATTGTGGAAACAGTTTATGTTAAAAGTAATTCACGTTCACAGTGTTCACGTAAACGAGGTTCAACTGTATTCCACACAGCAGGAATTTCGCCAATTTACGAACAAAGATCGAACGCTTAGAACACAGTCTCTGATATGCAATCGCTCAGAATAGATCTGTAAAAAACGCTGATTCACAGAAGTCAACTTGCCTATATTTATACGTTTTGGTGATAGAGTTTGGCGATGACTGTGTGCTAGAGTCTAATGAAAAACTCCAGGTCTCCACTTCTGTTCAACGTATAGAGCCTCGAAACTTCGGAAACCCTAAACTATCATTTTACCCCATATTTTGTCATCCAGTCACCAAACTTATCGCCAAGTCACCAAGGCCGACCTTACTGAAAATGAATGGTAATGCCATTTATTTTCACTTTGACTGTTAAACTATTTTCACTGCAGCAGCGATGCAGTGGAAAAGACTTAATATGTTGCAATAATATTGAAATGAAATATTACTCAACAACTGTCTTGATATAAAAGAATATTAATAGAATATACTGAATTGTTTTCTTAGAGTATATTGCTTTAATAAAAATACTATACTAAAAGAATATGCTAAATTCAATGCATGTATTTACAAGCAATGTTGTAGTGTTTCAAATTGTTCTCATTGAATGCTTATACAGAAAATAATGTTTTGTTGAAAAAACTATACATATTTTATTGACTGATTTTTAGATTTATTTTGTCATCTTAACAATAATTTTGTCTAATTAAACAAATCAACTTGCTTCGGTTAACTAAATAATGCGGTGGAAAGAAGAGTAATTGTCACTGGATAGTTCAGCAAGACGCGTCATAAATCTACATAAACAGCCAATTAGCAAATGATATGTTGAATCAACTAAACTGCTTGTTTAAATCAACAAAATAATTTTGTTGATTTAAACAAATATCGTTTGAATAAAATAAATAAATAAATAAATAAAAATATTCGGTTAAAACAGCAAAATAGTTTGTGTTCTTGTAACAAAAGGTTTTTAAAGCTATATCAATAAAATAATTTGTTTATTTTAACAAAGTTTCTGTTGTTTTTCAATAAAACATTTTTTTTTCTGTGTATATGCATAGAAAAGAGAGAAGGCATGCATCGTGCTACCTTTGCTTATAAAAAATGCTGCCTTTTAAGCCCTCAGATTACAAATTTTTATAATCCTGACTTAATCTTGAAATATCCATCCCACATTTGAGAAAGCTCTTAAGTGCAATATCTTTATTCAAGTCAGTTGCTCACTTAATCTCAAAATTCGAAGTTAAATATACTAAACACTGTAGTCTGAAAAAGGTGTATGATTCTTAAGATTGATTTAATTTGTAACTGTTCAGTTTAATGTATATTAAGATATTCCGCTAAAGGATATATTAGAAAGATCTTCAATTAAGGCAAATATATATGAAAAGACAAAAATAATTTTCAATTAATATTTTCGTTTCAATTGCCCATAGTGTGGTACTAGTGTGACTTAAAACCCACTTCACCTCAACCTCGACCTCACCTCAATTAACATTTAAAAATTTTATATAAGTATTTTGAATATGCTGGTCTTATTACGAAAAGGCTCTATATACTGTAAGTAAGAAGAATGTATTAAAAATAATCAAAAATCTCTATTTCCTTATCCAAATCGAAAATATTTGTCAAGGTTGAGCAAAGTTTTCCTGTTTAATTATTTGTATATTTAGTTTTAGGATTTGAGATTTTTTCGCATTTTCTCGGGTTTTATTAAAAATATTTTAACTGAGCCCTTAATGAAAAGCTGGAAAAAAAAAAAAAAAAAAAAGGTGAAAAATATCAATAAATTTGAAACTAAATATCTCGGTCAATTTTGGGGGCATAGAAAAATTTGTGTGTATATTTTCGTGATTTGTTAGGATGAATGTCAGTTAAATACGGCTATAGAATCCTGTGGACTTAATGAAATATCAGTTTTTGTAATTTTCGAAAAACTGATCTTTTAAATTTCAACCTGCTATATCGTAAATACTTAAATTTTTTTTCAAAAATTTTGTAATTGAAAATATATGTCTATGAGCAACGGTTTCAGAGATAAAGGCCTCCTCATGACTTTTGCACGCAGTGTATATATTTCTTTATATAAATATATGATACCTCATTTAAACAGTTCGAAACAAAAAGACAATTTTTATAAAAAGACACATTAGTTATTTAAAGCTATTTTAAAGAACTGTAACATGTGTATAAAAACATTGTCACAAAATGCAAGTAATACTCCACCCGAAGGTATTAAGATTTGTGATGCAAATACAATAAATCGTATTCAAGCTTTCTAAGTACGACTCACGTTTTAAGATTCTTAATATTCTTCCCATAAAGTTGAACCGTATTGAAAAAGAGAAAAATAAATAAATCTCGCCAATTTATCTCTGCCTCCAATCTACTGGCATAGGTACTGTGCTATTAGATCATCTACAAGCCCTTAAAGGAATTCCCAAAGAAATCCTCTTCAAAGGTCACTGCCGCGAGGTTTTGTTCTCTGCTCATCTGCGAAGAAAAAAAGCGCAATGCATCTTTTAACTTGGTGTGGGCTTCCATCACAAAAATTTTATGCCGAAAGGCTGTGGTGATTTTGTCATTGATCTACTTTGTAAATTGTATTCCTGGACAGAAACGAAATTGTCGCGATGGAATCGAATGAGAAATGATTCGGGCATGCCGAAAGGTCAGAGATACAGGAACCTTTAGGCCCTGAAGATGTCATTCGTTACAGAAATACTAATGGAAGAATCAGTCATGAGCGGTTACACTTTAGGAATATCTAAATAATTAAAAAAAAAATTGACGATACAAGTTTTCGGGCATTGGCCAAAAAAAAAAAAAAAAAAAAAAAAAAAAACTCGGATGGTACAAAGTATTTTTATATTTGTGTCTAAATAATTTTGCTGTAGGCAGATGGGAAGAAAGAAGATCACACATTTCTGAAACAATTTTTCTCTCGAAATATTTAATTTATTTAAAATGTCATTAGAATTTATTTATTTTTTTAATTATGAAAGATAAAAATAATTCAGATCAAATTTCAAAATCTAGGGAAAGGGGGGCATGCCTATCTCTCAATTGTCCATATCTGCAGGGGGTCCATGTAGGTTTCCGTAAAACTATAATTTAAGTATAATTATGAGGATTAAGGAAAATGTAGATAAAAAAAGCAAAATATTTTCGAAGTTAAACATCCGAAGAATTGAAACTTATAAAAGTACGTAGATGAAAATATTAAATTTATTCATAATCTACTTTTTTCATTTTTCCATGTGATGTTTTTGGATAATTTTTATTTATTTATTTATTGTTTAAGTATTTTAATAGGTTATTGCTTTGTTATCTTTCTTTGTAATAATTTAAAATAATCAATTCTAAACTTCATTAATTTATCAGTTTATAAAAAGAATGTTCGCAATATTGGTGAATTAAGTGTAAATAGCTACGCATTTTTCAACATTTGAATATGCTGTTTCCACTAAAAAATTAGATACGTATTATTAAAAATTTAGTATATTTATACCTATATATAGAGAAAAGGCTTTCCCACTAGTTATCTGATTCAGTCCATTAATTAGTGAAGGTAACCGAAAGCTAGGCTCTTCACTTTCTCATTAGTACCCCCTGAGGTTGGCCAATTCAATCGTCCAGTCCGACTGACCTAGGCAGTGACTTCATTCAAAGAATAAGTTAACGGAGGAAGTGCTACGCAAAAATTGCTTAGTGGGAACAAAAATGTGAGGACGGCCCGATAATCCCTGCAGACGGGCAAGGGAAGGCCGAATTTCTGGTATGAACATTACCTTACCCCTATTACAGGAGCAACGGACTCCTGATGCTAATGCGTATGTAAGGCCTGTCTTGAATACGGAAAAATCCAAGGCCCTCGATTGTGAAGTTTCGCGCGTCCTCGTCGATGCGTTCGAGAAATAATTAGCAGCAGAGCGTTCATGATTAATGTTTATTATGAGGACTCCGCGTTCATATAGAAGGAGGTTCTTTTCTGTGAGTAACCTAAGTGCAAGTGTGTGTATCCACCAAGTGTAGTCTTTTTGCACTCATTACGATAGCTACTGGCATCACTTCTTATTCCTCTTGGATCTAAGAGTGTCCGTTTTCATCAATGATCCGGAAAGTAAAATAACACCAGTTACTTTACCAGTTATAGGTGCCAGTTATGCACCAGTTATAAACCAGTTATTCATCAGTCACAGATGCTGACTAACTGAGTAAGATTCGCTTTGATGACTCCGCGTTCATATAGAAGGAGGTTCTTTCCTGTGAGTAGCCTAAGTGCAAGTGTGTCTATCCACCAAGTGTAGTCTCTTCGCACTCATTACGATATAGTTACTAGCATCACTTCTTATTCCTCTTGGATCTAAGAGTGTCCGTTTTCATCAATGATCCGGAAAGTAAAATGACACCAGTTATAGGTTCCAGTTATGCACCAGTTATAAACCAGTTAGTCATCAGTCGTAGGTCCTGACTATACTCTGTTTCCTTAGAATAGTCGGGTCAAGGTCATTATACTCTCCCACTATTAGAGGGGAGAATCGGGGAATGTCCAGTTTCTCCCTTTTTTTATCACGCTGCACTTAGGGAGGAATTATTCGGGGTAGAGTTCTACAAAAACAGGTGGAAGTGATGTGCAGAAAAAGAGAGGAAAGTTTTGTATCTCTTGTAACTAAGAAACCTAGAGGGAAAAGGGGGAAAGTGGATGACCTTGAAGCGCCTCTCTTGAGGAAAAGGACTATAACTGAGTAAGATCCGCTTTGATGACATTTCCACTGTTCCATCCACAGTGATGCCAGATTGGGGATTTTGTCCCCATTTTGGGGAGTTTTGAGGCTTCTGGGGACAATTTTGGGGACAAAATGCTTGTGGATACTTTTTTGGGGAATTCTAAAATTTTTGGGGACAAAATAGGGGAGTTCTTCAACTTTCTGTCAATGTTGGCAACGTAATGATTTATCCCTACGACCAGGGATTTTCAATAGCTTTAGTGTTATTTGGGGATTTTTTTTTTTTAATTGCCTTCATTTGGGGAAAAATCTGAGCTTAAATCCACTTAAATCTACTTGATATTTTTATTTTTATTTATTTTTTTATTTTTTATTTATTTATTTTTAATTTTATTTTCCCTTTTTAGTAGAAATCAAGTTGGGGATTTTTTCGAAAAAAAACCCTGATTTGGGGAAATTTGGGGAAATAATTTTCGACCATCTGGCATCACTGGTTTGAGAATACACCTTTGGTTGCGGAGGGAGTTTTGAACTAAAGCTTTGGGCTCTACATATCTTTGTGTAGGGCAACTTTTTGTGATTCCAAAAGGGAAACAACACACATCCTCGAAAACTAATCTTCACGCTACTAAAATCCAGAACTGTGTCTGTGGGAAATGAGTGTGTTCACTGCACTCTTCTAACTTAAGGCTATAATTAGACACGTTCATTATACTTTACGATATTAACACATCCATTCTTTCTTATTCTAGGGGTTCTACTTAAACTGCAGCTCATATTTACAAACATGTTTGGGAAATAATAGTCTCATAGGATGCTTTGGGTCAAATGTCCAAGCAAATTTGCCTGTAAACGTCTCTAGTATCCTGAGTAATGCAGCTTGAAGTCCCTGTGGTCATTGCTCTGAATTCTGTATTGTAACCCAAAAGCATATATTTGACTAGAGAGCGCATTCAATAATAAAGTTGCTATCCAAAGAATGACCGAAACTGAGGGCGGTTTTCATCAGTCATGTGATAAGCGATACGGTCGCATACGTGCGGTTTGCCATACTCGTCTCATTCTTTGACACCCCTTTTTACGAAAGGGGGTTGAGGAAAGAGACAAATGGTCTTCAATTGTGAAAACTTGAAGCGTTCTTCAAGATTTATACTTGAACATTTTTTGAAAGATATATATGGATGTCTAGACATTAATATGAAATCATGTAGGTAACTCAAGAATTCTGTCCATAAACTGATACACAGAGTGATATCGTGCCAAAATGACGCTGGAATTTTGAAATTTTTTTTAACATGATATCGATATCTATCGCAAACAAAGAGCAGAATATTGCTATAGAACGAAAAATAGCATACAACAGGAAAATAATAGAAAAGGTTAAAATTAATAAAGAATGAAAATTTCTTGGATTGGGAAAAGATCTCGGAGTTGTGACATCTGTCCATCTGTGAATATCCTAAAAAAAATATTTTCTCAAAAAAACTTCAAAAATGTTAAAGAAGAAAATGTAGAGTCCGGAATCGGAATGAATGATTTAACGAAACATATAACAAATGTTTTAGGTTACTTTTAATAACTGACCAAGAGACCAGGCAAGTAATTTCATAGCATCATTCACAAAAATGTTAAAGTAAAAAAAAAAAAACTTCAACAATCAATAATGAATGATTGTGAAAACATTGCTATGTAAGCGGGAAAAAGAAAAAGAAAAAAAAAAAAAAACTTGTGTCTGAAATTCTTTTATAGACGAAAATAAAGATGCTAACTTTTGACAAGACAAAGAAAAATAATTAATGTCCGTGACATTCGATACATGCGGATCTTACTCAGATGGTTTCAATTAAAAGAATTATTTTTATTTCCCATCAGGGTTTTCGCAGTAATTGCAAACGCCAGCACATTTATAATCCGAGGCGAATACTCCAATGATATTCAATTAACCCCACGACTCGTAAAAAAGCAAATCATCTCAAACACATGCCCATCCAAACAAATAAATAACATGTCATGTGACAGTGTCTTCCGAAGTCGCATTACGGCACCAGTCATTCTACCGAAAACAAATATACTACACAGATGAAGCGAACGGCCCCAACTGTTCCCTATCTATCTATCACCCCCTACAGTTCCACGAACGAACATTGGAGAAAAAAATAGACCAGTCCCAGTGATTAATCGACGCTCGCTGATCCTCGATTGGCCAAATGCCACGATTTGGAATCGGTGATATTCGGCCGAAACCCGACACCCCCCGACTTGTGGTGGCGCGACCTTAAAGGGACAAATCTGTCGAACGATTTCGTTAGGGGTTGTTTTTTTCTGCCAGTCGGTGTCGTCTGTCTCCGTCCCATCTATCATCTCCCCCCTTCACGTGACAAGTAAGTCTCCAGAGCTCTCTTTTTGGGGTCCTCCGGTAGCGGAGCCCAACTTGTGTAAACACTACGGCGGAAGAAGGTGATAAATTTATGATCGGTGAGAAACGGCATTCATTGCCGCATCATTCCGAGAAAAGAGCAGGTCCTCTTTAATTTGATTCCTTCGAATTCCAGCAATTTTTAAACAGATGAACGGATATATATTTCTTTCCCACTTCCTCTGGTAAAAAAAAAAAAAAAAAAAATGTGCTGCATCTTCTCCGATGGGGATTCAAAAAGTATGTCACGTAGGTGAAAATCGGAATATCTTCGGAATTTTATTTGGATATTTTAATTCTTCATACCTACTATTTTTTTTTTTTTTTTTTTTTTTTTTTTAAATCTATGATAGAGTTTAAGATAAATTAATTTGTTTTACAACAGCTTAATCGAGAAAAATATTTTCCAAAATCTTAAAAAAAAGAAAAAAAAATATTCAAAATCGCGTTTTATTTATTTATTTATTTATTTATTATATATATATATATATATATATATATATATATATATAAATGCAAGTACCGATTTAGCCTAACTGAAGCCTGGGCAGATTTTTTTCCGACCTTCCTTTACACTGCTTTACTTATGTTAAGATAAAACAAATGGCAAAAGATATTTTACACTTGATTTGGAGGCCTAATTTGGTGTAAGACCCTGAGAAAATTGAACCACGTGCCCTTGCCTTAGCCAGGCCCTGGATAAACGGTCGAAAGAAATGCAAATTAACATTAATTTCTAAAAATTCTCAATGACTAATATTTCGTTATGTAAGTTCTATGCAAAGAGAAATAAACAAAATACTTTATTTTACTATTTACAACCTGTGATTAAAAGCAAATAATAAGAAATAACGTACTCAAAAGAAAAGCTTACGAGCTCTATTTTTTTTTAAAGAACATACTGCATCGACTTACGGAGAAGATATTAGAATAACGTGGTTCTGAAAAAAGAAGTTTTCTATTAGTTCAGAAAAACAATAGAAAAAAAAAAAATCTTAGCAGATTGCTATTATTATTTTTATTATTATTTTCTAATTGTTAAAGGTATCAAAATTACACACACACACACTTAAAATTATAAATCTATCAAAATTATGAATTCGACTAATTGGCTAGAAAATGTACACTGTATAAAAATTTAAAAATATTAAACAAAATAATGAATGGGGATTTTGTTCTGCATTTTAATTCATCAAATATTATAGAATATTTGTATGTTTAAGTAATAATTCTGTAATTGAATTCGTCGCACTATTTAAGTTCTTATGAAGCTATGGATTCATAATCAGAATTTACAACTGCGTTTCAAGTACCTGTTGAAAGTAATTTTGACCAATTCAGCCGTACCAGTTTCCGAGAGGTTTTGCTCTCAAAGCTGGTAAACGGGAAGTACGAGGTTCGATTTCAGGTTGCGAAGCGATAAATCTACTTCGCAGTTTTTTGTGATTGTCTCCGAAACACGCGCAAATATAAACTACGATCCATTAAAAAAACCCTCCCCCTCACAGAGGATATTCTACACTGGCTAGAAGAGTTGGTAGACGGAAGTGGCCAGTTTCGAACCCAGATCGTGCTCGTCGCCTAGCGCGCGAAATTTCCGTGGTTTTCTCCAAACTTCACGTGAATGTGCGCTAAGAACTTTTAGAAAGATATCAGAAGAATATCCCATCTTTGGTGTAGTCAATCGGCTGTAGTCGACATATACACGCAAGTGGCAGAGCATTGAATATATTACACCAACGAACCATACTTGTATCTTGCGGATGGTGTAGTCCCGTCCCGTCTCAAACACGTTAAAATTCATTAGGCAATTCCATTTAAAATATGGAAGAAATACCCTCGAGAAAAAAAAATCTGTAAGATCATTTGCTATTGCATTACACTTATAGCTGATACAAAGTTCATTAAGCTATATACTTATTTTTCAAAATGACGTATTATAACCAGAATTCGCCATTAAAAAAAAAAAAAAAAAAAAAAAAAAAAAAATTATCTACTGTGTTGCTATTAAGTCTAAAATATCATATTTTTAAAATATAAAAAATAATTTTATGTCTAAGCAATATAATGGAGCAAATACCAAAACGCATTAAATTAGTTACCAAAAAAAAAAAAAAAAAAAAAAAAAAAAAAGAACAACAAGAGAGAACAACAATTTTTATAGGAGATCAGTTTCTTGCAAGCATAATCTTTCATGAACGCAAAAATAAAGAAAATGTTATATCAAATTCTTATTCAATCACTTATCACAGATTGTTAATATTTTTCAAAATTAAACAAATAATTAAAATAGTAAGGATATATTTCTCTTAATATAATTAAAAGTAGATATCTCTAGCAACAACTTGGAAAATAGAAATTAATGAAAAACTTTCTAATTTTTTTTTTTTTTTTCCTTTGACAAATTACCGTCTAACAATTAAGAATTTTTGTATCTGTGTGCAATAAATTTTATAATATTATTAAGTATAATAAAAATTCTTCTGAACTATTTAAATAGAAAAAAAAAAAAAATGTATTGCATTTTTTACACGTCGGCCTCGCAAGATTTTAATTTCCCCCTTCAATTTCCCATCATTAAAAACTTCAGTTCAAGGTTGAATAAAAATTTAGCACTATATGGTATATGCAATATGCTAGATTGAACGAGCACTATATGGTATATGCAATATGCTAGATTGAACGAAAACTTGGTACTGTAGTAGCTGTAACCATGTGCGATGGTGCAATCTTGTACCATTATTTGATACTTCTTGCTGAAAAAAACGATCACGTCATCTCACTGGTTACACCAATGATAGCACCAAACTTTGGTAGAACCAAGAATTAAATCATAGTAAAAGGTTTCACCATCTCATGCGTGAAGCTACTATGCACTATGTTTTGGTTCAACCTAGGACACAAAATTTGTAACAGTGCATACTTTGAATATGTCTGGGATTACTTTCGAGATCCATTAATGAGTTAACCTTTAAATGCACAATTTTTTAATTTTGACTGAAAAAAAAAAAAAAATAATAATAAAATAAACTATTATAAGAAGATTATTATACAAGTTTATGCAAATACATATATTTAAATAATAATAATTAAATGTAGGTTTTATTTATTTCTTCTTTGAAAGATGAAGTGTTTCAAAAATGTTACACAATGCATAATACAATCATAAATACTATAATTTAATTCATTAAAAAATAAATAAATAATTCATGCACATATTTTCTTACTACTTATTATGAAGAAAAACAACTTGAATTTTTAATTAAATTTCCAAAAAATTTAATTTTTGTGTCATTCTTAATTTTCACGACCTTCTTCGGACGCGCCAAAACAATTGGTCAGTTTAAATGTTACATTAAAAAGCGCTCAATTTTTTTTTTTTTTTTTTTTTTTTTCCTTCTGTCTTTCAACAGTCTATTTGAATGGACGCAACCAAAAGTAAAACTTTAACTGAGGTTAAAACTTTGATTAGGAATTAAAGGCAGCGTTTCGGTTTTGAGTCAATATGCATTTAACAGTTAATTTATAAGAAATATTTTTATGATTGAGTAATATTTTTTTTTTTTTTTCAAAATTGCGTTTTTAAAGCCTAAAAGAAGACGTAAACTAAAATAGATACGCAGATTTATTTGAATGTCTTTAAGGTGCCTTCACTATAGTTTTTATAAGATTTAATCTAAAATTAGCGAAACTGGAGCATTTAATTTTTTTTCCAAAATAAAATAAAATTAAAATTAAAATTAGTGTTTTTAATTTTACTTTTGAATTCAAATAATTTTGAAGCAATTCCAATATAATTAGGCCTTAAATGCATAGTGTCTCAGAAATGAAACACTGTTTTTAACTATTAGTCTAAAGTATTAACTGGATTGAAAGTTTTTAAATTTTCTGTGTGACATTTAGATTGAGGAATTGTTCTGGCGAGTCCAAAGAAAGAAGTGCACGAGAGTTATAAGTGAAAATAAAAAATGCAAATTTTGAAGATTTATTTTAAAAATTCAAGCTGTCTTTCTTTATTTTATAATAATTAGTAAATAAATTTATGCACGCTATTTCTCAGTATTCAAAGAATATTATTTAGGTTTGTTTGTTCTGCATTGTGTATAATTTTTGAAACACTTCATTTAATAAATAAATAAATAAAATTTACATATTATTATTATTACTTTGTATTTTTATATAAACCTATACAATAATCTACATATAATAGATTTTTTTTTTCGGTCATACATACATATATATATATATATATATATATAAGAACCATGCATTTTACGGTTATTATTGTTATATTTTAATGCACATATATGCAAAATTTCTTAATATTAAGACGAAAATATACAAAAGATCTTTATAATGTTCACCATCCTGTTAACTGCAATCATAAAGGCATTTTCAAATTTTTTTTTTTAAATAAAATAACAAACAATAATTGTCCCCTCATGCAGCCTCATGCAGTAGTTTGACCACCAAGACGACTTTCTCCTTCTTGTTCTTTTTTAAAATGATAATTTAAATTTATTAAAAATTTATTCATTAATTTTTAATTCATACCAAGAAATTTTAAAAAAATTCTAATCTTATGTACATAAAAGGCAACGTGATTAAAATTTATCATTGCTCATTTTTTTAAAACCAAAAATAGATAAACAAAGGAGTTCAAGTAACAGCTAATAAAAATATTATCAAATAATCTGTTTATACAAATTATAAAAGCAATCAAAACTAATTTTTCAATCATATACTGACTTAAGATTTTCCTTCATTTCTTCACCTTTTTTTTTTTTTTTTTAAACTTTTTTAAAACACTAGAACGTTTCGCACCGAGACACAAAAACGTGCTTTTTGATGCCTGTATTATTTGCTACTGTTTTTTTTTTTTTTTTTTTTTTTTTTTTTTCAAATTTTTTTTGTCAGCTAGAGGAGGCTCTTATCCAATGTTGTCGTCTCCTGGCGTGTGAAGTTGAACCACGTCTTTCTCTACTTACCCCCCCCCCCCCCCCTTCTACAGTGTAGAAAATGCAGTGAGCGATAGGGAGAAAAAGCGGAGAATGTATTTTGACTTACGTTTACTTTTTTCAAGCAAGTAAAAAGAGAATTTGGCAAGAGGCTTCACAGAGATTTTGGAGGCAAAAGCCCACAACACCAATATATTCTACTATTTTCTGAATGAAACGTTTGTTACGTCTCAGCATAAATAGATACACTCAAATTGTCAAGAGTCTTATTCTCTGTCTCAGAGAGGAAGGGTTGGATTATTAACATATCCTTCTTTAATCTCATTTAAAACTCAAAATAATAAAGGAGGAATATATTTTTCCGAAATAGCTATTTCAGCAATTTTACTGTCAAACTGCCATGACGAAATATCTCACCCAATAAATGCGTAGTGTTTAGGAGTAAACAATGATAAAATTTAAGACAAAAGTGAATTAAAAAAAAAAAAAAAAAGTTTTTTCTACGTTAGCAAATTTAATTTCGTTTCTTTGAAAAATGTGTACGTTAAAAAAAAAAAAAAAAAAATGAAGAGGAAATTAAAACTATATGCTTTAAAATTTTCAGATGATTTTCACAATAAATATTCGTACAAAACAAATAAATAAATAATAACAATAAATTTGCCTTATTAATTAAATTTTTATTATTTATTTATTTTATCTCCTTTTTTGACAGTAAAACTTGGCCATGTACTTTTTAAAATGACTGAAATGAATTAAAATGAAGTGTTGCTACCTAAATTTCATATTTTAGTTAATTTAAAAAAAATCTAATTGCCGTGTCGAAAAACTGGTTGCACCCCTGGGCTCAGAAAAATCGCCTCTTTCATTCGGTTCCGAATTTGTAACGATAGGACTGAAATTTCTAATTTATTTTGGTGTTACACAAACCTGATCTATAAAAACTGCAGATTGAAACTAATAATATTCCGTCCAAAAAACTTTTATAAAATTTAAAAAGAAAAAAAATGTTATAGTACAAATGTGTAAAATGCATGTGATTGTTGTGTCGCTAAAAATAAATAAATAAATAATAAAATAATATAAAGTAAACAAATGATATTTGTTTTGAACTTTAAACGATATATTTGAACATAATTTAAAATTAAACAGTTATTATTGTAGGAATTCATAAAACATGCAATATATTGGGATTCCACTGGAAAAAGCATAGCCGTATAATACTAACAAACAGCTATTGTTGTTGGCAGATAGCTTATAATAAAATTTCATAAAATTAAATGTTTCAATAAATATTTCTTATTTCAACGAGTAAAGATACTGATTTCAAAACACACCGTTAAATGATTCTGTTAAATGCAACAAGTTTAATTGCTCTCAATTATTTTGTAATGCTCCGATTAAAGCTTCTAAAAAAAAAAAACTTTTTCATTTCGTCCTTTCAGATTCTTTCGTAAAATAAAGGGAAAAAATAAAAATAAAAATAAATAAATAAATAAATGCTATTTTAAGAATGAAAATTTCACATAAATAATTATTTACTGAAGGACTTTTTTTCCATATGCTGTTCAATCCAAATATTTAATCATTTCTTTGCGTGGCGACAGGAAATGTGTTCTAGTTTATCTGTTGCTTAACCACTCTTCAATGAAGAGCTAATTTAACTCTTTCCGTTTGTTACTCATTGCCAACTTTGAAAGAAAAAAAACATTTTCACCCACTTGACATCTCTTCCCTACTCTAAGGAAATGCGAGCGTACACAACTATTCCACGGTGCAGAGAGAATAAGATTAAGAATGAATTAGAGGAGTTATTTAAGTTAAATGTTTTCTGTTCCCATGGAAATGCATTTTAGACACTGGTTATTCCAAAATAACCTTGATTTATTCAGCATGTACATTACAAAGTGATACACGTTTGAAGACTCCTTTTTAAGGACAAAGAAGGGTAATCGTGTAAAAAATAATTTATAAATATATATGGGAAGCTTCTTATATAAATGAGTTATATGCTCACAAACATGCATTTGGTATGTGCTAGAAAATCATTCTCTGTAAATAAGTCAAAACAATGAAAATGAAGGATATTTTAATTTTTTAAACAGGAAAATTAATAAATTACATATTCAGAATATAATATAGACATGGTTTTATTATATTAGCCCTTAAATTTGAAGCTTGAATTACATTTTTTTATCAAAATAAATAAATAAATAAATATCATTTCCTTACATGCAAACAGAACTACTTACGAATACAAAAAAATATTATAGCTCTCTGACATATTTATACTTTACTTATATGGAATTTATTTGCTTAAATGAACACGGTTTTTTTTTTTTTTTTTTTTTTTTTTTTGTCTTAAATGCTTATTTTTGTATTAGGCGAAAGTATTAGCAACTCATGTTTCGAAATCATTCCCTTATTTATTAACATTCAAGATGATTGAGACAGGCGCAGAAGTAGTAACAGTACGCATGTATAAAACGTGTGTTCAAATCTGACTGTAAAATAATTTTCAGATATCATAGACTGCTTCTTCAGTGTAGAAAGAAAAATTCAACAAATAAATTGTTTATGTGTTACGATACATAATATCATAATTTTTTCATTTAAATTTATAAAGTTAATTTTTTTTTCTCGAAAATATAGTAAAGAATATTTTCCTTTGTCCTATATGGGTAAATTTGAGAAAATATTTATTATATTATTATTATTTATAATTACGAATATCAAAGCTAATTATGTTAATTTAATCATTTTCTCACTGGCAATTTTCTCACTTGAAGGAATGATGCTTCAGTTATAAAATTATTCTATTGACTTTAATAAAAAAATATAAAAAATATATAAAGAAGAAAATATAGATATGTACAGTCGGTAACAAAAGTGTCCGAACACTAGCAAAAATTCCTATATAAAAAAAGTTTACTTCATACAGTTTTGTTAAATAAATCCTTGTCGAACCCTGTTCTTAGTCAGTCTAAAAACATGATTCGATAAGGATTTATTTAACAGAACCGTATGAAGTGTTCTTTTTATACATAGGAATTTTTGCTAGTGTTTGGACACTTTTGTTACCGACTGTATATATATATATATAAGAAAAGAAAAAAGAAAAGAAAAGAAAAGAAAAAGAAAAATGACAAAAAGAGAAGTGAAAAAGTAAACAAATAATTTCGTAAGGCAAAAAGAAAAAAAAAGAAGAAGAAGAAGAAGAATTCTAGTAAAATGAGTTTTAGACGGGAATTAAAAGCGAAAATATTAGAATAGTAGAAAATTTCTGAAAAATATAATGAAAAAATAGCAAATAATTTGGAAATTCAAACATTACAACATTACGCAATATTTTTTAGTATTAAGCATAAGGACTATTGGACTATTTTTTTAAAATGTATGTTAAGTTTTTTCTCTAGAATCTTATTTAAAAAAAAAAAGGGGCTACTGACAAATATTTTTACTCTCATCTCTTGTTGTAATGGTCTATTAAAAAAATAAAAAATTAATTAATTAATTAATTATCCCATGTACATTACTTTATTTATTTATTTATTTTATTTTATTTATTTTATTTATGTAAAAAATGTACATTTGCATTCAAAATATTTTCTTGAATAGAAAAATTAAGATCATTAAATTGATAATTAAATTCAAGAACTAATGTAAAGCAACGGAATAAGCACCGCAAATTCCTAGCTTTTCTCTTACTAAATTAAACTGTATAAAAGCGGACGCCAATACTACTTATTTACACTTTAAAGTTATTAAAGTAGCATCACTTATGCTCGTATAATAATTCCCTATAACATTAAACATAGTAAAATTATTCCTACGGTAAAAAGTAGTTCACTAAAATTAAGAACTCAAACTATATGAAAAAATGCAACTAACATCGTTGCTAACTTTATTCTGTTCTATTTCTTGAATTAAAAAACAAAACTGTGGATGCCACACGCATCACATAATCTTTACATTTTAACAAATTTTGAAGATAGCACGCGCTCATATTTTACATAAAAATTAAAAGCATTAAATTCATTTAACTCTTTTTTTCTTTGACATATTGTTCAGCACGTGAACTTACAAAAAATAGAGGATAAATAATAAACAAATTTATACACTGAAATTGAAAATGGCTCAGTTATAACATCCTCCCACCTTTTGATTATAGGTTATAATCAAAACCAAATGTTGCAGGTGTAGTTCTCAATACATTAGTCTTTCAGGGACTTTAATTCTCCTTCCCGCTTTGCTATATCTGACTGGTTCCTCTTCTGAAGTTACAACGGGTTTAACAGTTTGAGCAGAGGTTTCCTTTGAATGGTATGCTTCTTTCAGTTTTGAACTATTATTTGATGATGTTACTTCTAAAGGATATAATCTTTGAATAGGTCGTAAAAGTTCATGTTGCGAAGTTTGAACCTTTACAAGTCGAACTTTCTTATCTTTGCCAGGAATAAGTTCTGTGATACGGCCCAGTGGCCAGTGGATTCGTTTCTTGTTGTCAGATCCAATTAATACAATATCTCCGACAGCGATACCCTTTTCTGACTGTTTTCTATTTGCTCGCTGTATGAGAGCACCCAAATATTCGGATCTGAATCGATCTCTCAAAGCTCTGAGTAGGGACTGCCTGTATCTGAGCCTCTTTGATAAAGAATTTTGTTCAACTGCATCAACATCTGGAAGCTGAATTTCGTGAACATCTTGAAGAAACATAGATGGGGAGATAGGCTTTACAGTCGCATCTTCAGAAAGGTATGTTAGAGGCCTTGAATTCACTACACTTTCAACATCAGCTAAAAGAGTTGTCATTTCTTCGTACGTAAGACAGGCGCGTCCTAAGACTCTTTTAAGAAGATCTTTTATTACCCTAATCAGCCTCTCCCAGAAGCCACCCCACCACGCCGCCGTTGGCGGGTTAAACTTCCAGTCTATGGAGTTGACAGACCCATATTTTTGTATACATTGCCAATCTAAGCTTCTCAAATAATTAGCTGCGCCAACAAAATTTGTTCCGTTATCACAGTAGATAACAGAGAATCTTCCTCTGCGAGCCACAAATCTTCTCAAACCCATCAAAAATACATCTGTGGAAGCAGAGGTCACTAGCTCTAGATGAACAGCTCTATATATAGCACATGTGAAAATCAAAATCCAACTCTTCTTATCGTTCTTAAGATACAAAGGACCAGCCATATCTATGCCTGTAACTTGAAATACGGCAGAATCTTTTACTCGGTTTTCAGGTAGAGGAGCACTAGATGTCCATAAAGCCCTTGAATTAAACCTTTTACAAATCACACAGCTGGCTAACACAAGCTTTACACTCTTTCTTCCGTTGAGGATCAAATACCTTTCTCTAAGCAAATTTAAGAGGATTTGTAACCCCGCATGACAGTTCTTTACATGAATATAAAAAATAAGTCGCTTAACAACTTCATGCTTTGAAGGGAGAATTATGGGATGGAGAAAATCTTCACTATCTTTCCTGTAAGTTATTTTAGTTTTCAAACGAATGACATGTTGCTCATCCTTACAGGTTTGTAATGTCTTCAATCTTTCATCACTTTCCGAAGAGAAAGATTCTTTTTGAACCATGCGTAGAGTTTTTATCTCACCTTCCCGAAATTCAGTAACCGTCAATTCGCCTTTACTCCTCTTTTCAGGATTTAAACAGTTATGCTTAAAGCGAAGAATCCAAGCAACTAAACGTATGATTTTTTCATAACTTGAAAAGTAGCGGTAATACCAGTTATTGTTGGATGGAAATTCAGGTTTCGTCAACATACAAGTAGACTTTGACCTTTCTTTCTGAATTTCTTCCTCATTCCAATCTTCATCGGAAGTGTTCATGTGGTTTCTAAATTCTGCTGAATCTTTCATCCAATGTGGGCCCTCCCACCATCTGATTAAAGCTAATTGCTTAGCCTTGCAGCCTCTAGACGGCAAGTCTGCTGGATTCTTCTCACTTGGTATATGTTTCCATGATGAAGGACTGCTTAATTTCTGAATCTCTTGAACCCGATTTCGGACAAACACAGACCAGCTCTCATTTCTTGATATCCAAGCAAGCACTGCTGAGGAATCGCTCCAGTAATATCTCTTCATTTCCTGCCAACCCAAAGCATCCACAACAGTTTTCGCCAAACGAGCGCCAATAGTAGCTGCTAATAGCTCCATCCTTGGTACAGTCGTATTCTTTAAAGGCGCAACTCGGGACTTGGCAGCAAGCAGAATTATTTCCCCTTGATCTTCCTTTTCTATCCTCAAGAATACTACTGCTGCGTAAGCATCTTTACTTCCATCAACGAAAGTATGAATTGTGCATGCATGCAAGTTTTCTGGAGTGATCTGGATATGTCTTGGTATCTTAACATCGTTTAAATATTTAAGTTCTTGGAACCATAATAGGAATTCTTTTTGTAATTCACCAGTTATTTCGTCATCCCAATTAATTCCTAATTTCCAAGCTTTCTGTAACATCAATTTAGGATAAAGCATCACCGGAGCAGTAAAACCAAAAGGATAAAAAATTTTATGAACTGCCGATAACATACTTCGCTTGGTAATCCTTTCTGTGTTGAAATCGTTTAGCCATTTCATGTTGACTTTTAATGTATCGGAAACCTTATCCCAAATCAGACCCAATACTTGAGTTTCCTTCTGGTTCGATGTTTCAGCGTGATCACCAGTGTATTCCCACTGCCTTAAATCAAAACCAGCATTTGCCATTATTTTCTTTGAGTCCGAGATAAATTTCTTTAGATCTTCTTCACTGTGCACACTAGTGGCGACATTGTCTACATAAAAACTATGCAAAAGCCTTTGCTTGAAACTTTCCTCAAAATTTGCACTATTTTTGATGTGATATTCAATTACTGATGATAAAAGAAAAGGGCTACACTTTACACCGAAAACGACTCGTGCATGCCTAAATACTTTAAGTTTCTTCTCTTTTAGATCTTTCCACCATAGAAATCGTAGGAAATCTCTATCCTTTTCACAAATGCTAATTTGAAGAAACGCTTTTCTAATATCGGCGGTTACACCAAATTTTCTTTCTCTGAAACGTAGGAGAATATCTGGAATAAGCTCAATCAAATTTGGGCCACACTGCAGACACTGATTTAAAGATGGATGGTTAGCCAACTTTGCTGAAGCATCGAAAACCGGACGGATAGGTGTTGTACTACTGGTCTCTTTAATAACTGGGTGATGAGGTAAGTAATTACCATAAGAGTTCACTTTGGTAGCAGGAACTTCTTCTATGATCCCCTCATTCAACCAGTCCATAAATATATTTTCATATTTTTCGTACATGTTCTTAGATAATAACTTAGAAGTTGTACTTCCCAAACGTCTTACAGCCAAACTCAAGTTATCTGGTAATACAGATGTGTCGTCAGCCCAAGGAAGACAAATTTCGTAACGACCATCCTTGTTAATTTTTACTGTCTCTAAGAAATGTTCCTTTGTTTGACGGTCAATCTCACTTTTAGATTTCTTTTCTATAGTATCTGTTATTCCGATCAAGTCCAATCTCCATAAGTTTGAGATATCAGCTTCATTTACAAACAAAGACGTCACCATCACTGCTAAATTATCTGTTGAGACTTCGGTGTGAGGCGCTTTGCCCATCAATGTCCAACCAAGGTATGTTTCTATGGCAACAAGACCAGATGTCAATACTTTTCTTTTGCCAGTTAACATCTTTCCCATAATATCAGCACCAATCAATATTTCGATAACTTCACGGCAATGACTTACATCAGATAATTCGATTCCATATTCTTTCAACTCTTTAATCCACGGACCATTAGTGACGGGTTGAATGTTTTCACATATAGTAATTTGATCCATCACTTCAAAATTACAGGTGAACTTCTCCTTCATATCCTTAACCTTTATTCTATAACAATTATGTTGGCATTCCTTTGTTGTAACTCCGCCAAACAATGAATGCATGATTTTTTCTTGACGAATGGGAGTATAATTCATCTCTTCTGCTATACTTTTCAAAATATAAGATTTTTGGGATGCTGAATCTAACAATAAACGAACTGTTTTTTGCTTGTTTTCGGAGATGAGTTTCACTTTTAAGGTTTGAAGGAATACTTTAGCACTTTGCTTATTAAAATTTGTCATGTTTACTTCGCTACTGACTGAATTTTCTTCAACCTTTTCTTGTGCAGTTTTACCTTGAGAATCACGCAAATCGCACATCAAAGGCACATGCTTCTTAGAACAGATAATGCATCTTAAAACTGCTCGACATTTTTTCACTGTATGATTAGGTAACAAACAAGCGAAGCAGCAATTTTTATCCTTTACAATCTTTTGTATCTCAGTTAAACTCAATTTTCGAGCTGAAAAGCATTCAGAGCTCAAATGTTTGCCTTGGCAAAAAATGCATACCCTTTTGAAATCTAAAGCAGAAGACGTTGTCAATAAACCTGCAGCTGTCGAGTCTGCACTTGCACTGTTTTTCCTTTTAGAATATTTATTATCTTCACGCTTTGTCAAACCGAAGCCCGCTACAGCTAAAGATATTCTCTCTTCACCTTCTACTTCCGTTTTCAAAAAATGCATCAGATTATTCAACCTTCCTTTAGCATCTGTATTAGAAGAAGAGAGATTGGAGCGATTCCAGGCCTTCAAAAAGTCTGCTGGGAAACAAGACTCAACCATAGGGTATAAAATGGAGACATATTTATCAGTGGTAACACCTAATGTTTATAGCGCCCGTAAATATGACTCAAGCTTATCATATAATGAAGTTAATGCAAATCTACCTTTTGTTTGCACAGATATTATCAATTTCAATAACTCTCGTACATACACTTCTACTAGAATATCTTCCCTGCCAAAACGAGCCTTTAAACTTTCCACTGCCTTTGAATAATTGGCGCCAGTTGGCGGGAAACTTTCAACAACTTCTCTTGCGCGTGAACCAGCGATTGTTGCTTGTATTAAATACTGGAACTTGTCCTCTGGGGCAATCTCATCATCTTTATCGATTTGTTCAAATTGGCTCCAAAAAGGCAACCAATCCTTAATTTCTCCGCCAAATTTCCTGAATTCCAGCTTAGGTAAAGTAAATTTTCGTCTCATAGTACTATTTTCATAATTACTTAAAATAGCATCAGTTTGAATTTGCCCAGATGATTGTATTCTCGCCAATTCTAAATCATGATTCAATCTTAATTTCTCTTTCTCCAGTTCTGCTTCTTTTTCCAGCTTTAATGCCTCAGCTTCTTTCCAAGCTTGTTCTTGTTTTTCTTCTTTCATTTTTCTTTCAGCTATAGCATTTTCTAAAATATCTTTCACAAATTCGGGATCCTTTTCATACTCTTTACTATTTAAAATCAGCTCTTTTAAGCTTGCTATTGTGAACGTCGAAGGCAAAGTCTCTCCAATTTCTTCGGCTACCCATTTCAAATTTTCTTTTTTAAATCCTTTAACGGTTTTAAACATCTTTTTAATCTCAATGTAATCAAAATAATTTTACTTCACTTGAAGGGTCCTGTCGCAGTGACTCCAGTATTTTTATGTAAAGCAACGGAATAAGCACCGCAAATTCCTAGCTTTTCTCTTACTAAATTAAACTGTATAAAAGCGGACGCCAATACTACTTATTTACACTTTAAAGTTATTAAAGTAGCATCATTTATGCTCGTATAATAATTCCCTATAACATTAAACATAGTAAAATTATTCCTACGGTAAAAAGTAGTTCACTAAAATTAAGAACTCAAACTATATGAAAAAATGCAACTAACATCGTTGCTAACTTTATTCTGTTCTATTTCTTGAATTAAAAAACAAAACTGTGGATGCCACACGCATCACATAATCTTTACATTTTAACAAATTTTGAAGATAGCAGGCGCTCATATTTTACATAAAAATTAAAAGCATTAAATTCATTTAACTCTTTTTTTCTTTGACATATTGTTCAGCACGTGAACTTACAAAAAATAGAGGATAAATAATAAACAAATTTATACACTGAAATTGAAAATGGCTCAGTTATAACAACTAATATTAAAGTATAAATTATGATGGGAACACATTATAATATAACGATAGCGATAAAATTTATTATTTGTGCAAATTATCAGTACAACTCTTAATACCCAATCCATATAATTTACATGAATCATTTATTAAATTTGGAGATTTATTTAGGGGGTAAATGAATGGGTTTAATCTATACTTAAAAATAAATTGGATATGATACAATGTATTTATCTTCCAAATCAAATTACAGACAATAAAACTTATCAACATTAATTGATAAAATCATGAAGTTTTATCGTCTGACTCAACAAATAAGTGGGTAACTAAATATCGAATAAACTAACGCTGCATGAAGCAATAGAACTAGTGTGTTATTATATTAATTAAGAATAGTTATTTTGAAGTAATTAAATTATATATTTTTTCAAATATAGATTTATTTATGCTTGCAGATTGTTTTATGAGAATTTTGCGGAATTACAAAATTTAAAGAATATTATGATATAGTTCGATTTTAATAGCGTTGAAAATTTTAAAATGTTTGCTATTTTACAATTTTGTTTAATTGATATTTGCCCTTTTCACATGATGGTGGACTTTCAAAATAACATGATGGTGGACTTTCAAAATAAAAAACCATAATTATAAATCTATCAATTACAAAAAAAATTACAGTTTCATTTAGTTTATATTTAGAGATAAGAAATACCAAATTAAAATTATCATTCATATTATAATTAAATTAAGATATTAATTAAAATTATTAATTAATTGTTAAATTTAAAAATACAGTCGAAATTTATATTCATAATTATTCGAAAAAATTCATTTATATTCATTCCCCCCCCCCCCCCGCCCCCCCCCCAATATTTTGGTGAAAAAGTTGGTCCGAGAATCGGAGCCTATTCTACTCTCGATGTAGTCTAATTCTCGCCATTTTGGTTCCCGCTCCTCGAACTATTAGATTTACACCGCTTTTCTTAATTCATGTTTCACAACTCGGTGTTAAATTATTGCACTGTTTTTTGGAAACTGGCTTATATTGCTCCTGTTTGCACCATAGATATAACAATAAGACATAGATTGATCAGCGAGAAGGAAAAAGTGATACCTTTTTTTTTGCGGGAAAAGTCACTCTAATGGCTGCCTTTCCCCGAGTAAATCACACACAAGAATACACACGGATAATTTAATAAATAAAATTTATGAATAATTTATTTACTAAAGGTGAATGAAAAACTCCAGATACAGTTTCAAATTAATTTTTCTTTTTATTCTTTTTTTCAATACTCCCTAATGGCTGATTTTAGAACTTTTCTTCGGAATCAAAATTTTTTGCTCGATAACATGGGGATGATAGATCTATATATATTACTATATCTATGGTTTGCACATGCTTAGCAACCTGGTACTAAATCGTTGGCCGGTGTAATGATGTGACAATGCCGATGGTGTATGTCTTTCTGAAAATAATAAAGCCGGTTTCATGATGTTAAATTTAAACAGATTTGCCTGCTGTATCATTCTAGCCTAGTAAATATTTAATTTTCTTGCATAGAATTTTAATTTCTATATTCAAGTAAATTGAAAAAATGAAAAAAAAAAAAAAAAAAAGGGGGGGGGGAGGAGGATATTTTCTACTGGTTTCTAGAAATTTTTGCTGGAGACCATTTTATATATTTTTTTTCAAATTCTTGGAGCTTATAACTCAGCATAGAATGATTGGAATTGAAAAATGCTTCATGGTTCACATTACTACAGTATGTATTTATTAATATTAAGTACAATAAAATTTCCCAAAAAGACAATATATAAAAAAATAAATAAAATTTATAATTTAAAAAATTTTTAAATCCTCCGTGATAACTAATATTTAAATATTTCCTTTTGATTTTAAATCCTTATAATTTAATAATATATTAAAATATATTTGGGTACTATATTACAGATTTATTGATAAGCTAATTTTAAAAAAATATATATTTTTATAATTCAATACTGAAATTTCATGCAAATTTTTAACATATACACATAAAAATATTTAAAAATAATTTACTTTTCAATCAATTTAATACATTGTTTAACTATAATAATGTAAAATTTAGGGGGAACATTTAAAACTATTTAACTTGGGGTATTTTATTGAGTTTACTAATAAGTTTTAAAACGTGTTTCAAAGAAATGAATATGTAATTGAGAAATATTATTCCTCACTCTCTAACAACTTCCGTCACCGGTTGGGCAAATGACGGATGCCATGAAGGCAGAACCACGTCCTAACTCGATCTTCCTGGCTGTGGTAGAATAATTTGTGAATTAACGCGATTAATTCGTCTACCTATTTTTGTATTTCATCCACTGTCCGGTGTTTGGAAATAAGACCGATTGACTGCTCTCGGGTCCCAGGCCTGAGGGGGAGTGCCTTCCATGGAGGTCTTTCTAAGGGGTCCTAGCCCGTATTTACGCGGAAAACTCCGAATGGCTCGGTCGACGAGCGCGACCTGGGATCGAACATGGCAGCTCACGTTTACCAGTTTTGAGCGCAAAATCGCTCAGCCGCTGGATATCATCCACTGTCCGGAAGTGTACAGATGACGAGGTAAAGATTATCGACTGAAACAAAGGGTAGTTCGAAGGAACCGAGTCATGGTTGTACGGGTGTTCCAAAATTACCCAACAAAGCTTTGCTGAAGTGTTTTTGATGGGTTTTGCAGCATGAAGATGAAGCCTTGTTTTTTCAAAAAGCAATTTCAGGGTATGCAAGCAATATATTTTAAAAATATTTCAGTATTACTTTATGAATTTTTTCCTTCGTTAATTTATAAAAAAATATTTTTCTGATTGAATGATGTAAACTTTTAGCATTCAAACATAAAAATGTTTTTGAAACATTAATTTATCAATGTATCCACAATATGTTTAAAATATATTTCTAAATCGTAATATTGTAAAGTAGAGGAGGAAAATAAAAAATTAGTCAACAGAAAGCATTTTACAAAATTTCAAAAAAATTTTAAATTTTGGATTTTTGTTAAATAGTTTAAATTCTTAATTTAAATAGTTTTCGAAAAATTATAATATACCTACTACTGTTATACAAGGGCAAGTTAATAAGTACGTCACAAAAGGAAATAAAACTAGTATGTTGTGGCCACCACGAGACTTTCTTCTATATTTTCCTATAAAAATTCCCTCAGTAACAATAATTAAAAAAAAAAAAAAAAAAAAAAAAAAAAAAAAGTGGGACTTTGACAAAATTTTGGGTAAAATGTGAAAATTATTCTAAGTTTGTCAAAACACGGAAACCGTGGGACTTTGACAAAATTGGGGGGAAAATGCAAAAATTTGTTTAAGTTTGTCAGAACACGGAAACCGTGGGAGTTTGATAGAATTAAGGGGAGAAAAAAAAAAAAAAAAAAAAAGTGGGACTTTGACAAAATTTTGGGTAAAATGTGAAAAATTGTTAAAGTTTGTCAAAACACGGAAACCATGAGACTTTGACAAAATTAGGGGAAAAATGCAAAAATTAGTTTAAGTTTGTCAGAACACGGAAACCGTGGGAGTTTGATAAAATTAAGGGGAGAGAAAAAAAAAAAAAAGAAAAAAAAAAAAAGATTTTTTTTCTAAGTTTTTTATCGTAAAAAGGAAAAAAAATCGATAACTTTGTTTTAAATTATCACAGATTTATAGTTCAACCATTCGTTTTAAAGGTACTGACGAGACCTTTCGAAAGATACCCATCTTGAAAATTTTTGCCCTATATCACCATGTTAAAAATTTAGAAAAAGTGGGATGGTAACGCAACCTGTAAGACGATTTTTACCAAAAGTTTATAGACACTAATTTATGTCAAGGTGCAACTACATACCAATTTGTATGAAATTCTGTCCAGTAGTTCCTGAGATACAGTTGCCACAAAATTTTGTCACACACACACACAGACAGACATTTTCTAAAAATGGTCAAATCGTGTTCTACAGCTCTTAAAAGGTGTAAATCCATCAAAAACCCGAAATCGAAAATTTTTACGAATCCAATACTTTCTTCTATTGAAGATAGAAGAAAGTAAAAAGAGAGGGGGGAACCGAGATACATACTGGAAAAGCATGTTTATTTCTCCACATAATTTCCATTTACACTGATACATTTGTCTCATCTATTTATAAGTTTTTTCAAAACTTGCAGTTGTTTTGTGCAAGTGTTTTTTACAGGTGTCTTGTGCTGTCTTGCATGTTTCAAAACCTGCAGTGTCGTTGGATTGCTGTCTCTAGATATATTTCCCATTTTGCATGTCGTCATCAAATCATGGATGCTACCTCATGCTAAACCAACCATGTAAATTGCTTGTCAGCTCTAACAATTTTCTCAACTGTTTCTTTTGTCACAATCTCAACAGGACGATCACTTCGTTCTTCACCAACAACTTTTGAATGCTCCTCAGAAGATTTAGGGACCCATTACAGACCGTTTGACGAGACAACCTTCAGACCAACGGGAATTTTTGCAAAAAATATTTACTTGTGGATAACCTTTATCGAAAGTCCTTTCGTCCACAAGAAACGCACAACAATTTGCTGCTCTTTTAATGCAACTTCTCGAGTATAGTTTCTATTTTTAAATGAAGCTGTTTATCTGGTACAACTGTTGTCTCATACATTCGAAAGGAACATGTTACAGTTGAATAGTTTTGCCTTTATTGACATTACTTAGAACCAATTTACTAGAAATTTCGGACCCTTCATATCAGTTTGTGACCTATTTACTGACTTGCCTATGGTATTTTTATGTATATGTATTTCATAGCTCTAATATAGTAACTTAGAAAACATAATGAAAACCTGAGAAAACTCTTTTTTAAGTTTATATAAAAATATCCATTAAGAAAGTGAATATGAGATATTAAATGAATATGGATATGAGAATATAATTTAACAATTTATCATATACAATTTACCACATACTGCAGTACTCTAAAAAAAACCTGAGGTAATCATGGCTTTATTCATAGCAGTAATATATGGTACTATAAATAAATAGAATTTAAAACTTAACTACTTATTAAACTAATATATCTTAGGGAAAAAAAAATATGGGGTCTACCCTCCCTTTAAAAAATCAATGTTTGCATGGGTTTTTTTTCTTATGTCTCAAAATAATTCGTTTATTGAAAAATTAAAAGATTCTTATTAACCTATAACATTTGTATATCTAATCTAAAACATAAGAAACTCCAAATATTCATCTTGATGACAGAAAAGGATTTTGTATATATTTTTTTCATTAAAAAATTTAATTAAGAGGAGGAAATCTTTTGATTGAAGTTACATCATCTATATGTTCAACATATTAAATTTTAACAATAATTAAATAAGCATTATTTAAAAAATGAACTATATTTTATTAAAAAATATATACTATATATATAGCAATATAATCCTAGAACTATTACAAAATCATCTATCTTTATGAAATACCACCAGAAAATGTTATTATTACTATTATTATTTGCTTTTGGAATTTAAAACAATAATTATTCATAAACGGAATAAGACATATACTTGCATTTTGGAATGAAGGGAAACAGAACAAAGAAAAATACATCTCTGTTTCAAAGTTATAAAAGGATATTACGAAAAATAAAATGAAAATTCATGTAAAAGTAACAAAATAAAAAAATTCGAAATTTAAAATTTAAAATTAAAAATTAAGAATTAAGAATTAAAAAAAATATATAAAATCATTTCAAAATTATTCAAACAGCTGCATCATACGCAGTTTTATAAATTATAACGTTTGTTACTTAAATTTCGGTTTTTTATACGTTCTATTTAAATTAATTATCAATTCTCTTAATATATTTTAAAGTATTTTTTTTTTTTCACAATCCTCTATGACCTTCAATAATTAAGTAAAAGCAACTTTCAATGAAATAAGCAAATACTCGTTTTAACAAACAGAATGGATCTGAGAAAACTCTTTTTTAAGTTTATATAAAAATATCTATTAAGAAAGTGAATATGAGATATTAAATGAATATGGATATGAGAATATAATTTACCAATTTATCATATACAATTTACCATATACTGCCGTACTCTAAAACAAATCTGAGGTAATCATGGCTTTATTGATAGCAGTAATAAATGGTAATATAAATAAATAGAATCTAAAGCTTAACTACTTATTAAGCTAATAAAATATTTTAACCATTTTAATTACATTGAGTTTATCGACTTTTTTTTTCACAATCCTCCATTATCTTCAATAATTAAGTAAAAGCAACTTTCAATGAAATAAGCAAATACTCGTTTTAGCAAACAGAATGGACCTGAGAAAACTCTTTTTTAAGTTTATATAAAAATATCCATTAAGAAAGTGAATATGAAATATTAAATGAATATGGATATGGGAATATAATTTACCAATTTATCATATACAATTTACATATACTGCGGTACTCTAAAAAAAAAAAAAAAAAAAAATCTGAGGTAATCATGGCTTTATTGATAGCAGTAATATATGGTAATATAAATAAATAGAATCTAAAACTTAACTACTTATTAAGCTAATAAAATATTTTAACCATTTTAATTACATTGAGTTTATTGACACATTCACTCTCATACAAATGGAGAAGAGGTATGAAATTAATATTGATATGAGAGTATAATTTACAAATTGAACATTGCGGTACTCGAACAGAAAAATAAAATCTGAAATATTCATGGCTTTATAGATGTAGAATATATGGTAAAATAAATAAATAGAACCTAAAATTTAATTACTTAAACTAATATTTTTCAAAACTATTTTAATTACATTGGTATTATTGAAACATTCACTCTCGTACAAATGGATGAGAGGTATGAAATGAATATGGATATGGGAATATAATTTACAAATTAAACAATGTGTTGATCTAAAAAAAAAAAAAAGAAAAAAAAAAAAAAAAAAAATGAGATATTTATGATTTTATAGGATAGCAGTAATATATGGTAAAATAAATAAACAAAATCTAAAATTTAACTACTTAAACGAATAGTAATAATTAAAAAAAATAAATAAATAAAAATAAAAAGAATCATTTTAATTACATTGGTATCATTCACACACTCGCTCTCATACAAATAAATGTAAGATATGAAATGAATATGGATATGAAAACATAATTTACAAATTGAACACAATGTATTCTAGAAGAATTCTGAGATATTCATGGTTTTAAAAACATTGTTACAGCGGATTAAATCACTTTTCTGCCTTAATTGTGCAGTTGCAGTGAAAGTAGATTTACAGTCAAAGTGAAAATAAATGGCATTCTATTAAGATCGAATTTAATGACAAACTTGGCACCGAATTTGGGAACTTGGCAAAGAACTTCGGCGAAAAATGATAGTTTAGAGTTTCTGAAGTTTAGGAGCTCTATGATGAATGGAAGCCAATTTCTGGAACTTTCTATCAGATTATAACAAGGAATTAGCGAGAAACGCGCCAAATTACAGTTATCAAAGGCAATAAATAGAAGTGGATTCACGACCGAAGATCAAATTTATTCAGACAGCCTGTGTTTCAGATCTTTGTTCGTAAAATCCCTTCAGTGTGGAATATCTGACGCTGTTTGCTTTACTCTTGTTGAACAAGTGACTGTTTTCCATGGACTATTTCCAGAAGATTCGCCGAATAGTGCCTTTGTGTTAAAGGTGACATATTTATTAGACTGTTTTGAGAATATTCATTAAATCAACAGCATTATTGGACTGTTTCGAGAATATTTCTTGAAATCACAGTTTTGTTGTACTAATTCGAGAAGTTACGCTGGATAAAGTGCATTTCTCGACTAGAACCTGTCTTTTTTTTTTTTTTTTTTTTTTTTTAAACGAACTACCTTTTTTTAGATAAGAAAGTCGAAAACTTTTCGTAACAATATGATAAAATAAAATAAATAGAAACCAAAATTGAAGTACTTAAATTAGTAAAAAATATTTTAACCATTTTAATTGCATTAATATTATCGACATATTCACTCAGTTACTGAAAAGATTTTTTTTTTTTTTTTTTAATACATCTTTCCATTCTGAGATTGCGATTGTATTAATGTTTATGTATATTTCAAATATATCCTATAACTATTCTATTTTTCAGATATTAATTTTTTTCTTACATGCCAAATGCTGTGTCATTAAAAAAAAAAAAAAAAAAAAAAAATTGTATATATAAATATTTTTTAAACCGATTTTTTGTAATGTTACGAACTCAGTTAGTAATTAAGCATTTTTCATTACAGATACATATGTATTGCTTATTAATACTAGATGACATTTTTTTTTTTTTTTTTTTTTTTTTGTGGTACACGTATCAATGATATAGTAGAAAATCCAATTTTCCAAAGATCTATTTTTCGCATTCAATGTATGTTTTTTTTAACCCTTAGTCTATAGATCCTTCTTTCAATCCTAGGAATTAAATTTAATGAAGAAGCAGGAGGAAAAGAATACTTATGCCCAAACGACGTTCTCCCCTTAATCGAGCGGTGGTCAATACTTTGGGAATAATTAACCACCACCACCTCCACCCCCACAAGGAAAACATCTTCCCGTTCACCCAAAATTATGCTCCTCACGGATAGATGCAAAAAAACGTGAAAATGAGTAATTACCTTTAATTACCCAATTTGTAAAAACGTCTTTGCACCCGTGGATGGGAAGTACACGTTAAGTGCGGAAGAACATGCCAGGGGGACACGCATCATTTTTTCCGATTTTTTTTCCTAATCTTTTTACCTATAACGAAGACGAGTACTTGCCTAAACAATTATGATGAGATTTCGTCTAATTCAATTTATTCTAAGAGAGTTTTGCATACAAATGATTATCGTCTTAGCACGCGATACTTAAGCGAGGGGACGAGGGTGTTGTTCTGAAATACTGAGCCGCATATTCCGCCATATTGCCACCACAAACAAAACAATTGCATTATTAAACGCACTATTTAGATTTAATAAATTCAAAATAAAAATATATGAAATAAAAATATTTTTACTTTCTTCTATATTCAATAGAAGAAAGTATTGCATTCGTAAAAAGTTTTGATTTTCAGTTGTGACGGTTTTATACGTTTTAAGGGTTCCTCAACGCATTTTGACCATTTTTGAAATAATGGATGTCTGTTTGTGTGTGATAAGAATTTTCTATTACCTCTTGATCAAGGACAATCGTACATAATGTCTTAAAAATTTATATTTAACCGCATAGTGTTTATTAACTCGGAGTGCACCGATGATGTCTAAAGTCAGTCTATCAACTTGTGGCACATATCGCCCAACAAATGGCAGTTATGCTGTAATCTCCAAGTTATGTAAAGGCTATAACATGTCATTTTTTATAGTATTTAATTCCCGAAAACTTTAATGTATGATAGGGCAATTATGAAACATTGTACTAATTTGTGATGATATCGGTCAACAAGGATAGGTAACACTGCTCTACTACAACTTATAATGCTTATGGGACAGTTTTATTCTCAACTTCTATGGCGTATAAATGTATAAAACTTAATGTGTTATATGGCTATTATGAAAAAGTATTCTGAGTAAATTTGGAAATACATGGCCGACAGGATCCCTCGTAATACTCACTATCTTCGATTTTCCTATGGCAATATTTTTGAATATATTTTTAACTATGTTTACTTATATTTACTTGCCAAATTCATTTCATAGATCTCACTTGAAAAACTTAAAAAAGAATGCAAACTTAAATAGGGAATAAAAATAAAAATTCCGAGAGTTTATAAATATGAAAAATAATGTCTTCTTTCTTCGAAGTAGCCCGGTGATTGCTTTCCCCAGACTTGGTACCAGACACATATCTTAAATATTTCGACAGTATATAGAAAAAGTAAAATAAGAAAGCATGTATATAGTGAAAGATAAATAGTTTTCGCATACAAAATTTTAAACGTTATGTATTAATAGTTACGCAATTGTAATTAATCTCATGACATGAGACACGTTGCTTTAAATTGCTATGGAGAAAGAGAATGTCATCCAATTTGTATATTCAAAAATTTATATTAAAGGATATATATATATATATATATATATATATATATATACAGCATAAAAAATGCTTCAAATAAAAAAAATTTGCCGGTAGACTCGCATGTTGAACCACGAGTCAAAAATTAATGAAATCTGGACCCGCACCCGGCCCGATGCTGGACACCAAATGAGATTATTATACAAGTTTGTTGTTACAATCAGTGGCGGCTCGTGAACCGAAAATAGGTGAAGAGCTCAAAAATAATATTTAAGTATTTTTAATCATAAATTTTATTAAGCATAGCTTTAACTAAAATTAACTAAAAATACTTATTTAAATTTAAATTTATATTCTATAACTGAATACAGCGTAAAAAACAGTGTACCTCTTCACCAATTTTCGGTGCACGAGTCGCCACGGGTTACAATATAAATTTAGAACAAAGAACAAGGCTTATTTTGTGTTCTGATTTTTGAAAAGGATTGTGTGCTATTTAATATAATTTGAGCTGAGCTTTTCAGGATGTATTTTTCAAATTCTATCGGATAGAAACATAAAATAAAAAGAAAGAATGTGGAAAAAAAAAAAAAAAAAAACTAATACCCAATGAACTTAGAACAGCATAACTTAAAATAAAATACGAGTTATTGAAATATGAGTAACAGCAATTTATAAAGACATTTTCTGATTTCAAAAGAATACTATTTTATTATGGGATTTAAAGCTTTTGAAAAATATTTATGTTTCGTAATAAAAAAAAAAGACAATTTTTTTTGCCTACAAAAATATATCATAAATTGCATAGTTTAAAAGAAATATTAATTAAAGAAACACTAAAAGAATATTAATTATTGAAACTACAGAGACTAAAAAATTTCGACAATACGCATTCACTGAGATTGATAGATAAGCATAAAAAAAAAAAAAAAAAAAAAACTCAAATCTTATTTGAGATTTTCAAAAACACCTAAATTTGTCAAAAGGCAGAAATATAATAGAAAAATGCATGAATTTAATGTTTCTTTCCTATGTAATTGAAGGAACATATAAAAAATTAAACGATATTGTATTAAATTGTTTATTACTTTAGTTTATTTGTAACTCGTCAAAAAAAATGAGATATATCGACTTTACAGTGACATAAATAAAACAGTTATTTTAAGAGGGTAAATTTAAACTTATTTAAAACAACTATCTTTTTTTTTTTTTTTCTATTAACACATTATACTCTGAATATTTCCGAAAAAAATTTTTTTTCACTTTCGCCAACACAGGAAATTACAAATACCGTAATAAGCAAACAAGACTAACTTTTCCACCCTCTCTTTTAACTTTCTTTCTGCAATATAGATGTTTGATAAATGACGGAAAGGACATAGTCCAAAATAAATGACTTTCCCAATCGTTAACCAGTTGTATAACTTTAATGTCTCCAAGATTTTATCCCTAATCGTGGGAAAGAAGTTAATTAGATGAAAAAGTAATTTCGCTCTACTTGGTAGGCTTCTCCTTAGTGACAGGGTCAAATGGAAGGAGCCCTGACATTTTTTTTTTTTTTTTCGCCCCCACAAAAAGTCATTATAGGGATAGAAAGCAACTGTTAGGGAAGATAGCGGTAGAATTCTTTCCTTTAAATGATAATCTAGGATGACATAAAGACGGATAATATCATAAGAAGCATTTTTTTTCTTTAAAAGGAAATTCATCTAATAATGTGACAATAAAATAAATGGAGATTAAGAAAAATGAAAGACTGCATTCTTTTGTACTACAAAATGACACTAATAAGGATCTAATTTTCACAGTATTAATTTTTACAATTTTCTTCATAAACACGATTGCGAGACAAAGAAAAGGTAAGGTATATCATAAAATATAAACTTTCTCCATTGCTTCTCCCGAGGGTGTTTAAAAATTATTATTTAAAATCAAAATTTTATTTTAATTATTACAAAAATTAACCTTGAAAATTTCAGTCAATTCAATATTTATTTATTTATTTATTTATTTATTTTTACAAAATGGTACAAATAAGGAATAAATTCTGACTGTATTAATTTTTGCAATTTTGTTCATAAGCACGATTGTTAGAAAAAGTAAAAGCATATCTTAAAATATAAGTTTTATCCATTGCTTTTGCACACAGTATTTTTAAATATTATTATTTAAAATCAATAATTTATTTTAATTATTACAAAAATTAACCTTGAAAGTTAAAATTTAATTCAATAGATTCTTTTCTTTTTCAAAATCATACAAATAAGGAATCAATTCTGACTGTATTAATTTTTATCATTTTCTTTATAATCGCGATTGCTACAGGAAGGTGAAGCATAACTAAAAATTAGAATCTTTATTCACTGCTTTTAGAGAGAGTGTTAAAAATAATTTAAAACTATTAATTTTTAATTACCATACGAATTAACGTTGAAATTTTATTGTTTGTTTTGTACTCCAAAATAGTACAAATAAGGAACTAATTTTTACGATATTAATTTTAATAATTTTCTTCATAAGCACGATTGCTACAAAAAAGTAAAGCATATTTTGAAATTAGAAACTTTTTATTACTTCTGCGCAAGATGTTAAAATATTATTTAAAATCAGCAATTTGTTTTTAATTACTAAAAAAATTAGAGTTAAAGTTTTAAATTAATTCAATATTTCTTACTTTAAAATGACACAAATAAAGAACTAATTATGATAGTATTAATTTTTACAAATTTCTTCAAAAATATGATTGCTAAAAAAAGAAAAGGCACATTTTGAAATAAGAATCCTGTGCTTCTTCTTAGATATTAAAATGATTACTTAAAATCAAAAATTGATTTTAAATACCACAAAAATTCACGTTTAAATTTTATGTTAATTATAAATTACATTCATTGTATTTCTAATAGAAAAAAAATCATTAAACAATTAAAAAGGCAAACATGGTTTTTCAAATTTTAAGTCTTTTAGTACTGAGAATTGGAAAAAATTACCTTACTTAAAATTATTTACAGGTTTGGACAGTGATTGGACATGTTATTAATACATTATTTTCTCAACTTCATAATTCATATTAATTTCCAGAAATATTATTCGTGAAACTTTAAATTCTCATTTAATTTTAGGCTTGTTTCTTTTCTGAAAAGTGAATTGAATCTTTTAAGATAGTTTAAAACAATAACGAGTATTTAATATTTTTTTAATTTTCAATGATTTATAATTATTATTTCAAGAAATTATAACAGAATAAGTTCTAATATCCAATAAAAATATAATTTTTATTAATAATAAATAAAAAATCTTCCTTGTTGGTAATTTCCATGTACAAGAGCAAAAGTTGAATGAGGTGTTAATAAATTATTTCTTCATTTCAATATTTCATTTTAAATTCCATAAAAATTTCCTATGGAAATTTAAGGTAATTCAGTGATATCAGTTATTGATTTTTTGGTTATTTATTTTTTACTCGCTTCTGAGAAGAAAATAAAATCTTTTGAAAAAAAAAAAAAAAAAAAAAAAAAAGTTATTTACGCACCAGGATACAGGGACACCAGATAGGTGTTAATAAATGATTTTTTCATTTCAATAATTCCCCATAAGTTAAAAAAAAAATTTCACGTAAAATTTTAATTCAATCAAAAATTTATATTTTCAATACTTTAATTATTACTTGGTTATTATTATTATTATTATTATTATTATTATTATTATTATTATTATTATTATTTACTTTTCTTTAAAAAGAACATTCAATTTCTTAAGAAAATTTTAAAATGCATTGGTAACTTCTTAAAATTTTGAATCATTTACTGCTATGAATTGGGAGAAATTAATAATAAATGAAACCCAGGCTTATTAGCAGATTTTTTTATGTATGAGGTAAAAGTATACAGTTTTTATTATTATTATTATTATTATTATTCACACGTAATAAATCATCATAATTTTCAAAAAAAAAAAAAAAAATACACGTAAAATTTAATTTATTTAATAATTAAGGATTTTATTATTTTGTTTTTATACTTATATCCGAAAAAAAAAATTCTTAGGAATGTTTAAGGTCATGCTGGAGGCTGAAAATCATTGAAAATCAGTCTTTGAAAATACTTTCTTAAAATTACGAAAGTTGGTACACATGTTCATTGAATACATCAGAGTTAAACGTGTTAAAAATTTCTTGAAGACTAATTAAAAAAAAAAAAAAAAAAAAAAAAAAAAATCAAATTCAAAATATTAATATTTTGAAATTTTGAAATTTTTCAAAACGCTGCATGCGACTAAGTTTTTAAAATTTTCTCACGATTTTACATTATAGTATTTTACCAATATAATCAAACATATTTGTGCATTTGTTTTGGTATTGGTTGAAAAGTTAACTTTTTAAAAATATTTTTATGCTTGAATGGTGAAATTTCATGCGAATTTTTAAAGTTCAAATATAAAAATATTTATAAAAAAAATTAATTTATCAATCAATCCACAAATTAATGTACAAATGTGTTTAGATATTAAGAAAGTATAATAATGTAAAATCGAAGGAAATTTTTAAGAACTCAGTCGCATGGAACATTTTAAAAATTTTCAAAAAAAAATAAAATTTTGAATTTTATTTATTTATTAATTTTAATTGTTTCTTAGAAATTTTAATATAATATTGATACATTTCAATGCACATGTATTCAGACTTTATAATTATAAGATAATAATTTCAAAGATCAATTTTCAACGTCCACTTTCCCCTTAGAATAATAATGGGCAGTTTGAAAAAAATTGTATCATTATTATTTGGAACTTTAAAAATAATAGCGATGATATTAATAATGAAACTACCTCATTAATAGACAGTTTCAAGGTAAAAGTTGAATATGTGTTAAAAAAATTATTTTTCAAAAAATTACCTGTAACACATTAATTTAAAGCAAATAATTAAAGTCCTGATTATTTCATTTGTGTCTGAAAATAAAACTGAACCTAAAATAAATAAATAAATAAATAAAATAAGATAAGATAAAAATTTTAAATAATGATGATTTATTAAAATTTTTAATATTTACAACGATAAATTAAAATAATAATAATAATAATAATAATAATCTTTAATTACTTACAAAAATTATTTGTAAAGGCTTGAATTTATTAGCTTATTTATTTAAATTCCTTTTATTTTATTATGTATATAAAATGGAATTTAATATCTTAAAATGTTTTAAAGAAATAATGAAATATTTCTTGAAGTTTGATACCATTTATTACTGTGAATTGAAAAATAATCGTAATCATAATAATAATAACTGCCTTATGGAAGTTTTTATTACATACCAGGGTTTAAGGACAAAATAAAATAAATGCTTTAAAAAAATACATATTTATTACACATTCTAGCATATAAACTAGTGGCCCAGGAATCTCAACCTCATATTTCTATAACTCATTACTGTCGTGACTACCTACTTTAGTTCTTATGGATAAATTTAGCATTTGATCATATGTTCCGCTTGCATTCTAGAATCGCGTAAATATTACCGAATATAAATTCCAGATACAATATTACCGAATAATTCAATGATTACCTTGCATTATACACAGCGTTTCGAGTTTCTTTTGTGGAATCCTGTAATTTATTTAATTTAAGAAAAGTGTTTTATAGAGAAAGTATGCTTCAAAGCATATTAAAAATTAATATATATTTTATTATGTTGCAAGCTGCGTAACCATGTTAAAATGCACTTTTAAAAAGTTCCATAGACCATTATCATAAATATGTATATATGTATTAAAAATCATATCGATTTAAGATTTCTAGTGACTTTGTTTGGCCTGTGTATGCTTTATGGTGAATTATTTGACTGACTATTATTCTTCATTGTCATTCTTTTCTTTTATTATCAACAGGATTATATGTATAATTATTGATGACTGCCTTTTAATGCTTATCCTTTTATGTGTGCTCTTTGGCATTACTGCTTGTATTTGAGTCTTCTTAAAACTTAACATTTAATACTTTGACTTCAAGATTACTTAATGTTGGGTTAATCATAAGTTCAATTCTTCTTAATACTTAATTGGTGCTAAAAATTCTTCTTATTACTTGATTGGTGCTAAAAATTATCTTAATCTTGCAGTCAATACTTCTAAATTATCTTAATCTTGCAGTAAATACATCTTAATTACACTCCTTATTGCATTGGCTTATTCTCCTGAAATTATTTAACTGACTTAATGTTTTTAAAGCTTACCGAAAGATGGCGCTGGCACTCTGATGTCTTATGCCTTCCTTCTTCAGTCCTACACTTAAACGATTTAATTATTAATGTATTTGGAACGATTTAATTTAACTCTACTACTTTTAATTTTAATTAACTCTAAAATCTATTTTAACATTATCATTTAATCTTTACTCTGTGTTTTTTATCTTTAATAAAAATGCTCTGAAGTATATTCGATTGATCGATAACTGTCGAGCTTTTATTTTACTTCAATTTAGGTTTTAGCATCATTCTTTTCTCCAGTTGGTGTTAAATGTTATACATGTGGTTACTCAGCTTTTTTCATGATATCACTTTGGTTTCAATTAAGTTTTTAATTAATCTTTATTTAATCTTTGTTTTAATTTAATATTTCACATATTTCTCATTCTTTATTGTTCTTACTGCATCGATCTTTCTCCAGTTGGTGTTAAATGTTATGCATGTGGTTACTCAGCTTTTTTCATGATATCACTTTGGTTTCAATTAAGTTTTTAATTAATCTTTATTTAATCTTTGTTTTTATTTAATATTTCACACATTTCTCATTCTTTATTGTTCTTGCTGCATCGATCGGGGCGTGAAATGATATAAATTGCTATGAATAGCAATATCGTTTTACGAAATCGTTGCAGTTTTCACAGCTTTATGAAGTATGCGCCCCTTGAAAATTATGCTTCTAACTTTAAGCATTTACATCCAATTAATTCTGTGATTTTTTATATGTTTTTTCTCTCTCATAAGTATAATGGTCCTTTTTTATTATCATTCAGGTCGGTGTAAGTTTTTCATGTTACTATCGTAACTCATTGGTTCTTAATCTATATCGCAACTTTTTGTGTAATTCTTTCCTCTATGTTAAATTCAGTTCTATATTTTAGTGCGCTGTTATTGTTTTAGTTCTATTAATTGCTAAATTTTAAGATTAAATTTTATTACGATATCTTATATATATATATATATATATATTGGTGTGTGTCTCTGTGTAGGAGCCACAAACATTAAACACAATAGAAACTACTTAGCTAACTCCATGTAATAATATTCTTAAATATTTGTACATTCTTAAATATTTGTACTAAATTTCAAACTAAATATGTAATTTTTCTGCCCGCTATCGTTACAGAGAAAGGCAGACTTACATCCATCCATTGACGTTTTGGCAACACTAAATGCTAAGTGCATTTACAAAATTCTATATTAATAAAGAAAAACTAATATGTGTGTGGCTCAAAACATTCAAATTGATCTCATAGTTAAAATATTTATAATAAATAGTTCTCCATATATTTTAATAAAGGTATTTTGATAGCTATTTTGTAAATAAATAAATAAATAAATAAATAAAATAAAATAAAATAAAATAAAATATGTTTATAAATATATAGATGAGAGGAGAGTATTATGGAATACCATTTACATTTCTTAAAATAACTTTAACTGTTTTTAATAAAAATCCCCAAAATCATGATGAGTACATAGTGTAATTATTTGTAATAAATTGTCAATGAAAAAAAAATCCAAAAATTTTTTCTTGTTGTTATAAAAAGTTTACTTTGAAAAAAAGTTACAAATGGAGGTTAATATGAAGTAGTCGGGTAATATGGAATAGGTGGTTTAAACTGTTTAAACCATAGAAAAACAAATTAGACTTCATAAAATCATCTTCGGAGAATTTTCTGTGACAGAAGATACATTTAGCGTCTTTATTTTCTCATTCTTCAGTTGAATACATGAAGTCAGTTTCAGATGATACCATGAAATACCTAGTATCCCATAATACCCGACACGCCATCTTTGAAAATAAAATTTTAAAGTGATGGACAAAATATTTGCAGCTAAAAAACGACCAACGTATAACAAAATACAATTCTTTGAGCATACATTATGCTTAACATCAATGTTTAAACCTCGTGTGTACTAGTAAGTTTAAATGTTTGAAAACGTACCTGCAAAAACTCTTGAAAAATCACAAAACATACTTTGTTCTATAGAGAATGGTACGACAACAGCAACCGGTCGCTTCTTACTGTATTGCTTCATGGGAATCCTTCTTGTATAATTCACGGTATTTTGGCGAGATAGCAACACTAATCAGAGCCGAAACCTCGGTATTCCATGTTTCCCGACTATTCCATAATACCCTCCTCTCCTCTATACTTTGTTATATATTTTAAAATTATTAACTAAATTCAAATTAGATAATTAAGCTCATTATTGCTTATATGTATTTAGTTTAAAAACACTTGATTTGACAGTAATTCAATTTTTATATAAATAAAACTCCTTGTGAGTTTCTACATTTGCGTAACTATAAGTCACTTCTCTTTCAAAACAACTGAAGGAACTTAACGAATTTAGAAATTCTATCAGTTATCATTTCAAAAATATACTTGGATCTGCAATTTATAAAATTTATATATTCAGTTAAATAATATTTTTGCAGTAAAAAAAAAAAAATCAAATATAATTGAAAAACTGAACTTAAATAAATAAGATAAAAATATTTATAATCTAGTAAAATTCAGATAAAAATAAATGCTGCATATAATATTGAAATAAGTTTTTATCATATGAATGTTAATATTATGATTATTTTCTTTTAGTTAACATGAGGCAGTATGGCACAGGCAGTGCCGTTTTTTATGTTAATTTTATTGTCAACCTACCTTTTCCCTTCTCCAACATACATAGGCATAAAATAGCGTTTGGGCTGTAAGTTAGACGGAATTTTTATGATTTGTTTGCATGTGATTAAAATATATTTTACTAAATTATTAAAATTTAAAAAAAAAAAAAAAAAAAAAAAAAAGATACGAGAGCCGTAGATTACTTAACGAGGAAATTTATCTGTGTTTCAGCAATATTTTATACTGAATCTTTGAAAATTAGAAATTATAAGAAAAAGTTGCAATTTTTAAATTTGACTCGAATTTTGTCATTTATTGTTGCTTTTTATTTATGTGTCATGCATTATTGTAAATAATTATGCGCTACTGGCTAAGATGTGTTGATTTTATTCATTGGTATACACTGTTAAAAATTTAATTCAAGATTGAGCCAAAATTTAGCACCACAGTATTTGCAATATGCTAGGTTCAACCAAACTTGGTACTACAGTAGCTGTAACCATGCGATGGTGCAACCTTCTACCCTGATTTGGTACTTCTTGTTGAAAAAAAGCACCAAATCAATGTATGGTTACAACAACTGTAGTACTAAACTTTGGTAGAACTAAGTACTAAATCATAGTAAAAAGTTTCACTATCTCATGGTTGCAGCTACTATGCACCATGATTTGATTCAACCTAGGACAAGAATTTTTACAGTGTAGTTAAATATAGTTTCCTAAATTATTGACGAATATTTCTGTTAATCCTACCGATTTTCTTGTACAAACTTTTTTTTGAACCAATATACACATATCGAAGAAGCAACAAACAATTAAGAAATGGTCGTACACATTGATATTCGTTTAAAAATTATAATAATGTATTGCGAAGGTTTAGAGGTGGAAGACGCATAACTTTACAGAAAGTAGCTAGCGTCCGTCAAAGATAAATATTAGTATTTTAAGTATATTTTTAAAACAAAGCAAAGCAAAACTATTAAAACTCGTTGGGAGTTTCTAGATTTGTATATAGTATATAAGTCACTCTTCTTTCAAAACAACTGAAGCAACTTCAATAATTGTGTAAATTCTTTTAGTTACCACTTCAAAAATATACTTGAACTGAAATTTATAAAATTATATATTCAGTTAAATAATATTTTTGAAGTTAAAAAATAATAATAAAATTCAAATTTAATTAAAAACTGAACTTAAATAAATAAGTTACAAATATCCATTATGTAGAAAAATTCAGATAAAAACTAAATGCTGCATATAAAAATTGAAATAAGACAAGAAAACAAACAGAAAATAAATTTAGAAGTTATTTAACTGAATACTAATCACTAACAATTGTTTAATTTATATTTCAAAGATAATAAATCGATTTCATTTTCTGACTTCTAAGATGTTGGAAGAATTTTTCTTGGAGTGACTTCTGTATCTCTTATCAGCAATGTCTTTGCTAATACTATTTATTTTGATATTATAAATAACTGTTATTTTTAAATAAAGCGTTATAATATTAAGTATATGACAACCTTAAATATTTTTCGTTGAATATATTATTATTATTATTATTATTATTATTTATTTTTAATTAAAGAAATGGTTTATCATTGAAATATGACCAAACATGGAGAACCCGTGAAAATACTAGAACTGCCTAAAAAGTGGAGTGAGCAGTGGACTCGGTCATTTATTTCGAATTTTCTCCAGAAAATCGGTGAGTTTGAAAGCCCTTGTAACGAGGTGGACCTCTCCAAACACTTTATCTCCCTAGTACGTGATCAGCCACTTTTAAGAGCTCCAAATCCTGGAGCAATCATCAGCGCTAAGAATAGGAGAAGAAAAAAAATTGCAGCTAGGATATTTTTTCATCGTACATTGTTTCTAATTACAATGATAAAAAATAATTATTATTACCGTAATTTTCATTCGCAGGGAACGAAGAAAAAATTACTTCTGTTTCATTCCCTCCTCCCAACTATAATGTGAATTTTAATCGTGTGTTAAAGTTCTGAGGAAAGTGAGGGTGGTATACTTATTCTTTTTATTTTATTGTTATTCTTTTTTTATTTTAATTCTATTTTTTCGCTTTTTCCCCCTGATCGTGGTTTCCAGAACGATTTGGAACGAGTTGTGTTTAGAAATTTTACCAACGGCTAATTTAACCGAAGCGCTTTTCTCCAAGTGATGCTATGCCATGATAGATGAGCGAGTTTCAAAAATAAGAGTTATTACAAATGAAAGAATGTGGGATTTGTTGAAGGGGGAAAAACAGATAAATAAAAAAACAAAAGAATAATAAAAAAAAAGCAAACTATTTTCTCTTCCCCAGTAATGACAATAAAAGTTGATAGGAAATGCTTATTATTATTATTATCATTATTTTAGTTGCCCACAGTTGTAAGTTTCCTTTCACCATAACAGATCACATTGCAAAAAAGTATTTTTTGCGTGTTCGTTTGCTTTGCTCGATGGCGCCATTTTTTTTTTCCGCCATTTTTTTTTTCTCCATATTCATTATTATTATTTTTTTTTTTTCCCTGGGCTTCCATCATTTTAACAATGCTTGGATTTTTGTTCTAGGGTATAGAGAAAGGGAAAGGAGGGTGGTTTGTTATTAATGTAATTACGGCCAAATCGAGACAAAGAACATAACACATGAAGGAGGGTCGACAGGAAAATATTAAAATAATAGTATTTAATTCCATCCAAAAGAGAAAGATGTAGGGGAATGGGGGGTGAGGGAGAGCGTAGAATGATGCTTTTCACGGCTGTTTTAGCAAAAACACTGAAAAGAAGGGGAAAAAATGTATTTAATTTTTAAAGAATCTGGGAGACGGCAGCAAAAAAATAAGGCACAAAAAATGCGAAAAATGTCAATTACGAAGTGTGAACGCGTTTGCAATTAATCTTTTGTCGGCGCGATGATATTTCGCTTGAAAGTACATTCTATTTACTTTTGCTATATGATATATGAGATCTCATGACTTTTTTTTCTTATTTTTTTTTTTTAAGAAAACTTATATGTAGCTTCTACATTATTCAAAGGGCATATCTACAAACAATATGGTATTTATAATATCTAGACAACTATTTATTTGATATTAATTTTTGCATAGAGTTCATATAATATTCATGCTATGTGTTTTTGCTTTCCACCCCCCCCCCCCTCATCCTTTTTTTTTTTTTTTCTATATTATTATTATTTTATTTATTTATTATTTTTTTTTCTAATGATGATTTAGGTTTTTATTTATTAATGCCTTATTAATTTTTATTTTTATTCTGCTTTAATTATGAATACAAGGGAGCATTTTGGATGTGTGTAAGATATCTATTTATTTTATTTATAAAACTAGCACTGAATTGATTGTAGATACCTTATTCAAACTAGCATATATCATAAAAATAATTATATTTCAAGTTTTAACTAATATCATTACTTTATTGCTCGATTAATGCAGTATAATATTTTATATTATTCATGTTGCCTTTTGGCTTCTTACTATAAAATGTATTTTTCTCTATATTTTAAGGAAAAATATTTTTTAAAGAAATAGCAAATGTGTACATTGCTAATGTAATATAAAGAATTATGATGGTTAACATCCAGCTAACTTAAAGGTATTATATGGTTTATTGTAGGGGGTTGTTGTAAATTGCTGTTTAAAATTATTGGATACTTTAAGCACAAATTCCTAAAATAATAATGATGATGATAATAATCACATTGCAAAGTGCAAGTGGCGTCGAGTCGAAAAAGTAAAGGTCACCAGATGGATTTAGTGTCGGAAGTGGTCGGAAGTGATGGTGTCGAATTAGAAATATTGGGTTGAAAAAGTAAATGTCGCCAGTTGAATTTAGTATTGGAGGTGGTCTCAGTCTCAAGTGATAACGTCGAGTTCAGTTAGAAATACTGGGTTGAGAAAATGAAGGTTACTAACTGGATCCAGGATCAGGTGGCGATGTTTTGAGTGAGATAGCAGGTTGAACTTAGAAGTGTCGAGTAGAGGTATAAAGAGGATTGGTGTAGAGTGTCTCTAGCTATTGGAGAATTAGCTTGTCAGATTAAGAACATGATTTAAGGAGGTTGCGAAAGCAGAAAGCAATTGAATATAACTAACTTTAGAATAAGTGTTTGAGATAAAATGAAGTGAATCGTTTAATAAAGTTTACTTTAAATTGACTTCCGAGCTAAGGAAGATGTTCTTTTTGGAGCACTTATAGGAGTGAATATACTTATTGATCGGCTCTATGACGAATCTCGAGGACAGAACCTTTATGGTGCTTAAATGTTTAGTGTAAATATATAGGCTCCCGATAACAAGTGCTACAGCTTGATGACCTAGGAAGTTCACAAGTGGTGAGAAACCTTTTTGATATACACTGACGGAAAAAAAAATCCCAACACCAAGAAAAAAACATTGTAGAGTAATGAAATTCGGACAATGCATTTGTCCAGTTAACATGTTTAACTGATTAAATTTTCAAGATCATAGGTTGATTTAAGCTCGAGAAAATGCATTTCAAATGTGAAATGCTGTTACATTAATAGCCGGTGTAACCTCCAATATTTTGAATACAAGCCTGCAAACATGCATGCATTGTGCCATACAGGTGCCGAATGTCACTTTGTGGTATGGAGTTCAACGCTTGTTGTACTTGTTCTGTCAATACTGGGACGGTCAATGCTGGCTGTGGATGATGCTGGACTTGTAGTCCAATGATATCCCATACGTGCTCAATTGGAGACAGATCTGGTGATCTCGCAAGCCAAGGTAACATGCCGACACTCTGTAGAGCCCGTTACGTTACAACAGCGGTATGAGGGCAAGCATTATCCTGTTGGAAAACTCCCCTTGAATGCTGTTCATGAATGGCAGCACTACAGGTTGAATTACCAGACGGACGCACAAATTTGCAGTCAGTGTGTTTGGGATAACCACGAGAGTGCTCCTGCTGTCGTAGGAGATTGCTCCCCAGACCATGACTCCCGGTGTAGGTCCACTATGTCTAGGTCGCAGACAGTTTGTTTGCAGGCGTTCCCCTGGCCTCCTTCTGACCAACACACCGTCATCACTGGCACCAAGGCAGAACTTGCTTTCATCAGAAACACAAAATTTCTCCACTTCGTCCTCCAATGAGCTCTGGCTTGACACCACTGCCGTCGGAAACGGCAATGACTTGGAGTCAGTGGACTGCATGCTACAGTGCGCCTGGCTCAGAGCTTTCCTTGAAGTAACCGATTTCTAACATTTGGTTGTGTCACTGTGGTACCAACTGCAGCTCGAATTTCTGCCGCAGATGCAGTACGATGCGCCACAACCGGACGCTGGATACGGTGGTCTTCCCTCTCAGTAGTGCCACGTGGCCACCCGGAACCCGGTCTTTTTGAGACAGTACCATCCCTTGACCACCGCACCCAACAATCATGCACATTGGATACATTCCGGCCAAGTCTTTCTTCAATATCGCGGAAAGAAAATCCACCTTCTGGTAGCCCTATTACAAGACCTCATTCAAACTCGATGAGCTGTTGATAATGGCTTCTTCGTCTTCTTCAAGGCATTCTTGGCTAACATCAACTCAATCTGCCAAATTTCAAAGATCAATAACGATCACAAACTTTACAGCACGCATTTAAAGCAAACTTGATTTGCAAGTTCTGAGTGGCGCAACTAGCGCCACACTTATGCGCGAAGCGCGAAATTTGAATCGATATTATATTTCAGATGTATAAACACGCCTACCAAATTTCGTTTATCTGACACAAGTCTTTCTTGGTGTTGGGATTTTTTTTTCCGTCAGTGTAGTTAAAATTATTGAATTGTTCTACTAACCCGATGAGTATTTATAGAAGCTCTTCTGCATCTTAATAACCCCTTTCCCTTTCAAGCCTAAAATAAAAGTTTGATGTTTTAATTCTAGTTCTTAATTCAACTTCCACACACCTGGCAATATGATTGGAAATAATCTTTCAGTCTGTAACGCAGTCATAACAACATCACATACTAAAAAGTAATAATTAATAATCCTGCCCGATACATTATTTGTGTTTCTGTCATAATTTTGTAATTTAAAGTGTAAGGAGGAAACTAATAAAATGGAATAATTGAAAGTTTTAAGTATTGACACACAACAATAAATTATGTGACATAATTGAAAAAATACGTTCAAGCTTTCAAACGACTACGAAAATCGATAAATATAAAATACATGTAAGTAATCAGTCTTTTTATTTTTTTTAAAAGAGTAGTTAAGGTGACAATAAACATTATAGAGCTTTTCTTGTAAACTAACATCATAAAACTATTGAATTTTACATGCATGTGCATTGAAATGTAATAATATTAAGTATATTAATATATCTTCAATACCATTTAAATAAAAATAAGGTAAAATTCAAAATTCAAAATTTAATTAATTAATTAATTAATTAATTAATTTTGTGTGTGTGTGTTTATTTACTTAATGTTTAATGCTTCTTTTCAATTTCTTGCTAATTCTTAATTTTCTTGCTCAATTGCAAACTATATTATTATTTAAATATATATTCTAAACCTATATGGGTACTTTGGATTCCCTGAAAATTTAATTTATAAGAAATATTTTTATATTTGAATGGTAAAATGCAATGCAAATTTCAGGCTTTTCAAAAACTGAAATTGTATTTCAAAGTCTAAAATATGTCTGAAAATAAAACGTAAGCACATATTTATTTAAACGTCTATAAGGAGATTTGACTACAATTTTTATAAGGAATCAGTATAAAATTAAGTCGTTGGGAGCATTTTAAGACACGAAATAATAATAATAATAATAATAATAATAATAATAACTGTACGTTTTGTGAATTATTGAAAAAAATATTTTTTTACATTTATCTGTAAAAAATAACCTAGCAGAGCTATAAAAATTTAATTTTATCTTATATATATTTTACAGATAATTTTTACTTTATTCTGCATTCAGTAGAAGAAATTATTACATTCGTAAAAATGCCTCGAATTCTGGTTTTTGGTAGATTTACACGCTTTGAGAGCTCCAGAACATGATTTGACTATTTTTGGAAAATGTTTGTTTGTGTGTGTGCATGACAAAAAATTTCTTACAACTGCAGCTCGAGAAATAACACAGATAATTACTTATAAACAGTTGAATCTTATTATAAATTATTGCCTATCAACTTTTGATGTTCCACTCAAAAAACAGGTGGCGCTATCATCCCTTGTTTTGAAAATTTATAATATGGACAAGATTTCGTGTAAATGGACTCAATTTGAATTACATTTAAGCAATAATTGTAAAATTAAAAAATATATATTTATTATAGTAATAGTTAACCAGGGAAAAAAAAAAAGCATATTCATCAGAAGCATTGTTTCAGGCTTATCCTTTCTCCCTAGGGAATATTTTTATCACGAATATTTTCCAAGTGAACTCATCAATATATTTAAAACGAATAGTTAAAGCATAGATATAATATATGATTACTTGAAACAAAATTATTTATTTATTTTTTATTTTTTAGAAAAAATAATAATACATTTCCTCAGATATCGCCTGTAAGACACAAAATTGACTTTTTTTTCGACATTTAGTGTGATAGTTCACGGAGATGAAAATTGTCTGCAATTATCATAGAAAACAATTTTAATAAATAATAAATTTAATAAATAATCTGCACTGCGTGAATTTTTATAAGGAAACATTAAAAAAAAAAAAAAAAAAAAAAAAAAACAGTAATAACTACAACACATTAATTAGAAATTTTAACATGCTTTATTAGTTGATATTGTGGTAATTTTGAAATCAACTGTCCCCTCAAATAATGAGTGACAGAAGGTAATATTTCTCATACCGAAACACTATATTTGTTATTTGTTAATTTATAATTTTTGAAATAAATTTTTTTGTTCAATTATTTCAATAATAATTATACATAATTAACTTTTAATTTATGTGAACGACATCATTATTGCTGACGATTATTTTTCTTCTTAAAAACAAATGCATAAATGAATAGTATAATATTATTAGCGTCCTTTTTATGAAATTTATATTTATACATCTAAATTTTTATACATTTAAAAATTATATGGACTACCTATATTACAATACATGATTAATATGAGGATAAACTATATTGCAGTACACGATTAATGTATTGTTAACTTAGTGTTGCTTATTTCAAATTAAGTTTAAAAAATAACTAAGATTACTTATCACGCGAATAATAACATTCACACATGTCTGACTTCTTTTTAAGGGGTTAGGGGTAGTCAGGATTTTCAAAAAATCAAATTTTTTTTTTTTTTTTTGCATTTTCTTAAAGTGTAATATCTTATAAATATTCTCTGAAAATTTGAAGTTGATCCGATAATTACTTTTCGAGTGGGTCTAATTCCCATCAGTATGCAAAAAAAAAAGGATGTTGCACGTGTGAAAGTGGCAGATCAGCGCGCCAACGACAACACTCGGGAAGGCAGAATGCTTCGTAGGCAACGGCAAATTGATGTTTTGGAAACTTCCACAATGGCTGAAGAACTATTATATGGCCCAGGAATAGATGACTCAGTGTAAGTGATTAAATAATTCGTATTTCTGTACGTAAATCTAGTGCGAAACTTTAAATGCGTTTTTCTCAAAACTATGTTTTTTGAACTGGTGACAACTGTAACTTGAAAACCGCTCAGTAGATTTTAATGAAATTTATACAGCTTTTAGAATACATAATAAACTCGGGCCTGATCGAAGGATTTTTTTTTTTTTTCAAAAATTTCGATTTTTTAAGACCAATTAACTGTAGACTTTTTCCCAAAAATTTAGAAAAAGATTTCCTGAGTCCGCCATTTTTTTAATTTTTGAAAAAAAAAAAAAAAAGCTTCGATCAGGCCCAGGATTATCTATTTATAAAAGTAATTTTTCTTATCCGATTGATTTTAGATGAATCTCCAAGGACTTATCATTGTCACCGCAAGGACCTTTTTTTTGGACTGGGTCAACAGAAACAGCTATAACTTTGGAAATTATAAATTTTTTTTTTTCAAATTTTCGTGACTTCAAGTCAAAACATTGTATAATAATGCCATATTATTACTTTTGTAAAATAAAATGATTTAATAGCGAAAAAAAATTACTGAAAATTATCATTTTTTCGTGTCTCTGACTACCCCTAACCCATTAATGCTCATTATGCTATTGAACACATATATTAAGTAATTAAATTTTACCTTATTAGGAATAGTTTTAAAAATTCTATATGATCTATGATTTGGTTAAAATTTTATTACGATAAAAATTGTCTTATTAAAATATTTAAATTTTAAACCACCTACATTTTTGCTTGACTCACATTATGTATGTTTACAGATCGATTTTTCAGCTTTTCTCCTTTATAGAAAGAAATAGTAAAAAAAGCTATTTTTAGCTTTTCTTTTTTTATAGAAAGAAGTAATAAATAAATAAAGAAAAAAGATATTTTTAGCTTTTCCTTTTTAAAGAAAGAAATCTGAGATTTTCTTTTTAAAGGAGAATCTCAGATATACTGATTTTCAAACGCTTTAAAAAAGGCTTTCGATATAACAAAGAATATATCTAAATAATTTATTTATTTGTCTTTTTACTTTCTGAACTTCCGGCAATTCCTCTTCTAAATCTTCTTTAGAATTAAAAAATATACTTCAAAGATTTTTAAGTGACTGTTATTTAACAAAGTTGTAGGCAAGTTTCATATGAAGTTTTTAACATTTGAGAACAGTCTTATATTTGAATATTTTGACAAGCGTAGAAGAGTTAGTGCAAATTTTTAAATTGGTACGGTGTTTACCTTTTCAGACAAAGAAATAATTTCATCTCGATTATTAATGCTTAAATTACTCTGAATTTGAAGAGATGCATGAGCTTAAAACACTTTTTTCTTTTTCTTTTCTTTTTCTTTTTTTTTTTTTACTGTACCAAAAAAATATAGTATGTATAAAATTGTATAAAATAGTATCAAGTATAAAGATTTTTCTACGAGATTCACTCAAAAATAGTTAGTTTACTTTAATCTTCCAATGCAAGATTCTTTTTTTTTTTCTTTTTAATTTTTTTGCATTATCTATAGAAAAAATAGGATAATAATCTTACGCTACATTTTTCCTCTTCTAAAAATATACAATTTTTATGAATATTTATTAGAAAGAAAAATTCGAAGTAATTCTTTCATCATTTTCGTAAGAATTCGTGGTAATGAGTTAAATCATAATGGGGGATAAAATGAAAAAGAGCGATGTCTGATTCAAGCTTAAGAATCTTTTTCTCGCGCATTAAAAAATGATTGCTACTTTGAATAATTAAAACTAAAATTCTGAAGTTTAGAACTCGAATACTTCAATTCGAAACTTCAAACACGGTAAATTTTTACAGAATATGAAAAAAGGTTTTCTACAGAGAAAGTTCACTTGGTTACATTCTACAGGTGGATATGATATTACGAGTCAAACTAAGCATTTAGAATATATATGTGTATATATATATATATATACACTATCTACCAATAAGTATTTGGACACTTTCGAATTTGAACGTTTTATCAAATATCTAGAAAAGTCCATCTTGAAACTTTGGTAGTGTAGAGAACATGTTATACTTCATATGTTTCAGCAAAAGCTGGGTCCTGAAAAGAAAAAGAGAATCAGTAAAAAATTAAACAAAAATTGAAATGTTTTGTATCTCCCTGTAAAGAGTAATGCTTTAAATGGGTTTTGGCTGCAGCATGTGATGATGAGGATTTTTCTCAATATATGTATAATTTTTTATGAGGCTACCAAATATATTCAAAAAGATATAACAACCTTTTTTTTTTTTTTTTTTTTTTTTTTTTTTTTTTTAACTGAAACAAAACAAAACAAAACAAATCCTCTTTCTTAATTATAACACGTAGGGTATTAAACCGAGTGCAAGGCCATTTTTAGGAAATTTGGCACACAATATTAGACACAGCATACTGCAATCAGAATGCAAAAATGTGAAATATCTTACGAAATGCATTTTTACTAAATAATTTTCAACTACGCATGAGCCTAGCTTTTAAAAATTTCATTTGCATAATTTAATAGCCAGAAGTATTGAGCAATTTATATGAAAACCTAAAAAAAATATCGTGTAAATTCAAAAAGCTATGAAAGATAGAAGGAATAGAATTTCAGTTCTTCTTCTTCTTCTTCTTAAAAAAAAAAAAGGAGATGATAGGGGGTTTATCAATATTTATTTACAATCGGCGAACACTCTATTACCATTGGGCACTGATCGAATCAAAATAAAAATGTGAGTTCAACCCCTTATAGTTTAGCTTTTATTGTGAGAAAACTGAAATTTTGTTCATTCTATTTTTCATAACTTTTTGAATTTACCTGATATTTGTTTTAGGTTTTCATAAAAGTTCTCAATCCTTTTGTCTATTAAATTATGCAAATGATTTTTTTTTTTTTTTTTTTTTTTAATCTAGCGCATACGTAGTTATAACTAATTTAGTAAAAATGCTCATACTTCGTAAGATATCGACCATTATTGCATTATGATTGCAGTATGCTGTGTCTAATGTAGTATGCCAAATTATCTAAAAATGACTTTGCAATGGGTCTAATACTCTACGTGTTATAATTAAAAAGTGGATTTATTTTTATTTTATTTATTTATTTATGTATGTATTTTATTTTTTATTTTTTGCAATTTTTTAATAAAACCGTTATAAAAATTTATACAGATAATGAGAAAAACTTTCATAATCACATGCTACAGCCAAAACGCATTTGTAGCATTACTTTTTACAGGGTGATCCAAAACATTTTGCTTTTTGTTTAACTTTTTTACTGATCCCCTTTTCCTCTTCAGGACACAATTTTTGCTGAAATATATGAGGCATAAAATGTTCTTTACACTACTAAAGTTCCAAGATGATTCCAAAAGAACTTTTCTAGGTATTTGACAAAACGTCTAAATTCGAAAGTGTCCAAATATGTATTGGTAGATAATGTATATATATATATATATATATATATGTGTGTGTGTGTGTGTGTGTGTGTGTGTGTGTGTATGAATATATATATACGCATGAAGAAAAAGGAAAAGAACAATAGGCAATGTTATTCTTCGTAACTATTGTAGGAAACGAGATTCCATTTATTCGTCTATGAAAACAATAGTTTATAATGATTGGAAGGAAATAAAAGGCTAAAATTTAAATCAAATCATCTGCTGAGCTATATTTCATAAACATAATTCCCTAAGACTAACCAAGTTAAGATTTATAATAATTATTTTATGACTAATAATCAGAAAAAAATTTTGTACATTTTCGTTTAATTTATTTACACAATGTGCAGAAACTTATTCTAGAAGATATATGGTAACTGTATCAGAAATGGACAATTTCTGTAAATTTCGTGTACTTAATTTTAGAAGTTGTAATTATAACGAGAGATCGATACCTCAATTAACTCTTTCTGTACAAAACTGTACTGCGGAAGACAATAAATTAATCATTTTTATACTCGAAAAATTAATTTTCTCCGAAGTTTGAATACGCTAATAACAGATGCTTTAAAACTCATTAGCGAACCCTTTGGATTTATTCAGAAAAAACGAAATAAAACCCAAAATTGGTGAAAATGTATAGTTAATAAACAAAGTATACGCATTTTCTATTTTATCAGTGCGTTAAAAGAGTGTACACGCGCGCACACACATATATACTATAAAGTTATTTTTCAATATTTTTCAATTTTTATAATATTTGTTGCTTCGCATAATGCTTCATTTCCATATGTAATAATTTATTAATTCAAACCTTCCTCCCTGGTGTTTGATCATTATAATAATTAATTATTATTATGATTTTTGCTTTTTGCTTTTTATCATTATTATATAAGCTTGTACAAGTTGAAAATAAAATATCTGAAAAGTTAAACAGCTTCAATAACACACTATTTTATCTAAAATGAGTCTTAAGAGTCCTCTCCACTTATCGCCCCCAGAAACCAAAGCCAATGTTATTCTATGAAGAATTTTGCCCCATTATAACTTATTAACTAATATATATATTTAAAATCTGTTTTCACATTCAGAAACTTCACAACTATTAAATAATTTATCGCTTTCTAAAATTATTATTTTTTTTAATTTTTAGTATTTTATTTTAAGGTTGTAAAATGCGAATTTTCACAATGTGAATATTTTCCTTTTTGAGCTTAAAAACGAAATCTTAAAAAAAAAAAAAAAAAATTAGAAAGCGATAAATTGTTTAATAGTTGTGTGAAGTTTCGGAAAGTGAAAACGGAATTTAAAAATATGTATTAGTTAAGGAATTATAATGGGCAAAATTTCCCATAGAATAACATTGGCTTCGGCTTTCGGAGACGTTAGGTAGAGAGTCCCCTTAATTTGAAAATAACACTTTAATTACGCCAATATGTAATCTCATAAATAAACAAATATAGCCAGTCTTATTTCTTTCAGATATTTGCTGAAATTCTGCCTGTCATTTCCAAAAAAAAAAAAAAAAAAAAAAAAAAAATGCAGATCTCTTCTCAAAATTTTGAAAAAATAAATAAATAAATAAACAAAAATTAAAAAAATTAATTAATTTTTTTTCAGTTAAAAATGTTATTCTAAGACTGGTGACTTGAAGCATTTGTAATTCAAGTCATTAACAGTAGAGGAATGTAACATATACCATGAACACTGCTCGAACCTATGCCAGAAGGAGAAAGCTTGTTTCCAATGTTTAAATTTTAAAATATCACTAGTGGTACACTGTCCACTACTGGGACTTTTTATATCATTTTTATAAAATTTCGATTTTAATCTACCCTATCTTTAATTGAAATTTTATAGTATCGGTCTTCTTTATTAATTTCGTCAATAAAAAGTGAAAACATTAACTCAGAACTGTGAAAATGAAGAAAGGTAAGAAATTTTCTAACATTTTGTATGTTTTTTCTCAGACTTTTTATAATTTTTTATTTATTTACTTTTTGTTTTTAACACAAAGAGAAATTATGAATCACTTTGTATTCGAAAATATTACGTTTTATTTTAAAACATACAAAAATTATACAACGTGTTTTAGAAATCAGCTACCCGTTTTCTGAGCTAGAGTCCTGAATCGGGTTTGATGCGGGTCGAGTTAGCATTAATGTTTGACCCACGGGTATATCCGCAAAATATTTTTCTGAAGAATTTCTCAGGCTACTTTTTTATGAATATAATGTATTGAATGTAGAGATTGGATGACATTCTCTTCCCATAGAGTTTAAAGCAACATGATTCATAAGATAAATATACTTCGTAAAAAAAAAAAAAAAAAAAAAAAAAAAAAATGGGCGGCACTGAAATTGCTTAAAGGAAATTTAGTTAAAATATAAAATTTTTTAGATATAAATAAAAGTTAAGGGGTGTATCACTCTTAAAATTTGGTATTATAACAGAATTTGCCCAAATGTGTTTATAATAAATTAGTGAGTCGACTCTTTAAAAATGATTTATGCTATTAATTAACTTATGATCTCTTTTCTATCTTTTTTTTTTTTTTTTTTTTTGGTTAATGCTGTATTGCAATTTCATTCAGGAGAAATTCTATTGTTTGGGGGTTATTTCATTAAACAGAAACGTTACAATCACTTAACAGATAGAAAATCAAAAAAGGCGAATGTTTCAGAAAGGTATCGGAGAGCATACTTAAATGTGTTAAGTTTTTGAAAGATTGTAAGCTTTTTGCAACATAACTGAAACATTCTGTGCTATATGGGTATTGTTCCTTTGTGAAAAAATATGTATATAAATGTGGTACATTTACTAAAAATATGTACTCTACCAATTTTTAAGCAAGTCGTTTCAACCGGGTCATTTTTTACAATTCTTTTTTAGGACAAATATATTTTTTGCCCCCTCCCCCTCCACATAATTTTTCATTATTAACTTATAAGATTTCCATTATTCCCTTCAATTTTAGATTTGATATGGCATATTTTATAAATTTTATTGCAGTTTATACTGGACATTTTTTAAAACCAAGAGTAATATACGATAGTTTTTCTATAATATAGACATAGTAGCGATATACATTAGTAATGATATGTAATATGGAAAAAAAAAAAAATCGCGAGGGTTCCAATAAATTTAATAATGCAACATTGATCAAATCATTCTTCAGATTAAAGTAAGAAGAGAAAAAAATGTCCAAACTTTCCAGCTAGCAAACTACGTAGAATATAGGGAATATTTCATTTTTCTGAATTACATGTCAAACAAAATCACTTCAGGAAGAACTCGTTAGCATCAAATATGGAACTTTCTGATCCCTATACCAGTTTTTTGAATTTATTCCCTTTTTTTTCTTCATGTATTATTATTAATTCCGTACGGCGGCGAGAAAAATAATCCCCGGGATTCTTTAAAAGAGGAAAGTCGTTGCAATTTGTATTTCTAGATCTTTCCAAATCAGGTGTTTTGCAGAAGAAAAGGGTTGTTCGGAATTAAAGCCATTTTCAATCTTGGTTCTAGAAAGAAGATTTCTTCTTTTTCCCTCTTTTTTTGCCCTACTTTTTGAATATGAGGAGAAAGGGAATACTGAATGTTTGGTGATTCATTAACGTCTAAAAGAATTCCAGATTGCTCACCTTTCCAGGCGGGCCAAAGCTCATCTCCACGCATTGATCGGAAAATTCGGCAAAGGTTTAAATTAAAGAATCTCTCAAGGGAAAAGCATATTCTAGTTCTCCAACCAAAACATGAGGCACGAGAGGGGATAGAAAATAATCCAGCCCTTCACTCTTCACATATAAGTTCATTACTAGAAAGAATAAACATGGTGGAGAGAGTTGGGGAAGTACAGTAATCTACCGATATGACAGCTGGAATTAAAATTATGCGTAAAGTCACCTTATGCGCTCAGCTCCCATTTTTTTTTTTTTTCTTTCTTTTTTTCAACCTTCGGGAGTATTTATTTATTATTTTTTCAACCTCACCCCACCTCAACCTCACATCACGATGTGTCGGTAATGTCGGTCGAATACCAAAAGATTAAAAACTAATTGTCGCTCGAACCCGTTTACGCTGCTGTGATTGGAAGAAAATACTACAAGCAGGGTGATAATTAGTACGCAAAAAATGATTAATATGGCGAAGAAATTTGTCCGAAAAACTTTTTCTGAGGGCTGTTTCTGACGCATATATACGTCGTTCCTTAAGCCGCATGATTTGTCCGTTGTTTTACGTATTTTCTGCATCGTTTGGCTTTTACGAAAAATATTTCTCCAGTCTCTCTTTTTTTTTTTTTTTTTCATTTTCTGTTCTTCAGTCATTTTTTTCTTTTCTTTTCATCTTTTCCATTTATGACTTGCCAAGTGACACGCGTATGAAGGGAAAAGGAGCAGCTTTTTTATATTTGTTGTTCTATCTTGTTTTTTCGCCGCCTTTTCTCCGATGCTACAAGGTTTAAAATATTAATCATTTTTTATTATTATGATTGTACTGCTGTCATTTTTGCCCAGAGGCTTTTTTTTGTTTTCCTTCTAAGTCGTTTTTAGAAATTTCTGTCCAAGTTACACCTGTTTTTGAGACGTGGAACAGTCGCTAGTTTGAAACAAAATGCTTAGAAAAGCTGACTTTACGTTCTTCAGGCTTTTTCCTTTCAGTAAAAATGATTTGTTTAAAAAAGTCATTTCATTACTGCAATTAATTTTTTTCGTAAGACTTTTTTTTTTTCTTTTAATGCGCTTATATTTTTTTAAATAAACTTTTAATGTGTATATGTAAGTATTTTTATCACTAAGTTTTTAGGATTAAATATAATTCATTTTTTATTTACTCATTTTTAAATATGCCAGACAGTATGAGTACAGTGAAAAACTTAGATTTTATATAATACGTTTTATCGTAAAATAGATTTTAAAAATTCCTTTTTTGACATGATTTTATGACCCCCATTACTTTTATTTCTGTGTCATTTTGGAACCCTTAAACCATTGTAATTAGGTAATGTCACTGAGCTGCTTTTAATTATAAAATACAGCAAACAATTTTGACAGATATTAATACAAACGTCTTTTTTCTAAAAATTTGCTTTTTCTGATGGATTTTGCTTTTTTTTTTTTTTTTTTTTTTTTTTTTGCTTTACTTATTTCTTTAACACACAAGTTATTATTATTATTATTTTTTTTGTAATGCATGCTGTATCGAATATTACTTTATGAATAAAAAATCTTTTAACTATTAAGCATTAAATTAATATACGTATGGAATAGAAATCATCTTTTATTTTCCATAGAATCGGTTGATATTGAGCATATTTACTGAAATTCATTAATTTGTAAGCCTGCGTACAATTTTTGCCTTATAAATCAATAAAAATATTATAAGTATGACATTTTAAATTCTTGAAAAAATATTAACATTCATTTTAGTTTTATGTATCTATCTCTCTCTATATATATATATATGAAAAATTTTATTCCAGAATCAGACAAACAAATTAATTTTTAGTCCTTGCCTCAGTAAATATCATATTACATATATAAGTGCATATTATTTATATTTATTTTCTCATGTGCCAATGACGGACTCCAATTTAAATTTTTCTATATATAGAATAATCAGGCATATAAAATAACAGCAATTGCGTGTATTTGACGATATTAAATGCTGCCTTATGTTGTTTTAATCATACTAGCAAAAAGAATGTCTCACTCTTCCTTAAAAAAGTCTTTGAGGTATTAGCAAACCTAGTTTTCTCCTTATACCATAGCTGCCAACTTTTACTCTTTTTCTAACGCTTTAATTGTGTATTTTGTTATTATTATTTTAATTAATCTATCCATTAAAGAAACCATAAATCTATAATAGATTTCTATTAAGCTAAATCTAAAAAACCTCCTTGAACTATTTTTTTTCTTTTTGTTACCAGCAAATTCTTAAAAAAAAAAAAAAAAAAAAAAAAAAAAAAACGTACAGAAGTAGATTAAAAAGAAAAAAAAAAAAAGAGTTTTTTTTTTTTTTTTTTTTTTTTTTAATTAAAAATATAATAGCCAATAAAATAAATGAGAATAATCATTTTGATTTGAAACAAATATGCTATTTTCTAAAACTGTTGCCAATAGACAAATAACAGAAAATATTGCTTTTCGAAATTGTTGTACGTATTTGCATAGCATTATCTAGTATCGTGTAATCAAAATCAATTAAAGCGAATGGTTTTGTTTATATTATAACGATTTTTAGTATATGATATGTTACTATAGTATAGATTACAATATTGGTTTTTAACTAAATGTATTTAAATGTAAGCTAAACAGAAATATAGAAAAGGGGGAAAAAATGTTATTAAAAAAATAAATAAATAAAAATAAAAATAAATGCATAGCAAATTCACCAATATCTCCCCTTTGTATGCAGAAAATAATTTACTTCTGTTTCTACAATGAATAATTTAGGGCAACCCAAGATATTCAAATAGGCCGCGAGGATAATTTGAAAAATGATATCCTTCTAACGCTGAGCATATGAATGAATTCTGGAAATCAGACAGGTGGTAGCTATCGGAAATCCATTTTGTGAAATAAGTATCACTTTTGAATAAAATGTTTTAACTAAATGGTAAGCACTTTGATATTTTTGTTTAAAAAAAAAAAAAATCGAGAAGTTTAAGCTTTTTTGCTATATTGTATCATTTATATTCTGAAAATTATTTTAGGAATTGAAATTTTTTGTTTCTTACAGCATTTAAAATGTGTTTGCATCTACATAATTATTCGATTAGAGTATTATTCGGAATGAATGGGGATTTTAAAGTGTTTTATTTTTCAGTTTGAGGTTTTCGTTACTTGTATTTTTACTCTCTTCTATGCACATAAGAATAAAATATTAGGATTTTGAAAATTCTAGGTCTCAAGTTTTCGATGGATTTACACATTTTGAAATGTCTTGAATGCGATTTGACCATTTTTTAGAAAATATCTAACTATACGTATATCAAAAGTTTTGTGGACGCTGTATCTCACAATCAGTGAGCCAAATTTAACCAAACCTGGTATTTGGTTGGACTTTGAACTAAACTGATGCTAACTACATTTGAGGATCAATCGTTCAAGAGGCGGTGCTGTCATCTCATTTTTTCTTAATTTTTAATATGGGACTATAGGAAAAATTTTTGTATAAATGTGCATAATGCAAATTATTTTTTACTTTTCAATATGAAGTAAAAAGTAAATAAACATAATAGCAGTCAACTAGGCTTTTTTTTTTTTTTTTTTTTGTATCGCTTTCCCTTTCCCGGAGGAGGTTTGAATGTAGATATCTTTCAAAAAAACTCGTCAATACCTTTCAAGCTAATAGTAGAACCATAGATCCGTAACGTATTGACATTTTTGTGGCTACTTTGTTACCCATTACCCGATAACTTGTACAGAGCAAAACGATTGTCCAAAAATGCATTGCAGCTGATGAACAGAAATTTTAATATAGAAAATAAAGGTATCTCGCAAAAAGTAGTTGTTTTTTCTTTCCAAGTCATTTTTTCACCTCACAGTGTAGGAAATCCCGAAAAAACAAATGCACGTTTTAAGCGTTCTGTTTTTAGCATCCATGTTTACAAGATGTCTTTTCGTATTAAACTGATGATGCTCTACGACTTTGTATTTAATTTGTATTTCATCTTCTATCTCATACCGTTTTCGATAGAGGATAACACACACTCCGCTGTTTGCCACTATGTAGCACTGTATGCGGTCGCATGCTGTATCGCATAGCTACTTTTTTATACCACTTTTATAAATATAGCTGCAGCTATTCAGCCAATTAAAGGGATGAGAACGGATTTTAGTGGACACCCTGTAAAATAAAACCCTGTTGCATAAAATTATACTATTAAAATACTGCAATCTTCGGCAGCTTCAATTGCAAAAGATTAAATATTTTCAAATATCGTTTAGGTTTTAATTTGTTGATTTTAAACGTAAAAGTGGAAAGTCGTTATTTTAAGGACAATGCACCGTAATATAAAAAGAGGAAAAAATGAAGTATGTTTTTATTTTTTTCAAACCAGTTCGTTAAAGCACTATTCAAAATAACATATCACCTAACAATGTAAAAGCAGAAAATATTAATTCATCACTGTCGTCGACCAATGTATTGACACTTTTGTGGCAACATTTCAATATACATTGTAGATAATCAATCTACATTGTAGATAATCAATCTACATTCATAATGTAGATAAACTATAAACATTTAATCAATATGTTTATCTACATTGCTTTTAAACCATATCGTTGTAAGTTTTGTTCACGTTTCACACCTGAAGATGGTAGTACACTTAATTATAGAACATTTAATGTAAATATTAAATATGTATGTGCAACGCAAACTAGCAACATATAATGATTATTCGAATAATATATGAATACTGATTTTTTGCAGCAATATTTTTTAAATGTTCTACAAAGGGGGTGTTAGTGTAGGGGATAAAGCTTATTGACTACACGAGTATATTAGGCCTGAGTAAGTATCTCTCTTGGGGTCTTAGTCTGGATTCATACAAGATTTGGATAAAACCATGATACACTCCGAATGAACTTTAGATCCAACTTCGTCCAGTTTTTGATGTTGATTTAAGGGAAGTGCCGGCATCGATCTCGGTCGTGCTTGTTGATTTGCTTTAAAAAATGGTTTTGTTAGGAAAATAAAATTTATTTTGTTGACTAATTTTTAAATTTATTTTGTCATTTTAATGATTTTTTTTTTCCCGTTAACCAAATGAACTTGCTTCGATTGAGCAAAAGAATATGGTTGGAAAAAGAGTAATTGTCAGTTGATAGCTCAATACCCTACGTCATACATCTCTCTGTTAGCTGCCAATAAACGAGTGAAGAGCTGAATTAATAAAATTGTTTCTTTAAATCAATAAAGTAATTTTGATGGTTTAAACAAATATTCTTTGAATCAACAAAAATTTGTTGAGCAAAACAAAAACAGAAATAAAATAATAATAATAATAATAATAATTGCGGTTCTAATAACATAATTTTTGTTGAGTTTATATCAACAAAAATACTCCGTTGATTTAAGAAAATTTTTGCTGTTTCAATAAAACTTGTGTGTGTGTGTGTGTGTGTGTGTGTGTGTGTGTGTGTGTGTGTGTGTGTGTGTGAGAGAGAGAGAGTGTAGTCGTTTAGAGTTTTCCGTAGTTTACTCAAAACTTCTTCATACTAGGACTTCTTAAAACGACATCCATGGAGGAAATTTTATCCAGGCCTAGGATCCAAGGGCAGTCAATAGGGTTCAATCCCTAAACTACACCTCACTAAATCAGAATGGTTAGGCAGATGAGTGTGACCTGGTTTTGATCCTAGCAGCTATGGAAACGGCATTAAGGAAATTCATTCTTGTGTATAATTTTTTTTATTTCCAATGGCTAGGTAAAAGTTACAGAGGACTATAAAGATACGAATCGAATTATAGACAATATAACATAGAAGACCGAAGTCATTGCCTAAATCTTGTGTATAATAAAAACTCGTTAACTTAATGCCTTATATTTTATACATATATTTATTTTATTTTATTTTTATTCTTTAATTCAAGTGTTAAAAATCCATTATAAAGGATATTTCAAAAATAAAATAACTTCGCATTAAGTAAAAATTATATGTCTCAAAATAAATATCGAGTATTATTTAAAAGCAATATCTTAAAAGTTGATACTAGTTTACAAACAATAAATCTCAAAGTCAAGATATATAGCAAAATTCTATAACAGCATTACCTTATAGGAATACATTTTGAAAAATGATACACCATTGAAAGAAATATGGATGGAAAACAAACAGGTGGAAAATATCGACTATTGATCATTCCTTAATAAGTATTCTTATCGCATTTAAAAATGGGTGGCACACTTAGAACTAAATTCTATCAGCCTTCGATTTGACATGCTAAATGCTATCGTGAAAATAACTTCTGCGAATACTGTAACATAAATGAATAAAATTTTAGATATGTATCGTAAGAATTACATTCCAAATATTTTAAAATGCAGTTCATAATATTTTAAAACACGAATTATTGAAAGAATATAAATGATGCTAAAAGGTTGAAATATCCGCATTATATGTATCTGGGAAAGATAGAATAAAGCACAGGACATACACTATCGATTTTTGTAAATATGAAAAATATGTTCGACTCACTGGGATAGAAGCTGGAAAGTTTATCTGTTCCATTTCAACAGTTTAAAGTCGATTTGTTATTGTTTAAGCATCGTTTTGTAATATTTAGTTATAAGTAGTATAACAGAAAGCAAATGTTGTTCATTTCATTTGTTATTCGAGAACTCGCTTAGTAATTGCATTTCGCGTGAAAAGTCATTTATTTACATTTATTACTTTCTTTTATATTCATAAGTAGAATGTATTTTGGATTCATAAAAATTTTCGATTTCCTATATTTAATGTTATTATACGTCTTGAACTTCATTTTAGAAATTTTATTCATCGACCTTGAAAATTCACTTCTGATAGATTAGAGTAGATGGCTGATTTTTTATACCAACTATGTGAAAAATGCCGCGAATTATTATTATTATGTGAGAAATGCCGAGCTGGTTATCAGCCAGGGTAGCTCAGTGGTTAGAGCATTCGTGCGTTTAGCGGAAGGCCCGGGTTCGATTCCCGGCTCTGGTATTTTTCACATAGTTGGTATAAAAAATCAGCCTTCCACTCCAACCTATCAGAAGTCTTGAACTTGTATGGAAAATTTTAAGAATGTTGTCTCAGTGAAAAACTTTTGTGCTATATCGAGAACTAATGCGTAGAATTTCAAGAAATTTTTATTTACTTTCGTTATAAAGCGGTGTATATCAATTTCTATTGCATATCTTTCAACTAGTGACTCTGTCATCCCCCCCCCCCTTTTTTTTTTCATATTTTTTAATAAGGAAGTACGTAACAAAATTTCGTATGAATATATAAAATGGTGTTTATTTTAAACCAAATATTGTGTAATTAATATATATATATGTATTGTTAATAGTAATAATCAACAGGATAATTTTTTTGTAAATGTAAAAGCATCGATGCACACCTTACTAAGAGAAGTACATCTTAGTTGTAAGTTTTGTTATGAATATTTTCCTTAATAACAGTCATCAACATCATCAATAACAAAATGAATGATCGAGCCATACGTTTACGAGAACTTGAAACAAAGTTGTCGAAATCTTTTCATTTTTAACAATAAATAAATAAAATAAAAATTCTACGATGTCGTCTATAAGGTATAAAATATATTTTTGGACATTTAGAGATTTTGTTTTTTAGAAGAAAATCATCTGTATTCACCATAGAAAAAATAAAAGAAACTTTAAGGTTGTGGCAGCATTCTACTTTTTACGTAATTTAAATATATTTTGGTTTTAATTAAGTATTAAATATAATAATATCATGTTGATGAAAAATTGTTTAATGTAACATAGACTCGATTTTTATTTACCATTTTTAGTTTATAAATAATATAACAAAATATCAAAATTTATTAAGTTTTTGACTAAACTATAAATTTTACGAGTAAATTTTGAATGACGATTCTATAAATTCATGTTATTCTGCAATAACGGGAAATAAATTGATTTTTAAAATAATGTATCATTTGTTACATAGGTCTGCAACCAAAATAACTGCACAGTATTATTTTACTATTTCTTATAGATTTTTGCTTTTTCAAAAAATAAAAATAAATAAATAAATAAAATAATAATAATAATAATAATAATAATAAAATTCCATCATGTCATATATCTTTTCTATTGAAAAATTCATATTTTATGTTAAATTTTGCGTGAGAACATATTTATAGCTGATTATAAAAATTAGATTTAATTAGTATTTTTTACTTTAATACAATACTTTTAGAGTGAGTGTAGAAAAGTAAGAGGGATGGGAGGGCGAGTAAAAGGGGTGAAACAGTGTGTTCAGAGGGGTAAAAAATAAATAAAGAAAAAAAAAAAAAAAAAAAGAAAGAAAGAAAAGGTTTTAACCCCTAAATGCCGAGTGTTGTCTTTCGGCAACATACCCAATTTTGTCTTCTAAAAGAATAACATTGAAGCTCTAAAGCCTTATGTTTCCCATTAGCAACAAATTGCTTTTTAGTTGTAAACCATTGAGAAATGAAAGTAAGATTTTTTTAAAGTATTTTTCCCGTGATTTATTTAATAACAGAAAAAAAGTAAAACATTTCTAAATTAATAATAAATATTCAGGCATTTAAGGGTTAAAGGCCATATATATACATATATATGAAGGATATCATATATATATATATATATAAAAAAAAAAAAAAAAGTCTTTTTAATTATGAGAAAGAATACTCTTATTTCAATGAAAAAAAAAAAAAAAAAAATGGGGGGGGGGGGTGATGGATATGAATGAATGTCATTTTTGGAGGATTCGGCATCTTCGAAAATCTAAGTTTTACCAAAAAAAAAAAAAAAGAAAGAAAGAAAGAAAAGGGGGGGGGGGGGAATCTCACGTAGCTGTTTTTTTTTTTTTTTTTTCTTTTCTTCTTTTAATTTGGAGCTGTATTATGGCTATTTTCTGTATTATTCGTAATTGCTGGTTGCTTACTAATATTTTCCCTTTTTTTTTTTTTTTTTTTTTTTTTTTTAAATCGATTTTATAGCACATGTGAATGTTTTTTTTAATGAAAATCAAAGTTATTTTTAAATATAATTTGTAAGATTTTCAACATGTTTTAATATTTAAATAATAATAATAATAATAGTCCAATAAGTACGCATATAGCTGAAATACGAGTACTTCAAACGAAATCTTTTTTTTTTTTTTTTTTTTTTATCTCTATATATAAAAGAACACTTCCTGAGTGAGAGGGGGGGGGGTGATTCATCATCGCCCAGACGTTACCCCTGGACCTAGAAGCATGAAATTTCGTGACAATGTTCTTTCTATGACGTAGGCATCCACTAAGAAGCGATTTTACAAAATTCGCCCCCCCAGAGGGGGAGGGGGGCAAAACGTGATTTCACAAAATCCTTCATATCTCAAACAAAAAAAAGATATCCGTAAAATTTTTGCTTTAAAATATAGTTAATATAAATGTCTAAAAACCAATTTCTGGAATTTTCCAAATTCGGTCCCCAAGGGGGGCGGGGGGCAAAACGTGATTTCACATGCGTAAAACGAGATTTCGCATAATCCTATATATATCTCAAACAAAAAAACAGATATACATGAAATTTTTGCTCTAAAATATAGCTAATGCAAATATCTAAAAAACAATTTCTGGAATTTTAGCCAATTTTAACCAATTGCCCCCCCCCAGGTGGGGCAGCAGGGGGGGGGGGGTGAGGGGCTAAGGGGCAAAAACAAATAGAAATAAAGTTAGGGCGTTCAAAATTGATACAGATAGGTTTTAGATGCCTGCAAGTCGAATGACGACATTTTCGATTGTGTAAAGTTATTAGGAGGGGCAGGAAGGGGGGAGGGGAGAGGGGGCAAAAAATAAAAATAGAGTTAGATCGTTCAAAATTGGTATATAGAGGTTTTCGATACCTACAAATCGATTGCGGATATTTTCGAATTTGCAAAATTATTAGGAGGGGCGGGAAGGGGGGGGGGCTATGGGCAAAAACAAACAGAAATACAGTTAGGCCGTTCAAAATTGGTACAAATAGGTTTTAGAGGCCTGCAAGTCGAATGGGGATATTTCCGAAAGTGTAAAGTTATTAGGAGGGCCGGGAAAAGGGGATGGGGGGAGGGGGGCAAAAAATAAAAATAGAGTTAGATCGTTCAAAATTGGTATATAGAGGCTTTCGATACCTACAAATCGATTGCGGATATTTTCGAATTTGTAAAATTATTAGGAGGGGCGGAAAGGGGGGTGGGGCAGTAAGGGGGGCTATGGGCAAAAACAAATATAAATACAGTTAGGCCGTTCAAAATTGGTACAGATAGGTTTCAGAGGCCTGCAAGTCGAATGGGGATATTTTCGAAAGTGTAAAGTTATTAGGAGGGCCGGGAAAGGGGGAGGGGAGATTGGGGGCAAAAAGTTAAAATAGAGTTAGATCGTTCAAAATTGGTGTATAGAGGTTTTCGATACCTACAAATCGATTACGATATTTTCGAATTTGTAAAATTATTAGGAGGGGTGGGAAGGGGATGGGGCGGTAAGGGGGGGGCTATGGGGCAAAAACAAATAAAAATACAGTTAGGGCGTTCAAAATGGGTACAGATAGGTTTTAGAGGCCTGCAAGTCGAATGGGGATACTTTCGATTGTATAAAATTATTAGGAGGGGCAGGAAGGGGGAGGAGAGAGGGGGAGGCAAAAAAATAAAAATAGTGTCAGATCGTTCAAAATTGATACATAGAGGTGTTCGATACTTACAAATCGATTGCGGATATTTTTGAATTTGTAAAATTATTAGGAGGGGCTGGAAAGGGGGGCGGTAAGGGGGTTATGAGGCAAAAACAAATAGAAATACAGTTAGGCCGTTCAAAATTGGTACAGATAGGTTTTAGAGGCCTGCAAGTCGTATGGGGATATTTTCGAACGTGTAAAGTTATTAGGAGGGCCGGGAAGGGGGAGGGAAGAGGGGGGGGGCAAAAAAATAAAAATGTAGTTAGATTGTTCAAAATTGGTATATAGAGGTTTTCGATACTTACAAATCGATTGCAGATATTTTCGAATTTGTAAAATTATTAGGAGAGGCGGGAAGGGGGTGCTGTGGGCAAAAACAAATAGAAATACAGTTAGGCCGTTCAAAATTGGTACAGATAGGTTTTAGAGGCCAGCAAGTCGAATGGGGATATTTTTGAAAGTGTAAAGTTATTAGGAGGGCCGGGAAGGGGGGGGGGCGAATGGGCAAAATAAATAAAATAGAGTTAGATCGTTCAAAATTGGTACATAGAGGTTTTCGATACCTACAAATCGATTGCGGATATTTTCGATTTTTTAAAATTATTAGGATAGACGGGAGGGGCGGCGAAGGGGGAAAATAATAGAAATAAGAGTTAGAGCATTTTGGGAATTTTTTCCGAAGGCAGTGAGAACCCGGTGCAACATTTTTCCTAATCAAATTTTCTCTCTGTTTTTTTTTTTTTTTTTTTTTTCACGTGATAAAAATTAATGCAATTTTGAGAATTCAGTAATTATGGCGGTTCATTTAAAAATAAAGACCAGCGAAGCGGGCGTTGCCTGCTAGTTAACTATATAATTTTTAAATTTATTTTAAAAATTGATTTTAAATTGATTTTAGGCTTAGTTACTTTGAAGGTAATTTATTGATTCCAGGGGATACCATGGAATTCGTCATGCAGTAAAGCACTTGTGGCTGTCACAGAACTGATATTTTAACCTATTAAGAGACAATATTATAATGCGTCAAAGATTAAAAAATAAATAACTAAATAATAATAATCCCCTCATTACTTTTTCCTACATTAAATAGAAGAAAGTTTTGGATTCGTAAGAATTTTATAGTTATTCGATTTTCGATTGAAATACACGTTTTGAAAAAAAAAAGTCGATCTGTCTATATATGTTTGTGTGCCTTGTATAAATGACAAATATTTTGCAGCAGATCTAAATCAATGATCAAAATTTCATAAAAGTTTATATTTAGATACATCTAGACATATATCGGTGTCTATTGACTTTTAATGCATACTTGTCAATAGGTGGTGCTGCTGTTTTGGTTTCATAATTTTTTATATTGTAATACAGGGCAAAATTTCGTATAAATGTACAGAATGAAGGTTATTTTAAATCGATCTTCCTAAAATTAAAAATAAATATATTTATAACAATAATAGCCAACCAGGGTAAATTTTTATACAAGTTGAAATATTGGTTCCCCCTCAACAGGGGTACGTATACTTTCCCGGAGTATGCAAATTTTTATTTTTCAAAAGAACTCCTTGATAGTCAATATCTTTAAAACGAGGTGTTAAATAATAAATCTGTGTTAATATGACACATATTTTTTTTTTTTTTAAGTACATTAAATGCATTTTGTGTATAGGCTGCAAACTCGATTAATTTATTCTGACATTTAGAGATTTAGGTTTTTTCGGGGAAAAATTATGTATACTCGTGATATAAATTAATTTTGATAAATAATAATTTTAATAAATTTCTAGAACTGTGTAAATTTCCATAGGGAAATATTAGGGGAAAGTTTTGTGATGGCCCCCACACACTAGTTCATTCCTCAACATTATCGAAACTATAAAAAGCATTTATTTAACAAAATGAAATTTATACATAAAAATATACATAATATGAAAAGACACTTTTTTCTCGACAACTTTTCGAACTGTTCATATATGCAAAATGACTTTCTACTCCTTATTCTGATTTACGGTACTTATATTGGAAAAAGCGGAATCCTTAATGAATATTACGATTGAAATATATATGAGTTAGAATGTTTATTAAAATATCCCTTGCTCATTCCCTATTACGTAATTACTCATACTGATTATCCACATTAAATATAACCGTAATGAAGTATAGTTAATGATTTTATTCACTATTGTTACATTTTTAATGCATTTGTAAAAATAGCTGCAACTTACTTAATAGTAGCTATTAGAAGTTATTAGCTATATTTAATATTACAGTACCCCCCACCCCCACCCCTTTTTTTTTAAAGCAAAAAAACTTACTTTTTAAAATCAATTTTTTAATCAAATTTCGAAGCTCTTAAACTTTGTTTGACACCTAATCCAACATAAAATTTATGTTCTATTATTAACTTCAATCTATCATAATGAAAAATATCAGGTTGAGGGGTAATAATTTGGGTGTCGCATCTAAGGTTATTTTTTTGCACATTAAGACTCGTTAAACATAGATCTGCATCTTACAGTGGATTTCAAATTACTACGAACATCTATTCCTGAATTCGGATTCTAATCTGGAACCTGCCATAATAAAAGAGGGATTTACTTTTAAAATTTTCTTGTTATTATAGTTCATAACTATACTAATATTAATTTAAAGATTAAGATAACTTCTTTCGCATTCAGTGGTTTATATTTATGTTAAATCAAATATACATAACAAAGCCATTTGTAAAAACTCTATTGATTTTCAACTAATTATAGCTCGTTTTGCATGTATACCCGATCATCGTTTCACGAATCTTTAAACACAGAATGACGAGGAAGGATACGAAATAATTCAATTAGTCTGAGTTGACCACTGAAATCAAATTATTGCTGTTGGTTAATGAAAGATTAACTTAAGGGCCCTCTTCACTCACCGCCTCCGGAAGCCGAAGCTGGTGTTATTCTATGGGAAATTTTTCTTTACAAATAACTTATTAACTAATACATATTTTTAAATTCTGTTTTCACATTCTGAAAATTCCCAGCTGTTAAACTGACGGACCTTTTTTTAAAAATTATTTTTTTATTTTTTTATATTTTATTTTGAAGTTGCAAAATACAAATTTTTAATGTGTGAATTTTTTTCATTTTGCAATTTTAAAATAAAATATTAAAAATTAATAAAATACATTTTTGAAAAAGGTTCGTCCATTTAACAGTTGAGAATTTTCTGAATGTGAAAACAGAATGTCAAAATATGTATTAGTTAATAAGTTATTTGTAAAGAAAATTTCCCCATAGAATAACATTGGCTCGGGCTTCCGGCGACGGTAAGTGAAGAGGGCCGTTAAAAACCAAAGGAAGTGCAAGGTAAGCGGCAAGAGAAATAAGCTGTAAAAGAATGCTTGCCTGCAGCAGCGATAACTGGCTGTAGCGGTTGGGTGGCAAAATACAATCAGCCACAGTGGAATAAACCTTAAATCTCAAAACTACATTCAATCGTCTAAAACGAAGTTCTCGATCGATTCAATGGAATTTTTAAAAAACTTATTTATAAAGTAGTTTAAACAAATAATGATACTTTTTTTAAAAAAAATTGAAATATAGGGACCAGTGAAGCGGAAAAAGCTTCTTATTTATTTTTCCAAAAAAGTTAACACTTTAAAATATTCGTGAGATACACTTAAATTCACTTTTAGGCTTTGCACTGTATTACAACCAAAAGAATGCAATCATAAAACTGATTATTTATTTATTTATTTATTTATTAAATGATTTTTAAAGAAACCATTTTTGTTTTGTCAGAGGCCAATTTATGAAATGACTATCTTATTAAATATATTTTTGTAAACGGGTTTAAAAGTAATTTCAAATAATTTCTAGACTTTCAGAAAAATAAAAAGATTTTTATTCGCAAAAATTGAACTATTGTAAACAAAGTTTTTATAACATGCATCTCATTAAAAAAGTGACTCTTTATAAACGCAACATCCCAAAAGATTTCGTTATATATATATTGGGTCTGGGAAAAAGTTCGTGGCTTTTTTTTTAGTAAAATTCAACTGGTTTTCTTATAGTGTGAAAAAGAAATTTATTTAAACCAAATATACTCCATTATTATCGACAATGTTTCGCCATTTTTCGGGTAGAACCATGATGCCATCCGTGAAGAACTTCTGTGGTTTCTTATTGAAAAACTAAGTCTAGTGGTTTTCACAGGCTTCTTTTGAAACCAGCTTAATTCCACTGAGATAGTTCTGCAGAGATCGGAACAAGTGATAGTCAGAGAGTGCTATGTCTGGATTGTACGGTGGATGCATCAAAACTTCCCAACCAAGCTCTTGCAATTTTTGGTGGGTCATCAAAGAGCTGTGTGAACGGGCGTTGTCATGATGGAAAACAACACCTTTCCTATTATTCAATTCGAGCCTTTTTCTTTCAATTGCCTGGCGTAATCTCTCCAGTTTTTCACAGTAGACTTGAGAATTAATCGTTTGACCAGCTGGAAGTAGCTCATGGGGGAAGATTCTCTTCCAATCCCACCACACACACAGCATCACCTTTTTCAGCGTCAATTCTGGCTTCGCGAAAGCTTGTGAAGGCTCACCATTATCCCTTATCCACGATCTATTCCGCTTCTGGTTGTTGTACATGATCCATTTCATCACCGATTATTAGACGTTTCAGAAAAGGCTCGCTTTCATTGCATTTCAGCAGCGCATCACAGATGTTAATTCGGTATATCATGTTTTTCGCGCTCAACTCATGAGGAATCCATACATCGAGCTTCGTTTTGTAGCCAGCGTTATGTAAATGGTTCAAAATATTTTTGTGGTCAATCCTAGCTCCCTACCAATATCGTCACTGCTAATATTCTTATATTTCTGCACTTTTTCAAGAATTTTATCAGCCTTTTCAGTGACTAGATGATCAGAGCGTGACTTATCTTTCACATCAAAATTACCAGCACGAAACCGAGCGAACCATTTCTGCACAGCAGATTTCGATAAAGTACCTTCACCGTACATAGCATAAATTTCTTCACAAGCGTGTGCAGCGTTCTTTCATTTGTCGTAATAATACTGTAAAATACAGCGCCATTTTTCATTAGTTTTCTCCATTTTCAAACACAAACAACTTTCGAACCACTGCACCAATTTCGAAGTTTACACACTCGAAGTAACACTCGAACTGGCACCTTTCCAACGAGCATTGAGTGGTGTCGCTGCGATCTGTGTTTCCTGAGTTATTTGCAACTGACGCTATCTATCGGGAAAGACATCACGAATTTTTTTCCCTGTCCCAATATATATACATAACGGAATATTATTCATAAAATTATTAATTGAATTATTACTTATAAAATTTCACAATTTAGGGGAAATTGTTGTATTTTGGGACACTTTTCACATTTTAATTTTTAACTTCTACAATTGAAGTTAGATTTATATTCTAAAGACAATATTTAAATACTCCAACATTCTTCTCTAAAATAGATTTCTTTTCACTTTTAACAGTTTGAAAATAAAATATTGCCCGCCATTTTAAGTAGGAAGTGTAAACTGTCCCATGGTACAACACCATGCTGTACCTTGAGGTATTCTTTGTTGTGCCTTTGGAAATGCTTCAGGATTCATATAAATAGTCTTAGCCTAAAACCAGCTTTATGCAAATAATTAAAAAAAATATATTTTATGGCATTAAATTAAAGAAAAATACACTTGTAGATGCATTACACAAACAATAATAAATTTGAAAGTTCAAATCTTATTCGTAAATTAACCAAGTACTGATAAAGTCCCTGTTTTAACATTATGATTTAAAGTCAACCGTGAGATTTCTCGTTCAGACCTCAGTGGGAATTTAACATTCAATGTCTAATAAAATATCATAATTTTCATATCCATAAATAAATTTGTTGCTATCCCCTGTGAAATTAAAAACCTCATTGTTAATGACCTCTAGCACTTCAGATCAAGGTCATAACAAAGGGATGTTTCTAGGGGTTCAAACATAGAAGTTAATATATTATTATTATCATTTTAGATGTTTTTGTGAAAAAAATATTTTTCTGTATCTATTGTGATCATCTGAACATGATAAAATTGGCTTATTAATGTCAGATTCTGAACTGCTCATTTGTTGTGTAGGCGGCCCCATTTTGGACGCGGTAGTTTTGTGCTCTGCAGTTTCAATTTCAGTTTTACAGGAGAATCTGTTAAATGCAAGATTTTGTTTTTCTTCTATTGCCATTGTTTTTTCGAGCTGAAGCTTTAGGAAATACCCAAATCATTATTGGTGATGTCACATCTTGAGAATCTGAAAATGAACATGCTACACATACAGCTGTTAACTCATTTGTCGCATTTATTGTTGCAGTTTCACCTTAACACTTCAGTTGATTCATTTGGTCTATCAGATATATATAGGATGTTATATAAAACGATTATTAATATTAATTATTGAGAACTATGTGTATAACATATGTTGTTTGTTCCTTGTGACATGTTCCAAGGTACAACATGGTTTACTACTGTTTCAAGGTACAATCACTGCACGATTTAAATAAAATCAAAATGGTGGTCCATCAAAATGCAGTATCATTACTTTCTCAAAACGAAAACCTTTAAAAATCTTCTGTCGAATATCCATTCAAAATTGAATAGAATAGTTTTACAAATACTAGTTCAGAAATCGAAATTAGAATGAGAAAAATATTTACTTTTAAGCTATGAAATTTTCTTTCACTCACTAAGTCCTGTGTTCAGTGTTTCTGATGCTGCCTTTTACTGTGCTGTTATCTATTTGTTCGAGTCATAGTTAAAAAAAAAAAATTCAATGTTGCCAATAGTCTTTTAGAAATTTCCAATGTCCCAAGGTACAAGTGTCCCACAAGTTACAAAACTTTCCCCTATAATAAATTTTCTTCTCTGCATCAGGTACCATTAAAATAGTAACATAAGAGAGCAAAACAGTAATTGTGGTGATGTTTCGGTTAAAACCAATTGACTAGGTGAAGGTCCTAGGTATTTGTAGTGTGCCCTCCGTGTCTTTCTAAGGTGCCCTAGCGCGTAAGTCACACGTCGTAAACTCCAAAGGACTAGACCGACAAGCCGGACCTATATTCGACATCTCCAGTCTAACAACTTTGAGAGTAGAACCACTTGTGGCCAATAATACAGCACAAACAATAAATGTTACTCTTTGCTATTATTATATCCCTTCTTTTCCCTCATAGATATACATTTAATCCCTCAAATCCTAGCTAAACTTATTTCTAAATCTTTCGATTCAGATTTTAAAATAATTAATAAAAACTGAACAATATAAAATCGAATATTTTCTTATTTTGATATAAAGAAATTTCTCCTAACTCCACCACAAAAATAAATCTTACAATTCTAATGCAAAACAACAGCTGACTTCAACTTCATCACAATGCGATATCCAGAGAGTCATTGAAGGCGATCTATTAAAAAAGCATCGCGGAATAAAAATACTGGAAATAAATTATTTATTGCTTGCCACAGCACAAAAAGACAACAAAATGAAGACATCGCATACATTCTCAATTATTTATTTGACATACCGAGCATAAACAGAGACAGTGGGAAAAACGACGCCAATCAATGTTCTCTTAACCGTAACTGATGCTATTAAAATCTTAACGCCTCGTCACTCACATAAATAAATAAAAAAAATAAATAATGAGTTGCACCCCCTACTTCAATTAAATAATGAAAAAAGTATAAGGATGAAAATGAAAATTAGAGGGAAAAATTACCCTCTCTGCTTCTGCACAAAGCAACTCGGATTCTTTTTTTATCGTTTGAAAAAAAAAAAAAAAAAAAGAAAGGAAGGAAAAAATTACACTTTTTGATTTTCATCGTTCTTATTTTTTTTCCTGTTTTTTCCCCCCTTTGTCCCTTCGCAAAGGGGTTTTATGCAGCTTTTATGCTCTGCCGCATTTATTCGAAAATATGTTTTCATTGACGAAAGACAAGGGAATCCATTAAATAACTTTGGGAGGCATGGGAGGATGGAAATCCATGGATCTGTGAGGGATTGTTTTCCTCTTTTTTTTTTTTTTTTCTAGATGGGGGAGAAAAAAAAAAGTGGATGCGTGAATAACTAAGAATTAAAATTAACTGAAAATTTCTCACTTTTTGGCATCAGTTTCAAGGATTAAATTGTGAAATGCGTGTGAAAAAAATGAAATGAACTTCTCTACCGAAAATAAAAAATTGGAAGATGAACAGTTTCAAACGTCACTTGGACAAAGGGCAAACACAAGAAAGAAATTTGGGGAGGCTAGAGTCTAATTTAGCAGTAAAAACTTCCTATCCCACAAAAATGCACATATAAACATTCAAATAATCATTTGTTTCTCCTTTTTTTTATACATTAAAAAATCATTTTTTATTTCGCTTATTATAATTTCATGCATTTTATCTTGTAATTAACGCGAGAAGCTTAGCATGTTGGAATATTACTCATTATTTTGTTTTTTCAGTGAAATGTAATATAAAATTAGGGACGAAGCAAATTCTAAAAATTATTCTATGTATAATTAACCAATTACTATTTTCATTTCGGCTATAATTCCGCTTTTTTTTTTTTTTTTTTTTTTACATCAAAATTTTAGAGCATGAAAAATGGACTAATATCAAGACAAGGGTATTAGGAATGTCATCTGATTATATGCATATTTATTATTATTTTTTTTAAGCAAATGAATAATTATATTTATGAGACAACATAAGAAGAAATTAGTCCTTCAGTAATGAAAGAAAGAAAATAGATAAAGCAAAATATTTTTTTTTTTTCTTTTTTCAGGACATTGACTTTTTGTTTTTCATATATAATTTATATTTTTTAAACTAATTTTAGAGTTTTTCTTTAGGTAAGCAACATCTCAATTAAAGTATTTGAAAGTATTCTTATTTTAACTTATAAAGTTATATGCAAAAGTTTAAGACCATAAATAAAACAAATAACATTTTTGAAATTTCGCAATAATAGCATTTTAAAAAAGAACAAAATTAACATACAAGGATATTGAAGTAAATTTAGTATTTTTTAGCACGTGTTTGTTTTTAATGACTGCTGGAACCCTGTTCAGCATGCTAAAAATCAGAGACTAGCAGTAAAGAAAATTACTTTTTTTTTTTTTTTTTCATTTTCTTTCCTTCTTTTTTTTTTTTTTTTTTTTTTTCTAAGGGCAATATACTATAAAAATAATAAAGATTTTTCTTGTGTATATGGAATACTAAAATATTGCCTTTAAATATATAATGCGTAATCTTTTAAATGACCTAAAATAATTGAATCAGTCATTTGAGAAACACCTCATGTCCATTTTTGGCCAAAATTGTGTTAGACATATTAAATTGTTGGTGAAGGCTAGACAAATCCAATACGCATAAAACAACTCATCTCCACTTAGTAACCATGGTGATGCCGCATTTGAAAATATCCATTCCTTTGAGAAACACCTCATCTCCTTCCGCCTTCCGTATGACCGCGATTTTAGTGTAATCAAACGAAAATTTAAAACAACTGACATGATTTACACAGTAAAATAGTATGCTGAACTTATGTTGCACTCTGCTGCTACTCAGGACAAGTTCCTGGTGGAAATAGTAGAAACTGAAAAAGTAAAGGATTTTAAATCATGGTGTGGTCAATTTTATAAAAAAAAAAAAAAAAAAAAAAAAAATGTAATATCTACGGAGACTCAAGCAAGGAACATCCCAAAGGAAAACAAAATAAAATTCAACATTTCAACTTTTATGGAGTTTCATTACTCTAATAAACATGTAGGCCAAGTTAAAGTAAAAAACTTTATTTGTGGACTCAATGAACAAACTTTTGACTTGAAAAAACCGGGAACTGGTTTACCAGAGCTTCCAAAAAATCAGCGCCTACCCGTAAAAATGTGGTACCTATCAATATTTACAAAATCAATGACCTCAAGAAAGTCGAAGCCTATATACCTGCAGACATTGTTGGTGAATTTTATTCAAAAATTTATGACTGGCCAACTATCGATATGGATGACATTGAACTGTTTTAAGAAACAATGTTTGGAAAATGTGTATACATTATTTAAAAAATAAAATACTGATTTTTATTAATAATTTAAATTGTTTTACCTTTTATTTCATACCTGATAACATATCGTTTAGTCAGTCATTTGAGAAACAACACATCTCCAACAACGTTTATAATTTATTTAAATATCAAAATAAAAATAATAAAATTTTATTTTGGTAGAATTAGCTTACCAAACCCCTGTAGAAACATATAAAAATATTCAAAAAATATATGATGTTAAATTATGGACCAGCTCGGTTTTTTTTTTGATTTCCCAAAAGTTTACTTTTTTGGATATGAGGTGTTTCTCAAATGACCGATTCAATTACTCTTTACCCGTAATAGGTCAATAAATCTTATTGTTTGATTATTTATAAGTTAAAGGGTATGAGTGCTTCTTCTTTTCATGCTAAGCATGTCTAATAATTTTAGTTTAAAGAAGTATCCTCAATAAATAAACAAGTAAATAAATAAAATCGAAAATAATTTGGTAAAAACTCATATTTTTTCATTTAATAATTTGGTAAAATGCTCATTTTTTTCCATTAAATTATCTGATAAAATACTGACAATTTTCCTTAAATTGATATATGTAATGAAGAGTAAAACTGATATTTTAAACAAAATTTATTTTAACAAGGAAATTTAATTACAAAGCTCTTATTCGAATTGATGTGTTATATCATATTTATAAATAGCTGGAGTAATATTTTATTTATTTTTCTTCTAACCAGTATGTGCAGTCACAGACTCTAAATTTTTAAAATACCGACACCTAATTAAAGCTCTCATTTTGCACCTTTTGCTAATTTTAGTGTAAAATATCCATTCACTTCACATTAATCTTTTTTAATGTTTACGCTAAATGAGTACTTTTCATTTTTGCGCTTTTCTAAGCGAACAATAAAAGGTAATTTTTCTAATTTTTATGGATAACCTTTGACCCGCTGTCTAAGAGAAAACTTTAAAGTCAAATTTTCCAGTTTTATTATCGTGTCTCTTTCTCTTCTGTGAGACATAATATGAAAATGTTCTTCGCACAAACATTTCGCCCCCTCCCTTTTCGAAGTATCACACACTGTCTTCTGATATTACACACCATTCCCCACTTGGTTGCTAATCTAGTGTGCGGCAGTGTTTTCTTTTTACCTGTAAGAGTTGGGAGTCGGCTATTATGACGATATTCGCGGCAAGGCTTTCGCGTCGCTGGTTCTCCAAGCATCTTGAAGAGGGAAGCGAGAGACAGGGTAAAGAGAGAGTGAAAGTTTTAAAAGGAGTCAGTCTTTCCAAGAATCCAAATGCTTGATGAATAAAACATCGTCAACTATTGTGCGAGGGAGTAATTAAATGTTTTCGCTGACTTGCCGATGGCCGGCGACGGCACGACGGCACGAGACAAAAGGACAACTCGCACGGAAAGCAATAAATGACTCCTAGCGGCCAACGAGAGGAGAAGGGAAAGATAGAATGACCCGGTGGAAAACCCATTGGTTTCGAAATGAAGAGCGAAATAGTAACAAGGGAGGGAATGCAAAAGTCTGCAGAAGCCTGGATGAATGGATCATAGAGAGCACTACACAAACCCCCATAGATCATTAACACACGTGGCAATAGCACGCACCAATGACATCGAGCACAATCGAAGACTGTTCCCTGTGTCTTCCTGCTCCCTATTCATTGGTATGCAGCATCTCTGCTAAAAGTTATCCGGCGAACCGGATTTGGCAAATCATGCACGGTTTCGTGCGCGACTATAAATTTCTGATGCCCACTCTCGCCCGCATCCCTCCTTTTAAACAAACCAAATTTCCGGTCGGGGATGTTAATGACTGGATCGACTCGGAAGGACGATATTTCTTCCACTTGTCACGAGAATACGAGGATGGCCCAGTGATGATCTATCAAGACGATCCCCCCTTTTGTTCGGAGGGATTTCTCATTGGCGCGAGTCCCCACGTAAGGGATTGAAAAGGATGAGATGAATCTTCTGGGGCATAAATCTCGGCCGATGATCTCGCTGATGAAAACGGGCCGCTGCTGGGAAGTTTATGCTATCCGTCTTTGTTTGTGGTCATTATATTTCAAAATTTATAGGGTGCCTTTTAAAGAGAGAGAAAGGTCACACTGAAGCCTCTTTAATTCGTTTCATTCAGAAAACTTTCGAATAAACGGACAAGTATTAAACGATTTCAATAGAAGAGAAGTGGTTGCCCGTTTGAGAATGCTAGAAACGTAAAGCCGACTGCCTTATAACGTTTACCTTGTGGAGATAAATGATAAGTATTTTAATGAAGCTTTCATTTTGGGATTTAGTCTCGAAACATAGTGGGCTGATGAAAAGATCGGCTTCTCAAATATAACGAAGCATTTACGAGTGAATTAACGAGTGTTGTGAACCAACATTTCAAACTTGGACATTCGAAAATAATTTTAACTTTCGACATCTTTTAATAATGAATAAATTTGACAGTCTTATGTATTATGTCACATAAGGTACTGTAATAAATGTGAATCGTATAAGAGCAAATTCATTCTAAAAACAAATACAATTATTTAAATTTCATTGAAAAAGAAAAAATAATAATAAAAATAAATAAATAAAATAAAATAAAATCTAGGAATTAATTTGTTTTATTATAGGGAAAAAAAAAAAAACTAAGATTCATAAAATTCTGACACAGGGTCTTTACACAGGGTCTATTATTATTATTATTATTATTCCTTTGAGCGTTATGCCAAATTTTTATACCTTATCTTAAATTAATATTCTTTAAATTACTTTTATTAGATTTTAACACATTAAAATTAAACATTTCAATTCAATAAATAAATAAATATATTTTTATATTTTTAAATTATTACACTTACTATATATAAAGATTATTATTTTATTGCTATACGAATGTAAATATTCAGATTCTTACTATTTTTAATTTAATTTTTTTTTTTTTTTATCTTAAAAAATATATGTTTATATATTTATTTATTTATTATTACGACAGAGGTTTTGGTTGTGTGACTTAAGGCCGATTGACTACATTAGGGTCCTAGATTTACATAAATGGAATACCTTCCGTGGGTACCTTTCTAAGGAGTCCTAGCCCGTATTTGTGTGAGTTTTGGAGAAAATACGGAAAACTAAGAACGGCTAAGTATACAGGAGTGACCTGGAATCGAACCCTGTATTTCCCATCTACCAGCTTTGAGCGTAAAACCACTCGGCCACTGATAGGTCCTTTTCTTCTTCTTTTTTTGAATGCAGCAGATGAAATATATTATTATTATTATTATTATTTTAGTTTTAGAAGCAGTATAATTTTTTAGAATGAAAAAAAAAAAAAAAAAAAAAATGTGTGTGCATAAATATTTTCCAAATCTAATTTTGTACATACTGAAGTTTAATAAGTTGTAAGTTTTTTTTTTTTTTTTTTTTTTGTCTATATTATTATTATTTAAAAAAAACCAGGAGGTAGACATTCATCGTCTCGAAATATGGTTAATATCTTTCATATGTTTTTGAGAAAGGTATCAAAAATGAAAACTATTTATTAAAACTTGCATGGAACTTACTCTTCAAATTAAAGATTACGCGAGGGTTTACTCAAATTCAAACATAAATTCGTGCTTCTGTCTTTGTTAAATTGAATTGGCTTTATGTTTTTATAACAATAATGTTAATTGCATATAGAGGAAATATTGAACTTTATAAATAAAATAAAAATAAAATAAAAAAACATTCAAAACTTAAAAATTATATATAATTTTGTATATCATAATAATTTTATCTTCTTTTTCATTTACTAAAACATATAAATAAATTAATAAAAGACCTGATGAAAAAAGTTTTATTATTATTATTATTATTATTATATAAAATTAACTAAAAAAAAAGAAAGAAAAAGAAAAAGAAAAAAAGAAGAAGAAAAAGAAAAGAAAAAGAAAGAAAGATAAAAGATCAATCATAAAAATATTTAAAATTTTTCAATCTACAAAATTTTACGTTATAACTAGTACGTATATAACTAATAAAATATAATAAAAATAAGTTTTATGATAATAACATTTGTTTTAGTTAATATATATATATATATATATATATATATATATATATATATATATACATATACATAATTTTAATATTGTTTAAACAATCATAGAATCAGGAAAATTACTTTGAAATTCCTTTGCGAAAATGTAACACACTTTTTTGTTTTCCGTTATACAGTAGATTTTCTCTGGAACTTATTTTTCTTCTCTGTTCATGTAGAATACTGACTGAGAAACTGATTCATAGACAAATTCGTCTTTATTAAGAAATTATTTTAAACCCGTTTTGTGAATGATTTATGACAATTTGCAATATTTATCGTATAAATCAATTTTTAAAGAAATAAATAATATTTATTTATTTTAAGAAAACATATGCATTAATATGATTCAATAAAAAACATTAATTATGTATATAATCTGTTCATATCTTAAAATTTTAATTTTAGTTGTATATATAGGAAATATTTAATTGTTTTAAATGTAATATACATACTATATCTAAAATTTAAAAAATGCACGATGTTATAAAATTGTTATAAAATTGTTATTTACTCTTTGATTTACTAAAACTATGTATTTAGTATGTATTTCTTATTTATTTATTTATTTATTTATTTCGATTTCAGTATATATTATTTTGCAAAATTTTTTATTCATAACTGGTATCGTTATTGCTGATAAATTAAATTTTATTATATACTAAAAAAAAAAAAAAAAAGTTTTAGTTTTAGTTTTATATAGAAGAAATATTTAACGGTTTTAAATATAATATACATATTAGATTTCATTTTTTTTTTTTTTTAATAAGTATATAATTAATAATTTGTTTAATGATGTTTGTATACATCCTAACACAAAAACACATTTATTTGTTTATTTATTTATTTTGTCGTCATATTAAAAAAAAAAAAAAAAAAAAAAAAAAATCTAAAGATAAAATTAACTAAACATTTTTAATTTTTTAATTTCAGTACATAAAATTTTATAATTTACAAAATTTTAATTCATAACTAGCATATATAGCTAGCCTGTTTTAATTTTATAATAGTAACATTTGTTTTAACTAAAATATATATATATCATTTTAATATTACTTGAGAGATCATAGAGATGGGGAAAATATTTTTTAATCCCTTTGCAAGGATGTAGCACGGTTTTCCATTTTCCCTTCTAGAACGGATTTTCTCTGAAATTTATTTTTCTTATCTGTTGGTATGGAGTACTAACTGAGAAACAGATTTACAGGCTATTTCGTGTTTATTAACTATAGTATGTAAATACAGTTGTTTGTATATTTTACGTGTTTATAAACAATATTTATTGATTTATTTTTAAGAAAAGCATAGGCATTAATCTGATTCTTTAAAAGAAGGTAGTTATGCTTGTAATCCTAATGTAACGTAAAATTTTTGTTTTAGAAGTAAGACTTTAATTATGTTTTTATATAGAGGACCACATTTATAGTTTTAAATACCTATAATATTTAAAACATTAAAAATGCACGACGTTTTTATACGCTATAAAATTATGATCTTGTAATTTTCTCTTTTCATAAAAAATAAATAAATAAATAAAAATAAAAATGTATGCAAAATTTAATTTTAGTACAAAGAATTCTGCAATTAAAAAATCTTTTTTTTTTTTAAATTTTTAATTTCAGTACATAAAATTTTATAATTTACAAAATTTCAATTTATAACAAGCATATATAGCTAGCCTGTTTTAATTTTATAATAGTAATATTTGTTTTAATTAAAAAATATATATATATATATATATATATATATCATTTTAATATTACTTGAGAAATCATAGAGATGGGGAAAATATTTTTAAATCCCTTTGCAAGGATGTAGCACGGTTTTCCATTTTCCCTTCTAGAACGGATTTTCTTTGAAATTTATTTTTCTTCTCTGTTGGTATAGAGTACTGACTGAGAAACAGATTTACAGGTTATTTTGTGTTTATTAACTACAGTATGTAAATACAGTTGTTTGTATATTTTACGTGTTTATAAACAATATTTATTTATTTATTTTTGAGAAAAGCATAGGCATTCATCTGATTCTTCAAAAGAAGGTAGTTATGCTTGTAATCCTATTATAACGTATAATTTTTGTTTTAGAAGTAAGACTTTAATTCTATTTTTATATAGAGGACCACATTTATAGTTTTAAATACCTTAACATTTAAAACATTAAAAATGCACGACGTTTTTATACGCTATAAAATTATGATATTGTAAATTTCTCTTTTCATAAAAAAAAAGTTAAAAATGTATGTAAAATTTAATTTTGGTACAAAAAACTCTGCAATTAAAAAACCTTTTTTTTTTTTTTTTTTTTTTTTTTTTTTCAGTACATAACATTTTATAATTTACAAAATTTTAATTTATAACTAGTATAATCCTATTATAAAGTAAAATTTTTGTTTTAGAAGTAAGACTTTAATTATATTTTTTATATAGAGGATCACATTTATAGTTTTAAATACCTATAATATTTAAAACATAAAAAATGCACGATGTTTTTATACGCTATAAAATTATGATATTGTGATTTTCTCTTTTCATTAAAAAAGAAAAATAAATATTATGTAAAATTTAATTTTAGTACAAAGAATTCTGCAATTTAAAAAACTTTTACTTATAATTGCTATTTATTACTAGAAAATTATAGTCTTATTCTATTAAAACTTGTTAACTTGTTTTAATTCTTTAAGAATCCTCATATAAATATTGTAAGTATATTTATAGAAATAGGGAAAATATTTTAAAATATTACTGTAAAAATATAACTCAATTTCCTGTTTTCTCTTCTACATTAGATTTTACCTGAAACTTATTTTTATTTTCTGCTAAGACAAAGTACTGATTAAGAGAGCGATTTAAAGGAAATTTTTGTTTTATTAGCGAATGAAATTTTCAATGTTATATATTGTTACAATGTGCACTATTTAACAAATCCATTTTAAAACAAGTAAACAATCCTTTTTATTCATTCTTTAACTTTTTAAAGAAAATCAAAAGCAAAAAACTGGTGCATAAGAAGCCACACATTAATTATGCCTATATTCTGCATCTATCATAACAAAAATTTATATATATATATATATATATATATGATAGTTGTCGTAATAAAATTTAACCTTAATATTTAGCATTTAATGGATACAAAACAATACCAACACAATAAAAATACAACTGATTGTAACATATAGGTAAGACTGACAAAAAAATGTTGCGATACAGATTAAGAACCAGTAAGAGACAGAAACAATTTAAATTACTTACGCCGACATGAATAATAATAATAATAATAAAGGACCATAGAAATAATAATTGGATAAAAATGCTTAAAAATTGAAGTATAAACTCTTCAGGGGTCATGCACTTCATAAAGCAGAGAGAGCTGCATCGATTTCGTAAAACAGTATAGCTAATCATGGCAATTTTTATTGTTTCAGCCCCAATCGAGGCATCAAAACCAATTTGAAAGAGAAATTAATTAATTTATTAAATCAAATCATCAAGGAATTCAGAGAGAAAACTAGAAAAAAGCAGAGTAGCCACATGTAAAACTTTTATAAAAACTAGAGAATAGGAAGATGCCAACAAGTTAATGAAATAAAAGCATTGCGATTAATCGATTTAAGTTAGTTAAATTATAACTTAAATTGTGCGTAAATCAATGAACATTAAAGCTTTCATAGAAAGGAAATTAATGATAGAAAAACTTTAAGACAGCAGTGAGCAAGCGCCATCTCGCGTTTATCTAGATAAGCAATAAGTCAATTAAATTGTTGCAGGTTCAAACAAACCATTGCTTTAAGGTGTATATTTTTAAGAAGTTTTAAGTTCATGATTTAAGAGAATATGTGGCACTATTTAATTGATTAGTTATTTAATTAGTGGATCTCGATAATGTTAAACCTAAAATAATTAAACTAAATTAGTTGACCGAAAGAATGTTAAACCTAAATTAATTAATCTTAAATTTAAAGTTTAAGTTGTAAAAAGACTCAATCACAAGCAATAATCCCAAAAAACACAACATGTAAGGATAAGCAATTCAAGGGAGTCTTCAATTATTAAAGTTATTGTTTTAAATGTGTTGATTTTTTTTTATATATATATATTAATTATTATAATGGTTATTAAATTGAATTTATTGTTCAATCTAAACATGGGAAGCCATTAATAGCCAAACAAATGCACTCAATTAAACTTAACGAGAAAAGAGTTCATAATTCATAAAATCAACCAGAAAAAAATAAGAAGAATGTATCTTGCAATAGCAATAATCCTTTTTTTTTTTTTTTTTAATTCAACAACAAACCCTCCCAACCAACTAGCCAAACACCACCACCCATATTTCTTAATCAAACATCTGCCAGCCCATCCACTATATATCATATTTAATAGTTTTAAACGTAATATACATATTCAATATGCAAGTTTAAAGATGCACAATTTTTTTTATGTTGCATATTCGGATGATTTTCTTTCCCATTCTCTAAAAAAAATTAATTCAATTATTATTATTTATTTATATATTTATTTATTTATTTATTTTTCAGTATCACTACCTAAAATTATTTAGCAAAGGACAAAATTTTAGCTTCTAGTTACTATATATGTTGCGCAAAGTTAAAAATTTTATTTTAATAAAATTTGTTTCACTATTAAAAATATCCTTTTATGAATATCGTTTAAACAATGATTGAAATACATGAAAATTTTTACAGTCTCTTTCAATATTACAACACGGTTTTCCGCTCTTTTCCTTCTCCAATGAATTTTCCGTGAAACTTACTTTTCTTCTCTGCTCCAACAGGATACTGACTGAAAAACAGATTTACAGGCAATATCGTCTTCACTGACTGTACTCAAATCCAGTTTTATAAATATATTACGGAAATATACAGGGTTGCCGTAATAAATCCATTTTAAGACAAGTAAACAATTATCTTCATTTATTTATTTGTTAGATTATTTTGCAATAAAAGTACTGACAATAATGCCATGCACAAAAAAAGAAAAAAAAAAAACATTTATTATATGCATATTCCAGTATTAAATAAAAAAAAAAAAAAAAAAAAAAAAAAAGTATTTTAGATACATTACTTTTAATTTTTAGGTGAATATATAAGTAACATTTAATAGTTTTAAATGTAACAGCTATAAATTACATTAAAAACATTGAAAATACACTGATTATTTTGTATACATATCACAACCATATGATTTTCCTTTGCATTTATAATAATAATAATAAATAAATAAATACAAATAAATATACTAAATAAAAATTTGCCAACAGAATATCAATAAAAAATATTCAAAAATTTCCCGTTTCACAACATAAAAATTTGCAATTTACAAAAAAATTATTTATAATTAGTATGAGTTTAGTTACATGACTTTAGATATTCTAGCTATTATTATGTATATAGGCAGAGAACTTAATTTTTATAACAATAATTTGAAAAACATTTCTTTATATAAATATTGTTTGAACAATAATAAAAACAGGGACTAAAGAATATTTTAGCATCCTTCAGCAAGAATATAACATGATTTCCCGTTTACAGTCGGTAACAAAAGTCTCCGAACACTAGCAAAAATTCCTATGTAAAAAAAGTACACTTCATACAGTTTTGTTAACTAAATCCTTGTCGAATCCTGTTCTTAGACAGTCTAAGAATAGGATTCGACAAAGATTTAGTTAACAAAACTGTATTAAATATACTTTTTTTACATAGGAATTTTTGCTAGTGTTCGGAGACTTTTGTTACCGACTGTACCTTTTATTAGGTGTACCGGAAAGTTATGTCGTTTTGAATTAATAAAATGAAACCGGAAATTTTTGTTTAACAGTGTTTACATGGTACTTTACAAATAACCATCTTATAAGTTACCTAAGAATATCTTAAATTTTATCCAGGATAAATTTCCGATGTCAGTATTTTAATTCAAAACGACAGAACTTTCCGGTACACCTAATACAATGGATTTTCGCCAAAACTTATTTTTCATTTTTGTGTTTGGTAAGCACTAATTAAGAAAAGACAAATTCGTCTATAAATATCAATAATATTCGTCTATTCTACAGGCAAATTCGTCTTTATAAAGAAATATATTTAAATAGAGATTTATATATATATTACGATAAGGTGAAATGTTTATGTTATAAATCTATATATATGTATATATAAATTTTCATTTCTCAATTTATTTTACTTATTATTTTTTTATGGAAGCATAATGCACAATATTGTGCATAAAATCATTAATTATAATGAAAATTGCCCAATTTTGTTATTTTTATGTTATTTTTATTTATTTATTTATTTATTCTTTTTTTTTTTTTTTTTTTTTTTAAGAAGTTGGACTTTAATTTTAGTCGTATACTTTTAAAACTTTAAAGATACACGAGGCTTTCATATACATAATCACACAATTTTCATTTCCATTTACTAAGAAAAAAAAATTTTAATAAGAGGAATATTAATTAATTTCAATTTCACTAAAATTATTTTGTAAATCACATAATTTTAACTTACAAGTAGCATGTACATTGTTACAAAAATTAAATTTTGTTCTAATAACATTTGATATAGTATATTATATATATATCGCATCTATGAATATTGGTTGAAGTTTGAACAGTCACTGAAGTAGCGAAAATATTTTAAAATTATTTTGCAATAGTACGACACGGCTTTCCATTTGCTTTTCTCCAATAGATTTTCTCCGTAAATTATTTTTATGCTCTGATGAATTAGGGTACTGACTGAGGAAAAAGATTTACAGGTAATTTTGACTTTATTAAAGAATGTATTTAAATCCAGTTTTGTAAATATTTTACGTCCATGTATTACATTATTTATGGTATAAATTTATTTTAAAGTAAGCAAAGAATTCTTTGGGTTTATTTATTTAATTATTTAAGAAAAACTTTATTCCCATCTGATGCATAAAAAAAAAAAAAAAAAAAAAAAAAAAAGAAAGAAAAAAAAAAGAAAAGTAATTACTCTATGCATATTCTAGATCTAACTGGGTTTAACAAAAAATTTATTTTAGAGGTATGGTTTTTAACTTTAGGTGAATAATGTGTGAGGAACATTTAATAGTTTTAAATAGAATCTAGATGTTATATTAAAAACTTTAAGTTTTATATGCCATAACCATATGAGTTTCTCTTATTTTTACTATAATAATAATAATTAAGTAATTAATACGAATAAAAATACTAACAAATGTTTTGCTAACAAAAACTTAATAAAAACTTTTCAAATCTTTTCAATTTTAGTACATAAAATGTTATAACTTACAAAAATGTCATTCATAATTAATGTAGATACAGACAGCTATATACTATGTATATGTATAGCTGAAAAAATTTAAATTTCGTAATAATAACATCTTTTTATCATATGAATATTATGTGAATAATTATAGAAATGGACAATATATTTTAAAATTCCTTAGCAAGAAAGTAATAACGTTTTTCATTTATTTTTCTTATTCAATGTATGCTAAAATATTTTTTCTTTTCTCCTCGGATAGAGCTTTTTCTGAGAAACATATTTACAGATAATTCCATTCTTATTAACGATTGTATTTAAATCTATTTTTATTTCGGACCATCTCTAGGGGTGAGTCCTAGACCGTCGCTAATTGTCCATCTGCGCTGCACTAGTATGAGGTAAAACCCAACCAACCATTTCTATTCCATGGGAATTCACATTATTTTTGGAATAAATCCATTTTGAAACAAGTAAAAAATACTTTTTATTATTTATTTATTTATTTATTTACAAAAACAAAAACATTTATCTCATACATAAAAAAAAAGGTTATTTTAAAAGTACGATTTTAATTTTTTTTTATATAGAGTTAAGATTCAATTTTCAGTGTAGTATACATATATTTAAAACTTTGAAAATGCGCAGTAACTTTATGTACTATAAACTTGTCATTTCTAAAAGTGAAAGATTAATTAAGAAAATATAAAAAATTTTCAACTTTACTGCATAAAATGTTGCAATTTATAAAATTTTATTTCCTAACTGGCGTATATATTGCAAGAAAATTTAATAAACTAGAATAATAACATTTGTTTTATTTAAAAACATACTTCATCATCTGAATATTGTTTGAATAGTCATAGACGTAAATTTATTGCACTGATACTAGTGTAATTTGTAGGCTATAGCCGACAGAATACGCTAGCATAGAATAGGGAAAATATCTTTAAAAAATCCCTTAGCAACAATGTAATACGAATTTTTGCTTCCCTTTCCTCAATCTGTTTTCTCTGAAACTTACTTTTCTTCTGTGCTTGGATAACATATTGACTGAGAAACACATTTACAGGCAATTTCATATTTTTAAGGAATGTATTTAAACCCAATTTATTATATATTAACTTACCAGGAAATTCTGTCCGTTTGAGCTAAAAAATTGACACCGGAATTTTTATTTGGTAATATTTATATGACATTTAAGACGATATTTAGTCATGTACCAGATAAATATTTTTAGATAAAAATTTTCTGTGTCAGTTTTTTTCCCGTAGACCTAATATTTTACTACAATGTACAATATTTATAGAATAAATGAACTTTGAAGCAAGTAAACAAACTCTATTTCTGCCCCCCTCTATTAAAAAATAAATAAATAAATAAAAATAAAAGAAAGAAATGATAAAACGAAGCATAAAATTTAATCTCACGTATTAAGAAACCTAACTGATTATATGTTTATAACCTAAGTATGTTCGCATTCAGAACCATGCAAATTATTTTTTAGAAAATCTACGGCATTACTTCTTTATTTGTGGCAAGGCAAATGACACCTTATTTAACACGTATTTATATTCATGTCTTATTTGTATATTACAAATGATTTTTTTTTAATGCTCTATATGTCACTTTATTATTATTTTCTTCCAATTTTACCAAAAGCAATCAAGCAGGACATTAAACATTTTTTAGACACTGGTAAGCATTACATTAATGATAGAAAAGATGTTATGAAAGCATCTTATTGTAAATATAAAAAAATATCCAAAGACAAATAAAACTTTCAAAATTAAACCTTTAATTTATATGTATTTCAATAAATATTTAAATATACTGAAAAAATTATATAAGAACTCATATTACAAATAAATAATGCAAATAATAACTCTAATTACAAATAATAACTCCCATAGATAGATCTAAAATTAATGCATTAAGTTGGAGCAATTATTACTATTATTATTATTATTATTATTATTATTATTATTATTACTTACACAGCCGAATTTCTTGAATTCTATTATTATTATTATTATTATTTTAGGGAGGGGTTATTACTGTACATTCATTTTTTGAACATTTAAGCTCTTTAAACTGACATTGACATTTTTCAAGCGGATTCCAGCAACTACAAAATTATATGTCTTAACATATTCTTACCCTGCACATGGGAACTGATGATCAGAGCACTAATCATTCCGCTACCAGATGGGCTGTGTTAAAATTTAATGAATAATTTTGAAATTTGGCGATACAACTCTAAAAGAACTGAAGGAGTAAAAATTATTAATAAATGCACTATTATCAATACGTAATTTAGCTTTGAGTTACATCTTCCATTTTAAAGGAAAAAGACAAGTCCTTCCTGTATATTCGGAAGGGTAGGTTGATTTCTTTTTTCTTATCAAATAGCCGCCATTTTGAAACGAAATGGTGGCTACAAATTATTAAAAGATTTGGTAGAAATATTGATGTGGGATATGAGCATATGGAGTTTTAAGCAAATCGGTTCATAAACAAATTTTTATGTGAATTTGAAATTTTCAAGTGGCTCGCAATTGAAAAAAAGATGGTGAGCCATGCTGGCAAACAAATATATCAAATGTATTTGTGAGCTAAGTCTACTGTATAAATTTAGTTCGAATTTATTCAGAATTTTAAAAGATATCGCGTTGAAAAATTAAGTGACCACCACTTGGATCAAGTTGCTCAGTGAACTAATCCAAAATATTTGTAAGATACGTACACTGTCTAACTTCAAATTAATTCAGTCTTTCAAAAGTTATCGTGATAATAAATTTCCAAGTGGCAGCGTTCAAGAGGCCGCAACTTGGAAACAAAATTGTGTAGAAACTTGCCCACCGAATTCATATATATCTGAATGATAAATGCATTTTTCAACTTTAGTTTGAATTGATTATGTATTTCAAAAGTTATCGTGTTAACAAATTTTCAAATGGCCGCCACTTGGAAACAATATGACGAATCAAGATACATAGTAAACTCATCCAAGATATTTTGAGCATAAGCAGTTCACTGTCCAACTTTGATTCGAATAAGTGCAGTATTTCAAAAGCTATTGTTATGACAAATTTTCAAGTGGCAGTCTAAGTAGCTGTAACTTGGAAACAAAATGGCGGAGTAACTTGCCCAGCGAAATCATCCAAGATATTGAAAAAATCACTATCGAACTTTAATTCAAACTAATTCAGTATTTCACATATTATCGTAATAAGAAATTTTCAAGTGGCATCGTGATTTCAAGTGGCCACCACTTAGAAACAAAAAAGTGGAGTGACATGCCCAGCGAACTCATCTGAGATATTCGAATGATAAATCCACTACCTAAAATTGATACGAACTGATTCAGTATTAAAAAAGCTATCGTAATGACAAAATTTCAAGTGGCCGCCACTTGGAAATAAAATGGCGAGCAAGTTACTATGAATACTTATTCAAGATATTTGAACCGTATGTTCACTATCCAACTTTGGTTTAAATCAGTTTAGTATTTTAAAAGTTATCGTAATGGCACATTTTCAAGTGGCATCCGATTTCAAGTGGCCATAATTTGGAAACAAAATGTCAGAACAAGATACCCAGTAAACTCATCTAAGATATTTTCATGATAATTTCACTGTCCAACTTTGATTCGAAATGAATCATAATTTGGTACCGCTTAGTTTATAACATCCGCACTTAGTTAAAAATGGCGGATAAATTTCATTAATACATATACTTGGTTGAGACCCTTATATGGTCAATGTATACATCAAAATTCCAACAAATCTGGTCTTAAATACGCTTTTCACAATGTGAATTTGAAAATTTCAAGTAATCTCCACTTAATAAAATGGCCGAGAAACTTGGTTAACAGACTCATTCAAGATAGTTATAAGATAAATTCGCTGCCCAAATATGGTTCGATTTGGAGCATTATTTTGTAGGTTATCGTGACGTTAAATTTTTTAGTGGTAGTCTGATTTCAAGTAGCCCCGCTTAATTTAAGATATCCGCCACATTGTTAAAAATGCGGATAAAGTTCATAAATAAACTTGGTTGAGATCCTTATGTAGTCTATATTTACCTTAAATTTCAAGCATATCCGTCCTTGAATAAGCTTTTTATAATGTGGATTTTAATTTTTCAAGTGGCTCCCGCTTGAAAACAAAAAGGCGGAGCAGATTAATCCAAGATATTTATAAGATGAGTTCACTGTCCGTATTTGGTTCGATTTGTAGTATTATTTTGGGAGTTATAGTGATGACAAAATTTTCATTATATATATATGTATATATGGAAAAACTTTTCGAACGTTGTAGCAAATGTAACCAAGTATCACATGTAAAACTAGAAAAAAAAAAAAAAAAAGTATGTGCGGTCGAGGTACCCTCGTCAGGAACGAAGTTCCTTACGCCTTTTCTCCAATTTCGAATTTGATTTGATATAGAGATCTAGATTGTTCATTCTCTCTCTTTCTCTCAGTACTTCATTGTTTATTTTCGATCTTTTTTTTTTTTTTTTTCTCAATGCAAATAATGTAAAGTAAGGAATCAAATTAAAAAGTCGTATTTAATATTTTAGCGAAAATATTTGTTTATTAAAAATTAAATATAAAGAAAATGAATTATAAATTATATTAAAAAAATAAATAAATAAATAAAAATAAAACAAAAAATAGTATGTTGTGGCCACCAAAAGACTTTCTTCTATATTTTCCTATACAAAGGGTAAATAATTTATTAAAACTATTATTTATTAAAATTATCCAACATGGTGAATGATTTTGATATTAGAGAAAACTAACACTAATATCCAAAGAAAGACAGTTTTATTGCCTATAAATAAAATCTTAAAAAATGCGTTTTTATAATGGTTATCTCAGATATCAAGTTTCGTACAGTTTTATGCCATACAAGTTGAGATGAGCCTTCCCGTTATCGAGGAAATTTTCAGTATAGCAACTCTATCTATTGGCCTAAAGGCTTCCAACTTGAATCAGCATACTGTCTCATAATGGCCTTCTCACATATCAAGTTTTGTTTGATTATACGCCATAGAACCTGAGATATAGCCCTTTCTTAAATTGCAGAACTCGCTATGTGGCAGCGCCACCTGTTGAGCAGTTCACACCAAAAGTTGTCAGAAACTAATTTATATGGAGGTACATCTACATATAAATTTTTATGCAATTCTGTGCAGTAGTCTTTGTGATATAGTCTTCCTTTAAATTGCGGAAATCGCTTATACAGAAGCGTCACCTACCTGTTGGCCGATAAGTATTTAAATATAATCAGCATAGTGTCTCACAATGACCTTCTTATATATCAAGTTTTGTTTGATAATACGCAATAGAACCTGAGATATAGAGTCCCCTTAAATTGTGGAAATCGTTGTATAGCAGTGCTACCCGTTGAACGGTTGGCACCAAAAGTTGACAGGCGCTAATTTAGGTCAAGGTGCATCTACACATAAATTTATATACAATTCTGAACAGTAGTTCTGGAGATACAGTTGCCACAAACAAGTGTAACGGTTTTTCGTTACGTGACGTTTTCTGTTAGTTAACTCCCTACCTCAACCCGCGTTAAGGAGCTTCTTTCAAAAAAAAAAAAAAAAAAAAAAAGAATAAATATGACTAAAAATTGAACAATCTGATATTAAAACATACAACATTATTACGTTTACAAAGGCATAGAATGAATGTTGCATGCAAATAAGACGATATTTCTGTAGTGCTGTGTGTGATTTGCTAAACATTTACAGCACTCTAGGACCTATATACCCAGAAGACATGAAAATAATTTAAAACTAAAGAGAAAGAGGAAAAACCAAGTGAGAAACTCACTTTTATATCAACAATCACGAATTACGGAATAAACAAATTTGTTCCTTATATTAATTATTAAAATCAAAACTATTACTCACTCGACAACTGCATAATATCTCAAACGCACCACCAAAGCCATGAGGCTGAATATAGTTAAATTTACAGTTAATTACAGAGTCGTATTTATCTACTGAACTATTAAGTAAGTAAAATTTAGTTTAAATTGTTTCTGCTAATTTATTAACTAATAAACCTTAAAATTAAATTTAAAATTTAAATTAAAATAAATTTATTTGATTAAATTCTAATTTATAACTTACAATAATTTGAGATAGGTAAATGTGCAATTCATAAGTAACATGCTAAGGTAGAGTTTTTTTCTATACATGCAAAAGAACAAGACAGGGAGGAATGATAGCGCCCTCTGTTAGAGGGAAATAAAAAAGTAATTAATATTACTTTCAATTTTTTAATATTACTCAATAAAACCCAAACAAATGGTAACTTTTTATTTACCATATTAGAGAATCGGACACTTAAAGAAACACCATGCAATATGTAATTAAAAGTTATTAACCTTCCAACGGGCGCGCGTATCTGAGAGATACACTTGTGGTAAATCTCGTTGTATATCTTAAAGTCAGAGAGCATTTGAAACACTTATCTTTGGCTATTCACTCAGTATATATTGATCTATTTTTAGTTATCTTTTGAACCTCGAGACAATGATATGAAGCTGAATATTTGCTATTTGTATTTGAAAAATACGCGCAACCTTTCATGTAACGTTTTGTTATATTTGATTTTTTTTTCACTGCTAAAAACGATTGTTTGTTGTTTTTGTTTTAAACATTATTATTTTAAATATTTTTAAAATTAATTAACTTACAATTCCGATGTTTCTTTGATTTTTTTATATTGATTTTGCGCTTTCAGTTTCATTCTTTCAGTTTTGTTTTAATGAATAAAAGTTCCAACTGAATGTTCTTATTAATCTTCAAATGGTCATAGTATAATTAAAATATTCAGATACTTTAAAATACATATTTTACAGTAGTGTATGTGAAAACCTTTCATGTTCGTATAAGCAGCGCGCCCGCTAGAAGGTTAAATAAAATTTATTAATTAAAAGTTAAAAGTTGAGAAAATTTCTTTAGAAAGCTGGACTATTTATTTATTATTTATTTTTTATTATAAATAAAGTTTTTTGATAATTATTACGAATCAAATTTGAAATTAAAAATGAAATATTAAAACTATTAGATGTTAAAATTTGTTCTATTAAAATTTAATAATTTAAATTATTGTAACTATTAAAATTTAAATTTATAATCAATAATAAATTATAATATTAAATTTAGAATCAATAGGTTGTTGCTGTTTTTGCACGCGTGTGTGTGAGTGCGTGTAATATAAGCAAACACCAAATCAAGGATAGAAATTAGAAATAAGATTTAATTATTGCATTTACTATAGAAATTTAGGATAACCATAAAGTCTAGCTTGGAAAAAGATAAATTTAACGTTTTTACTTTCATATTTATCAGAACATAGATGTTTTATTCTATAAAGAAACAAAAGAAGTTAATGAGCACATTTTTGAAAATAGTTTTATGTAAACATGATTTGTAATGAGTAAATAAATTAACTTTAAAAGAAAATTCTTTTCTCTTATAAAAAATGTCAAAAGTAAGTTTCCATTGTCATTATATGTTTTTAAATCTATAAAGTTTATTTCTTTATTTATCATATCATTTTTAGTTAATCAAAGACTATTAGGATAATTAACTATGAAGGTGTTAGTATTGCTATCATTAAAGTGAAAAACAATAATATCATGAATATATCTGTAGAACATTAAGTTATTACATAAAGAGAAGTTTCTTTCATAATATAAAGATAAAAGTCAGATAATAAACTACTAGCAGAACCACCATGCGGAATACCTTCAATACTTTGGTAAATATTGTGATTGTATAGAACAGAATTATGATGTAATATGAAATTTAGTAATGTTTTAAAGTAATGAAGTGATATTTTTTCTTTAATACTGTGTTTATGTTCATTAAAAAGAATTAACAAGTCATGAATGCCTATATTATTGAATAAATACTTAAAATCAAATGTACGAATGTTTGTAATATGTTTGAAATTTTTAATTCCATGAAGAAGTTGAAGACTATTTTTAACACAATGCTTATTGTCACAGTTTAAAGTTAAGCTGTAGATTTCTTTTAAAATTTTTAATAAAAGATGACAAGCAACATTATTATAAGCATTACAACCAATAGTTTCAGTGCGAAATTTTGCAGGAGTTTTATGAAATTTAGGAATAATAACTATATATGGATAGTTGAAATTTTTACATTAATTTTTAATAATTTACGAAAGCTTTAAATCCTTTTATTATTAATTTCAGTTGTTATATATAGATAAACGAAGTGATTGCAATAAATCAATTTCTAAAGAAATCAACCAAAAGACAAGTATAGCGCATATTTCATTTGAAAACATTTTGGGAAGTGGATTTAACGGCTTCATAAAACCGCCTGTCTACTCTAATAGATATTTCTACCTTTGGCGATTTTTGAAATTTATAAATTATTGCCTCATGTATATTTACTAGAATTTAATTACATAAAAAAAAAAAAAAAAAAAAAAAAAAATGTTCAAATGGTTATCCGAAAAGATGCTTTCTCCACAACATATATATAAATATATACTTTCTCAAATTATATAAAAATGAAAAGAAATCAAACTGGGTATGATAAATTATAATATTCTTTTAAAGTAAAAAATTCAAAGTTCATAACCTTTTTATTATTTTAGATACAAGAAAGAATAATAATTTAGAATTTTTTGTATTGATTTAAATAGCAGCCGTTATCGTTACAATTAAAATTACTTGTTATTAAAAAAAAATCCTGAAGTACTTTCCACTTTTGAAAAAAAAAAAAAAAAAAAGACTCTTTTAAAGCTCTTTTCAATTCTTTTTTTATGTCCAGTTTTATTATTATTAGCGATATGGCATTAAATAACTATTGACACAAAAAACAGATGCTCATTTTATAAAGAAGTTTGAACGACAGTTTTTTAAACTCTCTCCTTATAAGACAAGTGTAAAATAAAGTAAGTTTGGAGAGAAAATTGCTTTGAATTGTAATCGTTGAATACGCTTCTAACAAAATTATTTTTCTTGAAAATCCAGCTGTAAAATATATCAATGTAATGAAATTAATTTATTAAATAAAGATTTTAAAAAAATATATGAAATATTGTACTGAAAGTGATTTCTTACTTCTGTTGTATTTTTCTTGAAGTCCCTGCTAAGGTCAACCAGTCTTTTTCTCGAGCTGTCACTTTCATCTTGTCTGTTAGCTAACTCTTTAGCAGTGACGTCAAGGGCTCTCTAAAAGTAAAATATGGTAATTAAAAGAAGCATATAAATAACATTTTATGCACATTAAATTTTTAATTCGAAAATTATTATATGAAATTCTTATCTCATAAAAAGAAAAAAAAATCTTTTAAGGTTAAGTAAAATAAAAAAAGAATACAATAAGTGTTTTGAATAATCAGTTATAATATTTCAAAATTTATATACGAATCCTAGAATATGAGACCATGTTATTCCAAATTTTCAGTATTTTTAATTTAATTGATTAGGTTTTAGTAACATTTCTCTTACAGGCATTTATTGTGAAATTTTATAAGTTTGGAGAAGAGAATAACAGAGGCTTGTTCATGTTATGTATCTGATTTTAGGAATTTTAATGATGATTCCTGATTTCTATTAATGTTCTAGGAATATTAATGGAATATATTGGGCTATTAATTTCCCAAAATTTATCAAGAGTGTTCCGATTTTTTTTCTTCTTTTTTCAGTGCGCTTACTCTTCCCAGTTTTTATTTACCTAACGTAAAAATAAATAAATAAATAAATACAAATGAATATTACAACGTAAATTATATGTAATCATACAATATTTTCTAAAAATGAACTATCAAATCAAACTTTTGTGACAGAAAGTCACATTGTATAAATAATGCATAATCCATATAAAATTAAATTTAAGAAGTTGCTTTTTTTGTAGTAGTATGCTTTAAAAATATAAAACAAAAAGCTTAAGGTTTGAAGTTTCAATTTTCTTTTTTTACAAATAAAATATTAAATCCCTTTTTTCACAGAAATACAAACACACTGTGTATAATGAACTCAGAGTATATAACGTTATTTCTAAAGGCTATTTTGTTTTTATGCGATGTGAAAACAAACAAACAAAAAAAAAAAAAAAAAAAGAAAAATGCACAATCATAATAATGGTAAACCAGTTGTAAAACAAAAAATCGTTATTTTTTAAAACTCCAACCTCATCCATCAGTAATGGTAAATCTCTCCTATCAATTTTAAATATATTTAAAAAAATGTTCATAGCAACATTACCTATAAAATAACTCCTTCAGACTCACACCATATACATATATATATAATCTGCGCACTGATTACATCGAGTTTGGTCTTTCTCCATCGGTTCATTTTAATAATTTTTTATAACTTTAAATATATATACATAAATGCAGTAACAAATTAGAAGAATATATATATACTAGTTAATTGTAGGGCGACTAAGGCACCCGTTGAAATGTGATCATTTCACTTTATTTATTTCTCACTCCAAATAATTCATTTGCTAGCAAGCAAGCACAAAATTTTCGCACTTTATTTATCTCTTCGTTACCTTTAAAATTTAAAGTTATTATTATTGTTTTATAGACGTCATTTTTTCATATGCATGAGCAAATTTAATATTATATATATATATATATATATATATATATTTTTTTTTTTTTTTTTTTTTTTTTTTACGTGAAAGCATATTTGATTTCGTGCTGAAAAAAAAAAAAGAAAAGAAAAGAAAAAGAAAAGAAAGAAAGAACGGAAATTAGCAACAATTAAAATTTATATGTCTATTTTGAAGCTGTTGTTTTCATATTTTAATTAATTTTAAACAATCTAATCAAACGCATTCGTTACAAATAAAGTACCAAATGAAAGGGGCGAGTTTTCTGAATCCTTCGGATTAAACAGCTTATCGATCGGGCGATTAGATTTTTTAAAACTGACTAAAGTATGAAAGTTAGATGGCAACTTGTGTTCACACACAGAGAGAGTCCAAGGAAATCCCTTATGCCTAAAGCGTGACAGAGTCAGGCACTGATGAGCGTAACTATATATGCTGATATATAAATTAATAATATAACATAATATAATATAATATATATATATATATATATATATATATATATAACATAATATAATATATATATATATATATATATATATATATATATATATAACATAATATAATATATATATATATATATATATATATATATATTATTTTTTTCCATAAATACACATCTTTTTACTTTACTTTTTTTTTTAAGTAAACCAAAAAATTTAATAGCGTAAATATTATTAGAAAATATTATATGTTAAATATATATATATATATATATATATATATTTGTCTAAATATCCCAGGTATTTCAACAAAAATGCATATAAATATTTTAAATAAAAAGTAAAATAATGTGTTAAAGTTACAAGTCATTTATAACTTTTTTAATATTTGATAACACAAAGATTTTTTTTTTATTTATTAGTGCTAGAGGCCTATTTCAGTCGGTACAGTTGTCGAATTTTTATAATACACTCTTAATTAGTGCTAAAGGCCTATTTCAGTCGGTTTATTGAATGGGGATTTATTGAATGATGTCCCCCCAAGGCACAACTTTGACATGAGTCCCCCCCAAGGTACAACTTTGACATGAATCCCCCCCAAGGCCCAGCGTTGTCGAATTTTTATACGTCACTCTTAATAGTGCTAAAGGCCTATTTCAGTCGGTTTATTGAATGGGGATTTATTGAATGAAGTCCCCCCAAGGCACAACTTTGACATGAGTCCCCCCCCAGGCACAACTTTGACATGACTCCCCCAAGGTACAACTTTGACATGAATCCCCCCAAGGCCCAGCGTTGTCGAATTTTTATACGTCACTCTTAATAGTGCTAAGGGCCTATTTCAGTCGGTTTATTGAATGGGGATTTATTGAATGAAGTCCCCCCAAGGCACAACTTTGACATGAGTCCCCCCCCAGGCACAACTTTGACATGAGTCCCCCCCAAGGTACAACTTTGACATGAGTCCCCCCCCAAGGTACAACTTTGACATGAGTCCCCCCCCAAGGCACACCTTTGACATGAGTCCCCCCCAAGGCACACCTCCCCCTCATTGGGAAAAAGAGCAAAAAAGGTTGTTTTGCGGCTATAAGACAGTTTGGACTTCCAACTTTTTTTTTTTTTGTTGTTACAGTACCTGCAGCTGAAACACATTGGTTTGATTTAATGAAAACTTTATCATGGAATTTAGATCGTCACGAATTAACTAAAGAAGAATTTGTCGATATTAACAAGTTTAGCAGTAGGCCTCTGGCACTAAATTAAAATCTGTCAATGTCAGATTTTCATGTTTTAAATAATGAAATAATGTCGTGCCTGTATAATTATTATTTTATTTATTTATTTATTTTTTATTTTAGTTAATCCTTTTATTGAACCCGTAACTAAATTATTACTTGAATGTGTGAGTTTAAAAAATTTTCATTGTATGTTTGAAGCTCAAGTTGTCCATTTTTTTTTTTTTTTTTTTTTTTTTTAAGAAAAAAATGGACAACTTAAGTAATAATTTGATTACTTAAGTAATATTTAAGTAATAATTTTTTTAAGTAATAATTTAATACTTAAGTAATTTTTTAAAGTAATTTTTTAAAGTAATAATTTGATTACTAGCTTTTTACATAAATGTAATCAAATTTAGTAATAATTATGTATAGCAGAGACATAATTTTTAATTTTTTTTTTTTTATAAAGCATTTCTTTCCATGTTCCATTTTTTAATTTAAAACGTTAATTAATAATGTATTTGGTAAAAGGAATAATCCATTCTAATTATTATGAATAAAAATATTTGTTTCAATTATTAACTTTTTACATAAATGTAAAACTGAAAAAAAAAAAAAAAAAAAGAACTATTCTAAAACATTATATTTCATGATAGACAAGCACAAAATAGAGAAGCAACCCATGAAAAATATGAGAATAGATTTTACCAAAATTCATGACTTTAACAAAAAAAAAAAAAAAAAAAAAAAAAAACTATACATAACTAAAATTATAGCTCTGTAAAAATAAATTCGTATGAAAAAAAATAAATAATAATATTAATAATATTAATTACATATAGCAGAAACAATAAAAACGTTTTATAAAACATTCCTATGTTCTATTATTTAATTTAAAGCGTTATTTAGTAAAAGATATAGTCCAATCTTACTATTATCAATAAAAATATTCGTTCTAATTATTGATGTCGTAAATTAACCAGACATGGAAAATATACAGAAGCATCCTTTGAGAAATAAGAAATTTTACGAAACTTCAAGAAAAAGGCTATACATCAATGTAAAAAAAAATTCGTATGAAAATAAATAATATTACATTTAATAGGAATTATATTTAGCAGAAATACACTAGAATTTTTATAAAGCATTCCAAAGTTCTATTATTTAATTTAAAACGTTATTTAATAATTGATTTGATAAAATAATAGTCCAATCTAATTATTATCGCTAAAAATGTTTGTTCCAATTATTGGTTTCTTATATAAATGCAAAATGGAATGGAAATTAAAATCATAAAAAAAAAAAAAAAAAAAGAGTAACTAATCATTTTAGGATAACGACAAAGTGAAAATTTCAAAGAACTACACAGTTCCCGAAATAAAAAACTTATTGGAAAAAAAATAATGAAAAAGTAACATTTATCACTATTTAAAAGAAAAACGTCCGCAGTAATTTCCGCTTCACTTAAAAAAAAGAAACAAGAAAAAGAGAAAATTAATTTTTTAAGGCATTTGCCTAAAAGTATAAGCAAATGCATATTTTGATTAATGAAATAAATTTATATTCTACGGAAATAAATTTGTTTAAAGCGACGATGTGCTCGACAATCATTCATTTTTCTCCTGACAATACGGGAAAATGGGCGAAAACCAGAATCCCGAAATTGATAAATTAAATAGAATAAAAGATTGACTTTCAAACAGAAAAAAAAAAAAAAAAATTGCGTTTTTCTTATTTGCATACTAATAATGCAATTTCCTTCTGACTTAATTTTGATGCCTGTCATACAGTGGGTGATTTTTTAACGGTTTTTCTCCCCTCATCGTCTTTCGGGAGTGTAGATGGTGAAAGAAAATGAATATTCATATTGACAGAATTTTAGACAGATGGAGTTTGTTAGAGGCGAATAATGTGATATTTTTATTTTTCAAATTTGATGCATTTTATCTTAATAAAAGTTAATTAAATAAGTTAAAAAAGTTAAACAATGAATTAATTTATTACGATACATTGAAGCATAATTTGAAGTTCTTTGACCTTCACTAATAAAACTACTAACAAAACAAATATAATTTGTTAATCTAATGAAAAAATGTATGTTAATGATTTCTATAGTCTGTTTTCTTTTATAATGAAGAAGACAGCTTGAAATCTCGAACTTAAATTACACTGTGAACCATTACAAATATACAAGACAAAATTGGGAATCGAACAGGGACTCTCTTGATTATAAACAGACACTAGAAAAGACAGCAATTACTCATATGGTGTAAATTATGGTTGATTTTTTTTATTATTAAATTTTTCATGCCTTTTATGTAGTTAATGAAATTTAATTACATAAAACAAAAGGCTGGTAAATTATTTTAATGCAGATATATTAAGTGATAATGTAAAAATTTTTGATTTCTACAAACAAAATTTAAATGGTCAAAACTGATACAATTTTCTGTATAAGAAATTATTTTTAGTTACTACTTCTGTAATTTGCGTTTATTTTCAGCTAAATAGAGAAATAAGAAATTGTAATTTAAGAGTTTCTAATAAATAAACAAATAAATAAATAAGATAAATAAAAACGTATTTAACAATAAGAAACTTCTTATCTCATTCAGCAAATCATTTTTTAGATAGACAGGTATAAAATTATCAGGTATTACTATTGAATTATTAAAAGCTTAAAGATGTCATTTTCTTATTTTTTTTATGTTAAATATCGAAGTATAATTAATAGATTTTTAACAGAGAATTAATCTCTAATACGAACAATAACGAATTAGTTGCTTATAAATTTCACACTTTCTTTCAAGTATTAATCCCAAAAATGAAGTCTAAATGTAGATAGTTTGGTTTTTTAAATGCAAATTTAAATTACATTTGTGAGCGTATGCAAAAATATATGCTAGTATTAGTAACAGAACCCGAAATATCTTTAAAACGTTTGACTAAGGGAATACGTTTCCCATATTAGGCAATACAGTAAAAGTGGTGCACTTAGCATAAATCATTACAAAAACAATAAATATTAGCATTATTATACAAATGATAGGTACAATAGGTAATATTAATAAAATAGACAACTAATACAATTTATAGTTTAATTATTTGATTTTACATGCAAAAGCTAATATTCTTCATGATTCAAATCTAATGCCTTTAATACAATAAATAACTTCAGAACATTTTTTTTTTTGTCTGCCTATATTTATGAAAGAGACATACTATGTACTTTAAAACATTTAAGAATTTTTTTTAAAAAAAAGATCAGTTACTGATTAGTTACTGTTATTTAAAACACTGTTCAATGATCACTTGTTGGAATAGCAAATTTCCAATCTCTAATATTATTAATTAGTGGTATTATTAAGTGAAATGTTCTACTAATAAATTTTACAGTTTTATGAACGTGTTGTAGAACAGAATTTTTAGCCTAACTATACAATTATATTATCAATAATTTTGATAATAATTAAATTCTATACCTGTAAAAGACTTAAAATATATTTGTCTACAAGAATTAAAGTACGAGGAATTTTCTAATTTAATTAATACACGTAAAAAGCATGAAAATGAGAAGAATTGTGTAATAAAAAGCTTTTTATCTCTTTACTAATTTTTAAAAATATATAATTTTAGTAAAAAGCATGTATTGCAAAAATAATAACAATAATAATAATTAAGTTTTTTAAAAATTTCACTGTTTGAAAAAAATAAATAGATTTTTTGTGAAAAATTAAAAAAAAAAAAAAAAAAAAAAAAAATGGTTTTAGTAAAATTAATGTCATTTCTTTAAATGTATTGCATTAGCGACAGTTCTTTATCATACACCAATTAAATCATGAAAAACCGGAATAAGAAACAAGATCATCCACAGACCAAACAAACAAAATCTAGTACATTTAATGTCCTGACAACATATTTAAAATAGCGACATGTCTGACATGATAGCCCAGAAATGTTTATTGGGATTAAAAAAAAGATTAAGATGTTTTTCTGTTTTCTCTAAACCTTGATTCTCATAGAATTCATCAAAATGCTCAGTTTGAGGATGAAAATGCTTGAGGATAAAAGTGTTTAGTCATTTTTATCCTTACCTTCATGAAATATACAAATGAATTTTAAGGTTAAATTCATCACCAATAGTAACAATGTATGATTTAGCATATGTATAAGGAGTCTTGTTATATCTCATAAATCCACTGAGAAAACGCACGTTTTCTACATTTGGGTCCTTTTGTTACTCCGAGTTTCTCCATTCAGCGGATGCAAGATTATGTAAAATTTCATAGGAGAAATTTCCGGAAAATTTCAGCCCAAGCTATGATTATCCCTTTCTTATGATTGTGTCGTAGAAAAATATTGGATTGTGCCATGCCAATTCGATTTTTATTTTTATTATTTTATGCATGATTCTTTCGATACAAGTACAGTAACCTCCTCTTAATAAAATCACAGGTTAATAAAATCAGCCGCTTAATCTGATCAAATCGCCAGGACCAGAATCAAATCAATACAAACAACTTTTAAAGCCGCTGCTTAATAAAATCAGCATCGCCGGTTAATAAACTCAAAAATATCTCCTCAGCAGCCAAAAATAACATTTATGCATAAAAAAAAATATATATATATATATTTACTTTACTTTTTTTTTTTTAAATAGGGGGGAAAAAAAGGAAAGAAAATTAAAGCAAAACAAACCCTCCGTTATCGCTCATTGTTGAAGATTTTTACACTTTCAGCACAGTTACAAATTAAACACGCCCCATAACTTATCTCCGTAACAATTTCAAGGAACGTATTCTTCAAAGTGTAGTAATAAAATAGAAATTTGATTTGAAATGGGTTTTTTTTTCTAATTATTAGAAGGCAATTTCTAGTTCTGATTTTGAAAGTACTATCATTTATGAGGTTTAAACGGAAATATTTTAAATTTTTAAGAAAAGTGTGAACTTTTGGTAAAGTAATGACGATTTTCCTCTAACGAAAGTGCACGGGAACTTAGAATGCGTTTACTTATATCGAAGAAACAATTAGTTTATTAATACTGTTTACTAATTCCATTATTCGTTACATTTTGAAGTTACTTTCGAAATTCGAGGAAGTAATACATTTTCCTTAAGGGCAGGAACGTTCACCGGATATAAAAATCAGCCGCTTAATAAAATCACTTTGGCTCAGAACGAATGTGATTTTAATAAGCGGCGGGTACTGTATAATATTTAAACTATTTTCCAAAGTAAATATGTACTCCTTTGTGAAGAGTATTTAAGCTTATTACTTTCTTGTCCAGATATGAGTGTGATCTTGTCCAGCGTAAACAGACATTTTGATACTATTGATAATGAACGAAGTTCACACAGGTATCGTTTCTTTTATAGAATTCTTGATTGTAAGTTACTCTTATTCTAATAGCTTAAATATTTCTTTTAGACATTGAAAATTAGAGTCTCATGAAATAAAATATTAAAATTTATTAAAAGAAAAAAAAGTACTCAGTAAACTTAAATGCAACATGTTTTAAAAAGTAAAAAAAAAAAAAAAAAAAAAAACAGAATTCAAGAAATTTTGTTTTAGAATGAGATATCTTTAAAATACGGAGCAACAAAACCCCCAGGATAACACGGGGAGGGAGAAAAGGGTAATTTGACTTACGTATAGCCTTAAGTTAAAATAATATAAAATGAGATGACACACATTGGCATTTTCCTGAAACGATTCGATCTTACGCAAGGTGTGGCTAAAAAAAAAATCTTCTTAGTACAGAGCTTTAAATGTAAAAACGTTCAGTTTTTTTTTTTTTTTTTTTTTTTTTTTTTAAGGATTGTCTGAGATATAATAAAACGTCTGATAGCATTAGCTTGTAAAACTGCAATTTCTATCTATGCTATCCATGGTTATCTTAACGAGTCGAAAAAGTTTCTGTATTCTAAAGAATATCTTCATATCAATAAATGAAGGCCAATTAAATAGTAACAAAGCCTGGATGCAAATTATAAAAGTGGTATTTTCATAGTTTTCCCACCTTTTATTTTTAAGAATCTTTATAAGCTATTTTATTATAATTTACATTAATTTTATATTTTATCTTTACTTTAAATTAGTTTATAGTAAGATTAAAAAATAAGTTGTCACTTTAAGGACGTGTGTAATTTGATCTGCCCTTATAAATTAAAAGGACCTAACTCCAACTTTCTTTTAAATGCTTTAATGTCGAGTTTCTGAAAAACTGGAATGAGGGCCATTATAAATTCTAACATAACTCATAACTGTATTAAATTTACAGCTTCATAATATCATGAAAATTTGTATTTTTTTTAATCGATTCAAAAGCGTTACAAGAAAGCATTAAAAATAATAATAATAATAATAAAATTTAGGGCCTTTTAATTTATAGGAGGAGTTGTGAGGTTATTGCATTTAAATTTGTTGAACCGCTGGGTCGAGATATATCCATTCACGGTTATTTTTTCTGTAGTAAACTTACAATATAAAATTACATAATTAGAAATTTTTAAAATTGTTTTTTTAGTGTGAAGAGTATACATAATAGCTATAAGGTTTATCTTCAAATATCTAGTTGTATTTTTAGTCACAAATTAAAATATCCTTCGTTATAGAATATCGTAAAAATCTCATTGTAATTTTGCTTTTGTTTAAAGCGTTGAAATGGATGAATAAAACATTTAAATAAAGAAAATATACGCAATATATTCCATGAATTCTAAGAATTATCCCCGTTCAAATTTTTTTTTCTTATATATATATTTCTTTTAACTAACAGACTAAAAAATACAGAAAACAGTTTAATGGATAAAAATTACATTTCATCTTCATGATGCATACAAAGAAGGGTTATTTTAATTGAGATCTTTTCCATTCCCCCCTCCTTCTCCCGATACATAACTTATTCAGCTGCTTATGAGCAAGTTGCCGTGTATTTATTTTAGTAATATATTTTAGCTAGAACTTCTTTTTTCTTCATATATATATAGTTTATATCCTTCCTTCATAATTTCATATTGGTTTTTAGATTTATTTGTGAATGAAAATCGATTAACTAGATTATCTTTTTTAAAAAAATTAGCTATATGTCGATATTTTAAAGAGTATGTCAAATAGATATTTTAAGGCTGAACCAATTAATCGATGAATGATTAGCTCTGTTCATTTTTTTAAAAATCAAATCAGTCGGTGTTATTAAATCGATTAAAATTTTAATAAATTCGAGTAAATTTTTTTTTAAATTTCAATCTACGTAACTAGATATTTCAGAAACTGTAAAGGGAGACAAAATTAACCTCAGAGTGTTAAATTCATATGAATGGGAAAAAATAAAACCTAAAGTTGACTTGGAACCATACTTGGCTGTTGCTAAAATAAACATGCAGGCATTCTGACCTTTCATTATATATGGTGAATATAATTTTGTAATATAATTTTTAAGTTATTTTTGCGTAATATTTATAATGTTTTTAATTATATTTTTGGAATTATTGCATATCAATAGTTGAGAAGAAACCACAAAAAATTTTCCTGATTAAATATCTTTATAATTAAAAATAAGTTTAGCAGGATATGTATTTTATAAAATAAAATAAAATATGATACATATATGCTTAGTCACCTAAGAATATTTGCAGTTTATTTTGGGACTGTTATCTTCCTATTTTAACTAATTTTTCATAATTGAGAAAAATGTTAAAAAATTCTTTTTTTTATTTTCTTTATTTATTTACATTTGAAAATTTATTTTCATGTAATTTTTATGGGGTTTTCTGTGTATAAATCTGGAGGAAAAAAAGTAGAGGAATTTTTTTTATTGTTCAAATAAAATCATATAACGTAAAATAAAAACCAATTAGAAATTCGATTAATCGAGATTAATGAAGTACAATTAACCCAGATAAATTCTTAATCGATACCCACCCCTAGTATAGTTTGATAATATCATGTTCAGCAAGATATTGTTAATCGATATTCAACCAAGTAATCGATATATATAAGATAACATGCGATTCAATACTATTTAAATAAAGTATATAAATATAATCTAGTTTTAAATAATTGATACTCTTTTATTTGGATTTTTTTTTTTTTTTTTTATACGAAAAAGTCATGGTCAGTTTTTGCATCGTTTAAAAACAATGTTCCACGTTAAATATAACAAAGTAAAATAAATAAATAAATAAAAATTAAACTCTGACATAAAATCTTTTTATTTAAAACTAACGATAAAACCGACTTAAATAAATATATATATGAAGACCTTTAACAAATAACTTAATATCCTCTCCTGTCAAAAAACATGACGAATGAAAAACCTTCTATATCTTTTAAAAATATAAATGAATCTTTAAATGTTATTCTACGCAAATGTTCATTCATTTATTTATTTATTGCACCTTCAATCCACCTAAAGCTACCAAAGCATAATGTTTAACATACGGTGTTCGCTTTGAAAGTCAGAATATATTTATTACAAAATACATTCTTATTTGCAGTCATTAATCACGAAAAGAAAATAATTATCGCAGGAAAACGGTTCAAGTCTTTGCACATTGCCGGGGTATGGGGTAGGGAAATAATACATAAAGCTGTATATCGTGATAGACGAATATTTTAACAAGGGGGGAACTAAACACTACACCGCTTCCAAATACTTTAATCAGCTATGGTGCATAAACTGAGAGGGGGGAGAACCACAAAACAGTAAAAAACCAAATCAAGAAATCACGCCATTAAATCGTTTACGCGGAAGTATTTTTTAATCAAATCTAAAAGGTTTTCTCATTCTTTTGAAATATTAAACAAACAAACATATTTCCTCTAATGCACAACATTATGCATACACCTCAATCCGGCAAGTTTCTTATGTTTCCTAATAATGAAGATGTCTGACGTAAAAGAACCCCAAAAGATAAATGATCTTTGCATCAAAAATAAAAGGGGTGGGTAGAACTTTCTTGTGCACACCCCCCAGCATGAAATGTAGTATTTTTGGCAGAGAAATTCTCACAGAGATTATGCACAGCAAAATTTTTCCATCCAGAAGCTAAATTTAACAAACACGTGCTAGTTTGAACCTCAGCGATTATAGTTCGTGACGAATTTGAATGTCGGGGTAGAAAAAAAAAATCGTTTTATTTGTTTAGAAATAGCAATTTATTTTTATTACATTTTTTTTGCGTATTTCATTCGTTTAATTTTGCCACAATCGGTGGGATGAATTTTTACTCTGTAGTAGATTACCCACGGATTGGAGGTGGCAGCTGGATCTCATTTAAAACGTTTATGGTTCACCATCATCTACTCTGCTGTCATTTGTCTAGGTTTAAAAAAATTAAATCCCGCAAATGTTATACAAAAAACATTCAGTGTGATTGTTGCTATTTGAGATAAACTTTATATACGAATATGTATTTTCCGGCGAAACAGGGGAGGAAATTTCACCAATGTGCAGGGCGGATGCGGTTGCATACCAAATGGAAATACAGATCGTGAAGGTCCCCAAAATTAGTTTTACGCCTGTGTTACTGTATATATTCTTTAAAAGTTATTCCCAACTTGCGTGGAGTGAAAATAAAATTGGCTTTTATTTTCTGAAAGCGGTAAATAGCTTTTACCCCCATTTTTTTCCTACCCAAACTTTTCTTTCTTGGAAGCTATATACTTTAAATTTTGACGTAAACTCATTTCAGATTTTTAAAATAGAAAATGGAATACTTAATTCACCTTTTCTATTTAAACACGCTAGAAAATAATCTTCCTGTGTATGTTCATTGTAAAAATTCATTCTTCAAATAAAAATTGGTAATAAAGGCAATTAAATCAATTTCATTATCATTTCAATAAAATATATGATTTTAAATCACGCGTAAGAGAGATGAGTTAATTCATTTCAAATTGATTTTTTCGAATTTTTTTATAAAATATATCACTTATTAGGCTTCTAATCTTTTGTATGAAAAGATTTTTTTCCTTAAATGAAAAGGATTTGTATTTTAATAAAGTAATGATTTAAAAAAAAGAAAGAAAGAAAGCAAAAAGAAAAATCTGATTTATCATTTGAAAACACAAAATTGCAAGAAATTAAACAAATGTTATTATTATTATTATTTATTGCATTGTATTTTTACTTTCCTCTATATTCAATAAACGAAAATATTAGTTTAGTGAAATTTTAGATTTCCATTTTTCGTTAGGTTTACACGATTTGGCAATTTTTAGAAAATGCCTGCCTGCGTATCTGTAAGTCTGTGTGTCTGTGTTTGTGTGACAAAAATTTTTGGGCAATTGTAGCACAAGAACCGATTTACAGAATTTGATGTAAATTTTAATGTAGTCGCACCTTGATATAAATTAGTGCCTGTCAACTTTTCATGCAAATCGCCAAAAAGGTGGCCTTGTTAAATTGGGATTTCTTCCATTTAAAAGAAGGGTAAATTTCAGCTTCTATTGTGTATAATTAAACAAAACTTAATATGTGAAAGGTCTACTGTGGAATATTATGCACATTCAATTTAGGTGCATATCGGTCGATAAGTAATTTTGCAATGCTGCAATTTTTACCGTATACAGGAAGACTATATTTCAGATTCCATTGTGTATAATTAACTTAGAATGTAATAGTGGTATTATGAAGCAGTATATTGATTCCATTTGTATGCATATCGACCTATAGGAGTCGCTGTTTTTCTGCAATTTACTCGTGAATAGGAAGTCTAAATCTCGATTTCAGTGGCATTTAAATTCACCAAACTTGACACGTGAGCTAATCCTTATAAAAAAGAAAAATGATTTAATTTGGGCATACAGCAGCTATAGCGGTTCTTTTATTATTCATCTTCTGGGATTTTCCCTATGATTATATCTGAGCATCTATTGATTAAAAAAAATGCATTATATGTAGAATAGTTATTATAAAAGGCTATGATTAATCTTTTGTGCATGTGCAAGACGCTGTTACACTGTTAAAAATTTCAACAGAAAACTCTGTGTAATCTATTATCTTAAGTCTTACGTAAAATTACAGAGAAAAGTAAACGGAGATGTTAAAAAATTTATTTTATACATTCATTATAATAACTAATATTAATTTAATTAATTATTGGTGGGAATTTCGGACTTGGAATGCTTTTTATAAAGTAGAAACAGTCAGTTTTAATTTTAATTAAAAAATTAAATAATAAAATTACGTAAAAATGCAGATTAAAGATAGAGAATATCGATTATTCACTTTTAACTAAGAATTACTGTAAATTTACTGAGACTCTGAATAAATATTTACATTAAATTTACAGAAAATTTTAACAGCTGTATATTGAATGCTATAGAAGAAAGTTTTGTAAAGGCCACAACGTACTAGTTTTTAACTTGCCACTTTACGTTAAATCAGCATCATAATTTAACGCGTCACTGGATTATAACTTTTTATATTTGTATGCTGTCTTAATCATCGCATATTATTTTTAAATTTTAATTTTTACTTTCTCTTATCCATATATATGGTACAAAAAGTAGTATACATGAATAAAAAGTAGCAGTATATCCAAACTCGGTATTCTAAGCCTGTATCATATAGTGATGCTACACTAAACTTTTCGTTGAGATCAGGCAAATAGTTCGTGTACAGGGCTATTCAAGAGAATACAAATATTTTATGTCTATGGGCGAAAGTGCAGATAAATAAAGTGTAACAACTATAGGCTCACATATACAAAATGGAATGAACATTTTTTTATATGCAGAAAAACATGTTTTGTGTAGATTGTGATATGGAAATCATTCGTCATTCGTTTACAAGGCTACCCAAAGTATTTGGATATAATGAGGCTATACTCGGGAATTGCTGGAAATTTATTTCTTTTTGTGTTAAGTATTTTCTCATAAAAACTAAATTTAAGTTTTTACTTAAATTTAGTTTTATATGAAATGTGATGTGAATGTAGTTTATAGACATAATATACAGGGCTACCAAAAATTAAGCTAAACGTTCTTTTCAATTGAATGCAATTGATGGAAGTGTTTTGCTACATTTTACTATGTCGACAAACACTGCTCAAAAAGAAAAATAAATTTTTCATATCCAAAGTATAAAAAATGTATTGTTTGATGCTCTAATTTTATTTTATTTTTATTTTTTATTTATTTATTTATTTATTTTATTATTATTTTTTTTTTTTTTGTATTAAATCACGTTTTGAGGTGTTCTGAATACGAAAATTCAATTTCTAGTAGTTGATCTTTTTATATATCTGCATCAGCATAATTTTAAAACAAATATCTGAAGAAAATAGAAATTTGGTACTTTGAAGTCCGTTTTAAGTTACCACTTGAAAAATTTCATCAATAGCGGTAAGTTTGAAGGCAGATTAATAAAAGCCTTTAAAAAAAATATATATAATAAATAATAAATGTAGCGACATGACACTATATGTTAAGTAAAACTGTTTTTCAGTGCAAAAAGGATACTTTTTGCACTGAAGACGCTTTAGGCTACCGAAACAGCTGTATGCATTTCCAATATTTTTCTTTGGCGTTTCTGACGTAGTAGTTTATTCGGGTTTTAATATTCCAACACCAAGTCTCCTGTTATTATTTGTTTTTAAACCTACTTTAGTTTATTTTTAAAGCAGATTGAACTTTATTATCTTACTTTATTGATCTTATGACTTAATCTGCCATCTATCTCGATAGCAGTGAAATGTAGTGTAAAAGAAAGTCATGTGAGTTATAGACTAGATTATTTTTATATTTAACTATTTAAAAGATCTAACTATTTTTTGAACAGTTTTAAAAAATTTACAAATTTATAAAATGTATTTCCCAAAATATATTTTATTTACGATAAGTTGACATTATACACTGAGAAAAAATTCTGTAAGTGACATCTAGAATCTAAATTGCGGCTCTAGAAAAAATAGTTCAATGTCATCCTCATAAATTCTAGTCCCCTTGGAAAGCGAGATCTAGAAGCTCCTATTAGAATTCTAGAGCGTTTCCCTATATTCTCGAGGGCAAAGTTATTTAAAAATCTCTGCAAAAAAAAAGAGACTACAAGAGGCGGGTTTCTGTAACTATAATCTTGGTTTATTACCAAATTCTAGAAAATCAAGCGAGAATCTTTTGCAATATAAATGATTCAGAATATTTAGAATATTCAGGATATTGTTTCACCATCTAGAAATGTGTACACTAGAAATTCTCGATAATTTCGTCTATTCAGTTTATTGGCGTGCCTTATGCGCATAACTCGGAAATCTATATTTCTAGTTAAGGGATTTAGAAAATGGCCACTTATTCCTTCTAGAGAAAGGCGGTATATTTTTTTTCTCAGTGTACATATGCCCTGTTAGGATTTTTATTTTAAACAGCACTACCTTATATATATATATATATATAAAATTATATAAAAAATAAAAGACAATAAAAAATGTGGAGGATGGGTGGACAGATGCTTGATTAAGGAGGATGGGTGGTGTTGTTAGGCTGGATGGTTGGGAGGGTTGTGATTCTCGCGAATTTATATGTGTGTTTGCTTTATAGATTTAAAATCATAAAAAAAAATAATAAAAAAAAAAACTGTAATTCTATAAACTTTACTATTAAATTACTGACTCTCTACTAACTTAATTTGTCCAAAGATACATTTATCATATGTACATTTAATAAAAAAAAAAAAAAAAAAAAAAAAAAAAAAAAATATTGTAATTAACCTCAATTTTAAATAATTATTTAGTAAATTAACCTCAATATTAATTACATATTGCTTTGTGTTCCTTTATTATTATATTATTGATTTTCGATTTTCAACTTAGTTAATTTGTCCAAAGAAACATATAACAAATCTACATTTATTTAAAATATATATATATATATATTAATTAATTAATTAACCCCAATTTTTCACTACATATTGCATTGTGCTCTTAAATTAACTCTAAATTGAATTTTACATGATAGCTTTTGATTAGATTTTATTCAGCACACACACATTATAAATTATTAAAAAATAAAAATAAAAATAGGGTTATTACTTTTTCTAAACTACACAAGATGGCGTTACTTACTCTATTTACTGATTTCTATGTTTCCATAAATGACACTTTGAAGTTTATGCATTATCGTAAATTAAGTTAATCTGAATTTTAATCAAAATTTAATTTTAAATTATCAATTTTAGGTTAATTATTAAAATCAAACAGTTCACTCAACTTTATCGTTCAGTTGATTAATACAAATTCAAAAATAAATTAATCGTTCAGTTATTTAATTCGATTCCAAAATTAACTGTGAATCTAACTGTATACAGCCACATGTATGTCTCGTATTCTGGTTTTACGTGCAAGGGTGCAAACTACTTATACAAGTTTTTCATGTGTAATGTATGTGAATACTTTAGTTTTATTAATTATTACTAGTATTTCATTTAACTATTTATTAGTATTTTTCATTAATAATATTGAATATGCTGCATGGATCAAAAGTTTGATTTTCATATGGTTTTCACATATCTTTTCAGTTTTAATTTTCTCTTTTTTGGTGGTGTTATAGGGTGTAGCTTGTTGTAAATAATTAGCAATTTGCATACAACAAGACAGAAATAACACCTACTTTACATGCGACATTCATTCTACACCCTTGAAAACGTAATGAATTTGCATGTTTCAATTTCTGGATGTTTGATAGTCGCAATCTCTTTTTGAATTTTTCTGTTTTATTTTTTTCAATGTTTCTTGTTTTCATCTCTTCAATGTTTGAAAAGGTTTTCAATATATATATATATATATATATATATATAATTTTTATTTTTCTCCAAGTCCAAACTTTTACGATTAAAAGAAAAAAAAAAAAATTCTTCTTTCTCTTTTCTTTTCTTTTTTTCTTTTTCTTTTTTTTTTTCTCTCTTCCTTTTTTATTTTTTTTCGAAGTTATATAGATTTTATAATTTTAAGATATATAATATTAAATAAATGTAATTAGTGATCTTTTAATTTCTTAATAATCAAATATAAATTAACAGTACAAAATATTTAATACTAGCCGCCATCGGTGACCAGCTGGTTCGCGATCCTTGAAAAATCCGACTTTATGAAACTCCCACTCGGTGGCGCCTGCGGCGCCTTCTTCCCATTTCAGATCTTACAACAGCTTATTGACATATAGTGAAAATAGCTTTATTGAAAAATTTAATCGCAGTAAATTCCCGCTCGGTAGCCTGCGGCGCCCTCTTCCACTTTCAATATCTGAAACAGCCTGTTCGCTCCCCATGTTATGATCTTTCAAATTTCTGACTTTTGCAAAGTCCCGCTCGGTGGCGCCTTATCCGCATTTTAGAACATACAACACCTTCCTCGCTCATTAGAATTTAAAATATTGAAAATTTAAAATATTACAGCACCATCTGGCGGTAGAAATTTCTGTGATCTACTGTTCAATTCTAAATCAACAAACCTTTCAAATGATGTATTACTTATGAAAATATTTTAATTAGTAGCTGAGGTACAAAAGAAAATCTAAACAGGAGACCTTAAAACGTGCAAATCGGGTAAAATCTCGAATTCCACTTTCGATAATATAAAAGAACTTTAAAATATCTTTCGAATGATGTATTAAAAATAATTTAATCATAATTAGAATTTGAAATATCGAAATTTTAAAATATTACAGCGCCATCTGGCGGTAGAAATTTCTGTAATCTACTGTTCAATTCCAAATCAACAAAGCCTTCAAATGATGTATTTCTTATGAAATTATTTTAATTAGTAGTTGAGATACAAAAGAAAACCGATTCAGGACACCTCAAAACGTGTAAATCAGGTGAAATCTCAAAATGTAAATTAAAATGTATTTTTTTTTTTTTTTCTCCGAAATTTCTCTCAGTAATCCGACTTATCCCTGGTTTTCTCCGAAACTTGCATAATTCCGGGCTATATAACGTTAAAAATCCTTAGTACGATATGTGAGCAGAAATTCGAATTCGAAACTCTGCAAAATATTAAAGAATAAAGGTATTCTGGGTATTCCGTTGTTTTCTCCGAAACTCCCGTTTATTAGAATAAAATTTTATTTGCAATTAAATGTAAATTAAAATGTATTTTTTTTTTTTTTTATTCTCTGAAATTTCTCTCAGTAATCCGACTTATCCCTGGTTTTCTCCGAAACTTGCATAATTCCGGGCTATATAACGTTAAAAACCCTTAGTACGATATGTGAGCAGAAATTCGAATTCGAAACTCTGCAAAATATGAAATAATAAAGATGTTCTGGGTATTCCGTTGTTTTCTCCGAAACTCCCGTTCCTTTTCTACATCTTTGCCCCTTCGCTCCCCCCCCCCTTTCCGCCGATAATAATAATTTTACACTCGAAAATATTCGCATTCGATTTACCTTGCCTTAAAATCTAAATATACGAACAAATTTCAAACGCAGTAACTCCTTTTTTTTTGCCCCATTTCCCCTCCCTCAAGCCCTCCCTAATAATCGTACTCTTTCAAAAATATTCACAATCGAATTATCGGGCATTAAAACCAAATACTACGAAAGTTCAAAGGCATATCTCAATTTAAAATACTGCAAAGTATAAAAGGAAACTTAATCTTTTACCAATAAATACTTCATTTTTTTATTTATTCATATATTTTCATGAAAATTGAACAGTAGATTTTTAATATGCTGTCTAGGCCAAATATTAATTTAAATGTAACGTGAATGAAAATTTGAAAAAGTTTGAAAATTGCAATTTTTATCCCCACTCTATGAAACAGGTGATATCTTTAATTGGTTACATTCATTTCCTTTTTTATCGTAGACAGTTGTCTCGCATGTGTTTTGTTTCTGATCGAGACAGCTTAGAAATCGTCTGCTGATAGAATGTTTCTTTTTCGATCATTTTTCGATCAACATGGGTCAACATTTTAATTAATATCTCGGGAACTAATTTAAATTTTTAAATTCTGTTTTCACTATCAACTCGGAAAGGCTTCTGAGCACCCGTATGTCAATTTTTGTACTTCTGCGTTCAGTAGTGGCTGAACGTATAGATGCACAGACAGACAGACATCTTCTTTTATTATTATAGATAGATTATATGTCATACCTAGACGTGTATGATAATCTAGCAACATTGCAGAAAAAATGTTAAACTCAAATGACTGCCTTTTCGTATTACAATCCAAGATAATATTTTGTGTAATAATAATCTCTTATTTTATTAGATTTCCATTAAATTATCAATAAAAATTTGCTATTAAAATTAGTGATAGCTTGACCTTTTTTGCTTAATTTCGTTTTTTTCTAATATGTTTGGAATATTTTTTACAAATATTTATGTATGTTTTGCAGAAAATGCATACTGAAAATTTAACGCATACAGGAATGTGAACGCACAGTAAAATTTCATAAAAAGTACATGGACATATTTTTCAAAATGAATTCTTGAAAGAATTAAAACAATATTACGTGCAGAATTAACTAAAAAATATTTAAATATACCTAATAATGTCAACTAAAAATGCTTATCATCTAATTTCACACAGAAATGTTTAAATTCTTCAATATGTATGATGACCGCCACTTAAATGAATCAATTTTCATTCAAATTACCATGAATAACATTTAATTTTTATTTATTATTATTATTATTGTTGTTGTTATTATTATTATTCGTTTATTTATTTGAAATCAGTCGCATTCTAGAATAAAATTTCGACTCAAAAATTTATTAACACAGTTATCCTCAGACGCAGAACGTTTTCTATTAGCATATTTTTTGTTTATTTTTATGCACTTCTTACATCGTAATCAACCTGTATTGAGAATGTGAAAATAATACGATAATATATTTCATTACTGTAACCTTCAAAATCTCTTATTTTACGTATAACATTGCACATTTAATCTCAAAATACAAAGATATAAACATGAAAAGTATATAGGTAAACCATAAGTAACTTAATAAAAAGAAATACATTTTTTTCCTCCCCACAAAATCCGATGTCAGTGCCCGTTTAAGTTAAGAAAAGTAAAACAAAAACTGATGAAACAGCGCCGAAAAAAGGCGGAATAGTCTATTATAAAGCTTGCCGCAGACCACCCAGGGCCTCACGTGAAACATCGGCCCTCCGGCTCTGTGAAGATGGCGTGTGCTGGCTATCTTCACTAAAGCTAACAAGATAGAAAAAAATCTTGTTTTAACATAATATCGAGTGTCTTAATTGTAGAAGATGTTGTCGGGGAAGTTAAGTTTGCCTTGTTGGGGCAGTAAGGTTACCACTTTTTTATATAAACATATAAAAAAGATTTTACTTTCTCTCTCTTTCATTTTTTTTTTTTTTTTTATTCCTTATGTTTTTCTAACTGGAAAAACGTTTATATTTAAAGCTACGAGGAAGCTTTATGCTATTAGAAGTTCTGTTACAAAAGTATCACATATTTAGATATCATATTTGCTGCCGATTAGATGTTGCATTAAAATTTAATTCAGCGAAGTGAATTATTAAATGTCTAAACAACATAAATTCTATTTTATAACATAAATTCCATTTTATTTACAATCATTTGATTAAATTTGTATAAAAAAAAAAAAAAAAAAAAAAAAAAGACTTCCGGTTTTTAGTGGATTTACACATTTTGAGAAAACTAGAACACGATTTGACCATTTTTTGAAAATGTCTGTCTGTGTGTATGATATATATATATATATATCTTAATATATATAAATCTCGTGTCACAATGTTTGTCCTCAATGGGCTCCTAAACCACTTAACCGATTATAATAAAATTCGCACACCATGTGCAGTTCGATCCAACTTGAGAGATAGGATAGTTTAAATCTCAAATTATAGTCGCAATTTTAATTTATTGCTAATTATTTGTCTGTTATTATTTGACAGTCACAATTATCTGTTAACTCCAAATGATTCTAACAGATGTCGATACCTTTCGACTGGGTTGAAATGAAAGCTGAAATATATTTGGTGCTGCCATCTACACAAAGAATCTTCAACTTTTTAACCTATTAATAAATTTCGTATAATTCAATTATTTCCACTTAACAGATGTCGATACCTTTCGACTGGGTTGAAATGAAAGCTGAAATATATTTGGTGCTGCCATCTACACAAAGAATCTTCAACTTTTTAACCTATTAATAAATTTCGTATAATTCAATTATTTCCACTTTTTAAATTTTTGGTGTTAGCATAGCCGGCCACGTGTTACTTAGACTGAAGTGTAAATTGAATTCATATTATAATGAAGATAATACAGTGAAATTAATCCTGTTTTTTACTTATTTGTGCTTCATTGATCAAAACTTTATAATTTAATATAATATATATATATATATATATCTTTATATATAAAATTTATTATGTTTGTCCGCGATGAACTCCTAAACTAATGAGCCGATTTTAATGAAATTTGGACACTGTGTGCAATTTGGTCCAACTTGAGAGATAGGATAGTTTTTATTGCAAAATTCGCCTCCCAAAAGGGGGGGGGAGGGGCCAAAACGTGATTTCACAAACAAACAAACAAACAACAACAACCAAAAAAAAAAAAAAAAAAAAAAAAAAAAATAGAAATGCAGATAGACTGTTCAAAATTGGTATAGAGAGGTTTTAGAGGCCTGCAAATCGAATGAGGATATTTTCGAAAGTGTAAAGTTATTAGGAGGGGCGGGTAAGGGGGCGGAGGGGCAAAAAAATAAAAATAGAGTTACATCGCTAAAAATTGGTACATAGAAGTTTTTGATACGTACAAATCGATTGCAGATATTTTCGAATTTGTAAAATTATTAAGAGGAGCGGGAAAGGGGGGGGGCAGAGGAGCAAAATATAAAAATGGAGTTAGATCATTCAAAATTGGTGCATAGAATTTTTGATACCAACAAATCGATTGCGGATATTTTCGAATTTGTAAATTTATTAGGAGGGGCGGGAAGGGGGGCAGAGGGGCAAAAAATAAAAATATAGTTAGATCGTTCAAATTGGTGCATACAGGTTTTTGACACCTACAAATAAACTGTAGATATTTTCGAATTTGTAAAATTATTTAGAATAGTGGGAGGGGGGAGGGCAAAGGGGCAAATAATAGAAATAAGAGTTAGAACTTTGAAAATTAGTATTATTAAGTTTTAAGGCCCGATAAATCGATTGCGGATATTTTCGAAAGTATAGAGTTATTAAGAAGGGCGGGAACGGTGGATGAAGAAACGGTGCGCATGGTTTGCGCAGGTATACACTGCCGCAGGCAGTGGGGGTCCGAACAGATTATTCCACCAATGAGAGAAGATTTTTTTGTATTTTATATCATTTTCCTTTCGATAATATATGGATTCATTATGAGTGTCGAACATTTTTCCCGATCAGATTTTTTTTTTCTCTTTTTTTTTCACATGTTAAAAATTAATGCAATTTTGAGAATTCTTTAATTATAGTGAATCATTTAAAAATAGGGACCAGCGAACCGGGCTAAGTCTGCTAAGATCAAGGATGTTATCAAGGATGGTCTTTATTCGTAAATAATAATTTTAATATATTGAATATTTTACTACATTATAATTCAACGTATAACATAGCCACAGCAACGCGTGGCCGGGTCTGCTAGTATATATATACATTTTTTTTTTTTTTGTCATAATTTTCCATATTGCAGTATAAGGCAAATTTCATATAAATGTGCGCAGTGAAAAGCATTTTAAACGAACCGTTGTGTAACCATGCTCGATACATTTGCCTTACTTACAAAATTTTTTGGAGTAAGTGTAATCACGGGTTGTAAACCAGTTACCTAAAAAAATAGAGCAAATCTGAAGTTAAACAAGTTGTTTATAGACAATAACGAGACTATTGCATCAAAATATTTTATTTTGAATTTATACATTTTTGGTTATTATCACCTTGGAAATATACGCCTCCCCTATTCCTGCAATGCTCCATGCAGATTTTTCATTGTATGAAATAATGCTGGAAGTCTCCTTCTGTTGGAGTCTCCTTCTGTTGGAGTCTCCTTCTGTTGGAGTCTCCTTCATGATGCGTGCCGCTTTTTCTTTTACAAATTCAGTGGACTGAAATATACTTTTTATTAATGTATATTTGACCTTAAGAAACAGATAAAAGCTGCATGGTGTAAGATCACGTGAATAAGGCGGATGGTCTAACATTGGGTTGTGCTTGGATAGAAATGTCTTGATAGATAATGCAAAATGAGACAGCGTGTTGTCTTGCCGGAGAACCCATAACTTTTTCTTCCGTAATTAGTTTTTTTTTTTTTTTTTTTTTTAATTATTCTTTTACGAAGTTAAGTAAGGACTCCAGTGTAAGTCAACCGACAGTCAGATCGAATCAGATTACCAATTTTTCAATATTTTCATCCATTTTTGATGTAGAAAAGCGACCTGGGCGTGAATCATTCCAACGTCTTCTCGGCCATCTTGGTAATCCGTATTTACTCGAAAACTCGCACACGTGATAAATATCCATTGCCTTACATTTCTTTCAATAAAACATAGGTTTCAGGAGCACTTTCCGAAGTTACGTGGGAAATTTTTTGATAATTCGTTGCTCTGTCATGACATTTATCATTTATTCCGGCAAAAGAAACAACAACTCTTCTACAAACGAAAATTACGACCAAACTAATTTGTTTATAGATACGGAGGGCGCCACATTTAAAAGAGAAGGCTACATGCTATACATATGTTGATTGTTTGCGCATGCATATTTCTTCAGTAAAAGCATCAGTAGTAGGTAAGAAAGGCCGGTTCTAGCCCAGGCGGGGGTTGCGTTGGTGCGCAGGCAAGCCGTGCGGGTGCCGCACCACCCCCTGAGGGGTCTAGATGGGTTGGCGTTGACCTTGAGACATTCTCTAACTTAATCGTGAAACGTGACGAGGGTATTAATGAGGAAATTTAATTAAAAAAATTAATGAGTGATTTATTGTAAAAGGTGACGCTGGTTTTAAAGCGATGTTTTCGGTAGAATGAAAAAAGCAGGATATTGTTTGTGAGTCATTAGGAAATTAATTAGGGAGTTAATTAAGAAATTAATTAGGAAATTAATTAAAAATTTTAAAAATTGGGAAATAAATAAGGAATCGATTGAAATTAAGAATGTGGATGTGGATATAGTATGCCAGAAATAGAGTGATCTGACTGGGGTTCGAACCCGACACCTTGCAGTAAAAATATTTCCATAAGACAGTAGTTTTCGCGTGTGTGTGAGTGATTTTTATAGTATATGTCTGCACTGTTCTTTTAAAACTATGAATGCTAGTGTCCGAAAAGAATTCAATCGTTTTAATGATTCAAATAACTTTTTCTTAAACAAAATTTTCATTGAAAGTTCTTTATTTACTTTCAATTTCACATTACATACATTTTTCTTGAACACTGTTCTTATACAGATTGAACTGAACATAATTCAACATAGCAGATAATATTTTTACAATTTTCATATTATGATCGAGTGATAAAACTCCACATTCTTTGAAAAATTGATTTCTTTTCTCCTTTGACTTTTATACATTCTTGATGATCAATAATCCAATTACCTAAATACTTCTGGAAGATATTAAAAAAATTTATCCAGGGTATGATAAAGTCACCAGATCTCTTAAAGCGCTTCGCCATAAGCTCATTTGAAAATACTAAGTAAATTACAACTTTGTCCCAATTTATTTCATTTTTTATCATTTCTTTTAAGACAATATCTAAACAGATCTGAAAATTTTCCTCAGATAACATATCAACATTTTCATAAAGTTGATTGCTAATTTCTGAATTGATAAATTCATTCATTCGAAATTTAAGGTGGTTTATAATCTCTAGTTCTGAATTGCGAATGTGTGATCTATTGAATATATGAGTAAATGCGTTTAACAAAATGATATCTGTTCTGACATCCATCTTGAAAAAACTATTATTATGTAGTACTGAATTCAGGTTATAAAATAAGCAACCTCACTTCTCAAAATAAATTTGACAAGTAATAAAATTTTTCTTCACTCGGAATTAATACTAGGTGTTTCTCACCAAATCTGAATTATCGCCAAATACTCTAAAACTTTTGTAGATATAACCTAAAATTTATTAAAAATCATGCCAAATTCTTATTTTTAAGACCCTATTTCGGATTTTTTTGGTAAAATTTCACGGGTTTACACTAAAAAAATGTTAGGGAGTTACAAAAAAAATGGTTAAACTATAGATAAAAAATACATTGAATTTCTAATTATCACTCTGTTCAGAAACTTATTTTATTTTAAGAATGTTGGAAGATTTCTAGTACTATAATACAAAACTTGAAATAAAAATACATACAATATTTTAATGAGCGTAAGGAAATTTAAAGATAATTTATAATTAAATACAACATTGTAAATTTTTTAAAATATATATGAAAGAATTTATGTGGGAGTGATTATACATGTATGTTCGATGACAGTGATAAGAAGATCCCAAAAAAGTTATATATGAAGTATAACTGTTTAAGGTAGAGAAATTTTCAACATCAGTTATTATTTTGCACTAAAGTAACTTCTGAAAAATGATAGATTCACTCTCTTATGTAAAATATAATACAAAATGTTACGATATTTTCTTAAACTTATTAAGACTTCTTTTCAAACAGCGAATTTTTCAGTTTTTTACATTGATCAACTTATTTTTATTAATTTATTTTTAAAAGATGAATTTTTAAAGTTTTTTTATTTACTTTTAATTTCACATTATATACATTTTTCTTATAAAGAAGTGAACTGAACATAATTCAAAATAGTAGATGATTTCTAGTACATCCAACAGTAAACATATTTAAACACGTGAAAAGTTGAAGCAAAACTGGAATTTTCTCCCCTATCTTTTGACAATACCGTACCTAACCCGATTCTAAGAAAATACCCTAAGGAATGGTCCCCTCCTTTCCCCCAAAACATTGTGACGTCACCATTAGCGAATGAAGTCTGTATTTTGCGTTAAGATATTATTCTATTTATAGCGAAAAAGAATATATACAGTTTAAAATGGATACTAGATATTCACAATTAAAAAATCTTTATGATGAAAAGTATTTTTTTAACGAACTTTCTTCAATTAAGTAATTAATAAGAAATTTTAATCACTCTTTTTTAGTTATCTATCAAAAAACAATTCTCGTCCTTCCTCCTAATCTAATTTCACTTATACATTTGAGATTTTAAACATCTTTTAGCTTAATTTTCACGTGCATCGTCTTTTTTCGAAAAACATCTGGTGAATATTTACAAGATCTTTAATTATTATTTTTTATTTATTTATTTTAATTATTATTCTGTAATTAATATCATTTTTATGGTTGATTAATTTTCAGACAATAGTATTCTTAGGTTAAAAAAGATCTGCATAGGCATATAATAGAAAAATCACTCACACATATGCGAAAACTACTGAAATATTTTTTTTGCTGCAAGGTAGCAGGTTCGAATCTCAGTCAAAATCTATGTTTCTAAACTTTCTTTCATTCTTTATACTTAATTTTTGCTTTCATTGCCTTTTTTTTTCGGAAAATATTTGATGGTTTTTTACAAGAAGATGCTTAATTAATATTTTTCTTAATTATTATTCTCTAATTAATATCATTAAAACGATTGAATTCTTTTCGGACACTAGCATTCATAGTTTTAAAAGAACAGTGCAGACATATACTATAAAAATCACTCACACACACGCGAAAACTACTGTCTTATGGAAATATTTTTACTGCAAGGTGTCGGGTTCGAACCCCAGTCAGATCACTCTATTTCTGGCATACTATATCCACATCCACATTCTTAAATTCAATCGATTCCTTATTTATTTCCCAATTTTTAAAATTTTTAATTAATTTCTTAATTAATTTCTTAATTAACTCCCTAATTAATTTCCTAATGACTCACAAACAATATCCTGCTTTTTTCATTCTACCGAAAACATCGCTTTAAAACCAGCGTCACCTTTTACAATAAATCACTCATTAATTTTTTTAATTAAATTTCCTCATTAATACCCTCGTCACGTTTCACGATTAAGTTAGAGAATGTCTCAAGGTCAACGCCAACCCATCTAGACCCCTCAGGGGGTGGTGCGGCACCCGCACGGCTTGCCTGCGCACCAACGCACCCCCCGCCTGGGCTAGAACCGGCCTTTCTTACCTACTATCAGTCTACTTATTTTATAGCCATACCTCGTATTCAAAAATCTATACACAAAATTTATTTCATGTAACAAAAACTGTAGATTTTACTTGACAAGCATAGGAATAGGAATGGTAAATTTCCATAGATTGGCATTGACACTATGTCAAAGAGTAGAAATTTAAGCCATTTTTCAAACTTCTTAAAGTATCAATGCTTATTTGATTTGATTTCCTAAGGCTAAATATAACAAAGATAATCTCAAACAAAAATATATGATGACTATTAGCTCCAAATTTTGTTTATTAATTGATTGATAAGGCGAAGTTAGATTAACCCCGACGTTACATTTACTCAACTTTACCCAATATAAACAAATAAATTATCTAATATATATTTTTTAAATGTTTGCGACGTAAAAGTAATAGTTGGCATATATTATATTGTGAGTTCAAATTGAAATATATATCTTATTAAAATAATATATATATAATATCTTTAAAGATCCTCATGCAGGCTTTGGGAAATAAATAAATAAATAAGGTCGCTAATTTTATAATATGCATTTTTAATAGCATACTTCTTACAGTTGTATTCTGGTTTAACATACACTGTAAAAAATAGGTTCTTAAAAATAAGTATATATTGTCTCAAAATAGCCCCAAAACAATATATACTTAAATTTGAAAACTTTGTGCCTTTGTAAATTTGTGCCTTTTATATATAAACATTTTACACTTATTTTAATTTTTTCAATACTTCAACCGGAGTCCTATAGGAAAAAATAAATAAAAATAATAACAAATAAGGTACAAAAATTTTTTTAAAAATGAAATAGTCATCTTATTATAAAATGTTATCAGATAATTTTGATTATTAATTACGTTTGTAAATATTGTATATGTAATAATTATGCTATTTAGATCCTTCAAACACAGCATTTATTACAAAATTGCTGTTTTTAAGCATTAAAATATACTTTAATTGCGCATTATAAACGCCATTTTAAAAAGGATTTTCAATTAAATTCTTTATAAAGGAACATTATTGCTTTTCATAATACTCGTACTCTTATTTCATTCAAAACTCTCAATTACAAAACAGTAAAAAAGTTTGCATTTATTTTTCTTCGCCGAGTTTTAGAATATCCTACATGAGCGAACACTACTCCTCCATTATTTTGCGGAACTCAATGCTTTATCCCCTATAGTTTCGGTATTTCATTTTAAAAGATCAAACAGAATATATACCATTATACAAAATAGAAAGCATTTAAATGACATGTTTCGAATCACTTTCAAATAATCACAGTGGTTTGTTATGTATGGCCGGCACGAAAAGAGCGAAGTTTTCAAAAAGGAGAAATTAGCAACGCAAAACTATAGCACAAAAAATAAATCCTTAGACCTCACGATTTTTAGCAACACAATCACGAGCAATACTGTGTGACTTGGGCTTTCATGTGCTATTGAATAAAAGGCTTTTATTAAACCATCACTTTACGTATTGAGTTAGGTTTCATTTGTTGTGTTTGAACTTCATTCTGATTCCGCATTCGACTGAATTTAATGATGTTATTATCTGCTAAAATGAATTAAATTGCTAAGGTCGAATTTTCTGCTTCTAGGAAGAAAAATATCTTTTTATGGAATATTCATTATGGACGGACAATGACATCTTATAAACTTATCTGTTAGATCCTGATACATATAGGAGATGCATCAAATTTACAAAATGATTTATGACGCCCACCATTGTCTTAAAATTACACTATTTTAAAACGTTGAAAGTACATTTTTTAACATATTGTGAAAATGTGGATATAGAACGTTCTCAGTACGTTTCTGTAGAATCAACGGTGAAATTTACACGTGTATTGAACGTTTTTTGGACCGTACTACTGAGCATCCACCTGATGGGTACATATACATTTACGACACGTACGATTTGAACGTTCTTATTACGTACTTGCAGAACTATTTTTGAACGTTAAAAGAACATTCCCGGAAAAAGAACTTTATATATATAATATTACTTTTATTTGCGTTATTAATATTTTCTTATAATGCTTTATTCTTATTTTAGATTTAAAATTAGATGACATATTTTTGTTCTTTTTTATTATCACTAGAGCTTTATTGTAGTAGTCAAATTGATACTGTCTACTATTTTATTTATTTATTTATTTTGTGCTTTCTACTTTCTACTTTCCATTTTTTTTTTTTTTTTTTTTTTTTTTTTTTAAAGTTATTGGTGCATTTTACTTTTGAAACTTTTGTAATATTGACCCATGATTAATACAATACATTAATACAATAAAATAATATTAATAAAATAATTGTGATTATTAACTAACAACGATTGTAGTTTCTCTCATAAAGCTCTGTTTTTAAAAGTTTTTTAGATTAAATTATTACGAATAGTACAACACTCTATAAATTAAGTATATTTAACAACAAAATTGTTGTGATTATTGCCTAACGATAGTTTCTAAAAAGCTCTACACAAGTCTCTTTTAAAAGCTTTATCCTTTTTTTTTGTTGTTGTTAACTTATTACAAAACACTCTTACTTATAATGCATTCTACTAAGTAAACGTATTAAACAGGAACTGTTTATTAATATACTATTTATTAATTTGATAAAGTACATTAAGAGGATAATAATAGAAGAAGAACTGAGACTGTCTTTGTCATTTGCACTAAATTATGTATTTATGATGTTTAAGTAACTGGACAGAAAGAAAGTAACGATCATCATTTAAAGCTTGAAAAACTATACTCCGGTTTTTACCAACTCTGCAATTTTTCCTATAAATAAATGTTTAAACAATTATCCTAATCTTAACATTGGCCTCAGGTGAAAATGAAAGTGAAAAAATTACGCATGCCCACCAGTAAAGAAAAAAAAAAAAAAAAAAAAAAAAAAAAGTGTACCACGTGACAGATGGAGTCAAGAAGAAGGAGGGGGGGGGGACCGATTTGTCTTGATTGCATCCCCCTTTGCAATTCACGAAGGTGTGAAAAGTTAAGCGAAGCAAAAAACTTCTCTCACCTTAGGAGCATGGAAAGATGGGATCTAGCAAACAAAAACGGGACCAAAACAATCGTCTCCAGAAGAGTTTGTGGTTATTAATAAAGTACTTCATTGCAAAGTCACTTCTGCCCCCGATTCCTCCCCTTCCTTGGGGGATTAGTCCCAACTCAAGCTGGCAAATAATTAGTATGATAATGTGGAATAAGATAAGGAATTAAAAAAAAAAAAAAAGTTGCAAGTTGGAAAATAAATCGTTCATTCAAGCCGACAAGGGGAAGGTGTAACTGAGGGTTGATATATATTTAACTGAATGTTTTACAACATACATTAGCTTTATTTCAGTTTCTTTGAAACATTATTAGGAAGAAAACATGTGCTTAATTAAATATTTTTCTAAGTAAAACGTAGATAACTTTCGTGAAGCTTGGAGAGAAATTCTATGTTTTATTATTATTATTATTATTATTATTATTATTATTTTAGAAAGTTGATGATATTGTATAGTTTAATTTACATTTAGTCAAAGTGTGTAAATTCGAAAGTGTCAAAATATTTATTGGTCGATAGAGTAGATTTTATTATCTCTACATATATTCTAACAGATATGATCATACCAATTATTCTGTTAAAGAAAACATCCAAAATCATTCGTACTATTATAAACAAGAAATTTCTTTTGAGAAAATAATTTAAAATTGAAAGATTCTAAATATGCAACATTTTATTTGTTTATTTATTTATTTATTTTAAGATTTAACCTCAAATAATTTTACAATTCTTTTTTTCTTTTTTTTTCTTTTTAATTTTTTTTATTAGTATTAATACAAATAAAACTTATTTAATATTTACAATTTAAACACCAAATAAATATTTCAGTGATATTTATTGACATTTTTTATGATGAAAAGCATTTGGCTAAAATCCTTTCAACGCCATGTTTCAATGCAAATTTGCCCATTTATTTCAAAAAGAGAAAAAATAAATAAATAAATAAATAAATAAATAAAAAGTAGCATATCAGTTATTTAATATATGTATAACATTAACTAATTTTGAAGTTAATATGTAATTTTTTATTCATATCTCTAGAATAAAACGGTGTCATTTATTTTAAATTACAAATATCCTCTTTTATTGTTTAGATTAATCTCTTTGTTAAAAAAAAATAATATGGTATGTACTAACACGACATTCTTTTACCCTGTATTTCAATACTATAAAGACAGGTTTCAGATTAAAACGCAAAATCAATAAGGTAAGATAAAAAGTTAAATCTATTTTTAAAATAATCTAAAATAGGTTTAATAACAGTTGCCTCCCCCCTCAACCCCCAATTTAATTATAATAACTACATTTATATATATTTTTAAAATTAAGACTGATATTAATTAGTCTTCAAAGTTGCACACCTTAATCAAAATTTTCAAGTGGCAACCTAATTCGAACTTCAAATACCAAATTTGAACTTCTTGCAGTTATTTGCTGTTACGTTATGCTGATAACAAACATACATACAGATCAACCGCTAAAAACTGGACCGTCATATTCAGGAGACCTCTAATCGTGATATTATAGGAAAAAAACAGTTGAACACAGAACTTCAAAAAATATTTTGTTTACAGTTAGGTATGAAAAATTTATTTTTCTTATGACATTGTGTAAATAAGTTTAGTCTTAAACGAAAAACACCGAACAAAATGAAATACGCTTCCAGCAATTTGTATGTATAGCCCAAATATATCCAAATAGTTTGGGTAGCCCTGTAAACGTATGATGAAAAACTGGTCTCGTATTGGTGATTGGACTTCGATCTTCTCTAGACCTACTGAAAAGGTTCCCATCTTGCCATATTGCGCCATTAAAAGGCCACCAACCAACCAACCAACCCATCTTGCCATAATGTACTCCATTAATGGATCCCTTCACACGTTGGCGTTAATGGAAATTAAGTGGCTGATACCTTGGCAAAGGATGGAACTTCAATGGCCTTAACATCTAGTACCCTGACTTTTCTGGAGATCTGCTCTAAAGTCAAATCTACCATTGCTTCATCTTCATGTTCTACCCTGACTCATGACTGGTATGGTGGCAACGGCAAGGCAAGTAACCAGAAGGTGCTGTCACTATCAAGGGTAGTCGTGTACAACAGACTGCTGTATCAAGACTTATAAAAGGACACCTGAAATGTCTATTTGATCAAGGACACAAGATCTTCCCCATGTGCAGGAAGTGCAATATAGCATATTTCACCCCTGATCATCTGCTTCTCTGCTAGGGACTTGGTAAAGAGGACTTGTTTCGAAGTCCTCTCCTTGTTTTGGACTTTTTGGCAGTTCATGATCTCATGGATCTGGTTTAGCCTAATGTCTTACAGGATAGAATAAGCAACAACAACATATGATATCCATACCGCAATCTACACAAAACATGCTTGTACGCATGAAAAAAAAATGCATATATTCATTTCATTTAGTTTTGTGCAGCCGATAAGATATTAAATTCTATTTACCTTCAATTTCACCCATAGACATAAAGTATTTGTATTCTCTTGGATAGCCCTGTTACTGCTTGATCGTAATGAAAAGTTTAGCGATGCATTCGTACACTGTAAAAAATATGTCCTTTTTGCTGCCAGAAATTTTCTGTAATTACAAAAAGTACGTTCTGACAACGTAGTTTTTTCGTAAATTACACCTATTTTCTCAAATTACAGAGAATTTCTGGCAGCAAATAGGACATATTTTTACAATGTATATGATACGTAATTAGTATACCGAATTTGAACTTCCTGTAGCTATTTGTTCTTGAGATAAGCTGATGACAGACACACAGACACAACTACAGACCAACCGTTAAAAACATGTTTTATGGATTCCGGGGACCTTGAAACGTGTAAATATGACGAAAATTTAGCCCGAAAACAATACTTTCTCTACCATATATATGGATAAGAGAAAGTAAAAATACTCAGATACAAATCATAATGAAAATAAGTAATACTGATAGTGGTATTAATTAGTTTCTTTTAAATTAATTACACTTATGTTTCATTGACTAGAAAACATTAGTTTATATCATTTTACAAAAACAAAAGGTTTAAAGTTAAGTTTAAATGTTAATTGAGTAATATCAAATATTTCTTGCTAAAGTTTATTATTATTATTATTATTTTATTTCCCAATACATCGCATTTTATTTTTAAAAGACTTTATTTTTAAAGAGTTATAAAACTGAGCTTGGATTCAAATCACAATTAAAACTATTAACACACAGAGCAAAATTAATTAATTTTCTATAAGCTACATGAACTGAAGTTATTATTATTACTATTATTATTTTACCAGGAAAACGTTTTAAGAGTTAATTATGTAATAACAAATTCTTATGTATATATATATATTATTTTCTTAGAATAAAACTTCTTAATAATAATAATTATTATTATTTTAACTGTAGATATTTTTTAACTCAAGCATTTTATTTTTCAGATTAATATTTTTCAGATTAATTTTTTCAGATTAATATTTTTCAGATCAGTTCTAAAAAAAAAAAAAAAAAAAAAAATCTTACATATAAACTACAATGAAAATAAGTGAAATCAATCAATTTCCTTTAAACCGCTTACATTAAAATTTCATTTATAAAATATTCGTCTTCATTTATCTCTGTTTTAAATAATATTTTATTACTTTACAAGGACATTTTAAAATTTAGAGTTTTAGAGTTATTTATGTATCATTAAGTAGACAGTAATGTGTATAAAATATTTTTTATTCACCTTTATAGAAAAAAATATTTGTTATAATTTTTATATCCCGGTTACCCTACCTCTTAATTTAAAAACTTGTTTCACTGCTAAAAGTCTTTGCTCGGATACAAATCACAATGAAAATGAATACTACCATTATTGAAATCGATTAACTTCCTTTCCTTTACTTCCATTGAAATTTCATTGTTCCAAAGCTTTTATTGTTTTACAAGGACAAATAGTTTAAATAAGGAAAGTAACACATTTACAAAATATATTTTAAATTAGCCGAAATTAGGACATAAAAAACATCTTTGGCGTGGTGCAATTTCTATTTGTTGACCCCACTTTTTCGTGTGAACGAAGTTCGTAAGTTTACCAATAGAGCCATGACCTACCGATTTACATTAAAGTAGGAAATTAGCGGATAAATATAAAGGAGTAACCTGGAAATTTGCAGAGCGGCGGCTTTGTAAAATATTTTTTCGGTAATCTTAAAAGCAATATTAATCTTTTCCAATTTTAATTATTTATAAATATTTGACTCAGTACTCGTTTTTCTCAACCTCATTTAATAAGATAAAAAATAAAATATATAAATAGAATTTATGCGTATTTGGCGATATTACTCACTTGCACACATATTTAATTTGCGCAGTAAACTTTATTAATGGAAAATGCATAACATAAATTTTACGCTTTAGTTTATATTGTGTATTTGGGGAAATACTGCATGAAAGACACTAGCGAGAAAAAAAAAAAAAAAACTAATATTTTTTTCATTCAATATTTACCATTTTCCTCTGGTAAAAATAAAATAATACCCGATTAAAAAGATTACAAACCTCTAAATGGCAATTTATTAATTAAAAACCGATTTAAATAAAACAAAAATTCTGTAAGCATTAGAAATTTACACTGAATTCTTTAAAAAATTTCTTACGCAAAATTTTAGGTTTCTACTATATTAGAACACCAATGTAATCTATTTTTAAAAAACATCCATAATCTATATGCAAGAGATAACAGCATCTTTATATTTTAATATATGTCAGTTTGTATGTTTAAAAATCTTTTACAACATTCAAAATGTTTTATTATTTGTTTACAGACCTTTTTTTTTTTTTTTTTTTTTTTTTCAATTACATTACGTGTAAATGGTTAAGGTGTGGATATACCTATTAAAAGTGAAATGCCACATAATTCCTATTTGTTTATACTTGTTTTCAATTTAAGCAGGTGTTTTGTAAAGCTACGGCACTTTTTCAGCCAGTCTCCAATAAAAACATTTTATCATTTTATCTGTTTCATTAATTGCTGGGAGAAAAAAAAATATAAGTTAATTTAATGGTAAATATATCAGCAGTCACACATGGACATTTCTAGTTTTAACCCACACACATACAAAAAAAAAGTGTTTTCTGAAACAATTAAATTTGATATATACTACATCAACAAAAACTTTTGGTTGTTTTAACAAATAGTTTTATCGTTTCAACAATTTTTTTGTTATTTCAACAAACTGTTTTATTGAAACAACCAATTTTTGTTCAAGCTATATCAACAAAACAAAACAAAAAAAAAAAAAAAAAAAAAAAAAGGTTTTTTAACAATTTGTTTTTTATTGTTTTTGTACTAAATGTTTTGTTGAAACAGCAAACTATTTGTTGAACAACCAAATTTTTGTTCATGTTATATCAACAATCACAGCAACAATAAAAACAACAAAATTAATTGACTTAACAAGTTGTTTTTTGTTTCAGCAAAATGTTTTGTTGAGGTTATGTCAAGAAAAATAGTTAGTTGATTTAATAAATTGTTTTATTGTTTCATCAAAATGTTTTCTTCAAACAATAAAACAATTTGTTAAATCAACCAACCAAACAAACAAAAAAATGTTTAGGCTGTATCAATAAAAAAATTCGTTGGTTTAACTAATTGTTTTATTGTTTCAACATTTTTTTTGTTATTTCAACAAAATGTTTTACTGAAGAAAAAGAAAAAGAAATGTTAAATTAACTACATATATATATTATTGTTGTTGTTGATATAGCCTTAACAAAATTTTTTTGTTTAAATAAAACATTTTATTTCTGTACGTCACCATTTTCTAACAAATATTAGTATCCTATTTAGTCACAAATATTTGTAAAAATGCGATAAATATTTCTGTATGGTAATAGTGGTAGCAAAATCTCATCTTTCTGTGCGATTAACACTAGCATGTGCAGTGGAATTTTCTTGTAAAAAGGTAAAAACTTTCCCTGTTTCTGTAAAAATAAGTGTTAAGAAATTTTTGTGCTTAGAAATCGATTTAACTGGTTATCATCGCTGGGAAAATTAGTTTTTACTATTAACTAAGCCCTTGTGAAGGAAAGGGAGAATTCAGAAAGCAAAACCCTTTGATAAATATCGATAAAATAATTGTAAACTTTTCGTCAAACAGTTCACAAAGGTGATCTCTGTAATAAGAAAAACTGTATCACTAAACTAAAATAAGTCAAAAATAGATAAGATTTCTTTATATTTTTATTTAACAATATATTAACACATTTACAATAACTAATATTATAAGAAAAAATTATATTTATCAGCTATATTATTTACTTAAAACAAAGCATCATTTTCAAATTTGTACTGACAACTTGCTTAATAATTTTGCAAAATATATATATTTCGAAATTCTTCTGCGAAAATTTATGCAGTCGAACCTTGTTAACGTGAAAACGATTAACGTGAATTATTTTCAACATGAACTGTTTCCGCAATCCCCGTCAAAATGAGGATTAGTTTAGTTATATGAAGATTAGTTACTGATAACATGAACAATTTTATGTTCCCCTTGAGATTCATGTTAACGAGGTTCAACTGCATATGTATTAAAAAGTAACTTCTATTTACTAAGAAAAATATAAAAAACACGTGAATAGGAAGGTACTTAACCATCATTCCAAAAATAGTACGAATGTGTTTTTCAAATATGCTAAAATTCGAATAACTTTACCAAAACAGAGAAAACAACGTAACAAAAAATTCACGTTCTTTAAATGCATAAGAAATATGTGTTACTAAAAAAATATCATCGAATGATTAGTAAACTTCTAATTATGATTACATAATTATCAAAATTGAATTATGATTAAGTAATTTATAGATGCAATTACATAAGTTAAATCAACAAAGTTTTATCTTGACGCAGCAGTTTTTCTCAATTAATAACTGAAGGCGAAAAAAAAAGGGGAATAAATTACATCATTTGTTGCAATAAATTCCACCACTTCGGAAATCATATATTAATTAAATTATTATTTTTTCAAGGGGTGCGCATGTAATGAAAACAAATGATTCCTAAACACAAGACTAATTAGAAATAACTTGGCGAAAACAGCTGAGCATGCGCATTTCATTGCAATAAAAAATATATAATTGATTTCATTTATTTATTCAGAATGTATATTTTTTTTTTCTTGCTATTAAGTTCAATTAAAACAATTTCTTCAAATTGCTTTGTCTAATTCTTTTTATAGATGTTTTGAAAAATAATTCAGTTGAGGATAAATTGTGTCTATTGCATAAAATGCACATTATTATTACATTTTTTTTAACTGGTAATAATAATGAAATATTTTTAAACAGCATTAAATAACTAAAATAATATTATTGTTTATGACATTAATTGTTACGTTATATTTTAACATAAATTGACATTCATCGAATTTTTATGTAAGTTTTATGTGGTATTCATATGCTAAAAGAATTCGTCTACAACATTGAAGCTAATGTTAAATGTTCCTCCAAATTTATGGTATTAATTGTAAAGTGAAATTCAGCAATTTTTTATAAAAATATTATGAGGAATTCAAATCCCATAAGACTTCATCTTCATGTACAACTTTATAGCTAATTTAAAATGTTCTTCCACGTTTGACATTCAACAATTTGTACGTTTTATATGTTATTCCTGTAATATATGTCAGAAGAAGTCATGTACAATTTTGAAGCTAATGTGAAATGTTCGTCCACGAGTTTCTATACGCAAAATTAAATATTATAGCCTTTAAAATTGCTTTTAATGAAAATAAAACCTGTTTATTTTAACAAATTTGTAAAATGACATTGAAAAGAATTTCTGTAAATGATTTAAAGCAGGATTTGTCGATGTAAAGAAAATGTGGCAATTAAGACCATATTTCTTATGAAGACAACTGCACATGATTCAAAACTCATAATGATTTTTCTCACAATCGGTTGTTTGTGAAACACTTTACACAGCAGCATTTTGTGGTAGTCACAAAATTTTCTTCTATATTTTCTAATACAATTTTAAGTAATTTAAACCAAAATAGTCAGAAATTTATTTTACATTGTAAAAATGAGAAAATATGTCAAAAAAAAAAAAAAAAAAAAAAAAAAGAAGAAGAAGAAGAAGCAGAAAAGAAAGAAAGAAAGAGACAGAGAGAAAGAAAACGGTAATTTAGCTTAAAATTATCACAAATACGTGGTTCAAAATTAATTTTAAAGTATTGACGAGTTTTTTTTTTTTTTTTTTTAATAATCATATTGAAGAAAATTTACAACCTTGATGGGGAGAGGAGACGGAAAGCGATGCCACTAAGTATACAAAAATTTTATTCCTGTTGATAATTACGATTAAAAAAAAAAAAAAAAAATCAGGATGATTCATCAAAAAATTATCCTACTTGTATACATTCATGTAACATGTTCTCCTATACTGCCATAATAAAAATTATGAAAAGCAGAACGACATTGCCACCTGTTGAATGACATACACGAAACGTTTATAGGCAGCAATTTAAGTCAGGTGCAACTAAATATAACACCTCATAAAATTCTGTGCATCAGCCTTTGATCTAAAGCCGACACTTTTTTTTTTTTTTTTTTTTTTACAGACAGACATTTTGTAAAAAAATTTCAAATCATGTTTTGGACTTTTTAAACTGTGGAAATTCAATGATAACCAGAAGTCGAAGATTATTATGAATCCAATACTTTCTTCTTTAATATACATATTGAAATGCGGTTTGAGAAAAAGTTTTTCTAACAAAAAAGATATATATATATAATTTATATACAATATATATAGATATATATATACATATACATAGAAAGTTGCTTTAATAACACATCCTTTATTTACAGACTCTAATTCGCATATTTGCATATTGTTAGCAAGTGGCGCTCACTATTAATAATATTTGCTACCCCCCCCCCCCACAAAAAAAATAAATAAATAATTTAATTAAAACCTTTTACTTGCTTCATCCTTGGCTGGAATATTTTCTGCAGGACGCCCTGCTCTCGTCGGCGGCGACAACTGTGCTAGAGCCTTCTGTCTCTGCAAATGTTCGAGGTTGTGAACGTCGATGTTTACAACATGGACATTCTTGCAGAAAATATTCCGACCAAGAAGTAAAAGGTTTTTAAGAAAATTATTTAATTAGTTTAATGATCTGTGTTGTCTTCATATCTTTCATTGTCTTTCTTTCTTTCTTTCTTATTTTTTTTTTTACTCTTTTCGAGAAAATAACCTTTTCACAAACGAAATACAATTTATCAATTTTTCCATTTCTTCAATGAATTTTTAAACCCTTTACAGATTTATGGATCCCCACGTATTTATCCAGTTTTTGTTATTATAATGTTAAGATAATTTCTTTCTTTATATATATATATATATATACTAGCAGGCTACGCCCGCTTCGCTGGTCACTATTTTTAAATGAATCATTATAATTAATGAATTCTCAAAATTGCATTAATTTTTTCATGTGAAAAAAAAAAAAAAAAAAAAAAAAAACTCTGATCGGGAAAAATGTCTCACCGGGTCCCCACTGCCTTCGGCAGCGTAGACCCGTGCGCGATGCGCACGCGCGAATGCATATATATGAGCGCAATAAAAATTTTACAAATTCGAAAATATCCGCAATCGATTTGAAAGTATCAAAAACCTCTAGGCACCAGATTTGAACGATCTATCTCTATTTTTTTTGCCCTTCTGCCCCCCCCCCCTTCCCGGCCCTTCTAATAACTTTACACTTTCGAAAATATCCCCATTCGATTTGCAGGCCTCTAAAACCTATCTGTACCAATTTTGAACGGCCTAACTGTATTTCTATTTGTTTTTGCCCATAGCCCCCCCTAATAAATTAAAAATTCGAAAATATCCCCAATCGATTTGTAAGTATCGAAAACCTCTATATACCAATTTTGAACGATCTAACTGTATTTTTATTTTTTTGCCCCCCCCTCTCCCCTCTCCCCTCCCCCTTCTCGCCCCTCCTAATAACTTTACACTTTCGAAAATATCCCCATTCGACTTGCAGGCCTCTAAAACCTATCTGTACCAATTTTGAACAGCCTAACTGTATTTCTATTTGTTTTTGCCCATAGCCCTCCCTTACCGCCCCACCCCCTTACCGCCCCTCCTAATAATTTTACAAATTCGAAAATACCCCCAATCGATTTGTAAATATCGAAAACCTCTATATACCAATTTTGAGCGATCTAACTCTATTTTTTTTTTTGCCCCCCGCTCCCCTCCCCCTTCTCGCCCCTCCTAATAACTTTACACAATCGAAAATATCCCCATTCGACTTGCAGGCCTCTTGAACCTATCTGTACCAATTTTGAACGGCCTAACTGTATTTCTATTTGTTTTTGCCCCATAGCCCCCCCTTACCGCCCCACCCCCCTACCCGCCCCTCCTAATAATTTTACAAATTCAAAAATATCCGCAATCGATATGTAAGTATCAAAAATCTCTATGTACCAATTTTGAACGATTTGACACTATTTTTATTTTTTTGCCCTATTTTTTTGCTTTATATATAGACAAGTTAATAAATTTTAATTTATCACACACATATATATGCTTAAAGAATTTAAAGATTAATTATTTTAAATTTTAGTTTTACGAAAAGTCACTGCTCATACTAATAAAATATATATGTTCTCGGCTCCTTTTTTTTTTTTTTTTTTTTTTTTTTAACAGTTCTACTTCTTGTAAAATTATTGATGAGATTTCGAAGCATTGGTTGTTTCAAAATTATCTTAAAATTACTAACATGTTATGAAATGAATGGGTTTAAGTTAGTGTCAACATATAATGCCCAAATAAATATATATACATTTTTTTTTTTTTTTTTTTCCAATTAAAGTTAAACTAATCATTTTGCTGAATTTAACTGGAATCAAAAAAGTACGTTTGAAAGAAAAAAATGTTATCCAGAAAATAAAATAAAATATATATTTAAATAAATTTATAAAGATAATTTTTTCTGACAACTTGGAAAAAGCTTTCTAATATCACTTCAAGGCAACAATGTATTTTGATTTTTGTATGTACTGGGATAAGGGCAATTGACTACTCGAGATATCTAAGTCTAGTGGATTATGCTCTCCGAGGAGTCTTTCTAAATGATCCTATCTTGTATAAACGCCTGATATGGAGTAAACCATGGAAATTTTCGAGCGGCGCTGCAGATGAGCATGACCCGTGTTCGTACGAAGCACTCACTCTGCTGCTCTAGCATTAAAAATAGAACTTCTTGGACACTGGTAAGGTTCCAATCAAAATATATTCTAAATTTTGTGTTAACCATTTAAATATATAAATTTTAACGATTTTATACACAATTTTTGTAATTCAAAATTATATGTACGAAAGGAATAATAAACGTTCCTAAAACATTTAACAATTTACTGTATAGTGTATATACATTGTATCGCATAAAAAATTTGAAAAAGTTATCATACTAGATGTATTTGTTTTTACAGCATTCAATCTTTCAGCAGAAACATGAAATAATAGCATTATAGGTACCTAATGATGTCAAATGGAAGCTTTTAAATATTAATTTAAATTAATAATTATTATTATTTTGAACTAAGATATGAAGAGGAAAAGAATTGTTTAGAAAAGATATTTTCATTATTTTCATTTGGTGTCCAACGTTTTTCTATGGATGAGATAAAAGATTTTTTAAAGAGTAAAATTAAATAAATTTATTTTTTACAGACAGATAATTACTGCATGTGTTACTGGAGTTATTCTCTCTTTAATGTTAAACTATTTCAAAATGTATAAACCCAAGGTTTTTTTTTTTTTTTTTTTTTTTTTTTTTTAACAACACTATTTTTATTATTGAAGAGAAAGATGTGAATAAATAAATATATAAATAAATAAATAAAATTGGTATATATAAAAAATATTTGATTTAAAAAATAACTGAATAATAAATTGGTATATTTCATTTACAAAAATAAATAAATAAATAAATACTATTTATTTTGATACACCCAAACATCTATAAAGATTCAAAAGAAATGTGCAATACGTTACATTCAGTTTTCAAAAATCTCAAACAGGTCGTACACATGTTTACATTTTTAATATTATTAGTAGAATTAGTAATAAAATGGACATCTTCTTCATTATCAACTTCAATATACACGATATACACCACACCTTCTTACAAAAAAAAAAAAAAAAAAAGAAGAATAAAATGCGTAACTTTAGTTTGCTACTTTGCTAAAATGTTAGTTCATACGTTTTCTTAATATTTAGTTTAAATGACGCAATTTAAAAACTTTTACTTTCATCAAAAATCGCAGGCTTACTTTAGACTAAACCTTTTGAAACCAAAAGCCTGCAAAGTGAAAGATTTATTATGAAATAAAAGCCAGATTAAAATATAAATGCAAACTTATTATTAATAACTGCCATAAAATCATCTCATGTTGCTTTGATAAATTATTTTAAAAGATGTCCACGCCTGCAAGATCTTATATTTTCCCTTACCTCGCTCTCTTTCCTCTCTTCTCTCTTTTCTTATATATATATATATATATATATATATATATATATATATATATACGAAGCAATTTTTTAACGTATTTTATAAAATTTAAGTTTTATATAACCAGACCCTCCTCTTTCTCTATCTCTCTATCTATCCATGTATCTCTCTTTCCATCTCTTTCTCTCTCTTTCTTTCTATATGTATATATTTCTATATGTATATGTTTATTTATTTAATATAAGAACTGAAAAGTATGTGAAAAAAGGTAATATCCAAACAAATGAAACTGAAATAACAATAGTAAGGAGCAAAAGCCACCACGGCCAAAGAAGAATGGAGCGGGTTGAACAAGTTTTACTGGTGCCAAACTTTCCCTAAAATCTCCACAAGACCGTATGATAATAAGGAAAAAGTTAAGTTGAAATATTTTTTTTAGATTATTAGGTGAAAAAGAAAGTTATATTAGAATTATTAATGTTTATAAACCAAATTTATATGAACTACATCATACATGTATATTTTGATTTAAATTAATTGATATAATCCAGTTTCATTATTATATTTTAAAATATTACCCACTCAGTGCAGCTATACTTAATGATGACAGATGATAATCATAAATTACTACAAAGATATCTGAAGTAAGTACAGGATCATTCGTAACCAATCAGCATAATAATAGGGTAAAAAATATATATATATAATAATAATAATGATAATGATAATGATATACACAGCGAATGAAATTTTCTTATGCCACCCATCCTTCCAAAACTAGGACATAAAAGTGATAAACAATTAACACATACATGAAACAGAATAAAACAATGTACCAAGGAAGATTGCCTATTATAAATAATCATAATTAAATTAAGAATTGAAGAATAAAGAACGATAAAACTCAAGCCCTCCCCTCCGAAGAAAAAGTTATTTTTTTTTGTCAAGGGCTACAAACAGCTGTAGTACCCTTAAATATGTGATATAAAAAATAAATAAAGACATGCGAATACAAGAAATTACATATACAAGAGGAATAAAAATTTGAGATGTCATAATTAAAACGATATACAAATATTTGTACACAGAAGTTATGATAATATTTATTTATATATGCATGTGTGTTTTCTTTTAGCGTACTTTTGTATACAACCCAAATACCTAACGCAGAAAATGTATGATATAAATGAACTGTGAAATTGTATACAGTTTAATGTCCACGTGAAATAAATTTTTCTTCACGCATATTTCTCTGAAAAAAACTTAATGTTTTTTAGAAATAAAAAGGTAGCATTACACGCGCATATTAATTGATATACATAAAAAGCAAAACGTCCAATCAATTTTTTTTAATAATCTAATCCTATCTACAAAAACAGGTAAAATGATTCTCAGAAATAGCATGGCGGAAGGTATTTACTGTCTAATAATGTGACCTATGGTGATATTTGCGTGACAGAGCTGCGACAACACAAATAATATGAGGTCAGACAAGATAAGGTGCTTGCAGAAAGATCAGACTAGAATTCAGATGTACTGATTAATTTGGACCGTTTGATTTGCTAATATTTGCGAAGGAGTGTGCTATCACGTGTGTCCGAAGCGCAACATATATCACGTAAAAATTGCTAGTAATTTACGATTAGCAGTCATAAGCGGCGCCACTCGGAAAGTGGCAAATTAAGTTTAGATATTGTAATTTCGTTATGCTATAAATTTATAAGTCAGATAAATGAGGATTGATCAATATTTATAGTTGCATTCTAAAGGAATTATACTGGATAGCGTTTCTGCAAAGTAATTAATTTAACTGATTAGATCGAATGTTTCTGGTCAATTACGTAATAAATTTTAAGGTTACAATGTTAAAATTTGCAAGTGTACGAATATTATGAAATATGTTTAGTTGCTTTCAATTGAAATAAATTTCAGTCATTAATTCTCTTAACATCAGAATAATGGATCAAATGTATGTTTCCTTTTAGATAAGTATCATGTACTGATTTCATGTAATACCCTCGCTGTAAGACTCCAGACTTTTATAATGGAGTAAGTTCTATTTAACTTATTCAGCAAATTAGTTTACATTACCATATTATTTAAACGTAAGCGCATCCTTAATCATATATACTAAATTTTTATGAAAATTTCCTGGTAAGTATGTAAAATTTCAATATAGGTGACAGAGTAATTATATTAGCAAATTGTATACACATTTTATTCTCCCGTAATTGAGCGAAAGAAAGTATTAATAGACATCGTGAAAATCTGTCATAAAGATTATTTTCAGTGCAAAATTTTGCATTTTCAACAAAAAAATATTTTTTAGTCTTAAAACAATACTTTCTAAATAATAATAGATGTATTTTGAAATAATAAATCTAGAGATATCAACTTTTGCTCCGTAAATAATTTTATATATAGAGAGACCTATATACTTCTATTTATCACCAAATAATCTTTTTATTAAAAAATAAATAAATAAATAAAGTCTCTCTTAAACTGTAGTTGTCTCTGCGAGGAAATTTAATAATTTCTAAATTGTATCACAAAATTTACTTTTTTTTTTTCTTTCCTGATTTAATATTAGGATACACACAAGTAAAACCTTTTTTTTTTTTTTTTTAACTGCAAGATCCAAAGCAGCATTTAACAAATTTATATCACATTGTTAGAGTTATATGATAAGAATATGCATTGCAGGGGAAAGAAAAAACGAAGAAATTCATAATAAAATTTGCGTAATTTTTTCAATAAATTAATAGCGACATGTACCTCAAGTACGTTCATTTCTTTATTTATTTAAAACAAAAATCGAAATAATTACATTACAGTGTTTTAAAATATTAAACTTTAAATACTATAACTGCTTAAATATATGCAATTGAATAATCGTTTAAAACATAATAAAAGAAAAAGAAAAAAGCATGAGAAAATCAAGAAACATTGTTTACAAACTTCATAAAGTAGATCTAATATCTGCGAAATTTGTGTGAAAATAATTAAAATAATTTTATCAACTTTTTAATAATGCATATTGCAGGATATTTAATTTAGTCAAATAAATATATAATGCTTACATCAAAAAATTACCTCCCATTTATGATAATTCAATATTTTTTCCTTTCTGCAGGTAAAAATTAACTGGACCAAATTTACAAGAGCGAGATAAAGAATAACACCTAATTTTACACTAAGCAGTTAAACATTCCCTTTTAAAATTACTTAGTTTCTAAAAAGTTCAAAAAATCATTTAAAACCATTAGGAAAGGCCATATTTATTCAAAGCACCAACTGCACCTGTTTTCTGCTAATTATCTCATTCACAATTCTGCACTAGCAGCATTAACACACAAACTTTACCGAAAACGAAAATCTGCTTCACATTAAACATTTCTCTACGATAAAAGATGGTGCATTTAACTTCAATTACAATTGCAGCATCAGTGAAAACAGACGGACAATGGAGAAATCCGTTTCATTTACTAACAGAACCAAAACTTAGGCTATCCCCCCCCCCCCTCATCTTCCCCATCAACTTTCATCTGAAGAGTACTACTGCTCGGCCGCATCTTTATCGTTGAAGAGTTTTCCAAACAAAATTCCGACCCGCCCCGACTGTCAGCTTGCAGAACATTAGCCGCTATGGAATAATTCTCTTTTGCCGAGAAATCTGTTTCATTTTACGGAAGAATTACGCGAGATTATATAACAAATAATCTTGAACGTTGCTAATTTTAAAACGAGATGACGGGTTTTGTGTCCATCCATTGAAAAATCAAATTGCTCCGAGTTTTTGCTCGCTTACTCCCTGAAAATTACGACTCCGCTGAATTTTTCTAAACAGGGTACTTAGGGATTAATGTTTATATTTAAAACAAACATTTAATATCTATTTTGTTTAGAAGTGAGTGTCATGGTTGAATTTGCTTGGATATAATGAATATTAAAATGAATGTGCATCAAGTTGAATAATGGTAAATTTCCTCGTAGCATCTATTATCTTATTCATGAAATTTTAATTTTACTATTTTTGTTTAAACTTTACGTACTAGTACTTAAGAGCCTAGACTTTTAGTTGGATGTTCCCATGAGTATTAAATGCATGCATTTAATTAATTTTTTCCCCTTTAAAGAGAGAAATGGATATCTTTTTGCAGTCATAATAAAATGTTTCTTCGCAATTTTTATTATTATTATTATTATTTATTTATTTTATTTTATTTTTAAATGAGGAGCAATCATTAGAAAGAGTTGATTTTTAATAGAAGTATTATTTAAGAAAGCAAATTCTCTCTCTCACACACACACATACAAAAAAAAAAAAAAAAAAAAAAAAAAACATATATTCTAAGAGTTAGGGCAAGTTTGTGAATGATAATTTAAAAGTTGTATACTTTCGCTATAATTGTAAAAACTAAATGTTAAATATTTTCTGAGATAAAAATAAAGTATATAAATTAATAATTATAAGTATTTCCCAATAAATTATTTTACAGCTTAAAATAAGTTCAAAATATTTAAATATAAAAGATAGAATTATTTTTTTTTTTCGTTATTTATTAATTTTTCAAATTAAATATTATAAATAATTATATGTTATCCCTAACTTATGTTATACTTTCAGAATTATGTTCTTATTACACAAAGCACCTATCTTGATTTCTCCTGCATGGAAATAAATTTAAATTATAAACTGAAATTTTCTGTATATAAAAAAAACAGTTTAATGATACTAGCAAAAAAATTAAGAGTTAATTTATAAACTAGGAAAATTACCATTAAGGATAGTCTGTTTGTGATAGGTTTGTCAACAAAATATTTTGTCATTGAAATCTTAAAAAAATAATAAATAAATAAATAAAATAATAAATCGTCATAATAAATAAAATAATAAATCGTCAAAAGAGTGTGCTATAAAAGCGTAATACATTTTAAATAATCAATGGTAATATTTTTCTTTTTTCAAATACTCAGCGAAGAATTGATGAATGCTAATTTAATAGCTAAGATGTAACTACAATATCGTCAAAAATGCAGTTCAAAGTAATTAGCCACGTAAGATCTTATTACATTCTAATAATCAGTGGAAATTTCTATAAAAATAAATGAACAATTTTTTTTTTTTTTTTTTTTTTTTTTTTTTTAAGAAAAACATTGATTTACAGTCTATTTAAAGGAAAAGTTAACAACATTTATTTATTTAGTTAGTTTTTCATTTCAAAAAATACGATAAAATTTTTTTAATTTAATGTACTACAATATACCAGTAAAAATAATTTAAAGAAAAAAATCTTTAAAACTTCCAATTTAATTAAATTAAAAAAAATAATAATAATAAATCGTTTTTATTTATTTATTTATTATTTACATTTTTGTTTTATCTAGAAAAAATACATAAATAAATGAAAATAAACGAAGAAAGAAAATAGAAGAAAGATTTCGTCAATGCATATTCTACAAGAGTGAGCATAGATTTTTAGAATATATCTAATGTTACATATAATAAAATTTTTTAATGATACATATATATATATATATATAAAGTGAAACTAAGAAATCTAACTCTTCTTCACACAATAATAATAATAATAATAACTAGTATGTTGTAGATGTGGCTACGAAAAAAAAAGTTTGTGCTATACTACTATATAAATAATCTGGTGTGTCACTCACACGACTTTCTCTTATCCTGAAATTTAATACTGTAAATACAGGTTTCAGATTAATAGATAAGATAATGAGTACTGTTATGTAAACCTGTGTTAAACAATTCAAATTAGGCTTCAGAAGAGTTTTATATGATAATTAGTTCTGTGTGTGAAGAGGGGGGGGGGAACCCCATTTCATTATTGAACCTACATTTATATAGAATTTAAATCTGTTATTAAAATTAAAAAGTTCACTTAAAATTATTCACATAACTTTCACATGCAACTTTCCTTGAAACTTATCAATCGTGATCAATCTTTTCCAACAACAAATTTATATTAATTTGAAAATACAACTTTTGGATCTCCTGAAATTATTCGTTTTTAAGTTACTCTAAGAGACACAGACAATAATCAAAATTTAAAAAAACTTCACTTTGGTAATCAGGAAACCTCAAAACGTGTAAGTACACAAAAAACAAGCACTGAATATTTAGCTTAAAAACATACATATTTATCATATGTCTATGAAGAATTAATTTCCATTCCTGAGCAGCTTTCCTGGACATGGTAAAATATTATAGTAAAGCACTTCCACTAACAATAAAAAAGAATGTTATCACTTAAATATTGGCAACCCTGTATATCTTTTGAAGAATATGTACAAACCACATAGTGCACCTAAATACAATCCTATAGTAATATTATACTTCACAACCTGAAATGCACTTCGACCAATTTTCAGCTATTGTCGCCGTATAATCTAGTTCTTTTGTGTAGCGTCCACAATATTTTTTAATATACACACAGATGCAGACAAACATTTCCTAAAAATGGTCAAATCGTGTTCAGGACATCTCAAAAGGTGTAAATCCATAGAAAACCGGAGTTCGAAAATGTTTATAAATCCAATACTTGCTTCTTTTGTATACAGAAGAAAATAAAAACATGAAGACTCATTTCTTGCTCACGTTCATCACAGTCATAATAAAGAACATATACGAAAAGTTTTAAATCTCTAACTCAAATTAAAGAAGGAAAAAGAAACAGAAAATGTTCATCATTTTTAAAACATTAAATCAAAGAAAATAAGGACAGGACATGTAGAAAATATCTTTCAAAGTTTTTGTTGGAGAATAAGTACTTTTTAAATACCAATCGTCGTGATACAATATTACGAGATCTAATCACAGTACAAGTGAAAATAAGGCGTCAAATTAATCACAATAAAGCAGGTTTAATCTAATAAAGAAAATAAACTTATTATTATTATTTTACCACTTTGAAGGCAAACGGATTCCCTAAAGATAATGTAGGAAATTTTAATCATACATCACATTATTAAATGAGAAAAACAATGCCGATGAAAAAACAAATAATTATAGAAAAAAGGTAAGAAATGTTTGCTAGTTGCAGTGTGATATGTCAGTGATATAATATTTTTATTACACATTAGCAGGCTATGCCCGCTTCGCTGGTCACTGTATTCAAATGAATTTTCAAAAGAATTGAATCATTATTTTTTTTTTAGACCACATTATAAATAAAAACTAATAATAATAATAAAATACCTACATTTAAATCGCTCTAAACCTTGATTTGGATACCCGCTGCCTACGATAGCTCTTTTTCCACCTGCACTGCATCGGGTCCAGGTCCCCACTGCCTGCGGAAAGGTCTTTCCCGGGCATTTCAATAAGGGTAATTATCGTCGACAGGTGGAGCTGTTATTGTTTAAGAACTACGATTTTAACGATGACTGTATCTCAGCATCTATCAAATATTTTTGTTTTTGAACCATGCATTTAATAGCTCCTGCTCCTTACACTATATTATGGTTTAACTCCGACCAATATAATAAATGAAATAAAAAGTATATTTTCTTCAAAAAGCAATTAAATAAATAAAAAAATAAATAAATAAATAAATATTAATTAAACTTAAAATTTTAATCAGTTTAATCCTTTCTACTACATACTACATTTTTTCCCAAATAAATACTATAAATTGAAAATAATAATAATAATAATAATAATCTTTCAAAGGAATTAATTAAAAAAAAATGAAAAATAAAATGTTGTTATTCTGTAAAAATTATACATAAACACAACTGTTATAAATACGTTTTTAAATTTAAAATTTAATATACTTAATTTTTTCTATTGCATTACCATTTAATTTTCAATAAATATAAGGAAAAAAAAAAAGGGGGATTTCGCCTTCAAATGAATGAATTACATAAATAAAAAATAAATTGCGTAATAGCCGTTGCTAAGATATGCAGACGATTTAAATAAAAAAATAAATTTTAGAAAAATGAAACATTGAAGCCAATATTAATAAATAAATAAATAAATAAATAAATAATTCAAATTCGAAATTTGAAAAAAATCTCAATGAAGTGCACAACTATAGGGTCCCAGTTCCCAGTTGTCCATCTGCAAAATTTTGTAGCTCTGCTATCAGTAGTGTGTGTACTGTGCACCAGAGCGCAGAAAAACACACAGATAAACAGATACACAGACAGACACTTCTCTTTATTTATATAGATTTTATTAAAGCAGATTTTTTTTTTTTTTTTTTTTTTTTAAGTTGATTTTAAAGGATGAACAAAAGTTTCATACAAATTAGACATTGTTAACAGTTATTTAGATTTCACCACTTTTCCACGAAACTTTATTATTTAGATAAATGAAATGTTTATATTTGAAAATAAATCAAATAGCTAATATGTGTAGAACATGAATCATGTTAATCTCAATCATATAAGATTTAATTACTAGTAGATTTTTCAACGCAATTTTTCGCCCCACATTAGAAGACCCTATATTAGATTAGCTTGATGAATAATTCAATTAATTTCCACAAAATATTCTAGTTTATTAATGATGCATTAAAATATTATTTTGCAATCTTGCAAACATTACAAAACTTTCTTTTTCACTAGTTCAACATTCTAAAACGGTAAATCTATGATTTTTTTTTTTTCAATATCTTGAATATCATATACAAATTAGATCCATTTTTATTCAATGAAATTTCATATAAAGCTTTGGTATTGATTGGGACAAGCATAGAACTGAAACGTCTCTTATTGAATTAACAACTTAAAATTCAATCCAAATAGATTTTTATTAAGTATTTTACGCTTAAAGTCATGCATTATACTGCATATGAATCGGTCCCACGGGCGTGAAGACAGAACTCACCAGCATCATGAAGATATGCAATAATGCCTTTGTTTTTTTATTTTCTTTCATTATTATTATTATTATTATTATCTTTTGCTTTCATTAGGTAAGGGACGCATTTTTTTTTTTTTTTTTTTTTTTTTTTTTTTTTTTGCTAATACAAATTTTGATTTTTTTTTTTTTTTTTTCTGAACAATTTTTCTTTTCTTTTAATTCTTTATCTACCGAATTACGAAGCAAACTAAAATTTATTTGAAACATAATTTTTTAGTTACTTAAAAGAATATTTTAAAGTTAGATGCAATAAAAATTATGCATATCACTTCATTATAGTAATTATGAAGGTTTAGTCCAGGTGGTACTTTAGTGTAACATTGGTATACAGAGGTCGAAAAAAAGATATTATAACCCTGAAAAAAATATTAAAATATATACACTTTTTATGTTCCTTAAATTGTTACCAATACTGACGGTAGATTTTTGAGGTAATATAGGAATAATTTTTAACACACGTGAAGGTCATGAAAAATGCCAAGCGTAAACACTCTATAAAATCTTTTCTGGAAAGGAAAAGGTTAAATGTAGCGTCTAGTGCCACATAGTGATATTAAAGTGAGGTATACATGTTCATTTCTTATAAATGCCTTTGACATTTCTTCCATAAATTCGATTTTATACGCTCATTAAATTAATAGCATTTTAAAGTAACGTCAGTAAATGAAAGGTTAAAGCATGAGTATAGTAAGGTAGACATAGTGACATACTAAAATAGGATACGACTTATGTTTTAATTCCCTACTTTATAGTTATACAAGAAATTGCAGACAAATTATTTAAGTTTGGCAGTCGACTCGATTTAGCGGAATAAACAAAATAAATATTTTCTTTTTAAAAATTTCAATGAATTAAAATTTGATGGCTGAGAAATAACTTTTAGATATCTTTTAATATATAAAAGCAGCATGCCATAACCAAGAAATGTTTTGATAATTCATTTTTATGCCCTACAAAATCTGTAGCTTCATAAATATCCATTACGAATATAATATTTGCAGTAAAACTTTTAACAGAAGGAGTAATTACCCTTTTAAATACAAGTAGAAATTGATTACAAGTCCAAATACATTCTGAAATGATACGATTTTGTTGTCTATAACTCATATAAATAGCTATAAATTCATTTTAACTGTCAGTATCGATATGGATACCTATTTTTACACAAAAAGATGCCATGTACCATAAGCAGCTAAATACAAAAATTCCCTTCAAAGGATTTTGTATAAAATATATTAAACTGTATATGTGTTATTCACGATATTCCCCATTTTACCATTTAAATCTGATTAAAATTGCTCCAACACTTTCCGAACATCTTTTATAATAAGTCACCGTTCTCCCCAACTCATCTAAATATAGATCAACAACAATTTCTCGAAAATGCTGGCAATACTCTGTTTTATTCAGTTTGACTACATAACTCTTCCAACAATTGCATGCAATTTCAGTTTAATATTCGTCTTCAAAACGCATCCTTTGTAAGCTAACACCGATCTATCATAAGCTCTATGGCATATCTCATATTCATTATTCGAACATCTTGCAGGTTGGTCATCCATCAAGGCGATTCTCTAGAAACCAAACAGATAATATTTTTACTGATATTAATCTAGGTACAATTCAACTATAATACTATTTAAGTGTAATAATAAAAATGCTCCAGAAACACTAAAAAAGTTATAAGAATTAAAAGGGTTATTTTTTTTTTTTTTTTAGACCTTTTTATTATTATTATTATTTAAAAAATTTGTTTTTTTTTTTTTGTAGTATAAATATATCTAATTATGCTTTCTAAAAAACACCTTTCATAAATCGTAATGTATCACAAATTCATTATCACTGACAGAAAAGGTCGAAATAATATTTACAAGAGCAGAAAGTGACTTTGCCAGAATTCGAACCCGAGTCCTTTGACTGAACGTACCAATATTCTCCCAACTATGCTAACTACCGTAATTTCGCGTATAAAACCCGCGGGTAATGTATAAAAAAATCCTGACTTTGTATGTCTTGCGGGCTATCATCCGGTGCGGGGTATCTATCGCGAACAAGGAGCATCTCTAGTGAAAGTAGCTGAATGTGTATTAACGTTTGGGACTCTACTACTATCAAAACGGTAAAATCTGGATTAAAAAAATCTATATTATTAATGCATAATGACGATGAATTTGAGGACAGTGAAAAGGAATTTGATGAGGAGGACAATAAGGATGATGAAGACGAACTGTTCCAAACAATATTGGAGCATTTTAATTCTGATACAGAAAAATCCGAATTCGATGGATTTGAATGAACTTTGTAAATAAATTTATTATTAATCTATAATTTTCTTATAAACTGAATAAAGGTGTTAATCGTTAGAAGTTACTCCAGTTTATAGTAATTTATATAGAGACAAAGATTAATAATAAGTTATGATCATTTGCTCTTTCATTATAGGTAAGTAAATTTATTTGTTTATTATTTATATTTATTTGTATCTTTTCTTACTTATTACTAAAATAATAGCAATTGGTATTGAAATTACAAACGGCGATTGCCGACCATGTGGTTTTAGAAGTGCGGGCTATCTTCTAGTGCGGACTATCTTTCAGTTATAATTATTTTTAGATAAATTTTTTATGCTGCGGGTTACCTTCCGCCACGGGTTATATACGCGAAATTACGGTAATTCGGAAACTGATTGACACTATTTGCATTTATAAAAGTTTAAAATTTTCTGTTATTTTGCGAATATAGACGCAGTCTTACAAATAAATCTTTGTTTTTTTAATTCATCTTCATAATTGCTTTGAATGGAAATGAGTAATTAGCTTTTACTGGACTTAATTTCGGCTTTTTCATCAATATACATATAGTGGAAGTCACTGTTCTAATTATCATATTCCCCATCTCTTTATATAAATTGAAAATTTAGCTTACCAAATTGTGATGATTTATCCAAAGTACAGAGATCAATAAATTTGATTAACAACGAACATTTTGGAGTCTATATGCAATTTGTAAGAATTCCCTAATCTTCTTTCGCCTTAAAGAAGAGAGTGGGGGTAGCAGTTTGAGGTTAGGGGGGAGCAGAAATAAAAGCGAAATAAAACTAAAACGACACTGAGAAGAAATTAAATAATTAACCACTTCGGCGACAACTTTCTCAAAGTCAAAGCGTTATTTTACTCACTTTAGTTTTTTTTTTTTTTTTAACTTCCCTTCGCACAGCTTCATTTTTGTAACTTTTTTCTCTCTTAGCCCCCTGTTTTAATCTTTTCTGGAAATGCGAGGTTGGGAGGGTGAACTTAATTTGCATGGGGGTCGCCCGGGATCCGACCCGGTGATTGGAATATTCTGCAGTCACGTGATCGATGGTGGGAGATTAAAAAGCTGCCGGTGAGAGACCAGAAATAATTAGTCGCTGTTAATTGCTTCTTAGCTTAATCAGGAAGATGCGACGGCCGTGGGGGTAGCCAAAGACGACAAAGTACGCAAGAGGTAATCCTGGGTATTAAATCTTGCTTATTGTTATTCTGTGGACCGAAGGTATTTTCATCAGAGCTAAAGCATGTGAGTGTAGAGGCATGACTTATGGTCTTTGAAAAGATGACTGTGGAAAGTGGTTTGAAAATCAAACAGGAAAATTGTTTAAATATCATTGTACTTTGCAATATATCAATCTTATACAATATAAATTTCACATTCACAATGTTTCTAGACATAAATAACATTATGCAATGAATTGTATTTTATTGAGGTACATATATGTAGTATCGGATTTAAGTTTTATTAATTTATTAGTGCGCTTATTTAAAAAAAAAAAAAAAAAAAAAAAAAAAGTAACAAATTGAAAAAGGATAGAAGGATGTTCAATTGTGAGAAGTAAGAAACTGGAATGATCTGAAGCTTTACATATTACTTCTATGTGCAAAGTTTATATGTCATAGTTGCCAATATTTCGTTTTTTATTTAATTTAATTTAATTTTTTTTTTTTTTTTAACGAATAACAACCATAAATTTTAACAGTATTTTCCAATACAGTTAACCATAGATAATTACTAAATATTTCTAGTAAAAATACTGGTAATACAACTTCCGAGAAAGCCAGAAGACTTGGAATCTAGTGCTTTAGTTTGGACGGATATTTTAAAAAATATATAAGTTAAAATATTTTTAAAAAATATTTTTTTTTTCTACAAATATTTGATTTTTTGTGATAATTTGTTTGTGATATGATGGATTTAATTCAAATTTAATAAAATACACAAGAAATATTAGATTAAAAGTAAAATGAATATATTAGATATTCTATATGAATATTCGTAGGAAACATTTCTCATTTGCGCATGTATTTGAAAGAAACTTGATATTTTGTTTTTAACAGCTGGCTATATATTTCAAATGATACAAAGATTATATTCGAGATATCACTAAAATTCAGAAATTCAGTTAATATGTAGCTCAGAAACTTTCAAAATTAGTTGGACAAGAAAAAAATATCGCAACCAGCACTTTTTTTCCCTGTGCATAATAGAATAATTACACTAAATTACATGGAGGTTAAATGCTTAATATATCTTTATTTATAATATTGATAATTTACATTGCAAAAACTGTATTATCTAAATTACTATTTTCTTCTTTTTACATAAATCATAATGTTTAAATAAATAATATGTTGAATTTTTTCTGACATTGAGTTACTTTTTTATATGATTTAAAAGGCATCTAGAAAGTTTATTATATCGCTAGCACTTTTCTAAATGTTAGGATATTTAACTGTAAATTGTTGCACTATATATTAATTTATTATAGTTTAAAAGAAAATGTCCCTGTCGCGTATGTGGAGTTAAAAATTAATGAGTACAATGCTCATGAATACTCCATGCATTCATCTTAATATTCTGTGTTTTTTTTTTTTTTTTTTTTTTTTTTTACTTTCAAAAGCTTTTCTGTATTCATGTTACAGGAAAATTTCAGCTCGCTACGAAATATATGCAAGGAAATAAATGTATGAGAGGATTTATTTATTTATTTTTTATGTGTATAACGTTTTCTTCTACTTGAATATTCGCGAAGTTACAATAAAAATGTATGCAAATATTGCGCATTGCATTTTTCTTTTCTTATTATATAGATATTATGATAACAATAAGAATGAGAACGAAAAATAAACAGATGAACGACTTGCCAAAACAACCTTCAAAAGCTAATGTAACCAGTGCTTTTTTTTACTTCCATTACCCTACTACCGTAGGTAATGGAAGTATTGTATTCGGTCTGAAAATTCGATATCGGGTTTTCACCTGATTTACACGTTTTAAGGTCCTCTGAGTCCAAAAAAGTGGTTTTTGGCAATTGGTCAGTGTGTATGTATGTGTGTATGTATGTATGTATGTATGTATGTATGTATGTGGAGAATCTTCTGGCTATTATAGCTCAGAAACTAATAAAGATAGATCTACGAAACTTTAGAATTGAAATACGTCTGGTGTACAGATGAAATTTCCAAATTTTGGTGAAAATTGAAAAACCGGAAGTGGGACATCGGAAACCGGAAGTGGGACCGTAAGTCCGTATCTCAAAAACGGCTCTAACGATTTTCTTCAAACTTGCTGTATAAACACTCTATTAGATGTCCTTTCGAATGACATAGTTGGTTAGTTCAGGAAAATTGATAGGCGGCCTGTATAAATAGCTCAATTTCAGGCCTCGCAAAGGCGTTCCTTTAAAAACGGTTGTACGGATTTTTTTCAAACTCGCCATTTTAACTCACTTTTAAATATGCTTTTGTATGTAATTATTGTTTTCCTGTTAGTAATTGAGTTTAACCGGAAGTAGGACATCGGAAACCGGAAGTGGGACCGTAAGTCCGTATCTCAAAAACGGCTCTAACGATTTTCTTCAAACTTGCTATATAAACACTCTATTAGATGTCCTTTCGAATGATATAGTTGGTTAGTTCAGGAAAATTGATAGGCGTCCTGTATAAATAGTTCAAGTTCAGGCTTCGCAAGGCGTTCCTTTAAAAACGGTTGTACGGATTTTTTTCAAACTCGCCATTTTAACTCACGTTTAAATATGCTTTTGTATGTAATTATTTTTTTTCCGGTTAGTAATTGATTTTTGTAAAAGTTGGTATCTCAAAAACGGCTCTAACGATTTTCTCTTTAGGTCACTTTTGTGTTTTCTGATCACATTATCTCTCAAAAATGCATATAATTCATGTAATAGCGGATAATGGAAGTCGTGTGGTTGTTTCACACCAGATTTTTTTATTTTAGATTTGAAAAATAGAATACATATTTTAAATTAATTCCAATGAAAACACAACACATTTAGAAATATAAAAGGGAGGAGTTTTTTAATGAAAAGTTTTGAACGGACAATATATGAACTGACAATAACAAAATGAATTGTTTCACCACCATGTGACACCTCTACATTTCATCAGGTGTCACCATCCAAACATTGAGCTAAATAAAGGGATATTACACAAAACAAAAGACACAAGATGACCCAACCTTGAAAAAAAAAAAAAAAAAAAAAGCTTTCAATGAAGTGAAGAAAATCTATATTAATAAAATCAGACTTTTGTCTGTAAATTCGTCGGAATCGAAAAATTTTGCGATATCTTCACGTTTCACACCCCATGAAAGCCGAAAATGACTTCAGAAAATTTTGCCTGTGTGTGTGTGTGTGTGTGTGTGTGTGTGTGTGTGTGTGTGTGTGTGTGTCATCGTGTCCGTATGTCGCTTTTTTTGTCCGGGCATCACTTGAGAACGGCAGGACAGAATTCAACGGCGCTTGGCAGGGATTTAGGTCTTCACCCAACTTAAAATTATATCTATCAACTTTTTAGAAATTCCCCCCCGTTCCCCCCTGGTGGGTAAAAGACTAAAACACGTTTGTCCGGGCATCACTCGAGAACGGCTGGACGAAATTCAACGGCGCTTGGCAGAAACTTAGGTCTTCACCCTACTTAAAATTATATCTATAGAAATTTTCAAAATTCTGATCAGTGTTTAAATTGTGGGTAAAAAACATCTGCGCATGCGCCATAAATATTTTTTCACTAAAACGCTTTGAATGGAAAAATAAAATGCAAAAATAAATTTTTAAGATAAAGACTTTTTTTATTCGCGTGATTCGCACTACAAATTATGAAAAGATTGAAATGAAGTTTTGCCATCTGAGTTTCATACTTTAGTTAATTTTAAAACATCTAATTGTCGTACCGAAAAACTGTTTACACCCCAGGAATCAGAAAAATCACCTCTTTCATTTGGTACTGAATTTGTAACGATAGGTCTGATACTTCTAATTTATTTTCCCCTTTTTCCGTTGCCACTTAAATTTCATACTTTAGTTACTTTTTAAAAATCTAATTGTCGCATCAAAAAACTGTTTGCACCCCTGTATTCAGAAAAATCGCCCCTTTCATTTGGTATCAAATTTATAAATATAGGTCTGATATTTCTAATTTATTTTACCTTTTTTTCCGTTTTTAACGCGGATTCGGTAAAAGGTTTTATATTTATAAATATGCATTTATATATATATATTTATTTTCGAGAAATAAAATGAAATATTTTTAATTTCACGTGAATAACAACAAAAATTAGAGAGAAAAATACCTACAAAAGTTGGCGATTTTTTTTTTTTTTTTTTATGAGGAATTTGCACGTAGATAAATATTTTCATAGATATATTTGGCATTAGTTTAATATTTTTATTTAATTAAGCAGTACTTTTCTTTCCTGCAGTAAAACAAAATTTTTTGTTGTTATTGGTGTACCTTATGAGGGTTTTTTTTATGTTCTCCCATTAATTGTAAATGATTATAATTTCGATTTTATTAAGATTTTTTATTTTTATTTTTATTTTGTAGATATCAGAAAAGATTTTTTATTTTATTTTATTATTTTATTTTATTTATTTATTTTGTGTATGGAACAGCTTTAGTATTGGATCCCTTTGGCAAAATTTCAAATTCGGAACCGACGTAGCTCGGACGTTTCTCGCCAAGATCTTTAATTGCACAGTTGAGATAGCCAACTCAGTTCATCGCAAAAATGGCTTAAAATATTTAAATTATCCAAAGGGGTCCCATACTAAAGCTGTGCTTTTTGTATTTATTTATTTGTAATATTTTCTATTAAACACTTCTGTGGTCACGAAATTTGGCGCGTAAATTGTTTGTTTGCATCCGGCACTTATTGTAACTGGATTTCACGAAATTCTAAATCCCCCCCCCCCGCCCCATTCTCGGAGTCGGAGGGCAATAAACGGTATAACTTTAGTATAACCCAACAGCTGAATTTGGCGATTTTTCTTTGGCGCCGTTTTGAAGGATAACGATGTCGTTCTGGACTGTTTGCGATATAATATGGCAGCCTAATATGTTGTTTATTTTGGATTTATGATTTTATGTTTTATGATTTTATCATTTATCATATTATTTATGATTTTTAGATTTATGATTTAGCCATAATCGCCAACAAAAAAATCGCCAAATATCGTTGTGGGGTTATACTGAAGTCGTTCCCAATAAACATGTGTAAAAACACGTTTTTCCATTTGAATTCGCTTTCAATTATCTTAGAATGGCGAATTTTGGTGTACGGATATTGATTAAGTGTACGCATTATGTACATTAGTGGGATTTTGCAAAACTTCGAACTCACCCGCTGAGGAAGGGGAAGTAAGAAGTGGGTAAGTTGTGCCGAAGGCAGTGAGGACCCAGACTCTATATTGATTAAGTGCACGCATTATGTACATTAGTGTGATTTTTCAAAACTTCGAACTCACCCGCTGAGGAAGGGGAAGTAAGAAGTGGGTAAGTTGTGCCGAAGGCAGTGGGGACCCAGATCGGATATTGATTAAGTTTACGCATTATGTACATTAGTGTGATTTTGCAAAACTTCGAACTCACCCGCTGAGGAAGGGTAAGTAAGAAGTGGGTAAGTTGTGCCGAAGACAGTGGAGACCTAGACTCCTCACGTTGCGAGCGAGAAAACATCTACCAATCACAGCGAGAACTTAGGTTATTAATAAAGATATGGGATTTTGACAACTCATTTAAGTTTAATGTCCAGCGAAGCGGGCAAAGCCTGATAGTAAATAATAAAATAAAAAATAAAAAATGAATATAAGAAATACAAATTGCAAATTATTTCCAGACATTCAGTATACAGAATGATTACAAATGCCTTTTTCTTCTTGTTTCTCTCGTGGATCTTCAACAGTTTATGTAACTGAATCTTTACTTTAAAAAAACAAGTTAAAGTATGTCATTCAGATAATCGAAGTTAAAGCACAAATTTTCGAATGATTTTATTGGGAGAAAAATAAAACAAACTCGTCTAACTTTTAAATTAAATGTTTTTGGAGAAAAAAAAAAAAAAAAAAGTGCGTGTGTGTGTGGAGGGGTGGGGGTGGGGATATATTGGAATGAAAATTTCATTGTCGATATAAAATCAAATTTTGTGCAGAGTTTTTTCATATACAACTGCTAAATATTTTAGAAAATATCTTGAAAAGTGAAATGAAATGTAGTATCTGGATAAATTTCATACTTTAAAAAAATTATTTATTGTTTTCTTTAAACTATATGAGTTCTGGCTTTTTTTTTTTTTTTTTTTTTTTTTTTTTTTATGCATATTTAACATAACATAATCATAACACAACGGATATCACAAAAGTTTTTAGACAAGCGATCAATTTCAACATATACATTAATAATTGTCTGCCGAAACTGAAATAATTCGTTAATACCTACCATTAAAAAGATAAAAAATATATATATATTATGCCCAGATCTAGCCAGTCGCCATTATTCTGAAAAAACGTTGCAATGGCTTACCGAAAGAAAAACGTACCTTTCGTGCCAAAATATGACAAAAAAATTTTTTGGAGTGAGAATTTTGGGATTTTGGGTTGCTGTACGACAAGGGATGGGAAATAAAATCTGAGCAGCAGTTAGTGAATAACTTCATGAAAAAAGCACTTTAAAACCCGTAAAAATCTAAAAGCATATTTAATTAAAAAAGAGACATAGATATATTTCTAAGCTTATCATCAGGAAATCTACATAATGTGGTTTCACAAAATGTGCAGTTATATATTCAAGTATATATATATATATACTATAATATCAGGTGAAAAATTCAGTTAAGTCTATCTGTAAAACAGTCAAAACGCTAAAGCTCTGGAGTTATACGCTTCAAAAATTCTGGAGTCCGTTGGTTGGAGCTGCTCTGGGTTCACAAGGAGGCAAGACTTGACATCCGAAATTATTAAATAGCTTGCATAGAAAAAAAAACAGTTGGATGGTAACTGGAAAAGCTGGACTGGCGGTAACAACTGTTGGGAAAAATTTGTAAGAAACTTGTAGTGAATAGGAATCATAATCTTTTGGAGAAGTCAGTGGATGGGAACTGGAAAAGCTGGACTACGGTAACAACTGTTGGAAAAAAATCTGGTGTGAAACAACCACACGACTTCCATTACCCACTATTACACATATTATATGCATTTTTGAGAGATAATGCGATCAGAAAACATAAAAGTGAACTAAAGAGAAAATCGTTAGAGCCGTTTTTGAGATACCAACTTTTACAAAAAATCAATTATTGACCGGAAAACAATAATTACATACAAAAGGATATTTAAAAGTGAGTTAATATGGCGAGTTTGAAAAAAATCCGTACAGCTGTTTTTAAAGGAACGCCCTTGGGAGACCTGAAATTGAGCTTTTTATACAGGACGCCTATCAATTTTCCTGAACTAACCAACTATATCATTCGAAAGGACATCTAATAGAATGTTTATATAGCAAATTTGAAAAAAATCGTTAGAGCCGTTTTTAAGAAACGGACTTACGGTCCCACTTCCGGTTTCCGATGTCCCACTTCCGGTTAAACTCAATTATTGACAGGAAAACAATAATTACATACAAAAGCATATTTAAAAGTGAGTTAAAATGGCGAGTTTGAAAAAAATCCGTACAACCGTTTTTAAAGGAACGCCTTTGCGAGGCCTGAAATTGAATTATTTATAAGGGACGCCTATCAATTTTCCTGAACCAAACAACTATGTCATTCGAAAGGACATCTAATAGAGTGTTTACATAGCAAGTTTGAAGAAAATCGTTAGAGCCGTTTTTGAGATACGGACTTACGGTCCCACTTCCGGTTTCCGATGTCCCACTTCCGGTTTTTCAATTTTCACCAAAATTTGGAAATTTCATCTGTACACCAGACGTATTTCAATTCTAAAGTTTCGTAGCTCTATCTTTATTAGTTTCTGAGCTATAATAGCCAGAAGATTCTCCACATACATACATACACACACACATACATACACACTGACCAATTGCCAAAAACCACTTTTTTGGACTCAGGGGACCTTAAAACGTGTATATCAGGTGAAAACCCGATATCGAATTTTCAGACCGAATACAATACTTCCATTACCTACGGTAGTAGGGTAATGGAAGTAAAAATTGTAGGAAACTTGCAGTGAATAGGAATCATAATCTTTTGTAGAAGTCAGTGGATGGGAACTGGAAAAGCTGGACTGGCGGTAACAACTGTTGAAGAATGATGTAGAATAGTCCACAAAAAAAAAAAAAAAAAAAAAAAAAAAACTTGTATGAAATTTGCAACAATTAGGAGTCATATAATCTACTAAAAAATAAATGAAAGTTGAATATCTAGTTGTATAAGAAAATTCCAAATTGTTGGTAGGAATGCTGAATCTTTAGAATTAATAGCATTACGACATTTTATAATATTTACCGCTTCCGAAATTAACAGCTCTCTTATATTTTGTGGAGTTTAATAACTTCTGCTTGATTCCAGAGGGGTATAGCACCGGAGTTATTGTAAATAAAATTAACTAATGCCGAACTTTTTTCTTCTTTTACACTTCTAATACGTTCTTGAATTTTTCTATTAAGGGTTCATTTTTTATATTGGACAAACTAAAAGAACCCTTAATATAACCACATTATATAGATTTCGTGATAATGCCCTGTCAATCAGGGCGAAAAGCTTAGAAATACATCTATGTCTCTTTTTTAATTAAATATGCTTTTAGACGTGTTTTAAAGTGATTTTTTTAATGAAGTTAGAACGACACACGTGTTTTTAAAAAATATCTGTATGCGAGATATGCTGTCTCTTAATTAGTGAATAGAATTACTTGAAAGTTGAAAAAAGTTGACATATTTCTTTTTTCGGTAATGATGAAAAACATTAAGAAAAACCATCGAAAAGTCGAAGATAATGGACCGCAAATGGCTATGGAAATATGTTTTTTCTACAGATTATAGAATAAACTAAAGATTTTGCCAAGTAATATTCAGTTTCTTTTTATTTATTTGTACAACCCAAGGCTCTTTGAATCTGTCTGAAGACTTTTGTGACACCCGATAATATCTCGATTTTAGAGTTAATTTGATTTTAGATATCCAAATACACAATAAATACACATAAAAATATTAAAAAAAAAAAAAAAAAAAAAAAGTCTCAATGTTTAAATGATAAAAACAATGTCACAATGAAATCAAATGAATAAAATTATATTAACTACGTTTAAATTTCTATTTAAGACGTTTCATATAACTACCGGCTTATTGCATAAAACAATGAAAAAAAAAAAGTTATTAGAAAATAACTTATAATAATTACAAGTGCAACTCACGTACAAAAATCGTGCAAGAATATTACAAATACACAACTTTCAGAACTGTTCTATACGAACAATTGATCGTAACAAGAAAAACTCATCAAAAAAAAAAAAAAAAAAAAAAAAAGACAAGTCGCTAATCTTTTAAAGTAGATCATGCCCTGTATGCTTAAGTATATAAAGGTGGAAAGACCTTTCAAGTACTTTGAATAATGGTAATAACCATATATAAATAGGCATAATTTAATCTTTAGCAGTGATTGATAAGTATGCTTTAAAGGAAGAGGGGGTATTTAATCATGTTTCTTTTTCAATAACCTTGCCAGTGAATAAGTTGTATGTTTAAATATAAATTTGTAACTGTGTGTTCCACGAAGGAAAAAGTGTTTGAGACGATTTAAAAAGTAGTATGGTTAGAGGGGGAAAAACTTGATAACTTTCTTAAATTGAAGCTAGTGTTTATTTATTATAGACCAAAACTGTTATTTAAATTTAAGCAAGACAGACTATATTTATAATAATGTTTAGATTTATAATTAATTTAATTTAAACAATCAGTTGCTACTGCTTTATACATTGGGATAAAAACAAATAAATAAAACAAACAGCATTGGTAAATAGCCTTAAATAAAGAGGGGGTATGATTTTGTTATATTTACACGTTTTGAGGTCCCCTGAATACGAAAATCATGTTTTTAGCAAATGGTCTGTGTGTATGTCTGTGTGTGTGTCTGTCTGTTATCAGCATATCTCAAAAACAAATTATGGCAGAAAGTTCAAACTTGGTATTCTAAATGTGTATCATATAGTTATGCTACAGTAAGCTTTTCGTTAAGATCAAGCAAATGGTTCGTGTACAGGGACAATCAAGAGAATTCTAATACATTACGTCTATGGGGGAAATTGCAGGAAAGTAGAGTTTAACGTCTATAGACTGTACTAAACCAAATGAAACGAATATATATTTTTTGTAATAGAGATAGTTAACTGGGGAAAAAAAATGTGTATGTAGGAGCCTCGCCCTCCCCCCCCTGGGGGGGAGTCCCCCCTCGAGGGGAGTAAATTTGCATGATGGGTATCTTTCAAAAGAGCTCGCCAATACCTTTAAAACGAATGGTTGAACCATCGATCTGCAATAATTTAAAACAAAGTTATCGATTTTTTTTTTTTTTACTTTTAACCAAAAAAAAAAAAAAAAAAAAAAAAAAACTTAGAAAAAAAAAAAAAATTGTACCTTTTTTTTTTTTTTTTTTTTTTTTTTTTTTTTTTTGTTAAAAGTAAAAAAAAAAAAAAAAATCGGTAACTTTGTTTTAAATTATTGCAGATCGATGGTTCAACCAGAATAAAATGGACTTTTTTTTTATATTTGGTGTTATACTACTTCTCTAATATGGAAATCGTTTGCCTTATCATAAAAGATAATTTTTTCAAATAATAATTTTAATAAACAATTTTCCCCCTCACACAGAACTAATTATCATATAAAACTCTTCAGAAGCCTAATATAAATTGTTTAACATAGGTTTATATAACAGTACACGTTATCTTATTTATCAATCTGCAACCTGTATTTATAGTATTAAATTTCAGGGTAAGAGAAAGTCGTGTGAGTGACACACCAGATTATTTTTAATAATCTTATTATTAAATAAGATGTACGTTTAATATAAATTTATAACTGTGTGCTCCACGAAAAAAAAATAATATTTATTTATTTATTTAAATGTAGTACCATTGGAGGTTTAATGGGGGTTGGGGGGGAAACTTGATAACTTTCTTAATTTGAAGTCTAATAACAGAAATGATATTTGTTTATTATAGATCAGAATTGATATTTAAATTTAAGTAAGCAAAAATACATATATTTAAAATTGTACTTAGAATATAATTAATTTAAATACAACAATTAGTTGTTCCAATTTTAATGCATTGGGATAAATTAAATGTAAGAAAACAGCTTTAGAGCTTTGGCAAACTTGTTTTAAAGGAAGGGAGGGGGGGGGCATTTTATCATTTTGCTTTTTTACAACTTTGCCAGTGAATAAGTAAGCTGTTTGTTGAATTATAAATTTGTAACTGTGTGTTCCATGGAAGGAAAAAAAAAAGGTTTGAAATCATTTTTTTAAGTAGTAACGTTGAGGGGAAAATCTTAATATATATATATATATATATTGTGTGTGTGTGTGTGTGTTAAGTGGATTCTACTTAACGTCACTGAAAGTCAAAGGAAATGTTATTCTATGGGAAAATAATCCCCATTATAACTTATTAACTAATGCATAATTTCAAATTCCGTTTTCACATTCAGAAAATTCACAAACATTAAATTAGTTATCGTCTTCTTCTTCTTCTTCTTCTTCTCCTCTCTCTCTCTCTCTCTTTTTTTTTTTTTTTTTTTTTAATATTTTATTTTGAAGTAAAGTTTCACTTAGTGAAAATTTGCATTTTGTAGTTGGAAAAATTGAATAAATAAATAAAAATTAAATTAAAAAAAAATTATATCTTCAGAAAGTGATAACCAATTTTCCTGTGGAATAATATTGGCTTTGGTTTCTGTGGACGATATGTAAAAAGCCCACTTAAACGCTAATAGCATAGAGAATTTGTTTTGTATAATTTATAAAATTTTCATTTTATTACATTTCATTTATTTACTATTATATTATATATATTATATAATAAATTACAAATATTATATTACAAAAATGATTTGTTTTATATAATTTACAGCATTGTTATTATATTATATTATATTATATTATATTATATTATATTTATGTTATGTTATCGTATATCATTCTTAGTATAATTTTCCGAAATTGACTTTTTGAAATTCTTTGCATTAATCAACAACCTGAATATAGTAATAATAAAAGGAAATCGAACAGAAATATGTATAAAAATAATAATACTACATTTATAACCGTATTTACCATTGACAGTATCATAATATTCATTACTGTTCACCAATTTAAAAATAAGTGATATTTCAATGAGGCATTCAAATGCGTTGAACAAGTGTGTTATGTTAATAATATAAGATTCCCTTTGAGACAATAACAATAATCATAAAAACATTTTATGACTTTATCTGGTTAGTATTATAATTATTATTTTATTATTATTATTTTTTTTTTTTTAACCTCACATTAATTTATCTGGTTAGTAGTAATTTTTTTTTCTTTTTCATTTAAAATTTCTTTTACCTCACATTATTTTGTCATATAAAGATGTGAAGTTCATACGTTCATTTTTATCACCTTTAAATTACAAGTTACTTCTAGTATGTACGATAAAACGAGGGGAATAAAAGTTTTTAATTAAAATAAACCAGCATGTAAATTACTCAGCAAAATTATTTTTTAAATTTTTGAAATAGATATAAATGTACAGTCGGTAACAAAAGTGTCCGAACACTAGCAAAAATTCCTATGTAAAAAAAGTACGCTTAATACAGTTTTGCTAAATAAATCCTTGTCGAATCTTGTTCTTAGACTGACTAAGTACAGGATTCAACAAGGATTTATTTAACAAAACAGTATTAAGTGTACATTTTTTACATAGGAATTTTTGCTAGTGTTCGGACACTTTTGTTACCGACTGTATATATAATGTAATGATGTTGTATGTTTCAATCTCAGTTTACTCATTTTTTCGTCATCTTTATTCATTTTTTTCTACTTCTTCATGTGATACCAGGTTACATCTGCTGCAATGTTTGAAACAGGTTTTCAATATATATATATTTGAATATATTCAATCTTTGTTATAAACTATGAATAAACCAAAAATATATTAACAATGGGAAAAAAAGTTTTTTAGTACCTTTTTCTCTGAGTTTAGTGGCCACATATTAGCCAATAAACCAAGCAAAATGTTTATTTATTTATTATTTATTTTTTCATTATTATAATAATTACACGATTTCTATTATTATTATTATTATTATTATTTTTTTTTTTTTTTTTTTTTTTTTTTTTACCGGGATTGTGATTCACAACCATGCATTATTATCTTTCCAAATCGTCATAATAAACCCTATACCGAAATTAAATATTCACATAATGCACAAAATGGTGGTAGTGTCCGGTTAAGGTCGGTTGTGTGAACAAAGACCTTAGGCCTGAGGGGAGGGGCAGTGTTGGGCATAATTGATTAAAAAGTGATTGAATTACAATTAAATTACAATTATAATTATTTTATTGTTAATCAATTACTTGTTAATCGATTGACAGTAAAATAATTATAATTGCAATTTAATTGTAATTCAATTGTAATTCAATTACTTTTTAATCAATTATGCCCAACACTGGGAAGGGGTAATATTCTCCATAAGAATAATAATGTGCAGGTTTATTATTATTATTATCATATATGATACTGCTAAAATTATATAATTTGGAATAGTACATAATGTTCTATAATTCTTTTAATAAAGTATACAGGTTAATGTTTTATTATATGTCGGACAGCAAAAGGCATCGAATTCAGAAAACAGAGAAACATTTTTAAAAATGCATATACAAGAATTAATGAATAATAATAGAATTTGATATTTAACAGAAAATAAGAAACATCATTAAAATATCATTTTAATATAAATTTTTCATTTTAATATAATATAAAAGTATACAATTTTTTACATTCAATATATCTGAGCAATATCATTAAGGATGATTAATGCAAAATGTTTTTGTCGGGAATCTCCTTCATTAACTAATTTTTGAAAAATTAAAAATACATTAAATATTAAAAAAAAAAAAAAAAAAAAAAAAAAAAAAATGGTGATGTAAAGCTTTAGTTACTTAAAGTATAAAAATTTCATAAATTTCGACTGAATAACTTACAAAAGAAAATAATAACAAACTATGGTTATAAAAATATAAATCAGATAAAATCAATTTCCAATATAAATAATGACCACTTTTAACGAATAAGAAAAGTGTGCTTTTATCTAAAGAGGAAGAAAAAATTGTTTATGCCTAAAAATAATGCGAATAAAGAGGTAAGAGTTTCATTAAAAATAAATATGGAATTCACCATAAAAGAAACTATGCGTATTATCCCAATTACTTTGAATATATTCTTTTATTTATGTTCTCTTTCAAAAATGTGCTTTTTAACGAGAATATCAAATAGACTATTAAAATCAAAACACCCTAAGCACAGTTTTCAAGGCTTCGAGAGACATACTAATGAAACTTTATGATTAAAATCTTAAAACAAAATAATAATAATAAACAAATGAAGAAATCAAATATTTCCCATCTTCTCTCAAAAGCATATTATTCTGAGCATTATTAAAACAAATGAGAGCAGGAGCTCTAAATTAATCAGCATCATCTTCGGAAAAAAATTACTATCAAATCATTGAGAGCTATAAATTTGTTCGTTAATTTTTTCCCTTCATAAAACGCATAGGCAGGGAAAAAAAATATCGAATTCCGCGCCCAATTTATTCGCTCCGCGGGAGAAACGTCTGCGTTGACAACTAAACTCCGCAGTCATCAATCGCCCGCCCTCTGGGGGCAGAATTCTTTATCATCTGGTCAGTTATTAGATAAATAACCGCCCGCAAAACAAAAGCAGAATAAAAACAACTCATCTTCCTCCGGGATTTTCAGGAGCTGATCTTCTCAACCCTCGTTAACATTTTACACCCGTGTCATGCGGTCCGTGACCGCACACTTCGCTGGCTTCAAATAAAATGGACTTTTTCCGCCAGATTTATTCATTTTTTTCTTCTTTCTTCTAATATAGGGTCTTTTCCTAATTACTTTCCCACAATCCTATTCGACCACCCTTTCCCAAATAGATTTTTGTTTCTTTTTTTAAAACTCACTAATTTTTTAATCCTTTTTTATGCAAGGTTGAAGAAATAAGAAAATTCAAAGCTACAAAATGGAGATTGCAGTTATATATGTCTGATTTCGCTCCTATAATTGAGAAATTTCAGTCAGGTAATTTATAGATCCATTACAACAACACAAATGATGATAAAAATGGTCACAAGCTCACTAAGACTGGAAATAAGTGATTATTTTTGTCGCGCTTGATAAAAATACGAATTATTTGGCAGATAATACCTACAAATATATATATATATATTATTACCTTTGTTATAAAAGCAATAAAATTTCAAATAACAGAACCTGTGTAAAATGAAATCCTTTCTTGAACGAACAAATTTATGTCTTAGAAAAATATTTTTCAATACACAGGGTTATTCGCTGCCAGTACGAGAATCCTACAAGAGTGAGCTAGTGAACTCATCAATGACGTAAATAAAGAAAAGAAAATTGAAAGAAAATACCTCCCTAAAATCTTTTAACTTTCCTACGTCAAACAAAAATAATAAATATTTCAATAGATACTGGAGTTTACATTAAAATTTATATTCTTATTATTTTCTCCATGTACTTTTCACTTCCTATCGTTAAACTTTAATAATTAACTTTATCTAAATAATGCAACCCATATTATCCCTGTAAAGTCCTATTCCTCTCTACAAAGGAATGCATGTCTACTAAAGTGAGACAAAAATACCCACCCTACCCCCTAGAACATTTAGTCTTAATCGCCGAGGCTCAAACACGATTTGAAATCACATAGCATTGTAGGGTTGGAAGTGATTTGTACGGGAGCTCAGAACAAGAGAAGCTAAGATAAGAAAAACAAAAAAAGTAAGGCGTTAGTGTAACATAAAGCATTTTAAGAACGAGCTAAAGCGTTGCCGGACTTCATCGGTCATGTGCCTCTAGAATAAGCTTGGGCTGCACTCAGGGATGGCGCCAGCTAGGGGGCCGGGGGGGCACGGGCCCCCCCGTCGGGGAATCTGTGACCCCCCATCGGGGCATACTCCTAAAATTTCTCGGGGGAAAAAAAACAAAATTTTCAGTTTTTCTACTTTTGGCAGCATTTTCCTTTCCTTGTACAAATTTGGAGCATTCCAGTTTTTACAATCTATATTCTATAGAAGAAAGTATTGGATTCGTAAAAATTTTCAGCTTCCAGTTTTCCATGAATATACACATTTTGAGAGGTCCAGAACACGTTTTGACCACGATATTTTTTGAAAATGTCTGTCTGTGGCACGATGATCTCCAAAACCACGGGGAGTACTAACAAATGGAATGGTACAAATATTAACAGTAATATTATTAACAGTATTGCAGTTTTGATAAATACTTATATAATAAACTCTCTTTATGTAGTGCCCCCCTGTCGGGGAGGTGGTGTCCCCCCGTCGGGGAATTTCTGGTGCCACTACTGGCTGCACTTGTAGCACAAAAATGAAATATCCCTTACCACCTAAACGAGAAAGAAGCGGGTAAGGTCCAATGAGGTACTCTCCGACAATGATTATTTAAATATTTACAGAGGAACTGCTTTGAGCTGCACGTGTTCAATCATCATTGTGATTCTCCCAAACTCGTAAATGGTCATTATATCCATAGAAAATTTATTCTATTCTGAAACTTGCTGATCCCATGAATAAAACGGACGCAGCAAATGCGAGACTTTACTTAAGAAACCAAATAGCAAATTCTGCGGATGCTGGCACACCTCACTCGTCATTGGTTGATCGTACAACAAACAAAATTCAATCCTTTAGTTTGTTGACAGCATCCACACGATGAGCTGAGAAATTCTGAATTGTTCAACTTTCCTGCTAGTACTCGTCCTTGGATTGCCATTTTCAAGACGTGCGACATTTTACTCATTGTGCTCTTTGTCTGGCATCCTTGTAGACTTTTTTCGATTAATGGTCGCTCTCATGAAGCAAACATTCACGTGTAAGCTTCTTTGCAGACGTGCAAAATCATATATTGAGAAATATACTTTTTTAGGTAAAGGTCTTAGTACAAGTACAGAGCATTTGGTCTATTACAGTCCACAGCTTCGTATAATGTGAGATGCATGTCGGCCAATTCAGCGTTCAAGTATCGTGTCCATCTACCTTATTTATCGTCTTATTATTTATCTTATCGTCCATCTACCTTAATTACCGGATCTCAAATGCTAATTTCTAGCGGTATCATTCCGCAGTCCAATTCCAGTGTAAAACTCTCCACCGCGTTCCGAAAGCATTTCCCACCCTTCAATATTACGCAATTACGAATCGTCTTTCTGATCCCTATTTCTCCTGCTAGTTCTTCGCACAAGAGTGAGTCCTCTAGCAATAGTATAATCCTGCATACCAATAACATAATTACCTTAATGGAAACTAGAGTGTATCGTTATTCGCTATAGACATTCAAAGTTAACATAGTGAATGAGAGATAACACTTTAGAAATTTTGTAAACACACACACACATATATGTTAACATTAAAGTAAACATAACAAAAATTATACAACAATCAAAATGGTTCAGCAACTTTATGTATAAATATTTATCGTCTTTAATGTTTACTAGCTGCAACATGATGTCAAAAGATATTTTTATCTAAAAGAAACAGATAAAGAAATAAAGAACTGTCGTTTTTATCTAGCTTACAAATGACTGTTTTAATGCTTACATGAAAAAAATATCTTAAAAGTTTCATCGAAGGCATTTCTGCCAGGAAGAAAAAAAATGAAAGAAAAATGTTTTTATTTAAATCTAAAATAGCTTGCAATGCAAATTTTATGTATTATTTAAGGTAAAAAATTATTTTATTCGATACCAATTATTTATGATTAAACGGAATCGGAATAAAATCACAAAATAATCATTTAACTAGAGCTATTGTTAGAACAAATTTATAGAAAAAGTCACACCCACTTAATTCTACAGAATTACGTATGTACCCTAATTTTTCTTCTTTTTTTTCTTTCAAGGCTAGAAGTCTATTACGATAAATTTTTCCCATAGGAAATAATACGTGTATTCTTTGCATGTGTAAACGTTTAGCTGTCCTTTTTTAGAAAAAAATTGATTAATATTAATAAACTATAATTTTTTTTTCTCTCGCTCTCCTTTACAGAAATACAAAATTTTTGTGTTAGAATATATATTTTATTTCGTGACTGTCTAAAAGAAAACAAAATATTTATGAAACAGCTTACGACATAAAAGTAATAAAAAGAAGGTTTGACATTACACCGATTGAATACCTTTTCGAAAAGATACTTCTTTTAAAAAATCTAGAAATCCTTTTTAAATTTAAATAATGCAATAAAGGCATTTTTCTTCATTAAATATATTTATATGCCATTGATATCTTTTGATATTTTAAAATAATTTTAATAAAGCTCAATATAGCAAAATTGTTCCTTAAAATTTATGCCCCACTAGTCTCCAAAAGGTTCGGCTCACACAATTATTAGACGGATGTTGCCAAGTTTAAACCCATGCCACACACGTCGGCCTAGACGTTTCAAATTTTCTGCGGTTTTCTCCGAAGTTTGCGTTAATATTGGCTAGAGTCCCTAAGAAAGATTACCCCGGAGGAAATTCCTCCAGTGGCTTCGTCCTTCGAATAGAAAATTTGCTTAAATTCAACAAACGTCAAAATAAGTTGCTGAAATTTTCTTAAATATGAATCCTGTGAATTAAATAGTCAATATGTAGTAACTTTTTAGAAATTTTTTCTTTTTTGGACCCGACATTGTTGCTAGTGGCATTTTTTTCTGTCGTACAGAAACTTAGCACTATATTTAAAAACGAAACAAGCAGGGTATATAAACAGTCACAGTAAGTGTGTAAACCTTTGAAAAACTTCGTAATCTTTAAATTCTTAAACGATGTAGGCCTCAAAATGGCCATTTTACATAACAGTGTTTGGGAATTTATACACGATAAAACCTAAGAGATTCCTCCCATCAATGTAGAAAATCGCAGCAAAGCAAACGCCACATGCAGACCAATAGTACCAAAATCAAACAAACAAAATTTATAATAATCCTCTCAAATTTCAAGTTTCGTATGTTTATACTTAATAAACTAAAAAAAACCCTGCCTCGAAATGGTGATACTGCAGCAATGCAGAGCCAGCTTTTGGGTATATGCCCCAACCTAATGAAAACTAATTTCTGCCAAAATCTACCCAGACATAAAATTTTGCAGAATTTCTTGAGTTCCATCGTGATATATATCGCCACAAAATTTTGGTGCACATATACAGACATTTTCTAAAAATGGTCAAATCGTATTTAAGAGGTCTCAAAAAGTATAAATCCACTGAAAATTGGAAAACGAAAAATTTCATGAATTCGTCTCTTTCTTATTGTGTATTAAGAAGAAAGTAAAAAATAAAAAAATAAAAATAAACTCACTGTAGCACTTCATGTCAGTTTAAGAAATTTATTTAAGAGAGGAATAAGTGTATAATCATTTTAAAGGCATTCGATAAAAGTTTTGTATCTTTGATTTGATTAAATACATTGTCAAAAAAAATCCTGTTTTCTGCAGTTTGCTGCCAGAAATTTTCTGTAATTCAGAAAAATACGGATAGAACGTATTTTTCTGAATTACAGAAAATTTCTGGCAGCAAACTGCAGCAAACAGGACTTTTTTTTTGACAGTGTATTTAATTATCCATTTTTACTTTGCGTCATCATATTTAAATAATTATAATATGAAGACTTAATAGCTAAAATCAGTAGCATTTTTACTAAAAATTTGTTTGAGAAAAATGTAACAGGACAATATCAGCGCATTTGGCTTTACAGCAAAAATTTCAGAGCTGTTAAATCATGTTCTTGACAAAAAACGGAAAGTCGTCGGAGAATGGGGTCGGAAAGAGTAATTATATAAAGAATAGCAAGGAGTGGGATAATCCATCTTTCCTGCACCGAATATGCGGATATAAGATACTCAAGATGTCTCAAGAAACCCGTGTTTTAGTGTAGAATTATTATAAATTCATAGCCGAGGCAAGGTTGTTCATCTTGGAATCTTAGATAACAAGCAGTCTGAAGAGTGTGTTTTAAAGAATTGCTAACGCTTTTCATTACGCTGATCTCTTTCAAAGTGATGATCTACTTCAGCATATGGAAGATGCATAGAAATTCGACAGCCTTTTTTGGAAAATGGTTCTGTCTTGACACTTACGAGTCCGTTTTTAATATTTAATGCATTGATTTTTATATGAATAACGAACGAAGGCTGCTAGAGCAAATTCTTAGGTTGACGATTCTAGTCAGGTTTTGTTTTTCTTTATATTTTACGCAAAATGTACAAGAATGATGTTGTACACCATGTGATATAAATAATCATGAAATGGATGATATAAACTTACTACCTTATAATTTTTACTTTTTTTTTATATTTAACAGAAGAAAGTATTGAAATCGTAAAAATTTTTTACTTCCGGTTTTTCTCGGATTTATACGTTTAACAGGTGCAGAACACGAATTCGCCCTTTTTATACAATGACTGTCTGTCTATCTGCTTCTGCGTCTGGGTAAGCAGTTCTAGTTCAAGAACTAGTGCAGAGAATTTCCTATAAATATATATTTAGTTTTAACTTCACATAAATCAGCACATATCAACTTTTAATGAAAATTTCCCTACAGTTGTTATCTATAGGGCACAAAACTGACTTTAATTTGATATTTTGTGTTATACTTCTCTGAGACGAAAATCGTCTGCATTCATAATAGAAAATAAATTAATTACATAAAAAATTTAATAAATATTTTTTTACTGCGTGAATTTGTGTAGGAAAATATAGAAGAAAGCTTTGTAATGGCCCCAGCAGACTAGTTTATTTTCTGTTTTATTAAAGATACTTGTATTATTTTGTATGAGATGAAATGGATTATTTACTTAATACTTATGTTTAGACATTTTTTGCACACTTTTGCATTTTCTGTGAGGCTCAATTATTAATATTTGTAGGCGAAAAGAAAGAAAGAAAAAGCCTTATTTTAACTTATAAGTTCCTTTCAAATGTTTAATATTTATTTGTAGCATAGCCTTACAGAATTGTTTAATATTTACAAAATTTTGGCAAAATTCATTAACATTTTATACTTAAATTATAAATATGTGTAACATAAAATATATACGCAAGTTGTGCTCAATCAATAAAACGGGCCTCTAGCACTGTGCTGTAGAGGTGTCTTAAGCCTTTTTTCTAAACCATTAGTCACAGACGCATATTTACAACTACAAAAATATTTACATTTTTAAATGTATTATTTTGTTGAACATTGTTTTATTTTATAGTATAAACATTATATGTCTATAATTTCATTCACGTAAAAATTACACTTTTAATGTTTGATACGTTTTCCCAGTCCCATCATTTATATATTGTGGAAACCACTCTTGTATAATTTCATGCAAAATTAAAAGAGAATCTTTATTTTTCATAACAAAAATTCATTGATTTTTGAACCGCTTTTTCGCAAATCAAAAGGCGCAGTTTCAGGCAATCTTCAACAGATTTTATTAATGACAAATGTATTCATTTCACATTTATTTTATATTATAATATTGAAAATTAAGCAACAATATTTATGGAATACCTTAATGATTTAATAAAGTTTAATTGCGAAAATGAATAAATTGGATATTATAAAAACTATTTTATATCATGATAATTTATTGCGTATTCGAAAGATATATTTTTATCAGCAAAATGAATATATATGACATGAAAGGCTGGATTTTAAAAAATTAAATTCAAAATAAAATTTAAAATTTTATTGGGTTTTTTAAATTTTAAAATACGCGTTCATGACAAACACATAAATAATCATTTAATGTAAAAATTTAGACAATTATTTTGTAATTTGTAATAATATATTTTAAAGTATAAGAAATAAAGTAATACTGATATAATTAAAAGTCTGGCGAAGATTTTTTTTACAGGAAGAGATTTAGCAGAAATTAAAATTAATATACGATACACATACGACGAACGGTTATAATAAATAATTGCTTGATAAATAAACACTTTGTACTTTGAAACGCAAGCTAAAATCAGAAAAAAAATAATTAGCTTTAAATTACTCAATTCGGAAATGTTCCATAGATATACAGTCTATAAAAATTTTAAATATTTTTAATTGCTTGGCAAATAAACACTTTATTGTTTGAAGCATAGTTCAAAATCGGAAAATAATAATAATAATAATTACTTTTATATTACTTATTTCGGAAATGTTCCATTGTTATTCAGTCAAGACCCTTTTTTTTTTTTTTTTTTTTTTTTATAATTTCAATCGCTTGATAAATATATACTTTATTGTTTGAATCACAAGTCAAAATGAAAATAATAATAATAATAATAATTAGATTTACATTGGTCAATTCGGAAACGTACCATAGATATTCGTTCTATAATTTTCTTAAAATAATTTTATTTGCTTGATAAATAAACACTTTATAGTTTGAAGCACATGTCAAAATCAATATATATATATATATATATTAAATTAGTTTTAAATCAGACAATTCTTAAATGTTCCCTAGAAATTCTCTCTCTCTCTCTCCCTCTCTCTCTCTCTCTCTCTCTCTCTATATATATATATATATATATATATATATATATATATACATAATTTTAAATTTCAAAAGTTCTTATCACACCATCACGAATATTATTTTTCACTAACTTTGTTAAAAATATATCAACATTCGGTTACAATTCTGAAAGTATGTAGCCCACCAGCGGCCGAGTGGTTCTGCGCTCAAAGTTGGTAGATGTGAAGTGCCGGGTTCGATCCCAGGTCGCGCTCGTCGGCCTAGCCGTTCGGAGTTTTCCGTGGTTTCCTTCGAAACGTGTGTAAATACGGGCTAGGACCCCTTACAAAGACCTCCACAAGAGACACTCTCCCTTAGAACTAGGACCCCAGTGTAGTCAATCGGCCTTAATCTCAAACACCAACACCAACACTGAAAGTATGTAATGGTAAAAATAATTATAAATACGAAGGAGAAAAATGTACAGACACCTATAATATAAAACATACATTTTAAAGAAATTAAAGCCTGTTTCATTAAGAAACTCCAAAATGATTTCATGATAATATTTAAGCTATTTCGAAATTATCCATCCAATTTCCATTTCCTGCATCTGTTTCTCAATCTCAATTACTGGGTTTTAATTATCCATACAAATAAATGACAATCATTGTCTTACACAACAAGCATCCCACTCTACTTGTGTTTCTACAAAGACAATTCTCTCTTTCTCACTTTTTTGATTCATTTATTTTTTTTTCTTTCATTCAAAATGTCTCATAAATGAATGCGGACGGTTCAATCAATGTATCCAACCTCAAAATGGTACGATCTTTAAAAAGATGTGGGGAGGAAAAAAGAAGTTAATTTCGCTGTTTGACCATTATGATGGACATGCACCATGTTATCAAATATTTTCTTTCTTTAAAGAATTTTTTTAGCCTCACTTCCGGGACTATTTTGGCATGGTTCGATTCATTTCAATGAAAACCTTTGCAGTACTTGCTCACTAATTACAGGCAACTAAAAGAAACAACCCCGCGTGCCTCCCGTTGGAGAATATGCTTCAACAATAGAATCGTAATGGTCCAAGGAGATATATGAATATATCGTATATGTAGCGTGCATTCTGACTTTTTTCTACCAACTTATTGGTGTTCAGCGGAGAGTGTGTGTTCTTTTCTTTATATCTTGCAGAATTTGCTGATCAGCATAATCACCTCAACTAAATTTTTAAAACTCTTTTATTTCACCCAGTGATCTTAGTAAAGCGTGCAGGATTGTGTTAGCTTTATCTTATTAGTATTTTCATGAAGTGAAAAAAGACATTTCTCGCTTTCATTAATGCCGACCCACTTGACTGAATTACTGACCTTTATTTTATATTATGTATGTTTAAATTTTATGGCATGGAAGGTTGTCGATACAATCCTATATGTGGTCGGAATAGTATAATTACTTACTACAGATAAAAAATTAATAACAATTGAATGTAATCACAAGAACTAAATTAAATATATATATATATATTCTTCATTCAAAAATCTTCGAGAAAAGTGTAAAATGCATTATTACGTACGTTAACTTTATCTAGAACTTATTCATAACAAAAATAATTGCCTTGTCATTAGAATATACCCGTTCGACAAAATGTGTATGATTTTTTTCAACAGACATCGCATAATCGTTAGAATTAACTAAAAATGTAAATTTGAAAGCCAATTTTTATCATGACATTTACAAAAATTAAGTTAAATTTCCAAATGCAGTTTTGCAATATATTCATAATATAGTAATACTAATATTTCATTTCTATTATTAGCAACTAAACAAAAGTAATATGAAAAAGTAATCTCTTTTTGCTGTTTTACTTTAATATTTTTAGAACTATTGGAAATTATCGAATCGCAGGATCTAAAATAAAATTTACAACATAAACCAAACTGTGTGAGAAATAACAAATTTCATATCGAATTTCTCATCCACGAATTTAGAATTCGCTTGTTTCACAAGTTTCTAGCATTTCACCCGTTATTGAAACTCTGTGAAACTTAAAAGCAATTCATTCTATTTAAAGAACCACAAGAGTTCTTTTATTTTTTCCCCCCACTTCTCTTTTTCTACGTTTTGAAGGGGGGGGGGGGGGGGAAATGAAAATATAAAAAAAGAGTTCGTATTACTCCAAAAAGCCACAATATTCATCTAGGAATTCATCCTCTGGGCACACATTTCTATATATATATGTGGAAGGGAAAAGATCTAAATGTTGCCGAGGGAACCATGTATGCGGAATACAAGCTAGGTCGCTAAATGAGAAAAAGTGACCGCAACCAGTCGTTTGTTAGAAACAATGCTTCCTATATGGGACTTCGGGGCGGAAAAGTCATGTGAAAGAGAATGAAGGAGATACTATGTCGTATTTATAGTTGTAATATCTACCGATATTTATGCTTCTGAGAACGTTTCCTATTTTAACAAGATTTAGAATAGGTCGAATAATTCATCTAAATAATAATTAATCATAGATAGATATTTAAAAAATTACTTTTTCACCCAAAACCTCTTTGTATAACTTATAATTACTATCTATAATAAATTTTTGAGACGAAAATTTTAAAAGACTTTTGGATGACGAAGCAGAGATTTGCTAGGTTATAAGTATATTTTTAAAAATGATGGGTTATATAAATATACATAACGGGAATCGTATGCATTTTACATCTATATAAAAAAATATTGAACATTCAGATATTGATATTCTTGTAATAAATATGTTATTCAAAAATAATAATAATAATAATAATAATAATGTATATTGTGTAATTATGTTTTCTTTTCTTTTCTTTCTTTCTTTCTTTTTTTTTTTTTTTTTTTTTTTTTTGTAAAATACTTTGTGATATTATTTCTGTTTTCAATATGACTTCTTAAATTGTTATAAGATATAAAGCCCTTTAATTATTTTTATTTTAATTTGTGTTAAAAAATAGCTTACGTTTTGAAAATACAGGTATTGATATTATTTTAATAAATATGTTATTAAGAAAAAATAAAAATGCATATAGTGTATTTTTTTTTTTTTTTTTTTTTTTTTTGTAAAATACTTTGTGATATTATTTCTGTTTTTAATATGACTTCCCAAATTGTTATAAGATATACAGAAAGCCCTTTAGTTATTTTAATTTTAATTTGTGTTAAGAAATAGCTTACGTTTTTTTTCAAAATATTTCCATCCCTGATTTTAGGCTCACTGATAACGGCCACAAAAACAAATTATTGTTACTATATTCTTGTTACGAAGAATATAAGCGGTAGTTTGTGAAAAATAAACAGCTACTGTTCCTTATGTTCTTTAGCCAATCATTATTAAGATGCAGAAAAATTACATTTAACAATGCAATTAAAATATGGAAGAAAATTGTAACCCTGTTCATTTGGTAATAAAAAAAAAAAAAAAAAAAAAGTAAGCACACACTATTAAATTGCAAAAACTCGTGCAATTTTTTTTTTTTTTTTTTTAACCCGAAACAACTGTTGCGCATTTTTGTAAGTTATGATGTTTGCTTACAAAACTTTTCATTTATTACTTTTTTTGCATTAGGTTATCGGGGCATTTTATGATATTATATATATATATATATACTAGCAAAGTCCCGGTTCGGGAACGAACTGAATTCCGAATGCAGGAACAATTTCAAAATTAAACTCGAAATGTACAAAACTCGGCCTGATGCTGCCTGCGTGCCAATAGATCAAAGTTTGTTAACGAAACCATTTTTTAATTCATGAAATCAATGAAGGTAGTTAATAACCAAGGCTTTTCTCGCTTCGCTGGTCACTATATTCAAAGGAAACTCTTTTCTATATCGCTTTACAAACAAAAATAAAATGTAAAGAAATCGTGAAATTGCTTTAAAGCCCGCTTTGTGGTTTCCCGCAGCCTTCAGCAGCGACCCACTCATTCGCAGACTCTCGGGTATCTGTCCCTATTGCATGTGACAATAGCTTACCAGTGGGCTTCCATTTAGGTGCTTATGAATATCAGATAACAGTTTCGAAAAGGACAGTATCGAAAAAATTGAAGTAGCTATTTTATAATTGAATCCCAGTTACATATGAACAACACTATACGTGGTGTACATAATAGTTATTTTCTATATTTATTTGATTTATTCGATCAACCATAAAATGACAACAATTTCACACCAAATATAATATTACAATGTGCTATGATCGGCTACATCTATCGCATGAGGCAATTAATTTTTGTGGTTATAATAGTAATTGAGTTAGTTAATAGTAGTTGGTATATAGAAAAATAAATAATGAAATATGTAAACCTGATCATGGTACAGACTTAATGTAGCTCCCCTTGGCGACTTTTGAATTTTTATCGTCACTTTAGACAAAAATACATAATTTATGTTATTATTATTATTATTATTTTGTTTCTTTCTTTTCTTTGCGCTTCCCTTTCCTTTCCTTCCTTTTCTGTTTTTAAATATTTTATAATTTATTTATATTTTTTATGCACTACTTGGCTTAAAATGGCTTTTACGAAAGTGGAGTCCTTGGCGAAAAATGTCCGATCTATTTCAGAATCAAAATTAAAAAAATTACCCAGGATTATCAATACGTAAATCTCTTTAATGTAATGCTGAACAAGCTTTCATGCCAAGTGCAATTCATCCGTGCAAGAAACATACTATTTAAACAAAAGGGGGAAAATATATAAAATTGAGGTACATTATTATTATTATTATTATTATTTCACTCCATTTTCATTTTTTCATTTTTTCATGTGCAGGAGCAAATTTAATTTTTTTTTTCTTTTTTTTCTCGTGAAAGCATATTTTATTTTATGTAATAAAATAAAATAAAATAAAATAAAATAAAATAAAATAAATAAATAAAAATAAAAAATAAAGTAATTTTTTTGGCAGCAATTAAAAATTTAAATGTCCATTTTTAAAGCTTTTACCAGGTTATTATTTTCACATTTTAATTAATTTTAAAAAATCTAATCAAAATTTCGTTACAAATAAGGTACCAAGTGAAAGGGGCATTTTTTCTGAATCCGTCGGTTTAACTTATCGATCGGACAATTAGATTTTTTTTTTTATTAACTAAAGTATGAAAAGATGGTGCCAATTATTTAAATTAACTAAAGTATGAAAAGCTGGTGGCAACTTGCGTCAACACACAGACAAAGAGAAGACAATCTCTCTTAGCCAATCAACTTGAGTCAACACACAGACAAACAGGAAGAAAACTCTCTTAGCCATTTATATTAAAGTATGAAATGCTGGTGCCAATTTTTTTAATTAACTAAAGTATGAAAAGCTGGTGGCAACTTGCGTCAACACACAGACAAACAGAAGAAAATCTCTCTTAGGCAATCAACTTGCATCAACACACAGACAAACAGGAAGAAAACTCTCTTAGCCATTTATATTAAAGTATGAAATGCTGGTGCCAATTTTTTAAATTAACTAAAGTATGAAAAGCTGGTGGCAACTTGCGTCAACATACAGACAAAGAGAAGAAAATCTCTCTTAGCCAATTAACTTGCGTCAACACACAGACAAACAGGAAGAAAACTATCTTAGCCATTTATATTAAAGTATGAAATGCTGGTGCCAATTTTTTAAATTAACTAAAGTATGAAAAGCTGGTGGCAACTTACGTCAACACACACACAAACAGAAGAAAATCTCTCTTAGCCAATTAACTTGCGTCAACACACAGACAAACAGGAAGAAAACTCTCTTAGCCATTTATATGGAGAGAGATAAAACAGACGGCTGTAATCTTCTGGCTCTAATTATGATTAAAAGTGACAATCCACCATGAGTTTTAGAAACGATATTTATAAAATGCGAGTTTGTAAATAAATAATATGAAACATTGAAAGATAAAGCATTGACTAACTAAGTTTATTATACTAATTATAACTAAGCTTAATTCAAAATCGAAAAAAGAACCTAATTACTTAAATCCTTCTAACAAGGAAATGTATATATTTTACAAAAATGGATTAAAAAAGTTTTTCGGTATTCTGTAGACCTTTAAGATGAATGTCAAGGCAAAATTTGCTAAATAGTTTATTACTAGAGCTAGAAATGTTCCAACGAGAAAACCTCTCAAAACTACGATTCCTTATACATCGACAATTTGCCTCTTCCACGTTCAAGGAGCAAGTATTCCCGATCTGACGAATAGGCGACCTGCAAATTTTTCTTTCACGCAGCACAGATTTGTTTTTATTATTATTATTATTATTATTATTATTATTATTTTTTTTGTACTGATACACATGTTCATAAGTTTTGCATCAAAAATAATTGCTTTAATTATAATATTTTCTGCCATATAACAGGCAATTATTTACGTATATATCATGAAAATTATTTTATAGTAAGTATGTGACGAAAAGATTGTACACTATTTGTCAAGGGGCGTGATGTAATAAAATTATATATATATATATTAAAAAAAAAAAAAAAAAATCTGACAGGTAATGTAAGTAAACTGATGACGTCACCTCACTTTGTTGACAAACAATTTAGCAGATTTTTACCACAACGTTCATATTAAAGATGATTCTATTTACTACTGATTACCCAAAAATTTCCTAAATCAGTTTAATATACATTCCATGTAAGATAATAAATATTAAAACGATTAGCAGTTGGTATTAACAGGGGAAGAAACAAAATCCAGATTATATATTTAAATTGAAAAACAGAAACAAATTTCTGATAGGGGAAAATGAGGAAGTTTTATGATGTTTTAAGTAAATAAAAGAAAGGCAGAGGGATAATTTCATTTATTCATCTATAGATATCATTTAATTATTAAATAAGTAGAGAAAACTGCATTAAGAGGAAGAGACATATATGAAGTAATATAAATGAAAACCTAAAATAACCAGATTAATTTTGATATATAGACGATATATCATATATAGACGTTATATCATATACGATATATCATATCATATACGATATATCATATACGATATATCATATACGACGTTATATCATATACGATATATCATACGATATATCATATAGACGATATATCATATATAGACGATATAGATAATATATAGACGTTTTAATGCTCTTTAAATAAGTACTAATTTTCATCTTTTTTTTTTTTTTTTTTTTTTTTTTTTTTAAATCCATTGAGTTTAATTTGCTTGTTTATTATTATTATTATTTTATATAAAGTTTTAAACAGATTCTTAAGTTATACTAAAATAATTACTTCGCTCCTAACTATATAGCTAAATTACAAAAAAGTATTTTTGATCTTTGCAAACTTCTATAATACATTTCCCATTTTTCCAGATCTACTTGCATAAATTCTTGAGTTCACCATTCTCCCGCAATATATAGAAACATTCTATTGCTATCTGGACCACAAACTATGATCCTGGATCTATCCTTTGAGAGTTGTGTCTTCAACTACAAACGGAAAACTGAGAGTTATAGACAAGGAAGTTCTATTTTTTAAGACTGGGTCTAGGGAATAATAGATAGGAAAATATGTTTCGAGGGTAAAAACTAAATACAAAGTAATAGTTGCAATGTCAACTATCTTTCACATCTAGGTAATCACAAAATATGTCAGCAAACTTTTTGTTTCATAAAGAATAAAGAAAACGGCAGAGGTTTAAATTTATTGTTATCTAATGTTGACAAACATTACATGCAATATTATTGACTCAAATGAATGAATACCTAAAAAAAAATAATAATAAAGGGGGAAAAAAAAAGCGGAAATAATTAAAAAAAAAAAAAAAATGGAAATAATAAATTAAATGTAAAATTTCATAGCAAAAATGTGGGTTCTGCATTTACAAACTGAAGAAATCATGACACCATTTAAATGAATATTCCACCTAATCCGTGTTTCTTCCGCCTACAATACTTTTGATGTTATTACAGATGAAGGGCCTAAAAGGGTTCGAAACGTATAATTTTATGTTGCGTATATAATATTTTAATACGTTAAAGGTTTTTATTGTATATATTAATTATCTCAATTTTATTGTAATTGAAAGTTTATCTTAAAGAATTTTACGAGACGTGATGATTTCTAAATATTTTAAATACTTTATTAAGTTACTTTTTCTCGAAAACTTATTTTAAAAAGAAAAACTAAAAGGCATGTGACTAACTTGTAGAAATTTGGGATTTAAATAACCATTTAAAGTAATATCAAATAATTAAATTTTAATATAATTTAGTTATTACTATTATCGCCCAGTGGCCGAACACTGAGAGAAAGAAAATTTATATATATATATACCGCTTTCATCTAGAACGAATAAGTAGCCGCTTTCTAAATTCCTAAACTAGAAATATAGATTTCCGAGTTATGCGTATAAGGTAAACAAATGATCTGGATAGACGAAATGATCGAGAATCTCTAGTCTACACTTTTCTAGATGGTGAAGCAATATTATGATTATTGTGATTATTTTGAATCCCTTGCATTGAGAGAAATTCTCGATGATTTACTACAATTGCGCTATAAAACAAAATTATAGTTACTAAAGCCCTCCTCTTGTTTTTGTATTTATTTACAGAGATTTTTAAATGAGATTGGCCACCATAATATAGAAAACGGTCTAGAATTCTAATAGGGGTTTTTAGAACTCACTAGCAAAGTGAGCTAGAATTTATAAGGATGACATGGAACTATTTTTTCTAGAGCCACAATTTAGTTTTTAGATGTCAGTCACATAATTTTTTCTCAGTGAAACGCGACCACTATTTTTTTTAGAAAAGCTAAGCAAAGTAATTGCCTTCTCGTAAACGGAATTAAATTGCAACACAGCTGCGCCGATTGTTTGTCGACATACATCCAAAGTGAATCAGCGAAGTTTCACTTAATATATTTCTCTAAGTTTGGTGCACTGTAGATGCTCAGCCTTTCCAGAAATGAGAGCAAATCGCAACGTGGAAGCGGCCCCTGTTCGGTGATATAACCCAAAAGCTAATCGGTATCAATTCAAACCAAGGTCCAACCAAATATCAAGTTCGGTTAAATTAAGTCCATTGGTTCATAAAGTACAGTGTTCGAACTGAAAAGACAGATATTTTCTAAAAATGGTCGAATTGAGTTTATGAAATCTCAAAACGTGTAACTTCATCAAAAACCAAAAATCTAAAATTTTTCGGAATCTTACACTTTCTTCGTATATATGCAGAGGATATAATAATAAATCCACTTTTTTAAAAATAAGTAGTCAATTTCAGTTAATTCGAATGCAAGGAAATCTCAAAACGTGCAAATTCATCGAAAACGGGAAATCAAAAGTTTTTCCAAATCTTAAACTTTCTTCTTATATATGTAGAAAATATACACAAGCAGGGCCAGACTATCACAAGGGCACCCGGAGCTAGTGCCCTGGGCACGAAATTTCTGAGGGGCGCAAAATTTTACTAATGGTTAAAATATATGATATAAATCTTCCTTTCAGTCCCCCCCCCCCGTTTTCTAACTTAACTGTGTTTTACTTACACGAATAAAATTTTAAAATAAAATCTGTCGTATGTCTGACTGGAGGTAATTTTGTTTGTCTTTAAAACGAAAAACAAAAGCAGATTAATTTTTTGTCCAAATAATTTTTTTCGGTCTGCTCTTTCGCCTGTTTAAAATTGTGGTACATTAGTAACTACTGGTTTTTCATTTTTTTTTTTTTTTTTTTTGTGGTGGTGGTGGTGGGGGGGGGGGATGAGGGAGAAATCTTGCTGTTTTAAGGGGGCACAAAAACTTGTTAGTCAGGCCCTGTACACAAGCGAAGTGTGATGTCACTGACCGTCGTTGGGGCCAAGTAAAAGATTTCCTATGTTAATCGACCATTGGATTTTTTGTAAAAAAAATATTAAAAATTGAGAAAAATTATTTCCCGATTTTAATCCCCATATTTGGTTATAATTAAAAGTTAGTCATCGTGCACATGTGTTAGACTAAGACGTTTTGTTGTCAAATTAACAAAATTTCAGACCTATTACACTTAGACCTATTACATTTTAGACCTTTTACATTTTAGACCTGGAGACCTATTACAATCAAAACGTAAAAAAGTTATTTTCTTTAAATTTCTTGCGTATAAAGAGGGATGTCCACAACATGCAGTAATTAAGCAAGATTTTTGACCGACTTACAGAAAATATAAACGAGAAAGTCAGAAAATGAACAAACGGCTTCAAATATTTTAATGAAAACAAACGATGACACGTTGAAAAAAAAAATCAATCTGGAACAATTAGTTTTTATCTGTAACGCACTTTTCGTCAGAGTAAAAAAAAAGACAAAGCAAATGGCATGACCCTTTCAGTAAAAATTTAAGAATTAAGAAATTTCTGCATTTAAATTGATCTCATAATATACCACTTCACCAGGAAAACTAATTTGTATTGGTAACTAACTCTCTCTTTCGCCTGGTAAAAATATTACAGAAAGAAATATGATTTAATTATTATGATCAAAACAAGGATTAAGGATTTGCAGGATTAGACATACAGCTGTAACTACTGAAAAAAAAAAAAAAAAAAAAAAAAAACATTAGTATCCCGCTGTTCGCAAAGGTAAAACATTATAGAAAATAAACGGCTCTAACTATTATAATAAAAACCAAGAATGAAATGTTTTAGTGAATTAGAAATACATCTGACAAACTATAAACTTTGAGAAAAATTAGTTTTTACCGGCAATTCATTCAAAAAGATAGGAAGAAAAAACTGCGTTATAAAAAATAAACAGCTTTATCACAAAAAAAAAAAGAAAAAAAAAAAGAAAGAAAGAAAGAAAGAAAGACAGAAAGAAAAACAGAAAAAGTAATAAAGAAGGAAAGAAGAAGTACCTAATTCAGTGTTATTACCAGAAAAATAGTTTTCACTAGTAAGCTGTTCTTGAAATGGGAAAATACATTACAGAAGTAAACCGTTTGATCATTCCATTAAAATATTTCGACACCTCTTGTAAAAGCTGACATAAACTTTTATTGTAATACTGATAAAAAAAAAAAAAATGCGGGGGGGGGGGGGGGGGAGGGCGCGACCTGATTTGAACTCGGTATTTTTTGTCTGTCAGCTTTGAAAACAAAAGTCACTGGTGGGGGCTGAGCATTATTAGATCCGAAGCACTATGAATAAATAAAAAGATGTGGAAGTAGGGAAGGATAGCAATATAAAATAAGTGCCTCGAATACAAAAAGTCGAAAACCAGCCTTGATCGACAATAAACTGAAATTACATCTCAATTTATTGCAAGGAGACAATAATTTCAAACTGCATTTAAAGATTTTAGTATATGTAGCACTTTTTTAAAATTCACCCCTAAAAAATCAATTCATTATATTCCTAAATTTATCATAATAGAAATTGCCCCCAAAAACATGTTTTACTATATACTGAAAATATTCCATATTATACATTACCAACTTTGTAATTCACACTTTTACTGCAAGACATTTAAGTTCAGGATAAACTAAAAAAATCAAAATTTTAAATTCTCCATGTGAAAATACGCTTTCCCACCTTTAAAAAAATACCTCATATTTTTGTAAGACTATTTTTCAGATATATTCTTAGGTCCTATCTAAAGAATGAACTTTTTAATCAAAGAGTTTCACAGCATTTGTTAAAATGGTTTAAGTATATGGCATTAAGGAAAATAGTGTATTTAAGTAAAGAATATGTAAACAACACGAATTTATCCCTTATACTATTTTATTTTTAAACAGAATAATTTTATTTATTTATTTTGTAAATGTAAAACATAATCAATAATATCATTTTCGATTAAGTTAAAGTAATTATTCGTAGATGATTTTAATTTCTGATTTTGCAAATAATAAAATAAAAGTAATTTCCTCTTTAATAATTGGCGGGAGGGGGGAGGGGATTAGCTTTTGATAAAATGTAAATTATGAATAAATAAATTCATGGATGGATATATAAATAAAGTTAAAACGCGAACAGTTCTTGTAATAAAAAATTAAATTCTATTATAGACATATTTTACATTTTATTTGATATGTTTTTGATATATGTATAAAACATAAAATACTAAATAATGTTATCATAAAACACACACATACACACACACACAGACACACACACACAAAAAAAAAAAAAAAAACATATAATGCGCTATCGACAGAAAGTTGAATGTTTAATATTTTTTCAAAATACAACCCCCCAGAGAATATAAATAATTTAAGGCATCGCTAGATTTTTGTAAATACAAATGGTTGGGTAATCTTTTATCATAAATTATTATGCATATATTGATTGTCTTGAAAGAATGGAAGAACTTTTATCTTAGGCATTTATACATTAGCTTGATAGACGGGTATTTGGAGAAACATCGTCTTGCATTTTAAGACTAAATGATTGGGGGTAGGAGCGATCATGCACAAGACAACACTTCCCCGCTCCTTCTGTAATGTCATATCATTCCATTTCAAAATCGGTTGTGGCTAGAGATCTCTGTTCGGAATCAACCCTTTTCGAATAAATAAAACAAACTTTTCCCAAATATGGGGTGGAAGAAATCCAAGCTTAAGAAATTACAGTATGGGAAAGGGGGGGGGGGACATTAACAAACAGAAATTACTGAGAATGTGTGCATTTGTTTATTTTATTTTTTTCAGCCTCCACTTCATCTTCTTAGAGATATATATTTACTCCCCCACCCATCATAAGAGGGTAGATTCTTTTTCGGTGTTCTATTTTTTTTTTTTCTTTATTCTTTTGTTCATCTCTCGTTCTTTTAGCTTTCCAGTCGATCAGCGGTGGTCTGGTCTCCTTAATTTACTGTCATTTCCTGCATGTGACAGGATGTACCGCTAGTTCCGCGGAAGACAGAATGAAAAAAAAACAGAAAAAAATAGAAAGGGGTGATGGCGCCACGAAGGATTTTCATCCGCTGATATTAATAACAATATAGAAGCTAAGATCCTGACAGTGATAGATGAGAGATTATCCTGAGCCAATGGGTCTCTGCTAACAAATCAGCATGCAAATGAAGTGGAACTCGGGCAAATAGCTGTTCGGCGCCATTTTTCATGGCAGCAGAACCCCCCATTTTTCCCATTCTTATTTATTTATTTATTTATATACTCCCCCAGTTTTCTGTAAAATCTTAACCCTGCCCTCCCCTTTTCACTTCGAATCCGATAAATTCTCGAGGGAGAAGCGGGAGGAATCGGTCGTGAAGAAAATTAGAACCTTTCGAAAGATTCTAAATTCTCTCTCTCATTTTCTTTCTTTTTTTTTCCAACTCTCGCATATTCTCTGAGAGTTTTGATATTTTTTTGTGGAGCAAGAAAGGGTATGAATGAAGGCTGTTGATAAATGAGCCGGACTTAATGATTGACTGGAAGCTGACCTTATGCCGGAAACAATTGCGTCTCAACAATCCAGGTTCTCTGTTTTTTTTTCAGTCGCAAAATCTACTGGAGGATAAACACTGAAATGATGTTTGGAAATGTCTGGCTGAATAACAGATCAACATTTATATAAATTTGTTTATGTTTTTTGTATTTTGTTTACAAAGATACTCTCAAAATTGCATTGAAATTTTAGGACCAGATTTTGACTAATATCAAATAAATTTGGTTTTTTTTTTTTTTTCAGCGAGATTTGTTTCACGATTCATTTATGACAAAACTTTTATTTACATTTACATTTTATTTTTATAAATTTACTTTTTTCAACACGAAAACGTATTGGAAATAAATACAATGATACCATTCTTTCTTTTGTTTAAGAAGGGATAAATTTGCAAGATAAGACATTCTATTGTTACATAATACCATTTATGTAAACAAAGTGATTTTTTTTCTTTCTTTCTTTCTCTCACTCACTCACTCTTTTTTTTTTTTTTTTTTTTTTTTTTTTTTCCTTTTTTCTTCATATGTATATATGAAATTTCTTTATATTTGACCAATATCTTATCGAATTTTTAGCAAAATTGCGCTAGAATAGAGATGTATTATAAAACGGTTCAAATGAAACAATTAAAATGTTGCTAGTTGAAAGACAGTAAGTTTTTATAAGAATAGCTAAAAATGGTTGGTTTATCCTTGATATGTCTGAATTTTAGAAATATTTATGTTAGAGGGCTAGTACAAAGTGAGCTTCCAATATTTCTAGGTGCTATCATTCGATGCTTCCTTACTGAAAGAAAGTAAACTAATAGCAAACATCCTTGTACAATACTGAATTATTACAAAGAAACTGCAAAGAGTGGAAGAAGTGATTTTTATATAAACTAAATAATCAAGTACGATAATCTCATTACCTTCTCATACTACTATATTTCAGTTTAAAGTGTAGAACAAGAAGTACTGTATTTGAACATTCCCACTATACTTCAAAAGCAGTTCAAAATAATTTTAGAAATAGATTTATTTGATATGCATATCTGTGACAAGGGAGGAAGAACTGCACCTCTCCCCTCCCCCTCTCACCTCACCTCTAATTTGAATATCGTAGCTACATTCATAAAAAATTTAAGGCTCTTATTAAATAAAAAAAAATTTTTTACATTTTTCTGAAAATTTTCACCCACGCTACTTTTGAACCTCATTCGAGTACTTATGTATATTAATAAGTAAAAAATCTTTGAATAAATACTATAAAATGCAAAATACTAGCAAGAGTTGTTTTGTGTCTAAATAAAACATGGTCTTTCGTCAGGCGAACAAAGTAGGCAAACAGCACTAGTACTCTGGAGAATCTTCATCATAATGCTGTATATTGTCGATAAATAGTCTATGCACCAAATAAGGTACTGAATTAGCATAGGAAACAAATTCATAGCACAATCTGAAATGCAATTCGAGCCATTTCCAAACATAATCCTAATAAAGTGGAATTATCTCCTATGGTCTTGTAAACGAATAGTGAATAGTATTCATACTATATTCTATATGAAATATGTATGAAGTATCCCATTGTGCATGAAAAGCGTCACTTCTCTATCTTGCAATTTATCCTCCTGAGAAGCAATTGTGTCAATTTTATTATAGGCTAGTCTATACCTTATCGTTATCCATAAGTTGATTTTTCTTAAATATTGTATTTTTGAGCTGTGTAACTTTTCTTTTCGGGGTACGATATGTTGAAATACATCAACGAGAAATTTCACTCTAAATGTAAAGTAATATAAAATTTTTATACAATAAATATTCGTCCTTGTACAAAAAACATTTGTCCAATAAAAAGTTTCAAGTACTATCCTCATACGATGCAGATTTAGAGCACCGAGTTTTTATTGTAGCTTCCTGTCTCCAGTCAAACATTCAAAGTTTCCGTTGAATCATTATAGCTGAAAATAATTTTTAATATTTTTTTTATCAATTGATTTCGCACTTTTAGCCTATTTCTGGATGCCTGGCAAAATTTAATCACATCCTATGACGTAATTTAATTTTCAGCCAATCTTTTAACTATCATTTAGGTTTACCATATATAAAATTTAAAATGTGTTCAGCCAACTTGATTTTTGATGCCAAGGAGATTTGGCGAAATAAATTAATTAGCTTGCTGTTTGTCATTGTGTAAAGATGTTACTCTTTTTATCATTGACTCGAAAGGTGTTCTTTTAGAATAGGATATCGTAATGGCTTCCATTATTCTTTTGGATGTCTGTCTCGAAATAATAAACTGGAATTCTTCATCGTGAATGTTTGCGAATTTACTCATTCTTTTTGTCCAAAAATGCATTTATATATATCTTATAAGAGTAATTAAAACATCTAATTTTCTAAATGTTAAATGACTCGATGCTATCTTCATATTCCTATCCTTCGCATAGCTGATCGGACCTGGATCTCTATATGTACATGGCCGCTTCTTACTTTATATATCTGCATCCAAGCTCTTCACCATAATCAGGAAAAAGCGGACATGCATTTTATGTATGGTCTGGCGAACGAGAATGCCCTGGAAGCCGCAAGACGGTTGTGGTATTTTTCGGTCTGGCATGTGTCTTCTCGGGAAACGCTGCCTGTACAGTTTCTCGGCTTCCAGAGCATTCCCATTCGCCAGACCATACATAAAATGCATGTCCGCCTTTTCCTGATTACTGTATGTCGCCATGCCCGCTGAAATCCACGCTAGAAATGACGATGTGTAAGAAAACACGCACTTTATACTTTCCATTACAGTGCCCTCTAGCGGTCACCGTTTGCTCTCCGCTCATGCATTGTATGGTGAAAATGGCTTGTTTAGATGTTTTCTACCACCCCATAAATTTTTGTCCATCAGTTTTGAAACACCTCTCTATATCTGTCTACATCTGAAGAGAACTTTAATTTTTTTTTTTGCTCAAATTTTTAAAAAAAGAAAGAAAAATCTATTTCAAAAAAAAAAAAAAAAAAAAAAAAAAAAAATAGTTTTTCTCATAAAAATATTTTATAGATTTTAATTACAGTCGGCACAAAATTATTCGAGCGCTAGCAATGATTCCTATGTAAAAAAAGTACACTTAATACTGCTTTGTTAAATAAATCCTTGTCGAGTTATGCTCTTAGTCGGTTTAATAAAATTATTCGTCAAGGTATTACATAACAAATCTGTATTAAGTGTACTTTTTTATATAGGTATTATTGCTAGCACTCGAATAATTTTGCTGCCGACTATATTTAAATTTCAGAAAATATTTTTAAAGTAAAAACTTATTACATTTAGGTATTGGATGATTGAGATAGAACTAATGATTTTTCTTAAGACAAACCTAAAAACCATATTAATAGCATATTAATGTTTAATCTTAATGAAAATGTTGTAAGAATAGTGATATTTTACTTTTAGAGAGAAATATTAATATCAAATTAGCTTTGATACTAAAGAGTGATTTAATTCATATTTAAATAAAATCATTCAAACACATATGTGTATTACTATAATTTATAGTAAAAGTAGTACGCAATATAAATAAAAGAATTTTTTTCGTTGTTCATAATCTAAATACTATCTAAGATAAAGTGCAACTTGGAAATAAAAATAATTTGTTTTTGCCAATTAATAGTTTTTAATATCTGAAACTTTAAAGGATAATTCTACGCTTTAACAAAAGTTTATTTAATGAATACTATTTTCCCCCTTTTAAAGTTCCATTTTATTATCGAATTCAATATTTTGTTCAAATTTCTCTCTACCTTCTCATGGGAAAAAAAAAAAAAAAAGTTTTCTTTTTTCAAATAATTAAGCTCATTTTTTGAAAATACCATAATAAAAAATTAAGTGTATAAATAAATATAAGTATAAATATTATGATAAATACTTAAGTTACACTTTTTTTTTTTTTTTTTTAATGCAACAGTTTTTGAAAATATTATCAATAATAATTTACACATGAAAAATTTATTGATATTGTGATCATGAAAATCATTGAAATTACATTAAAAAAAAGGAATTGTTTACTAACTAGATTTTACAATTTTTTCTTTCTTTTTTCTGTTAATCTTAATTTATTTTGGTGAGTACAAAAGTTGAATAACACATTTAATTAATTTAGTGTAAGAATTCTGATTCGGCAGTATTTTATTACATTTTACATTGTTTCATAACGGACTTTAAGTTATTTACTGATGTAAAATTATAAAACTTAAATACACTGCAGAAATATCCAATAAATATGCCTGTAATTTTTACCATTTTATTTAATGTATTCAAATTCTTCAGTCATAACTTTAAACAGTACTGTGTTATCACACAGAATTTCTAAAATATTTACACACCTCACATAAAAGGTAAAAAAGCATTAAAAACTTCTTTGAATAATAAGAACCCATAAAAAAGGAGATAATTTAGCTGGTGCTACACGGCGGGGTGTTCCTTTTCTATAGATCTGGCACGAGTATTGCAAACTCCAGACATTGCGTAAAAAAAACCAGACAAGGAGTGTATGCCCATCTCTGTTTACACAAGATTTTCTTAGAAAGAGACCGACCAGGTAAACAGGCTCTTTTTTGTGGTGTTCCCTGCCGTCTTAGTATTACAACAAAAATGCAACCGATTATATATAAGAAACAGGTGAGGTCATGTCACCCCCGCACAATTTAACGGCATGTCTTTGGCAGTAAAATAGCTATCCAGCCTTTAGAATATGTCACAAGTAAGACAGCTTTCAGAAAGTGTGGATTTCGATAGAATGCCTTTGACCTGATACTCAAGTCCTGAATTATGGTTCTACGTCTGAAAAGAAAATATGAAGAGGCATTCATAAATGAATATCAATGCAGACAGAATAAACTTTCAAATAGACAAAATAAAACGTAAAATGCGAAGCATTTAGCGTCTAAGGGATGTCTCAACAAATATATTTATAACTTCAAAAGAACTTCAAAAAGAATCAACACAAAAGGCTGAAAAATTAGTGAAATAAATGTTGAAAACAATGTTTTATAGTTTCGTAGTATGGAGAAACTATTAGCAACAAACCGTAGCTTTTAGATATTAATGGTATTAAACAGAACCAAAGAAAGCTCAGTATTAAGGTAACTTGGTATCTTTTCAACAATTATTGTTTGTATATGTCCTTTACAATACCCTCCCCTTTTTGGGGGGCGGGGAGGGCGAGGGGGGGGGGGGCATAATATTAAAAGAATTTAGTAAGGAGATTCTTAAAAACAAAGATTATTTTACTGATGCTACTTGAAAATAGATTTATTTATTTTAACTTTAATTAATATTTAAAACCTATCTTCCTCTATAATTTCTAACTTTTTGCAACACTTATATATCAAAAACGGAGACAAAATTCACGTAAATGAAGTCGAAGCTTGTAATATTCAAAACTTCGTCAGGAACATAATTTGAATATTTGTAAGCAAGTTATACTGTTTAATTTTGATTTCTATCAAGAGTTGTTTAAAGATTTTATGTTTAAATATGAAGACTATCTTTAAAAAATCACAACTACTTATGCCCAAACCATAAAGGAGAAATATATATAAAGTCTTTTGGTGTTTTCTCTGTGACATAGGATTAGATTTTTAAAAAGTTATTCACTTTGGAAGAAAAAATAAATAAAATATTGATACATATGTAAAAATTGAAAAAAAAAAAAAAAAATTCACGTTTAGTCCATAAATAATTTAAAAATATATATATTTTATTGTAAATATGATCTTTAGTTTCCTAAAGTGCACTATAAAAAGCATCCAGAAAAAAAATTATGTCAAATTTAAAATATATATTTAAATTTTAGCCTTTTTAAAACATATTCATACACTGAAGAAATTCGAGCTGTGATAAAACGTTTTAAGTTATAAGCAATTTAATATATTTAAAGAAACATGGTTACAGTTAAAAGCCCTTTTAACCCTTTGAGGGACAAGGAAATTTTTATTATTTACAACCAAAAGCCACTAGAATTCATGAACAATGTGAAAAGAAAAGAAATAAGTTTTTCCTCAAGTTATAAAAGTAAAACTTTATAAAAAATTTCCGGAACGAGGTTTTGCAGTTGGAAATTAAAATTTGGGTGATGGTGCAGTTGTCAGATTTTCATAAAACATCATCAGGATGTTCTAGAGGTTTATCAAAATTCACGATCTTGTATGCTTTACCATTCTTTAATACATACTGTGTTCATATATCCTTAATGCTTTATTTTCCTTTTGCTCTGAAAGTTCCTTTTGGCACATACAAGGAGAGGACACGACTAAGAAAATTCAGATTGGGACGAAATTGCGCAGAACTGTAGTATACTATGAAGGTAACAAAATATTAAATAAATAGCGCGATATTGTTTGGCACTAGCCAAACAATTTTGGGAAAAAGAAAAGAAATAAAGAAATAAAACCTTTAGTGTTTTAGTAATTCTTCAGTACAAATTATTTCGTAAAAAAACGAACGCTCCAGTGGCGTACATAGCAAAGTAAGCGACTGCCACCCCGACGACCTGGGTTCGATGCTGACTGCCGGTTTTCTTTTTTCTTTCTGTAATTATTTATTTAATATAAATATTTTTATTTTATTTTACTTTTTAATTCAATTCAATATTTGAAAATTTTAATAAATAATGATTATTTATTTATTTTTTATTTATTTAATTTAATTAATAAATTAATTTTTTTATTAAAATAATGTAGGTTTTATACTTTTTTATTTGTAATATTTATAAATTTCTAAAATCAAAAAAATAAATTTTATCTTTGTTTTAACTATTAAATAAAGTAAAAATAAAGGAAGCTTTATTATTATTATTATTATTATTATTATTATTATTATCTAAACATTTTATTTTATTTTTACTATATTTTATAATTAAAACAAAGTTAAAATTTATTTTTATATTATAGAAAATTATAAATATTACAAATAGAAAAATATAACTATATAACCTACATATTTTTTAAATAAGAAAAATTCCACGATTATTGTTTATTAAATTTTTAAAATTCTGGATTTAATTATTCAAAAGATTAATTTTTACTATTATCCATCCATCCTTACAATCGTTCAACTGCAACTTTAATAACAAAATAAATAAATAAAATAATAAAATAAAAAGATAATAAAATAAAATAAATACACAAACAAAACTCTGACTAACAAATGTAAAAATAAAGACAAAAAACAAATAAATAATTAAAAAATAAATCGAAGTGTAAACTAGTTAGCTGATGTACTTAAATCTTGGTTTGAGCTTCCTTATTTAGTTTTAATATGTATAAATTACGTAACCGCTTTTAGCTCGTTAATATTAGAGAGCAGCTGAAATTTTATTTTGTGCACAGAAGGATAAAAACAAATAATTGTCGAAAAAAAAAAAAAAAAAGATGTTGATTAACATTTGAAATCTACATTTAAAGATCTTGTATATTTCGAACATTTGTTTGCCTGTAATAATTCAATAGCATCGAAATCCCGTAAGAAGCTGTATTGATTTTTTAAGAAGCTGTATTGATTGGAGAAATAATTATTTAATTTGTTTGGATATAATTATATATACAATTAAAATCAATATTTCTATGTAATACTTTTTTTTTTAACACTTTCCAACAAGGTTGAAAAGTGTTTATGACTTCGGTTTGTCTGTCTGTCTGTCCGCGCTCTAACTCCCGTAAATATTTATGGAATTTCTTGAAACTGATATATGTTATTCAAGTTCACTATCGGACGGTCCCTATTGAAAATGGAGTTTATACCTCTTCTGGTTTGTGTACAGGGACACCCGAAAGTATTTCAAACCATTGTGTTCTATGAGAGGTATTTCTACAAACCATATTTTCATACCTTTACTGTAGACATATCTGAATGAAATTGAAATATGTTATCCAAGTTCACTATTGGATGTTTCCTGTATAAAATGGAGGAATTACCACCATCGGTTTATGTACAGGGACACACGAAAGTATTTCAAAGCATTGTGTTCTATATGAGATGTATTTCTGTAAATCATATTTTCATACCTTTACTGTCGACATATCTTCATGAAATTTAAATATGTTATTCCAGTTCACTATCGGACGTTCCCTATTGAAAAAGGAGTTTGTACCTCTACTGGTTTGTGTACAGGGACACGCGAAAGTATTTCAAAGCATTGTGTTCTATGAGATGTATTTCTGTAAATCATATTTTCATACCTTTACTGTCGACATATCTTCATGAAATTTAAATATGTTATTCCACTTCACTATCGGACGTTCCCTATTGAAAAAGGAGTTTGTACCTCTACTGGTTTGTGTGCAGGGACACGCGAAAGTATTTCAAAGCATTGTGTTCTATGAGAGGTATTTCTGTAAATCATATTTTCATACCTTTACTGTCGACATATCTTCATGAAATTGAAATATGTTATTCAAGTTCACTATTGGATGTTTCCTGTATAAAATGGAGGAATTACCACCATCGGTTTATGTACAGGGATACTCAAAAGTATTCCAAAGCATTGCGTTCTATGAAAGATAGTTCTATAAATCAAATTTTAATAACTTTACTTTCCACGAAGTTTTTGGAAATTGAAATATGTTATTTATAAGCACAAAAGAATGCTTTACATAGAATATAGCATGATAAGCATTATATTTACAGGGTGGCACAAAAATATCCAGATAAATTAAGAGCTATTAATAAAAAAAATTGCTAGATGTGTACTTTCGTTTACGTTAATTTAACACTATCTAACATTTTTAACACTTTCCAACAAGGTTGAAAAGTATTTATGACTTCGGTTTGTCTGTCTGTCTGTCTGTCCGTCTGCCTGTCCACGCTCTAACTCCCGTAAATATTCATGGAATTTCTTGAAACTATTATATGTTATTCAAGTTCACTATCGGACGTTCCCTATTGAAAATGGAGTTTATACGTCTACTAGTTTGTGTACAGGGACACTCCAAAAGTATTTCAAAGCATTGTGTTCTACGAGAGGTATTTCTATAAACCATATTTTCATACCTTTACTGTAGACATATCTGAATGAAATTGAAATATGTTATTCAAGTTCACTATTGGATGTTTCCTGTATAAAATGGAGGAATTACCACCATCGGTTTATGTACAGGGATACTCAAAAGTATTCCAAAGCATTGCGTTCTATGAGAGATAGTTCTATAAATCAAATTTTAATAACTTTACTTTCCACGAAGTTTTTGGAAATTGAAATATGTTATTTATATGCACAAAAGAATGCTTTACATAGAATATAGCATGATAAGCATTATATTTACAGGGTGGCACAAAAATATCCAGATAAATTAAGAGCTATTAATAAAAAAAATTGCTAGATGTGTACTTTCGTTTACGTTAAGCGTTTTTAACACTATCTAACATTTTTAACACTTTCCAACAAGGTTGAAAAGTATTTATGACTTCGGTTTGTCTGTCTGTCTGTCCGTCTGCCTGTCCACGCTCTAACTCCCGTAAATATTCATGGAATTTCTTGAAACTGATATATGTTATTCAAGTTCACTATCGGAGGTTCCCTATTGAAAATGGAGTTTATACGTCTACTAGTTTGTGTACAGGGACACTCCAAAAGTATTTCAAAGCATTGTGTTCTATGAGAGGTATTTCTATAAACCATATTTTCATACTTTTACTGTAGACATATCTGAATGAAATTGAAACATGTTATTCAAGTTCACTATTGGATGTTTCCTGTATAAAATGGAGGAATTACCACCATCGGTTTATGTACGGGGATACTTAAAAGTATTCCAAAGCATTGCGTTGTATGAGAGATAGTTCTATAAATCAAATTTTAATAACTTTACTTTCCACGAAGTTTTTGGAAATTGAAATATGTTATTTATATGCACAAAAGAATGCTTTGCACAGAATATAGCATGATTAGCATTAGATTTACAGGGTGGCAAAAAAATATCCAGTTACATTAAGAGCTATTAATAAACAATTGCTAGAATTGTACTTTCGTTTACGTTAAGCGTTTTTAACACTTTCTAACATTTTTTAAGTGTGAATATGATTTCAGTTTTGTGTATCTGCCTGTCCGTCTGTCTGTCTGCCTGTCTGTCTGTCCGAGCTCTAACTTCTGTAAATACTTATGGAATTTCTTGAAACTGATATATGTTATTGAAGTTTACAATCGGATGTTCCCTATTGAAAATGTAGTTTGTACCTGTACTGGTTTGTGTACAGGTACACCCGAAAGTATTTCAAAACATTATGTTCTATGAGAGGTATTTCGATAAACCATATTTTCTTACTTTTACTGTAGACATATCTCAATTAAATTGAAATATGTTATTCAGACTCCCTATTGGATATTTCCTGTATAAAATGGAGCAAATACCACTGCTGATTTATGTACTGGAACACTTAAAAGTATTCCAAAGCATTGCGTTCTATGCGAGATATTTCTATAAATCAAATTTTAATAACTTTACTTTTCACGAAGTTTTAAGAAATTAAAATATGTTATTTATATGCACAAAAGAATGCTTTGCATAGAATATAGCATGGTTATCATTAGATTTACAGTTCGACACAAAAATATTCAGTTATATTAAGAGCTATTAATAAAAAAATTGCTAGAATTGTACTTTCGTTTACTTTATGCGTTTTTGAAACTTTCTATCATTTTTTTAGTGTTAATATAATTTCAATCTCTGTATCTGTCTGACTGTTCTTCTGTCTGTCTGTCTGTCTCTGTCCGTCTGTCTGTTTTACTGCGCTCTAATTCCCGTAAATATTTATGGAATTTCTTTAAACCGATATATTTTATTCAAGTTGACTATCGGATGTTCCCTATTGAAAATGGAGTGACTACCTCTTCTGGTTTGTGTACAGGGACACCCAAAAATATTCGAAAGCATTGTGTTCTATGGGAGGAGTTTCTATAAACCATATTTTAATACCTTTAATGTATAGAAACTTCAATGAAATTTTAATATATTATTCAATTCCCTAGCGGATGTTTCCTATGTAAAATAGAGCCCATTTCTTACTGGTTTGTGTACAGGGGCACTTGAAAGTATTCCAAAGCATTGTGTGTTGCATGAGAGTTATTTTTATAAACCAAATTTTAATAATTTTTTTTCTCCGCAATTGAAATATATTATTCGTATGCACAAAAGAGTGCCTTCTCTGTAATATAGTATGGTTAGCATTAGATTTACAGGGCCACACAAAAATAATCAGTTACATTAAGAGCTATAAATAAAAATTTGCTGGAATTGCACTTTTGTTTACATGAGCGTTTTAAAACTTTCTTATAATTTTAGTGGGAATATGATTTCAATTTGTGCATCTGTCTATTCGATTGTCTACCTTTCTATCTGTTTGTCTCCGGCTCCTATCATCCGTGAATACTTTGAGAATTTTTAAAAAATTATACACTCAAGTTCCTTATGGAATGTTCTCTATTTAAAATGCCATTAATAAGTCCTGTACAACTAGTTTGTTTACAGGGACAACAACAACAACAATAAAAAACAAACAATGTATTACGTTTTAGGACAGAATTTTTAAAAAGTTATATTTAAAAATATTTCTACTATAAAAATCATAGAAACATTGACATGCATTATTAATATTCTAAAATATTGTTTTTTATAGAACATGATATGATTAACTTTCAGATTTACAGGGCTACACTAAAATATTCAGAGAGATTAAAAGCTGTAATTATAATCTAACGGCTGCGTTTTGTTTTGCGTTAAGCCTTTTTAACACTTTCCAAAATGCCTAAAAGTAATTTTAAAATCAATTGGTCTATCTGCAGGTTTTTCAGTCGTTCTGTCTGTTGTGTGATAAAGTAGGCAAAGAATATTAAAAGTTATTCGATACAATTGCATACAGTTGGAAAGTGTTACTAATCAATGCGTACTGCATGATTTTTCTTTCTTTCTTTTTTTTTTTTTTTTTTTTTTTGTAATTTAAAAACAATATTTAGCATTGTTTTAAATATACCTAAAATAAGATAAAATGTTTAGATAAATAATTTAAGAAAAAGTTTCTTTATTTTTACTTTATTTTGTAGTTAGAACAAAGCTAAAATGTATTTTTTAAGTTATAGAAAATTATAAGTATTACAGATAGAAAAAATTAAAAGCTAAATATTTTTTTCTTTTAATTCAAGAAATTAAATAATTATTATTTATTAAAATTTTGAATTGAATTAAAAAATAAAATAAATGTTTAGATTAAATAAATAATAATAAAAAGAAAAAAAAAATCCCGCAGTTACTATCGAACACAGGTCGTCGGAGTGACAGACGCTTGCTTTATCAAGCACACAACAGGAGCGCTGGCTGTTTTGCGAAATAACTTGTACTCAAAAGTTACTGAAACTTTAAAGGCTTTTTTCTAAAAATTGTTTGGCTAGTGCGCGCTACTGCTTTAATATATTGTTATCTTCATAGTATACTACAATTCAGCTCCATTTTGTCCCGATCTGAATTTTCCATGTTGTGACCTCTCCTTGTTAGTCTGTTGTAGGCAGTATGAGGGACTTGTCTGTGCAGTATACAACAGTCGTCCGCCATCATACTGATGTTCCATCTATCTTGGTATCTATGCTCCATCTCTTTTTAACCCTTAAATGCCCGATTATTATTTTTTTTAAATCAATTTAAAAGTGTTTTATTCTTACCTCTATTAAATATATCGCGGGAGAAATACTTTAAAAAACGTACTTTATTTTAACTATGGTTTACAGCTAAAAAGCAACTTGTTGTCAGTTGGAAAACATGAGGCATTAGAGCTTCAATATTATTCTAATAGTACTTTAGAAGACAAAATTGGGTATGTTGCCTGAATTCAAAACACGGCATTTAAGGGTTAATTTTCAACTTTTTGAAAAACTGGTACGTCATAGAATGACTATTTTTCTTGAAATCAGCGTTCAAAAATCTATTAGTATCAGCCGTTGGTTTCTAAACACTTTTTTAGTTGTAAGCCTGTGTTATCGGTGTAACAAGTGTTACTGAAATATGGAGTGAGAGTTAAAAATAATAGCGTGCATACACTTTGCAAAAACACTTTGGTAAGAAATTAATAGAATTCTCTCTGAAATAGTCAATAATATAAATTTTTTATAGATAATTCTATTTTCATCTTTAAATGTGGAGACATGTTAAATTTGACGTTCTTCACTGAGGAAACTGCAATATCTTATACTATTAAGTGAGCAATATTTGTATATATATATATGTATATTTCACTGTTCTTGAAAACGATAGCTCGGACAGTCACGTGATTTAATACAAAGGTGCCCTCCGAAGGGTCGTTGTGCACTTCGATGTCAGATTTCCGAATTTTTGATTATTTTTCTTTTAATTAATAAAATATGAAAATAAAACTTCACATTTCTATAATGACGCAGAATGGAGAATCTTAGGAGAGATTTGATAGGTTTATTTGATTTTCATTGATTTGAGTGTATTTTACAATGAACTACAGCTTTATGAGGAATTACAAGAGATTTGATTGGTTTATTTGATTTTCATTGATCTGAGTGTATTTTACGTTGAACTAGAGCTACCTTATGAGGAATTACAAAAGATTTGATTGGTTTATTTGATTTTCATTGATTTGAGGAAGGGGTGTCCAGTGATGTTTTTTTGGTTTTAACATGCTTGACAGTGATTGCTGCAAAAACGAGTTTCGTGTGTTTTCAGATTCATGCACAGCCAGGTATGGGTGTCCAGTGATGTTTTTTTTTTTTTTTTTTTTTTTTTTTTGCTTTTAACATGCCTGATAGTGATTGCCACGGAACCGAGTTACGTGCGTTTTCAGATTCATGCACAGCAGCGAGGTAGGGGTGTCCAGTGATGTTTTTTTTTTTTTTTTTTTTTTTTTTTTTTTTTAACATGCGTGATAGTGATTGCCGCGAAACCGAGTTTCGTGCGTTTTCAGATTCATGCACAGCGAGGTAGGGGTGTCCAGTGATGTTTTTTAGTTTTAACGTGCGTGATAGTGATTGCCGAGGAACCGAGTTTCATGTGCTCTGAGATTCATGTACAGCGAAGTAGGGGTGTCCAGTGATGTTTTTTGGTTTTAACATGCATGATAGTGATTGCCGAGGAACCGAGTTTCATGTGTTCTGAGATTTATGCACAGCAATGTAGGGCTTTCCAGTGATTTTTTTTTCATGTGCGTGAAGCTAACATACGTGCGTTATAGTGATTGCTGCGAAAACGACTTACGTGCGTTCTCTGATTCGACCATTCATCGAATAGTGACTTTTACTGTACGAGTAACAGATTCAACTGTTTCCAGAGTATTCGAAGAATTAACATTTCTATTTCACTGTTTTCGAGAATATTCGTTTTAATAATAGTTTTGTTGCACATATTCCAGAAGTTCAAAAAATGTTTGATATTGTCAAGGAGATCCCATACTAAAACTGTGAAGAAAATAGTCGCCAATCAAAATATATTTATTTAAACGTTTCAATTATTCGATTAAAAAGAAATCCTTTAAATATAGTGCCCAGCGAAGCGGGCGAAGCCTGCTAGTTTATTCTAAAAACGACAGAAATAAGTAATTTTAAGAGTATAAATGTTGCGTTTTACACACAAACAATAATATATATTGTCTTTTATTTTTTAAACGATTTTGTTTGATATTATAAAGATCTCGTACAATACAAATTAAGTAATTAGATTAATAATTATAAGATAAAAAAATTTTTATAAACCATGTTTTTAAATTTTCTGTTGAATCATATAAACGCTACTGAAGGCAGCCGGAACCCCAGCAATTGGATAAAAGTATTAAAAAAATTCCTTGCTATCGTCTTTTGAGCTATTATAAAAGTTTCAAATGGCTATCTAGCCGGGAAATTAGTTAAAAGTTGATTGCAAGCTTTGTACTGGAAACGCTGCCGAAGGCAGCAGGGTCCCGAAGCAATTGGATAAAAATATTTTTAAAAAGCATTTTCACCGTATTCTGAACTATTCCGAAAGTTTCAAATGTCTAGCTACTCGGGAAGTTAGTTAAATAAATTTTCTGTTGAATCATATGAACGCTGCCGAAGGCAGTAGGGACCTGAAACAGTTGACTAAAAGTATTTTGAAAAAAAAAAAAAAAAAGGAATGGCCACCGTGTTCTGAGCTATCCAGAAAGTTTCAAATATCTAGCTAGTCGGAAAGTTAGTGAAAAATCGATTGCAAGCTTTGTACTGGTAACGCTGTCGAAGGCAGCAGGAACCCGAAACAGTTGGCTAAAGGTATTTAAAAAAATGCATTTTCACCGTGTTCTGAACTATTCTGAAAGTTTCAAATGTCTAGCTAGTCGGGAAGTTAGTTAAATAAATTTTCTGTCGAATAATATAAGCGCTGCCGAAGGCAGTGGGACCTGAAATAGTTGACTAAAATTATTAGAAAAATGTATTGTCACCGTGTTATGAGCTGTCCTAAAAGTTTCAAATGTCGAGATAGTCGGAAAGTTGGTGAAAAATCGATTGCAAGCTTCGTACTGGTAACGCTGCCGAAGGCAGCAGGAACCCGAAACAGTTGCCTAAAGGTATTATAAAAATGCATTTTCACCATGTTCTGAACTATTCTGAAAATTTCAAATGTCTAGTTAGTCGCGAAGTTAGTTAAATAAATGTTCTGTCGAATCATATAAGCGCTACCGAAGGCAGCGGGACTTGAAATAGTTGACTAAAATTATTAGAAAAATGTATTGTCACCGTGTTGTGAGCTGTCCTGAAAATTTCAAATATCTAGCTAGTCGGGAAGTTAGTTAAAAATCGATTGCAAGATTTGTCCCTGACAAACAAACACACGAACAAACAAACAAACAAACAAGAATCGAAGTTAATAAAAACATGGTAAAATAAGGTGTGATGACAAAAAATGGGGATTTTGGATATTTAACTTTTTAGAAAATTTAAGAATTATCGAAAACTCAAATGAAATACGATTGCTGCTTCATTTGTGAATTTTTTAGTTTCCGGTAATTGATGCCAAGCATAATTTACAATTATCAATTAATTCAAGGGGGTTTTAAAAAGTTAGTTTGATGGGTTTATATATATATATATATATATATATATATATATACTATATATTGCTTTTTGTTATCATAGATAAAATAACACACTTTTATAAAACAACAGAAAAATATCTAAATATAACAGAAAGATATCTGATTGTTACCCCATATTATTGTTAAAATATTTTTCTTAGTGATGTAGCTGCGTCTTTTCCTAAAAATGCTACAAATCCAATTTTAAACATGTTCAAATAAATACCGGTGCTGGTAACAGTGTGGAAATTGTTTTTATCAGTTCAGTAAACAAAAAATACAATAAATTATTCATAATGTTAAAAGTGGAATGATTTTAATAAGTTTAATTGATCAAAATTATTTTTTAGTCAAAAATATTTAGCATTTCTTGAAAAAAAGTATATATCTGAACTTATTGAAAATTGAAATTGTACCCTTTTTAGAGAATGTAAAAATCACTGTAAATATACTTTCTTAAAAAGTGTGCTAAATTGTCTCAAAATAGCTCCGAAACAATATATACTTAAATTTCAGAAACCATGTACTCCTTTTTGAGTATACTGACATACTCAAAAATAAGGTTGAATAATAAGAATCCAAATATCCCCATTTTTCACATGTCAATATACTCAAAAATGAGTACATGGGTTTTCAAATTTAAGTATTTGTTTCGGAGCTATTTTGAGACAATTTAGCTCATTTTTAAGAAACTATTTTTAACAGTGCTCTTTCAGTAAAAATATCTGTTATTCTTTAAACATATCTCCTCACTAAATTCTAAAAATCTTTAATTCTAACTTAAAAAAAATGACTTTACTTCAATTAATTGTTCGTAATAAGTGTATATATATACATTACGCATTTTTTAATATAATTCTTTTAAACATTATACAGACAGTAAAAATTGCAGCTTTTAATTTTTTTTAATTATAAATTATTTTTATATTATTTGTCTGTTAAAAAAATATCTTAACGGAAATTAAAAAAAATATATATATATACAACAAGAATAATAATAAAAAAAAGAAATAATACAAATGGTTCTTAATTAAAGTGTTAGTAAAATAATTGTACTTCACATATATAACAGTTTTTAATGTAATACAGAGCTAAGTAATTTAATTTAAAAAGATAACGTAAATAATAAATACAAATGTGAGAACAAACACATTTCTGCAAATTTTCTGAAAAAGATACCAATTCTGATGCAAAACATCCTGTTCCATATTATTTACAAATTAGTAAACGTACAGATAAAAACACTAAAAAAAAAAAAAAATGTGCTTAGTAAAAGCTGATGAAACTTAGACATATTCTCATTTTCAGATAGAAAGATCATCAGCATAAGTAACGTACCATTTTCATCTCATTGAGTTTCTCTTTTCCAGATAACTGTACAACCGCGCGTAGTTCGTGTTGCCACTCCTTCTTATTAGTTTCCCTTTAGTCTAATTTAATTTCTTCTTTTGCATTTTTATCTAATCATCATTTCTCTTAGAAACCCACTATTACAACAAATACCGCTTTGGCTGATCTTGTTATCGTAGTGGTTTATTTTTCTTCTTCTATGTTTGTGTTATTTTGTGAAAGCTTCTAATATTTTTTACCACCACATCCTTACTTAAACATACATGAGATGAAAGCATTACGATCATATTGATAATACATTTCTACAGCCTTAGTTTTTATTAAAAACTTATTCTGATTTTTATTTAATTAGCGTTTTCTGCTCTGCAGATAGAAACATGAATTTTTTTTTTTTTTTTTAAAGGGTGTTTATGAGCCAATGAACAAAATCGCATTAACCCCTTCAGAGAGTTATCTTCTTTCATTCACTTATGCTACTTATTTATATTTTTTCTACATCTAATTTCGTATTATTTTCAGATAGTTTAGCAGGTTTCGAGAAGTAAGTGAGTTGATTTACTAAAGTTAAATAAAAATGAGAATTATCAAACTGAAGCATAAAAACACACACATATATGTATAGAAATAAATTTGTATCTATAAGATATTATCCGTATTACCTGTTACTCTATTTATTTATTTATTTTATTATTTTCTGACTGACAACCCTGAAAAAATGTAATACCTATGCATATCCGTACACATTGTTATTTGTTTATTTATTTATTTACAATTATGTGTGTGAGTCTACTTATGCTAGAAAAAAAAAAAAAAATATATATATATATATATATTAAAGTATGATTTTAGCGTACAATTAAATAAAGGTTATTTAATAATGATTTTAAAAATTGAACACACACACAAACTAGAACCAAAACACCAATGAAATTATAACGCATTTGCATCCATTATATATATATATATATATATATATATATATATATATATATATATATATATATTACGGTGTTGAATATACATTTTTTTTAATTATTATCCTTTCTGTTATGCAAGTACAAATGTAAAATTTATTTTTCAATAAGAGGTATTTATGTACATTAGTTGAATAACATATTATTATTGTTATTATTATTATTGAAAACCTTTGCATATCATTTTTTCTAAAGAAAAAAGAAAAAATACAAAAATAAAAGTGTTATACATACATATACCGGGTGATCCAAAGTCACAGAAAAAAAAAAAAAAAATATATATATATATATATATTATTCAATAAGTACTGACTCTTCACTAACATATCGCGTTGTATTCATACTATCCTCTAACATTTCAAATAGATATTCCTGATCAAATGACACCATATCGCAAATTCTGAAACTTTTTTAGCAGAATTTCCGATTGAATAATGTCTGACGGTCATTATAATGAATGACGGCCGTCTTACTAAACATTTATAATCCTAGCTACATTGTTGAAGGTACTGCATTTCTGTAAATAATCTTATTTAAAAAAAAAAAAAAAATTAAACCCAAATTCTTATTATAGCGTATCATATAAATCTTTTCGAAGTTAGAATAAAATTTAATTTGGAAAAAAAAAAAAGTAACTTTTTTGTTGATAACCAAAAGTGGGGAAATTTGAACTGTGTTAAGAAAAGAGAAATTATTTCTTATAATTCACAACAGATGGCAGCACCACACGATTGCCTATAAGTTTTGTGATTTCATTTTCTGATTAAAGGCCAATATCTGCAATTTAATTATTCGTTTGAGGCACCTTTTTATTATTATTTTAGTTTATTATTATTATTACTTTTATTATAACTTAACATTTTACTGATTTGGTTAATGTTTATGTGTTTTTCCTAATAATTTTTATTTTGTATTGTTAATTGTTTCATTGACATTTTAGTGAATATTCCGCCCAATAGAGGGTGCTTGTAGTCCACAAAAAACTTTTTTTTGCTTCTTAAAAGAGATGTAAGGAAAAGGCTTCATAAAAAAACGCTTCAAAAATTCTTAGAATACTGTGTAGTCAACGATAAATTTTCTTTTATCAACTGTCATCTTTTCTACTAATTGTCTGCAAAAATTAACACTCCGGACCTTCAGAGTATCGAACGCGGGACCACCGGATTATAAACATGGCGCTCTTACCAACTGAGCCACGGAGAGAAAAATGAAAAAGCTTGTATTTACCTTAAAATAGAGACGCATTTTTTATTTGGTTGAGATACACAAACGTACCGTAGTGAATGACGTAAGTACATAAGAATTTGAGGAAAAGTAATTTTACAATTAAAGCGTTACCTGGTGAAGGATATTTAAACTGATTTTTAATAAATCTTTTGTTACCTAAAAAATCCCATGCTTTTCTGTGTTTTTCAGTGAAAATCGCATTGTGCTATGGGCTAATACTTTATGAATAATATATATATTTTTTGTGACTTTTGGATCACCCTGTATATATTAAGTGTTTTAATTATCATCTTTGATTGAATTCCTCTTTGCTTGTTTGCTTCTCTTGTTTTGTTTTCATGTCGATTCATCGTAAAGACAATAATATTTAAATTGCAGCTAATCTTAGAATATGGTTAAGGAAATTCTGAAGTTAAATTAAATTAAATTAAATTAAAAAATTAATAAGTGAAATTAATTGTATCAATAATTTAAAAAATGTCTTCACAGGTTAATTTAATTTGATAAACTTTTATCCTTATTAGTCTACGTAGTTTCGGTGGTCTAAAACCTTCTGTTAATCGCCTATTACTACGTTTAAATATATATATATACAGTTCCCGCCGCTTATTAAAATCACATTCGTTCTGAGGCAAAGTGATTTTATTAAGCGGCTTATTTTTATATCCGGCGAACGTTCCTGCACTCAAGGAAAAGCTATTACTTCCCTGAATTTGGAAAGAAATTTCAAAAGGTAACGAATAATGGAATTAGTAAACAATATTAATTAATTTTTGATAAATAATTAATTATTCCTCCGATATAAGTAAATTAAACGCATTCCAAATTTCTATGCGCTTTCCTTCAAAGAAAATCACTATTATTTTATTTTACCAAAAGTTCACTTGTTTTTATAAATTTATAATCTTTCCGTTTGAACCTCTTAAATTATAGCTATTTCAAAATAAGAACTCGAAATTGTCTTTTAATAATTAAAATAAATATATATATCATTTGCAAATCAAATCAATTTTACAACTTATTACTACGCTTTGAAAAATACGTTCCTTGAAATTATTAGCAAGATATGTTATGGGGCATATTTAATTTGCAACTATGCTGCAACTGTAAAATTTTCGACAATGAGCGATAACGGTACTTTAACTTCTTTTATTATTAAAAAAAAAAAAAAAAAAAAATAGAAAAATTACAATGTAAATGAAATTTTTCGCTATATTTTTTTGAATTTATTAACCGGCGATGCTGATTTTATTAAGCGGCGGTTTCAACAATAGTTTGCATTGATTTGATTCCGGTCCTGGCAATTTGATCAGATTAAGCGGCTGATTTTATTAACCAGTGATTTTATTAAGCAGCGGCTACTGTATATATATATATATATAGAGAGAGAGAGAGAGAGAGAGAGAGAGAGAGTGATACAATAATATCAGTGCGCAAAAATTTGAAATTTAAAGATGATTCAATTTCAGTATTAAATCAATTATTCGGATCATAAACGAAGACTACCCAAATCTAACCAAAAATGAAATAAAGTAAGATCGAAATGAATTATTGGAAATTGGAATGAAAAAAAAAAAGCATTATTCGCATTCTAACGTTTTCAAGGGCCTGGTAGAATGCAAATATGCTAAAAAATGGATGTTTATATATATATGTATATATATATATATATATATATATATATATATATATATATATATATATAGAGAGAGAGAGAGAGAGAGAGAGAGAGATGGATTTTTATCCCTGTCAATGCTTCATTGTGAAAAAAAAAAAAAAAAAAAAAAAATCTGCAAATGTAGCAGATTTTATTTATTTACTTTTATTTAAAATTTAATTTTCACTATGTAAATAAAGTAAAATAAGTACAATACATCTGAAGTAAATTTTGTAGTACATAGTACAATTTTGATATTTATATTCTTCATATAAAAGTTTCAACCACAAACTTAAAAAAAACACGATATGAATAGTAATTTAAAGAAATTTCCTTATAATTTAATTTATTGTTATAAATAAGTATATATATATATAACTCCAGCTTTTGGTACGTATAATCTGTATTTAATCAAAATCTGTAATTCAACAGTTATTCATTTATGTGCCACATGTGCTGGAAGTAAAACATTAAGATTTTCCTGGTTTTAAAATGTTTCATAATGTAGTCAATTTAATTAATATTTTTTTCGATCTTTGTTACGTTTTACCTCTAAATCAGGTCAATTTAACAATTTACATTCTCTATGATGAAAAGACAATTCGTTCTATTCATAAACATTTCCTTAGCATAAAAGTCATTACGATAGACATGATCAACTGTGGAAGAAAAGCATATTTATTGAAAAAAAAAATTATTTTTCCGACTGAGTGAAAATAATGCCTGACCGGGACTCGAACCCCGGATCTTTGACTTACAAGGTCAAGGCTCTACCAATTGAGACCATGATAAATGATCTACATGATAGACCAGAGATGTTTCTGCCTAAAGGTTGTCTGAGTGAGTAATGCTGACCGGGGTGTCGGCCTGGATATCTCAATTGGTAGAGCCTTGACCTTGTAAGTCAAAGATCCGGGGTTCGAGTCCCAGTCAGGCATTATTTTCACTCAGTCGGGAAAAAAATATAAAATTTCAATAAATATGATTTTCTTCCACAGTTGATTGTGTGATTTTAATAAAAATTGTATTTCTTTCTCCCATTGTTTAATGGTGTTTTCCATTTCCTGCGGCTTATTTCTGTTGAGCTATCTACATGATAGACCAGAGATGTTTCTGCCTAATGGTTGTCTGAGTGAGTAATGCTGACCGGTTGTCGGCCTGGATAGCTCAATTGGTAGAGCCTTGACCTTGTAAGTCAAAGATCCGGGGTTCGACTCCCGATCCAGGCATTAATTTCACTCAGTCGGAAGAAAAAAATAAATAACAGTTTTTTCTGTGAAATAAACTTTTTACAGACAACCCAATTGACAGTTTTTGCCACTGTAAATTTAACAATATTAGTATTATTATTTGATAGAACAAAATCGTTCTTAAAAACTCACTAACAACATAAAAAATAGCCTTTTTATTACATCCCATACATGTACCAAATACTTCATAAAAAATATTTTTTATGTATCTTATAATGTTAAACCATATTATAAACTGAATAATATCAACGATTCTATTTTCGCTGTTGTTGCCAGAAAGCACATTTTTTTTTCTTCTTAATTTTTAAATGTTTTGAGCACAAAATATTCTATTTTTAACATTTTCAATTAGTTAGATCATCTATATATTTTCTAATTACTAAAAAAAATTATTCAAATTTAAAACTCTTTTTTTTAATTAATAAGCCCACAGGCTATGTTGCTGGTATATAATAAATCTTTAATTTATTTTTTGGTTATTTTTTTATATTATTTTACGATTTTGTTTCTTTTATTATTATAATTTGCAAACTTACGAGTTATTTTAAATGCAATAGTAACTTTATGGTCAATGAAACTCATTATTTCTAAATTTTTGCGATTATTATCAAAATAGATATTCGATATTAATTATCTGTTGGGGGGGGGGGGACTTGAATTAAAAACATTCCTCAAGTTTGATAAATAAATTTTTTATTTTGATTATACAAATACAATTCTAAATAAAATATTATTTAATAAATTAAAAAGTATATGCTGATTTAAGTTAAATATAGTACAATATTCATTACACTTTATCAAATCTTTTATTTTATAAGAACCTTCTAACGATTAAACGGAACGTAAATAACCAAACTATTTTATTTGTCCTAAATTATTATTCAAATTTTATATGTTGAGCCAATTTTGTCTGATAACGACTTGTTTTAAAATTTCTACTCCACATATATTTCTCATGTCCCACGACTCATTTAGTGTTTTCAAATTGAACGTACAGGTGTTGGACAAAATAATGGAAACACTTTTATTTGTTTACTATTTGTAGAATATCTCCAAAAATACTCAATATGTTGGTCTTGAATTTTGGGAAGAAGAAAAACATGTCTTTCCTCATATTTTCCAGCAAAGATTTTGTCATGAACACCTTTAGGGCGCGAATAACAAATCCAATAAAATAAAAAAATATTTGTCATTACCCTCTATCTGGAAGTGTGTCCAGTCATCTGCAAATTTGAGATGAGGTTATATATGTTACATTTTATACGTGTGTAGAGTTTTGTGAGGCTAGCTTGAATAATTAAAGAGTTATAAATATTTTATTAAAAAATGGATAAACTTTTCGTAAGTTTTTACTTTATAATTATGAAGTGTTTTTCCGAAATTTCATAAAAGTATCAGCAAACATGAATATATATGCCTAAATTATTATGCTATAGTTTAAAACATATACATTTAATATTTGAAAGCGATACGGACACTTGTAGAAAATAATTTATTACTGTGCATGCGCAGACTGTTGCAAAAAACTTTAATATAGTATAATACTCAGAGTACCTTACAAAAAAAAAAATATATATATATATATATATATATATATATATATATATATATTCCAGTTAAATATCATGAAAATTCATAGAGATATCGGCGATTAAATATGCTGTTTTTCAGCTGTTTTCTAAAACGTTTTTACGATAAGTGGTCATTCAAAAATGAAAATTTCTATTAGTAAAATCTATGTTACACAATGAAATGTATAACATAATACATAATGAAATATACAATATTTGTTTCATAGATATGTACTACAAACCTATAAAAAAAAAAAAAAAAAAATTGTTTGGAAAAAAAAAATTACACTTTTTTTCTGATATAAATTTTCATTTGTGAATGACCCCTTATCGAGAAAACCTTTTTAGAAAACATCTGAAAAACAGCTCATTTAATCGCCGATATCTCTATGAATTTTTATGATATCCATCAGGATATTTTTTTTATAAGGTATTCTATACAGTTGAGTAGTATGCGATATAAGAGTTTTTTCGCTACAGTCCGTGAATGCGCAGTAATAAATTATTTACTACAATTGTCCATACCTCTTTCAATATTAAATGTATTTGTTTTAAACTATAGTATAATGATTTATTCATATATTGTCACATTTTCTAAAAGTTTCATGAAATTTCGGGAAAAAACTCTAGAGTTATAAAGTAAAAACTTGCGATTTTTTTTCCCCATTAAAAAAATATATACATATATCTTTAAATATCCGAGCTAGCCTCACAAAACTCTACACACGTATAAAAAGTTACGTTTATAACCACATCTAAAATTTGCAGATAAATGGACGCATTTCCAGATACAGGGTGATCACAAATTTATTTTTATTTTATTGGATTTGTTATTCGCCCCCTAAAGGCGTTGATGACAAAATCTTTGCTGAAAAATATGAGGAAAGACACGTTTTTCTTATTACCAAAATTCAAGACCGACACATTGAGTATTTTTGGAGATATTCGACAAAACGTAAAAAAAATCTGGAGTGACTCCACTCGACTTTCCGAACATTGAGTAATTAACAGTTTTGTAGATAAAGTAAAGAAAGAGGAGTCGTTAAACAAACAAAAGAGAGAAAACCATAATAGAGTGTTTGAGTATTTTTCTCCATATACTACACGATGTTTTACTTAACGCTACCGAACTTTGAGCCCATAGATCATAATGATAATGAATTTTTCGTTGTGTCCCTGTAAAAAACCTATAAATGCTAGATTCACCAAAATGCTTATAGTTAGTGCAACAGTGATTTATAATATTCATATAAATTTTCAGCTCAATTGAATAAGGCGTTTAGATGCTATCGCAGTTTTAAAAATTTGGTCCCATAGGCCATAATGATAAAGAATTTTTCTTTGTGTCCCTGTAAAAAAACTATTAGTGCTAGATTCACCAAAATCTATAGGGTTCGTACTATGGTGACTTACAATATACGTACCAAATTTCAGCTTATTCGAACGAAGCGTTTAGACGCTAGCGTGTTCACTCACAGACATACATACATACACACATACATACACACATACATACACACATACATACATCACACATACATACATCACACATACATCATACATACACACATACATACATACATCATCGCAAAAATAGTGAAAACGGACTCATTGGACCTCGAAACGTATAGAAACATCAAAATCTCAAATTCGGATTTTTGACATGATTACAATACTTTCCTCACTATAGTGTTCGGAAAGTAAAAAGGAAAGTGTTTCCAATATATTGTCCAACACCTGTACGTACATTTATAGCAATATTCCGCATATTATAACAATGTTATTGATACATATTAGCCAGAAATCATTATCGGTGAAACGATTACATCAGCATCGTAATCGAAATATTACGATGTCCCATTGCTCATCCAATTATGGATTCATTTTTTCCGAGCTGGAAAAAGCCGCTTATTATTTGTTACACATTTTGACATCTCAGCTCCTGAATAAAATGAAGAAAAATTGAACTGAAATCAAATTAACGAGCTCTAGAAATGTCTTTTGATCTCATTCAATTTTTAAACGGTAGAAATAGAGAAAAATTGAACTAAAATGCTTTTTCTTTTTCTATGTATGTATGTGTGATGTGAAGAAAGGATATTTTATTGCTGTATAAGATACCAGCATTGAATATCGATTGTAATATTAGGATAATATTTATCAAGTCTAATACCAAAGTTGGTTACCAGTTGGCTGCTTCCTTCATGTTGCTGTGTATTGAATAACCATTGGAGTATTTAAATAACAACATCCACAGATTATATATATATATATATATATATATATATATATATTGCAGAATATTGCCATTTTGGACAGAAATTTCGTATTTAAATGCTACTTGCTAAACATTTATCTATTTATTTCTTTATTTCTTTCACATTCTTCCATTTTTTTTTTTTTTTTTTTTTTAAATTCATTTTTCGAAACAGCATTTCAGTCTTTAAACATATTATGCTATTTTTCATGATTCTGAAATCTAAAATTGATACTGCTCATTCAAAAAGTACAAAAAAGATTCAGTCAGAAAGAAGATAAATTACATTAGATTAGATAAACTACATTAAATTAGATAAATTACATTAGATTCAAAATTTCAAAAAGTCAATATACATATATATATATTCTGATAGTACAATTTGTCTAAAATATTTTCCCAAAGCTTTTCAAGTCAATCGGAGTAAAAGTCTTTGAGACAGAGCCTTTGAATATTTCCCTCATTGTGTTCGTTTTATTAAGTGTTTTATTATTATTATTTTTTTTTCTGAAAACACTACTTTACTATTAATATTTTGTAAGATGTTTAACATTTTTGCATTATGATTGCTATATGCTGTACCTAATGTAGTATACCAAGTTCCTGAATAGGTCTTTTCATTGGGTCTAATACCCTATTAGACCCAATAATTAAAAATCTGGTAATAATTTTTTCTTGCAACTTTTTAAAGAAAACATCATATCTCTATGAATACATATGGTAGCCTCATAAAAATTTATACAGATAATTAAAAGAATCTTCATAATCACAATGTATGAGGTGTAACATGTTCTTTACACTCCCAAAGTTTCAAGATAATTCTAAAAGGATTTTTCTAGATATTTGACAACCCATGTAAGTTCGAAAGTGTCCAAATACTTATTGGTAGGTTGTGTATAAAACTAAACAGTTTTGGCTTCAATCTTATTTTGGCTAAGTGTGGCAAAATTCAGCTTTTCCTAAAAAGTTTTATTTTTGATAATGGCCGATTTTGTAATTAGACGATACATTTATCTGCTAACAGAGAAAAATTTTTTTTTTTAAATATGTTATTTTAAATAATTGAAATACGTTGAAAAAATATTTGTGTTTCTAAATTCAGATAAAGCTGTCAAGAGTTATCGAGAATACCGCAAGAAGATTTTTTTTTTCCTCTGAAGAATCTCGGAAACCAGGAGCCACCGGCTGAAATTTCTAAATATTTTTTAAGTAAATTTTTAATTATGGTTTGAATGTTGATTTTTCATGTATTGAAAATTTTGAAAAAAAAAAAAAAAAAAAAACATTTTGTTTCTTATATTTAAAAACAAGAGAGAAAGATATATATATACAGAGATACAGAGAGAAAAAAAAAATATCTGCAAATAATGTTATTTCTTAAAGACATTTTATTAAATGTAACGACAATCACCTTTTAAAAATATTATATAATTATTAATTGTTCTACAAAGACATTATCATTGATTTAAGGATTCTCACACTTTTTTTAAAATGTTCTAATAAAAGTGAAAAATGAGTCGAGAAACTATAAGTCGATTTTCAAATACGTAAAAGTTTTACAATTTTAACATATTATTATTTATTATAAGATAAGATTTATAAGATCTAACCGTTTGAAATTTTTAGATAAGGCTGTCAAGAGTTATCGAGAACACCGCAAGAAGACTTTTTTCCCTTTTTTCTGAAGGGTGTCCGGATACCAGGCCAGGACCCACCGGATGAAATTTCCAAAAAAAATTTTAATTATGGCTTAAGTGTTGCTTTTTTATATATTGAAAATTTTGATTTTATTTATTTATTTATTTATTTATTTATTTATTTATTTTTTATTTAAAAAAATTAAATTAAAAAAAAAAAAAAACTTTTGCAATCCATGTAATCCCTTAAAGAAACTCTATTAAATATAGCAACAATTGCCTTTTAAAAATATTATAAAATTATTTATTGTTCAACAAAGACACCATCATTGATTTAAGGATTCTCACACCTTTTTAAAATGTTCTAAAAAAATTAAAATTGAATCTGTTTCAATTGATCACAAAGTATTTTCTTTTTTAATCTTTATAAAAATTACACAAATATTTGTAAGTTTTTTAAGGTTTGCTCCAGCATTTGAAAAATAATAAATTAATATTCTTAATTAATTGTAATAAAAAAATGTAGCTAATTATTAATATAGGAAAATTTTTCAGTGTTATTTAGCGATATTAAGATAACTTAATTTAGAATTTACATATAATTTGTATTAATACATAACTTGTTTTAAAAATATTCCCTAAACTATATTTTATAGAACGTATTCATTACATATAAATCTCTTAGAATAAAGTATATAAAAATAGCATACAAATTTAAAAAATGGACAAATGGACAAATTTTGTAATTTTTGAAAATATTTAATTATGTTAAAGATGTTAATTTATTCTATAACATGAAAATGTAGGAGTATTTTAATGCCGATTACACGTTAATATATATTTTTAGTATGACAGAAAATTATCGCTGTCAATCAGACATTTCACGTTGTTACCATTTGTTGTGTTTCACCTAGACTATGTGAGGATATCCATCAACACTCAGTTTTATCAATTTACTTCTTTACTTATCTTATAACAATATGTTCAAATTGTAAACATTTTATGTATTTGTAAATCGACTGTTAACTATTGGAATGACAGGTAATAAAATTATTAAGTTAAACAAAATTCTGAGAAAAAATTAAAATCGTTCAAAAATTAGTTTAATATATATATTTATATATATATAAAATGTTCGAATTAGCCATTTTTATTACGTACATGAATATTACTTCTGACGACATTTTTATTAATTGAGGTATTTTGTAGACAATCGTATTTAAAATCATGAAGTAAACTATTTTTCACATGTTCTTACAGTTAAATAATAATAATAAATTTGAATTTAATTGGTTTGGTTTATTTATTATTTGGACCAGAATAAAGTAATAAAATATCTTAATAATATAATAATTTAAAAAAAAAAAAAAAATGCAATCACTTGAGTTTTTATTTAAGTAATATAATTACCGTTGCTAAGGAAATCAACTTTATAATTTAAATAGAACAATGGATCTTTTTCTAAAACGTATCACGATTGACGTATCCAGTTTGTAATATAAAAATACTCCTGTCGTACAAAATAATTTTTTTTTTTTTGCAAATAAAATTTCCTTGCCGATGGTGAAGCAACACTGAAAATCTTTGATTCATTCACAATTTTTTACAATTTTTATCGCAAATGATAAAAAGTATTGATTTTATAATTTTCCAAAATATAAAACAAACCTTAAACCACCAAAAAATTTTTTTTCGTGTATTGAAATAAGAACTTAAGAAAAAAAAAAAAAAAAAAAAAAAGAAAAAACCTTTTATCAATTAAAACAGCCTCACTTCTCGCACGCATTAGAACGTTTTGAAAGATATAAGCATCTTAATTTATAATAATTATTATTATTGGACCTGAAATGTTATATATTTAAAATTTTACATTATCGACATTTATTTCTTGACTAAATAAAGTCATAAGACTGGCAGATCACTTCTTTCAAAAACTAGTAAAAAAATATCGGTAAAAAACCATTTATTCGTGAACTTTGACTTTATTTCACTCCTATCAGAGAAATGGTTTGAGTTCCAGAGTAGAAATACTTCAGATAAAACAAAATATCGCAATGGTTTTGAGTATAGATAAAATTTCGATATATTGCGCCGTTTCAGACAGACATTTAATTCCTCCATCTGCGTAGTACTACCATGTGGAATTCTAAGACGCTCATAAATTACTCCAAGAGCACCTGTTCTTTATCATAAGTCTTGAAATTGAAAGTCATTCCCTAAAGGATAGAATACTATCTTATCATTCCGATTTAATTTATTGCTTAATTTTATACATCATATTTTAATTATTAAAAGTAATTTATTACTATATAAGTATTTGATTTTTCAACTTACATTTCAATTTGTTAAGTAGTGTCAATTTTTGCCGCAAATATTATTGACAAAAATAATGAAAATATCATTCATTTACCCGAATAATGTCAAGTATTTTATGTGATATTTTAAACCTCCTGCTACCAGACTTTTTATGTTACACTGGGGTCAAATTTGACACCAATACGATTTCAACATTGTTTCTGTATACTTACTTCAAAAATTGCTAAAAATGATTGATTCTAAATGAGAAAAATGATATATTTATGCTTTTAAAGAGCATTTTATGTATGGAAATTTAATTACATGTAATTTACTTTTTGGTACTTTGTGTAGTCTCGTCTTATTTTTTTTCATTTGTGCGGATAATATTATGACCAAAAATACAAATATGTAATATATTATATGAATAATATTTCTTGTACACCTTTATGGGGATTTATTTACACGAATGATTATTTACATTAAACTTTATATTGGAACTACTTGCGAGTTTTGTTTTCTTTCACTGAACATATTGCAAAGTAATTATTAAAAAATTAAATATAAAAAGTGGGATTAAATAAATTACACATATTATACATTTATCAGTGTTTTAGATTCTAAAATTTGCAATACAATTATTACTTGGATCATAATAAATTAGACGTTATACACATTTCTGAAAAAAAATATAAAAACATTTGAATTAATTTTACAAACAAAAATTGAGCATCTCCACACAAATGTCACAACATTTTCTATCTAATGTTCTTACACAAGAATGCATCTCCGACATCTTTTGCTTTTAGTAATCCCACTAGAATGCCCTGCCTGCCACTGCATTTAAAGTATCAGTACGTTTCTAAGGATATTTTCATTATTGTTATTATTGACATTCATTATTGTTATTAGCAAAATCCTTGCTAATGATAATAATAATATAACAATAATTTTAGAATATATATATATATATATATATATATATATATATATATATATATATTACTAAATAATCGTGCGATTCCTGCAAAAAAGTGTACAAATGTTGTTCATAGTAACTGAAATCATGTTTTATAGTTAAGGTCATTTGTAGCTTTTTATGATACAGGATAATCCAAAGTATTTGTGATATTCTTCAGTTTGTGGTTAGTCTCTTAATTACACTCCTGCCTAAACTGACATTGGAAAATGTGTGCTTATAAATATTTTTTGCATGTCTGATGTTAAAACCCATTTTGTTGAGTACTTTTTTAGAAAATATAAAAATTGGGGGGGGGGGGGGGGATAATAAATAATAATTTGATCACCCACTATTTTTTATTATTGTGAAATACAAAATGCATTCATATGTATTAATTACATTATTTAAACTAATTTAATAGAATACATCACATTATAAATTTATAAAAAATCATATTTAAGCAGGATACATTCAAAACATTTGTGCAAATAAAGCATTTTTTATTTTGTTGTATTTTGTTGCTCACTGATGAGATGGCGTAACCCTGATGTATAGTTTGGGCATTTTTTCACACTGTTTAAATCTTTGATAAGTTTTTTTTGTTTTGTTTTGTTTTGTTAAAGTGTAATCTTAATTACACTCTTGAGTATATATATATATATATTCTTTTGCTCACTATATGGGATGGCTCTCCTTGACGGTTAATCACAACATTTTGAGCTTTTTTCCAAATTTTTGGTCAAACATTGTTATTAATTAACTAATTGACATTAATTTCTTACGTTTTTTTTTTTTTATATATATATATATAGGATCGATTTCGTTTTCTTGTAATATTTTCAATAATGATTTAGATAATATTCACGGAATAATATTACAATAAGTTTGTTGTGTTTTATTTTAATTTTTTTCTGCGTTTTATTAAATCTATTATTTATTAACTGGTTTAATAACTGTAATACAGTCTACACGGTTAATTAATTTAATTAAAAATTATTTCTTTTTAGTTATTGTGGATTTTGTTGGCATTTAATCTTATGTTATTTTTAATTTTACTGTATACATACATATATGTATATGTATGTATTTAATTTTTCATATATTCAATTCATTTTGCACTGAAGACGGTACGCTTAAGGCTACCGAAACAGTTGTATGCATCGCAAAATTTTTTCTTTTGGCGTTTCTGACGTAGTAGTTTATTCAAGTTTTAATATTCCAACGCCAAGTCTCCTGTTATTATTTATTATTTACATAGAGAGATAGATAGATAGATTGATTGATAGGTATAATTTCGGTATCTATCTCTTAATGAGATCCTTCTTGTTAAAGTACGAGATAGATGGGCATATTTATTTATTTCACTTGTTTATTTTACGGCATTTTTTGGGGATTATGTTCCGACGACTATTGCGGTTATTTTCATATCTTAATTAAACGTATGACTGGTTAAATTTTGCATACTGTTTTAACTCTTTCTGCGCTATTGACGAGTTTTGTCGAAACTTTACATTAGGCTAATTTTGACTGAAATTGCGTTGAAACAAAATGAACAGTGTATCAGATATGTGTACTACGTCACGAAAAAAAAAAAAAAAGAAAGATTATTTTGTTTCCATTTTGCAAAGCGAATGTGACTTTATTTATTTATTTGTGTGTGTGTGTGAACAAAAGAGTGTTTTATTTGTGAATTGAGTATTTATGTGGAAATATTTGGCGCCGAATGGGTTAAAGTTGTTTATTTTCATTTTTGTTATTTATTAATTTATTTTGGTTTTTGTGGATTGTGGTGGCATTTTATTTTCTGCTTATCTGCATTTTACTATTTTGTTACGATGTATGTACATCCAAACACATATGGATATTTATCACATATAGATTATCCACTGTGTATTTAAGATTATTGTCACGTTTCATATTTTCGCTTTTACTTTCTTTTATAAGAATTTTGTGGATTTACATCTCACATTACAATTGTTGTTTCATGTATCATAGTACGATATTGTATCATTATATACATTTATATTTATTTAATTAACAAAAAAAAAGGTGAAATGAACAATAAGAAATTATATAAACAAACCAAACAGTCATAAATTTATGTAACCAAGATTATTAATAGCTTTTTTTTTTTTTTATACTTATAAAACAATCCTTCTATTTGGATGTAACGATCACGTTCTCGCGTATGTATTAAGAGGATGAGTAAGTTTATATCTAGGCTCCGATATCTGGCTAAAAGCCGGAATGAATCTACGCCAAATTAGATCCTTGACTTCTTCACACTTAGTCTGGAGAAAGATATATTTATAGTCGGTAGATAGAAGAAAACCTTTTGTGATAACCAGCTAATTCAAATGATCTGAAATGGTGAAGTTTCAGCTACAGGTGACCTTTGAAAGTATATTCAAGCAGTAAACTACCCTTTTGGGTCGATGTTTCTCATAATCTAATTATAGTTGACATGAGTTTCGTTCGCAAAATTGAATAATGCATTGAAGCTTTGGCTTTCTTGTTACAATTCCATTTAAAATGTCTCACTTTGATAAAGTTCCAGATTAAAAGATATTTTATTTCTTATAAATTAGCAAAGGTAACAAACAAATTCAACAAACAAACAGATAAATGAATACCTCTAAAATTTATCAAACTGAAATATTTATCAATAATAATATTCAATAAGAACGCAATAAATATATAAAAAGAGATTATATGTACACACACACACACACACACACACACACACACATATATATATATATATATATATATATATATTTAAACGGTAAATAGTATAATTTTTATTTTAAGTTTTCATTCAAAAACTACTGTTTTATTCAAACTAAAAATCACAAATACCATTATCTGAGAGCCGTGATCTCTTGTTTAAATAAAATAATAATAATAGTAACAATAATAATAATAGTAATAGCAATAATAAAACTTAAAAATTATTGCTACTTTTGTTTAAATACTAATACAACCAATATATGAAATAATAAATGCTGTGCAGTGGGAAATTTAAATTAACAAGATATCTGCGGCAGAAAGAAGAAAATGCAAATATGTGAACTGACACTTTTAAAATGAAAGTGTATAATTAAAAATATGCAAGCTAACCTAAATACATCATATTACTTTTTTAATTACACTTGTTACAAGTGAAGATTTATAATGAGATTAAATTAACTATGTAATACAAACAATTGTTTTTAATATTCCATTTAAAAGGTTTAAAATGTATCCTCAATAATAGAGTTTACCTTTTTTTTTTTTTTTAAACTTTTCTATACTAATTTTTTAAATCAAAGATTTAATATTCTTTAAGTCAAAGTATTTTATAGATGACAAAACTAAGAAATCTTTTATTTGTTATCTTGATTTTTTAAATATACGCACTATGCTTTAAAGATGGTTCTTAAATTTTATGAAATATTACATATTATGTTTTGGCTTCTATATGCTATACATTTAACACTAGTTTTTAATAAAACTTGTACAAATATATATATCTATATTTAATGAAGAATTTTAAGACTGGTGAATAATTTTTTCCAGACGATTGTCATTACTATTACAATCGTAAATCGAAAAAAATTTCTTTGATTCTTATCATGAAATGAAATGCAATTTTTTTCCCCTCATGATGCAGCCACTAGTTATAACCCCAGTTCCATTTTTCAATGTCAGAAGATAATCAGATTATCTACTAGATCAAGATGTTATGTCCCAGTCAGCCAATTGAAAAAGGCAGACGCAGCAGCAAAATAGCCCTAACGACACCATAACTTCCCATAAAAAGTTAAATTAAGTAAATAAATAAAACTTATGTCATTTAAATCATTTTTAGTTGTTGTCAATAAACCTACAAATCCAACTACGCCTTCGAGTCTGAGCTAGATTTTTTTTTTTTTTCCCCGTCTCTCTCTTCCCCCTTATTCGATGTACAATCATCAGATATTGGTGACTTATTAGGCATTCCACCCGGCAATGATTTAGGGGCCGATAACGGGCCGATCATAAATACGCGAGAACCCCAGATTAATTGGTTGGCAGTCGCTCGTATTTTGATGCCCGATCTGCAATAAATCCGTCGTTTCCTATCTGTAGCCTCCTATTGTTTATGCCGGCTGCATAACTAAGGATGACATAGGAATGCAAAAAAAAAGAAAAAAAAAGCATCGCAAAGCAGTTGGTTGATTATTGGTGTATTGCACGTGAACGGTGGCATTACAGAGAATTTGTTGATATGCGTGAGAAAGGATTTTAGGAATTGAGCAAATTAGATTCATCAAATATGCTGATGTTGTAAGCATTGGTATGCAGTTAATCATATCGACTTATTCAGAAAAAAAAAATATGCTGAATAAAAGAGTTGTTTTTTCTTCATTAAGAAACGCATAATTTCTTTCATTTTTATCGTTCACATTTATAGAACATTTATTATTTTTACTTCCCCCCTCCCCGTACAAAATTTCGTATCCAAATAGTTGAGCATTAATTGTTTTTAAATATTGAAAAAGCAAATTAAAATTGCTTAACGTGAAAATGTTTCTTTTTAAAATAACCGAAAAAAATATTCAAATAGCTCAATGCATATTATTTTATGCTTTAAATAGTTATATGGATTATAAAAAGTAGAAAAAATAAAAAAATGGTAGATAGAATTTCAATCCAATTTAATGTTTAATAGAAATTCTGCATTTCTTCCTTTTACGTCCCTCCTCTCTCAAAAAACATCCGAACATCTAATAAATAAAAATTATAAGCATGTTGATGGATTTGTACTTGATACATTATATAAAAAATACTCAAAAATAAACGATATATGAATCTCATCTTACTTATAAAAGTTTTATTGTTTTTAAACTATACAGCTATAATTAGTCAAGATAATTATGGATTACATGCATTACTTCGTAATTCAAATATTTAATCAAAATCGCAAACTATTAATTATTCCATGTAAAATAAAAATATTATTGTGTGCAAGTAATATTTTGCTTAATATATATATATATATATATATATATATATATATATATTTAGCTAAGTACTTAGCGATTTACTTATGATAACCAAACATAATATAAAACTAGTAAAGAGAAAGGGTTTGCAGAAAATGCAGTAAATATTAATCAAAGAAAACACATAAGTTTAATTGAATTAAGTAAATAATTTCATGAAATTAGGAAGCTACGTTTTTAACCTATGCAATTTTAATAACTAAATTACACACCATGAAATAATATTAACCAGACTTAACGATTTAGTCAACATTATAAAAAAAAACTACAATACATTTGTTCTTTAAAAACTAATTTTCGAGATTATTAAAATTGCTTTCGATTTCTAATTAAAACCCACTATCAACATAATATATTCAATTACACTGGAATAAAATTATTTCATGCTAATAATGAAATGGTGGTGTTATAATGACATGCTTTTTAAGTTACTCCAAACTCTAGGGAGATAAGTGATGTCAATTATATGTAAATTTTCTCTGCGGGGTCAGACAGTCTTAGTTTTCAAAGCTTGAGAAAATAACTTTTTTTTTTTTTTTTTTAATGTTTCAGGGAAAAGTAAGAGATTATTTTTGAATATTTCCTTACATTTTCTGCTTAGTTAAATACTAAATATGTAGATAATTTACATCTATTTTACAGGCTTACATTCTATAATTTTCAATACATATAGAACCAAGTGTAATAAATAAAAATAACATAGATTAATGATGAATTTTCAAAATCCTCATTCAATTTGAAAGTTTATAAATAGACTACATTGATGCAAACTTTTTCAACATTTAATTCGAATTTTTGTTTTAAATAAATAGCACAACAGACATAAATTAACATAGAAATTGTGAAAAACATAACAATTATTACATCAAAGCCTATTCCCTATGATCAAGGTAGCTTTGTGATAAATGATATTGTTTTCAATTGCTCAAAAATTTTTCGTAAGTATTTATGACACTTAAAATATAACAATATTTTTTTTTTTTTTTTAATACGTTAGCGCCCAGTGTCCTGATTTGAGGACAGCTAATAAAGTGGCACGTATATTTTTTGTGATTTCTCTGAATGATTTCTGCTTTTTAGTGACAGTTTATAGCGTCATTCTAAATGATCCCTAAAAGTTTTATGTGCCTACTATAAATTATTATTTCATAATTTGGATAGTCATTTTACGCTTTTTCATTCGTCGCACATATATTTGCTTTTTGCGCTGGTATACTAACTTAAGTCAAGTTGAATAATAATATATATTATAGTACTTTACTCTCGAGATTTTTGTCAACATATAATAGGAAATTAATCTGTTACCTCAAAGTTTTTCTATCTCGAAGTGTTCTCGCTAGAACATTAAACGTCAATAAGTGAGGATAGGCTTTAGTTCATAAACTGTTAGTTCAGTCCATTTATATAAAATGAAATTTTTCTGGTTATCAAAAAACCGTTGCCAATTTGCTATCTATCTATATATATATATAAAAAAAAAATAGCGCACAGATGTTACTAAAATCAAAATGCAGTAAAATTGTGCACTATCTGTTATAATCAGAAAATTGACCCTGATTGCAAAATGTCGAAATTTCTTTTATCATGTAATACCTGAGTTCTTTTGATTTTACTTTGAAAAGTTATTTCATAAAGCAAAAATCATAAATGATTTATAATTAATCAGGATATTGAATAGATTTCTAACCATGATATTGTTAGAACTTTAATTGTACAAAAAAAAAAAAAAAAAAAAAAAAATCATGAAATCAAAATAAGAACTACTTTATCACAAAATAAACACATTATATAAATAAAACATAAAATAATGCGCGAAACATTAATTAGGAAAGTTGAAATTGCCTGCTAAAGATGCCAATCCGGAAGTTCGTTTAAATTTATTTTAAAGCCTTCACGAAACGAAAATGATAGATATTTTGACACTAGTTATTTATCAAGATATTTCACTTGGAAATTAACTTTATCTTACTTCCCATCTTTAAATCGGATTGTTCTTTTAAGTATACATAAAATCACACGAAAAATGATAATAATAATGAAATAATTATAAGATAAAAAACTTTTTATAAACCATGTTTTTAAATTTTCTGTTGAATCATCAGCACTTTATCAATGCGTATGAAATTTTTAAAGTGATAATGACGTCAATTTTTGTGAGATGCATAATTTAACATTTTACATTTTTTTAAACGTTCATGTTTAATTAAATGTATCCATTTTTATGTCGAAAGAAAATAAACTCGTATTTTTTTTTTTTTTTTTTTTTTTTTTTTTTCAACAATTAAATTATAGCTAATATTTAAATGGCTATTTTTATAGCTATTAGGAGATTATTATTTTCATATTTTGATTAGTTAAAAGAAAACTAATGAAAAATTCTAAAATAGAGCTTCGAGGTATTGTGTTGTCACCGGGTTCTGGGCTATTTTGAAAATTTCAAATGTCTAGCTAGTAAGGAAGTTGGTTAAAAATCAATTGCAAGATTTGTACCGGGCAAACAAACAAGAATCGAAGTTAATAAAAACATGGTAAAAATAATCTATTCAATCACTGGCAGAATAATTTTAATTGACTGATAATTTTTTTAATTATATATATTTTTAGTTCATCCTGATTTCTACTTTTACGATGAGAATACTTATGTTTCTTCTTTTATGTCACAGTTTTTTTTTTTATGGTAATTAAAGAAAAAAAAAAAATCTTTAACATTAATTATTATCTTCAAAACACTTCTCAACTATTAAGAAGTCTCCCATTAATTTAACATTAAATAAACTATCACTTCATTAACTCAGCCAAATTTAAATATTGTTCTATTTATTAGTAGATCCCTCTTAATTCAATAATGAAACATATTCCATAAATTAATACATTTAGAATGACTGGCAACTTCTTTTCCAGCGACTAATACTTTTACATTAATTTGAATATTAAATAATTTGATAATACTATGAAACCCTTTAATATTAAGTCGGGGTCGATTACTCTATATTCTAATTATGGTATTGCCTATGCTATTAATGTTGGCAAAAAGCCATTTCTCTGGCAAGAAAGACATTCAGAAGAAATTTCCAAAGATTAATGAAAGAAACCATATGTTTAATCAAACCAATTATTATCTTAAAGGGTAACATAATATCAAAGAGTTAAAGTGAATTATAATTTATCTTTTCCCTTTTTAAAAAAAAAGTTTTGAAACTTGTTCCTTAATATTAACATATATAAATTCTTTTTCGTTAATCAAAATTTAATAAATTAATTAATTAGATTTTAAAAATCATAATATGTAAATTTATACGCTTTCATAATCAACTTAAACAGGGACGAATTTATGCTTTATATATATATATATATATATATATATATATATATATATATATATAAATAATTGTATGCTGAGTTTTATTTTATTGTTGGAATAATTTGTGGTAATAACTGTAACAGTTAAAATAAAATGCTCAATAATTTAAAGTTCTAAAGCATTATCTTTGTAAGTAGTCTGTGTATCAACAGTACAATTGCAACTGAAAAATTATTAATTTTATTATTTATTAGTTTTATTAATTTGGTTATTTTATTTATTTTTGAAGTAATATATACATACATATAAAACCGATGTATCAGTCAGTAACTCTAATAAACAAGTAATATAAAAGAAAATTTTTTAAAGTCAATTCCTACTTACAAACACTATCGAAAAAGTTTATTTTAATAATTTTGAATTAGGAAATAAGAAGCACGCGAGCGAAATGAAATAAAAGTAATTATAAAATTTAAAAAAAAAAAAAAAAAAAAAAAAAAAAAAACTTTTTGTATACCATGTTTTAAATTTTCTGATGAACCATAGAGCTCTTATCAATGTGCATAAAATTTTTAAATTGATAATGACGTCAATTTTTGTGAGATGCATAATTTAACTTTTTATAATTTTTTAATGTTCACTTTAATTAAATGTACTTATTTTTATGACGAAAGAAAATGAACTCGTAAATTTTTTTTGGCAACAACTAAATTATAGCTAATATTTTAATGGCATTTTAACACTATTAGGATGTTATTATTTTCATATTTTAATTAATTATAAGAAAAGTAATAAAAAATTCGAAAATCGGACTTCGAAGTATTGTGTTGTCACCGTATTCTGAGCAATCCTGAAAGTTTCAAATTTTTAGCTAGTCAGGAAGTTAGTTAAAAATCGATTGCGAGATTTGTACAAGATATATATAGGGAGAATGTGAACTAATAGTAGGAATTGAATAAATAAATAAATAAAATTAAAAAAATTGATTGATAAAGTTGTTGAGTATTTAAACAATATGTCGGCAGAAGACCATGTTTTAAACTTTTATTTATCAGTCTTCCTTGAATTGACTGTGAAATGGCTGCAAAAAGAAAAATACATTTTAATAGTTTGTGATAAATTGTTTTCGGATCTACAATATTCAATATATTTTACTCAGCAATGTCATATACATATTTTTTTAGAAAATAAAAAATAGATAATTACAATATTTAAACAATATGTCATCAGACGTAAAATGTTTAAACTCTTGATCGTTTGTCTTGTCTGAAATAGGCTCAGAAATGGCTGCAAAACGAACAGTAAAACTTCAAAAGTCTGTTACAGATTTTTTTTCAAGACACAATCTTTAGTTTCTTTGATTCAGCTATCTTAAATAGATATTATACAAAAACAGACAAAGATAATTATTTAAACAATATGTCGTAAAAACAAAATGCTTGAATTTTTGTTTGTCTGTATTCCCTGAAATAAACTACGAAATAGTCACAATATAAATAGTAAAATTTAAAAAAATGTTACATATTTTTTTTTTTTTTCCGGGGCGAAATCTTCAGTGATTCTACTACCTCAAATAGGTATTTCAGAAAATCGGAAAACGATAATTATTTAAATTATATGTAGTTAAAAAAAAAAAAAAAAAAAAAAAAAAAAAGATGTTACTTTGAACTTTTATTTATCTGTATTGCCTGAAATAATCTCAGAAAAGTCTGCCATAGTTTCGGATCACAATTTCCAGATTATTTTATTAAGATCGTTAAAAAAATTTAAAATTTTTATACTGAATATTTTTTTTTATTTCAGTTTATATAATATTTACATAAAACAAAATAAGTTTAATTTTCAATGTGTATTTATTTAAATTTAAGAATTAATATTTGTTTTTATGTTAAATGTTTGATATATTAGTCTATTTTGGTGTGTGTGATTCTTACTCAATTACAGCATTCATATTTTTCTGGACAGTGTTAAATTTATACATCTATCAGTGGGAAACTGATTTTCTTTTGTAATTTTAAATTACAAAAATTTTCAAAAGTTTTGATTGTTTATCTTTATTTCAATTTTTGCCATTTTGCTATTTATTTGCACATTTTCTTATGATGGCAGAAAAGAAGAAAAATTTTAGGTTCTGAAACCTGTTACTTTAAAAAAAATAATGTATCAATTTTAAGTTGATATATATATATATATATATTCAAAAAAGGATTTTTAGGACTTTCGTAATCCGTTTATCACCGTTTCTTCTGGCAAGGTGCCCAGCCCAACTTCACTTTAACTTCTGTACTCGACAAACGACACCCGTAACTTTGATTTGCTCCCTAATCTATGTGTTTATCTTTCTGTCTCTTAGGGTATATCCTAACATGCCATTCCATGTCGTTGGAGAAATGAGAGTCAAGTTTAGAGGAGCAGAAGGAAGAATAATTGTATAAAACAGGGCAGATTGGAATCACCTAGGAGAGGTCTTCATCCTGCAGTGGATTGATAAAGGCTCAAATATCCACTGATGAGAAGACAAAACATGCTGTTCCGGCACATTTATATTTTGATTTATATCCTTTGAATTGGTTTAATATTTCTTTTATATTTTTTATCCTGCTATCTTCGTACACCCTTAACATTTGAAAAGTTTATAGTTTTATATTTTTTTAGCCTTAGTACAGCATACGAGTTTAAATTTCTTACATAACAATTTAAATGCATTTCAATGCATTATTAGTAGTAGTACGTGCTATGGAAATCCATATTAATAAGTATATAATTAAAAAGTTTTCATATATATAAATCACTTAAAATATATAAACATTTAAATGCAAATAACAAATAACAAATATCAATGTGAAAACAAAAATATCTAATAATGTATCGTCTGTGATATTTTTAAATGTCATTTTGTTTATAGTTCTGCTTATATATAGAGTTTACCGTATGGTAAATATATAAAATGTATACTAATCAATACCTGTTTTCAACACCATAATAGATACAACGTGACCGTGACCACATATGCAAATAACTAGCCAATTACTAAAATATGTTAAGCTAACAGAATATATGACAACAGTCACACCCACTAGCAGTTATAAAATCACAGTCAAACATCCATATGAATATAAGACAGCATTGGAAAAGGCTTTAAACTTGTTTGAGGAAGTAATAATAGTTTTTCAACATCAAGATAATAAATTTTGCTATTAGCCAATATAATAGCGCTTGTTTTTACGAACACACACTTTTATGTTTGAAATAAATTAAACTCAGGCCGTAGAGATCTTTGCTATCTTTGTTACACATGCAAAAGAGGGTTACGACCTGGACCTTTGCGTAACCTGGCAGTTGATGAAAGTTGAACTATCCTCCTTTGAATATTTCTTTTACTTGCAATTCGACCTGAATAGGAAGTGAGTTTAAACATAGATATAAAAATCATTCAATAGACGTGTTACTAAGTAGCATATTTAAGAATTTAGTTATAATGAAATTGAATAGCGTAAGTATATCATATGGCATAATATAATTCAGTCTCAGTGAATATCAGGAGGAAAAAAAAAAAAAAAAAAAGTCATTTTATAAAACAAATTAAGACTTAAAAAAAAAAAAAAAATTGTTGTGAAACAAAATGATACATACCCATTAATTTACAAAAGATAATTACAAACGTGAACGTCCAAATTTTTTTAATTGCATTATGAATTAATATTAATAAAATATTCTAAAAAAAATAAATAAATAAATAAATAAATAACTCGAGCCACATGTCTTAAGCCGTGGTGGCCTTGTTAGAAAAACAAATGTGGTGAAATTTGTAAATTACTCTTCACTTTCAAATTGTTAAAATTTGTTTCTCGTCCTCTTTTTTTTTTTTAATATCCTACACTGATTTAAAGGGCTAAAATTTTTAATTTACTAGTGGATTTTTAAAAGTTAGACTTAGTTTTTCTTATAAATGCATGACATTTTACGACAAAATGGATCACATACCATCACAAAATCTCAAACAATTGTTGGTGTTGGGCTTAAGGCCAATAGACTAAACATGGGTCCTAGGCCTGGATAGAATGCCCTCAGAGAGCATCATTTTAAGAGGTCCTAGCCCGCATATACGTGCGATTCGGAGAATACCATTCCAAATGGCTAGGTCGATGACAGCCACTTGGAATCGAATCCTTCCATCTACCTTCTTAGATTTAGTTTAAAATGTAAGATAACTGGTACTCTATTTAAAAATTTCTGAAGTATTTATTTTAGTTAAAAATTATTATAGAAACAGTTTTATTTGACATTTATTACTGTGGGAGGGGACTGCTGATCAATTTAACTCATTTTTTGATAAAAAAAATTAAGGTTATTAAATTAAAAAATAAAATAAAATAAATTATGCAGATAAATTTGACCAGATTATTCTTTGAAACGTATTTGACTAATTTTCGGTGTTTTTGTATGTATTAAGTATAAATTTTATACACACCACATTATATATTTAAATTTAAAACAGTACGAAAAACGTATGACACAACTTCAAATGTACTTATAGCTCTAATATATCGGAAACTTTTTGTGTTGCTCTTTAAACATAATAAATATTTTTCATATCTTAAACTATATAAAACATGCTTTTTAACATATAAAAAAATTACGGCAATTTAATTGTATTTAGTGCAATCGAAAGAGGTTAAAATATATTAACAGGAAATTTTCCTCATAGACATAATGCATTAGAATTGTTTTGTATGCCCGTGTACACGAACTGCTTGTCCTATCTCAATACAATATTAAATGTAATATTCCGATATGGCATAACATATCGATATGGCATATATTCCGATATGGCATGAAATATCGAAAATACCGAGTTCTAACATTCCACTGATATCTCTTTTTTCTGTTTATGCCAACACAACAGACTAACATAAAGGCACACATAGACACATACACATACAGGCAGAAAGAGAGTGTCAAACACACACAAACGAACCGCTAAAAACTGGTTTTGGGATTTAGGGCACCTCAAAATGTGTAATTATAGTAAAAACTCGGCTTCAAGTAGAGAAGAGTGTCTTTTTACTTTCCATTATACAGCTACGCACTGGGCAACTAACGACTGTCGGGGACCTTGGCTGGGGGAGGGGGGGTCTGAAACCACGGCATCACAATTTTAATTCTCTAGGGAGGGGATGGCTACACCGCTTCGGTAACACCCAGGGATATTGTTTTACTCAGTTTTGAAACTTTGATCAAATAACAATATTTTCTTTGACATATATAGACAAGAAAAAATAATATTGAATTTAATTAATCAATTGTATCTTTAAAATGTAAAACAATTCCCGTTTCTAACCACAGAATCCTCGATACGTAAAATAAGCCATCAAAATTCAAAACATTACGAAACATTTTCTATTTGATGACGATCCCCGATACTCAAGCATTCGATATATGTACTTCTGCTTCACTCCGCAAGAGTAATGAAAAAGCAAGATTTATGCCAATCAGATAAACTTTCGAATGTAGCCAGTGAGGCTCATTTCTTTTCCGAAGGCCTTTTTGCGGAAGTTAAACATCTTAGAAGACTATTTTTTTCTTATTTTTTTCCATGATCATTCAAATGCCAGAGGGCTCGGTTTTAAGCCATTTCAATGCCTATCGGACACACGGGGGGAAACAACATAGGGGATAAAAAAAAAATCTTGACGCGTCGCCGTATGCTAAATTATTTTCCATCTTTGGTACTGAATGTTAAGTTATGGAAAAGAAATAGAAGGGAAAAAAATATAAACGAAAAGAAATCGACTCGACGTGTTTAGGCTGTATATTGCTTCCCGTAACGAGCGACTTAAGACAACATTGCGCCACCAATGTCCTTATTATGGCAATATTAAATAACTTGTTTGACAGTCAAGATACTTGATGTGGTCTTTAAAGAGTAGCAAACGTGGAGAGAATTGTTGAAAAACTGAAACTCTTTTTTTTTTTTTTTTTCGGTTGGCGATATGGTAAGTTAATAAACAGTTACTTTTTCTTCAGGTACACTGTAATAATCAAAGAGAAAGTTTCATAATGAAATTTCGAGAATCAGAATCGTATGAAGAAAAGAGAAAAAAGAGAAAAAGACAATTTAAACCAATAAAAAGAGTAGAAAATTATTTGCAGCTGAGTTATTTATATATACATATAAAAATATACAATATATACATGCAAAAAAATCCAGACGTAATTAACATATACAAACAAAAAAAAAAAAATCCAGAAGAGCTTTATTAGCATAATAATGAAAAATACATAAGTTTCAGGAAAATAAGATTCATTTGGATTATAATCCGATTGTATGTATGTCCTGCTATCTTCTTACAAACCATTGAACGCTGAAAAATGCGAAATGTATCAAAAGAAACGAAATAACGCAAAAATTCCGAGATGACTTTTTATATTAAATATTCCAATTTAAACCAAATTTATTTCAAATGTTAAAAGATATCAACTTAAAACCTAAAGTGAGTTCAAGATATGCAGCACAACATACTGCTAAAAAATACCTGCCTACTGCCAACAACCTAAAGCGGTTGGGCGGCAAAATATACCCAGCAGTAATGGAATCGATAAGGGAAATTATATGTAATCGCCAAATACATGGTTTTGAGCGATTTCAATAGATTTATTTATGTTTCTTTTAAGTTTTTATTGAATAAGTGATTAGTAATTTAATATTTTTCAAAATCCATTTAAATATAGTGACCGGAAATACAGGAAAAGCCTGTCAGTCAGTATTAAATTTTCATGACAAAACAGTAAACTATTTCCAAGTTTAAAATGATAAGTGTTGTATAAATAACACATCAAAAAATAGAATCGTTTTGTTATGGCAGAATTACATTATGAAACTTGATAGAAATTTTACTTAACAAAATGGAGCAATAAAAAAATAATATGTTGTTCAACTTTAAAGTAATTTTGGTTTTCAACAAAATATAAAGTTTGAAATTGAAAATTATATTATATTTTACCAATGAACTTAATATAATTTTTCTTATGAATTCTTCTTTAAATATGTCATGACTCTCAATATTATGTAATTCTAAAGTTTCAAAATCTTGTGTGTTACTTTTACACTACCCTACCTACAAAAATTTTGTAACTTTCTCGCCATTAATTTTAATTAAAAAAAAAAAAAAAAATCCCTCTTGTTTCCTTTCTAATATTTATATATTTCTTGTATAAATATAAAAATTATATAATTTATTTTCGCACTTTGATGTATGAATTATTCGTTTATAGATATCATTGCAGTTAATTCTTTAATTATACCGAGAATTACCCGTTAAATAAAGAACAACAATTACATAACCGCAGAGTGGCGTTTTTAGAATTATCACTTAATCTAGCAAATACAGTCAGAGGGGGTGACTTATTTTGTTGAAGATCAGTCATGACGTGGAAGATAAATACCTGAGCAGTCATCTGCGAAAGTCGAAACACAAAGGGAACATCGAGAGGGGAAGATTTACCTCATGAAGACCCTTAGAACAATATATTCCGGGATCTCTTGCAGGAATTAACTTTTGCAAAGATAATTATCCGACATGATAAATGAGGCACATTTGCCTCTTCATCCAACTGTCATTGACCGCCCGTGATTACAACAGAACAATTTTAATAAATCCCATATGCTCATGTTAAGATATTTCAAAATTTCGAGAAGGAAAAGATTTTCATTAGAGTGTATGATTTTGAGCATGAAAAGTTGCATGCAATCGTGACAGTTATCAGAATCTCACATTGAATTTAAGTCAAAGGCAAGACATTCATCATTTTCTGAACTCAAATGTTTGGAAATTTATATAAACAGTCAGTAATGTGTGAAATTTAGAAAGCTTTTGATTTTTTGAGAAGCATACATGATTTTCTCATTTAAAATGGTCTAAAGTTCTTACCGTTCGAATTTAGTTGGTAAATTGTACACATATTATTTTTTTTTCTGTATTTATTTAACCAAATTAGAATCGCTTTTTCGCTGTCCATAATTTTAAACGGGGCCGCGGTAGCCCAGTCGGTAGAGCGCCGGCCTCGTAATTGGAAGATTGCGGGTTCGGTACTCGAGCCGGCCAAAGACCGTCGTGTACACTAATGGTGGCTGGTGCACGTAAAATCTGTCGTGGCCGCAATGTCCTCCATGTTCCCATAAAAAATTATACCTCTGGGGGTCACCGAAGCGGGAGAGCCATCCCTTCCGTGGAGGATCAAAATTGTGATGGCATGTCTCCGGACCACCTCTAGGGGTGTGTCCCAGACCGTCGCCAATTGCCCATCTGCGCAGCACTAGTGCGACGTAAAACCCAACCAACCAACCAACCATAATTTTAAACAGTTTTAATCATTTATGTGTAGGAGTATGGTCTCAAATTTTAGAGTTAACGACGCTATAAGTACTGACATCATCAAATTAATCCGCTAAAATACTGAAACAAAACACAGTTTATAAAAATTGAGAGTACATGTGAACCATAAAGCACTTAAAAGCGAACGTGATTTTTTTTCTTTTGCTTTACAGAAAAAACAATTACGTAGTTTTACCTACTATCCCACTTTTATGCGTAGCGTAATATTATCCGTCTTTGCTCAACAAAGAAAATTTTAATTTATTTTTCTTATATATATATAAGTTTTTAAAACGATTGAAACAATTTATTGTAACACTTACGTATATATATAATCATTAATTTATTATTATTTTTTTATACCTTTAATTTCAAAATATTTTTTTAAATAACGAAATAAACTGACTATTAATTTATAAGAATTAAGTAAAATAATAATAATAATAATAATGAGTCCAAATAATGAAAAATTCGAAAATTAGAATGTTGTTAAAATCAAATTCAAATCATCAGAGTCCTTTAACGTCAGTGAATTTTAATTGGGCTTCATGGTTGTTCGCCGAAAACTTTCTATTATTAAAAAAATATCTATATATTATTTATATATCTACACAATTAACACGTTACAATAAAGGTAAAAATTGTCAATTATTTCGGTCTGTCTGTCGGTCTATCAGTCCGTTTCTTTGCTTTCAAACTTCCGTAGTTATTCTTGAAATGTATTGAAAATTATAAAGGTTTTTTAAATTCAATTTGACATGTTTACTATTGGAAATTTTATAAACAGCAAGATTTGTTTGTATACAGGAACGCTGACGGTGTCTTTGGTGTTTTGGGGGTTTTGTTTGTTAATTTGGTTTAAGTCGTCACTTGATTTTCTTTTTCTTTTTCTCTTTCTTTCTTTCTTTTTTTTTTTTTTTTTTTTTTTCATACTTTACTAAAACTGATGTTATGCAGTTTTTTCCTCATTAAGTATGTAAATATGTGTTTAAATATTTTACGTTTCTTTTTCTTTTTCATCTTTTTCATTTAAAATTTGTTTTACTTTGTTTTTTAATTTGGTTTGATACATTTCTTGATTTCTTTTTAATTTTTACATTATAGTAATTTTATATAAACATAAAGTTAAAAACAAAATGCATGCAAGAAATCCAGAGGCCGGGAAAAAAATAATTATCAAAACATGTTTTCCGACAAAGTATTTTTGAACTAAATTTTAAAATATAAATGACGCAAATTTGCAACCATAAACACTAACAAATAAGCAGACTTTCATAAGACATTTTTTTTTTTTTTTTCAGATTTAAGAATTGCTTCAACACATAAATCAGTTCTGAAATCCATCAATGCTGTAGAAAGATTACAGAACTTTTTCATAATTCTCATAAGAGAGTAAAATTCCAAACTTTAACCTTTGGTAAATTTATTTTTGATCTCAAAAGGGGAAGATTACAAAAACGACCGGAGGCGATGTACGATATAGGTGTATATCGCGTACGAACATGAGAGATTTGGAAAAAAAATTTATTTATTTCCCCTAGACAATTGCAGAATTGATCGTTCTCTTTTACAGGTGATTTACGAAAAGTGTGATTGATGAACTCACTTTGAGGCAGTTAAGAAAAGATGCAAATGTCACGTTCGTTCCATCATGCTGTTTGAATCTTGCATATTCTACACTATAAAAAATTGACCTAAATAATTTAAAGAAAAGGGTCAAAATTTGCTCAAAAACGATGAACTGTAATCCAATTACGCTTTCACTGAAATGATCATTTGTAGCTCGTAATTTAAATTCCCTTAGTTATTTGATAGTTGAGTTGATAGCCTGTCCATTTTATTTTTTAAAAATTTCTTTTTTCTTTTAATATGAGTATATATATTTATACATATATACATACACTCCTTCTCATATTTATAAGGACACTTTATGTTTTGAAATAACTAATGTAAAAATAATTGTGAACAAGATTATATTAAGTGCACTTAATATATCTAGTATTCTAAAAACCAAAACTGCTATAATTTTTTTAATATGAAACAAAAATAATAAAAAATAGTGAAAAATATTTTTTCTCCACGTTTTTAGATGTTCATAATTATAGGGACAATCAAGAATTTTTCGTTTTATTTAACTTACTAGTGGATAAATTACAGCTGACATACGAATTTGTTAACTACTGGGCTAGATTAATTCATATATAAGTCTTCAATTTTTCTTGGACGGGCATTACTGATAATTCCTTGAAAAAAAGAACGTTCATGTAGTGAAGTATGATAAATGTGTTTTTTAAGTGGAAGGATAATTTCAATCCGCCGAATTTCTAATGAAATTCGAAGATCTAAAATTGCTGAAGGAAATATTATCAAACGTTGAACTGCTGGTTCAATAGGAGAGAGATCTGATGCAAAATCAGAGTCGTTGTACAGAGATCGAAGACTCATAATTCCTCTTACTGTTCTACTCATAATGACTGCTGCTGAATTTGCTCGTAATTTTTAACGAAAGGTTGGAGTCCACATTTATGCATGTTTAAAATAATTAGTAATATGTTAAAATGAATAAAAAACCTGTAATAATCAATAAGCATTTAATGGAGGAAAGAACGTCTGTGTTAAAGTTGAATAAAGATAATACTAAATGGTAAAATGTTGCATTTTCGGATGAAAAACATTTTATTCTTGATTAACCAAATGGTTTTAACAGTTACTGGCACGATCTGAAGATAGCGAAAGACATAGCAGATTTTTTAAAGGCAGATATGAATCGGGCATTTTAAAGGTGAATCTATGGTACTCCGGGGAGCTGTTTCTACTGAAGGCAAAATAAATTTAGTAATTTTTTCTAGTATTATGAACATCAAGAGAATATCCGCAAATTTTTAACGTGGAATTCTCAGATTTTTGTTAGATTTTAGGGGGTAATAATATTTTTTTCAACAAGAGTTACATTTTTGCTCTACTTCTAGAGCAATAGGAAATAGTTTGAAGAAAGAAACTTTTGTATTATTGCGTTTCCGGTGGCCTAAAAATTGAAAAAATCTTAACTTATCATATTAGAAAAGTGCGTGCAAGTGGAAAGCAATTTTAAATAGTTTAAATGTATTCAGTTTATCATCTATGCTGTATGAAATGGTATTGAAACTCAATATTGGTTAATTATTTGTTTTCTCTGTCATTAAGTTTAATGGTCTTTTTTTATTATCGTTCATGTCGGAGTAAGTATTTTAAGTTATTATTGTATCTTATTGGTTCTTAATCTAAATTGCAACATTTTGTGACAGTCTTTCCTCTAAGTTAAATTCAGTTCTATATTTTTGTGTGTTGTTATTGTTTTAGTTCTATTAATTGCTAAATTTTAAGATTAAATTTTATTACGTTATCTACCATTTATATATATATACCAGAGTGAATGTCTGACTGTTTCACCTTAAAAAGAGACCCCATAAAATATTAATTAGAAGAATAACTGAAAAACAATTACTAAGATTCGAGCTGTCCTTATAATTGTGAACACCTGAAAAATCATCTTTTAGACCTTTTTTAAAGTTTTTTAAGATAGAAAAACGATAAAACTTTTTAAATATAGTCTATTAATGAAATTCAAATTAATAAAAAATATATTTGTTTAAATATATTTTTCGTATTTTTACTTATGGCAAACATCTAAAAGTAAAAATTTATACTCCTCTATTAATATTTCGATGGTGATTAGTAGCGTTAGTAAATCTAATATTACAGGTTTCCGCTTTCTTTCATTCTTTTCTCTCTCTTATTTTTCCTTTTCCCAACTGAATGAGTCTAATTTATTTAATGAAAAATTGTATTTATAAATCAACCTGATTGCTTCTTTTGTTTATTATTATTTATTAGGACGGTGGACCATTAGTCTCAATCTACGGATTTTTACGATACCAGTTTTACGATCGTTGGACATTTATCGAAATCGAAAATTGATCGAAAATATAATTGAATAATTTGAAAGCGATGTTATGATTCGAAAAAAGAAGAAAAAAACTAATAGTCCTCCGTACTAAACTAAATTCTGCTGAAGGGGAATGGGGGGGGGGAGAAAATTATTAATAAACAGTGCCAAAAAAGTTTTTTTTTTTTTTTTTTTTTTTTTTTTCCATAATTTCGAAGGAAATAAAATTAGAAATTCTAACTTCTAAACTTTTAATTTATAACTGTTCCCAAAACAATTTACGAGTTAATTTATTTTTTAAAATATAATAAAATATATTTCCCGCGAATGATAATATAAAAAAAGTTTTTGGAAAAAAAAAAAAAAAAAAAAAAAACTTTTTTTATACTGTCCATTTTGAAAGTGATTATTATTAATTTTCTTTTCTTTTCTTTTCTGAGAAAAGAAAGAAAAAGAAAATAACTAATAGTCTTCCGTGTAGTGTACTAAAATAAATACTGCTTTTGCCAGAATTTCATCGAAATCGCTTTTTCTGCTGCTTTCTTTTCTTAGAAAGAAAAGGAAAAGAAAAAAAAAAAAAGAATAAAGAAAATTAATAATAAATAAAATTAGAAATTCTATCTTCTAAACTTTTAAATTATTTATTATCATTTTACTTTGATTTTTTAAATTTCTGTAAATGTATGTAAAAGTATATACAGTTTATTAAAACGCAGATTACCCGTAACGTATACCTTGATACAACACAGATTGTGGGAAGTTTATCACACGGATTGTCTTTTAATTCCCTCCTCCACCTTTTGAATTGTTTTGAGCATCAGTATTTTTGAAGATGCTACATTTATAAGAAATAAATTAAAACAGTAATAATAATAAGAAAAAGAAGAAATTTTTTTTTAGCTTATAATAATAATTATAAGATAAAATAATAATAATAATAATAATAATAAACTTTTTATATACATGTTTTTAAATTTTCTGTTGAATCATAGCTATAGTACTTTACTACATTAGTACTTTATCAATGTGTATAAAATTTTTAAAGTGATAATGACGTCAGTTTTTGTGATATGCATAATTTAACTTTTTCAAATTTTTCAACCTTCACGTTTAATTAAATATATATATAATGAACTCGTAATTTTTTTTATTATTATTATTATCATTTTTAATCCTTTCAGAGAAGCATATATTAGCATCATGAACTACATTAGCACTTTATGAATGTGTAGAAAATTTTTAAAGTTATAACGATATCAATTTTTGTGAAATGCCTAATTTAATTTTTTTATAATTTTTTTATGTTCACGATTAATTAAATGGAGTTATTTTTATGTCGAAAGAAAATGAACTCGTAATTTTCTTTTGGCAACAATTAAATTATAGCTAATATTTTAATGGCTATTTTTAAAGTTATTAGGAGGTTATTATTTTTATATCTTAATTAATTAAAAGAAAACTAAACAAAAATTTGAAAATCGGTCTTTCAAGTATTGTGTTGTCATCGGGTTATGAGCTATTCAGAAAGTTTCAAATGTCTAGTTAGGGAAGTTAGTAAAAAATCGATTGAAAGATCTGTATTGCACAAACAAACAAACAAGGATCGAAGTTAATACAAACATGGTAAAATGTGCAAGTTGAGGCTAATTTGTGTTTTATGCTAATTAAGGGATTAATTTCTATTCAACAATAAAATGTTTGTTTTCACGTATCAATAATATATATATATATATATATATATATATATATATATAACTGGATTTTTATGGTGTTGTTTTTTAAGAATTGAACTTATTTATTTGTCTTAATGATTAATTTAATTATACTATTTTACTATTGTTATGGTTTTACATAGTATAAATCATTTTCGCGGTTATTCCCAAATTATTATCAAATTTTTTTACGCTGCAAAAAATAAAGTAAAATAAAACAAAATGTAAAATTTAAAACATATTTTATTGCTAAATATATATATATATTTATATATGTATTTCATATTATTTCTTTATCTATTTTTTTTTCTTTGTTATTGTTGTTATGTTTAATTTATTTTCTACGAAAATTCAATCTCCCTACTTGGAAACTGTATTTAGTATGGTTCTATTTTTAAATAGGCAAAGAGATAATAATTTGTCTTAAATTAAATGGTCTAAAAATTTCTCTTCTAACAATCAACTTAAACCATTGAAAGGAACCCCCATTAGGGAATCCTTTCATCCCAATCTCCAGCGTTTCCATTTCTCTAACGAAAATTTTTGGCAATGCATTAATTACGAAGTCCGCATATTTTCTCAATTTTCCTCTAACTTATACCTACGGATGCACGTGTCTCTTTATGTGGCACGTTTCTCTTAACCAATAAAAGTTTCTCCTGCACAAAAGTTTTCGTGCAGCCAAAATCATTTGAAAACTTCTAACGCCTTTTGTCGATTGTCTCAGTATATGGCACATGGCACAAGACAAACTGTTCACTGAAATATTCAGAGACAGGAAGAATATTAAAGGAAAAGATTCATTTATTTGCGGCGACCGGACAGGGCGGAAAGCCTGGCGATAATCCACCCGATCCATCGTGCTGGCATAGCATTCATCACCCCTTTTGCCCTGCTTTGACTGCCGAACAGACTGACTCTTTCGCATCTCTCAGATCCCGCGGGGAAATCCGAAGGAATACAATGGATGAGACGCAGCATCATTTTTATCTATACTTGGCTGTGTTATCGCCTTTTTGGCGAAGATAAATTATCTAAACAATTTTTCAGGGAAAATAAAAATTGTTTTAACTTAAAAGCAATTTATTTATTTATTTATTTATTTTTATAACTTAAAAAAAAAAAAAAAAAAAAAAAATCCATTTTATTCTGAAACAGTTTTGTTTTCCTCAACTGGTGTAACAATATCCAAATCTTAGTTGCCTTTAAAACAATTATTAGAAATTGTGTGCACATTTTTTTTTTTTTTTTTTTAAATCTCTTTTCCTGCTTATTTCTTTTGTTAAGAAATAAAATAAAATAAATATTTCTAGTGCGAATAAAGAAATTTGTTGCAAGGTGTTCAAAAGACTTTAGTATAAATTGCATAAGAATATTACATATGTATGAAGAGAGGTATTCATTAAATTTATCTAGATATGAAACTCAATGAGATGGATTTATACTTACTTATTGTTATTATTATTATTATTATTATTATTATTATTATTCAATTAAAAAAAAAAACAGAAATAAGTATGTTGATTTTTAAATTATTTTGTTAAAAAATTTAAATAGACTATATTTAGTGTATATATAGCATATATATTCTATTTATAATCTATTTAATTTAATATATATACATATATATATATATGTGTATATCAGTTATTTTTTAAGTGAGAACTTCTGCAATTAATGAAAAACAATAAATTAATAAAATGTTAATCATACTTTTAAAACAACAAAATAGTAGTTTAAAAAAAGGTAATTTGAAATACTTACAAAATAAATAAGTAAATAAAATAACTCAATTTTATAATTACAGCTATTAGTATAAAGTAAGGGGGGGAAATGTTTCAAGAACCTAAATCAAAAATCTGTATCAAGATATTTCTTTCACTTTAATGAAATAAGTAATTAAAAATTAAAAAATAAATAATTTAAAAAATATATTTATGTATAATTTGTAATGTGGTATAAGTACGCAATGTAAACTTGAAGATACGTATGATTTTATTTGTGGTTGATGAAATTAAAAGGAGAAAAGTCTGCAGATATTAAAAAACTTATTTTGAGAATATTATTAAGTAACAATATCAAGTTATTTTCTAAACAAAAAAATTAGGTGCTTATTTTCAATATGATGTTTTATTTTATTTTAATATATATTTTATGACGACAGCTAAAGCTAACATGAGCAATTTAAATGATTATAAACACTAGATAATTGTTTAGGCAGAGGTAATAACACATGTAAAGATATTTCATAGGAGAAAAAAATAACACAAATTATATACACAAAAGAATGAAAACTTTTTTTTCCCCTTTACTTGCTTTATCTTTAAACAAGTTTATAGGTATTATTTTTGAGGACAAAAAAAAAAAAAAAAAAAAACTCATCGTTTAGTGGCAATGAATAAATTTGAAGTGCAGATTTACCCGCGTAAATATGTATACAGTAGAACCTCGATCCTTCGTTTTTCACGTGGTGCGTAAAAAATAAAAATAAAAAGAGGTGAAAGCGGGAAAACGACGAATGCAAAATATGAAAAAAAAAAATTTATATGGAATAATACACACAATGTATACAGTATACTATTAATAAAAAATAATTTATTACTTTCCAATCTGTCAAAGAAATAAACCAATTTTGTAGAACATTAAGTAAAATTTATTTTTAAAAATCAAAAATTTTATATTGGGTTTTTCGTTTTTTTTTTTTTTTTCTTTTTTCTTTTTTCTTTTTTTTTTTTTTTATTAATTATTTCCAGGAATATTAAGGAATATTTCCAGATTTACAACATTTTTCTGGTTCTTTTCTGTATAATTTTCTGTGCTTATATAAAAGTTCGTGCATTTGTAATTGCCATAATTGAGTCATCGGCGTAAAAATTATTCTCTGTTTCTTCACCATTATTTTCATTTTTTGAAATCACACCTTTTTTCTATGCTTTAGGATACCGCATGTCGCAATGTCTTGATGAAACCGCATTTCTTCAAACAATTTTCTGGATTACTAAAGAGGTTACTTCCTACCATGCTAAAATTACAAAATGGATAGATGGTCCGGAGACATGACATCACAATTTTGATCCTCCATGGAAATAGGGAAAAAGATTATTTTAGGATGAAAGAAGTAATTTCAGTTTGTATGCTATATGGAACCGCTTGACCTTTAGCAGAAAATTTTTACTAGGTCAGGAAAAATATCTACAACGATGAATGCGAGAAAACGACTTTTTGAAGCACGATACATGCGGGTTTCGTTAACATAATTTAAATACAATTTCTGCAGGGACCATAGAAATAAAACGATTAATGGGGGAACGATAGATCGGGGTTTCACTATATATATATTGGAAATAGTGGTACGAAAATAATATAAAAACAGTTTCCTATAAAAGCCTTGCATATGTTGTACCCATTTTAGTTTTCTATCATACTGTAGGTATAGGGAACTTAGGTATTCGTGAAAACTTTCTACCTCGGTTTTTTGACGCTTTTACCCGTTTACCCGTTTTACCCGAAGTGTACGAAATCTTACAATCACAAAATCGACGGAGTGTCCGTTCTGAAAGTTACTTAGTTCCTTAGTTCATCAGTGAGATAACTTGTTAGTATTGTTAGTCTTGTAGATACATTATCTAAAGAAATAACACCTTAAAGAAGTCGGATTATTCGTCAAAATTGCAAGAACCCCATTTCTTTTCAATATTTTAGTTTGGAAACTTCCTATGTTATTGAAAATTTACGACTTTCTTAACATGGAAGACTATGGGAAAAATTTCTATAAACGTGTATTATGTGGATTTTATTCATTTCAAAAAAATATTGGACGGGCTTTAAAATATCATTTATAGTACTGTCATTAACATCAGTAACTACGAACATTCTACTATGAAAACTTCATTCGAAATTTACCCTTTTTTACATAATCTTGGGAAAAACAGGGTAACATTTCGTATAAGGCATAAACGAGTGTTCTAAGGATAATTTTCATCGTAATTCTGTCGGACAGGTTTCAAAACATATCATTTATCATACTAGCATGAACATCATAGACTATGGACATTTTACTTAAAAAACTTCGTAAGTTATTCAAAATTTACAATCTTAAAATGACAAAATAAGGCAATATTTCACCTGAACTTGCATAATACACTGTTAAAAATTTCAACAGAAAACTCTGTGTAATCTATTATCTTAAGTCTTACGTAAAATTACAGAGAAAAATAAACGGAGATGTTAAAAAACTTATTTTATACATTCATTTTAATAACTAATATTAATTTAATTAATTATTAGTGAGAACATATTTCGGACTTGGAATGCTTTTTCTAAAGTAGAAACAGTAATTTTTAATTTTAATTAAAAAATTAAATAATGAAATTACGTAAAAGTACAGAATAAAAGTTGAGATTCTCGATTATCCACTTTTAACTAAGAAATACTGAAAATTTACAGAGATTCTGGATAAATATTTACATTAAATTTACAGAAATTTTTAACAGTGTAGAGATTATTGCATTGGAAATACTATATAGTTGCAGGAAAACTGAAATATCAAACTCATTCTAATAAAATTAAACAATAAACTATGATAAGGTAAATGCGTGAAGGGTAACATAATTAGTGAGGCAGTTCGGTATGCGATCGCGCCAAGTGATTACCAGAATGATTTATCTTGACATGAATATAATAATATGCCTTGTAGAGGAAATTTATGAAAAAAAAATATGCGATGGGAAATTGAGTAGAGTCTATCTATGCCAATTAATTTTAACAACTTCTTAGATAACTTATATATATATTATGCAAACATTTTTTAATAGATACATGATAATATCAGCAACACACACATAAAAGTTAATGTAATTCAATTTAAATGTAGGCACATATTTCTTGAAATTCATTTACAATCACCGCTATATTTAGTAGCGGTAACTATAAATGAATCAATATATGTGCCTACATTTAAATTGAACTACGATAACTTTTATGTGTGTGTTGTTGGTATTATCATGTATCTATTAATTGCTAAATTTTATAACGTTATTAAATTCTTCACTTTATATTTACAATTAAATTCAATATGATGCTTATGCGCAAATATTTATACGTATTTTGTTTATCATAGAAAAAAAAAAGAAAGAAAGAAAAAGAAGAAAAAAAGAAGAAAATCAGCACTTAAAAAATCTTGTTTATCCATAATTGCATGTATAATTACATTTTTTAATTCTATAATTTTCTTTCAAAAATATTTTCGATTCATTGAAAATAACAAAGTTAAAATGTTACAGAATAGCAATACTCTCTTTTTAGCTCATATTCTCTACTTTGGCGTATTCAGATATTTCTGTGGCAACCCTTCCTCCTCGGGGTTCATTCCATATGCTAATGAAGTCGCGAGGCCAACAGATGAAAAGTGTCACAGTAGATTGGGATTAATCGCCAACACCGATCGCCCGTCAGGATTAAAGGAAAACAACCTGAATTTACAAGGGAAAAAAATCTAGGAAAAATATAGAGATAGCCTTCTGATTGCTACTGGGATGACTGAAAAGTCAATTTTGTTTGCCAGAATAGTTCCTGAAATTGAAGACATTTAGTGAAAATGGATGCATATTCTGCTACCGCAAGCACTTTTATGCAAAAACGATTTCCCCAGATAGTGAGGTTGGGGTTTAAGAAAGATTGACGTTTTTTCATCTTACTGGGAGACAGTTTCATTTCATGTGTTGGTATATCATTTGCAGGCTGAAAATGTGTGGTTGTATGGCTGCTAACAGGAGATGGGGTGAGGGGAAGTGCTATCCGAAAACGGGATAGGTTTTTTTAAGGTTTATAAATTGTAAAACCTTGATTCGTATTTCCTAAGTTGTTACTTCCTTTTCTTCTTCTTTCTTTTCTTTTTTAAGGCCAGACTTATCATTACATTAGCATTTAAAAAACGCATTTTACCACTTTTATCAAATTGTTAAATAAATAAATAAAGGAAAGAAAATTAAATAAAGAAAAAATAAAAAAAAATCGAATATATGCAGTCGAAAAATTTTATTAATGCAAGATATTTTAAATGTAAATTACAAATAAATAAATGAATAAAATAAAATAAAATAAAATAAAGATGTGATTGTGGTAATGAATATTTATATTACGTTTAATTTCGAAGCTTATTGGCTAAAAAAAAAATTCTACACAGAAAAAAAAAAAAAAAAAAAAAAAAAATCTAATCAGTATTAATTTATATTGAGATTCAACACAGACATTTTCTGAAAGTAATCCAATCATGTTAAAATATCAGAAAACTTATAAATAAATCAAAATCATAGTCGAAATATTTAAACAATTCAATATTTTTTCATATGTAAATTATAAATATAATATAATATAATATAATATAATAAATAATAAAAAGGATCTGGTGCATGGTAATGAATATTTATATATACTCTTTTTAACGATAAGCTTTAAAGTTAAATGTGATATAAATATTCATTACCATGCACCAGATAATTTTTATTATTCATTTTATTTTATTTTATTTATAATTTGCATAAGAAAAAAATATTGAATTGTTTAAATTTTTCGACTTATGATTTTGATTTATTTATCAGTTTTCTGATGTTCTAACACGATTATATTACTTTGTATATATCTTAATATATATAAATCTCGTGTCACAATGTTTGTCCTCAATGGACTCCTAAACCACTTAACCGATTATAATAAAATTCGCACACCATGTACAGTTCGATCCAACTTGAGAGATAGGATAGTTTAAATCTCAAATTATAGTCGCAATTTTAATTTATTGCTAATTATTTGTCTGTTATTATTTGACAGTCACAATTACCTGTTAACTCCAAATGATTCTAACAGATGTCGATACCTTTCGACTGGGTTGAAATGAAAGCTGAAATATATTTGGTGCTGCCATCTACACAAAGAATCTTCAACTTTTTAACCTATTAATAAATTTCGTATAATTCAATTATTTCCACTTTTTAAATTTTTGGTGTTAGCATAGCCGGCCACGTGTTACTTAGACTGAAGTGTAAATTGAATTCATATTATAATGAAGATAATACAGTGAAATTAATCCTGTTTTTTACTTATTTGTGCTTCATTGATCAAAACTTTATAATTTAATATATATATATATATATCTTTATATATAAAATTTATTATGTTTGTCCGCGATGAACTCCTAAACTAATGAGCCGATTTTAATGAAATTTGGACACTGTGTGCAATTTGGTCCAACTTGAGAGATAGGATAGTTTTTATTGCAAAATTCGCCTCCCAAAAGGGGGGGGGGGAGGGGCCAAAACGTGATTTCACAAACAAACAAACAAACAACAACAACCAAAAAAAAAAAAAAAAAAAAAAAAAAATAGAAATGCAGATAGACTGTTCAAAATTGGTATAGAGAGGTTTTAGAGGCCTGCAAATCGAATGAGGATATTTTCGAAAGTGTAAAGTTATTAGGAGGGGCGGGTAAGGGGGTGGAGGGGCAAAAAAATAAAAATAGAGTTACATCGCTAAAAATTGGTACATAGAAGTTTTTGATACGTACAAATCGATTGCAGATATTTTCGAATTTGTAAAATTATTAAGAGGAGCGGGAAAGGGGGGGGGGGGCAGAGGAGCAAAATATAAAAATGGAGTTAGATCATTCAAAATTGGTGCATAGAATTTTTGATACCAACAAATCGATTGCGGATATTTTCGAATTTGTAAATTTATTAGGAGGGGCGGGAAGGGGGGCAGAGGGGCAAAAAATAAAAATATAGTTAGATCGTTCAAATTGGTGCATACAGGTTTTTGACACCTACAAATAAACTGTAGATATTTTCGAATTTGTAAAATTATTTAGAATAGTGGGAGGGGGGAGGGCAAAGGGGCAAAATAATAGAAATAAGAGTTAGAACTTTGAAAATTAGTATTATTAAGTTTTAAGGCCCGATAAATCGATTGCGGATATTTTCGAAAGTATAGAGTTATTAAGAAGGGCGGGAACGGTGGATGAAGAAACGGTGCGCATGGTTTACGCAGGTATACACTGCCGCAGGCAGTGGGGGTCCGAACAGATTATGCCACCAATGAGAGAAGATTTTTTTGTATTTTATATCATTTTCCTTTCGATAATATATGGATTCATTATGAGTGTCGAACATTTTTCCCGATCAGATTTTTTTTTTCTCTTTTTTTTTTTCACATGTTAAAAATTAATGCAATTTTGAGAATTCTTTAATTATAGTGAATCATTTAAAAATAGGGACCAGCGAAGCGGGCTAAGTCTGCTAAGATCAAGGATGTTATCAAGGATGGTCTTTATTCGTAAATAATAATTTTAATATATTGAATATTTTACTACATTATAATTCAACGTATAACATAGCCACAGCAACGCGTGGCCGGGTCTGCTAGTATATATATATATATATATATATATATATACACAAACCAAAAAAGTTACAATTAGTTATTTAGAATAATAGACATTTTTTTTTTTTTTTTTTTTTTTTTAATAACATAAAAAAATGTTTTAAACACTTTACTCTTTTATATCAAATCAAATAATCTTGAAAGATTAAAAACTATTAAAAGTTTAAAATTATAAAATATAAAATGTAACAAACCATTTTAAAACACGTAGATACAATATTTTTATTAAAAACTACACAAAGCTTTTCGCCATCATAATAATAGCATCATCAGGTGTAATTGCGTTACATAGAACCAGCAATATATAAATAAAGAAGTTCAAACCGTTTAAAGTTACGGTTACAATAAAAAAATTTTAAAATTACAGTTACAATAAAAATTTTTCATTTCAATATCATTTTCAGTATTTTTTTTACTTTCTTCTATATGTAATATAGAGAAAGTATTGGATTTTTTTTTTTTTTTTTTTTTTTCCCTCTATGAGCACAACGCGTGCCATATTTTATGAAGTGATGCAGCATCCTTGGAGTTAATAACTTTATTGTACTTGATAATATTTACTGCTTCTGTTATTAGCAGGTCTTGAAAGTCGCGAGGGGCTGAAATAACTTCGGACTGGGTCCACATAGGAATAGCATCAGGGTGCTCGTAAAGAAAGTCTACTAGAATTGAACTTTTTTTCTCTTTAACATTACGAATGTGTTCAGTAATTCTTGCTTTAAGTGTGCGACGTGTTTGCCCAATGTAGTAAAACAGTTCATTATTATATTTGATAGGGACTTTATAAACCCCTCCAGAAGGTCTGTTAGAATTTATGGTCTTTAAAGAATTTATGGAAAAAAAAAAAAAAAAAAAAAAAAAAAACTTTGGTTGTTTAGTGTAACCTAGTTTTATTTAAAACTGCTTATGTTCATTTTCTGCACTACCCCTTTTCTATTCAGCTGTCAAAATGTTTCATTACATATATAAACAATAAGGCAGTGTAGAATTTGCTTATATAAGCTTTTAGATATCTTTACTTTAAGCTGCTCCGTAAGTACATATTTAACAATATAAATGCTGAAATAGCCGCAGTTAGTATAACAACACTTTACGTATGTGGACAGCTACTTTTTAATAACTCTCTTTTAAACCATAAGAATATCCCATACAATTAAGTTCTTTAATATTATTAAAAAGTTAAAAAAAAAAAAAAAAAAAAATGAAGAAGAAAAAGAAAGCTTTTATTCCGTATTGAAAGTGAATGTTTTTAACGAGCTATTGTCTGTATCTATCGGCGGTTTCATCAAAAACTCATCGGGTGGCCTCGTACAATTCGACACATTATGACGGGAAAACCACCTGTTGAAACAATAAATCAGTATAGAGGGCAAACCAACAGATGGCTTAGTAAAAATCTAGTTCTTTTTAAATGACAAATGCTGGGATACACACACACACAAAGTTTAGAAGACGATTTTTATCAACTATTAGAAATTTTTAAAGATTAAGTCAGACTGATCTGACCTCTAAACTGACACTTATTGCGAAAATTTTATATGTTGCATTTCAGTTAACTACAATATATATATATTTTTTAAGAGAAAAAATGTATTTGTGATTAACTTGTTTCATGCAGTGTATAGACATGTGAAATGTTAATAAGTTCATGAATAATGTTTAAATTTATTAAAAAAATAAAATAAAATAAAATAAAATACAAAAACTATGCTAATCCATTATTAATTGTTCATTACTGTTTTTCGAGGCTCAAGTAATTAAAAATATTTCTTCTTACTTCCCCCAAAAATAGTGTATATAAACAATATTACCACACAAATAATCATCTAAATATTAAGTCAATATTTTATCAGATCAATTTAGCTTCGAATTTTAACATCGATACTGAGATAGAGTTTTACGTTTATTTTTATTGCATATTTTATTGTATATTTTTTCGAAACAAAGTTATAATAAAATAAAATAAAAATTAATCAAACTTATTATCCTATTACATAGTATGGTTTCCTCTTACATGCATTTCTGATATATGCATAAAGGAACAGTGAAAAATTAAATGAAATCTTTTGAATCCTAAAGCAAAATAATTCAAAATAAAACACAGTTTTTTCTTTTTTTCTTTCTTTTTTTTTTTTTTTTTTTTTTTTTTTTAATAGCATAAGGAACACAACACTAAACGCAAAGAAATAAATATCAGTTCATGAGTCATAAACGCTTAAAAAAAACTTCCCATTTAAATTAAATATCTACGTTTAATATACAAATTGTAAAGAAAAGTCGCTAGGAGGCCTTTATCACCGTAACCATTTGTCTAAGACGTATACTTCCAGTTACAAAAAAAAAAAAAATATATATATATATATAAATATATAGTATGTCTCGTGTTCTGTTTTTACGTGCAAGGGTGCAAACTACTTATACAAGTTTTTCATGTGTAATGTATGTTAATACTTTAGTTTTATTAATTATACTAGTATTTCATTTAACTATTTTTATTAGTATTTTTCATTAATAATACTGAATATGCTGCATGGATCCAAAGTTTGATTTTCATATGGTTTTCACATATCTTTTCAGTTTTAATTTTCGCTTTTTTGGTGGTGTTATTTTACTATAAGGGTGTAGCTTGTTGTAAATATTTAGCAATTTGCATACAACAAGACAGAAATAACACCTACTTTACATGCAACATTCATTCTACACCCTTGAAAACGTAATGAATTTGCATGTTTCTATTTCTGGAAGTTTGATAGTCGCAAACTCTTTTTGAATTTTTCTGTTTTATTTTTTTGAATTTTTCTGTTTTATTTTTTTCAATGTTTCTTGTTTTCATCTCTTCAATGTTTGAAAAGGTTTTCAATATATATATATATATTTAATTAAATATTTATGATATGGCAATTTTAAATTTAATACAGTGAAACTTGAGTAATTCGAACTTGTTTAATTCGAAATTCTGGATAATTCGAATTTTTTACTCGGTCCCTTGATTTTTGTATTAAAATAATGTTAAAAAGTCATGGATAATTCGAATTCTATTTTGGATAATTCGAATTTTCCATACGATTACTTTTAAAATATTACAGTAAAATTGTTCACGGAATTTTTCTCAGCTAAAGTGCATTATTTTTTTTTTTAACTGTCTTTCAAAAGAAGGATAACGAAATACAAGAGAAGCCCCTACCTAGTGCATCAGAAGATAGGGTTCATATACATGAACTTCGAGGTTTTTTAAAATTGAAAGTCATGTCTAATGTAGAAGATTCTATTTTTATATCAATTGATAGGTTGAAGTCATATGCTAATGACACAAAGGTTGTAATTAAAGAAGCAATAAAAAATATTATTTAAAAAAAAAAAAAAGTTTTGAATAAGGGAGCTCGTAAAAAATATTGATTTAATGGGGGGGAGGATGTGGCAGTATTCTTAGATATAAAGTTTATGTGATAAATCTTTGATCATAGAGTCTCAATTTTTAAATTTATCTCTTCTTTTTGACAAAATAGTATATGTAATTCGAATCTTTGGATATTTCGAATTTTTCTCTGGCCCCTTCAACTTCGAATTATCCAAGTTCTACTGTATATATATATATATATATATCGAAAATTACTAAAACTAACGTTTTATACAGTCCCAAGTCTTTATAGTCATATTTAGTAAATGTTGACACTAAATCCTAACAAATATAACACAAAATATTTTACTTCTGTGCCCCAAAATGGGCCGAGATATTTAGTTTCAAAGTTTGAGATTTTTAAACTTTTTCTCGGTTTTCATTAATTAGTCGGTTAAAAAGTCCTTAATAAAAGCCGAAAAATTCCAAATATTGAAATTTATCGTGATATACATAAAACACTGAAGAGTAATTTTTTTTTTTTAGTCGATTTATTTAGCAGAATTATACAAATCTTAACGGAATATATGCTCGCAATTATTGAAATATATTCACCTAGAAGACAATATTTCTAAATGAATGTATTTCTTAATTTATTATTCCTTCCTTTTTTAGCTCTTATGGCAGTTTCACATTTAACATTGGTTTATGTGATATTTTAAAAATAAAAGCATTATCATTTACACTGTAATATGTTAACACCAAGAGGAACCAAAAAGTTAAATATAATATCATAATATTTAATTATATTGTTATATAACCAGTTAAATACGTTTTGGGACTCCTATCTGTATAATAGAATTGCACCCACTAAAACTATGAAAGAATGATTCAATTGTTGTAATTTAACTTGCTGCTTTGCACTATACCCCCCCCTAACCCTCTCCCCCCTCGATAATGCTTTAAATCTTGCAGCTATACTCTTATGTTGGTATTTTTTAAGACACAAACTCCCGGAGTTAAAATGGAACATTGTGATAATAAGCTGATAAACTCAAAATAAATAATTAAATAACTAAATAAATAATAAACGCAAGCAGAGGGCTAATTACACACCTTTCAAAAACTATGTCAGAATAAAACGAGTTCGAAAAATACATATTAAATGAATTAAAACGAAGATAAATAAAAATCTTATAATGAGGATGATGATGATAATAATAATAATAATAATAATATCATTAATAATAATAATAATAATAACCATTCGCTGAATATTTAAATTCTCTTAAACAAAAATCTTTATTTCTCTCAAATGAAGTCGGAATAATGAACAAAACTATGTCAAAAATTATACTGAATTATTATAAAACAGAATAAATGCTAACTAAATTATGAACGTTAAAGTACAAAAGAGTTCACTTATTTCAAACAAACCGGATGTCATAGAAGTCTGTAGATATTTAAAAAATTCGTCAAGTCGGATAGGCTACATACTGCATTTATCGGTGTTGTAATTCGTTTGTAAACTATAATTTGTAGTAATGGTGGACATATATGAAACGAGTGATATGCTTGAAAACATGTGTATCCATCCAAATAAATATAATTTTCTAGGAAACGTGTAATTTCCTCCAATAAACGCCCTCTACCGACGAAAGTTCGAGCTATTTTTTTCTATACAAAAAAAAAAAAAAAAAAAAAAAAAAGAAAGAAAGAAAGAAAGAAAAGAAAGAAAAGAAAGAAAAAGAAAGAAAAGACAATCCTCCTCGACGAAAGTAACTGTTTTCTAAACCGCGTTCAATTCTACCAATTAATTCAATTTTTGTGAATTTTTAAAATTTCTACAGACTTATGCAACACCCGGATTTTTTTTTTTTTTTTTTTTTTTTTTAAGGAATACAACGATGTATTTACCATATGCAACATAATGTTGCTGTTGTGAAGTCATTTTTATCTGTTATTTTCTTTTATTTATTAAAAAACATGGATAGATAGAACTTTATTTTCCTTATATTAGTACGCTGTTGTAAGTATGACGTCACACTCTCAGAGTGGCTCGAACCGAAGTTGTGACTGAAATTAAGGCAACTATTTTTGAGAAGGTATGTTTAGCTAAACATATGGTAAAATAGGAATCATACATATATCCACAGTGTTACATTAATCCTATCATATTAGAACATTCCATCAAAAGTGGAATAATATTTTTTTAGAAATAAAGCTTCCTTTAACCAGAAGTCAAAAATCAATTCCATAATTACCGCGTTAGTTTTAAAAGAATAACAAAAACGTTTCCCCAAAACTGGAACGTTACCCTATTTTTTCCTCAAGATCTGAGGTATTACATAAGATATTTTTAGAATAACAAATAATAAAAGCAGTTAAAAAGGTTCTAAGAAAAAGAACGTTGTTGCTTTCCTCTCTGTTTCTTTCTTTCTTTCTTTTTTAAGCTCATTAAACATCCTTCGAAGTAGGTGGTGTTAAAAATGCTTTGACAGTGCAACAAACGCGTAAAATGTAGCACATAAATTTGTGGTTTTATCCAAGAAGACACATGGGAAAAGTAGTGCGTTTCACAGAAGAGGTTTTTCTGAGCGTCTTGCATCAAAATATTTTAAATAATGTAATAACTAGTAATAACACTCATGAATGAAAATAAATTTGCATTAACTTTACTAAAATAATAATAATAATAATAATAATAATTCTGTTAAACAGAAATGTCAAATCTCCCAATTAAAACTGAATAATGAAAAAAATATGCGACAAAAAAAATTGAATAGCTAATCAAAAACATTCAAATGTTAACGGAATTCTGAACTCCATTATGTACAATTAATTTTTTAAAAAATTTACTTTCTTCAAACATATTTTTTTAGCTTTATATCGATATTTAAAAATAATTATGAATATGATGTAAAATAAAACATCTAGAAAAAAAATATATATACATATATCTTGATGAATGGATAGACGTAAAAACGGATTTTTTATACATATCTTTATTTCAATTACTTTCATAAATATATGCTTATGAAGATATTATTGTAAAAAGCCATTAGATTGAAATAAAAGAAGAAAACATAAAGAACATGAAAAATGAAGAAAGATCAAAAAAGAAATTGAAAAGACAAGGACATTTTTCAGTGTAAATCAGTTTAGCAAATTCATTTAAATAACATTTTTAAACTTCTAAGAAATAACTTTTTGAATAACTTTTTTTAATCTATAATAAGAAATCTAAATATCGAAGAAAATAACTAGACTAAATAAAAATTATGTTATTTAAAATGAAGAAATTCTTTTATTGAAGTACACGAGGTTCATACATTATGATATATAAAGTTAAATATACTAGTTATTATAGAAATATTAATTTATATTCAGTATTAAATTAGATATTATCTTCTTATACAGAAATAAATCTGTATTTGAGATAAATATAATAGTAAATACGTATATTATTTAAAATATTTCTAGAAACGCTAATAAATAAATAAATAAAATCATAATAGTAATTTTCCTACTGATTACACCGTTTACACTTTGCGTGCACAGGATGTTCTTAATACAATGATTATATTTATAAATTAAAAATATTACAATTTTATTTCAAAAAAAAAAAAAAAAAAAAAAAAAAATTCGAAATTTGTAGCATGTGTAAATTTGTTCATTTCCATATTATTAGACTATTTTTCCCCCCAGATGATACTTATTTATCACACAATATTGTTTGCTATAATTAGATTCTTATTCAACTGCTTTAAGATAATAATAATAATTATAATTACCTGTCTTTTAATTTTGTCTAGTGTTGTGACATATAAACTCTCCAGAACATATGGGAATTCAGTAAAACAAAACAATGATTTTCAATCCATACTATTAGTTAAAGAAATTGACAATTTCCTTTGTATGAAAATACAATAATAAAAACTCGTTCTCTTACATTTGATTTGCATTTTTAATATGAATTAACAATGTACGAAAGGAAAAAAAAAATCTATCAATATATTTTTCTGTCGTACAACTTTGTAAACAATTCAACCATTTTATCATTATGAAATAGTCTTAAAACATTCTTACTAATGAATGTTTAATTACTGATACAATTTTCTTTCTTTATTTATTTCATAATAACTATGATTCAACGAATCAATATTACTTATGGTAAGGAGGGAGGGTATCGTTCAACAATAACATCTTCTAATGCAGTAATTTTCAAGGCGAAAGAACTTGGGAGACGAAATTGATTTCTAGCTATTGTTTATTCGCAATTAAACTGTTAAAAGCTTTTTTGATATAGATGCATATGAAAAGATATAATTGTTTTTCTCGCATAAAAAGTTATAATTAACGAAAATAAATGGCTGAAATTTCAATGCATTGTCAATTTACCAATTGAACGCCTATCATTATCGTTGATGAAGTCAATTAAACCCTCCATTATCAATCATTATTCAATTGTATATCAGTATATCCTTTGCTTTTTTTTTTTAATAGAAAGTATATAACGTCGATCTTTTAATAAGGTCATTTGCCAATAATAAAAATTTGGAAGAAGAAAGGGGAAGAAAGGTACAGTAGTTGATGTTAAAAAGGTACCCTATGGCAACCTAAGTAGCTTTATCTTAAATAGTAAAATCTATATGTATTTTCTGTTACTTTTCTTTTATTTACAAATTATACACTTTTATTTCGTCAGGAAGATAACAGAAGCTATAAATATCCCGAATTCAATTTTTTTTTCGTAAAACAATGTCGATAAATTTTTGTTTGAATATATATATATGCCTCCTTCTTCCTATCTTGTGTTTCTTGGGTTGTTTTTTCATTAATTTTGATAAGTTTATGGTTTTAAGTTAAGATATGTTGTTTTACTTTATTAATTCGTTTCTTTTGCAGACTGTTAATTAATAGATCTGGTTTCTTTACATTAGTGTATTTCATCCAATGATATTTTTTTTTTTTTTTTTTTTTAAATCTTATTGGTCATTGGTGTTTCAGTGATCTTGTATCTGTTGCTTGGCTTCTACTATGCTTAATGGATCATCTTTATTATATATATATATATATATATATATAAACATAATATACGTATTACATACACACACACACAAAAAAAAAAAAAAAAAAAAAAAAAAAAAATGTGAGAGAGATAACTCCAAACACATCTAGATAAATTTCAGTGTAGGATATATAAACATTTCAATGATAAAATCAACAAATTCAGAATATGCTTTTAAATTTGAATAATAATAGTTAAAAGTTGTCTGATAGCGCAAATATTTGAATGTAAACAATGTTTATAAACTGATTTAAACATATCGATTAATAGAAAATTGGAACCAAAATACAATGCTCAAATAACAAAATATGCTACTTAAAAAATAAAATAAAATAAAATAAAATAAAATAAATAGTAAATATAATAAATTTTGTTTCCTTCTCTACAAATAGAACAAAAAATAAAAATAAATAAATAAATAATTTAGCGAAATTATGTTTTTCTTATTGAAGCGTAACGAGTACATAAAGGGAAACATAAAATAGTAAATGAAATAAAATGGATGCAACGTTTTCGTTCATTTACGAGCATGTGTATAATACAGGGGGAAAAACTACAAATTCATTTTTTTTTTTTTTTTTTTTTTTTTAAAGTTTGGTTTTTTGTTTTAATACATGCGTTGAAAAATTTATATTTATAGAATCTAGCATATCCTATCATAAAAATTGTTAAAGCATGATTCTACATTTAACACGTAATTTCAATTTATAAAATAACTATTTTTAAAATAATTTTTAACATTATATGCTTTTACTTTGTTCTACAAACATTAGAAGAAAGTATTGTATTAGTTAAAATTTTCGACCTCCAGTTTTCGAAGACTGTAATATCCTGAACGCAATTTGACTTTTTTTTTTTTTTTTAAGGAAAATGTCTGTTTGTCTCTCTGTATGTGTGCCTGTGACAAATTTTGTGGACGCTGTATCTCATGAACCAACTTTAACTACTAAATTTAATTAAACTTCGTATTTAACTGCACTTTGTTTTAAATTGGCGTTTATTACATTTGACGATCGATCTCTCAAGAGATGTCAGTGTATACTTACTTTTATAATAATTTTCAATGTATGGAAATGCACAAAATGAGAATGAATATTAAATTTGCAATGTGAAAAATAATAATAATAATAATAATAACTAGCGGGTTTGGTGTAAAATATTAATAAAATATAAACATTTTGACCTTCTCACCCTTCCCCCCTTCAAAAAAAAAAAAAAAAAAAAAAAAACTTTTTCGATACTGATTATTATTAATTTTCTTTTCTTTTCCTTTTCTTAAAAAAAAAAAAAAAAAAAAAAAAAAAAGCTTTTGATGAAATTCTGGCAAAAACAGAATTTAGTTTAGTACAGAGGATTATTAGCTTTTTTTTTTTTTTTTTTTTTTCAAATTACAACATCGCTTTCAAATTATTCAATTATATTTTCGATAAATTTTCGATTTCGATAAGTGTCCAACTATCGTAAAACTGGTATCGTAAAAATCCGTAGATTGAGACTAATAGTCCTCCGTATTAAAAAGAAATAGAAGGAAAATTAATATTTAATAATAATTCAGGTACTGAATAATTAGAATATGACAAAACAGATGTTCAACTGAATTATATTACTCTGTAACTGAAATGTTACATGTATTTATGCCATTTTAAAGTTTCACAAAGGTATAGGGGAGGTAAATAAGAGAAAACCCGAATTCTATTTTTAACACAGGCTTTTCCTTTTTACTTATTAGTAAACTCTTAAATTCTGCAACAGACATTTTCTTATTATTTAAAAGTAAGATTATAGCTGCCAATTCTGGCGACTTTCTAATACTACTGTTTCGATACAAATAATTTTGCTTTAATAAGTAACGAGAAATGTGTAATTAAATTAAACGAAGATAACCAATATAAAAAAAGGGGTTTAAGAAAACCTCAGGAGTTGGCAGCTAAGCAAGGTGGTGTGTTGGAAATGTTAACGACAGGGCTATTTTGTCAAGGATATTTTGTGTAAGCTATCTTGTCCATGAGATATTTTGTTTTCGGGCTCTTTTGTCGGGCTATTTTGTCGAGGCTGTTTTGTGGGGCTACTTTGCCGGGACTGTTTTTGTCGAGACTTTTTGTCAGGGATGTATTTTCCTTGAGTTACTTTGTCCTAGGACTATTTCATCCTGAGATAATTTTACCATGGGGCTATTTTGTCCTGAGGTGATTTAACCATGGGGCTATTTCGTTAGGCTAATTTGTCAGAGGTCCTTTGTCTTAGGCTAAATTGTTCTGGGGCTATTATTTTCTCGAGTTATTTTGTCGGCGGTATTTAGACCAATGACTAATTTTTCAAGTATTTGTCGTAAATGTTTTGTCTGAACTATTTTTTCCTTGAGCAATTTTGTTCTCGTGCTAATTTATCGGGGATAATTTTGTCTCTGTCGTATTTGTTCTTGACTGTCTTATCGGACCATTTTTGTCTGGACTATTTTGGCGGGTCTATATCGTTCTTGGGCTAATTTATCGGGGATATTTTGTCCTCAGATAATTTGTCCTGGGGATAATTTTTGGAGCTGTTTCGTCGGATCTAATATTTTGGGACTCCAGATAACTAATCTAAAAAAATGGTGTTAGGAAATCTGAAGAGTTGGCAGCCAAGCAAGATGGCGTTGCAGAGAGTGACGGCGCTTTTTTCTTATTTGAATATATATATAATGTTGGTTCATAATTTTAATAAGCCGTATTTGACAATTGGATATTGACAGCATGATGTCAAAAGGTATGCGTTACAGCTTAAGAATGTATAAAGCGTACTGTTAGTTATACGGTGAAAGCTGATTATACCCTATACATTCATTTCGGAATACTTTCGTTTAAAATGAATGCATAAATGATTGCGATGATATAATCACACTAGTTTATTTGCAAATCATACTAGTATTTAGTTATGGAAGGCACAGATTATTTACATTTATATATATATATACATAATATTATTCTCACAGTTATTCTGTTATATATTTATATAAAAATAGTATAATAAAATCTGAGTATTTTATAATGCAAAGCCCCTTCTTCACACGAGTTGATTGCAATCCGATGAGAGTGTTATTTCCGCCATCCATAAAAGGATGTTGGTTGTTTCAGCCTTTCCAATCGAGTGGATGACTGGGAAAGCTCCGTTTCCCATCATTTGCTGGTGCGGACCCTTGACCTTGCTTCCCCTGTTTTCCTGATATTGGAAAGCTGACATTCATTATCGCATTGGAAAACACTGACCCCTCTCTGTTGGAAAGAGTGTCAATATATCTAGTAATAAATTATAGGAAAATATATTTATATATACACATATGCTAAGTTTCCATTTAACTTTATCTTTATAAACAGCGATACGGAAAGTATGATCCACTTATAGTAATTTTGGAATCATTAATGATTTTAGCTGAATGATTTTTGATACGGTTTTAAAACTGTAAAATTAAATTTTTAAAGATTTGGGGTGATTTCTTTATCTGTTTGATGTGTACTGAAATTTTTGTTTGTCTTAAGGACCGCTTATGTCTCAAATAATCCAGACTACAAATATTTTTACAAGTTTTACAACAAGAACATTTATTTTATGCACATATAAGCACACCACAAACATCTGTGCCTAAAGCCCATGGCTAAATCCAGGATTCGAACCCGGGAATTGGTGCTCCAGAAACTCCCTGCCTACTGCGCTACGAGACCAGCAGGATTGCTTTACAAATCCCGTTAGGAAACACTTTCAAGTGTAAATTTCCAATTAGTTTGAAAACTTACAAAAATTATATTGAATTTAATTCACTGGTAAAATTTTAGCTGCTGAATCTCAGCAAAAAAAAAATCTGAAAACAGTTGTAAAATCTTTCTTATGTAAAAAATCATAGCCAAATTAAATTATGTCTCTCCCACGTTCATTAATATAAAGAATTCTAATATACAGAGCAATTTTCATTCGGAAAATGTGAAGCTGTATGGAATCAAAATATTAAGTGATTAATAAAATATTAATGGAAAAAAAATAATGTCTAATAAAATATTGAATAAAAAATAAAGGGACTCAAAATATTCGCCGAGGCAAAAATTAAAAAATGTGGTTGAAGTCTTTTCTAAAATAAATGATATTATATTTTGAAGAAAAATCCACTCTTTTTGGTGCGGAGGATCAAGATTGTGATGGCATATCTCCGGACCACCTGAGACCGTCGGTAATTGCACATTGTGTAGCACTATTTCGACTCAAACTTTTGCAGAAACCATTTTTCAATAATTTTGAATTCAATAAAGTTTTCTTGCCATGTGTAGTTTTATAATTTATTATTTTCGACTTAAAACTCTTTATTTTTAAATTTAATTATTAATCAATGTATGAGAGGGCTAGGTTGGGTAGGGTTGATTAACGTTGCACTACACCTACCTAATGGGCTATTGACGACAATGTATTAGCGGGATATTTACTCTGTATAAGATTTGTAAAATGCAACTTTCCAATATTGCCACTTAATACATCTGTCTAAAAGTTCCGGGACTAACACAGATGGCATCGCAAATGAATTATTTCTACATGGATAAGGTAATGTACTTACTAATCTTCAAAAGATACAAGCCTGTCTTTACCTACAATAGGTGGAGAAAATTTCAATCTGCATATTACTACAATGCGCTTCTTTTATATACATATTATATTTACGATAAAGAATAAAAGTTTGCCACAAAATTTTCTTATATATTAGGATAAAAAATATTTGCGTTAAGTAACCAATATAATAAATAAAGGTATCGGTATTGGGATCGTAGACCTGGAGGAATTAGTAAAAGCATGTAAATCCGAAACATTAGCAGACTGTGGAAGTTTGTATTCAAAAAAGGTCGTCTGATACAGTTAAATTTTATATCACTGTAAAGTCTCTAAACTGTAACATTCTCTTGAATTCAATTAAAATAATTTAACTTAGATGCATAATATATACATATATTATGCATTGATATATATATATATATATATATATATCGAATAAAAAAATGTACATATACATATTATATTTATATATTATAAATTTTTATATATAATATATATAAAATATACATATATACATAGCAAATAAAAGAATATTATGTATAAACATTTAAACATTAATAAAGATATATACATGACATGTCTTTAATCTGCAGACTTTCAAACACGTTTTAAAATTAATATGAAGTTTTAAACCGTTTTTATTTAAAAAAAAAAAAAAAAAAAAAAAAAACACGAAATACCATCTTAAAATTTAAAAAAATATGCATGATGACTTTATAATAAGCAAAATCAAAATGTAAAATAAAAATAATATATTTTAACAAGTACAGACAAAAGTTTATACAATGTATATCCATTTATTTCAAAATTAGCTGGGGAAGGCGTATTGGAGTTTTGTAATTCCTAGATTTGTCAATTCATTCGCCTATTATATCAGAAATAATTTTTAAATTTTCTTCAACCGATGAAGCTTTTAATTCTCAAAGAGCGCTGTAGATGGCGGTAGCTTATGAACACAGTTTCTCGATGTAAATAAACAAACACACGTGGTCGGTATGAGCAAGAAGCGGCGCGTTGCGGTTGTAAAATGTGGATGTAATTAAGGTATGGAGCATTGAGAGGGAGAGATAATTGCAGCTAGTTTCAAGGTGATTTTATTTTATAACAATATACTTAAGGTGAGTTTTCTTGAAATTAACCCTTTTATATATAATTAATATATATGTGTGTGTGTGTGTATGTGTACTATTTTATTCCTCATTTACTTTCCTTTGAATATTTAATATTATCTCAGAAGTTAATACTGACTGTTATAATTAAAATAAACACACACACACACACACACACATATGTATATAATAGTAAAATATAAAAATTATCCTAAAAGGGAAAAATTATATATTGTTCGAAGAGAAAGAATGTCTAAGAAATAAGTTGTTATTACTATAAATTTATTTAAATTAATTTTTTTAGTTTTATATTTATTTATTAATTATATTTAAAATTGCCATTTCTTTTTAGTACATAATTTTCTAATATAATTATTTTTTTATTTTAAGCTCAAAGGTATTTTTCAAAAAGTTGTATTGAAGTGAGCCAATGAAAAATTGCCTATAGCTTATATTTTATTCGAATTATATTGCTGTAAAATAGTTCAGTGACAGAATTTTCTTCTAAGAACTGGCTGACTAGCTTTTTTTCCGAATAACATTATAAAATATTTAAGTTTTAAGATGAATATGCAGATTATAATTTTAAGATTAAATTTTAAAAGATAACTTTCTAAGGGAAAAAAGTTTATTTAAATTAATATATTCCGATTTCAAACGTAATCGCACTTAAATATATATATATACTGAGTGATCCAAGTCACAGAAAAAATAGAAAATATGTTATTCAAAAACTACTGACAGTAGCTCTATGCGATTTTCGTTAAAATGCACAGAAAAGCACTATATATATAAGAAAAAATATTAGTTACATTTATCACCAACAAATCGCACTGTATTCACAGTACTCTTTTCCATTTTAAACAGATTTGCTTTCTCAAACGACGCCACTTTGAAAATACCGAAGCTTTTTTTATGAGAATTTCCAAAACGGAACGTCTGAGGGCCATTCTCATGAATGACAGTTGTCACAGTGATCTTTTATAGTCCTAATTACACTGCTAAATATACTGCGCCACCATAAAAAAGTAATTTTACAATTAAAGCACCACGTGGTGGAGACAGTTTAAACTAATTATCTAAAAAAAATCCGATGTCTTCCTGTGTATTTCAGTGAAAACCGAATAGTTCTATGGTCAATGTTTTTTAAATAATACAGTTTTTATTTTTTCTGTGACTTTTGGATCACCCGGAATATACGTCCTTTTTAATAATGGTTCAAAATTTCCACAAATTGCAAAATTAAAAATATTGAAGGTAAGACAGATTACGAAAATCGCTTTGTAAATATTTTTCCAAATAAATGGGACAAACAAGGCCCCGGGAGGTTATGCTTTGAAGCTGGCAGACAGGTAGTACACAACCGATTAAAAGACGTGTTCGTCGATCTAGTCGTTCGAGGTTTTCCATGGTTTTCTTTGAAACTCGCACAAATGAGGGCTAGAAACCCTTAGAAAGGCCCTCATGGAGGACACACCATCCATGCCTACGATCCTTGTAGGATCAATCGGTCTCAAACCAAACAGCAACACACACCCCAATAAATGAATATATATATATATATATATATATATATATATATATATATACATATGATATTCTTTTGTTTATAATATTAATTTCCATGGTTTAATTTCATAAAGAAGTTTTACAAGGGAACTCTCTCAAGTGCTTCCTCTAATTTTCTTGAAACTGGTTGCATGAGTCGATTATTAAAAATAGTATTAGACGCTTTTATTTTATTTTATTTTAAAGCTTATAATGGTGGGTAAAATTTATCCCTAAACTTCGCACTTTTTTTTAAGATTTAAAATTAAATAAAAGAAATTGTGTCTCATAAAAATAGTAAGTGATCAATAGAAAATTGGTCATTAATATACACAAAATTATTTTTCGTTAGAAATAGTTTATCCTCTTAAGAGGCATTTTAAAGCAAACTCCCGGAACACACCAACCTTTAATTTTTATTTACTTATTACTTTTTTGCTAGAGTATATATATATATATATACATTCTTTTTCTTATAGATAGGTTGCATGTTTTTAAAAATAAAAATATGCGAATATATATATATATATATATATATATATATATTACAATTTCACCCTCTAAAAATATGAGATACAATCTCTACTGCCCAACTGACAATGGATTACTTATAATTATGTTTCTGAGAGATAATTTCCGTATTTTTATCTAAAAATTTTGAATAAAAAACGATATAATCAATTTTTATGGGTAGGGTAAATCGGGGAATGATCCCTCTTTGAAAAATTTAAGGCTGTCTATTCAGAAAAAAAGAATAAGAAAAAATTAATGTTTTTGATATTTTATTTAAAAGAGCTTGCTTCTAATGTCCGATAAAACATTATAATGTATAGCAATATGCCCATATTCAAAATCAAAATAAACATGCCATATTATATATGTATGTTTGTACATACATATATAATGCGTAAGAAAAATACGCATATTACAGTATGAAATAGCGTTTCAGAAAATTTTAGATGTAATCCTTAAAATTTTGTTTTACTTGTTTGTTTATTGCTGGGTAAATCTTTACGCATAATTTTCGCCGACTTAATTGTCTTATTATCTGCTTAAAAAAAAGAAAGAAAGAACATACTTGATACATTTTATTAGTCTGTTCGTATATCAAGTTGAAAGAAATCGGAAGGAGACAACCGGAGATGACGAGAAAGCACCACAGAACTGGCGTTTTAAATTATTAATTACAAAACTTTGAATAAACACCATCAAATTCAATAAACTCGCAACAATTGTTTCGGGTCGAAAGAACACACGACCCTTCGTCAGGCGAAGAAAGTAGGCAAGAGTGCTGCAGTCAAAGCGGCATGCGTTGCCGTTAACCTATTATTACCTATTATTTGTTCTAAATATAAATAACCTATAAAATAATCTATTATAATAACTTATTATTTATTCCTTAAACAACCTATTATTTGTTCTAAATATGAAAAACATAAACTAGCTCATGTACAAAATACAAATTTCTGTGATACTTCTGTACTGACGCCTACAGTAAATAAGTATAATTTTATATGACGGTGAAATTTAATGATTAAGAATAATGTAGACATTCTTCTTGTAAAACTTTCTAAAAAACAACAAATTACTTTCAGTATACAGAAATTTATGATATATACACATATTTTAATACACAGGAAATTAAAATTATAAATATTTAACTGTAAAATGGAGAGCGTGTTATTAGAATGTATCTATCATCGTGTTATTAAAGTGTATTTTTATTTACAATTAATATTCAAATTTAAACGTTTCTATTCCATATAACAAAATAATAAATATAATGATAACATAAAAATATGTTCATGAAGTCATTAGAGGCTTTAATTATTTTTATTTCAATTTCATACTTTTAAATTCAACTTTCGGAAGATAGTAATTTGAAAAACATCTGAATAATCCTCCCGAAATTTATGATTGTTCTGACTTAATCAAAAAAAAAAAAAAAAGTAAAGAAAATGAAAAAAGAAAGAGGGGGAAGGAGAGAAGGAAAGAGAGAGAAAGAGAGAATCTAAAAAAATCAATGGTACACGTACATTAATTAAATAAAAAATGCTGTAAAACAATTTTAACTTAATTAAAAAAAAAAAAAAAAAAGATAAATAAAACATTTGCTTTAAATCAGAATCATTTGAACAATTCAAAAGAATGTGACAAACATTCTTTTGAACTGTTCAACGGTTTAAACAAATCTTTCGAACAACTGGGAGACGCATACCGCGCATTGTTTTCTCAAGTATTTCGCCAAGTAGAACGACTTCAATAATTGAATTAAAAATCTACTTGAATTCTCGTCAATAGTGTATTATGATGAAATGGTACATTATGATCGATAATCTTTCAGATAGAGATGAGTCGTAAGAAATTGATAATTTTTAGGCGAGATATGACGATAAATTATCAATTTGTTTACTACATTTGTTTCTATGGTTGAATTTATTTTATTTTATTTTATTTTATTGTTTTTTTGTTTCTATGTTTGAATTTTTTTTTTAATTATTAAAAGGAATTCTATGCTGCGAACAGGTGGGATATGAATAAAAACAACTTTGTTTCAGTTACAAAATAATAATTTAAAAATTATATAAAAATATATAAATTAATTGAATTAAAAAAAAAAAAAAAAAAAAAAAAAAATGGACTTTTCTTAATTGCACTATGATCGATAATCTTTCAGATAGAGATGAGTCGTAAGAAATTGATAATTTTTAGGCGAGATATAACGATAAATTATCAATTTGTTTACTATATTTGTTTCTATGGTTGAATTTATTTTTTTATTTTTTATTTTTTATGTCTGAATTTAATTTTTTAATTATTAAAAGGAATTCTATGCTGCGAACAGGTGGATATAAATAATAACAATTTTGTTTCAGTTACAAAAATAATAATTAAAAAATTATATAAAAATATATAAATTAATTGAATTAAAAAAAAATGGACTTTTCTTAATTGCATTATGATCGATAATCTTTCAGATAAAGAATAGTCGTAAGAAATTGACAATTTTTAGGCGAGATATGACGATAAATTATCAATTTTTTTACTATATTTGTTTCTATGGTTGAATTTATTTTATTTTATTTTTGTTGTTGTTGTTGTTTGTTTGTTTGTTTGTTTTTTGTTTCTATGTTTGAATTTAATTTTTTAATTATTAAAAGTAATTCTATGCTGCGAACAGGTGGATATAAATAATAACAATTTTGTTTCAGTTACAAAAATAATAATTAAAAAATTATATAAAATGTATAAATTAATTGAACTAAAAAAAATGGACTTTTCTTAATTGCATTAAAAATAAAACTAGTATGCCGTGGTATGTATTATAAAAGATTTTTTTCTACATTTACTTAAATAAATTCACGCAGTATGAATTATTTAGTAGAATTATTCTTTATTAGAATTATTTTCCAAGATGAATACAGATGGTTTTCATCTCAGAATAGCATGGCACATAAATGTAAAAAAAAAAAAAAAAAAAAAAAAAAAAAAAAAACGATAAATCTAAGATTCAAATATTAGCTTTAAAAATATTGACTTTTTTTTTTTTTTTTTTTTTTTTTACATTTATGTACTGCTAATTTACATCTCCTGGGGGAACGGGGGAGGGACGAAATCCGTACATATCCAAACTATATTTTCCTGGTTCACTACTACTGTCACTTTGGGCAAACACGTCGCACACTGAACACATTCGTAATGTTAAAGAGAAAAAAAGTTCAATTCTAGTAGACTTTCTTTACGAGCACCCTGAAGCTATTCCTCTGTGGACCCAGTCCGAAGTTCAGCCCCTCGCGACTTTCAAGACCTGCTAATGGCAGAAGCAGTGAATATTATCAAGTACAATAAAGTTATTAACTCCAAGGATGCTGCATCACTTCATAAAATATGGCACACATTGTGCTCATAGAGGAGAAAAAAAAAAAAAAAAAATACTGAAAATGATATTGAAAAGAAAAAAAAAATTATTGTAACCGTAACTTTAAACCGTTTGAACTTCTCTTTTTTATATATTGCTGGTTCTTAACGCAATTACACCTGATGATGCTATTGTTATAATGGCGAAAAGCTTTGTGTCGTTTTTATATTTTATCTACGTGTTATTTAATGTGGTTTGTTACTTTTTATATACTTTTATCTACCTTTAAAATCATTTTTTAAGTGCTTCTATGTGTGTTTTTGTGTAAAATTTTTGTTTTCTTCTGAATTCAATAGAAAAAAGTATTGCATTCATAAAAATTTGGACTTCAGTTTTCGATGGATTAACACGTCTAAAAAGTTCAGAACACGATTTGACTTTTTCTAGGAAATGTCTGTCTGTCTGTGTGGGTATGACAAAAATTTGTAGCAACTGTATCTCAAGAACTACTGCACATAATTTCATACAAATTGATATGTAATTTGATCTTGGCATAAATAAATGTCTATCAACTTTTGGCGCAAATTGCTCAGAAGATGGCGCTGTTATAGTGCGATTTCTCCCATTTAATAGAAGGGCATACTTCAGGTTCTATTCAAAATAATCAAACAAAATTTAGTATGTGAGGGGGCCATTATGAAACATTATATTTATTAAGTTTGTGTACATGTCAGTTGATAGGTTGCGCTGCTATGATACAATTTTAGCCATGAACGGCAAGACTATATCTCAGATTCTATTGCATATAATTTCACAAAACTTGGTATATGAGAGAGCCATTATGAAACACTATGCACATTAAATTAAGATGCATATCTACCGACAAGTGGTACTACAGTGCTTCAGTTTATTCCGCGAACAAGAAAGCTAAATCTTACCTTCTACGGTATCTAAATGCACCAAACCTGATATCTGAGATAACCATTATAAAAACGAATACTTTAGTTATATGAAGATTAATTACTGATAGCATAAACTATATAATTTTCTATATAATATGTTTCTTTTAAATAATTATATGCTTTGTGTAAGTAAAGCGTATTTAATATGCATAATTTTATTCAGAAGTTGTTCAAAATCTGTTACTTATTAATCAGTTTTGTTCGAAATTTAGAAGCAACAAATAAACTAATTAAATGTTTTAAATATTAATTTTTTCAAAATAGTTGCTGTCTTTTAATGATTGTGTATTTTTTATATAATACTATAAAAAATAAATATATACATAAATAAAAAAGCTTTTAAGATTTAAAAAAAAAAATAAAATTTGCCTATAATTAATGTTTAATAATCACACGATTTGAAAATCAATCTTCTAGAAAGACAAAAAAAAAAAAAGTCTAAGATAAGAACTAGATATTATATTAAATGTTATAATGTTTGACAAAATGCTATTGCTTAGATAAAAAATTGCAAGAAAAATATTGCAAAACATGCTGAAGAAACTGATTATTCATATTAACACATCTATCTCCATTAAAAAAAAAAAAAAAAAAAAGTTTAATTTGAATCAAACAATTTTTAATATTCAGTTGATCTTAAAATTAATACGCTTTATGTACTTCCCTTTCGTTACATTTCACTTATTTATTTATTCATTTTTTTTTTTTTTACTCCTGCACTAAATATGTTTTTAAAAAAATGTATGTATGCATAATTATTCTCAAATATTAATTAAAAAAAATACAGTTTTTCTTAAAATGATAGCAAAACCAATATGATTAATCTAAAAAACATTAACCTTTTTTTTTTAAATGCTATTCGTCAATAACTGATGTTGTTCAAAACACCGGACCAATATCTAAATTTCGTCGTCCTTTACTTAGTAGCTCTTTTTCATAAAAAAGAAAGGGTAAAGAAAATATAAGAAAAAAAAAAAAAAACTGAAAATTTATGCACATATTTATCCATGCAGGCTCAAACATTTGCGCAAAAAAATATTTTTTTTCTTTTTTGGAGTTACTAACATTTATGTAACGTGAAAAAGAATAGAGGGGAAAAAAAAAAAAAAAAAAAAGGAAAAACCCTCACAAATTTTTACATTATAAGCAATTTATTTTTGAACAATAAATTGGCGTAGTCACACTTGTGCCGAAACAAAGTTATTAAGTATTTTTTTAATTTAAGAAAAAAAAAAAAAAGATCTAACGTAAAGTTAAAATGAGCACATCCCTCCTAGTAGGGTCTAATATAAGTGCTATTAGAAGAATCTTCTTATTAAAAAAATATATAAAAATGAAAAAAGAAAAGAAAAAAGTCAGCAGAGGAAGAAGAAGGGGATGATAATATGGTGTACCATTTAATTAGGTCTTTGTTCCACCTTTCCGCTGCAAATTAAAGAATTAATTAACTTTTAAGTTATCTTATTTTTTAGCGCCATTTGAGTCCCCACTGTAATGCGTGTGGCATGATTCATTTTCAAGCAGGGGGAAAAAAAAAAAAAAAAAAAGAGAATTTTTGCAAGAAACGATGAGGAATAACGTGTATGTATTATATTCAAATAATGAAGATTTGTTGTATGAGGTGTAATGTAAACAAAGATTCGTTAACAAAAGCAACATTTATAGCTAAACGAAAGTATTTCGTGCTTTTCTATGCATATGCGTAATATGCAAAAAAAAAAAAAAAAAAAAAAAAAAAAAACAGATAATAGCCACTTTTATATCTTTTAAATAGATTAGTTAATCAGTTATTTTTATACCTATATAAAAGATTCAGTACCCGGATGATTGATCGTGTTTCACTTTGAAACATTCTAAAAACCATTTGCAGAGTAAATACAGAGATGTGTATGCAGGAATCTTCCGCGTAGAAATATTTTTTTACAGATTAAATTTTTATCGTCGTGTTCTCATGTTTCAGCGATGGAAGACAATCATGTAGATTTCAATTTAAAAAATCCCCTTTTTCGTGATTTTTACAAAAATCGGCAGAGCCGTTTACAAGAAAACCAGATTTCTGCAATATTTTGTCCCGGGAGGACTGCAGTTTATTATTTGACAAAATATTTTCTTGGATATGAAGGTAATACAGGTTAAATTGTCAATCTGAAAAATCCCCTAATTCTACATTTTTTACAAAATTGGAGCGCAGGTTCTCAGTAAATTGCAATTTTCATAAAGATGAGTGTAATTCACTCAAATCGAATTACCATTTGGAAAAACACCACTAACCTTAAAGTTTTATCAAAATCGTTTCAGCAGTTTTCCAGAAAATTATGTTCCTGTTATATTTTGTACCAGGTACAGCAGTGGTAACAAGCGAACACGAACTTTCCTGAAGATTAGAACGAGTCACATCGGATTGTCATCTCAAAAAAACCTTAATACTAAATTTTTATCAAAAACATGAGAGCCATTTTCGAGAAATCCAGGACATATATAAAAGATTAACTTCTTTAATAATAAAGAGGATTTTAAGTATAAAAAATACTCAAAAGAGTCAGAATAATTTATTGATATACACACATTTAATTATTCACTAAAACCTCAATAATTTTGTAGTTATTTCTTCAAGATTACGTTCACCACTTTAATTCAAATATTACATGTTGGAATTCAGATCTATTTATCCAATTAATGGAGCTTTACAACAAACATCACACTTCTATCAGCTATTTTCGAATAAAGTGCTTTTTGAAATAGCGAACATAAGAGCAAATATCGACATTATTTCTAAAATACATACTTTAAGTAATAAAATACTTCTGAATTAGCCACGATGATACTAGACCGATAATTAATAAATCTTTTAATCATAAAAGGTTTTTTTTTTCCCCCTAAAGGACACTGCTGTTTTTATTTATATTTTAATTATCTTCATTTTACTGTCACATTTAAATTTAAAATCTGAAATATGGCCCAATTCTGTTGGATCAAGTCTCGGAACAATGCCTTTTTACTTTCTCTTACCCATAAGGTAGAGAAAGTATTATTTTTGGGTCAAATTTTCAAAAGTGAATTTTGTTATATTTACACGTTTAGAGGTCCCTTGAATCCAAAAATCACGTTTTTAGCGGTTGGTCTGTGCGTCTGTCTGTCTATGTGTGTGTGTGTCTGTCTGTGTGTCTGTTATCATCATATCTCAAGAACAAATAGTATCAAAAAGTCCGAACTTGGTATTCTAAATGTGTATGATATAGGGATGCTACACTAAGCTTTTCGTTCAGATGAAGCAAGTGATTCGTGTACAGGGACACCCAAGAGAATTCGAACACATTACGTCTATGGGGGAAATTGCAGGTAAGTAGAGTTTAACATCGATAGACTGCACTAAACGAAATGAAATGGATATTTATTCTTTATATGCGTACAAACATGTCTCATGTAGAATATGGTAGGGTAATCATTCACTGTTCGTTTACAGGGCTACACGAAAGTGGTTGATTATAGTGCGACAATAGCTGAAAATTGATGGAAGTGTATTTCAGGTGTGTGCCATGTATTATTACTATAGGATTATATTTAGGTGCACCATTTGGTATGAACATAATCTTCAAAAGATATACAAGACTGCAAATATTTAAGCTATAACATTCTTTTTTATTGTTAGTGGAAGTGCTTTGATATGATATTTTACTTTGTCTAGGAAAGCTGCTCAGGTATTTAAATGTATTCCTCATAGACATGTGGTATATAATTTATGTTTTTAATCTAAATATTTATCGCTTATTTTTTGCATATTTACACGTTTTGTGGCTTCCTGATTACCGAAGTCAAGGTTTTTTAGCATTTGATCTTTGTCTATGTTCCTTAGAGTAACTTAAAAACGAATAATTTTAGGAGATCCAACTGTTGTATTTTCAAATTAATATAAGTTTGTTGCTGGAAAAGTTTCATCAAGATTGATAAGTTTCAAGGAATGTTGCGTGTAAAAATTGTCTGAATAAGTTTAAGTGAACTTTTAATTTTAATAACAAATTTAAATTGTATATAAATGTAGGTGCAGTAATGAAACGGGGGGGGGGGAGGGGTTGTGGGGGGCGGTAGCCCCCTCCTCACACAGAACTAATTATCATATAACACTCTTCCGAAGCCTAATTTGAACTGTTTTAACATAGGTTTTCATAATAGAACTCATTATCTCTACCCCTTAATCTCCAACCTGTATTTATAGTATTAAATTTCAGGGTAAGAGAAAATCGTGTGAGCGACACACCAGATTGTTTACTTTATATTTTGTTAGTTGATGGACAGTATTTAACATTCACTCATGTATTGTTATTAAAACTTTTATTCTTGTTGTTGTTATTTTCTCTCAACCATACCATGGTAGGGAAAGTGTTGTTTTTAAGCTAAAATTTTCAAAACTGAGTTTCCATTATAATTACTTTTTCTGAGATGCCTTGAATTCAAAAATCATTTTTTTTTAATGCTTAGCCTGTGTGTTTGTTTGTGTGACAGTTATAAAAAGAATGCAAAAACAAATATTAGCAAGAAGTTAAAATTTGGTGTTCTAAATCTATATCACATGGGAAAATTACTTTAAACTTTTATGGAGATCGGAGAATTGATTCTTTTACAAGAAAATACATATATAATGAAATACATTATGTCTAGGGATAAAATTTGTCGACGGTATATTTTAAAATCATTAGACTGCATTAAATATAATTCAATTAATATACATACTATATGCATATTTATGATTTTATAATCCAGAAAATGTGGATTTTATGTAATATTTCAGCAATCAGATTGAGGGAGAAATATTGTTGAAAATATATCAAATTCACATTTTCTTGATGTTTACGTAACATTTCCACAGCTTTTTATATCCCAATTTATTATTGGCCAATGCCTACAGAATCTCACAATTCTATTGGCTGTTACTCTGACTCTAGAATCTGCTTCCCTGTTTACATATAGGAGTAACGTCCTGTCGTTCTACAGTGATGATGGTGAATTACAGCTAACAAAACGGCAGTTCGCTTCTTTTATATGTTTTATTTTGACGTTTCAATAGAGTTGGAAATTTACTTTGCTATATCTAATCAGTGTCAAGTCAAGTTTTATATAAAACTTATTATTCATAAAAAAGCTTGATATTAAAAGAATAGCAAATCCAACAGGTTTAATAATAATATTTAAAAAACAAAATCAAATACTTTTAAAAATTTTAAATATTTGAACTTAATATAAAAGAAATCAAGACCATTATCTTATGTAAAAAATAATCATACATGATGATGCATATGATATGTGTGTGTGTGTATATATATAGATATATATATATATCATATGCATGATCATGTATATATACATTACTAAAAATTTCAAGCATATAGAAATAAACCTTCTCATTTTAAAAACATCAAAAATCTGAAGGGGAAAAAAAAAACAGGAATGGAGATGAACATTAGATTTAAAATGAGAAATACAAGAGATATGTTTGTTAAAACAACTGTTACAGGTGTCCTGATTAGAATGTGCTTCTGAAATTTTCCCAGAATGTACTTTAAGGTATGACGGTAGTTTTAGTTTAAAAAAAAAAAAAAAAAAAAAAAAAAAAAAAATCAGTATTTTAATCAAATTACGGAGATTATGGAAATTTTAGTAGTTGCTGTCTTACCTTAAATATTTTTCAGTAATATAAATTTTAATAAATCTTTATATATAAATACAAGTTAAACTGAATTATTTTTTTTTTTTTTATATTTAAATCAATATACAAATATTGTGCATTTTTAATAATTATTATTTATTAACATTAGTCAGTTGTAGTAGATTCAATACACGCTTATCTGAAAAAGCATAAATATTTTTTTCCACTTATTTATTCTATTACAAAAATAAGAAATAAAATTTGTCAATTTTTAACAATGCTAAGTATGTTTACAGGTAAAATAACTGTATTGGTGTTGGTGTTTGGGAATAAGGACAATTGACTGCCCTAGGGTCCAAGGCCTGAGGGGAAGTTCCTACCGCGGATGTCTTTGTAAGGGGTCCTAGCCCGAATTTACGCAAGTTTCGGAGAAAAACACGGAAGTTTCCGATCGTCTAAGCCGACGAGCGGGACCTGGGATCGAACCCGGCACCTCATGTCTACCAACTTTGAACGCAGAACCGCTCGGCCGTTGGTGTGCGATAATAATAACTGTATTGGATTTACAATGGTTACCAGTAACAAACAATGCGCTTGCAAATAAAGATGTAAAACAATTCAGGCAATAGCTTTTATTTAAAAAATAAATAAATAAATAAATAAAAATTATTATCAAAATATGTAAGTTCAAATCTCGATTGTTCAAAAAATTATAATTGACCTCTTATAATTCAATAAAATCCTCAGTTCTCTTTCATGTGAAATAAACTAAAAATTTAGGTATAGAACCAGGTATTTATTCTACTTTTATAATTAAGTAACACAATTACTTTTTGATTTTTAAAATGGCCGACCACTTAAGAAAAAAAGAAAAGACAAGTATTATTATACACATAACTAGACGATGAAAAATTTTTGTACAGCATTTTTTAACATATTAATGTGATGGCATTTCCTAAAATATCACTACCGATCAAACAAAGAAATTAAGCAATCTACGTCTTTCTTCATTTCATTTAATTAAACAAAATACGTAAAATCAGTTATCTAGTTCTAGTGATTTATAGAAAAATATCTGAAAGAGAATGAAAAAAACGAAAAAACAACTTTTCCGAAACTTAGCAATATTAATCTTTTTTTTTTTTTTTTTTTTCTCTCGAAAAAATTGTTCTTTTCAAGTTTAATAACATGTTCAACACTCGCATAGCTTCATTTCACAACTTTATAGAAAACGTCATCAATTAAGAATCTTTTCTCTCTAACTTGTCATTTCTTCCTGCATGATAGAATATTTTTGCGACACGGAAAATAGTTTCATTAAATTACAATCTTGAAAGAGATAGAAAAAGAAAAAAGAACGTTAAATACTTTTTTGATTAAAAATTATTCCATTTCTGAAGAAATCCCCTTTTTTTTTTTTTTTTCTTTTTTTCTGTCTCTAGTGGTTGACATCTGTACGGATAACACAAAAATGGTATATTTCGATTTTTTGGGTTGAAGATGTAAGTATTCTTTTCAATTACCTGTTCGCGCCATTTTATACTTTTTTATGCACGATTTTATAATCGAGACATATGTAAGAAAAAATATATATACTTAATAATCAAAAAGTTTTAATCAAGACTTCAAAATTTAGCAGAATTAAAACTTGATTTGGAATAAGCGAAAAAAATAATAAGATTGAAGTGCAGAATTCTTTACAAATTTTATCAAGTAAAACAATCAACTAAACTTTGGGGGGTGGGGGATCCTGTAATTATGACGAAAAATAATGATAATTTACTTTCAACAAAATTTGGCTGCGTTATATGAATAAATATGTTAGCTTTATTTATTAAATTTGTGAAAATATCATTATGCGTTTTACGTACTTTATGGTAATAAGCTTGTATTCATAAAAAAATTATAAATATTTCACCCATAAAATAATATATAATTACTTGTACAGCACCCAAGACACTATCCACTAAAAGGGCTTTTGCAGGCAGGGGTTTAATCTGACTATTGTGAGTTTAAAACTGATGGACAAAGTGTTTCACAACAGTCAAAATACATATAATGTCTATCACAAACCTATGAAACTGTATAATCATAAATCAGTTTCAATGAAAATTAACTATTAAATACCATGTATTAATTCGTGGCAAATATAAGTATGAATAAACTTATTGTTGAAAATACGTTTGATATAAGCAGAGTATTTCTGATAGTTTTTAACAATATGTTGTAAACAATGTATTTTGTTTTGATACGTCTACCGTAGGCAAAATGCAAAATCCGCCATATTACAAAAAGCATCTACGCTTTATATTGCGTAGCAATCGCACATTCTAAAATATTTAAAACTATCTCTTTCCAGTCATTTTGTTTTTAATTTTAATACCTCCCCCCCTCCCCGTTTTTATTGCATGAATCTCGGAAAGTGACAGATAATACCTGAAAAGTGCCACGGTAAATTTCAGTTATTACAAAAATTGAGTTAGGGTAGATGCTCCAGTGACTGACATGCTTCAGTAATTGACATCTATCCAGAAATATTTAATAAATAAGGAAAATAATAAAAGCATATATTTTACATATAAGAATTTAAACATTTTATGTCAAACATTGTAGCATGGGATGCTAATAACTGGTAAAATGAATAACTAGCAGTTTCAAAAACAGGAACATAGGGAGCCAATCGCTGGTAAAGTGAAAAACTGGCAGTGTCCCTTACTGAAACATTGAGTGGGTGTCAAATAAAAATCCATAAAAAAAAAAAAATATATCAAATGTATATATTTTAGCATACATGTGGTTCTGAATGTCTTTCATGCCATATGTATTAACTTAAGATTTCTAAAAATATTTTCTGATAACTAGAACATTAAAAACATCAGATATTACTCTAAAAGTGTCAATCACTGGAACACTTACCCTATTACAAAAAATCTATACGAAAATTATGTACTCAAATATTATCTTTGCTTTTTCGGCATTATATTGCATTAGATTTATTGTAGCGTAAAAATAAAAATACACTTTTAAACAAGAATTACAATTTTAGATAAAGACATTTGTTCCCATTTTAGTAATTGATGCTCATGGTAATACGAAAAATCAGTGCAAATAACTACAAGAAACTAATCTTCATAATATGAATATTCTTAATTTCACGGCAATCAAAATTCTGGTATGAATGATTCGGTTGAAGACTTTCATGTCATAGCTGCAACAATGTACTGAGAAAAAGAGAAGAAGATTTCATCCATGTTTCTAAACGAATAAAATACTAATAATAGAAATAATAAAATGATAACTTAAGAAAGAAAGAAAAAAGGAAGAAAAATTAAACACTATTAGCTACAAAAATGTATTCAGAAAAATAAAATTTCACCCACGGTTAGAAATGAATACAATACAAAGGAAAGCTAATTCAAAAGAAAAAATATTATATCATATACTGATGTAAGCATGCCATTTTTAATACTTGGCACTTAGAAAATATCGTTTAAAATTTTAAAAAATCATGTTTTACATATGAATGGTATTCATAACTCTATTTGCATTTTAATGTTTCAGCATATACTTTTATATTGAGTGGGTACAATTCGTTACATAAACAGCGACAATGGTCTCAAAAAGCATTCAACTCATTATGATATAATATGTAATTGAATAAAATAATTCTAAAAATTTTTAATTTTTTCAAGCTTCTTGCACTTTAAAACATTAAGATAAAGATGCTGTTTTCATTTTCATAAAATTTGAACTTTGTAATTAATATGATATGGAAGAAAATAAATAAAAACATAACCAAATTAGTCTAAAAATGTTATAGCATTCTAACATACAAAAGATTTAGTCTTTTTATTATTATTATTATTATTATTATTATTATTAAAATAAAGATAAAAATTAAAAGTCTAATAAAAATATAAGATACTTTTTTTTCCTGAAATAAAATAAATAATCTGGTGTGTCACTCACACGACTTTCTCTTACCCTGAAATTTAATACTATAAATACAGGTTGCAGATTAATAGGTAAGATAACGAGTACTGTTATGTAAACCTATGTTAAACAATTCATATTAGGCTTCTGAAAAGTTTTATATGATAATTAGTTCTGTGTGAGGGGGGCTACCGCCCCCCTCAACCCCCCGTTTCATTAATGCACCTACATTTATATAGAATTTAATTCGGTTATTAAAAAATAATTATCTTTTTAAAAAATAATTTATTTAAATTATTATTTAAAAAAATATCTTTTATGATAAGGCAGACGATTTCCATATTAGAGAAGTAGTATAACACCAAATATCCAAAAAAAAAAGTGCATTTTATTGTCAATATTAAAAAAAAAAAAAAAAAAAAAAAAAAAAAAGACGATTTTTTTATCTAAGTTTTTTTTTTTCGTTAAAAGTAAAAAAAAAAATCGATAACTTTGTTTTAAATTATCGCAGATCGATGGTTCAACCATTCGTTTTAAACATATTGGCGAGCTCTTTTGAAAGATAACCATCATGAAAATTTACTCCCCTCGAGGGGGGACTTCCCCCCCCCAGGGGGGAGGCGAGGCTCCAACATACACAATTTTTTTTTTCAATGTTAACTGTCTCTATTACAAAAAATATGTATTTGTTTCATTTGGTTTAGTGCAGTCTATAGACGTTGAACCCTAATTTCCTGCAATTTCCCCCATAGACGTAATGTATTAGAATTCTCTTGATTGTCCCTGTACACGAACCATTTGCTTGATCTTAACGAAAAGCTTACTGTAGCATCCCTATATGATACACATTTAGAATACCAAGTTTGAACTTTCTGCCATAATTTGTTTTTGAGATATGCTGATAACAGACAGACACACACACAGACACACAGACCATTTGCTAAAAACATGATTTTCGTATTCAGGGGACCTCAAAACGTGTAAATATAAAAAAAATCTCGCGTTCGAAAATTTGACACAAAAACAATACTTTCTCTACCTTATGGGTAAGAGAAAGTAAAAAATTAAAACTAAAAAAGAGTATTAAAATGTATATTTTTCTGGCTAATATAAAAAGATGAACTATGAACTTTAGAAATACTTATCAATCGAAAAGGATTAAAATATGATTTGGTGCAAAACAATGTAAGACCAATCACAAGATATACATATCTTATAAATATTCCCCCTTTCTTTTATCCAATTTTTCTTAACTTGCCCTAATAAAAAATTGAAAACTTTTGACATTGTTGAAACAATTTCTTAAATATTCTGCTAACATAAAACAATCTTTCTTATTTCTTTAAAAAAAAAATTTCGTTTCAAATATTTTTTTTCTCTCTTGAAACAAACTATTAAATTTGAAGTAGTTCGTTAATTTGAAATTAAGGCAAAAGACATTTCAGTTTTTGTTTACTGTTTCAGATTTTCTTTTGAATATATATATATATTTCCGTTTTCCCTGTCTAAAACCTTTCGCTACATTAACTCGGCCCCAAAAAGACTGAGTGAAAATGCTTCAGAAATCAAAGAATTCTTAATAAGATTTCGGAATCACACAAAGAATTAGTGCCCACCTTTTATAGTAGAAAGAGTTTAGAATGTGCAGCTCTTAGGCGATACAGTCAAGACAGGTTATGTCCGCAAACAGTCAAATTATTTCAGAACACAAACCTTCACTCGTTCTATAACGAACGCAACAATTTTCGAGTCGTCGTTGGGGCAAATAATATGCTCGACGACATTCAGGCAATGAGATGTATCATTAGTGTCGTTGTGTCAGTTAAGAAATTGTCCGCCCGTGTCATGTAAATCCAAACAGAATGGAGATCAACCCTTATTAGCAAATAAAAAATAAGGTTAGGGGGGAAAAAAAGGCAAGAAAAAACACGGGAAGGACTTGAATGCCAGTCAGCGAGTTTTTAACACCACAATTACCTGAGAAAGAGTTTAAAAAACTTCTATATATATATATAAAGGAATTGAAATTAAAGAAAAAAAAACCCTCGAAAAAGAAAAAAAACGAATTAAAGGTATCCACATTAAAAAGATTAGTTTATTTTTCACATTAAAGGCACTAGGAGAGAAGATACAAAAAGAGTCTGTGTGTCAAGGAAATTAGCTGTAGTCGCTATGCTTTACTGCGCTATGTCAATGGAAGAGCTGATTAGGAAAGCGAAAGCAGGCGCAATTTTTAATTACTTCTTAATGAAACAAAGAAACCGAAATTCAGAGAGAGGGAAAGTTTTTTTTTTTTTTTCTTCTTTTCCCTATTTTTTTCTGTAATTCTGGGGGTGCATGCCCCCTTTTTCCATTTGCAAAAGATCTGACGTGTTACGAAGGGCCTTTAGAGAGGGACAGAAAAAAAAAAAAATAGTTGAGTTATAAATGAGGATGCACAAATGGAAAAATGAAGTTTAAGAAATATGCAGATATGTTTTTTTAGTGTGTGTGGTGGAAGGGGGGAAAAAAAAAAGCATAAAAGAGATGAGAATTTTGTTCGTAAATTACACCTCCTGAAGAGAACGGATTTTAGAAGTATAGATAATAACTGTATATCCTATACGGAAATAGCAGCCTTTTAAAGCTAACGCTGAAGAAGTCTTTTAGAATACTAATTTAACTCATTAGTGAAAAGCCTTGTTTTTTTTTCTCAAGACTTTAAAGCTGTAAGATAATTTTACGGATTATAGTTCTAAATATCTAGACCCTTTTTTAAAGTTGAATTTGATATTTAATTATTTTTGCGCAAAATTATTATTTTCTTAGACATGTAAAAGCAACTGAAACTTAAAAAATTAAGACCTTTTTTCAAGTCATCAAACATACTTCACCATTAGAATGTCTATAAAAAAAAATGGATGCAATTGTAATTAAGTTTTTCACCTGTTATATTATAACAGATTTGTTTTCAGCTGAAGTCGTTTTAAATTGATTTCATGCATACTTTCCAATTAAAGATCTAAAAAAAGTACTTTTTTTAAGAAGCCTTTTTAATAATATTTTGATTTATAATTCCCGAATCTATAAGTCCTTTCATTTAGCCTTGTTCATAAGTTTAGGCACTTTATATGGGAGGATTAATTTTAAATGAAAAATGCATCAAAGTTGTATGTATTCTTGGTTGTAAACTGACAAATTGTACAGCATTTCCTTTAATTTTTATGTTTTTAATGAAAATGAAAAATTATTTTATACAAATAAGGAAAATTTCATCAAATTTGACATTTTTCATAAGTTGCAATGAGGGAAATTTGCATCAGGGGACTGCTGTTAAAAATTTATAAATAATAATAATAATAATAAACTTTGTATACACCCCATAAATTGCGAAAAACTCGCTACAATTGTTTCATGTTTAAATAAATCGACGAACTTTCGTCAGGTGTAAACAAAGTAGGCACGAGTACACCAAACAAAGCGGCAACACACAAAACTGTGGTATTTGATGAAATAACACGGAAAATTAATATAAATACTAGTAAGACAATAATTAAAAAATGAAATAAAATAAATGAATAAATAAATAAATAAAAGTGACTCAAGGAACAGAAACACACACACACACAAAAAGTGTGTGTGTATGGGGGGGGGGGGGATCAAAAGCAATGTACAAGAGAAAGTTATGTGAGTAATTTCCAAGCATGAGATATGAAAGGCGTTGAAAAATCATCATTACAAGCTTTTTAGAGTTTTAAAATATGAAAAAGCCTTATGGAAATCCGAATTAGACAAAGAGAAAGGAGACAAGAAATAGCGTTATTTTTAGAAAAATTAAAACAGTGGCCACAAGACCAGAAGGGGTAAGCAATAGATGTTTTGGAGATCTCTTCATTACGAATATTCCGTTGGTGCTATTTATTCTATATTTCAAACGCCCTCTATTTTGTTCAATATAACTTAATTTATATAATGAACAAGGATTGAAATACACATCAGAGCGGTTCTCTATAGGAATAGAATATCTAAGTGCACTGAGAAAGAATATATATACATATATATCGTCTCCTTCTAGAACAAATACAAAATCATTTTCTGAATCCCTAAGCTAGAAATATAGATTTACGAGCTATGCGTATAAAGTAAACGAATTAACCAGGATAAATGAAATGATCGCGAATTGTTAGTCTAATCTTTTCTATATGGTGACACAATATTATGAATATTACGGATATTTTGTATTGCGAGAAATTCTTGCTCGATTTTCTAGAATTGGGTCATAAAGTTAAATTATCAATCAGTGCACATAATAACACCCAAAAATGCTTAGAATATCTGAAACTATACTATTAATGTAAAAACTCAGCAAAAAAAAAAAAAGAATCGCTAAAAGGGAGTATTTTTTTTTTTAAGTCAATTTTTTAATTTAATGTTTTTTTATACAGTGCTCGAGAAACTTCATTATACGTTTTATTGCTATATTTCAACGCATATGATTGCAAACTTTCATAACTCAACGGCAATAATTTACAATAAATAAATAAATAATAAAGTTTCCTTTTTTTTTTTTTTTTTTTAACCAATGCTCAGATGAAAATGAAAAGGCATACCTTATTTTGTGAATCCAAATAAATTAGCAAATAAAAGTATCCCTTACCTGAAATAAAAAAAAGGAAGAATAATTAGAAAATGTTAAAAATAAATCCCAAACTAAATACAAAAATACATTATGAATTATCAAAAACTGATGATCGTATATTTATCTTGAAAAATCTTATGTATTAAAATCGGATTTTATATTTGTACTTTAAAATAACATAACCAAGAATATGGTAAATTACAAATTGGAAAAACATTAGATTTTCGGAAAAATCCGAGTATTTTTAAAATGAATATGGAATTTTTGAAATGTAAATTGATTTATCAATTACTTAATTTTTTTATCTATATATATTTTTTTACTTTCTCTTACCCATAGGGTCGAGAAAGTATTGTTTTAAGGTCAAATTTTCGAACATGAGTTTTTGTTATATTTACATGTTCTGAGGTCCCCTGAATACGAAAATCATGTTTTTAGCGAATGGTCTGTGCGTCTGTCTGTATGTCTGTCTGTTATCAGCATATCTTAAGAACAAATAGTAGCAGAAATTCCAAACTCGGTATTCTAAATGTGTATCATATAGCGATACTACAGTAAGCTTTTCGTTGAGATGAAGCAAATGGTTCGTGTACAGGGACACTCAAAAGTATTCAAATATGTTACGTCTATGGGAGAAATTGCAGGTAAGTAGAGTTTAACATCTATAGGCTGCACTAAACCAAATGAAACGAATATATATTTTTTGTTATAGAGATTGTCAACTAGGAAAAAAAATTTCTGTATGTAGGAGCCCCGCCTCCCCCCCTGGGGGGAAGTCTCCCCTCGAGGGAAGTAAATTTTCATGATGGGTATCTTTCAAAAAAGCTCGCCAATACCTTTAAAACGAATGGTTGAACCATCAATCTGCGACAATTTAGAATAAAATTATCGATTTTTTTCATTTTTAACCAAAAAAAAAAAAAAAAAACTTTTTTTTTTTTTTTTTTTTTTTTTTTTTTTTTTAATGTAATATTGAGAATAAGTTCAACATTTTTTTGGATATTTTGTGTTATACTACTTCTCTAATATGGAAATCGTCTGCATTATCATAAAGATAATTTGTTTAAATAATAGTTTTAATAAATTATCTTTTAAAAACGGAATTATTTTTTAATAACCGAACTAAATTCTATATAAATGTGCGTGCATTAATGAAACGGGGTTTGAGGGGGCGATAGCCACCCTCACACAGAACTAATTATCATTTTAAACTCTTCGGAAGCCTAATTTGAATTGTTTAACATAGGCTTACATAACAGTACTCGTTATCTTACCTTAGAATCTCACACCTGTATTTATAGCATTAAATTTCAGGGTAAGAGAAAGTCGCGTGAGTGACACACCAGATTATTTCCTTTATTAAACTTCTGTGCTAAATATATTTTTAGGTTATTATATTGTTGTGAGACAAAAGAGAAAAATATCGATAAATTTATCAAACGAACTTAAGTTTGCCTTTTGTCATACCTCATTAAAATTCAAAAAGAAAATCATTTTTCAAACATTGTTTTCAAGTGTCGTAAATGTAAGAATATTACAACACCTGTCAATTTTTAAAATTTAAATTATTTCTACAAATATTAATTTATTTTAAAAGAAACGTCTATGAAAATAATACCTTGTTGGAAATAAAAGGCTGATAAAAGAAAAAAAAAAGTGTGGACAAGTTCTTTTGAAAAATATCCTACTGAAAATTTACATACGGGAAGGGGGTGCGGGAGAGAAAGACATACACAAAAATTTTACCCTGGTTGACAATTACTACACTGAAGAAAAAATATATATATATATATATATATATACCGCCTTCATCTAGAATGAATAAGTGACCATTTTCTAAATCCCTTAACTAGAAATATAAATATTCGAGCTATGCGCATAAGGCACACCAATAAAGTGAATAAACGAAATGATCTAGAATTTCTAGTCTACACATTTCTAGATGGTGAAACAATATTCTGAATATTCTGTATCTTTTGTATGCCGAGAAATTCTCGCTTGATTATCTAGAATTGGGTCATAAACCAAGATTATAGTTGCTGAAACCCGCTTCTTCTGTTCTCATTTATTTAGAGATATTTTCAAATAGGTTTGACCTCGATAATATAGATAAACTCTCTATAATTCTAATAGGGGTTTCTAGAACTCGCTTTTAAAATGGACTAGAATTTATAAGAATGACTTGGAACTACTTGTTCTAGAGCCACAATTTAGATTTCAGATGTCAGTTACAGAATTTTATCTCAGTGTAAAAAAAAAAAACCATTTCTAAATGCGATTGGTTGAAAATAATCCTAATTGCGTGCATTTATACGAAATTTTATCCTAAGCTGCCATATTAAAAATTATGAAAAAACGGGACAACAGCGCCACTTGTTGAGCGATATGTAACCAAAGTTGATACCAGTTTATGTTAGGACGCTACTAAATATAACTTTCAATTAAGTGCTGTGCACAAGTATAAATTTAGCTGCTTTTTTTTTTTTTTCATTTGTTACGCAAACATACAAAGCTGTACTTTTCTAAAAATGGGCTAATCTCTCTTTTGTATTCAGAATATCTGAAAACGTATAATTTCGTCGAAAAGCAGTGGAGGTCAAAAAATTTTATGGATACAAAACTTTACTCTATTGGGTATTAAAAAAAAAAGTAAAAAATGAAACAAATTGTACATGATTTAATTTTTTGCTGAAAATCTATCTTCAATGTCATAAAAATATTTGAAATGTCACCATTGACCATTCAGTATAAGCCAGCTAAATTTACCAGGTTAAATAAAAAAAAAAAAAAAAAAAAAAAAAACGTACACTTCATACCTCGATTAAGATTTTAAAATTGCAGTCCCATAACAAGTATTAAAATTAAAACATAATTTAGGAGAACATGAAAAGGATTATATATATATATATATATATATTACTTTGAATTATATAGACACAAGTTTCAAATTCACAAACGATAAGTATTAAGTATTAAATTTTATGTATTTTTGAAATTACATTCGTTTGTTGCAATTATTCTATTGAAAATGATACAAAAAATAAATAATAATAATAATAAACTCTGTCAGAGACAGTTCTTTTGTCTATTTTTCCGTAGAAAGTATGTGATAATTGTACACACTCGTATAAACCTCCATTCGTATACCTTTATTGGTAACGGTTATGTCTACTATCCTACGGTCTTTCGTCGTATAGTGTTTTGGATCTGTTCATAAATCAAGGTTCATAGCTTTTAATTTTTCAACGAATACTTTCTCACTTTTTGAACTAAAATCTACATTAAAATTTTCCGCCAACGAATAAACCAAATGAATTAAATTAAACATTTCATTTACTTAATTATTTATTCTTTTATTTATGTAATCGTACGAATGCGAAAAAATTATTTTACACATGATTTTTAAATCCAGTGGTCTACAAAAAACTTCAGTTAATGAAAATAACGACAAAAGTAACTAAAGACGCATAATTCACGACGCCTGTGAGAAAAATAGCTAATTTGAACATTATTTTATTTATTTTTTATTTTATTTTATTTTTTAACCTAATTTTTGAGCAGTTAATATACTTAATTATTTATTTATTTATTTTTTTTTTTTTCAGAAATATGAGGCTTTTCTTTTACTTAATTATTTTACTACTTGTTGTCTAATAGTTAACAATCGATTTTAAAATATATAAAAATTTTTACAATTACACACATTTGTCTTCTCATTTTTTTTTTTTTTTTAACTGTTACACGTTTATTTTAATTTTTTTTTTTTTTTCTTACATAAAAAGAAATACTATATTTATTATTTACGTGCAAATAAATTTATTTCCTTTCTTATCGGAAAAAAAGAAAAAAAGAAAGAAAGAAAGAAAGAAAAAAGAAGAAAAAAAAAAGAACGCATTTTTATTTATTTTATTTTTCATTATTTTTTATTTTTTAATACTTTTAAAGTTAAAATAGAGATTTTATTTAGCATCGTTTGAGCCAATTAACCGATTGTATGGCGTAAGCAAGTTTTTGTACTCATTAATAAATGTACCAAATTTTGTAGCTATCGGTTGATCAGTGTTTCTAGTGTTAGTGTCACTAGTGTCTAGTTAGAAGCTTTTTATATAAAATTGGATTTTCTTATCGCGTCTTCGTGTCACGCTAATAAACAAGGTGTTTCCATTTTAAAGTAAGTATAAGCTAATCTGTTTGTTGCTCCTTGGCTTAGTTGGTCAGAGAGTCAAGTTCATATCACGGTGGTCGAGAGTTCGATCATCGAAGATCCACCGTATTAATTCTTGCAGATAATTAGTGGAAAAGGGGTGAACTGATAAAAAAAAAAAAAAAAATTCGTTGACTACACAGTGTCCTAAGAATTTTTTAAGAGTTTTTTTAAGAAGCTTTTTTCATTTTAGATATTAAAATACACAAAATATTTTAGATATTAAAAGGCACAAAATAAAAAGTTTTAAGTAATAAAATAAATATACATATGTAATATATATATATCTTGGTGTCAGAACGTTTCTAGATATTTGATAAAACATCTAAATTCGAAAGCGTCCTAATACTTATTGGTAGATAGTACTGTTGTTGTTGCCATGCCCATTTGTTAGCAAAGCTAAACAGAGTCTATGACTCCAGCAACTCTGATCATATCAAGTACATAGAGTGGAACCTCATAGAGATCTCCTCTAAATTAGAAATATCAGTCGTATCGTTACAATTAAGGTACAAAACGAAAGGGACGAATTTTTGTGAATCCGACGGATTAAACAGTTTATCGATCGGACAGTTAGATTTTTAAAAATGAACTAAAGTATTAAAATTAGGTGGCAACAGCAGAAGATTGTACTGAAACCGTTTCGAGAGAAAAGAAAACATCTGCTACTCATTAAGTCACATGTTTTTGAAGTGGAATTAAAAATTGCAGTTTTCAATTTTTTTTTCAAATCTTCTCTCACGAACACAAAAATTAATATACAGCCTGTACAACACAAGACCAACTTGCACTTTAAATTTCATCAATTTTGATTAATAAACAAAAAAGTTACTTTTTTTTTCCAAATTAAATTTTATTCTAACTTTGAAAAGATTTATGTGATATGATACATTAAGAATTTGGGTTTTAAAGGTTTTTTTTTTAAATAGCATATTATTTCTATTTGTGGTTCTATTTTTTAAATTCTGGCTGACGATTATATATATATATATATATATATATATATATATATATATATATATATATATATATATTAATTTCACATTGAAAATTTAAAAATAATTCTCATTATGTACATTTATAAGAAATTTTATTCATAGTAAAAAATAAGAAAGTTATATCAGTATCACCTGTTGAGCGATTGATCTCCAAATGTAATCAGCATCCATTTAAGTCAAAGTCCAACTAAATACCAGATACCGTTAACTAACATTCTTTGATTCGTGATGTATAGCGTCCACAAAATGTCTGATAAAAACAGTCAGACAATTTCTAAAAATGGTCAAATCGTGTTCAGGACGTTAAAACGTGTCAGTCCATTGAAAACTAGGTGTCGAAAATTTTCTCAAATCAAATACCTTTTTCTTGTGTATATAAAAGAAAGTAACAACCTAAAGAATCAGATTTCTTTTTTCTATTTCTTTTTTCTATTTCTTTTTTCTCCTTTTCTATTCCAACCGTGTATAATGATTAGATAAATGTCATTAGAAAAATCTTTAATAAAAAAAATTAATCTTCAAAGTAAAACATTACAGAGAGTCTTTTATCGCATTTGACTAAAATATTTAATGTGTTTGATATTTGAGTGGTGGCTTTTACGATAATAATTATTGTCTTTTTTCTTTTTTTTTTCTTTCTTCAATACATAATGACAAGTATAATTTATTTTTAAGATATCACCCCCCCCCCCCCCCCCCCACCCAAAACAGTAATAACTTATTTAATATTTCTTCTTCTTTTGTTACAAATTTTTAATTAATAATCACAAATCGTTATTTTAATTTATTTTATTTTATTTATTTATTTATTTTCCTTATGATAAATAACTTTTTTTAAATATTGGTAACAAAAATAAATAAATAAAAGGTAGAGAGAAAGAAAGAGAGATTCAAACGCAGAACTATGTCATAAATCACAAACAATCTCACAAGACAATAATATAAACCAGAAAAGCGAATACAAATTTCATTTAGGAACAAAAAAATCAATAAAAATCATGTAATGAAAAATTCAGAAATGCAACAGAAGAGTCTTTTAAAGCTGACATATATCAAAAATTGTAAAAGATTCCGAAACAGCAACTTCGGATAAAAATTAAAGAATGGATAAAAATAACACTTGGCGCGCGCGTTTAAATCCCGAAATCGAAAACTCTTTTCCCGAAAACAATATTCCCACTCGCAATTCCAATAAAAATGAACAGAAGGGAAACAGAGTGGGGGTCGAAAAAAAATGAAAAAATTCCTCAGAGTATCGTTCAAAAATCGCGCCCCCGATAATAGTTAATTCAGGGAATCGTCATTGCCTTTTCTCGAAACAAACGGACGGACTCGTTATGGCTAATATCGAAAACGGGCCGCGCCAGTAAGAAATGAGAAAAAGCCAAGAGAAGAAAAAGGCGGTTTGGAAGGCTTGTGGTTTTCCCACGCTCTTCGCTCTTTCCAGCTCCTTCCGGAAAAAAGGAAAGAGTAAAGGGAGACCAGCTTCAATTAATCCTCTCCTAAGTGTCCCTGGCCCCAGCATAGCTCCAATTGATTTATCGACAGTTAATTGGGAGAATGGATCGGTTGCCATGGAAACTGACCGGGACTTCCATCTTTTCTCTCTCATCTTTCTCTTTTCTCTTTCTCTCACTCTCTTCTTTTCCTTTTTTTTTCTTTTTTATTATATACAATTTTTTATTTTTATATTTTCCTCCTTCTAAGCAATAAAAGTGCGACGCGGGTTTTGGTTTTTGCGTTTGATTTTCGATAACCGGATTTGTATCGATCTAAAGGGTGAGTCACCCCCTTTTAAACCCCCCAAATTCTCTCGTACTTTTCTTTTTTCTGCTTTTTTTTTTTTTTTTTTTTTTAATATTATTTTCACGAACGCGGCCATAAAGGGTCAGGCAAGGAAATGGGAGGGAGAGTAAGGGAATCGGTCATTAATTGTTTGATGCGCGCGCAGAATTTCGGTTATAGTCTACAACAGTTTCTTATCTTTCATTCACCTCTTGTATAAATTCTAGGCTACGTATTATTTTCTTTTTTATGTTTTCTTGTTTTATATATCTTGACGTCTGTTATTTTAACACCTTCTCTTTATTTCTATCTGATTTTATTTATTTATTTTTTTTTTTATAATTTTTCCGTTACCACCGATTTTAAATTAAATTTCGTAGCATTTGAATAACGGATTCAAAGATGTTTCGCCTCTTTTGCGAATCTAAACGTCACCGAAAGAAAATTTACGCCCTTTTTCCCTCGAATTTCTTTTATCAGAAAAATTTGCAATGCTTTTAGGTAGTGATCAGTGCTGAATAAAGAATCTAAACGGGGAAGAAAGACCCGGAATGATTTTTGATATGTAAATCAATAACTTTTTTTCCCCCTTTTCCAAGATTTCAAAGAAAAAGTAACGATTTTTAGTTCAAAAACTTTATGCGGGTTAGCATTTTTATTCACTAGAGGTATAAATTTAGCTTTTTTAAAATGAATTATTCAAATACATCAAAACAAAATACTTTGGTAAAGTTTTGAACTTTTTAAAGAATGCGTTTAGTGATACTATATTTAAATATTTTACATATACACCAATCGAGTTATTCTCCTGATAATTAAATTTTCGATAATACTTTAAAACGAAACACTACTTCTTGAAAAATATTTTACTTTTCGTATAAAAGAATTCAAAATTTGATCGTTTTAAACAAAATTTAATTTCAGCTATGTTCTTTTACAAGGCAAACATCTTATTGGATTCATTGGAAAGTTTGAGAAGAATATGGATGTTTTGATTACGTCAGTTATAATAAAGCTAATAAGATAGGAGCTTCATTACTTTTTGAACTTCTATGGAAGTTTATATTTCCAATATTTATAAATATTTTTTATGGTCTTAAGTGAAGTGAAATATTAGAGTCTCTCTCTCTCTGTTTATTTATTTATTTATTGCTCCAGCAATAACTATAATCTATAATTCAGATACCAGTTTATGGCAAACGACAAGATCAAAACTATTTGGGCATTAATATTATTTTACGAGAAGAATAGGTCGTATTCAGCCAAGAACTTAATATGAATGTGGAACATTTTATAGGATTGTTGTGATACTCGGATTTTGCCTTGCGTTAATCTCTATAAATACTTTAAAATTTTCTTTGCACAAGTTCAAGAATTATCGAGTGTGTTTAAAGTTTTATTTCTTTACGAAAAAGTTAAGCATCGATTGGGATAACTTGCATGTTGGGGGTGTTGGTGTACGGGTTGAGACCATTTGACTACACGAGAGTCTTAGGCGTAGGTGGAATTCCCTCTGTGTGTGTGAGAGAGAGAGACGGGGGGGGGGGGGGTCGAAAGAGTGGCACCAACTCCAGTGCTGCCAATTCAGGGACTTTTTTATTCAATAGTCACCAATAATTTTGAGGTGATATTTGATACACAGGCATAATACGCAGGCTTCGAAGGGCAATTATTAGACAAAAGATTATTAGACAAATTATTAAATGTTTATTAGATGAATTAGGCAAAAGTTGCAAATTAGTGGTAGTATTTAGGGGTAGATATTATGGTAGTAGTAATGGTGGTAAAAATTAGGGGTAGATATTGAATAAAAAAGTCCTTAAAACTGACAACACTGATCACTTGAAGCAATTCCGAAGCACCCACGTTGACTTTGGAGAATGTTGCTAGATACTGGAAGATTTTGATCATGATTAATGCACGCAGTTACTAAACCATACATTCCGTCCCTCAAATTTTTAAGGACTTCAAATTATCCATACATATATATTTAAAAAAAAAAAAAAAAAAAAAAACTGTAAAAAAAGTTTAAATGCATCGGTATTCCCTGCAAATTTTACTTAGAACAACCACTGAAAGTAATTATGAATTTTTTCACTTTACTCAAAATAACCATTGAAAGTAATTATGAATCGTATAACATAAATTAATACGTATTTAAATTTACTTGATTATTACACTGAATCTATTATTTATTTGATTTTCCCCTCGAACTATTGAAATAGTTTTTATCGTTAACTAATTATTATGTTGAGTACTTCTTGTGTAAATATTAGTATTATTTTCGATATTTTTCATTATAGGGTTGATGTATTTTATTTTCCTGTCAGTTGATTCTATACTAATTAAATTGCAGTCGATATTTTTTGTCTTATGATTGTGAAATTAAAATAAATGTATAGAAATCAAAATATAATTTTATGGACTTATATGTTCTAAAGTATCAAAAAATATTTAAAATTCTGTGAGGATCTAGGAATGGGGCAGCTGCATGAACAGGTAATTTTTTAAAATTATTTTTTATTTTATTTTTCATGTGTGTGTGTGATGTATTTTCTTAGCACATTTTTAAATGTTACATTTTATTTAAATTAACATAAAAAAGGAAAGTAAAACAAAATGTACTCCTAAAATAATAATAATAATAATGCTGTATTTATTATTATAGTTTTGTTTACAATATATATATATATATATATATATATATAAAGAAAAAAGTAAAGTACTATTTATAAATGAAATCACTGAATATATAAAAATAAACAAGGCTAGAAATTCACAGTAGTCAAGCATACACAATTTTATGCAATTTTATTTTATTTTATTGGTGTGCAATCAAGATATTACACACCAAAACTCTATATTTTATGAATTAAAAAAAAAAAAAAAGAAAAGAAAAGGAAAGGAAAGGAAAAGAAAGGAAAAGAAAAGAAAAGAAAAGAAAACAGTGAATAATAAATTATTTTTTAAAGAATTTATTTTACTGAATTTATTGCCACATTTTAACTTGCAAAATATATTAGAAAGAAAAAAAAAAGTAAAGGACTTTTTAAAGGGAATTGAATGAAATAAACCAAAATGTACTAGGTCCCGAATTCATAATAGCCCTTCTGACGATGTTATGCAGTAAGAAGACATTATATACAAGGATCTTTAAATATTTTCTATTTTTATTTATTTACTATTATTTATTTATTTATTTTTAACTGATTTTTTTAGTTCTCCATCATATTTCACGTATGGAGAATTTAGATAATATTGAAAATTTTCGATTTTGGTTTTTTGATGTTTTTACACATTTTGAGACTTGAGGAATAAATAATCACAAAATCGTCGTGGTATCCAGCTGTAGGATGTCAGTTAGTTTGCTAGTATGTCGGTTTGTTAGTGGGTTAGTTTGTCAACTTGTTAGCCTGTATACACTATATATCATAAACAAATGTTTGTAAATATCAATAAAAAGACCGGACTAGTTTTAAAATATCACTTAAGACACTGGCGAGAATTCTATAGACTTACAACATTCTAAATTAAAAACTTCGTAAGTTTTTCGAAATTTACGAATTTTTCATCACTGGAGAATAGGGCAAATTTTCGCTTAATGTGCATTAAAAAATATTTTTTTTTTACTATAAAGTTGTCAGACTAGTTTTAAAGTATTAGTTATAATGCTGGCAGGAATAACATTAACTATGAAAATTCAACTGTGAAAACTTCGTAAGTTATATAAAATTTACAAATTTCTTAATTTAGCAGAAATGAACAAAATTTCGCATAAGAATCCATTTTTAGACATATTTTTCTTTTAATGCTGTCAGATCACTTTTAACGTATCAGTTATGATGCTGGAATGCGAATCATTGATAACGAATTTCCTAATTTAAATATTCGTAGGTTATTCGAAATTTGGCAGAACAGGTCACGATTTCACTTAAACGTCCATTTTGAGGGATATTTTTATCATATAGATTTCAGACTACTTTTCAAATGTCATATATGATACTGATTTAAAAAACATTGACTACGAATATTTTAATTTGAAAATTTTGTAAGTTATTCGAAATTTAAAAATTCCTTAACATGGCAGATTAGAGCAATGTTTCGCATAAACTTTCATTATTGAGATCATTGCAATGAAAATAGTACGAAATACTAAAATACAAAACTAACACTAATAAAATTATTTAACAAATTAGGATAAAGTAAATACATCGAACTTAAAGGTGGGTAGCCTATTAAGTGCGGCATTTCAGTCTGCGACTGTGTCGAATGAATTTATTTCTCTTAACATACCCTGTCGTAGAAATTTATGAGAATATATGACGGGGAACTAAGCAGAGTCCTACACAAACTTGTTTTTGTTCTCATTTTGTTCTCAAAAATGTAAAAGAATGTGGGGAGGGGGGACTATCCTTTATAAGAATTGAACTCAACGAATTTATAAAAGAAATTTAGTTACAGATTTACAATAGTTTGTCAAGCATTAGTTTGACACAATTTTTCATGTAGCAAACAAGAAAAAGATTGACAGATCCAGTATTGAATTACATTAAAGAAAATGAAATGAAAAAGGCCAAAAATTTCATTTAATTTTATTTACGATTTTATGGTATATCTTTTCTTCTTCTTCTTCTTTCTTTTTTTATCTTACAATTTGTTTAAAAAAACATAGGAGAGGTAAAAAGAAAGATGTATTTTATAAGAATTAAACTCAATGAATCTACAAATCAAATTAAATTACAGACTCACGTTTTAAATTAAGGTATTATTTTAAAACAAAATTCAACGCAGAATGCATTAAATTTTCCTTCTATACTTTATCAATAAAATAGGAAGGGGTAGGGTAGAAGTAGACAACTTAAATTATTTTTTAATAAACTACTTTTTTTTTTTTTTTTTTTTTCCTGTAAAAAAATCTAAACAACCTTTTTTACTTTTGGACGAAGACAATCTGGGAATTCGTTAAAAGATAAATAAAAAATATCGATTGGTGCCGGTTTTTTAAGTTTGCTTTTATTTTTCGTTTTATTTCCTCCTTTTTTTTTTTTCAGTATGAATATTCATTACTTAAAAATAAAAAACACATTTTAAAACACTTTCTCAATGCGTCAGCTTATTTTTTAAATGTGTATAAAAAAATTAAGAAAGAAAATTGCAGGTTAAAAATCTCTCATTTTCAGGGCTGAAAGTGAAGTAGAAACTTCTTTTGGACACTATTATTAGAATTTAAAATAATCTCTGGAATAATTCAAAATCTAAGCGTTCTTTTACGTAATTGTGTTTGGACATTATAAGGGATTACAATTTGCTGATATGATTATTTGTTTAACTTAATATCATTTTTTATAATTGTTTAAACGTTACAAACAATAATGGCTCATATAGGGAAAAAAAAAAAAAAACTAGTATGATGTGGCAATTACAAAACTTTCTTCAATATTATTCTATGTATCAGCTCGACTTACTGTTTAACATACACAAAAGTTTAATCATAGTATCTCACAATAAAGCTTTTACATGTGAAGTTTGATACAATTTTAATGAACAAGTGTTGAGATGAAAAATTTGAAAAATTACACAAGGTGAGTAATGTCAGCATCACCCGTCGAGCGATCTGCACCCAAACTAAGTTTGCATCCATTTTCATAACGGTTATCGCCCATATCAAGTTTGCATGTATATGCTATAGAATTTGAAATTTAGCCTTCCTATTCACGGGTTAAAATTCAACATAGAATACCACTTGTCTGTATATATGCACCCAAATTTAACCAAAAAAGTGTTTTATAATTATAAAGACTCCTTCATGTACCAAATTTTGTGCAATTATATACAATAGAATCTGAGATGCACTGGTGGACAACAGTGGCGCCAACTTTTGGAAAAGATTGGGTGGGCTCAAATATTTTTGGGTAAAAGGAACAATGCTATAAAAATTTTTACTTTTTGAACATACTATGAAAGGAAAGTATTGTAATTATGACAAAAACTTGAATTCGAAATTTTTGTGTAACTATACGTTTTGAGGTCCTCTGAGTTCATTTTTGATATTTTTGCGGTGATGTCTCTGTGTATATGTATAAGTGAACACGATAGCATCTAAACACATAACATCTGAACACGATAGCATGCTTTGTTCCAATGAACTGAAATTTGGCGCATATGTTGTAGATTTTTAGATCATCGTAGCATGAACCCTATTGATTTTTGTGAATCTAGCACTTATAGTTTTTTTTTACAGGGACACAACAAAAAATTCTTTACCATATGGTCTATGGGCTCAAATTATTTTAAGTAAATGTTATAAGTCACTTTCACACGAACTGTATAGATTTTTGTGAATCTAGCACTTATAGATTTTTACAGGCACACAACAAAGAATTCTTTATCATTATAGTCTATGGGGTGAAATTATTTAAAGTGCGATATTATCTAAATGCCTTACCCAACTGAGCTGAAAATTTATGTCCATGTTTTAGGTCCCCAACGAACAAACTGTATAATTTTGGGGACTCTAACACTTATAGATGTGTACACAAGGACAAATTCTTTATCAATATGGCCTATGGGTTTCAATTATTTAAAATGCGACAACGTCTAAACGCCTTATTCAAATGAACTGGAAATTTACACTACAAGTTATAGGTCAACGTCACCCGAACTATATAAATTTGAGAGAATATAGCACTTATAGGTTTTTACAAATACACAACAAAATTTTTTTTAGCGTTAGGTTTATGGTCTCAAATTTTCCAAAGTGCGATAGAGTCTTACACGATAGTATTTTATCCGATTCAGTTGAAAATTTATGTACATGTTATAGGTAAATGTCGCACAAAATGTATAGATTTTGGTGAATCTAGGATTTATAGATTTTTACAGGGACAGAGCGATGTACTCTATCATTATCATCTATGGGTTCAAATTATTTGAAGGTCAATGGCGTTAATTGAAACAACATACTATACAGAGAAAAATACTCAATTATAATTTTCTCATTTCTTTATTCAATGACTTCTCTTACTTTACTTTTTCTATACAATCGTGAATTACTTTATGTTCGGAAAATAGAGTGGAATCACTCCAGATTTTTTTTTTTTTCATGGGAGAGGGATGATGGCGGATAAAGATACATTCATTCAACACTATTTAAAGTATAAAGTTATGATGGAATAAAGAATGGACCTTCGTCTGGTCAAATTTCGTTGCAGGGTGAAGAAGGGTGCGCAATATATTTTCCGTGAAAGGTCTGTTGCTTTTACCAAATTTTTTTTTATTTCGAAATCTAATACATATTATAAGAATTTACAATTTACACTGATCATAAATTCATTTGTAAAATATGAAGTTTGTAAAAATGCTTAAAAAAGACAAAAAAAAAAAAAAAAAAAAAAACGCTTTTTTAAGCTTTAAAAATATAAATAAATGATAAAGGAGAATAAATAAAAATTGGGTGGGCTGAGAAAGCAAATTATTGGGTGGGCTCGTGCCCCACGGGCCCATATAAGTTGGCGCCACTGGTGGACAATTGCTAAGGATTGTTGTCATCCGTTCCTAGCAGTTGTCTACCAGTGTATATCCTTCTCGTTCATGAGGAAAAATTGAAGCACGGCAGCCCAACCTATCGTCCGATGTGCACCCAAATCAAATAAGTTTAATGTTTCATAATGGCCATCTTATATACCAAGTTTTGTTTGGTTATAGACAATAGTACCTGGGATACAACTTTCCCTTAAATGTGAGAAATCTCGGTATAGCAACGCCACCTGTCGACCGATTTACACGAAAAATTGACAGGCACTAATTTATACCAACTACACATAAATTTATATGTAATTTTGTGTATTAGTTCCTGAGATACAGTTGTAAAAAAATTTTATCTCACATACAGACACAAACGGACATTTTCTAAACATGATCAAATTCTGCTGCGGATTTCTCAAAACGTGTAAATTCATCGAAAACCGGAAGTCGAGCATTCTTACGAATCCAATACTTTCTTCTACATAATATAGAAGAAAGTGGAAAAGAGATCTTATTTTAAATTTGTGCCTCATTTTTCAGTGTAAAAACTCATATTAATGAAATAAAGAAATGCCCCACACGAATTTGCGAGGAAAAAAAAAAAAAAAAAAAGAAGAAGAAGTTCTTTAAATATTCTATAATTCTCAGTAGCTCTGGTATATGATAGTGAACTTTGTTAGTCTAGATTATTATTATTATTATTATGTAAGTGTACTTATAAATTTGCCGAATATCTGTATATGCTGGACTGTGTTGTTTATGAAAATGAATATTTTGTACGCGCATAAAAATAAATATGATCTGTTTACATGTTTTTTACTTACGTGCGTCTACAATGATTGTTAATAATTTTAAATGCACTTATGACAGTCGAAAAGATGACAGTCCATTAAAACAATTCGACATTCATTTTTCTAATGTAGAGACGAAAATTTGTAAAATATCGCTGGGAACGTGAATTTAAAAGTATCCAAACAAATTCATCTATATCTAAAATTTTCACTTATACCCTGAGGATTATTTATACATACAACTAAAGTAAAATATACCCTTATCTTTATTGTTATTATTATTGAAATTCTGCAATTAAATGGACGTTAGTTTATCCTACAAATTACATCTCATATATTCCTTAAGTATAAACTTTTTAAAGCAGTAATTTCCGATCTTTTTATTATTATTATTATTATTTCCTTTCCGAATAGTTTTTGTTGTTTCTCATCTAATAAACATAACATTAAATATAGATAAATTTAATAAGCTGAACGTAACAAACAATGAATAATAGAACTAATTTACCAGTTTTTTTTTATAAATCATACTAAAGGCCAAAATATCAATCTTCCCCAAACCAATAGCAACAGTTCATTTAAAATACACTTACCAATTCAGAAAATTACATACAAACATTTTTTCATAACAGAAACAGAAAAGTGTAAAATCATATTCATTATAAATGAAAAAATCTACAAAACTAAAAACTAAAATCAAGGCAGAAACGAAGAGCAAAAAAATATATCCAGCTTATTATGAGTATGCGGTGCTCATTACGCATGAACCGTACTGTAATCATAGCCAGCAAAATTTCTCAGCTTAAGCGGGCATAATAATTTATATTCCTGTAATACTTATTGTAGTTAAAAACATCTGTAGATTTGATTCCCATCTTATTTGACAGCTTATTCTCGTAGGTCAACGGTAACATCTTAGTTTTCATTACTAATGCAGGGTGATTCCATGGAAGAAGGTAACGCATCAGTCAAAAGCATCACAAAAATATAATATTTCTTCTTTTTTTGCCACCAGTATCACAATACAGAAATTTTAACAGCATATTTACTGTGCTGTTTACGATTAAATAAGAAAGTCATTATTGCTGGAAAACATTGGCGGAAGCAGAATTACCTCTCTGTGTGACTGACGTTAGATTTTTCATGGAATTGCCTTCCATTGTACTGCCCAACGATTTTTTTTTTTCTTCTTCTTTTTTTTTAAACCAATAAATGTGCAAACAAGATAGCGATGGGAAAATTGGCTTTTATTTTCTGAAAATGGTAATTTAGAAGTCACCAAAAATATGATAGATAAATATATTTTAACAATACATTTTGTTCTTTGCTTCTCCATCTCATGAATTGATGACTGTTATTAAGCGGCTACGAAACACTCTGAAGTAGAATTATTTTAATGGCTTAAAAAAATTTTTTTTTGAAGAGATTTGAAATGGAATTTGAGCAGATTGTAATGTTATTTCGGGCAATGCCGTTTTCAACCGTGATTTTAATCGAATAACAGTATGTAATTCAACATTCTTATTTTTTAATAATTTACTTACATGTAATTTTAAGTATCGTGAATAACGAAGAAATATACTCTTGAAATGTAAATCGTAAATTTACAAAAAATCTGAAAAGCAATCTTTTAAATGTTATGTTAATAATTACGAACGATGCCCCGAGAAAGTTAATTTTACTTTATAATGTTTTTATTTATTGTTTTGTTACTGTATGGATTAATAATATTTGAATGCATGCTTATTATTGTAAGATATTTTGAGATAACATACAAATGAAAATTTTTATAAATACATAAGACTACATAATATTTGCACATATCTTTCCAAAATTTAATCAATAAAATCTGAAACAAAAAAATTAAGTAAATTTCAGGGGTTTTTTTTTATGTTTCTTGCGCGTTATACATTGTTCTATAAAATATATATTACACATAATCTATGTTTTTATATCTACTTGAACTTTTCATTTTATTCATTTTCTGCAATTGATTTTTTAAACACACACACACACAAATATATATATATATATATATATATATATATATATATATATATATATATTAAAAAATTATTAAAAAATTGAAATTATTTAATTTTAAAATTATTATTAAATAATAATTTTCTTTCGATATATTTTTAGTACGGATAACTATTAGTCTCAATCTACGGATAAAATGTTGTCGCCAGTTTTATGATGGTTGGACATTTATCGAAAATATAATTGAATAATTTGAAAGCGATGTTATACTTTGAAAAAAAAAAGAAAAACTAATAGTCCTCTGTACTTGAAATGAATTATGATGAAATATTATTATTATTATGATTATTATGATGAAATTCTGCTTTTGCCAGAATTTCATCAAAATCATTTTTTTTTTTCCTTTTTTTTTTTTTTTTTTTTTTTTTTTTTTGAAAGGAAAAGAAAAGAAAATTAATAATGATCAGTATCGAAACGGACAGTATCGAAAATCTTCAAGAAGACAAAAATATATAATTTGTTTTAATTTTTAATTGCTGCCAAAAAAGCTCACGGGTTGATTTTAAATTTTATTTATATTTTTATAAAATGTAAAAAGTAATATATAATGATTATGGTTATCAGGAAAGAGATGTAAAACTGCATTAAAAGTATTTTGATGGATTACATATTAATTGTTATTTTAATCTCATCTATGCCGGGTGATTCAAAATAGATGTTACAGCGATTATCTCGCAAACTAAGAAAGATAGAAACATACTTCCAATTACAAAATTGGTGCAAATTAAGAGTAGATTTCAGATATGGCATTATTTTTTATAAGGGGTTGTATACATATTACAATATGAAATTCAATTTTATACGGTCCCTCTTGTCATATGACTTATATTTGAAAAAATATTCTCCTCGGTCCAAGAAGAAAAAAAAAACATCTTTCTAAGTGAAAAATTCGCTGATTTATTACAATTTGAAAATGATCACTGACACCACTTTACTTCCAATTTTGGCATGCTTTTTTCGACGCCAAACTGCTTTCATTAGGGGGTTATACATTAAATGATAAAAATTAAATAAAGATCCATTTGTTTTAAAATAGCAATGAAAGGCATTCAGATACACGAAATCAACAGTTTTAAAAACATAATGCAAGTTGATGTTATGCTGTATTGTAAAATCTTTTTATTTATCCGCTCGACCATAAAATGACAACAATTTCATTGCAAGTATAACATTACAATATGCTATGGCAGCTACGTCTATTTTTTTTTTTTTTTTTTTTTGGAGGGGGGGGGGGTTATATATATTTTATGGTTAGTGAATAGTGAGTGATTGGTAGATATAAAACTAAATAAATAAATATGTAAATCTGATCAGGGTACAGTTTTGTTATAGATACCCTTGGCGACTTTTGATTTTAGTTTTTTTTTTTTTTTTTTTTTTTCCAAGATCAAATTTCTGAAATTGATTGTTTGATATTTATTATTATTATTATTATTATTCCTTTTTGACACCAAATTAAATTTCATAACATATTGTAGTACTATATTTGGAGTGGAATTGCTATCATTTTATGGTCGACAGAGTAAATCAAATAAAATATAAGAAATTACTTGTTATTAAATACAATGTGTAGTCTGTATAGTGTTGCTTAATGTAATCGCAATTTAAATATGAAAAAGGTACTAAACTATGCATCCGGCTAGGTAATGTTGAGTAGCAAGCAATTTTTTTTTTTTTTTTTTTTTTTTTTTTTTTTTAAATAAGTAAGAATTTTTCGCATCGATTTATTAAACTCATAGAGTGCGCATGATAAAAATCTGCAAATTAAGATATCTTGAGTACTTGTTTATAAACAGACCTTGTATAATGCATTTTCTTTTAAAGTTATATATTTTTTGCAAAATGTTAAATGCATTTTATAGAATATAATATAGCGTAAAATGTGAAATGAATGCGTGAAAACTTGCAAAATGTTCAGTAGATGATTTTGTATTCTTTTATTATTATTATTATTATTATTATTATTTAATAAGGGGAGGGGAGGGTGATTATTATGAAATAAGTTTAACTTTCTTACCAATTGCACGTTTGCTTTTCCGAACTTAAAATATTTTAGTTCCATGAAGAGCAACGTTATTAAAATTTATGTTTTTAAGATGCCGATAGATGTTTGTTTTAAAAAAATGTATTAAAAAAATCTGTTTAACCCTCTAAATGTTATTTAATTTTTTTTTTTCTCAGAAAAATTTTAATTTAATATAAAAGTAATTTTTCTAAAATTTATTTTCATACTTATAAAATTGCCATGAGATGGTAATTTTACATTACATGTTCATACTAATGTCATAAATATAGGCAAATTATTTCATAAGATTATTATTTTAAATGCACAAAATTTTGTAAAAGTAATTTTTTTTTTTTTTTAAGTCAAAAATATAACTTTTAAAATTTTTATTTGTTTTATCTTTATATATTACACTGAAAAAAATTCTGTGACTGATATCTAGAAAGCATATTGTGGATCTAGTAAAAATACTCCATCATATCATCCTTACAAATTCTAGTTCCTTTTGCTAGTGAATTCTAAAAACCTCCATTAGAATTCTAGAGCTTTTTCCTATATTATCGTGGCCAATCTTATTTAAAAATATCTTAAAATAAATATGAATGCAAGAGAACACAAGTTTTAGTAACTATGATTTTGGTTTATGACCAAATTCTAGGAAAACAAGCGAGATTTCTTGCAATACAAAAGATTTATGACATTCATAATATTGTTTCACTATTTAGGAAATTATGGATTAGAATTTCCATTCGTTTTGTCTATTCAGCTTATTCGTTTACCTAAGGCGCACAACTTGAATATCTCTATTTCTAGTTTTGGTATTCAGAAAATGACTACTTATTCGTTTTAGATGAATGTATCATATTTTTCTTCTGGGTGTAATTGTGAAACAATACTTGTAATCTTTTTAATTTTTAACTTATCTTTATGTATTTATTTGTCAAAATCCATAATTTTTAAGAATGGAATCTCTTCAGCAACGTTCTGATGTAGAATACGGTTCACTGTTTTAGCTTCACAGTAAAAAGAGTAACTGAAGAATAAAAACTAGACTTTTGATCAAACTAAAACACTTATATGTAATGAACTCATCCTTTTACAACTGAATTCCAGCACCACTCATTGAAGTTTATACTACCATCTCCTAAGATCATTTGGAAAAATTGCTTTTTCTACTCTTCAGAAATCAAAAACAAAGCAAGAAAAAAGGAAGAAGGGTGATAGGCTCCTTAATCGATCGTGAGACGCCTCCAAGATCGGGGGCCGATCGTAATAGAAGGCCACCCTTGGGCCCTAGCCAATACATCAAAACGGCCGCATCCAATCGGCCGACCAATATTTATTGGCATATTTCTGTTATCGCCGTTCGAGTTGAAGCGAGAATGTTATAAATCGCTGCTCTTCCCCGCCTAACAGTCATATTGTGTTGCAAGGAAGAGAAAAGTGATGATATTCATTTTAAAAATTTAGCGCCAGATAGTGGCCACTTCAATACTGCGTCATAATTTCCTTGAGGGACCGACTACTCACTAAAAACTTTCTTCGATATTTAAAAGGATCCCGATACTTGTAGGTATAGATCATTGGCCTTTAAGAAAATCCAGAGTATTTTATCTGAACGAATTTTAAGCCAATTACTAGCAAGCATTTTAATAAAATAAATAAATAAATAAATAAATAAAGCAAACATAAATGCATTTCATATTTATAAATTTTCTTATTGAGTTTAATGGGAAGAATGTTAGAGATTGATAAATTTTGATTAATAGATTAAATATTGATTTCACTACCTTGTACTGATATATTTTGATAGCTGAATTCTTTTGTTTTGTTTAATTATTCATATTTACACTATATAGATGTTTCTTAATAAGGGCATATTTTTCTGTATTTTTGTGTTCCCCGAATTTCGAAATATGACTGCATTAAAAAATAAATAAAAAAAGAACCTTCTTAAATAAATGTCTCAATAATAATAATAATAATAATAATAATAATGAATTGAAATAAAATAAAATAAATAAATAAATTATTTTTCTAATTGTTTATTATTATTGTTGTTATATTCTATCGAATTTTGATAAATCTAGAAAAACTATCTTGTTCTGTATCATTTAGAACATATTTATTTTCCATATTTAGCTATATGTCTAAACTAACTTATTTAGCTTTGTTAGTAATCTATTATTTTTAAATATGAATTAGTATTATCATTATTGGAATACATATGGAGGATATCAACCAATCGTAAAAATTATATATATATATATATATATATATATATTCATCATTTAAAATTCCAATTTTCAATTCAGGAATTCTCTCTCTCTCTCTTTTTTTTTTTTTTTTTTCCTTTTATCGGATCTCTTTGGTAATTTTATCCTTTTCTCTTTTCTATAAAATGTTGACTGTTTCTATTATTGTAATGGTTTTTGCAAACTATTATCTCATCGTTAGGCTTATGTGTTATGTTTGTGTCATTTCTCTTCTGCGTAAGTACTTTAACTTGTTTTTACTCTCATTGGTACTCAAATTATCACCGCGACAATAATTTTATTCGAAATAAATCTCATTTAAAAGGCATTAAATTATTACAAAGGCATTAAATTATTCAAATTATATATATATATATATATATATATATATATATATATATATATATAGAGAGAGAGAGAGAGAGAGAGATTAATAATAATAATAATCTTATTCTGAATTTTCTTTCTTTTTTTTTTTTTTTCAACATATCCACATCCTACATTTAAATTTTATGTCAAAATTAATATATTTAATATTATTATTTGTCTTTTATTTTTTAATATTATTTAATATTCGAGTATTATTGAATGTTTATACATAAAGAATGTAATTCACAAACGCCTGAAAATTGATAAGGTATGTGTTGCGTATCATGTAAAACTTCAATTCATAATTAAAATTACCTAATTCCTTTTATTAACTTCCTTTTCTTATAGTTTTATACTTGCCTAATTGTATTTTAAAATTCATATTTTTTTTAATATATATATATATATATATATATATATATATATATATATATATATTTCAATGAATTCAAAATATCGTTCCCAGATTGGTTATTTTTCATTTTATTTATTACATACTACAAGTATAGTAATTCTATTTAAAAAAAAAATCCTGTTTGCTGTCCGTCGTCCTACAGGTTAGCCGATCTTAATTCTTTGAAATTAGGTCATTATAAAATCCATTTAGTTTATTTTTAATTAAAATATATACTGGTAGTCACGTCTGTTATGTATAAATGTTTCTTTACACGATTGTTTTATAAATAATTTAATTTCGATTTATATCATTCGACGGTATAATTGTTGCTAAGACATATATGCACATCTATGGATTTACAAACTTACATACATAAGGACTGATTTGTACACCTATTTGCTTCATACTTTTTTTTTTTTTTTTTTTTTTTTTGAGGGGGGGGGGGAATTAGAAATAGAAGATAATAACATGTAACAGATTAGTGGTGAATGGAAGATGTATGGAGGGATTATATCTTTTAACTTTCCCTCGTTTTAAAATTAATTCTCCAATCTATTTTTTCTTTCTTTCTTTTTCTTTTCTTTTTTTTTTTTTTTTTTTTTTTTTTTCCAGCTAAAAGCGCATATTTTTGATATTTAAACACTGGAATAGAAAAAATAGTTAAAACGTTTTATAGGAGACCTATCCGACACAAAAACCATAGAGGGGCAGCTCAGAACATTTATTTAACTCCGGCAAGTTGCACTTGTATATAGGTGGTTCGTTGTAAAAGTTAATTATCGCCTTGAAAATAGATTCTTAAATAACGAGTTTTTTAATAATTTGTTTGTAGGGAAAAAATACAAGTATTCAGACAGTGTCATCGATTTTCTAGTGTTTAATACAAATCAGTGTTACAAAAATGAATAAAAAAAATCAATTTAATGTAATTTAGAAACTTCACTTTTATAATTAGATGTTCTCTCAAAAGATAAGAAATGCCATTTATGGAATTTTAATATAATTATTAGAGTTTCTTCACTTTTATAACTAAAGGTATGGCTAAATGTGATACAATTAGGTAAATATATATATATATATATATTTTAAAAAACTATGAAGTCACACCACTTTTACAATGACCGACACAATATAAAGTTCAAAACGCAAACTGCTTTAATTAGAAAGATCCTAATTCAACGTATGTATAAAGTTATGTTTATCTAAATTATCAATTAGTAATTTTATAGCTCCCAAACAAAAAAAGTCACCACTAGTGACGGGGGAGTTCTGTTATCAGAACTGATAGACGAAATGTCCCGGTTCGAACATAAGTCAAGTTTATGGCATAGAAGTTCGGGGTTTTCTGTGATTTTCCTTGAAACTCGCATGAATAGGGTCTAGGAGCTCTTGAAAAGATCCCCACAGGGTATATCCTGCCCAGGCCTAGGTCGCTAGTGTAGACAGTCGGCCTTAATATGTACACCAACACACGCTGTTAGAAGCTGTAAGATTACAGCTTGAACGTGCTTTTATTAGAAGCCGTCATGGTTATCTGCATTGTTTTTATTCTAAAAAGGCAGAGTGGACTTTTTATTTTTATTTATTTTATTTATTTATTTATTTATTTATTTATTGTCTGTGTGTGTTAACAAAGAATAGTATAAATATCATAAATTTCACCACGGGCCTTAAAACTCTACTTAGCGGTCCGTATGCGCGTGAGGGTTATGGGTTAATCACCCGTATTTTAAATTAAATCATTATATAATCTTAAAATAACAGTATTGATAAAGTTTTAGATTATCGTACTTTTCCACTTTCTGTGCATGATCGTAAGAGCAAATTCCCAACAAAGGTTTAATAAACAAAATTTGAAACCTAAATGAAAGCGAAAAAAACATAATTAATATTTTATGTATCATTTTAACAATTATAAAATATATAAACTTCAAAAACAAAGATGTTAAGTTATGAGAAATAAATCTAAAATCGAAATATAAACATTACAGACTTTTAGAATTTTTTCCCCTCTATTCTCAGAAAATATATAGTCCCCTAAAGAAAAATAAGTTTCTCTCATTCTAGGTATTTTATCAGCATTTTTCATACCTCATAGTCGCCTCCTTTCCGCAGAGTGTGCCAGGAGTGAAATAGCATTTATGCCCTTTTTCTATTATTATTATTTAAGAAGTTCGCTTTAGAAAAGAAATGCGATTTAAGAAATGTATTGAGCTTTGAAAATATAGCTGCAGATAATATCAATCCATAGATTTTATTTGATTGAAAAATAAAAAAATAAAAGAGCCAGATGTCCATTTGAATTCGAGATCTTTATTATCGTATATCTTTTGAAAGATGCATACTTTAAAAAAAATAGAAAGAGAGAAAAAAAAATTAGGCCAAACTTTTGGAAAACATGATTTTCTTCAGAAATTATTGTTATCACGCTTTGTATATATGGTCATAATAAAAAGTGCCATAAGAAAGATGTTACATTTAAATCTCGGAAAAAAAGGCGTCGATGTGTCATGATAGCTGATTTCCTGATATCAATTTTAGCCTGTTCTGTATATTTTCAATGGAAAATTTTAAAATAGCTTTCCAGTTTTAAATATTTAGATAATAAATAATTCATAGTTCTCTATATTACTTTCGATAGTAAACATAACTTAAAAAAAAAAAAAAAAAAGATGAAATATTTTCGAATAAGTTTTATCTCAACATCTGAGCTCAATGATAATTTAAAAGGTTAGAATTTCATATATCATTTTAAATGTGTATCTTCAAAATTCTGATTCACGGATGATCTCAAATGTATGTTTTCAAAACTCTCATTTTGAGATAAACAGCCTTAATTCTTAGACATGGAACTGTGTTTAAGTATGAAAAATTATAGGAAAAGAGAAATGAGGCACCGTTTTATACGTATATATATAATTTTAAGCAAGTGTTATTTTTATAAAAGTACTTTCCATAAAAAGAAAGAAAATTATTCGGAAAAAAAAAAAAAAAAAAAAAAAAAAACAGATTGTAGTAGCATACAAGAAATTTTCGCTTGTATAAATATCTATCTAAAAAATTTTCAGAGTAATTTACAATACTAAAAGTATTATAAACTTTAAAATAATTTATTGATGCATAGCATTGTCTTAAGATATTAAAATTATATCTAAATAAAGTTTTGATTTCAAAATTTAAATTAAATAGGTAAGATTATTATATAGCAATTACAACGAAAATTATTTTTCATATTTTTATATATTTGAAGAGTTGATTTTGTTCGGTACATTTTCGATTAAGAACTGGGGGCCGCGGTAACCCATTCGGTAGTACTCGTAATTGGAAGACTGCAGGTTCGATACTCGAGCCGACAAAAGACCGTCTTATAAACTAATGGTGGCTGGTGCGCATAAAATCCGTCGTGGTCGCAGTGTTCTCCATGTTCCCATCCAAATTATAGCTCTGGGAGTCACCGAAGAAGGGGAGCCATCCCCTCCGTGAAGAACCAAAAATGTGATGACTTATCTCCAGACCATCCTTAGGGGTTGACCCTTGTCGCTAATTGCTCATTTTGCTATACTAGTGCGATGTTAAATTAAAACCCGACCAACCGATTAAGAACTGCCACTTGGCGATTATATTAGTTTTTTTTTTTTTTTTTTTTTTTTTTTTAATGGCTTTCGTGATAAGCCGTCACATTACGGTCAAACTGTAGAAGTAAAATTATTATAATTAGTTAAATAATAATTAATTTAATAAATTAATAATAATAATAAAATCGAAAAATGTGGTTTACGAGTTGTACGAGAGAAGAAAATCTTAAATGGTTTGGTTCTCTGATAGCACTGTCGTAGTAACAATAAAGAACCGTTCAGAAACCAGAGCCGTTAAATAAATTAAAATAAATAAATAAAGCTTTATTAATTAATTTTGAAGTTTTGGTTTTGTAGTTTTATTGTAAAACTTTTTAAAGCTTCAGCAAATATTTTATTACAAATTTTTGTTCTTAACATAATGACTACTAATTGTGATGTTACTTGAGGTGTTCATACTCTTGACATTCATGAACGGAATACGTCATGAAGTCTTTAATTTTTTAATTTTTACTATATTCATGGAATATGCTTATAGTTGTACAACTTCTTGAAATATAATAGGATAATTAGGATCACAAATTTTAAACCATTTAATTGTGTTAATAAAAATAAAATAATATCAGACATATTTAAATGCATTATTAGTATAAATTTAATAGAAATATGCTTATTTATAATTTCCCTTTGTACTGAAAAATTTCGAGTATGAATTTTATGATCCGTTTTCTCTAAATTTAGATAGTTAATTACACTGCTTTTATAAATTTAACTCCTTGCTGGTCCTACTTAAGTTCACTCCTCTGATCAGTGCTGCCAAATTTAGGGACTTTTTTATTCAATAGTCACCACTAAATTTTAACTGTAAACATTGCCTAATTACTTCGAAGGTTATTCATCCATTATGTATATGAAATATCACTCCTCAAAATTATTGGTGAGAGTTGAATAAACGAGTCCCACAATTTCGCAACACTGTTCAAATCACTTTAGAGAGTTAGAAGCGCAAAGGGTAAAATATGCTTAAAATTAACAATGAAGGGCACCTGTCATGAAAATACAGTCGGTAACAAAAGTGTCCGTACACTAGCAAAAATTCCTATATGAAAAAAGTAGCGTTAATACTGTTTTATTAAATAAATCCTTGTCGAATCATGTTCTTAGTCAGTCTAAGACAAGGATTCGACAAGGATTCATTTAACGAAACAGTATTAACTCTACAATTTTTATATAAGAATTTTTGCTAGTGTTTGGACACTTTTGTTACCGACTGTACTTTATATTCTTCATGCTTAAAGTTAAGACAAAGTTTTAACATTTACGAATTATTATTATTATTATTATTATTTTTTTTTAATGGCACTCGTCACAATTACTTCATTTAATCTTAAATACAAATTATAAATATTTATTATTATTATTATTATTTAAGTCCGCCTTCTGTCCTTTATTTGCTATATAACTAACGTAATTGAGATTATATGAATTCATAATAATTCAAAGCTAAAAATTAAGAAAATATAACATATTGTAGACGAATTTCATTTTAAGACTTCCTGCTGTGTTTTTCATGCATACATAATCTCAGAATAATCAGATTAAAATCTGAAAATACAATATAAATTTTCCACTTATACTGAATGTAAAAACATTCATTGGCACAAATTCCATTATACGTGATTCGACTTTGTTAATAAATTTCTTTTTTTAAATAGAAAATCTGATGGATCGTTCAAGAAGCACGTAAATAAGACGACATATTTTATGAAATGGGTAACGCTTATCAAATATTAAAAATTGGAAACATCTTGCATACCAACTAACGTATTAAAGTAAAATTTCAGCACAAATCAAAATGACTTGACCTTATTCTTTAGAATATTCATATTTTACGCTTCTGAAACATTCAAGCATAATTTATTTTTAATGAAGTAAGTTATTTAAAAGACGTTTGGGTTTTTATAAAAAGAAGTTTTTCACAATTTTCTAAAAACTCATTTCTTTTATAATAAAAAAAAAATGTTAAGCGTTCATCAGTGTTCCGATTATTTTGATGCTAGAAAAGAAACATTGATATGCATACGTACTACATTGTAAAAAAAAAAAAAAAAAAAAATCATGTAAGATTACGAGGAAAGCCGGACAGCAGAGATTCCAGACAAAGCCCGTAAAAAAAAAAAAAAAATAGACCGTAAATTAAGTACATGATGACATTAAATTATGTTATATGCCCGTAAAAAACATTTTTTTTTTTTTTCTTTTTTTTTTTTTAACGGGGTTTGTCTGGAATCTCTGCTGTCGGGATTTCCCCGTAATCTTACGGGATTTTCTTTAACAGTGTATCATCCATATTCAAAAGATATTTTGATGCTACCACATAATACAGGAAAGAAATATGCGGATCAAAAATTAATTAAAGAGTAAACAAATTTTTATAATTATCTTTTAAGCATTTATTTACAAAAAGAAAGTATTAATTCATCAAAATTTCGATTTCCAATTTTTAAGGGATTTAACGGTCGGTAGCAAAAATATTCGAGGGCTAGCAATAATTCCTATATATATATATTATAGTATTTTGTAGGCAGGAGAAGATTTATAAGCCATAAATATGATATGACGAGGCGTTTCATTTTAAACACATAAAAATTTAATAGACAATTACAGATGACAATTACAGATGAAAAATACAAGTAACATGAACGACTACATTTTTAAGACTGCGATCTGTTCTAGCAGAGATAAACGTAAAAAGGAATGAACAGATCATTGATTGGACGTGACGTCACTTACCAACAGTCCAATAGATTAAATCAGGAATACAATGACGAAATACACCACAACTCTCCTCCCCTTAATTCCGTATACCATACCTGATGGGAGGTTTTCTTACTCTAGATGATCTTCTTACAATCTGTTCAGAAAAAGACAAATTAGCATTTTAAAGTTTTGAATGTTCAGATTTTAGTTCATTATTTACAGTACTGTTGATATTTTTATCACAGTCAATTTCTCCAGGCTTTGTAGACACAGATCTACTGTCGGTTGGCCCTGGATCTGGTGTAGTGGGAGGATCGGTTGGCACTGGATCTGGTGTACTGGCAGGATCGGTTGGCACTGGATCTGGTATAATGGCAGGCCTCCTACCAGACTTAGATTCTCCATTGCTTTGCAGGTGTGGACTCTTGCTATCGGAAACCATGGGAATATTTCCATCAAGCGTGTTCTTTTCAATTTCACCAGGATTTGTAGTTTCCTCCAGTTGTACTCTGGAACCTACACTTTTTAGTTGATCAACGTGTCTTTTCCATACACATGAACCTACTTGAATTTTGTAATGTAGTTTACCTAGTCTGGCAATTACTTTACCTATTTTCCATTTATCTCCTGATGTGTAATTGCGTACTGCAACTTTTTCATTTATTTCGAATTCTCTTATCTTTTTCTTGTTAAAAACATTTTTATGTTGTTTGTTTTCAACATAATTTTTAACATTTGGTACAAGCAAATCTAATTTTGATCTGATATTTCTTTTCAGAAATAATGATGCGGGACTCTCCCCTGTTGTAATATGAGGCATTATTCGGTATTGGAATAAAAATTAGTTTAACTTAAATTGGAGATTTCCGGGTTCTGAACTTAAGGATTTCAATCCTTTTTTAATTATTTGGACATATTTTTCGGCTTGACCATTTGTAGAGGGATGATATGGTGCAGTTAAACTATGTTTTATGCTTTTACTTTGTAGAAAATGTTCGAATTTTTCTGAAATGAATTGTGGCCCATTATCAGACACAAGGGACACAGGATAGCCATATCTGGCAAAAAGCGAAGAAAGACAGTTTATAGTGTTCTCAGCCGTAGTATTAGGAACAATGAACACTTCTGTCCATTTACAGTGGGCATCTACTACGATTAAAAACATTTTCCCCATCATTGGACCAAAAAAATCTACATGTATTCTGTTCCAAGGTGTTGTAGGCCATTCCCAGTGATGATTTTCCATTTTAGGAGGATTATGTTTTAATTTAATACAAACAGAACAGTTATTTGCTAAATTCTCAATGTCTTTATCAATACCTGGCCACCATACAAAACTACGTGCCAGTGCTTTCATTTTTACTATGCCAAAATGGCCAAAATGCAAATCTTCCAACACTTTTTGTCTATGAACAGTAGGAATTACAACACGATTTCCTTGTAGTATGCAATTATTTAGTATAGAAAAATCCTGTTGTTTATGTCCAAAAAGTAAGTAATTTGGCATCTGTGTGCCTGATATTAAATGTCGGTACATTTCTTTCAATGTTGGACCTCGCTTAGAACTTGCACATAATATCTTTGTATTTAACGGTAACGATGTGATTTGATGAATAAATAAACAATCGGATTCATCAAGGTTGCCAAATAAATTTGGTGACAAACTTTGGTGACACTTTTTCTGGTTGTAGCGAATCGGACGACGGCAGCAGTAAGTCTTCACTACGTAATGGAAGACGTGATAGAGCATCGGCATTTCCGTGCTCTGCAGATTTTTTATATTTAATATCATAATTAAATGTCTGTAAGTATAATGCGTATCTTTGCATTCTAGCTGCCGAAAGTACCGGAATACTTTTTACGGGTGAAAATATGGAAACTAGGGGTTTACTATCTGTATACAGTGTAAATCTCCTACCATATAAAAATTGAAAAAATTTCTTTACATCAAAAATTATTGATAACGCTTCTTTATCTACCTGACTATACCGCTTTTCTGCAGAAGATAAAGTTCTAGAAGCAAAAGCTATGGGTTTTTCGGAGTTATCTGGCATTGTATGCGAAAGTACTGCCGAAATTCCATAAGGAGAAGCATCAGTGGCTAAAATTAAGGGTAATTTAGGATTAAAGTAGGTGAGAATCCTTTCGGAAGTAATTTCCTGTTTAATTGCATTAAATGAATTTTCACATTTTTTAGTCCACTGAAAATTTACATTTTTACGTAATAATTCATTTAGAGGATAAGCAATCGTTGATAATTTAGGAACAAATCTAGAATAGTAAGATACTAAGCCTAGGAACGCTTTTACTTGAGTTACGTTTTGAGGTATTGGAGCATTTAAAATAGCAGAAATTTTTTCTTGCGTTTTGTGTATGCCATTTTTATCAATTTTGTAACCGCAGTATGTAATTTCATCATTCATGAAAAAAGATTTTTCTTTATTTATTTTAAGATTATATTCACGTAACCTTTCTAGCACTTGTTTTAATCGCTCTAAATGTATTTCATCAGTTTCCCCTGAGATACATATATCGTCAATAAAAACTGAAATACCCTCTATACCTTTTAAAATTTGTTCTATAGTTCTCTGCCATATTGCTGGCGAACTGGCAATTCCGTATGGTAATCGCGTAAATTTAAATAAGCCTTTAGGAGTGTTAATAGTAAGTAATTCTTGTGAATTTTCCTCTACCGGTAAATGCAAGTATGCTTGGTTTAAATCAATTTTTGTAAAATGTAATCCACCCCCTAAAGTTGCTAATATATCCTCAATTTTTGGTAGCGGGTATTTGTCAACCTTTAAAAATTTATTTACCGTGACTTTAAAATCGCCGCATAAACGAATTTTCCCATTAGGTTTTACCACCGGAACAATAGGTGTTGCCCATTTACTAGTACTAACAGCTTTTATTATCCCTTCATTTTCTAATCTTTCCAATTCTTCATTTACCGCATTCCTTAATGCATACGTAACTGTTCGCGATTTACAAAATATTGGTGATGAGTCTTTCTCTAAATGTAATTCAGCTTTAACATTTTTAATTTCACCTACATTATTTGTGAATAAATCCGTAAATTCATTTAGTAAATTATTTAAATTATCCGAGATTTGTACTTTGTTTACCGGAACAGTTTGTAAATTGTTTGGGAATATATTAAATGTAGTTATCCAATCCCTACCTAGCAATAAAGGAAAATTGTCTTTTTTAACTAAATATAACTTAACATTCCTAGTTTTGTTTTCGTAAGTTACATTTACTCTAACAAATCCCTCGGGCTGGAAAATTTCTCCCGTGGCTGTTTTTAATTTTACATCAGCAGGAAACATTTTATGTTCTGGAAATAATCTCCGAAAACGATTTATCGGTACGGCGGAAATCGCCGATCCCGTATCAAGTTCCATTTCTGCTTTAGCACTATTTTCTATCAAAACTCAAATTTTTATAGGTTTAGTGCCTTCAGATTGTAACGACAAAATGTCTACAGTATCAAGAACATTTACATTTTTCTTTTGAGTAACATTGTTTTGTGCGTTCCGACACACTTTACTCAAATGACCACGTTTTTTACAAAAATTGCAAACTGCATTAATAAATTTACAAACATTTGCTAAATGAGAGCTATTTCCACAACGATAACAATAAGTTTTACTTTTATTTGCACTCGCAGTTTTGTTCACATTTTGTTTACTTAAGTTATTTTGAGAATTATTTTGTTTTGGTTTCCTAACACTGACAGAAACTTTATTCAAATTCAAATTTTTATTTTGTAATTCTATCATGTCATTTTCAGTACTTTGCATAGTTACGGCTTGTTCTACTGCTTTTTCAAATGTTAAATCTTCAACCTGAGACATTAATTTGCTTTGGATTGATTCATTTTTTAATCCGCGTAAAAATTGTTCTAACAAATTTTCTGACAGCGAATCGCCTGTAAACGCGCAATGTGTTGTAAATTTCTTTAATCGAACACTAAAATCCTGCACAGATTCGTTATCTCCTTGACAACATTTTCTAAATTTAATGCGTTCACTGATTTTGTTAGGTATCTTACACAGATGTTTTGTTAAGACATCTACTAATTCAGTGTAAGTTTTTGATTCAGGAAGATCTGGAAACATTAAATTTGTAAATAAATTATATAATTTCGGTCCGATAAAAGTTATTAAAGCACTAACTTTTTTTTCATCCTTAATATCAAACAATATAAAGTTCTGTTCCAATCTTCGAATATATGTATCAAAAGATTCAATCGAATAATTGAATTCTTTAAAATTTTGAAACATTTTTAATAAAATTATGCTAGTTCTAACAATAAAAACATGCAATATAATAAAAGAACAGAAAGGAAAAAAAAAAAATAAATAAATGTGTAAATACCTTTTTTTTTCTCTTTCCCGAAAAAATAAAAAATCGTAGACAACTAATTATCTCTGGCGCCTATGCATTTCCGGCCTGACAGTAGACAAAAACTCACCAACTGCCCGTCTCCGATCGCTTTTCGTTACTTTCGAAATATCAATTTTCTTTATGAAGAACTGCAGATTGCATTTTTAATCATCTTGAAGTAGATATTATTAAAATGTTGAAGAGCAAAACTTCTTTTTGCTTTTTTCTTTTTCATTTCGTCGCCAATATAGTATTTTGTAGGCAGGAGAAGATTTATAAGCCATAAATATGATATGACGAGGCGTTTCATTTTAAACACATAAAAATTTAATAGACAATTACAGATGACAATTACAGATGAAAAATACAAGTAACATGAACGACTACATTTTTAAGACTGCGATCTGTTCTAGCAGAGATAAACGTAAAAAGGAATGAACAGATCATTGATTGGACGTGACGTCACTTACCAACAGTCCAATAGATTAAATCAGGAATACAATGACGAAATACACCACATATATAAAGTGCACTTTTGTCAAATACTGTTTTGTCAAATAAATCTTTGTCGAATCATGTTCTTCGAATAATTTTGCTGCCGATTGCACCCGTACTGCGATATACCCGTACTGAGACTATTTTACTATTTTTACAAATGTCTGTACGTTCCTAAAAATTAATAGCATAAGAACAAATGCATGGAATTCCATAAAATTTTATGGTTAACCATTGACACAAAATGGTGTTGATTAGAATATGGCGTATATCACTCAATAGAATGTACAGGATTCCCCAACTTTGAAATGAAATAACTGCGAAACAAACGAGGAATAGAAAGGTGAAAGAAGTGGTATGTTACATAGGCAGGTCTGGAATTTTTTATATGAATAAATTACGAATTGTTTTCAGGTTTGGACTTTTTCAAACATTAAATATTTGTTAAAAGTTCTGACTTATCTTCGTCGAACTTCGACCAAATCGGTGGTATTTCACTATGACTGAAACATGGTGCTCCAATGACATGATGTTCCTCAATTTTCTATATCCTATAATAACTAATTCGATGCAACTCCCTTACACGTGTTCGGAATGAAATAGACTGACAAATGAACGTTTTGTACTTCTAAGTACATTTAAAGCTTCATGTTCTTGTGGCTCCATCTATTAGCCAATCTTGAAACTATTTCCGCAAACCACTGTATAACAAATTCCAGACTTATCCATTGAACATACCATTTGTTTCACCTTTCTGCTTCTCAGTGTTTCGCAGTTGTGCCATTTCAAAGTTGGAGAATCCTTTCTGAAGCACTCTGTATATGCAAAGGGCTGAACTAAGTTAGCTTTTAAGACATTTTTCAGTTTTGTGAAAGAAAAGGCTAATTCTCATTTTATATTATGTCAGAATATTTGACGCCATAATAAAGATACTAATACATATCCCTTCATATACTTATAATAATATTAAACTGGTGCAAGTAGAATTTCAATGTGAAAACAAAATCTGTTACAAGGAAAGCAGAGAACATACACATAGCTATCTGTTTAGCAATTATTATTATTTACAGGAATTTTTCGTAAACAATCCTGATTGTCTACTTGAGTAAGATACACAAAATAGAAATATTTCATATAAGGCCTCTACGCAGTATGCATTACAAATACACAGACCGTCTCAAACTATTACAAGGAACATCATTTTGAATAGAATGCACTATAACGAGTTTATGTATTAATCCTTATTGCGGTGATATAATGACAGAGGATATCCCTGTAACTGGATGATTTGCAGCTAGTATTGTTCAAGAACACTTTAACGGATCCCAATAAAATACGCTTTACTTTCACAAACGCTGATTCGAATCGTTTAAAAAAAAAAAAAAAAGAGGGGGGGGGGGGACTTGCATAGTAACGGAATTTCGTACATGTTATTACGGTAGATTAAAAGAGGGTTTGAATTTCTGTCGATTAATAAGTAGATAATTCAAAATATACTGGAGATATCATTCTAGTTTTCCTTCATTTTATGGTTCCTTAGAAAGCTAAATCACATTTTATTAATTCAAATGCTTATCAGAGAAAAACAATATTAACGGTTTATAAACAACTCGTGAAATTTATATAGATCAATACCAATGGCCATTTCAGGTATGAAATATAGATATTTAAAAATGTTTCCCCTCAATATGTCTATGATTACTGAAATTATATGGATGCTATAACACAAGAACTAATTCATAAAAATGATAAAATTCTATATTTAGTTGAAACTTAAATTTCAGCATATATCGTTTAATAAGTGATAGCAGAATTATACAATTTTCTTCATTTTTTTTTTTTTTTTAAGGATTTGAGTGAAATCAGTATCTTATCCTCTACAGCATAGAATCACACTGTATTTGATATTTTATCCTGAATTGTACTCATCAAGATCCTATTTTAATAATATAGATATTTTTAAATATCTATAATAAAATATCAAATGTAGAATAAAATATCAAATATCAAATATCAAATATAGTGTTACTCTAAACTATAGAGAATAAGATACTGATTTCACTCAAATCCTTGAAAAAAGAAAAAGAAAAAAAAAAAAGAAAAAAAAGAAAGAGAGAGAGAGAGAGAGAAAAGAAAAAAGAAAAAAGAAAAAACTGTATAACTCTGATGTTACTTACTGAAACTGCCTCCTAGATAGAGGAAAAGCTCCCGTCGAGCATGCGCATAAAACTTCCTTAACGTCACTTTATTTGGTATTAATTGCTCTTTTGACGAGTTTTATTAATTAGGAAACAGCATGTTTGTTTACAAGTTCTTCCGACTAGACGTTGAAGGGCCATCTAATTGACTTCTAGCGACGAATTTAGTGTGAATTTTATTGAAGTGAAAGGATATTTAATCAGTGTTGTTAACTTTTTATTGAAGGGGATTTAGAAACATTTGTGTATATTTAAGTATAAAGAGTATTAGAGATAAGTTTTTTTATACGTACATCTCTAAGCTTCACGTATATGAAAACTAAACAAAACATCACAGAATACCCCTATCTCAAAATTCATGAATCTCAAATATGCATGAAATTATATACTGCAGCAATTAGTAATATGCACATCTACATAAAGCCCCTCTCCCCCACAAAAAAAAACTAGTATGTTGTGGCCACCACAAGACTTTCTTCTATATTTTCCTATACATATTCAATCAGTAACAATATTTAAAAAAAAAAAAAAAAACGATTTTTTTTCTAAGGGTTTTTTTTTTTTTTTTTTTTTTTTTTTTTTTTTTTTGTTAAAAGTAATACATATTCAATCAGTAACAATATTTAAAAAAAAAAAAAAAAATTCGAATTTTTTTCTAATTTCTTTTTTTTTTTTTTTTGTTAAAAGTAAAAAAAAATCGTTAACTTTGTTTTAAATTATCACAGATTTATAATTCAACCATTTGTTTTAAAGGTATTGACGAGATCTTTCGAATGATACCATCTTCAAAATTTACCCCCCCCCCCGGGGGGGAAGCGATGCCCTCCCCCCATGCACAAAATTTTTTTCCTAGTTACATACTACTATTATCAATAATTCATATTAATTTTACAATCACAAGTTTAAAACAACTCTTATTATGAACATTTATACGAATTTTTGTCCTATGCTGCCATGTCAAAAATTTAGATAAAATGCTATCACAGCGCCACCTGTTGAGCTATTGATCCCCAAACATAATCAGTTTGGTAAAATTACCAAGTTTGGTAAAATCTCGTTAAAAAAAAAAAAAAAAAAAATACGATTTTTTTTCTTTTTTTTTTTTTTTTTTTTTTTTTGTTAAAAGTAAAAAAAAAAATCGATAACTTTGTTTTAAGTTATCACAGATTTATGGTTCAACCATTCGTTTTAAAGGTATTCTTTCGAAAGATACCCATGTTGAAACTTTGCCCCCCGACAGTGGATCGAACAATGTTAAAATACGAACATTGGCCCAAAAATCAACCTCTAAATAACTGATATTTTGCAGTGAAATAATTTAAAAGAATGTCTAAAAAATACAAATATAGGGTTATTTCTTCAATTACACGACGTTTTGTTGTATATAAATAAGTTCAAAACGAAAACTTTCAGAAATAAGATTTTTCGATGAATTTCAGTGACTTTATTTCAATAGCCATCAAGTGGCACTTACGATAACTATGAAAAAATACGAAATAAAAATACTTTTAATAATGTCCTAATAAAAGTTTAAGGTAATTCTGCCAACATTTTGTTGGTTTTTTTATGTTGTGATTCACACATGAAATGTGAATATAAAATTAACAACAAAATTAAATTTATAAGTTGCGTAACTTTTTTTGTCCAAAATTGTCCAAAATTTCAAACACATTTTACTACTCCCAAAAGTATGCATTTTAATCTGTGAAAAGGATTTGCGCCATAAATCGCTACTTTTAGAGTAAAATAAATTTTTATTCTGTTTACCCTCAAATTATATCAATCGAGAAATTTATCTAAATAACTGTATTCATTAATGACAGAAAATATATTAAAATTTTTATCGTGAAAATATTATAGAATTTAGATGATTAAAATAAATTTAATAAATCAGAAATTAATTTTATTTTTTTTAAATATTTAATAAAATAATTAATTTTACTTTAATGGCACTGAAAAGTACCGCTGGACCCAAAAAAGGAGGGAAATGTAAATAGTTGCCGTGATATGTCATAAAATGTTAAAATTAAGTAAATGTTTAACGTTAAATAATCAAATGTTAAAACTAAATAATGTAATAACATATTACGATTTAAAGTAAAAGTTCCTGTGTTTCAGGAAAAAGTTCCTTCCTTTGCACATTTCTTTTATTCGTTCTCATGCTTGAAATCAGGGGGTCAGATGTTAATAACAAGTGATGTAGCAAATCTTCGTTACGAGCTCTTCGATTTATTTTTCTCGTGTGGTATTCTGTGTATTTACGAAACTCTTTATTTCGGGCTTCGCTAGCTTCTTCTGACAATTGTCCAATTGGAATAGAAAAATTTTCTATTATGTCTTTTCCATGATTCAATAGTTTGTGAATTGAAGCTGGCATATAGTACCACACATATTTTGAGACACGTTGTTTCGCTGTTTCCAGTGCAAATTTTCCAAATTTGTCTCCTAAATTTGCCTTCCAAAATTGTCCTCCTAAAAATAACAGAACCTAGAAACAACGTTTTTTAAAATTTCTTTGATAAGAATTCACTTTATTTGCTTATTTGTTTAAAAATTATTTCTGATAGCAAATTAAAACAAATAAAAAATCCAGTTCAATCAAAAAAATTCATTAATTATTGATCGTCTGCCTTCCATAAATCTTTAGTAAAATAAAGACAAAAGTAATTTTTTTAATAGAGTTTGTCAGTAAATGCCTGCATGAGTTTTCTATTGAAAAACTACATAAAAAAAAGAAAAGAAAAAAGAAGCAGTAATCTAATGATATATTTATCATTGTGTGCTAAATTAATTGTGTTACAAATATAGATTTTCTTCCCGAAATTTTTATTTATTTTCTTTTATTCTCTTCTTTTATACAACATTTGTTTCTTTACCAGGTATGTTTCTAAATACCTATTTGCAGCAGAAAAATATGATACCGCTTAACCCCTTTATTAAACCATTTTTTCCTCAAATGGCACATTAAACTATTTTCACGAATAAAATTTGATGTAAAATAAAAAATTCATTTAGCCTATTAGAAATAATTAATTTTACTTTTGACATCTTATTCTCTTAGTCAATCGCATACTTCTCACAACCCATCGTATTAGCATAAGCAGGATTGTCACAAGCAACTACTTTTTAATTTTTTTCCCACTAGAATTATCAAAATAATTTTCATAGTGATGTTTTTCCAGAAAAATGATACACAGGAATCATTATTTTAAAAAATTGGTGCCAGGTGAATAAAACGATAACGAATTTGGTGGGGAAAATATTCCCTCGGCCTTATAAAGGGTTAAAAAAATGCATGGAATCGCTTTAACTATCATACATATATACATATTTAAATCGAAATGTGAGCCCCCCGGTGGGGGGGAACCGATGCCCCCACATGCACAAAAAATTTTTCCCAGTTAACTATTACTATTATCAACGAGACCTTTCGAAAGATACTCATCTTGAAAATTTACTTCCAAGGGGGGGGGGGGGTACCGATGCCTCCACATGCACAAAATTTTTTTCCTAGTTAACTACTACTATTATCAATAATTCATATTAATTTTACAATCACAAGTTTAAAATAACTCTCATTATGCCCATTTATACGGAATTTTGTCCTATGCTGCCATGTTAAAAATTTGCATAAAATGCGATCACAGCGCCATCTGCTGGGCGATTGATCCCAAAATCAAATCAGACCCTTTCCATGTCAGGGTCCAACTATACACCAAGTTTGGTTCAATTTCATACATCGGTTCGTGAGATACGGGGAAAAATACGAAATTTTGCGATCACAGCCCCACCTGCTGGACGATTGATCCCCAAATCTAATCAGCACCATGCCCCGTCAGGTTCCAACTATATACCTAGTTTGGTTGAATTTCATTCATTGGTTCGTGAGATACGGTGAAAAATACGAAAATTTGTCCTATACTGCCATGTTAAAAATTTACATAAAATGCGATCACAGCGCCACCTGCTGGGCTATTGATTCCCAAATCTAATCAGCACAATGCCCCGCCAAGGTCCAACTATATACCAAGTTTGGTTGAATTTCATTCATTGGTTCGTGAGATATGGTGAAAACACTAAACCACAGACACACACACAGACGGACACACACACACAGACAAACAGACAGACAGACAGACAGACATTTTCTAAAAACTATCAATTCGTGTTCGATCATCCCAAAACGTGTAGATCCGTCAAAAAACGGAGGTCGAAAATTTTCGCGAATCCAATACTTTCTCTATATTACATATAGAAGAAAGTAAAAAGCAGAATACTCCTATTTCAAAATGCATGAATCTCAAATATGCATGAAATTAGATATTGCAGCAATTAGTAATATGCACATCTGTACGATTCGCGTACATGAAAACCTAAAAAAAAAAAAAGAATAAATAAAATAAAAATAAAATAAAAAGATAAATCACAGAATACCCCTATCTCAAAATGCATGAATCTCAAAAATGTATGAAATTACATATTGCTACAATTAGTAATACGTACGTCTGTATGCTTCGCGTTCATGAAAATCAAAAAGAAAAAGAAATTCACAGAATACCCTTATTTCAAACTGCATGAATCTCAAAAATGCATGAAATTACATATTGCAGCAATCAGTAATATGCACGTCTGTACGCATCGCGTACATCAAGACCAAAATGAAAAGTAATAACAGAATTCCCCTATCCCAAAATGCATGAAATTACACACATATTGAACAATCAGTAAAACGCACGTCTGTACGCTTTGCGAACATGAAAACTAGAAAAAACATCAGAGAATACCCCTACCTAATGCATGAATCTCAAATATGCATGAAATTACACATTGCAGGAATTAGTAATTCCATCCACACTATTACGAGGTATAAGTTTATAACAGTAATGGCACCAGAAATTCCCCGACGGGGGGACACCACCTCCCCGACAGGGGGGCACTACATAAAGAGAGTTTATTATATAAGTATTTATCAAAAACTGCAATAATGTTAATAATATTACTGTTAATATTTGTACCATTCCATTTGTTAGTACTCCTCGTGGTTTTTGAGATCATCGTGCCACAGACAGACATTTTCTGAAAATATCGTGGTCAAAACGTGTTATGGATCTCTCAAAACGTGTATATTCATGGAAAACTGGAAGCTGAAAATTTTTACAAATCCAATACTTTCTTCTACTGAATACAGAATGAAAAAACTGGAATGCTCCAAATTTGTACAAGGGAAGAAAATGCTGCCAAAAGTAGAAAAACTGAAAATTTTGTATTTCCCCCCCCCCCCCCCCCGAGAGATTTCAGGAGTTTGCCCCGATGGGGGGTCACAGACTCCCCGACGGGGGGGCCTGTGCCCCCCCGGCCCCCTAGCTGGCGCCACCCCTGGTTTATAACATAAGTTAGTAAAATATAAGTGTTAAGGTATATAAGGTATAAGTCAGTAATTTACAATGTATAAGTTTATAATAAATCTTAACTTTGAAAAAAAGCACTTCGAACTTGAATGAAATTTAAAAATGGCGCTTCTTGTAAAAAGCAAAGCAAGCAAAAGTCGGAGGAAAAGCTCCCGTCAGGGGCGTTTCGGTGAAACTGTCGCCAGAAACTTGCCAAATGAAAAGAGGGCCAAACCAGTTAGCGTGTGCGATGAAAGCTCAGATAGAGAGTCTTTCCTCCATCTAGCTTTTAGTCTTATTGAGCGATATATGTTAAAATTTAAATTTCAACTAAATATTTTAGCATTTTTATACATTAGTTCTTGTGTTATAGCATCCATATGATTTCAGCAATCACAGACATATTGAAGGGCAGGCATTTTAAAAAAAAGTAAATTTGTGTTGAAGGCAACATCAAACATTCAGATCTATCAAAAATAGGGGAGGGAAAGAGGTAAATCTGTTCAGAAATTGAAAATTTCCAAGTCTGATAAATAATAAGTAATATTTATAAATGCTCCCTTAATAAATAAATAAATAAATATTGATAAAGTTAATTCAAAGGGGGCTCGAAGAATTTGTTAGTAATTTTTGTAGACTATATATCAAGTTGCATATACAAAATTTTAGGTTTAAAGTGTTTTTCTTTTTCTTTTTTCTTTGTATGTTTATTAACAATGTATATTTTATTGGCAATTATAATAATTATTTTCAAAATACACATATAAGTAATTAATAACATTCCTTTTTCACACTTTTTCAAAAAAAAAAAAAAAAAAAAAAAAGAATGTTTTTTGGTCGGCGGAAGAAAAAAGCTTCTTTCAAAAGTTGAAACATTAACACCTTTTTAATTTTAGAGCAAAAAAAAAACGACGGCCGGTTATAAAGGATAGAAAGTAATCTTTTCGCATTTTTCATGTTTAAAATTTGAGCTTTAACTAAACTAAACCTTTTAGTAAAAGTCCTTTCATTTCCTATATCAAAAAAGTCATATTTTATATATTGAATACAATTTTTTTGGTTGGCTCATAATATAACATTATTGAGATATTTTTATTGATTAATTTTTTTTAGTATGTATTTTTGGTTGGCTCTCATTATTACTTTTAGTGAGATATCGGGCAAATTATAGTAATATTTTGGATTCTTTAAATCATTGCTATCATATGAAACATCTTACAAAGTTTATTTCTCTCTTGCAACTATTTGCTATTGATTACGATGTTGAAAGTGAAAGTAATTAAACTTATTTCCCTATTTTTCTTATTTGCATTTGATTAATTTTCATTTAATATGCTACTTCTGATTTTTATGTTTATTACTTTTTTGTTCTTGTTACGCATAGTTTTCAATTCTTATATTAAAAATAATGCAGGGATAGTAGTTTCCGACATTTTTAATATCAATATTTTAGTTCCCCATCATACTATAGGTATGGGGAACTTAGGTAATCGTGAAAAATTTCGACCTCGGTTTTTTGACTTTTTTACACGTTTTCAGGTGTGAGGAATCCGACAATGACAAAATTTGTATGGTGTCTGTCTGTAGCGTGTCTGTTAGTGTGTCAGTCCGTTAGTTTGTTAGTCTGTTAACACGATATCTCACGAACAAATGAACGCAGAGAGGTCAGATCAGTTTTAAAATATTACTTTCGATACTGGCAAGAACCCTATTCCTTTGCAACATTCGAATTAAAAAACTTCGTAAGTTATGAGAAATTTACGATTTTCTTAACATGGGAGAATAGGACAAAATTTCACTTAAACGTGCATTAAATGGAAACTTTTTACTGTAAAAATGTCGGACCAGTTTTAAAATATCAGTTTTGATGCCGTCATGAACATCAGTCACTATAAATATGCTACTTTGAAAATTTCGCAAGTTATTGGAAATTTACGAATTTCTTAACATGGCAGTATAGGGAAAATTTTCACATAAACGTCAATTTTCAGAGCTATTTTCATCGTAAAGATGTCAAACTACTTTTGAAATATTATTTAGTACACTGGCATGAATATTAATGACTATGAATTTTTCCAATATAAAAATTTCGTAAGTTATTGGAAAATTAAGAATTTCTTAACATGACAGAATAAAGCAAAATTTCACATAAACGTCAATCTTGAGGGATATTTTCATCGTAAAGATGTCAAACCACTTTTTAAATATTATTTTGGATACTGGCATAAATATCATAAACTATGATTTTCCAATTTAAAAAATTCGTAAGTTATTTGGAATTTACGATTTACTTAAAATGGCAGAATAAGGCAAAATTTAGCATAAACTTCCATTTTGAGGATCATAAATACATTAGACAACTTCAAAATTACATTTATGATATATGTTTGAACATGATTGAATACAAATATTCTAATAGGAAAATTTCGTAAATTATTCGTAATTTACGATTTTATCAACATAGCGAAATTGTAAATTTTTCATATAAATATGAATTTTGAGGTTTATTGCATTGGAAATAGTAGCATGAAAACTAAACAAGATAATTGACCCTGATAAAATAAATTAATAGATTAGAATAAGATAAATATATCGAAGTGAACGGGGGATAGCCTATTAGGCGGGAATTTCATTCTGTCACTGTATCAAGCTTTGGTCAAATTCATTTCTTTTAACATGATTATAATATGTCTCCCACTAGAAATTTATGAGAACATAAATATGATGGGGAACTGAGCAGAGTCCACCTATGCCAACTAGTTTTATAATGAAATTTACTTAAATTAATCGTCGTGTTTCCCCAATTAAATAAATATTAAAAAAAAATACAAAATAGTGGTATTCATAATATAGGAGGCTGTGACCCTTGTATATGAATAAGTATACTTTTTTTTTTTTTTTTTTAAATGACTAGTCATAATTTTTAATAACATTATTTATTTCAAGTGCAATTAACAAAATTAATTAAACTGTTGATATAGAAAACAAAGACTCAACCTATCATGGCTTCACTTCAGTGAAAATAAAATTTTATTGTATTAAAAATTTATTTATCTAATTCATCAAAAATGACTTTTTTAAAAAATCGCCACACAAATTTTCTTTTTTTTTTTTTTTTCTTTTTTTTTTTTTTTTTTTTTTTTCAGTATGATACAAATAAAAATATTTTTTTAACAAAATTAGTGATAGGAAAAATCTACGTTAACATTGTAAACGATAAAAAATATATTTTACATCAATCAAAATGTAAAATTTAAGACACTTTTCAAAGTGACATATTAAGCATCAAATTAATTTTGTAACCGATAGATGTTTAAACTTAATAATAAAAAATTTAAAAAGTGTTTCGTTTTTTCAACCTTGAATAGTTTTCTTTAAGGCTTTTGTTAAAGAAGTATCATTATGCTACATATTATTGAGCTGATTTGATTTATTATCTGGATAATATCACTGTATATTAATCGACATTGAACATATAAACTGACGATAATGATAATACAAGATAAAGTGCATTCAGTAACGAAGAATATTTTCAGTATAGTTTGCAAGAAATTTTTCAGATGTATTGGAAATCGATATAATTTCGAATCCTTTTTTTTATTTTAGTTTTTTATATATCCGTGACCAATGCAGTTTTGGATTCTTGTGTAGCAAAACAAAAATTGCCGATACCTATCGATTGTCAATATAAACAAAAGCCATAAGCATTGTTTACGATAGCAATAGCAAAGAAGAATCGAACCCTCCAATCGATTTATCGATCTCGTATTGATTACAGTTAGCTTTCTTTCTACTGCTATAACTTTCTGTAGAAAAATGTTCTGCTAGACATGTCTTTACTGTTCTATTGTATCAGCCTATTTTTTTAAAGCATCTATTCATTTCTCTTTACTTTATTTATTTAATTTTTTTATTCAATGAATTTGTGCATTAAAATGAATCGAAGAGCGAATCCGAAATCTGATAATGACATTCCGTGTTCTTCGATACCGTTATAATCCATCGAAATAATTATCGAATTCAATGACTGAAATCTATCTTATAACAGAATTCGATGCTCTTTTCATTAAATAAATACTAATCGATACTTTTCATCCGGAACGGTTTGGAACAAGTTAAAATAGTTTTAAATTCGATTAAATTTATTGATTTCCTTATCGGAAGAAGTGAGAATTGTAAAAAAATCCAGGAAAAATATATTCCATTGGTTGTTATGTATAGAGAATGAAATATGTGGAAGAGAACAGGTGTCACAATAGTTTTTCTTTTCGTTTCAATTTATTTTGTTCGCATTTAATTTATTTGGTTGCGGCTTTCGCAGAAGAATTTTAAAGCGGCTTTTTTTTAATTTTAAAGAAGATTTGTTTTGTAACGTTTCTAAGCATTAAAAGAAAAAAAAATTGCTGAAAAAGAAAATTAAGAAATAAGTTAATTGTTTCTTTAACAACTTTTACAATGTGTTAAAAGAAATAATTCAATATTTTAAGTACATAATATTTGTTTAGAATATTATCTCGTGTATCTTTAACGAATACAAAACATTTTTTTACTAGGCGGCCTTTGCCCACATATCAGAAAATATTTCCAAATGTTATTATTATTTATTATTATTTAATAGAATCATTTAAATATTTTGTTTGGTTATATTTGCTCTATTTAGCTTAATGTTTTTACCATTTTTTAGCGGGAGCCGAGAAGGAAAACCACCAAATCGTCAAGTGGGCAGTCCTACATGTCATTATATCTATTCCTTTAAATTACCTTTTAGACTTATTTCATTTATTACAAATCAGGGTAAAATTTATTTTTTCCTAATATAGTGTTTCAATTATGAGGTCATATTTTTCTGCTAAATTATCCCTCTTTCATTATTTTATACGTTCCTCCAAACCAAAGATATATATACGCATATATATTAAAAATGTAACAATGATTTTAGTTTCGGGAAACTTGGACTTTTATCATTAAAAAGATTGTTATTAGTAATAAATATATATTTACTATATCCTATTTTCCAAATCCGCAAAAAAGAATCAAACATGTATAATTTATAATAATAGTGCATTGTAAAAATTTACTAAAATATGTTCCAATAAGAAAGAAACGTTTTCAAAAATTTTGAGTATACTTTTCCCTCGAAATTTCGGAAATTTTCCCTTATCCTCTGAATCCCTTTAGTCAAAAATCAATTAAAAAATACAATTTTTTTTTTCTATTTCTGTTTAATCTTTTCTAACGTAAAACTGTAAAGAACTTATTTCCGTTCTATGGTACATTTTTTGTATATCAAAAGCCTCTTTGCTATTTTTACTCTGTATACTGAAAATTACTTTAATAACACCAGTTAATTTTTTTCAATAAAATCTTCCCTAAATCAAGAAGTTATCCACAAAATCCTTTTATAGCGAAATTTACAAAAATTAAATTTCGTTATCATACAATATTTCACAGCGATAAACGTTTCACACACTTGTAAAATACGACTTATTTAGCGAGATCGAAAAGCTGTTCAACACGAAAATTTTTCGTTTCTCTAGGATTCCATATTCGTGAGCAAAACAACTTAAGGTTTTAATTTAATATAAAAGGATAAAAATAAATTATTCAAGAAGTCGTATCTTTACGATTTATTGGTTTTCAATTTAACTCAAAATTTTAATTGAATTGAACATTTTCACTAAAGTTGCATCGAATGAATTAAATATAAGTTATCTTCAATAATCATCTACTTAAATTTGGAAAGTAAATTAAGAAATTTACCTTAGAATGATAATGTTTACTCCGTCTTTTACAACAGGTATACAAATAAAGAAAATACAAAATAAAATACGATAAATATCATTATAAAGTACACCTTAACTTCTCATTCGTAACTTTATATTTAGTTGAATGATAACATGAAACAGATCTGATTTGATTTTGGCGTATATGGTCCGACTAATGGCGCGCTGTGCTGTAGTTTTTTATGATTTTTACTATGACTGCATTTCATAATTTATCAAATTTAATCACACAAAATTTTTATATCTAAGTGTTAATAAGAAGAAACTATAATAGTTCAGAGTGTTTGTGCATATTGGCGCTGCTGACACTGCTACTTCTACATTTTTCATGATACCTTTTATCAGGTTTTAGCGAATAGAGTTCTAAAAGAAATTGGTATCTAGTAAAGTTCATTACATAAAACTATTCAACTGCGGTTTGAGTTACTCTACAAGAAAAGATAACCTCAACATTTACAAATTTGAGAACTTTTTTATTCAATATGTGCCACTAAATTTTAATTGTAATAGTTGCTTTTAATCATTTCGAAAATTAATCGTGTATTATGTATATCAAATATCACACCTCAAAATTATTAGTGATCTTATATATATATATATATATATATATATATATATACGAGGTGTGGCTATTAAATAACGAGACTATTGCTGTAAATCATTTTATTTTAAATTTATACATATTTAGTTATTATCACTTTCAATATACACCCCTCCTCTATCCTACAACGCTCCATGCGAATTTTTCATTGTTCGAAACAGTGCTGGAAGTCTTGTCCTGTGAACTCTTGCATGAGGCGTGCCGCTTTTTCTTTCACAGCTTTAATTGACTCAAATCCTGTTCCTTTTAATGCAGATTTAACTTTGGGGAACGGATAAAAGTCACATGGGGCCAGGTCAGGCGAATAAGGCGGATGTTTTAAAACTGGGATGTTGTATTTGGCTAGAAACGTCTTGACAGACAATGACGAGTGAGCCAGCGCGTTGTTTTGATGGAGAACCCATGACTTGTTCTTCCACAATTCGGGTTGTTTTTTCCTTACCCCTTCACGGAGTTGAGCAAGCATCTCAAGATAGTAATGTTGATTAATAGTTTGACATTCAGGAACCCAGTGAAGGTACACAATACCATTAATGTCATAAAAAAAGGATCATCATCGCTTTGAATTTCGGTCATCATCTCTAAAGTCTTCTCAGCCATCTTGAAAACGGTTGAACCAATCATAAACTCGCACACGTGATAAACATTCATCGCCATAAACTTGTTTTAATAAAAGATAAGTTTCACTAGCGGTTTTACCAAGTTTCACGTGAAATTTCACGACAATTCGTTGCTCTGCTCATCACGTTTTCGGCAAAACGAAACAAACACCTCTTACATAAACGAAGGTTACGGCAGGACTGATTTCTCTACAAACACGGGAGGCGCTGCAATCGAAAGAGAAGGCTTTACGCTGCACAGCTGTCGGTCGTTCAGATTTGGTGCATAAGTAGTTCATGTGTAGCAGCAATAGTCTCGTTATTTAATAGCCACACCTCGTATATATATATATAAGGCAACGTTTCTGTGTGTGTGGACAGCGTAACGCAAAGACGGTACCACGGACAGTCACGTGATTCGACACAATATCAATTTTGCTTTAAGACTTTAAAAAAAAAAAAAAATCTCTTCTTTTTAAGTTGTTCTTTTAGTGTGATTCTACTTTCTTCAGTTATTTCAACCTTAAATACAAATCTTTAATATTTTTCACAAAATCTTTATGCATGAAAATATATATACACGAATAGTTTAAATTATGTAAAATCTTTCATTGCTAAATCATATAGAAGATACTGAAAATAAATGAATTATATTTTGAAAACTATATTTTAAAAGCAATCACAAATGCTGGGAAAACAAAACTGATTTATTTAAGAAATTAAAATGAAAATTGTGAAAGTGAATTCATAAAAATACTAATTAAGAAATCATAATTGTAGATCTATATTTTCATTTTATTTTAATGTATAAAGAGAAAATTGAAGTTTCAAGCTAATTCTTTACATTACATTTTTTCCTATGCAAAACAGTTTTACACATGAATCTTGGGGAAAAATATATATATATATATATATATATATATATATATATATATATATATATATATATATATGCAACAAGAGAAAGGAAAATATTACCCAAACAATAACACTTGTTTTTCATATCGGGATCGGACCTGTTCTATTGAGCATGCGTCAGATTTACTGTGATTCTATCAAAGTAGGAAGGTGATTGAAAGAGATGAATTTTTACATTTTATCAGTTGCACTTGCGTATCTTCAGCGTTCATTGTTTTATGGAGTAGAATCGACTCTATTTGTTTACGACTTGCATTCATGAACGAATAATATGTCAATTTTGATCTAAAGAAACTTGATGCGTATATGTATTATTCTCTCTTTTGTAGTCTTTTAACTAGTGTCTGTGCCATTTACCATATATGTAGTTACTCGCGCCCTTCTTTATACTAATTTTCAATTGGCGTATATAGTTTCTATATTCCTTCACAGACTCATTTGAATTTTAGGAGAAATTAAACTATAGAAAACAATTCAAGCTAAATCATTATTGCTTTTCATACATAGAATATTGAAATCTACCTTCGATTCCTTGAAATTCAGCAAATCATTTAGTTTATTGATTCCAATATTATACTGCTTGTGAATAACTTGCATTTCTAACAGAATTCCATCAGCAAGTCCTTTGTTCCTCCACGTATCTTATTCTATTGTTGCAACAGTTTATTGAAGCACTAAAGTCATTCCACCAATGCATGATTCTAACCATTTCCCTTTGAATGATTCATGACGGCATTGGTTGCAAAAGCATCCATTTATCTTACAAAACACCTTAGGGAGGTAGAAAATACATTTCGAATATAGATGATTACAAATATTATCTTAATAATTATTCAAAGACTCTGGGAAGAATTCCACATTTGACTTGTCCCTTTCTTCGTGGTTTCGTTGTAACAGATTCACAATTTGGCAAAATCGACTCTCCTAAAATCGATTAAATGTAACGTATTCGTATTTATTCTATCTAACTAGAATACTCAATAAAACGTATAAAAACGAAATAATCCATGAAATGCAAACACTTTAATTATTTTATGAAGTGCTAAAAATAAGGCCAATATATGTGAACCTCATAAAAAGTTCATAAATTCTTCCAAGTTCTTTATAAAAACAAACCCGACCTTTAACATAATTAAAGATTATTTTTCAATAATCCGTAATTTGTAATTGAAAAATAGAGCTAGTTCGCAAATTACAAAATCTGAACGATAAGCTTGAATTTAATTAAATATTATTTTTCTATAAAAATTATAATTTTCAACCACGTTAAGAAATTTTTGGATTATGATTCCAAAATTAATATTTATAGAATTTTTTTTTTTTTTTTTTTTTTTTTGTTAAAGTCAGTTGAAAATTTTACTTAGGTAATTCTATTGTAAGTAAAATTCACAAAAAAAAAAAAAAAAGATTTATCATAAAAAAATTAGTTGGAAATTTGAAGATTCCCAAATCGCAAATTTTTTAATATCAACACAAAGTGGCCGTAAAAAAAAAAAAAATATATATATATATATATATAAGATTTTCACCAAACATATAGCTAAGAATTATCCTGATTGAGTCAACGTTCAAAACAATGGCATTGAAATTCGTAGACCCGTTTAAGAGCTATAATACTCCCCACACATGCAGACAACTCTCTCTCTCTCTCCTTTTTTCTTTTTAGTACGACAGGACTATTTCTTTCAAACACCGAGTTTCCGATCTCACCATTTGTGGTATTACACCTTGAAACTGCCAAGATGCCCATCAATACCCAATCTTATCATTTAATTTTTTAAAACTATCTTAAAATATTATGGCAATTCTATAGAAACTTTTACATTTTTCAAAACCTAATGATATGTGAGAAATTCCTTCTTGATTGTATATAAAAGCCAATTGCCGATTTCGGTGTCCGAGACCATCATCAATCATAAATTAGATAGCTTTTAAATATTTGTTGGCAATATCTTCTGAATAAATATTGATGATATCTTCTGAATAAGTATTTTATGTTGACTTCTGAATAATTGTTGTCGATATTTCCTGGATATATATTAATGATGACTTTTTAATAATCGTTGGAGATATCTTCTGAATATGTATTGATGATGGGTTTCTGAATATTTATTGGCGATACCTTCAGAATATGTATTGATGATGGCTTCTGAATATTTGTTGGCAATATCTTCAGGTATATATTGATTATGAATTTTGAATATTTGATGGCTATATCTTCTGGATATAGCCAACAAATATTCGAAAGCCATTAAAAAGATATATATTATAGGATTGTAATATACAAATTAGTCTTGTCGTATTAAATTAAATTCTGTCTTTGACGTTTTTTTTTTTTTTTTTTTTTTTTTTAACCAATTTTAAATATATGAATCCCTTATGGTACTCGAGGTCATAGTCTTTTTTTATTTGGGGGTGGGGGGGGGGGGAAGGGTGGTTATTAAAGAGTTTCTATATAAATAGTAGAATGTAGTAAACTACATAAAATTTTCTTCTTTATTATTATAATATATTTGAATAGTTCAGTCAATTCATTTTCAATATTCTAGATATTAGATAGGGCTATTTCTACGCGTCTAAGCTATCTTTTTCACTTCTAAGAAGAAGTTTTAATTTTTATAAAAAATATGTGCAAAATATCAGCTCACCCACTTGCGTGTGATATGCACGAAAACGAAAACTAAAACAATGCAGTTTAGCATAGTAAACATCTTATGTGTCACTTTAACATAATTCCATGCCATACGGTCTAAGATATAGCAATGAATTATGTCTTGAAAAAAAATTTTGTAACAGCGCCATTTTGCAAAAGTAGGCACTAAAATTAAATCCAGCGTAATATCTCATCACATGTTTTTTAAGTATTAAATTTAATGCAATACCATTAAATATATGCTCGAATATAATCATCATGAAAGCATGAAAAATGCCACAATAGTGCCACTAGTCGGGCAATAGGCATTACCAATTCAGTAGTCAAGACGTGTGTACGCATCGTGCGTTATCCGTACCTCAGTAAATATGACGTGTTGAGACATCAATGTACAATTTAATACTTTCTGCACCCCTACGGTATTTTTTTTTTTTTTTTTTTTTTTCAGTTTGTACGGGCGTTTAATTGTAGAGGTAAACTGAACGTACACGAATAATTTTTAAGTGTATTTTAGTATTTAATTTAAATAATAATTATAACTAAACACTTAACTGTTTAAAATTGTTTTGTTAGTATCTCTTCAGAAAAGCATCTTACGTATCAAGATTATGAAATTCAAAGCAATAAATGTCTATATATAGCTAATATAAAAATCGTGAAGAGTGTTTTACAACAGCACTTATTTTGGGACAAATACCAAAGTATAATTCCTAGCATTATATATATATATATAAAGTCCAATTAGTCCAATTTCATGCAATTCTGTGCATTCAATTTTGTGACAAATCAAAGAAAATATTTATGTAACACAGCGATATAGATACACAGATATTTTCTAAAAATAGTCAGACTTTAAATTTACTAAAGTACGGTTTCAGAATTTTCGTTTCCATTACTTTCAACTTACGTGCATAAATATATATACAAACTTCTTTCTTTCTTTCTTTTTTTTAACTTTCTTTTTCTTTTTCTTTTCTCTTTTCATGCCACTGAGGTTAGATGAAGATTTCGTATTCGCAGTTAATGAAACGCAACTCTGGTTTCAAATAAATTTAGAGTGCTGAAGCCAATTAACCCTTTAATTGGATTTTAAGAGCAGTTGTAAATAACAATTGCGAAATTTTTGTCGATTCTATTAACAATCTCATTTACTTGATATTAATTTATTTACTTATATAGATAAATGAGTTTATGCGTACGAAGAGTAATTAGACTTTAGTTCTATGATTTTCTCAATTTACACAGAATTACTAAGAAAAAATTGTGAAAAGATTACTCAGGATTTATATAAGAAAATGTAACATTAACATGTTTTCAAGTTTGATATGCTATTCTACATTAAACGAAACACTTGAAGATTTATGAATATCAACGTTTCATATTAGTCATTTTACATATAAAATTCTTTGCACTTATACATTATAGAAGCTAACATTTTATGCACTTTGAAATGGAAAAATTGGAAACGCCACCTGTCTGCTTCTATATAAAAAAAAATTATTATTATTATTTTTAATAATACTCATCTTATGTACAAATTATTTATTCACTTACACACTATATAGAATCTGGGATGTAGTCTTTTTCTTAATTTGTGAAAATTGTAAAATAATAAGAGTTACCTGCTGGGCAATATATACCAAAACGTAATAAGTACCAATTTTTGCCAAGGTCCAATTACCATAAAGTTTCAAATAGTTCCGTGTATAATTTTATTAAATTTAGTGACCACAATTTTACCAACACATATAGATAGACACTTTCTAAAGAAGGCTAAATCGTATTTAGGACATCTCAAAACCCGTAAATAAATCTAAAATCAAAAGTCTAAAAATTTCATAAATTTCATGCTTTATATTTATGTACAAAAAATAAAGTCTCCGGATTTTTTTTTCCCTTTAAAAATGCGCTCTATATGTAAATCTCAATAATTTACTACACGTCTTCATACAAATACAGCGGTTAATAATTATTATCACTTCAACATGTGCTGATTGGCCACATGAATTCTATAAATGTAGAAGATTAACTAAACCGAATTAACCTTTAGTAAGTACTACCATAACAATTGCTTCTCGTAAAATAAATATAGATTAAACATACACATAGATTCGCATAATTCTTGTCGATCTCGAAAGGAACCATGCAAATTTTAACCAGAAAAGTTATATGTTTTGAAATAATATTTCTTATATTGCATTTTTTTTTTTTTTTTTTAGGGTAATAGATTTAGAAATATAAAAGAATTAATCTTGCTGAATTAAAATGTAATATATTTAATTGGAACATGTATCTGTAAATTTAATGTAAAATAATAAAAAAAATTACTAATAAGTTTTTTTTTAGTATCAGTAATAATTTTTACAATAAAGAATGTGTGATTAAGATTCTCTTGATATTTTTTCTAATTAGAAAGGAAATAATAAAATTATCGCTTTCTATATATAAATGCTATAAGGTTTAATGTTCTCCCATTTTTAAATAATGTTTTTATCAGCAACCATCTTATTTTCACTTTTAGTACTTATATTATTAAAATGTAGTAAAACAAATCAAATCAATTTTCTTTCTTTCTTTCTTTCTTTCTTTTTTTTTTTTTTTTTTTTTACTTTCTGAAAATGACACCATCTGTTCTCAAAGATAAAAACACCCGAAACATAATATTACGACAACCAATTCAATTACAATCCGGAATTATAATCAAATTAAATCGATAAAATTTTCTCACGTTTCATTCCTATCTCTACTAAGCCTCATTACGAAAACAGAAATTTAATTTATTCCATCTGCATATTCGAACGCCTTTCCTTTAAAATCAATCCATCGAAACCACTCGGATTTTTAAAATCCGAAATCTAAAATGAAATCATGACGACGCGGAGAATTTCGAAATGCTGAGACATCCGAGACAAAATATCACGTATCGAGCTTCAAATGTAATATTTGACTGGCTAAATACTGTTGAAATCAGAAGAAAGTCAGTTGTAATCAACGCATAATCGATTAATTGATTTTGAAGAAAATCGATGATTTCCGACTCGCAGTAAACATCGCTTAAAGTGCTTTCAGATATTGGAATTCAATAACTAACGATACCTTATAGATTGAACCCACATTTCAGCGAGAGAGCAATGCTGAAAAATAATAGATAAAAATTACATTGCTGTATAATTTGTGGTACATACGAATTTCCCTTTCTTTATTTTAGGAGTTCATGGATTGAAAAGAAAATTCGCTTTCAAAAGAGAGCGGGCATAATTGAACGTATACTTCTGGAAAACAAGTCGCATTTTTCAAAAACTACTCAAGTAAATTCTTTCGAAATCAAATGAACATAACTTCAAAAAGGTTAATATGAGACGTGAAGTAAATTTTATTTTATATTTGTTATTATTATTTTTTTTAATGCTTAGTGGTAATTATATAAAGTTTATTAAATTAATTCGAAGTTCTTTTTAATAATTACAAGGTAATTCGGAAATAAAATAAATAACTATACTGAACTAATAATCATACTATTAAAACATCCGACTATCTTCTCACGTACCACTGAAAGCAGAAGTTACCAAAACATGCGAAATAACCCAAGGATTCTGATTTAAATTAAATTTTTCCAGTTACATAAAATACAAACATCCGTACCTCAGAGGTAAAGGACACCATTTCATGAAATTAATTGATAGTGTTTGTCATGAATAAAGAAAATGGACATGGTTTCATGTTCTATTGTCCTATCTCCTTCATAGTTACTGGGCATAATGCTTAATGCTTCTGCATAAAGCAAAAAATGCACATTAAGAAAATGGTACTAACACTTTTTACAAAATAGACATGGCGTCCTTTACCTATGGGGTACACACACACACACACACACACACACATATATATATATATATATATACAGGGTCTCCCATAAATAGCGCCCAAACTCTGCAAAGCCAGATTCCTCATTGGGAGAACATATAAAAAATGCGCAAAGAACTGTACTGTGCGATCCCTAGTTTACGAGAAAAATACTATTGGCAGCAAAATTATTCGAGCGATAGCAATAACTCCTATGTAAAAAGGTACACTTGATGCTGTTTTGTTAAATAAATCCTTGTCAAATCATGTTCATAGACTGACTAAGAACGTAACTCGACAAAGAATTATTTAAAAAAGCATTATTAAGTGTACTTTTTTCAATAGGAATTATTGCTAGCGCTCAAATAATTTTGCTGCCGAATGTACGAAAAACAAAGTTCGACGTCACAACCGGTGCAAGGAAAAAACACCGTAATGGACACATAAATAGCAGTATTTGCAAATATTTATAAAGGCAGACGTTCAAAGTGTCCGCCGTGCATATCGATGATATGCAAATACTGCTGTTGGTGTGTCCAATACAGAGTTTTTTTTCTTGCACCGGTCGTGACGTCGTACTTTGTTTTTCATATTTTTCTCGTAAACTATGGATCGTACAGTCGGTAACAAAAATGTCCGAACACTAGCAAAAATTCCTATGTAAAAAAAGTACACTTCATACGGTTTTATTAAATAAATCCTTATCGAATCATGTTCTTAGTCAGTCTAAAAACAGGATTCGGCAAGGATTTATTTAAAAAAACCGTATGAAGTGTACTTTTTTTATATAGGAATTTTCACTAGTGTTCGGACACTTTTGTTACCGACTGTATATTTAAAGGTCTTTGGACTTTTTTTATGTACTCCCAACGAGGAATCTGCCTGTGCAGAGTTTAGGACTATTTATAGGACACCCTGTATCTATCTATCTATCTATCTATCTATATATATATATAACAAGTTTAAAGACAAAGCGAGTTCAAAATAAACAAAACAACGTAGTATTAAAAAAAAAAAAGTCCGCCTATAGCAGTGACAACTGCCTGAAGTGCTTCTTATGCAAAATACAATCCGTTTGGCAGCAGAATAGGTTAGAAAAAACCTTAAAGTCCAAAATATAATGGCCAAAACAAGGTTTAGAGCAATTAAAATAGATTTTTTTTTCCTTTTCAGATTTTTTCTATTAAATAAATTATTTAATATTATTATTATTATACATATAGTAACTAGCAAAGCGGACAAAGCCTGGTAGTTATTGCTTAAAAAAGACTTCAGTCATAAAATTAAAGTTTAAATGAAATCACCTGTTGCTGAGTGACAGTTAGAGCTGTATTATAGATAATCGATAAATTAGAATAATTTTCAAAATTGAAAAAAAAAAAAAAAAAAAAAAAAAAAAACTTTCATTTTTTTAATTAAATAAAAACAAAAAGTGTTATTAAAAACAGAAAATAACCTAAAGCAAACATCACATGATTTCCTTGCACACCTATTAAACTATACACATTATTACGAAAACATTGACATTTTCTTGCGTAAAAAATGGTTCGTAAATAATCAAGCAGGTTCTGGTCGATGAACGTATACATTATTCTATAACATTCACGAAACAATTCAACAAAAATATTGTTTTTTAAAGCCAAGAATACAGTATTATACGAGGGCTGTAAATAAATTAGTGGCAACACAGCCCAAAATGTCAAAAAAACAGCAGGCATGCGTAAACAGGATTTTGGAGCAGTGCGGTGGCGCAGTTGTCAATGTGTAGAGTACATAAAACCGTCAATCGTAGAAGGAGTAGTTTCTGCGAGGCGTTGAAGTGGACATAGTTGTTTCCATCGCTGTAAATCATGTTCACAAAAAGTGTTCAGTTGTCGTGGATTAAAATCAAGCTTGTCCACGGAAAAAAAAAAAAAAAAAAAAAAAAAAATCAAGCCTGTTATTAATTTGCTTTAAACTTGCCAATCTTAATCAAATTTTCACGTGCTGAATACGAACTTTAAAATAACAAGCTTGAATTTCGTGCAACTATTTGTTTTTAAGTTATGCCAATAACAAATATACATACAAATCAACCGCAAAAAATTGGACTTTGGTATTCAGGGTACCTCCAAACATGATATAATACAAAAAAAAAAAAAAAAAAAAAAAAAAAGAATTGAAAATAGAACTTTAAAAAATACTTTGTTTACAGTATATATTTAAAAAATAAATTTATTTTTTCCTGTGCGGTGATCGTCGACATAGTAAAAAGTATCAAAGCACTTCCAACAATTAGATTCAATAGAAAAGAACGCTTAGCTTAATTTTGGGTAGCCCTGTATATTTTCTATAACCTATATGCACATCACATTGTGTAAATAAATTTAGTCTTGTATGAAAAATACCTAACATAAAATGGAATACACTTGCAGAAATTTCAAAGTGTAGCCCTCATATATCCAAATACTTTGAGTAGCCCTGTAAACGAATGATGATTGATATCTATACCACAATCTACACAAAACATGCTTTTATTTATTTAAAAGAAAATATGTTAATTTAATTTTGTTTAGGGCAGCCTATAGATGTTACACTGTACTTACCAGAAATTTCCCCCACAGACGTAATGTATTTGAATTCTCTTGGATGATCCTGTACTTGTACACGAACTATTTGCATAATCTCAACGAAAAATTTAGTGTAGCATCACTATATTATACATATATATATATATATATATATATATATATATATAATACCGAGTTTGGACTTCCTGCTGTTATTTGTTCTTGACATATGCTGATAGCAGACACACAGACAGCCAAACCGCTAAAAACGTGATTTTCGGATTCAGGAGATTTCAAAACGTGTAACTATAACAAAAACTTGACCCCAAAACAATACATTATCTACGATATATAGAGAGTAAGAGAAGTAAAAAAGGGTAAGAGAAAGTATAAAATATATATGTTATTTAGAGTATACACATTTAACTAAATTGTTGAAACAATTGTGTAGAGAAATAATGACGGAAGGAAAGCAAATGTAATCTTTCTTGAATTGATTACCACATTTTCTCTAGATGTATTTCCAAAAAACGAGTGCATTTGGGGAAGTTGTAATCATTGGCAATCAATTTAAATCAATTCGCATTGATTGATTATGCACACTTTTCTGATTATATTTCTTGCAGCCTAGCGAAAACATATGTACTAAATAAAATAGATTACCAATAACAAGGAGAAAATGAGTAAAATTCTTTTCATTTCCCAATCACTTCTTATTGATTTCATAGAAAAACATAGTATGTTTAGTCATTACAAAACTTACTTGTATATGATTGCCACTTTCTGGTTATTATGCACAAAAAATTAATCATAACTTTTCGCTATGAAGATTTTACATATGCAGTTCAGTGAACACTCATAGAAAACCATGCTTTGGAATTCTTTTGGGTGTCTCTGTACACACCAATGATGGTATTTACCCCCATTTTTTGTAAGGAACATTCCATAGGGCACTTAAATAACATATATCCGTTCCAAGTAATTCCAAAAATATATACGAATGATAGAGCATGGACAGACATACGGAAAGATAGATAGACAAACTGAAATCATAAACACTTTTTAACTTTGTTGAAAAGTGTTAAAAAGCGAAAACAAGAATAAACTTTGAAATTCTCTTCTATACTTTTAATTTGTAGCATTTTAATATTTATGATTTGTTTTAAAAGTTTTTTTATTATTATTATTATTATTTAATAACACTTGTTATTTTTATTGTAAAAAAACAAGAGTATGTGGGATTCTAAGAAAAATCAATATATTGAAAAACATATTGCGAAGAAATCTTGTAAAAGGAAGGAATAATGAAGTATTATGCATTAAAATATACACTTTTACGTAATATGTAAGATAGTACTTATAAGAAATATTTTGGGTGCCATTTCTTTCTTTCTTTTTCTTTTCTTTCATTCTTTTCTTTCTTTCTTTTTCTTTTCTTTCTTTCTTTTTCTTTTTTTTTTTAAATACGTTTTGTAATTGTATTTATATTTTAAAAAACATTCTACCTTGTTGATGTTGAAAAACAATGAATTTGATGTATTTAAAAATCGCTATTGCATGCCTTTTTTTCATCTGTGTAATTTATCATTTTAATAAATCAAAAGGAGAATGAACAACTTACTTAAAACTACAGAAGGTGTGAGTTAATTGAATGAAGACGATAAACATATGATGAAATTCCTAAAAAGTGAAACATCCGCAGCTTCGAAAACTTCAGAAACAAAGAAAAACTAATAAAATATGAATCTATTATATACATTTAGAAACAATTTTTAAAACACTGCAAGTTTTGAAATTAAGATAGAATAGGGTCGGTTATTTTCAATTTAAATACATTTTTGTAAAGAATTTCTTTAAAAGTAAAAACTGCTTTTAATCACAACTATTTAATAATAATAATAATAATAATAACAATAATATATATATATATATATATAATGAATAATTTAATTCCTTAACCATACTCAGCAAATGAGAGAAAGATGAAAATACCAACAATGAAATTAAAAATTAGATGTAATACGCATAAAGTTATTGTCACAATTACCATTTAATTAAATGTCACTGATTAGTAAAAACATGTTAAAGTACTTACGCAGAAGAGAAATAAAATATATATATATATATATATATATAGTTATCTTTAAAGACACATTTTCATAGTTTATAAAATGGATTACATATTCTTTATAAACAAAATCGATCAAAGATCTTGAACTTCCAATGTCCAGTCATCTGCGCGACACAGGTCGACGATGACGTATCTTCACGTACAATTTTGACAAGAAATAGGACTATTTCAGCTTACATTTCCACTTTTTCAACTTCCGTCTAACAAGGAAACATTCAATAGGTGTCGTCTTCAAAATTATTGAAAACAATATATATGATTCTACTCTTAATAAAACACCAGAAAGTTAAAAAATTATCGGCTGAAATGAATTGCAGCGACCACAAAATATTATCAAAATTAAGCATTTTTGGCGATTTAGCGCTGTTAGACAATAAGTTCGCTAGCACCGAGATTGCCGTGTACGAAAAGAACCGTGTTTTGCTTCTCCACCAAGTACTCAAAATCAATCGCCTAACAGCGTGAAATTGCCAAATAGGCTTAATTTTGATAATTTTTTGTGGTCGCTGTAATTCACTTCAGCAGATAATTTTTCACTTTCTGGTGTTTTATGAAGAGTAGAATCACATATATATATTTTTTTTTTCAATATTTTTTGAAGTCGACACCGTTTGAATGTTGCCTTGTAAGTTATTTTCCGTAAAATCTGGACGATGTGAGTGATGAATAAGGAAACCTACTTCATCAAGTCATCAAAGAAATGTAGAGGAGGTATCAAGGATAATGGAGTTACCTTTACTTTGTGAAAATTCTTTACGTGATAAGAAGAAGAGACAATCATTTCTGAATTCAGTGTATCAAAACACATTAAGGAGTGTTAACATGTCAGCAGATTATTTCTTAATGCTGCATAGAGAATCCTCCTCTCACAAGGCCCCCAAATCGTGCACAAGGTAAAAAGCTCTACAGGGAGCTTCGATGTAAAGTAACACATTTAAAAGATAATGAGTAAATAATATCCTATTTTAATGTATTTTATCCATAAATTGTTTCGAATTTGTTATAGGCTCTGGGTGAATTCTTGCGATCTTCATCCTCCCTTTGTAGAAATTCTTTACGTGAGAGGAAGAAGAGACAATCATTTCTGAATTCAGCGTATCAAAACACATTACAGACACCCAAAACAGTGTAGAGAAAAATTGAAATGTATGATTTCGCAGGCCTGTGTAATCTGCACCAAAATTCGCTCGAATGTTTTTGTTCCTTCTGCAGTTCTAAATAGGAATCGGGCATTTTATTTTAATTAAAATATATATGTTTTGTGTACCGAAATTCCTTATAATAATTTATCGATTTTTTTAATTAGCATTTTTTTTAATACAATTCCTTCAAATAATCAAAGCAAAATAAATAAATTCGTAAAAACTATTTCACTCTACGTATCTATTATAATTTTAAACATACTTTCCGATGAATTTAACATTAAACTATCTAATGTTTTCCTGTAATGTCCTAATGTAATGTAAAACATTACATCGAATGAATATTTTCTATGAAAGAAAAATACATAGCCATATTGTATTGTCATTAAGAAAATAGATATACACATCATTTTATATGTCATTTCTTCAAGTTCACATTTATCAGAAATCTGAAGAATACACTGGAAACATCACTTCGATCATATTTAACGAAAAGATCGAACAATCTCTGCTCATTAATGAACCCTGGATTGTTTTTCATAACCCAAACTGAACAGAATATTTGACCCCCTTTTCCCATACCTCCTCGATTGGCATGCTCATTCAGACGGCGAAAGTTTCAGCTAATGGTGCAAACATATGAGACTATCTCATTGGATTTGCAATAGAATATTTTGTTACAGGATGGAATTGCTAAGCAAAGAAAAGAAACTTCGATTCTTTCTCGGTCGATTGATTTCTTGAAATATCGAATATTCTGAAACTCGTATTTGTGGTGTATACAATTTATCAATAGCAGCAATAAAAGCGAAGAATTCATAAATAATAAATGTAAAGTTGAGATTTCGAAGAAAGCATCAGTTGATATCTTTATGTTTTGTGGGCTTTTATGGATTCAACAAAAGTATCTGATATTTGATTTTAATAACAAAAACATCTGGAACAGTTATAATAACAAAATTTCCATTATATTCAGTGAATACAAACTTCATGCAAATGATGTCGTAAATGCGGTCAAAAGTTAAAGAAAAGTTCGAGAGATAATACAGAGGAAAAGAAAATTATATGCATATTGATATAATCGTATAAAATTTATTCCGTACGTATAATACTGATAGTTTTATTCTTTATTTATAAGTTAGTGTATCAATATAAGTTTCTTACTTTACTTACCATATATTTCCGTTCAGAAATTGTTTTCCCATAATGCCAATTCTTTAATTTTCCAAATGAAAATAATTTTTAATTATTTTAATGTATTAACTAATGTTTAAAAATTTTTATAGGAATAAATTCACTAATAATAATAATAATAATAATAATATATTTTATAAGCACTTAAGAATGTTCCATATAGAATATGGTATACAATGTATTCATGATTTGTTTACAGGATCACATAAAGTTATTTGGATTTATCAGGGGCTATATCTGAATCTGAAAATACCCTGAAATTGATTTACAATGATTTTATTAGTTTCTCTTATTATGTTAAATTTAAGTACACTGTGTGATGCGTATACAATATACAAGGCTACCCAAAATTAAGCGATATTGGGTATAATTGACAAAAGTGTTTTAGAAAATTACACAATGTCAAAGAAAATTACTTACGAATGTTAACTGCATTCACTTACTGATATAGTAGGGAAAAAATGTTTTGGAGTATGATTTTTGGACACTGCATTTTTGCTATAAAAACAAGTTTTGAGATCCCGTCAAAACTCGTAATCATAGATAGTATAAAATTTTTCTCAAGATTTTAGCGTCTTTGTGCTTGTTATCAGCATAACATAAAACAAATATATGAAGTTCATTTAAAGTTGGTATTTTTCCATCACGCAAAAATATATGCCAAAAGAAATTGCTTTTTATTTATGTGGTAAGAGAAAATACTGTTACTGCAACACCAGCTTATTAAATTTACTGTTGCTTAATCCTATTTATTTATTTATTTGTTTTTATTATTGATAATTTATTTATTTTAGCTTTCTTTTAGAAAAGAAAAAAATCGACATCTGCTGCAAATTCTATACTCTAAGATTACTTTTACCATAGCTGATTAAGAAGAGATCTGATTTAAAAGATTGACATGGTAAACTTTAAAGAACACAAAAGACTTTTAAATCAGGAAGAGAAGTGGTGTGGAGTACACTTAAATAAATAAATTTATTACTTATTAACAGATAATTTAAAATAATTAAATAAAATGTTTTCAATTTAATTAAAATTTACAAAAGAAAATAAAATGCCTATAATTTAGATTCATTTTGCGAATTGTATAGGCTTTTAAAAGCACCATTTAATTCACCTGGTACGCTTAAAGGCCAAGCAGTCATGTCTATACAAGCACTTTATATAATTTGTTACTCTTGGAAGATTTCATAACAATCACATTAACAGGATATATATTTCCTTCATGCGAATACTGCATAATGTATAATACTGTCAAATATACAAGTTAGGATAACATTTCCCATTTGTCTATTTGATAAAGGATTGATTGGGATTTTGGTACCTGATCGTTGCTCGTCTTAAAGAACTGATCGTTTACAGAGGAAATTTTGACATCATAAAAGCGAGAAAATTTCGTTTATTAAAGCAGCATTAGATTAATACAACTTTCTGCGTTAAGTAATATACTGATGTAATATTAAGGGAATTGTATATCTAAGAGCCAAACAGTTTAAACCATTAAATTTATTCAATTATTAAATACTGAATTTTTGCCATATGGAACATGCAATTTTTCGACAGAAGCTTTACGTACACCGTAAAAAATATGTCATATTTGCTGCCAGAAATTCTCTGTCATTTGAGAAAATACGTTCTGATAACGTAATTTTTTCGTAAATTACGCGTATTGTGTTATGACAGAGAATTTCTGGCAGCAAATAGGACACATTTTTTACAGTGTATAATGCATTGATTAAGCAAAGACGAATTTTGTGCAAATACTACGTATGGCATTCCCTTATTCTTGTTTAAGTTTCATAGTTAATCTTTTGTGACTAAATCTGTAACCAAATGTTGATTTGATGAAAGAGCAATGTTAACAATAATGTTATTTAAAGATGCATAAATATTCATAAAGTGTTACTCTAAAAACTATTCTGCTGAATGAAATTACAGTCACTAACATGAGCTAAATTTCAATGTTCTCTCACATTCATGTTTATAATGAATTAGTTTAATCCTTTGCCTGCTCTTAACGCTCCAAAGCGCTCAAAACAGTGTTGCAAAATTTAAGGACTCTTTTATTCAACTATCACCAATAATTTTGAGGAGTGATATTTGATTATATATATATATATATATATATGTATATATATATATAATGGACGAATAACAACTGTTACTGATTAGGCAACTGTTACAGTCAAAATTTAATGGTGGATACTGAATAAAAAAGTCTCTAAATTTGGAAAAAATGATCAGAAGAATGAAATTAAATAGGATAGGTAAAGGGTTAATGAATATATATATATATATACCGGGTGATCCAAAAGTCAGGACAAACTTTAAAAAGGAATAATTCGAAAACGAATCAAGATACAAAGATACGGTTTGCACCAAACGGATGGAAAATAAGCCGGGTTTTGTGTGGCTACGAATATATATATATATATATATATATATATATATATAACTATATATATATATATAGTTCTACATATATATACAGAACTATATATATATATAGTTCTGTTGGCTACCAATAGATGGCGCTGTCGGATTTCTGATGTAGGATTATGCAAAGGAACAACTACAGCAGGTAATGGTAGTCGAAGCTTATATGCATCGAAATATCGCATTCTCAGTCGCTACTTTAATCACGCATGGCCTCCAAGATCTCCCGATCTCACACCCTGTGACTTTTGGCTGTGGGAATTCTTGAAGTCAAAAGTGTACCGCAACCAACCTAAATCATTAGCAGCACTGAAAGATGCCATCCGCCAAAATTGTCTTCCATAACGCAAGAAATGCTACTAAATGCTGTGAACGATGCGGTGAATCGTCTCACAGCTGTACTTCTGAATGATGTACATTGAACAGTTACTATAGTAGTACTATTTAACTGTAATTAAGCTGACTTGTAAGTTCTCAACATTTTTTTTTTCACTTGTAAACCATCTTTTGGTGAAATAAAACACTATAGCGCCATCTGTTGGTCGTCGACAGAACTATTACTTTTTCTTTGCCACACAAAACCCGGTTTCTTTTTCATCCGTTTGGTGCAAACCGTATCTTTGTATCTTGATTCGTTTTCGAATTATTCATTTTTAATGTTTGTCCTGACTTTTGGATCACCCGGTATATATATTACCGAATTAAATATAGCACAACCTCTGTAATCATTAATACCTATTCACTCTTATGTTTGAAATTATCGAATCAAGTTTAATGCATAACATTTCATATTGGGCAGCACCGCTAACTGGGAAAAATACGCTGTATTTTTTGGCACAAAACCCAGTTTTTGCAACATGTTGTTTAATTGTTATTCCACAATTCCTTTAAACAATCTTTTTTGCAGCATTTGGTATAATTTAAAAACAAAAAAGCATATAATTTTATGTTTATAAACACATTTTTTTATGTTTAACCCTTTAACGTTCACTACTTAATTTATTTTAAAAATTACTAAACTAATTTTAAACATAGCTTTTAGACACATAGCTGATCATAAATATTTAAAAAATAAAAAAATAGAATTGTCCCTTTTCGAGAAATTTTTGGTTTGAAACATCTATAAGTTAACCTTATTAAATTCAAATAATATTTAATTTAATAAATAAAACACTTTTTAAGTAAACACTATCGACTACAAAAATCTCGTAAAAGTTGTTTCAGGTGAACATAATAGCCCAGCTCCAAAATAAATCCAAAAGAACACAATTATAACATTTTATCTGCAAAAACACGTATAGTTTTAGAGGGTTGAACTCTTTACTGCTGACGAATGAAAAGAAGATCGTATATATTTTACTTTATTCTGATAAAGATGTCGAAATAATAAATTCCACTTTTGGTGCAATTCAAGTGAATAAAAAATTTCAACTACATTTTTATATCCCCTTTTTTTGTTTAAAAATTGTATTTATCTTTTTTGAATTTTAAAAGAGAGATTTATTTTAAAATGGTTAATTTTTTAAACAAATATTTGTTTCAAAATTTTGGTACTTTCATTTATTGAAAAATTACGATTTCAAATGGCAGCAGTGGTGTATAACTAAAAACATCTTAGTTGCTGCATTGTTTACTCGTACTAGTGAATAGCACTCTTATTACCTGTGTTTTCATCGAGTATTTTAATACATTTGTGATACATTTATGACGAAATATAGCATGTACTGTTTTAAGGCTATAAAAAATAAATATTTGAAACTAAAAGGGTTAATATTAAATTGATTTATCTCTAAACAGGATTGTTGCTTTGGATTAAATAATATTAAAAAATGTTGCATGCTGTGGCAACCTCAAAACTTTCTGCTGTATTAATTTATACAAATTCACAAAGTACAAGTTATTAATTATTATTATTATTATTTAATTATTTTTCTTCATGAATGTGACGATTTTCATCTCAGAGAAAAATAACACTGAATGTCGAAAGAAAGTCCATTTTGTGCCAACGGGAGCGGAGAAGAGAGTGATGCATTTATAAAATTTTATTCACAATTGACTATTACTATAACAAATATTTATTTTGTAATTTCACATGGAAAAGCCAAAAACAATTCTCATTAACTTATGCGAAATTTTGTTCTATATTGCTATGTTAAAAATTATTAAAATATAGGAAGGCAATGCTACCTGTTGAGCGATTGATCCCCAAATGTAATCAGCCCCAACTTAAGTCAATATAAAGTTTGGTTTAATTTCTTCCATAGCTTCGGGAGAAACAAGGTCCACAAAATGTTGATGCACGCATACAGACAGACATTCTCTAAAAATGGTCAAATCGTGTTGAGGACATCTCAAAACGTGTAAATCCATCAAGAACCAGAGGTTGAAAATTTTCACGAATGCAATACTGTCTTTTGATGTATATAAAAGAAAGTAGTAATAACTAATAGTTTTCTCAAAAAAAGAATTTTAGTTTATAATTCGATTTCTTTTCAAAATTTGTTTATACCAAAATAAATGTACACCAGCGGCCGAGTGGTTCTGCGCTCACGACTGGTAGATGAGAAGTGCCGGGTTCGATCACAGGTCGCGCTCACCGACCTAACCGTTCTGCATTTTTCGTGGTTTTCTCTTAAACTCGCGTAAACATGGTATATGACCCCTTAGAAAGCCCCTACTGAGGGCATTCCACCCATTGCCCTAGGACCCTAGCGTACTCAACCAGCCTTTAGTCCAATAAATCGGCTAGTTCTAAACACTGCTGGGAGGAAAATCATAATTTTAAATTTAATTCAGCTAAAATAATTTGCAGACCTAAATCCATTCATGAACTCGATTTCTTTGAAGCTTTTCATATTTATAAAATTTTTAAAAACCTTGTAAATTGTGATTTCGTTGTTCCCTATTTGTCTGATTGTTGGAAGTTTTACATTCAGTCCACATTTTCTTAATTTTTCTACTGTTTACACAGCTAACATTCCTAAATTCCTATTGGCCACACACTCCACCTTTCCCGTAATCCTATTGGTTGAACTAAATTCTGTCCCTCTCCTATATATACGAGTACTTCTCCAGATTCAGAATTCTTTTTGCACTGAAGACGGTACGCTTAAGGCTACCGAAACAGCTGTATGCATCGCAAATATTTTTCATTTGGCGTTTCTGACGTAGTAGTTTATTCGTGTTTTAATAACCATCAACTAACCAAAATAAATTATTTCTTTCGGAGAGAGAGAAAAAAAAAGAGTTTTATTTAAATAAGAACAATGCATTAATGAAAATATATATTGAATTGGAAAGGAAAAAAAAAAAGAAAGAAAGAAAAGAGAGAAAGAAAAGTAAAAGAAAGAGTGATATTAGCTGAGAAGCATATTTATTGGGATACCTCTTTCAAAGAGATTTAATACTTTCCTATATCTTTGAAGGGGGGGGGGGACATAGCCACTTTTGGCAAAATTACTAAAATCTGTACAAATTGGTATTTTGCTTTCCGATTGCTCTAACCTTTTCATTGCTTCTTTTGTTTTCTATATCTGTTTTTTAAACTTTTACTGACTATTTTGTGCCTGTATAATAATTATATAGTATAAATATATGTTGATTATATTACCACTGACGGTGATTTCCTGCTTTTATGCTGTACTCATATTTAGATTTTTTGCCCAGTGAAGGGTCGTGCTTATTAATTTCGACGCAAAACAATTGCTGTGTATTTTTACTATTTATGAAGTTTTCATCCATTATCATTTAACTCTAGTATTTTGTTGTGTATTTTAAAAATATATTTCTCTTGCGTGATATCCAGGTTTTTGAGAACTTCTCATCATTTTATTTACAAATACTTGTCAAAATATTACAAACAAACAAACCAACAAAAAATAAATAATGCGAAAAGTATAAAATAAAATCTATTTGTTTACAAATGTCGAATTCACTTTAAAATTTAATCTGTTAATACTTTTAGCATAATTCAAAAAATAAATATAAGGAAAAATGAATTAAATTATAGAAGAATAGATTAAAAATTTAAACGTATTACTGTGTGAAAAAGATTTTTTTTTTTTTCATACAATTTAAATCTAATGAAAACATCACGTGGAAAGCAAATTTTAAGCTTACTACTTAAGATTACTTTTAATATAAAAAATTCATAAATAAAAGGAAAGTAATTAACGATTCAAAAGAATTCGTAACTGAATCAAATGTGAAAAAATATTTACATGGATCAATAAAATAAATACATTTTACTTTACGATAATCAACATAATTTTCACAGTGATTTTCTTTTTCACAAACGCCGCCAATTCCTTGCATTTTTAAAAAGTATGCTCACTCTGATAGCAACAGGTTGCTCCAGGTATTGATGATTTATTACTGAGAAGGGAACTGAGTTATGCGTTTAAAGAATTATTTCAAACAAAAGGGAAAAAAAAATATGTGAATGTGATTATGAAAGTAACTAAAATTGTATCCCATTGAAATAAATAAATTGATTTTAGAAGTAAAGAAGGGAAAAAAAAAAAAAGGGAAGATTGATTTTTCGGTTTTCAAAAATTGCAAATAAAATTAAAATAACATATTATTGATTTTTGAAACAATTAGTAAATTTAGGATTATATTATAAAATATTACTATTGAAGGAGAAATAAGTTTAAAAGATATGTTACTTTTTTTTAGAAAAATAATAATATGAAAAAAACATTAATAAAAGAGAGAAAGAGAGTAAAGGAGAAAAAAAATTTTTTATATCGTTTAATTTCCTAATATGATTATTATTACCAAATAATACAATTTAAAATAAATTGTTTTCCCCCTCCCCCGAAATAATAATAGTAATAATGATGAGGATGATGATGACGATGATGATAGTTTAGTGTATTACTCACACAACTTTCTTTTACTCTGCATTTAAATACTATTAGATAAATTATATATTAATGATTAGATAATAGGTGTTGCATATAAATATACTTTGAAAAAAGTTTTAGAAATTGTTTCATTTGACATATATTTCTGTGAGAGGGGGGGCTGCTGGCTCCCCAATTCCCTATATAAGTACAGAACTTACATTCTTAAAAAAAAAAAAAAAAAAAAAAAAAACATTTAAAATAGTTATTAATTTTAAAAGTTTATTCAAAATTATTTAGGCAGCTTTCACACACATCACTCCTTGAAATTTAAAAATCTTGGTCAAACTTTTCATGCGGTAACTTCATTTGATCTTTATAATGCTGAATTTGAATTTCCAGCAATTATTTGTCTTTAAACTATACTGATAAAAGATTTACACAGCTAAAAACTTTATTTTAATTTTCCTAAGGTCTCAAAACGTGTAATTATAAAAAAAAAGATCAGCGTTGAAAATTTGACAGTTTATTTTGGGTAAACCTGTGTATTATCTATAAATTTTACACATACCACATAGTGTACATAAATTTAGATAAACACATACTACAATTTGAAATGCATTTCCGGCAATTTCATAGTATAGCTTTAATATATCATCATACTTTTGTGTGGTCCTGTAAGTGAATGCTGAATGATTTTCCTACCATATGTTATACCAAACATGTTTTTATACATATAATAAACATTTGTTCTTTTTATTTTGTTTAGTGCAATCTAAAGATGTTAAATTGTACCTGTAAGAAATTTTGCCTATAGCTGTAGCATATTTTAGGACTCTTGGATGCCCCTGCACATCAACTTTTGCTTAATTTTAACAAAATACACTCTAAAACAAACAAAAAAAAAAAAAAAAAAAAAAAAAAAAACGACGCACCAAGAAGGAGTTATACGAATGGAACGAAAATTGGTAGATGTGATGTATACGTGTACATAAACAAATGATTACAGTTTCAGAAAATTTCGATGATTTAATCAAGAGAAAGGTCCTCACAAAGTAAACAAGTCAATATGCGTTGATCCACTTCTAGCCCTTATGTAAGCAGTTATTCGGCTTGGTATTAATTGGTAGAGTTGGCAGATGTGCTCCAGTGAGGTATCATGCCAAATTCTGTCCAATTGGTGCGTTAGATTGGCAAAATCCCGAACTGGTTGTAGGATCCTTTTCATGATGCTCCAAACGTCCGTAGTGAGAGAGAGATCTGGCGACTTTGCTGGCCAAACTAATGTTGGACAAGCAAGATAACAAGCAGTCGAAACTATCTTTGTGCGTGGGCGGGCATTATTATGCTGAAATATAAGATCAGGATTGCGTGATATGAAGGGAAACAGAACGGGATGTAGAATGTCGTCGATGTACCGCTGTACTGTAAAGATGCCCCAATTGACAACAAAGGGGTCCTGCTATGAAATGAAATAACATCCCAGACCATCATTCCTGGTTGTCGGGCCGTATGGCTGACGACAGTCAGGTTGGAATCCCCCCTTTTTTTGAGGCGTCTCCAGACGCGTCTTTGCCGGTCATCGGGGCTCAAATAGGAGGGGGACTCATCACTAAAGACAATTCTACTCCATTCAGTGACATTCCAGTTCGAACGATCCCGGTATCACTGCAAACGTGCTTGTCGGTATACAAAATTTAATAGTAATCCGCACAAGGGTCTCCATGAGCGCTGTCTATTTTTCTGAGGTACCTATTAATGGTCTTTGATGTTACTGAAATACCAACTGCACGCAGGATTGATGATAATGATGAATTTGGGGCTTTGAGTACCACTCTAACGATTAATCAGTTCTCACGTTCTGTCCTCTCTCTAGGCCGACCGCTTCCTCCCTGACGCTGCATTCGGCCATAGTTCGCTCATTCCTGCCAATATCATCTAATAGTGCAATCGATCCTATCCAATTGTTATATAATAGACCAAACGGCTTCTTTAAGCCCAACTACGCACCTCTCTCAAATGCTGATATCTGCGCATATCGTTTATGCACCTGTATGCGAGACATAGTTACTGTCTATCTGAGTAGACGGAAGAAAATTCTCAAAGAATTTATAACCTGGAATCATGATGTCTCATCCTCTTTAACATTCTGCCAATTGCGCCGTCAAGGTACGCTGCAGTGCCACATGTTCATTCGATAGCAACCAAACTTTAAAAATTTTGCATTTTACATCGAAACCTGTATGTCTGTCAAATTGTGTCCAATTTACATTATTCCTTCTTAGATTGTATTTTTTTTTTTTTTTTCTAGAATGTATGTCAAGTAGCATTCTCATGTGGTATTAATTTAAAATACGTATTTTGGACTTCCTGCTAATATTTTTCTTTGAGTTACGGTGATAACAAGCACACAATGCACACACCAACCGCTAAAATTTGATTTCCAGATTCAGGAGACCCCAAAACTTGTAAATAATCAAAATCTGAAATCATAAGTCATACTCTCAATATCGAAAATTCGACCTCAAAACAATACTTTCTCTAGCATATACAGGGGTAAGAGAAAGTAATAAATATACAGAATAACTTTTGAAGGAAGAATTTAAATCATATATAAAAATTTAGCTTAATTATTTATGTAATTAATAATTGCTATTTTTAATATTACACTATTATTGCACTAGCTATAATTATTATTCTGATACGAAAATCATACTACTTAAAATATTTATAATGAGCATAAAACAATTATTTAAAAACATATATAATGTTTTGCGGGAGAAGCAATACGTAAGAGTGATTTCCTTTTAACACCTCACATCGAATATTTCGCCGATATCCTCTATTTAACTAACTAAATTGAAATTCTGCAATGAGATTGCTAATTTTCAACAACACAGCCAAGTACTGTGCCAAATTTTCAGTGTAATATATTACGTAGGAATGGAGCCAGAAAGCTGGTAGTAATCAGCGTCCAATCGATTAATCGATTCTAAAATTGATGAATGTCCCCCTAGTTGCAGTAAACAACGCATTCGGCATCATCGAGGATCAATACATATATCGATATTTATTATATTATGACTGGGAAAAAATTTTAAGTTATTTCAAATTCTTTACTTTTTCTAAAGTATAATAAATATTCTTTCAACATTCTTAAAAATTTAGAGATAGTTTAAAACAATAATAAATTTTAATATGGATTTTCAATGATAAGCAAATAGATCATTCCGAAGAATATTATTTTGAGACAGATATTTTATAATAGACAGATAAGGGGGGGGGAGAACTTTATTTTGGGAAATTGTTTAAATTTTTTCTACTGAAAATGCTTTAGAATTTTGTTAATTTTACTTTAGAATAAGAAAACTAAAAGTTTTTAATTTTTAAAAAATAAATAAAGTAGTATTCAAGTGAATGAGTTGTTTAAAGTATTACAACTTAATTATATGATTATCTTACTAATATTCCTAATTCATCCTGAAGATTATTATTATTATTATTATTATTATTATTATTATTATATTTATTTGCTTTTTACATTATGGAACACTGAAACTAGATTATATTTGCACTGCGAACTGAATTACATTTTTATTTCGAACTATAGTATATGTTTCAGTTTTTATTTATTTAATTTATTTATTTATTTACTTACTAATGGGAAATATACAGGATGTATTGAAAAGGATGATCCGATTTTGAGCCGTAATATTTTTTTAATGGAAACACACAAAAGTAATCGATTATAGCACAGAGCTCCGTAGAACATACCCAGGATTTCCCAGGGAGGTCATGTGTTCCTATGCACCTCAAGATGTTCTGAGGAAGAGGTGTGTTCTATGGGATAAAACAAAATGCAAAAAATTCACAATGTACTAAAGTTTTATCAGTGGTGTTATAAATGTTCTATCTGCTTACCTAAATTAGAGTGTATAACATAAAGATGACAGCTAAATTCTTCCTATACTTTCTATAATGTAATGGCATTGAAAGATGCTAATGCTTGTAACATCGGTCCTATACTATTTAGATGAACACATAGAACATTTATAATACCACTCATAAAGTTTTAATACATTAGAAGCTTCCTGCACATTGGCTCATTATTTTGGTATGTTTCTATTAAAAAATATTGAGATCTAAAATTGGGCATTTTTGATGCACCCTGTATATTTATATCACTAATATACTAGAGGCATTCAAAAAAAAAGTCATATTCGAACAGTGAAAGTTAAAAACATTTCATACAGATAGGCGTTACAATCCAATATAACATACGCGCAACACACTATTTATCTACACAATTTCTGAGTCACTGTAGGTATTTGTCAAAACGTTTCACTAGATGCCCTGATGATAGAACTCGTTCCTTGCTTCTGGGGCCAACTTAGAACCGCAATGAACTGAACAATTTAGAACTGGTGGCGAACGATAGAATGAGCAACACCAACAAATATTCCTAACTCCTGTACAATGTATTCGATACTCGCTCTGCGACTGCTGTGAATATAATGCCGTCCACCTGCTGCACGGTGTTTGATGTGATTTGTGTTGTTGGCCTTCCTTGCCTTTCTGCATCGGTTAATTCTGTGCGACCGTCTTCGAACTGCTAGCATCATTTAATATTGGCTAAATGTGATATTACATGAGGCCTATATACTACCAATATTTCATGATAAATTGCCGTGCTCGTGCAACGTTTTGACAGAAAATTCACACTGTTTCACGTTCTTCAACATGAAAGCAAGTTTAAAGCTAACGCGTCATTTTTTTTTTTTTCGCGTGGTACACAGAATCGGTTTCAACTATTCGAATTAAATTGCTATTATTGGTAACCGTGGAATTTCATTATCGTATGCACAAACTTCGGTCTTGTTTCAAAACGTTGCCATCTGTAGGAGAACAAAATATGTAACGTACTTTTTTATTACGCTGTGCAGGATGAACAGCTGTTTACGGTAATGAAGTTTGATATAGTTCAAAATATCACTAATTAATTAAATACGTGTATCACATATAATGACAATCTATATCATTATATAAAGCGCAAAAAATTGTTTGTTTGTGGAGGGTAATCTCTGAAACTACTGAACCGATTTAAAAACTTCTTTCACTGACCGAAAACTACAGTATGCCATATTGTTATAGGCTATATTTAATTTTGATAAAATAAATTTTAGTTTAAAATCTGAGCATTTTAATTAAAATCCCCATCCGCGATTGTAATGATCGATAGATGGCGCTTTCTCAACACTGCAGTTGTTAGTAAATATTGCCACGTGTGTTCCATTAGTGTTCGTTTTGTTATTATACTTAATATTCGTACTATAATTTCTCCGCCATTACAACATGGAAAATTGATTGCTTTTGGAAAAAATACTTCAGTTTATTCAAAGTTCGATCGGAAGTAGATTTTTAACTGAAGTTGAACAAATATTAGTTTCAAATCATCGGATTCATTCTTTACTTCCATTAGCCGAAGCAACTGAAATTTTAAATTTGTCATTTGGAAATAAATGGAAGCTCAATTCTGGATTTCTTGATCCTTTGGAGTTAGATTGTAGCACACAACAGTATGTGTTATCTTTTTTACCGTATTTATTCATTTTTATTCAATAAATATATGTGAAACTAAATATCGGCAAGCAATGGCGGCTGTATGGAATTCGAATTAAACCATGTTTATTGTAATTTCACCTTAGCCCACCAGAGGGCGAGCATTTCATTACAATCGCGGATAGAAGCCGTAATAGAAATGGAAATAATGAAATATTAAAGAAATTAGCTGCTGCCAACATAAAAGAAACATTTACATATTCATTTCGTTTTTAAAATATCTTGACGTGAAAAGAAAAGAAATATATTTGCACGTGCATTAAATTGAAATTCATATAAAGTTTTTTAATTGTTAAACTTACACGTTAAATCTGACGTCATTATAGAATTAAAAGTATTTATTTTTCTAATAATTTAATTTGATATGATATGATATAATATCTAAGCATCAATGTTTAAACCACGGAGTCTTTATTACTCCGTGGTTTAAACTGATGTGTGTAAACGAAATTGGAATTTAAAAATAAATAAATAAATAATTTATAATTGTTGCCAAAAAGATTTACGAATTAATTTATTTTTAGACATATAATAAAATATATTTTCACGCGAACAATAATATAAAAAGTGAACTGTATTTTTTGTAAAAAAATAATAAAGATCGAGGAAAATTATTTCCCCATTTTAATCCCCATATTTGGATATAGATGTGTATTAGTTATCATGTGCATCCGTTAGATTAAATTGTTTTTGTTGTAAAATTGATAAAATTGGAATTTTAAATTTCAAAACTCTAGAAAAAAAATGGCGAATTTCCATATTCGATTGAAAACATAAACATTTCATTTCAAAGGATGATATTTACACAATAAACATCCAACTAATAAACTAATTAAAAGGGAAAGGATAAATATTCTATCATAATTTGAAGTCAAATTTGTTTTCAAATGTCTAAATAAAGTATCTGATATAATATACTAATATGTTGCAGCGGAATAGATTTGATATCCGTCATCCTTGGCAAAAAAAAAAAATATCGCCAAATTATCTGGCGAATATAATTTAATTCCTTTCAAAAATCATGGTTATTTTAAAAACTTACATTAAGAGTGTAACGAATAATATGAAACAATATTTCGTACAATACATATTACGAAAATATACATCTGGCATGTATATTTTCGTATTACGTTTTTGATCGCCAAATACAAAAAACGCCAAGGGTGACAGTTTTGAAATTTAAAATTAAAATTTTGTCAATTTGACAGCAAAATAACTCAATCTAATGCATGCATACAATAACTAATACATATCTATACCCAAATATGAGGATTAAAATCGGGAAATAATTCTTCTAGAATTTTAATTAAAAAAAAAAAAAAAAAAAAAAAAAAAAAAAAATCCAATGAGCGATTAACATGGAAAATCTTTTTCTTGCATCCACGGGCGGTCAGTGATGTCATACTTCGCTTGCGTATTGAGATGTTTAAATTTATTTGGCGACTATTTTTAGCAACTAACAGTTATGGCAAGTAGCTCAATATACATAGCGCATACAGCCATTACTGAAATGTAAATAACATTTAATTATTTGAGTTACATTATGTTGACTGGAAACCTATTTAATATACCTATGCTCTATAGCTATACTAATATAAAAAAAAAAAGAAAGGTTTATATGCATATGTAGAGAACGATCGCTAGAACTAAAAAGCCGATTGCTTTTTTTTTTTTTTTTTCTTTCAATAATCAAAAGTTACACTGTCTCTCTCTAAGTGCTAGAAGCTATAATAAATTTTGGTAAAATAAATTTTTAATTAAAATTTTCAATATTTTAATTGAAAACAAAGCATAGATTTGATATCTATCGTCATTGGCGATTTTTGTATTTGGCGATCGAAAACGTAATACGAAAATCTGTATATTATCGTAGTAAATACGAGATGTATGTGTTTACTTCAATTACCCTACTACCGTAGGTAGTGGAAGTATTGTATAGGTTTTGGCAATTGGTCAGTGAGGGTGTATATGTGCACGTGTGTGTGTAATCTTCTGGCTGTCATATCTCCAAAACTAATAAAAATAGAACTACTAAACTTCACAAGTGATTCAGGTCTGGTGTACAGATAAATTTTCCAAATTTTCGGGAAAATTGAGAAACCGGAATTGGGTCATCGAAAACCAGAAATGGGATCCTAAGCCCATATTCAAAAACACCTCTAATGATTTTCTTCAAAGTTGCTATATAAATAATATATTAGATGCCCTTTCGATTGAAAAGTTGCTTAGTTCAGGAAAATTGATAGGCGTCCTCTATAAACAGCTCAATTTCAGACTTCGCAAGTGCGTTCCTTAAAAAACGCCTGTACGGATTTTTTTCAAACTCGCCATGTTTACTTCCTATTAAATATCCTTTTGTATGTAAGTAGGTAAGAAAGGCCGGTTCTAGGGCAGACGGGGGGTGCACTGGTGCACCGGCAAGTCGTGCAGGTGTCACGCGGAGCTCGGAGCGTGTCAATCATGTTCACGACCTTTGCGGAGCTCGGAGCAACCTCCTCTGACTTAATCGTGAAACGTGACGAGGGTATTAATGAGGAAATTTAATTAAAAAAATTAATGAGTGGTTTATTGTAAAAGGTGATGATGGTTTTAAAGCGATGTTTCCGGTAGAATGAAAAAAGCAGGATATTGTTTGTGACTCATTAGGAAATTAATTAGGAGGTTAATTAAGAGGTTAATTAGGAGGTTAATTAAGAAATTAATTAAAAAATTAAAAATTTTGAAATAAATAAGGAATCGATTAAATTTAAGGATGTAGATGGGATATAGTATGAAAGAAATAGAGAGGTTTGACTGGGGTTCGAACCCGACACCTCGCAGTAAAAATATTTCAGTAGTTTTCGCGTGTGTGTGAGTGATTTTTATAGTATATGTCTGCAATGTTCTTTTAAAACTATGAATGCTAGTGTCCGAAAAGAATTCAATCGTTTTAATGATATTAATTAGAGAATAATAATTAAGAAAAATATTAATTAAGGATCTTCTTGTAAAAAATCATCAAATATTTTCCGAAAAAAAGGCAATGAAAGCAAAAATTAAGTATAAAGAATGAAAGAAAGTTTAGAAACATAGATTTTGACTGAGATTCGAACCTGCTACCTTGCAGCAAAAAAAAAAAAAAAAATTTCAGTAGTTTTCGCATATGTGTGAGTGATTTTCCTATTATATGCCTATGCAGATCTTTTTTAGCCTAAGAATACTATTGTCTGAAAATTAATCAACTATAAAAATGACATTAATTACAGAATAATAATTAAAATAAATTAATAAAAAATAATAATTAAAGATCTTGTAAAAATTCACCAGATGTTTAAAAACTCAAATGTGTAAGTGAAATTAGATTAGGATGAAAGATGAGAATTGTTTTTTGAAAGATAACTAAAAAAGAGTGATTAAAATTTCTTATTAATTAATTAATTGAAGAAAGTTCGTTAAAAAATACTTTTTCCATAAAATTTTTTAAATCGTTAATAATCAGTATCTATTTTAAACTGTATTTATATATATTTTTATTATAAATAGAATAATGTTTGATGAAGAGTGTACGCGAAAGCTAATATTATCCGATTTTTCATTACTATTAATTCTCCTCGAAAACGTGAAGGTCATATCCACCCTCCCCGAACCTGTTATTTCACCCCCTACCCACACCCTCGAAGGGTTTGACAATTCCTGACTTCTTAGAGATGAGAGAGAAAATATCAGATTTTTATTTTTATTTTATTTTATTTATTTTTTTTTTTTTTAGATTTCCGCTACCTTTTTTAAAATATAAATTCATTTCTTACATTACTTTTGAATAAACTTTACCCGCTTCTACACTTAGAATTTTGGCGAGATTTTAAAACAGTAATATTTTACGATATATTTAACAAGATTTTTAAAGCATTTGGCGATAAGATAATTCAGATTTGGCAAGAAATATACAATATTAATATCGAGTGAAGTAAAATTTTATCACTTGCTAACTTTTTTTCCTGGAGCGAGAACGCTTATTTTATAACCCGAATCCAGTGTTACATATTGGTAATTCGTGTTAGAGATGAGTCTACCCGTAGAGATACCTATTTTAAATCAACCGTTAACCCAATCGCGAATGGATGACAAGAATTTGTGCAAATTTCCGATATGTCCAACTTGTGATAGAACATTTTGTAAAAAGTCTAATTTAATTCGACATTTGAAGGTTCATACGGGGTGTGAAACCTTTTATTTGTAATGTATGTCAAAAATCATTTAGAAGACCCGACGATTTGAAAAGACATTTAAAAATTCATGAAAAGACTCTTACAGAATATGGATGTGAGCAATGCAATGAAAGTTTTAATCACAAGTATGATTTATCGATTCATGTTAGAAAAAATCATAAAAAAACTTTATCTAAGCATGTTTGTGATGCATGTAGTGAAATCTTCAGATGGAAATATGAATTATTGAAACACATAAGAAAAAATCATCGAAAGCCTTCGCCCCAACATTTTTGTGAATCATGTAATGAAGTATTCAATAGTAAAATTGATTTGTATTGTCATTTACATACTTCAGTCAGACATCAGTCAACACCAAAGACTGCAGAAAATTCTTCCCAAGATTCACTTAAGGAGAAAACTAAGTTTTTTAAAAGACGAAGTGCTGTTTTTGTACATACATCCACTATCTTTGACAATGAAAATAATGATATGGATTTGTTATCATTTTTTAAAAATTTAAGAACTAACATTTTAACCGAATTGAACTTTCAATTAAGTGATAAAAAAGGGATGAAATGGTTTATAGTTGTTAAACTCACCCTTAAACGTTCTATGGATGGTAAAGAAGAATTTATTTCCCATCATTTGCAATCAAAAACCTTTACTACATCTTCATCAAGTGATTTGAATAATGATCTTGAAAATGCTTTCAACAAAATGATAGAAAGTTTTGAAGAATTTACTGATCAAGAATTAGGTTGTACTTTAGTTGAAATTAGCAAATTACAACTTTGTATGGTAAAATTTTAACTCGTGTATCACCTATCTCATGTATTTTCATTATATTCAATAAATTGGAAAACAAAAGTTTCTACATAATTTGTTAAATAAAACCCAACATTAGTTATTTTAAGACATATTCCCTAAGAATTATTCAATAATCTATGTCAAATAAAGACTTCCCAACTACATTTTTTTACCACTTTTCACTACTTTTCATCACTTTACCATAGTGAAATGGTCCACGTCAATGCTACATTCACTCAGTTTTTCTTTTCCAGATACCAAGTTTGTAAATGATGAACGCTAACTTTGAAAAAATTCAGAGCTGAAAAAATATTAATATATGTTTTATTAAATACATTCATGTTCACAGATGCATACTTAAGTTTTCTAAAGTGTATTTTATCATACTTAAAAAATATTTTAACCAAGTATTGTCGATTACAAACATATGTATACTTGAAAAATTTTACAAAGTATTTTAGAAATTAAGATAACTTATTCTTGAATAAAAATATAAGAAACTCATTTTTACTAATGTTAAGAATGAAAATGTAAGGTAAAATCTCATTCATATAAATTTAAGACACTACAAATATTTGAAAAATCATGAAGTGTGGACTTTTAATGTTTCACATATGTTACTAACGCATCTTATTTTACAAAGTACTAAGTTTTTTAAAGTCATTTAGTTTGAAGTTTTTCACACAAATGTTTATAAACGAAATTTTTTGTAAATGAAAAATTTTACACAAATTATTTTAATACAAATACTATCACAGAAAAATTAACTTTTTGTTTTAAATTGAAAATGTAAGCTAAAAATCGAACACTTATCAAATTTAGAAGCTGCAGATGTATGAAGAAATCATGAACTTGAAACTTATGTATTAACAACCTTCCTTCTTTGAAAATACTAAACCACGAGTTTTGACAAATCTGTAATCAACTGTTAAAAAAATCATAGATCTTAGAATATTTTTTACCCTAAAAAGTTTAACGTAGATGCGACATCCATAAAAATTCAGAGTGAAAGTGTCCAAATTATCTGTTTAGACATGTTGATAAACTAGAATTTTCCACAAGATTCGAGTATTATAGCAAGGTATGAGATAATATCTGGGTAAATTTCCACTAATATTGGCGATAGTTATAAAAATTTGGCATGAAATAAGAGAATTTGGTGTAAATTCTTAAGTAAAACTGATGAACGAAGAAAAAATTTGAATTAGTTACTACTATCTTTTCTCGCTGTAGAGTTGTCTAAGTTCTCATACTTAGTAGTTTTTAAACATTTTTAAAGTCTTACTTTTAGAGTGATTTTTTATACTTTTCTAAACTGAAGTACAAAATGGATAATACTTTATCGTCTGAGGAGACTCACGTTTCTGTTCAACACACCCCTTCATCAAGTTTTGAAGATGAGAAGTTATCCAAGCTTTTTATTTGTCCAACATGCAATAAGTCATTTTTTAAAAAATCCTATCTTACTAGACATGTTAGGGTTCACAATGATATTAAACCTAATATTTGTTACGTGTGTGAGAAAGGATTTGTTACTTTACATCGTTTAAAAAGACACATGGAAACCCATAGAAAAATTTCCATAAGATACAAATGTGAATATTGTATTGAAAATTTCAATCGCAAGTGTGATTTATTTAAACATAAGAGATTATTTCATCAAAAAGTCTTAAATGAACATGTATGTATTACTTGTAAAGATGCTTTTAAACACAAGTATGAATTAGAAAAACACAAGAGGGTGCATTATCGTAAACCTGAGTATCTATGTGAGGAATGTTCTATAACCTTTTCAACTAAACATGCTTTTTCAAAGCATAAGCGTAAAAGTCATAAAAAGACTTTACATACATACTGTTGCGACGAATGTACTGATACTTTTTCAAATAAACGACATTTTTTAAAACATAAGAGAAATATGCATAAAAAATCTTCAATGCAAACTAGATGTGATGAATGCAGTGAAAATTTTCAGTGTAAGTATGAGTTATTGCAACATAAGAGAAAGAATCATCTTAAAGACTTTAACATACGTAGAAATTGTAATGAACGAAGTACTAACAATGAATTACCAACAGTTAATAATGACAGTGAGAATCTGGACTTGTTAAATTTTTTGGATAATTTTCACATTGAATGTATGAATGGTGTTTTTGACTTACCTTCCAACAACTTTCAGAATGAAAATATGGACTTAGACTTAAAAAATTTTTTGAACAATTCGAATGTGGAATATACAAGTGAAAATAATATTGATGATTTATCTACCAAAGTTGAAAATAAGGACTTAAATAATTTTAACCTGATACAAACTGATTTACCTCTAGTAAACTGCGACAATGAAAATCTAGACTTGCTAAATTTTTTGAATAACTTTAATATCGAATGTATGAACGATATCCCAACAATATAGATTTGTGCGAATTTGCTGTTTTGTATTATTGTGAATGAATTTCAAATAAAAAGATTTCAATGAAAATGGTTTGTTTTAATTTTTATTACAAAATCACCTTTTATATAATATTTTCTATTAGAATACAAACTTAAGTGTCATCTTTTTAAAATAAAAACATGTAAAAAGTTTACTTGTGTGTTAACGATATACTTTTTCATTACTGTAGAAGTATTGTTTGAGTATAATATTTAAACACTAAGTAAAAATTATACACGATAGCAGTTTTATAAACTATCAAACTTACATCGAAGAAGAAAAAACTTGTAAAATTGTTTTACCACACAACTGTAAAGTACTTGTGAAAATCTTAAATGAATTTATCTTAATAACAATTTTCCTGAAAAACTAACTTATAAAAATTTTTGATATAATTATGAAGTTAGTATTTTCCTAAGTATCACGTTTGAATCTTACTTTGAATATGCATCATCAAAGTGTTTTGTACTTTAACTAAAATCACAATCTCTATTCTAAAGAGTGTAAAAATAATTTTTGAGTAACAACTTTTATATATAGATACTTTCACGATTGTATTTTAACTTTTTTTTTATTTTTAGAATACAGAAAATATTTTATAAGAATTGTGAAAGATTAATTTTAGGAGTTTGTAAAATTTCACATTTTTTTTTTCTTAAACATTTTTGTCAAATGCTTTCCTGACGTCACATCACTTAGAAAAAATTAATTGTTTTTAGCAGAATTGCTAACACAAAGCATTAAGTTAGAAAATTTGTAGATAAAACTTAAAAGGTATGAAAAACCATATGTGATGTAATAACAGAAATATATATAGTTTCAAGTTTAGACATGGTTGAACAAGCTTGAGGAGATGCTAAAACCTGTTGCTGACGTCATAACGCGTGTGATGGAAGATTATAATCATTGGATATGAGTTCCCCCTAATACACTACGTCACGAACCCATGATGTGACAAAAACAACCATTTTGCTCACACTTCTCACCTTTGTTGGACTTATATTATTTTACTCTGCATATTAACGATAATCTGTAAAAAAACTTTGTCGTTTTTACACTTTGTTGTCAAAAGTTTTCGTCTAAACATCAAATGATATATTTTAGTCATCTTTTCAGTATAAGGAAAGTTGATACTTTTCTCATGTATAGTAAAATTATGATTAATCGAAATCCCGATATGACTTAAACCACTGTCCTATAGAAATATTTCAAACATATATGTTTAAAACACTGATGTTTTACCCCAATTAGAATAATGAGTGTGATTTAGAAGTATTTCAATCATATATACAGCCTCATGTACATGAAAAACTTAAGTCTGAATTAAAAGAAAAGCATACCCTGAAGCGGTATATGGTTATGAAAGTATCCTTGGAGCGTAAAAAACCTGATGAAGACATGGAGGAGACACATACATATTTTAGAAGTTCCTGTATTATCGAACTTATCGAAGATACTATTGAACAGCATATTAGCGAAGGATATGCAAAAATTAATATGTCCTTAGAAGAATTCATCCAAAAATTCACTATTAGGAATTTAAAATGGCTAAATACCATCCTCTAGCTGCTAGTAGCTATATTAAGCTACCTTCAAAACTTGTTTAAAAAGATTTGGGGCGTCACATATTTCTACAAATGTGACGGGTGGAGGTGGGACCCCAAGTAAATAAATTAAAAAAAATTTCTATATATCATTCAAAAATAAAACTTAATCTTGAAAAATAGTAGTGTGAATTTGTTTAAGTTCATACGTAAAAACTTGTACACATATATGTACCTTCGTGAATTAATATGCACTAGTTTTACATGTCACTGAGTTATGTTTTACTAATTTCAAATTTATCCTCATCTGTCACGAATACATAATTTAACAAAAAGTACTTATGTTTACCCACAATTCTTGACTTATATTATTTTATTTTGTGTATTAAACTGACGACCTGTAAAAAACTTTATCGTTTTTATACACTTTGAAGTAAAAATTTTCACTCTAAACATCGAATTATCTTTTTGCAAACATGAATTGATATGTATTTGTTTTAAATATCACTAAGTTACATTATACCAAAGTATATTTTCTAATATTTAAACAATTTTCATTTTACAAAAATTAACTTGTATGCATTTCTAGGTCTTTAATAAAAATCTTTTAATTTTTTTCTCTCAAAGACTTTAAACTATTGGAGATGTTTGTACTTTAAGTACAATCCAATACTATTTGCATAACAATGTGGAACATCATATGTTAAGAAATACTAAATTCTCTAAGTCACATACACACATGCTTGTAATTATAATCGTTAGGAAATATTGTTAAATACAATCTAAAATTAACAATTTTTCGTTTAATAACTGAAAAATATTGTAATACTTAGTAAATTTTAGCAAAGTAATCTTAAAATACTTTCACTGAGATTTGCAACTTAGTCAAAATTTAAGATTTTCTTAACATATGATGTTCCACATTGTTATGCAAATAGTATTGGATTGTACTTAAAGTACAAACATCTCCAATAGTTTAGAGTGAAAATTTTTACTTCAAAGTGTATAAAAACGATAAAGTTTTTTACAGGTCGTCAGTTTAATACACAAAATAAAATAATATAAGTCAAGAATTGTGGGTAAACATAAGTACTTTTTGTTAAATTATGTATTCGTGACAGATGAGGATAAATTTGAAATTAGTAAAACATAACTCAGTGACATGTAAAACTAGTGCATATTAATTCACGAAGGTACATATATGTGTACAAGTTTTTACGTATGAACTTAAACAAATTCACACTACTATTTTTCAAGATTAAGTTTTATTTTTGAATGATATATAGAAATTTTTTTAATTTATTTACTTGGGGTCCCACCTCCACCCGTCACATTTGTAGAAATATGTGACGCCCCAAATCTTTTTAAACAAGTTTTGAAGGTAGCTTAATATAGCTACTAGCAGCTAGAGGATGGTATTTAGCCATTTTAAATTCCTAATAGTGAATTTTTGGATGAATTCTTCTAAGGACATATTAATTTTTGCATATCCTTCGCTAATATGCTGTTCAATAGTATCTTCGATAAGTTCGATAATACAGGAACTTCTAAAATATGTATGTGTCTCCTCCATGTCTTCATCAGGTTTTTTACGCTCCAAGGATACTTTCATAACCATATACCGCTTCAGGGTATGCTTTTCTTTTAATTCAGACTTAAGTTTTTCATGTACATGAGGCTGTATATATGATTGAAATACTTCTAAATCACACTCATTATTCTCATTGGGGTAAAACATCAGTGTTTTAAACATATATGTTTGAAATATTTCTATAGGACAGTGGTTTAAGTCATATCGGGATTTCGATTAATCATAATTTTACTATACATGAGAAAAGTATCAACTTTCCTTATACTGAAAAGATGACTAAAATATATCATTTGATGTTTAGACGAAAACTTTTGACAACAAAGTGTAAAAACGACAAAGTTTTTTTACAGATTATCGTTAATATGCAGAGTAAAATAATATAAGTCCAACAAAGGTGAGAAGTGTGAGCAAAATGGTTGTTTTTGTCACATCATGGGTTCGTGACGTAGTGTATTAGGGGGAACTCATATCCAATGATTATAATCTTCCATCACACGCGTTATGACGTCAGCAACAGGTTTTAGCATCTCCTCAAGCTTGTTCAACCATGTCTAAACTTGAAACTATATATATTTCTGTTATTACATCACATATGGTTTTTCATACCTTTTAAGTTTTATCTACAAATTTTCTAACTTAATGCTTTGTGTTAGCAATTCTGCTAAAAACAATTAATTTTTTCTAAGTGATGTGACGTCAGGAAAGCATTTGACAAAAATGTTTAAGAAAAAAAAAATGTGAAATTTTACAAACTCCTAAAATTAATCTTTCACAATTCTTATAAAATATTTTCTGTATTCTAAAAATAAAAAAAAAGTTAAAATACAATCGTGAAATTATCTATATATAAAAGTTGTTACTCAAAAATTATTTTTACACTCTTTAGAATAGAGATTGTGATTTTAGTTAAAGTACAAAACACTTTGATGATGCATATTCAAAGTAAGATTCAAACGTGATACTTAGGAAAATACTAACTTCATAATTATATCAAAAATTTTTATAAGTTAGTTTTTCAGGAAAATTGTTATTAAGATAAATTCATTTAAGATTTTCACAAGTACTTTACAGTTGTGTGGTAAAACAATTTTACAAGTTTTTTCTTCTTCGATGTAAGTTTGATAGTTTATAAAACTGCTATCGTGTATAATTTTTACTTAGTGTTTAAATATTATACTCAAACAATACTTCTACAGTAATGAAAAAGTATATCGTTAACACACAAGTAAACTTTTTACATGTTTTTATTTTAAAAAGATGACACTTAAGTTTGTATTCTAATAGAAAATATTATATAAAAGGTGATTTTGTAATAAAAATTAAAACAAACCATTTTCATTGAAATCTTTTTATTTGAAATTCATTCACAATAATACAAAACAGCAAATTCGCACAAATCTATATTGTTGGGATATCGTTCATACATTCGATATTAAAGTTATTCAAAAAATTTAGCAAGTCTAGATTTTCATTGTCGCAGTTTACTAGAGGTAAATCAGTTTGTATCAGGTTAAAATTATTTAAGTCCTTATTTTCAACTTTGGTAGATAAATCATCAATATTATTTTCACTTGTATATTCCACATTCGAATTGTTCAAAAAATTTTTTAAGTCTAAGTCCATATTTTCATTCTGAAAGTTGTTGGAAGGTAAGTCAAAAACACCATTCATACATTCAATGTGAAAATTATCCAAAAAATTTAACAAGTCCAGATTCTCACTGTCATTATTAACTGTTGGTAATTCATTGTTAGTACTTCGTTCATTACAATTTCTACGTATGTTAAAGTCTTTAAGATGATTCTTTCTCTTATGTTGCAATAACTCATACTTACACTGAAAATTTTCACTGCATTCATCACATCTAGTTTGCATTGAAGATTTTTTATGCATATTTCTCTTATGTTTTAAAAAATGTCGTTTATTTGAAAAAGTATCAGTACATTCGTCGCAACAGTATGTATGTAAAGTCTTTTTATGACTTTTACGCTTATGCTTTGAAAAAGCATGTTTAGTTGAAAAGGTTATAGAACATTCCTCACATAGATACTCAGGTTTACGATAATGCACCCTCTTGTGTTTTTCTAATTCATACTTGTGTTTAAAAGCATCTTTACAAGTAATACATACATGTTCATTTAAGACTTTTTGATGAAATAATCTCTTATGTTTAAATAAATCACACTTGCGATTGAAATTTTCAATACAATATTCACATTTGTATCTTATGGAAATTTTTCTATGGGTTTCCATGTGTCTTTTTAAACGATGTAAAGTAACAAATCCTTTCTCACACACGTAACAAATATTAGGTTTAATATCATTGTGAACCCTAACATGTCTAGTAAGATAGGATTTTTTAAAAAATGACTTATTGCATGTTGGACAAATAAAAAGCTTGGATAACTTCTCATCTTCAAAACTTGATGAAGGGGTGTGTTGAACAGAAACGTGAGTCTCCTCAGACGATAAAGTATTATCCATTTTGTACTTCAGTTTAGAAAAGTATAAAAAATCACTCTAAAAGTAAGACTTTAAAAATGTTTAAAAACTACTAAGTATGAGAACTTAGACAACTCTACAGCGAGAAAAGATAGTAGTAACTAATTCAAATTTTTTCTTCGTTCATCAGTTTTACTTAAGAATTTACACCAAATTCTCTTATTTCATGCCAAATTTTTATAACTATCGCCAATATTAGTGGAAATTTACCCAGATATTATCTCATACCTTGCTATAATACTCGAATCTTGTGGAAAATTCTAGTTTATCAACATGTCTAAACAGATAATTTGGACACTTTCACTCTGAATTTTTATGGATGTCGCATCTACGTTAAACTTTTTAGGGTAAAAAATATTCTAAGATCTATGATTTTTTTAACAGTTGATTACAGATTTGTCAAAACTCGTGGTTTAGTATTTTCAAAGAAGGAAGGTTGTTAATACATAAGTTTCAAGTTCATGATTTCTTCATACATCTGCAGCTTCTAAATTTGATAAGTGTTCGATTTTTAGCTTACATTTTCAATTTAAAACAAAAAGTTAATTTTTCTGTGATAGTATTTGTATTAAAATAATTTGTGTAAAATTTTTCATTTACAAAAAATTTCGTTTATAAACATTTGTGTGAAAAACTTCAAACTAAATGACTTTAAAAAACTTAGTACTTTGTAAAATAAGATGCGTTAGTAACATATGTGAAACATTAAAAGTCCACACTTCATGATTTTTCAAATATTTGTAGTGTCTTAAATTTATATGAATGAGATTTTACCTTACATTTTCATTCTTAACATTAGTAAAAATGAGTTTCTTATATTTTTATTCAAGAATAAGTTATCTTAATTTCTAAAATACTTTGTAAAATTTTTCAAGTATACATATGTTTGTAATCGACAATACTTGGTTAAAATATTTTTTAAGTATGATAAAATACACTTTAGAAGTATGCATCTGTGAACATGAATGTATTTAATAAAACATATATTAATATTTTTTCAGCTCTGAATTTTTTCAAAGTTAGCGTTCATCATTTACAAACTTGGTATCTGGAAAAGAAAAACTGAGTGAATGTAGCATTGACGTGGACCATTTCACTATGGTAAAGTGATGAAAAGTAGTGAAAAGTGGTAAAAAAATGTAGTTGGGAAGTCTTTATTTGACATAGATTATTGAATAATTCTTAGGGAATATGTCTTAAAATAACTAATGTTGGGTTTTATTTAACAAATTATGTAGAAACTTTTGTTTTCCAATTTATTGAATATAATGAAAATACATGAGATAGGTGATACACGAGTTAAAATTTTACCATACAAAGTTGTAATTTGCTAATTTCAACTAAAGTACAACCTAATTCTTGATCAGTAAATTCTTCAAAACTTTCTATCATTTTGTTGAAAGCATTTTCAAGATCATTATTCAAATCACTTGATGAAGATGTAGTAAAGGTTTTTGATTGCAAATGATGGGAAATAAATTCTTCTTTACCATCCATAGAACGTTTAAGGGTGAGTTTAACAACTATAAACCATTTCATCCCTTTTTTATCACTTAATTGAAAGTTCAATTCGGTTAAAATGTTAGTTCTTAAATTTTTAAAAAATGATAACAAATCCATATCATTATTTTCATTGTCAAAGATAGTGGATGTATGTACAAAAACAGCACTTCGTCTTTTAAAAAACTTAGTTTTCTCCTTAAGTGAATCTTGGGAAGAATTTTCTGCAGTCTTTGGTGTTGACTGATGTCTGACTGAAGTATGTAAATGACAATACAAATCAATTTTACTATTGAATACTTCATTACATGATTCACAAAAATGTTGGGGCGAAGGCTTTCGATGATTTTTTCTTATGTGTTTCAATAATTCATATTTCCATCTGAAGATTTCACTACATGCATCACAAACATGCTTAGATAAAGTTTTTTTATGATTTTTTCTAACATGAATCGATAAATCATACTTGTGATTAAAACTTTCATTGCATTGCTCACATCCATATTCTGTAAGAGTCTTTTCATGAATTTTTAAATGTCTTTTCAAATCGTCGGGTCTTCTAAATGATTTTTGACATACATTACAAATAAAAGGTTTCACACCCGTATGAACCTTCAAATGTCGAATTAAATTAGACTTTTTACAAAATGTTCTATCACAAGTTGGACATATCGGAAATTTGCACAAATTCTTGTCATCCATTCGCGATTGGGTTAACGGTTGATTTAAAATAGGTATCTCTACGGGTAGACTCATCTCTAACACGAATTACCAATATGTAACACTGGATTCGGGTTATAAAATAAGCGTTCTCGCTCCAGGAAAAAAAGTTAGCAAGTGATAAAATTTTACTTCACTCGATATTAATATTGTATATTTCTTGCCAAATCTGAATTATCTTATCGCCAAATGCTTTAAAAATCTTGTTAAATATATCGTAAAATATTACTGTTTTAAAATCTCGCCAAAATTCTAAGTGTAGAAGCGGGTAAAGTTTATTCAAAAGTAATGTAAGAAATGAATTTATATTTTAAAAAAGGTAGCGGAAATCTAAAAAAAAAAAAAAAAAATAAAATAAAATAAAAATAAAAATCTGATATTTTCTCTCTCATCTCTAAGAAGTCAGGAATTGTCAAACCCTTCGAGGGTGTGGGTAGGGGGTGAAATAACAGGTTCGGGGAGGGTGGATATGACCTTCACGTTTTCGAGGAGAATTAATAGTAATGAAAAATCGGATAATATTAGCTTTCGCGTACACTCTTCATCAAACATTATTCTATTTATAATAAAAATATATATAAATACAGTTTAAAATAGATACTGATTATTAACGATTTAAAAAATTTTATGGAAAAAGTATTTTTTAACGAACTTTCTTCAATTAATTAATTAATAAGAAATTTTAATCACTCTTTTTTAGTTATCTTTCAAAAAACAATTCTCATCTTTCATCCTAATCTAATTTCACTTACACATTTGAGTTTTTAAACATCTGGTGAATTTTTACAAGATCTTTAATTATTATTTTTTATTAATTTATTTTAATTATTATTCTGTAATTAATGTCATTTTTATAGTTGATTAATTTTCAGACAATAGTATTCTTAGGCTAAAAAAGATCTGCATAGGCATATAATAGGAAAATCACTCACACATATGCGAAAACTACTGAAATTTTTTTTTTTTTTTTGCTGCAAGGTAGCAGGTTCGAATCTCAGTCAAAATCTATGTTTCTAAACTTTCTTTCATTCTTTATACTTAATTTTTGCTTTCATTGCCTTTTTTTCGGAAAATATTTGATGATTTTTTACAAGAAGATCCTTAATTAATATTTTTCTTAATTATTATTCTCTAATTAATATCATTAAAACGATTGAATTCTTTTCGGACACTAGCATTCATAGTTTTAAAAGAACATTGCAGACATATACTATAAAAATCACTCACACACACGCGAAAACTACTGAAATATTTTTACTGCGAGGTGTCGGGTTCGAACCCCAGTCAAACCTCTCTATTTCTTTCATACTATATCCCATCTACATCCTTAAATTTAATCGATTCCTTATTTATTTCAAAATTTTTAATTTTTTAATTAATTTCTTAATTAACCTCCTAATTAACCTCTTAATTAACCTCCTAATTAATTTCCTAATGAGTCACAAACAATATCCTGCTTTTTTCATTCTACCGGAAACATCGCTTTAAAACCATCATCACCTTTTACAATAAACCACTCATTAATTTTTTTAATTAAATTTCCTCATTAATACCCTCGTCACGTTTCACGATTAAGTCAGAGGAGGTTGCTCCGAGCTCCGCAAAGGTCGTGAACATGATTGACACGCTCCGAGCTCCGCGTGACACCTGCACGACTTGCCGGTGCACCAGTGCACCCCCCGTCTGCCCTAGAACCGGCCTTTCTTACCTACTTATGTAATTATTGTTTTTAGGTCAATAATTGAGTATGTTAAGTTTTGGCAAAAGTTGGTATCTCAAAAACGGCTCTAATGTATTCTTGAAAATTTTTTCTTTAATCCAATTTAGATAACCTTTCTCAAGAATTACGTGCTTATTACAGGAATATTAACGGTCATCCTGATTAGGTAGTTCAGTTTTAGATCTCGGAAATTCGTGTTTAAAAAAATAACTATCTATTTTTTTCCCCTTATTTTTTAACTCGCTAAGCAAACTCTGTTGTATGTGTCTTTATACGTGTATCAAGTTTCTCTTACTCGAAAATCTCAAAAAATGCAAGTAATATCTCCAAAAAATTGTATATATTACGTGTAATAGTGGGTAATGGAAGTCGTGTGGTTGTTTCACACCAGATTCTGTAATAGTATATATTGTACGAATATTGTTTCATATTATTGATTTCTCCTTTAATATACATTATTAAAATAATAATCAATTATGGAAAAAATTAAATATATTTGCGAAATGAAAAAATAAATAATAATTAAAGCTATTATGACGTCAATTTTATCAAAAACATTTTCATGTCATAGGTTTATTTTTCAATATATTCATGAGTAAAGAAATGTTTCTTTTTATGAAATAAATAAATAAATAAATAAATAGCATTAAGTAAAAATTGCCAACATTTAACAACTAATTAAAAAAAAAAATTGTAAAATTATATTTTGACTTTCCAGTTAATAATATTGCCTGACTATAACATATAAACTGATATCTTTCTTGATTTTTTACATATCAATCCATCTTTAACTAAAATTTGTTCATCAGTGCGAAGCCGGACGGGTCAGCTAGTAAATTTATAAGTACATTTTTTTTTTAAATGAAATCTTCATAAAATTTCAATTAAATTACTTTAATTTCATATTTATCATAAATTATTCTTCATTTACAAATCTAATTAAGGGAGTCCCGTGTACCTAAAGCCGCTTTTTTTTCAATGCCCAAAATTAGAGCCCCTGACCAGTTTAAAATTAGGAAACTGATATCTGCATATCTTTAGAACTAATTACTTCCAACTGAGATTAATATAAACACTTAAAATAACAAATTCGACAAATAGAAGGTTTTTAAATAAACTTCACACATGACCCAAGATACAATACCCCCATTGTACCTAAGGTCAGACCTCATAGTATCTAGAGCCCTTTTCTGAAAGTTAGATTTCACTTCGTAATGAATAGAAAACAAACATATAAACATATATTTTATAAAAGAAACAATATAAGGTAGTACATTTATTTATCATATAATAACTATTTAAATTGCAATGTGCCAAAATTACAAGTATTGTCATAAATTATTCAACTTTGAAAAACTGATTCCAAAAGTGAGCTGCATACATTGGCTTATCTAGAGTGCCTGTCAGGATCCTACATTTTCCCGGTTTTCAGTGGATTCTTTTCTTATATAGTAAGTTTTACGTTTTGAAAATGTCGTACCTGTTCAGGCATCACACATGAGATGGAATTAGATATCGAAGGCTTTTGGAAAATTCTGCATGACAAGAAACTGAGTTTGATGCAAAAATACTGTTTCATCACTTGTTGTTTTACTTTCTTATTCAGGAAAATCATCATTTTGGCAGTTTATGAAGAAATCTAGTCGTCGGTCACAGTTGAACTCAAGTATTCATCATCGGTGAATATGTTTTCGTTTCACTTGCCATACACAAGACACGTGTTAGAATGTTTATAGTAACACGTTCGTTAGAATGTGTTAGGAGTAAAGGCCAAAGGATAGGATTTTCCAATATTCCTCAATGTCAATTAACTAAAACCATTTTCCTCTATTTAATTAAGAGAACTTTTTCAATAAAATAGTAAAAACATAAAGAATATGATTATGATAGTACATAAGGCCATGATCCTAAGTACAAGGCAGCTAGATGAGCTGCAAAATTTTACTTTAAACAATATAAAACTTTCTCCTTAAAGATTTCAAAATGGTTGCGAAAATAGCAATTGGTGTTATTACCCACCTAACTGAGTAGTAAAAATTAAAATTAAATATTATTCAAATAAAGTGGGGTGGCCCTAAGTACATGATGGCACTAGGTGCACAGGTCTGCTCTATAAAAAAATACATTTAAAATATTTTTTCGATTGTGGAAAATAAAAATGCCATTAGACAGTGCTGTAACCCTAAGCCAATAATCACGAATCACTTTTTTTATAGTTAAATCTGATCCAATGTAAACATTTCGCACCACATTTAAATAATGACGGTATTTCACAAATACTTAAAGATGGATATTTCAACAAACCAAATAATGAATATCAGTTAAAAATTAATCTATGATCTACAGACACTCTGTCCAAAATTCCGATACTTATAGACATAAAGCTATAGAAAACAAATTCCGGTCTATAAAAAGTAATTACTTCCAAAAATTGCATTGAACTCATACATCGTCACATCAATTTAAATTTCTCATTTTCATGCAATCTTTTGAAATAATATCGTCAAAGATTTTTTTTTTTTTTTTTTTTTTTTTTTGATATGGCTATTATCTATAGTGGATATTATAACATAAAAAACAGTAATACATGAGTTTAGTTCAATAAATCCATTCTTGTATTTATTGATTATTTCCTGCTCGATGCTCGACACTCTAAGTGCATCAGGCAGTCGATAGCTATTGACGTTAGGCTGATCGAATTGCCAGAATCTAGTCTTCTAGGACAGACAAAAAGAATCATGATAGATTACCAATAGTTGGAAATACCAAATAGTTGTAGTCATTTAAAAGAAAAGAGATAGAAATGTTTATTGTTCCAAGAATTAATTGATTTTATCGAGTTTCGGTGAAAGACTTGTTGTGGGCTAAAAAATAACTTACAAGTGCACGAACTGAGATATTTATTATATATATATATATATATATATTTGCTGAATCTAAGCTAAGTTTTATTTTTTATTTTAACTCAAGAAATCGAATAATTGCATACTTTCATACTGCCGAATTGTAAACCGAAATATTTTTAGTACACACCCCTTTTTTACACACCAGTATAATTTTAGAATACTTTTCTCCCAATTTCAATACGATTAAATAAGAAGAAAAATATTCAAAAAATATACTGGTGTGGAAAAAGGGGCGTGTACTAAAAAATCTTCCTGTTCATAATTAGGATGTTGGCAAGTATGCAGTTAGCTGTAAGGGGAAAAAAAAAACTTTCCAAATATCAAGGTAATTTTAAATTCAATATAAAGCTATCACTTTACAAATTAGTTGTGTCGCATTAATGCGACACAGTTTTGAATTTCATTACTATAATAATGGGAAATAATTCTTTCTAATAATCTTGATTAGAAAATATTAAATCAATTTGGATCAATTTTGCATTTGATTATACTATAATAATGGGAAGTAATACTTGATAAGATGGGCATTTTTATTTATAGCCGAGTTTTTTAAAATATTGACTAATTTACTTTAACAAGCTTCACAACTGTTCTGATACTTTAAAAATCTTTAAAATGTTCTATAATAAAATTCTTAATAATACTCATTACAACATTTTACCATCCTGCAATGTTCATTTCAAATACAGAAATTGTAACAAATTTATATGAAATTATAGTAACTTAAAACTGTAAATAAAAATTTTTGACACATATTTTGAAACACGTGCATTTAAAAGAAAACTAACAAAAATTTTTGTCTATCAAAAAAAGAAGTAAAGCTTTCAAGTGGCCAATCTCTGCATATAAGAAAATAAGGTGTCTGTGTGTTTGTGTGTGTGTCGGTCGCTTTGTTGTTAAACAACTGACCGCAGAGTTACAGAATTTATCATGAAGGTCCTTTTTGATCTCTCCTGATGACCTTCGAAATCTGATTTTCAAATTTTTGATTTGATTTTTTAAAATTAATTAAAATATGAAAACAAGAACCTTTTATTAGATATAAAATTAGCTTTGAAATATATTAAACTTACGCCAAAAATTTTACACATTCATTATTTTCTTAGGCATAAATATATATATATATATATATATATATATATGCACACAAATAATAAAAAAATATCATAAGTTTAATTTACTCATACATATGTCAAAATTGACTTCATCATAACTTTATAATGTGTTATACATATAAACTATTAACATTAACTTTAGAAACATTTTATACATATTGACAAAATCGTATTTTCATTTTATCATTCACATGCAAATAAATAAATATAGTAAGTATATTTTATTTTATGTCGAAAAATAAAAATGAACGCATAGTTATACTTTGAATTATTGAAGTTAAACTGGTGATGAAGCATTTTATTGCTTTCTGCTTATTCCATGTTTTTTTTTTTTTTTTTTTTTTTTTTTTTTTTTTCCCTCAATTTTAAAGTTTAAATAAATTTGATACTGACACTTAACAATCCTATAAATATTTAAAACCTACGTTTAGTATTCATAATTAAATAAATAAATAAATAAATAAAATATTTAAAATGGGAAGTAATATGGAACCACTTCAAATTTAGTTGTCTCATAGTGTTGATATAGCGCTCAAAGCGTATTGTAATATTTTATTTGGCCTGAAATTACTGTCACTTTACAGTTGACTGGATAATCCATAAATCAAACAAAAAAAAAACTACTTGTTAAGTCGCAGCTAATTGCAGAAACAATATCTTGCTATAATAAGCAGTTATTTCACCTTTAATTGACAAAAGTCTAAATTTTTCCGAAAGTGGTTTCCTAAACACGTGATACTGGGTCAAGTTAAAACCTAGTGCCAAAATTAAATTGTTTAGTTCATACCATTGGTTCATACTAACATATAGCCACCTTTAAAAAACATAGTTCTTGAATAATAATAGCGTCACCAGTCGTCCGATAAGCACATGAATTGCAATCTTCAGGTAATGCGTAAATGCAAGGAATGGGCACCCGGAACTAACAAAGAGTAGGCGAGGATTCTGCCGGAGACAGCGAAGTAAGGTTTTTACTGATTTCAATATATTAAAAAAAAAATTGAAAAGTGATATAAAATATAGTTATTATTACTCATTTATTTCTTTAAATACGGTGACCAGTGAAGCGGGCAAAGCCTGCTAGTTATTTTTATAAAACCCTTTTTAACACTTTATAACTTTTATTTTAATTTTAATATACAAGGTCTATCAAAAACTATCCAACTTTAAATTTTCCCGCGCACAGTAAAGATTCTAAAGCTACTTAAATTTTTTCCACGCGTTCCAGGTTACTAGTTATTTCCTGCAGGCAATCTAGTGAGGTGCCGTTATACGTGTTCGTCGGATTTTTATTCCTCTAACGATGACTGAACAACTTGGTCAGAGAAACTGCATCAAATTTTGTCAAAAGCTTGGTTATTCTCTAAGTGAAACAATTCGTAAGACTCGGCAAGTGTTTGGAGACGATGCTATGTGGGCTTCACAAATTAAGGAGTGGTTTATCCGAGTCAAAAGTAGACGCACGTCGGTAGATAGTGACAAGCGTTCTGGGAGGCCAAAAACTCACCGGAAGGACAAACGGTGAGAAAAGACTACTATCTAAAAGTTCTTTGCCGAATCCATGATGCAGTTTGGTGCAAAAGACCAAACTTATGGATGGCGAAACACTGGCAGTTGCATCATGACAATGCGCCATCGCATTCATCACACCTGATTCAGACATTCTTGGCGATGCATGAAATTCCAATCGTTCGCCAACCTCCCTAATCACCAGACATGGCTCCTTGAGATTTCTGACTGTTACCGAAATTGAAAATGCCATTGAAAGGATCCCGTTTTCAGAGTAGAGATGAGATAATGCAGAACGCGACGGCGGAGTAGAACACCATTCCAAAAGAAGCCTTCCAGAAGTGTTTTCGGCAGTGGAAGGAACGCTGGGCTAAATGTGTGGAGGCGCAGGGTAGAGGTCTGCACGGGCCGGGCTTACGGCTCGAGCCCGAGCCCGGCCCGGCTCTCGGGCCGGGTTCGGGCCGAATTTTTAAATTTGTTCTCGGGCCGCGCCGGGCTCGGGCTCAGTTTTTTTTTAGTATACTCGGGCCGGGCCGGGCCTGAATGAAATTTTCTCCGGGCCGAACTTTTTTCTGGTTTCCTCGTTAGTTAACGAAAAAGGAAAACGATAAAAATATTTTTTCAGTCATTTATTTTACATAATTTTACAGGCTGGTATGTCACATAAAGTTCTATTTTGTTAAAAAAATATCTGTAACTTCAATTTAATTGTCTACCAGTCTGTCTGTTCGAAATCTGATTTTTCGCAAATATTTTTAGAATGCTGCGAAAGTAATATATTTTATTTAAAGTAATATTAGATTATTTCCTATTCAATATAGTACGCATGTCACTACCAGTTTGCGTACATGTACATAACAAAATAAATTAGATACGTTACTGTGTATAAGGCTTTGTTTCCTATGATCTGTTGAGTTTAGATGGTATGAAGGCTATAAAAATCCTTCCGTTGTAACTTTTACTTTAAGGCTCCTTTTCTTTTCTCCAGTGGATGAAAGTAGCATCATTATTATCATGGTCAAAAACAACTTTACTATTCAGTATGGTTGGAATAACATTAAAGTTTTCTTTACCGGATCACATGAAAGATTCGAATACATTACGCTATATATGAGAGGAAAGTGCATTTTTAGTAGTAATTAACCATTTTAAATACCTTCCTGTATTGTTTGATGAATGCTAATATTTTCGATTTGACTTTCTGTTTGTCTTTGTGCCTTGTCTATAATAATGAATTTCTGTTTATATATAATTATCTTGTAAAAGTTCAGCAGTTTTGTTAAAGAACGTACTATTGTTTGGTTATATAAAACCTCTGCAAAACACATACTAAAGATCTTTTTCATAGAAAGGCATTTATTTTTTGTTGTTGTTGTTGTTGTTATTTTACATATTTTTGAATCCGGCCGGGCCGGGCCGGGCCTGATTTTATCGGTTTTTGTCCGGGCTGGGCCGGGCCATTCACGGTTAAAAAATAAAAGGGCCGGGCCCGGGCCGAAGTTTTTGGCTTCATACCGGATCGGGCCGGGTAAGCAAAGCTTCCGTACGGGCCGGGCCGGGCCCGGGGCTCAAAATGTCGGCCCGTTCAGACCTCTAGCGCAGGGGGCCTACTTTGAAGGGGATTGGGATCAAAATCCCGCAAAATAACTAAAATATTTTTTTCTGGCCAGAAGTCGGATACTTTTTGAACAGACCTTGTATATATGTATATATATATATATATATGCATATTTACAATATTGAAATTTTCCTTACAATGTGAAAAAAAAAAGTGAAATTAATTGTTCAATATTAACATAAATATATAAATACAAGGGAGTTTCAAAAACAAGTGTGAGCAATTGTATATAGATTTGTCTTAATTAAGGGGGAACAACACAGTAGAAGCTTTGTGAAATACATTTTTTTTAAATGAATTTTGCAATGATTGAGATAAATAAAACATTATATATTTTTTTTGTCTTATTCTACTTACCTTAATCTTCATTTTAAAATGTAAAAATTACAAAAATCAAAAAAGATATTTTTAATATAACACAATCTTTGAAACTGTGTTTTGCAATTATCGATAATTGGCTGTATGCATAACTTGAGTAAAAAGAATGCGAAACTGAATCTGTTTAGATTTTTTTAAACTATATAAATATAGTTTTCGTTGCACGTAGGTTTTTTTGAAAATTTGAATTTTTCACAAAATGGCGAAGTGTTTAAAAAAAACTCAAAAAATATTCAAAAAAAGGAGTACATATTCTTGGATTACTGAAAAACTATAAATCAAATCAAAAAACCCCTACGTGCAACGAAAACTAAACATACTGTGAACACGGTGTCAAAATTTGAAGCAAATCGGTAAAAAATTACAGTAGTTAGAGCGACAGCCGTTTTGAAAAACTTGGTTTCGAGTAAAACACGTTTAAAGTTTTATGAAAAATCATTCGTTTATAATTTATAAAATGCTTAATTTATTATTCGGTATCCAATGGAATTATCAACTTTAACATTGCAATCAGATGCTTTTATCTTTTTTGCTGAAGTACTTGTATAATCTTTTTTTTAGTTTCATGGCGATTAAAAGGTCGTTTCCGTTTCTTCCCATCTCTATTTCGTCTTTTATAATCATGTTTTCTTGATTTTCTATCCATATGTGTGATTAATTATATTTTTTGTATATATATTTTTATATATTTAGTTATATACAAACTACTTATATAAAAAATCCTTTTTTAAAAATCAGAACTGTCAAATGAACACATCACTATGTATTAAAACACATCAACACTTTATTGTTTAAATAATTAACGAATTAATTTAGTTAAAACGTAAAACAGTTAAAATGATGTTACTCTACTATAACGTTTCGATAAAAGTGAGCAAATGTAACAATTAATCGCGCGAACAAGTTCACTCGCTCGTACATGTTGAAGCGCGTCACGAGTCGCATGACGCGCTTTACGTATTACGCTGTAACTTCTACATTTTAACGAAAATCAATTTAATATTTTGGCATTATAATCTTAAAAGTATAAGCTATCAAAAAATACAATAAAATTTTTTTTCATTTTTCGAAAATTTTACTGTGTTGTTCCCCCTTAAAAATATATTCTATATTATGAAATCAATAAATTCTTGTGTCTCAAATTCAGTTTGAAAAGCCAATATCTCATTTCACCAATGGTCTTACTCAAAAATATAATAAGGCTGACTGGATAAAGAGAAAAAATCGATTTATTATTGCTTTTGACAATTGCTCTAAATACCGTTAACAAAAATATTCTAATCTGTTAATTTACACAGAATATGCTAATTAGGTTGAAAAATCATCTCTACTATATAAAAGTTTTCTAAATATATGTCGAGGATAAAATATAGCTATATTTAATCTGACAGTAACAATTCAAAACAATAATGGTGTATGTCTAAAACATTCTGGGGACAAATTTTCGTTATGAAATCTTAAGTTTCAGAGCGATATTTCAAGTGAAAAAAAAAAAAAAAAGCATAAAATTAATAGAATACGAAATTAAATACATGGAACATACTATTAATAGAAAACAAAATTAAATTAAAAAAAATTAATAGTTGTATTTAAAATGAAATTAATTCGCATTATACATATATTTAGAATTTTTCTGTTTTAAATGTAGTTATATTACTTTTAATTAAGTGTACTCGGATTCTTTTTAACTTCTTTCCAATTAATTTCCGGTTCCTTTTTTTTTATATGGCGTTTACGATTCTACTTTGATGTAGAAATACTCAATATAAAAATTATTAGTTATTCTAATTAACAGAATTTTAGTATTTCAGGTTTTTAATTTCATAAAAATATTTTGATTCATTATTCAGTTTTAAATTTCAAATATTAAACAGAAATGTTGACTATAGTATAAATTTGTGCATACAAAATGTATAGTATTGCATTCTCCTATAATTTATTATTGAAAAATATGTATTACATATAAAGAAAGATTGAAAGAAAGAAATTTCTCAACGACACGCATTAGTTTGATTTTTATTTTCCTGAACAAACTTTATACTTACAATTTTTTTTTTCCGTCCTTTTATCTTCTTTTACTTTCGATCATTTGTCCCGGTATTTTGTCACGCGACATTTTGTCAGATGGAACTTTTTATAGCAGTAGAAGTATAAAAATATTTTATATAGTGTTATTGAAGCATGCAATGTTTTTTGTCTCGAGACTACCTTTTTTAAACTAATGAAAATCGTTTAATATAACGCAACATACAAAAGAAGTTGAACTATCAACACATAATTTAAACACAACGAACTAAAACTGTTTGAAACATCCAAATTGTTTTTAGTATCAAGAAACCGTTGAGAAAATTTCTTAATACTAATGAAATCATTATAACTGTAAGAACTGTGAGAATTTTTAGCAGTAAAATTGTTATTATTATTAATTACTTATTTAATTAAATTTATTTATTAAATAAATTTTTTATTTATTCAAATTTTCGTCTAATCTAATCCTCACACCCTTAAAAACAAAAATAAAAATAAAATAAAAATCCCCAAGAATCGAAGATTTTTGTTTTGGGAGTGCCAATGTTCTTGATTCGTAACTTCTTCAAATAATTTTATATCAAGAATAGGTCACGACATGGAAAATTCAGTTCGGGACGAAATTGTGCATAATTTCAGTATACTATGAAGGTAACACGATATTAAAGCAGTAGCATGCACTAGCCAAACAATCTTGATAATAACACTTTTAAAGTTTCAGTCACTTCTTAAGTAAAATTTATTTCGGCAAATAATTCTAAATAGTCATCAATCCAGTGGCGTATTTAGTAGTATGCGTGGATGAAGTCTAATGCTACATAAGGGAACCTTTTTAATTATTTATTTAGTTAAACACTTTTTTTTTTATTTAACATTTAAAACAATGCTAATGTTTGTCTTTTAAATTATAGGAAATTAAAAAAAAAAAATAAATTACAGAGAAATGATAATTTAAATGTATATACAAAGAGATATCCAAACAAATTAAATAATTTCTTCAATAATCAATAGGTTCTTGAAAAATTATAATACTGGATTCCGATGCAATTAAATTATTTCGGGCAGGCAAATGTTCGAAATATACGACAGTATCTTTAAATCTAGTTTTTAAATATTAATCAAGAAGAAGTTTTTAAATATTAATCTGTGCACGAAATAAAATATCACCTACTCTCTGTTGTTAACATGTTACAAGCAGTTTCGTAAAATAAGCATATTAAAATCAAAATAGAAGGCTAAAAACAAAGATTTAAGTATTACATCTATTTTAAGTCTACTTTTTTAATTATTTTATTTGTCGGTTTTTACTTCCTTATACAAGGTATAAGGAAGCGTAGTAATCCCGAATTATGAAATGGATTTTGTATTTCGCATAGCTCAAAAATGAAGGATTGTAGAATGTTGTAAATTTATATATATGATTTTTATGTCTAGTTGTACACCTGCAACTTTGGTTTTAATAAGAGTTCCCGTTTCAGAGATATCAACGACTTTAACACGAATTTCCGTGACGTCTGTATGTAAGTATGTGTGTGTGTATGTGTGTGTGTACCTCGCATAACTCAAAAATGGTTGGACGTAAAAAGTTGAAAATTGGTATATATGTTTGTTATAACATCTAGTTGTGCACCTCCCTTTTTGGACTTTCTATGATTTTCCGCTTTAGAGATAGTTAGGAAAATTATATTCATAATGACCAAAAATACAAAGGTTTTGGCCATTATATAATGACCTACCATTGTAGAGATTTCAAAAGAATCTAATGATAGACCTAGTAATGATATTGTTATTAAAGTTGAAGACATTTCTGCATGTAGAAAGTTATGCTTAAAGACATAAACAGGTTCTTGTCGACTAATGCATTTTATTTAATAAATATTCAGCCCGTAATTTCATTGTTGTGAAAGTTTTCGACATTTTAGCGTGTAGAAATTGATTCTTTAAAACAGAAGTAAGTTCTTGTCGACGAATGCATTTCATTTAATGAATATTCAGCCCGTAGATAGAGCCTGTAATGATATTGATAAAAAAAAATTGTCGACATTTTAGCGTATAGAAAGTAATTCTTCAAGAAATAAGCAAGTTCTAGTCGACGAATGCACTTTATTTAATTAATATTCACTAATCAGTTGAATAAATCTCATTTTGTGCTACAAAAATTAATATTCTTGAAACAATCCAATGAAATGATCATTTTTACTACAAAAACCAAATAAACATTGTTAAATACAGTGCAGTAGCATATATTTCGCTAAATCAGGAACAACCGAATATTTCGAAGTCTGAAATTTTGAAAATTTAATAAATAATAATTATTCAGTTTTTGTGAATCAAAAAATATGTAGTTTTACCATTATAGATTTCCTAATTTTAATATTTATAATTTTCTAAAACTTGAAAAAAATATATATATATATAGTTTTATTTTCATAATAAAATGCAGAAAAACATTTAAAAAAAATTTGATGAGATAAATAAATAATTTCAAAAATATATTTTCTTTTAGGTAATATCGAACCGAAAACTTCCAGATTGCAGCCGTGCACACTACTAAATATGCGTTGAAGCGTTGATTTATTGGAAAAATAACTTGTACTTATGAAATTATTGAAATGTTAAAGGATTTCTTTTTAAGATTGTTTCGCTAGTGTGCGCTTCTACTTTGCTATATTATTATCATTATAGTATACTACAATTTTGCGCAAGTTCCTCCTGAACTGAATTTTCTATATCGTGACCTCTCCTTATAAGGTTTTACATGTGAAGCATATTCATCATAAATAGTCATTCATTAAAGCGAAAACTTTTTGAGTGCCGCTTTCCGATTAAACCGTTCACCGAGCTATTATTTTTGTCATAGTATTTTTATGTTTCATAATTACATAATTATGTTTTTCTACATTTTTTCTTCTTTTAGAGTTTGGAGGTCATATATAAAAAACATAAGGTTTTTCTTTAAACGCACTGTTATATTTTTAATCTGAAGTTGAAACAACTATCATTTTGAAACATTGTAAAAACGATACTGTAAAACCAACATTACATTTCCCCCCTTTTTCAAAGCAATCAGATGAGTTTGAGCTGTCGATGTGCACTTATTTTTTGCCCATTAAGGCCCATTAGACCAGGATCTATGGCTTAATGTAAATTCCGAGCCACTACGAACATGCATGCCTGAATTGGGATTCGAACTTGGCAGCTAAAAACTAAAGAGGTGACCATTCTGCCACCAGATGAGTGGCGGTTAGACACAGGTGGTTAAGTGTCAGAAGCACTATATGTACAGCGTACGAGTAAATCAGCTTATTGGAACAATGTGAAATTATTTCAAAGCTCCCAAAGAATTCAGGTTTTATTTATTTATTTAAATGTTATATATATATATATATATAAATGGATAAAAGGAAATGAGTTTTTATATAACATTGTAAAAGCAAAGCAAAATTTTTAACAATATAATATTTGTCTAATGCGCGCTGGAAAAAAAAAAAAAGCTTGCAAAACATATTTCACAACGAAAAAAAACAAAACAAAAAAAAAAAAAAAAAAGTAAATTCCTTTCAGATAGCCTTCGTGTATCTCATTATCTCTCATGGGAAAAAAAAAATTACTGAAATTTTTCTATAATATAATCAAATAACTAGAAAAGTCGTAATAGAATATAACAAATGTTCACCGAAGTTATTTTAAAGCAAATAACTTTTTGAAGCAATATAAATCTAACGTTAATCAACTTTCCGATCGATTGTAAGAAACTGAATAATAATTCGTTTCGAAAGCTACTGAAAACATTTTATCGTTACGTCGCCAGCAATCGATTGATGTCAATACTTTCTGATTGGCTCTAAAACCCTTTTCAGCGGCAAAAAGGAAAAAGTTTTATTGATTGTCATGCTTAGAAATTAGCCAGAAGAAACATTTGTTATATGGGGCTTTATTTAAAAAAGAAAAGATTACTTTAGAAATTGTATTATTAAAGATAATTTTTAAAGATATATAACTGTACTAACAATACATTGCATACGATAAAGTATTTTTCCCCTAACGATAAATGAAATTTGTTTTCCATTGATTTATGCTCGGAGGCCGGTTTAATTTAATTAGGTTCTTTTGCGAATTTCTGTTTGTATGAATTTGGAATTGAAGGTAAAATTTTTACAAAATGTTCACCGATCAAGAATAATTATAACTAAAAGAATATTCATTTAAACTTCAATTAGTCCCATTAAAAAATTACAAAAAACACGAATAACATAGGTGAAATTTATTTAATGAGTTCATTAATAGATATATATAACTTAATATTATTAATAAAACTAATAAAACTAAATGTAAATTAAACTAAGATTTAAATATACTAGGGTGTAATGCAATTAGCCTCTCAAAGAAAGCATGACAGAACTGGCGTTTTAAAGTAATATGTACAAAACTTTGAATAAACATCATAAAATGCTATAAACTCGCAACAATTGTTTTGAGTCGAAAAAACGCACGACCCTTCATCAAGTGAACAAATTAGGCACGAGTGCTGCAATCAAAGGGTAGCGTACCATACGCAACAATTGTTTCAGGTCAAAAAAAAAAAAAAAAAAAAAAACCACGATCGTTCGTTAGGCGAACAAAGTTGGCACGAGTGGCTGTAATCAAAGTGGCAACGCTTTGTGTAGCAAAGTGTAGCTTACACTTACAAAGTGTAGCTTTCATTGCAGCGCTCGTACCTACTTTGTTCGTCTGGCGAAGGGTCGCGTGTTTTTTCTACCTGAAGCAATTGTTGCATATTTGTTGTATTTTATGGTGTTTATTCAAATTTTTGCACTTATTAATTAGCCTATCAGCTTTCATAATTTCTATAAATTTTCCTAGTCCATTTTTTCGTTATGTGAATTATTTATTTATTTATTTTTTATTTTTTTTTTTTTTCAATCATATCTCTTTCCTTTTTTTTGGATTATATATTTTCTCCTTTTGTTATTTCTTTTCTTTCTTTCTTTTTTCTTTTTATATTTTATGTGAACAAAATTTAGCGATAATCACTTTTTGTAAGAGATTTATTTGTGTACAGCTTTTTTGAAAGAAGTATCGACACTTTATAAAGTAGAAAAATATGTTAAAAATTTAATAACTTAATCGAAAAAATTTGAAATTACGTGTATAACTTGAATGAGAAGTGGTTTAGAACCTAATCTCGATTAAAATTAATCAATAATCAAAAAATTCAAAGTACATATTTAAGTCTTTTTTTTTTTTTTTCTTATATACGAGAGAAATCGTACTTTTATTTTTCTCCGATGCGTTAACAACATCGCAGCACACAAACATCTGTTTTTCTAATATGAAAGAGAGATAGTAAGATTAAAATTAGATTTTAATTTAGAATTTAAATTGGCCCTTTAATTTTGAGAAGTTGTTCGTATTTATTTTATGTTATGTTATGTTATGTTATTTATTGTCTATATATATATATTTTATCCGTTCAATTGTTTTCTCACTTCCGTTACCCGACTATTGAATGAAAATATTGCATTTGATTAAAAAAAATAAATATCGAGTTTTTACCTAATTTACATGTACAAGTGAGTTTACCTTCTTTGGGTAAAAATTGGAAAATTAGTAGTGGAACATGGAAAACCGTAAGGGATACTTTATGTTCAAATCTCAAAAGCGACTCTTGGAAATCTCTGAACAGCCCCTACCTACCTGGACTAAGCCAAGTTTAACGGGTTATTTGAACCTAAAGCAACTCTACCAATTCTCTTCAAAGTTGCTGTATGAATCATCATTTCGATGTTCTTTCGTATGTACTGGTTGGTTACTAACAGGAAAAATTTATAGGCGTCCTGATTAAGTAGCTCAGTTTTAGACCTTGAACGTCGATGTCTTTCGCTTTATTAGTTTTGAACTACTAGTTTAAATACAAAAATCTGTTATTAAATGGAAAAACAACGCGTAACATATTCGAATTAGTAAATGGACGCTGTAAAACAAATAAATAAATAATTTAGACTATCGTTACTATTTTGAATGTACTAGCATATATTTCCTTGATAAATTAAAGTTTAATCTCAAACAAAAATTGTTTTGTAAAGATTTAAGATCAGAACGAAGAACAGATAAGAAAGCTCATATATTAAATCCTTTAAGATAAATAAAAACTAATAAATTAATTGTATCGTTAAGACATTTTCCCCTACAACAAAATAGAGAAAAAGAGAGGGAATATGTAGAAGTAATAAGTATATAGATAAGCCAACGAACTTTATATATATGTTTATTTGCTGCTACTAAGTTTGCTTAGTTGCCAGATAAATATAAAAACTTTGGTAAAGGTACAGAAAATAACACTATAAATATTTTTCCACAAAAGTAAGTGCGTATTGTACTGTGGTTACAGATTTTTAAAGACTGAAACACACAAGCAGATTTTTTATTTATTTATTTATTTATTTAAAGTGATAAAATATACATTTATGCCAGTCCAGATAATATATATATATAATCTGAATTTTTTTTTTTTTTTTTTTTTTTTTTTTTTTCCTTTCAAAAAAATTAAATGGCTATTTTACTTTGTTAAAGAAAAAATAAGCACAACCAACAAACCAAACTAACTAAATAAATAAATAAAGGCACAATAATGAAATTATTACAATTCTATTTACTTATTTATCACAATACAATAAAAAAACAAAGATCATATATTTTATTTTCGGCAATTGTTAAACAGCTTGTACACATAAATGTATACTTTTCAACAAGATAATTTCGTAATTTTAGAATATCTTATTAGACAGAAACTTATTTTCCATTTATATGTTACAGAAAAATTGATCTAAATTTTCTGGCTATCGGAATAAGGTTGGCTGATTCTCCCGATCAAATTTCTCTTCAGCCAAATTTTGCCAAGGAATGCAACTGCAATGTGAGAGGCGAGTGTAATCAAAGTCTAATCGATCAGTCGATTGGGTGCATGAATCGATCTTGTGCAGCTGGTCGGAAACAACATTAATGGCATTATTGTCAAATCTATATAGACGTCGATATCGATTGTTCAGTTAATGTATTGTCTTCAAAGGAGTAAAGCTCGAAAGGGGAAAATAGAGTAATTCAATTATGTGTTACTTATTTTTATCAATATGCTTAAGATAATGCGTCATTAGTTGAAACAAAGAGCTGCTAAATTTTTGTTTCAGTTTCATTTTTCTATTTGCAGAGTTCATATCGAATCCTTATCTCACGTTTTCTTTGCTATTTTATCGTTAAAAGGCTTCAACATTAAAAGACAGAGTTTTAAATTTAATCTTGAGCGTTAAATTTATCGTAAAAATAAACATTCATTTTTTTTTTTTTTTTATTAACATATTTAATATTTATGGAATACATTCGGCTAAGTATTACACTTCCTAAATTATTTTCATGTTTGTAATATATTTTGTAATGCTTTATGATGAATACTTTCGTTTACATTTTATGTTTCAAGTAATACAATATTTTCAACACATTTCAGGGATGGAGGTATTTTCTTCAAAAAATAAAAAATATATACATGTAAATGATAAAATGCTAAAAATGTTCACTTTTATTTACGAACACATGCAGTGTAAGTAGTGAGTAATGTCAAGTTAGATTATTATAAGGATTGATGAAAGGTTAATTTAAAAAATACATTTTTAATTTTACTTTTCGTGTGAAAACATTAAGATATCTTTAAATTTTAATCGAAAATGAAAAGAGATGCCCATTTACAGATATGCACAAACAAACATGTACGCGTCGCGCATACGTGTAAACGCACACAAGAACGTGCACACACATGCGTGTGCATGCGTTGTTCAACAGGTGGTTTAATATAGAATTTTGATGAAAAAACAGACACACAAGTTGTTACATCAGGCAGTTTTTTGTACAAAATGTACATTATCCGAATGTTGGCTGTACAAGGATTGCACATTATTTACAACAAGGAAACATCAGTTTTCTTTCAGTAAGACAAGTAGCCACCATGTAATGCCAGTAAACTTTCAGCACTCCATGACATATTCATAACAACATGTACCCATTGCGTAGCACTAGTGCGACGTTAAACCTAACCAAACATTCAACTAATCATCACGACAATATGTTCTAGGAACTCCTGTAATAAGTTTCCCCCCTTTTCTCTTATTACATATATGAAAGTTTTTTTGTATGTTGTAGAAAATTGTCAAGCAGCAACGGGCCTTAGAGACAATTAATACATTTTTAATAGAATCAGGTCAGGAAAACATGCTGGCCAGCATATCTTCGGTGTCAAGATAGTATTGAACATCCATACTTGACAAATCGCATTATCATCTAAACAAAAATCTTTATATCAACAGCACTTCGTAAAATTCGAACACTTGGCCGTCGAATATTGTCAATGTACAGTCGGCAGCAAAAGTATCCAAGCACTAGCCAATAATTACGATGTCAAAAAAGTACACTTAATACTGTTTTGTTAAATAAATCCTTGTCAAATCATGTTCTTAGACTGACTAAGAGCATGACTCGACAAGGATTTATTTAACAAAGCAGTATTAAATGTACTTTTTTTAGACAGGGATTATTGCTAGTGCTCGGATACTTTTGCTGTCGACTGTACCGTCAATAAATTATGGATACATGGACACTTAATCAAGTCAACAGAGGTCTGCTCGACCATTTCTTATGATGACTATTCTCTAATTCACGATGCTCTCGATCGCTTTCCAAAGAATCAACTTTGCGTCATATCAGTTTTTACTTATATAATCTGACGATAGGCTGAATGTATTCTCATCTAAGAATATAATGTTATACCAGTCATCATCAGTCCAACTTCGATATAAATGACACTGTTGGAGTTGGTATTATAAACGGCCATTACAAAGATGTCTCGAGGAAGGACTCACACAACGGGATGCATAGTTCAAATGTCTCGCAATAGTTTTTCAAAATATTTTTATTCCTGTAGTAACACATAATTTATTTTTTCAATCGGCAAGCTGTAGTATATCAGTTCTTTCTGGCTAAGATAATATATTCTTCTTCTCGTTCTACAACTAAGACGAATTCCTCTATGAGTCTGTTGTACATCCGATTTCTTTGAAATACTATACTCACTGCCTAAATATGATACTTTGCGCAATGTTCACAGATTCGATATTTTAAATTCACTCATTCACCTTCGATTTTTAAATCTAATCTTACTGTAAATATGGAATGCCTGAAATCTCTATTTTCTGTCATGTTACTAATATGTGCAAAAATACGAAGTTTACAAAAATTTTACAAAACGTATTGCATCTTGCATTCATGCAAATTTCGATATATTTATGTAATCTATATCTATATCATTATATAAAGCGCAAAAAATTGTTTGTTTGTGGAGGGTAATCTCTGAAACTACTGAACCGATTTAAAAACTTCTTTCACTGACCGAAAGCTACAGTATGCCATATTGTTATAGGCTATATTTAATTTTGATAAAATAAATTTTAGTTTAAAATCTGAGCATTTTAATTAAAATCCCCATAGAAGCCGTAATAGAAATGGAAATAATGAAATATTAAAAAAATTAGCTGCTGCCAACATAAAAGAAAAAATTACATATTCATTTCGTTTTTAAAATATCTTGACGTGAAAAGAAAAGAAATATATTTGCACGTGCATTAAATTGAAATTCATATAAAGCTTTTTTAATTGTTAAACTTACACGTTAAATCTGACGTCATTATAGAATTAAAAGTGTTTATTTTTCTAATAATTTAATTTGATATGATATGATATAATATCTAAGCATCAATGTTTAAACCACGGAGTCTTTATTACTCCGTGGTTTAAACTGATGTGTGTAAACGAAATTGGAATTTAAAAATAAATAAATAAATAAAATAAAATAAAATAAGAAATTCTATTTTATAATATTATTTATTTTAATTTATAATTGTTGCCAAAAAGATTTACGAATTAATTTATTTTTAGACATATCATAAAATATATTTTCACTCGAACAATAATATAAAAAGTGAACTGGATTTTTTGTAAAAAAAATAATAAAGATCGAGGAAAATTATTTCCCCATTTAAATCCCTATATTTGGATATAGATATGTATTAGTTATCATGTGCATCCGTTAGATTAAATTGTTTTTGTTGTAAAATTGATAAAATTGGAATTTTAAATTTCAAAACTCTAGAAAAAAATGGCAAATTTCCATATTCGATTGAAAACATAAACATTTCATTTCAAAGGATGATATTTACACAATAAACATCCAACTAATAAACTAATTAAAAGGGAAAGGATAAATATTCTATCATAATTTGAAGTCAAATTTGTTTTCAAATGTCTAAATAAAGTATCTGATATAATATACTAATATGTTGCAGCGGAATAGATTTGATATCCGTCATCCTTGGCAGAAAAAAAAAATATCGCCAAATTATCTGGCGAATATAATTTAATTCCTTTCAAAAATCATGGTTATTTTAAAAACTTACATTAAGAGTGTAACGAATAATATGAAACAATATTTCGTACAATACATATTACGAAAATATACATCTGGCATGTATATTTTCGTATTACGTTTTTGATCGCCAAATACAAAAAACGCCAAGGGTGACAGTTTTGAAATTTAAAATTAAAATTTTGTCAATTTGACAGCAAAATAACTCAATCTAACGCATGCATACAATAACTAATACATATCTATACCCAAATATGAGGATTAAAATCGGGAAATAATTCTTCTAGAATTTTAATTAAAAAAAAAAAAAAAAAAATTCAATGAGCGATTAACATGGAAAATCTTTCTCTTGCATCCACGGGCGGTCAGTGATGTCATACTTCGCTTGCGTATTGAGATGTTTAAATTTATTTGGCGACTATTTTTAGCAACTAACAGTTATGGCAAGTAGCTCAATATACATAGCGCATACAACCATTACTGAAATGTAAATAGCATTTAATTATTTGAGTTACATTATGTTGACTGGAAACCTATTTAATATAACTATGCTCTATAGCTATACTAATATAAAAAAAAAAGAAAGGTTTATATGCATATGTAGAGAACGATCGCTAGAACTAAAAAGCCGATTGCTTTTTTTTTTTTTTTTTCTTTCAATAATCAAAAGTTACACTGTCTCTCTCTAAGTGCTAGAAGCTATAATAAATTTTGGTAAAATAAATTTTTAATTAAAATTTTCAATATTTTAATTGAAAACAAAGCATATATTTGATATCTATCGTCATTGGCGATTTTTGTATTTGGCGATCGAAAACGTAATACGAAAATCTGTATATTATCGTAGTAAATACGAGATGTATGTGTTTACTTCAATTACTCTACTACCGTAGGTAGTGGAAGTATTGTATAGGTTTTGGCAATTGGTCAGTGTGTGTGTATATGTGCACGTGTGTGTGTAATCTTCTGGCTGTCATATCTCCAAAACTAATAAAAATAGAACTACTAAACTTCACAAGTGATTCAGGTCTGGTGTACAGATAAATTTTCCAAATTTTCGTGAAAATTGAAAAACCGGAATTGGGTCATCGAAAACCAGAAATGGGACCCTAAGCCCATATTCAAAAACACCTCTAATGATTTTCTTCAAAGTTGCTATATAAATAATATATTAGATGCCCTTTCGATTGAAAAGTTGCTTAGTTCAGGAAAATTGATAGGCGTCCTCTATAAACAGCTCAATTTCAGACTTCGCAAGTGCGTTCCTTAAAAAACGCCTGTACGGATTTTTTTCAAACTCGCCATGTTAACTTCCTATTAAATATCCTTTTGTATGTAATTATTGTTTTTAGGTCAATAATTGAGTATGTTAAGTTTTGGTAAAAGTTGGTATCTCAAAAACGGCTTTAACGTATTCTTGAAAATTTTTTCTTTAATCCAATTTAGATAACCTTTCTCAAGTATTACGTGCTTATTACAGGAATATTAACGGTCATCCTGATTAGGTAGTTCAGTTTTAGATCTCGGAAATTCGTGTTTAAAAAAATAACTATCTATTTTTTTCCCCTTATTTTTTAACTCGCTATGCAAACTCTGTTGTATGTGTCTTTATACGTGTATCAAGTTTCTCTTACTCGAAAATCTCAAAAAATGCACGTAATATCTCCAAAAAATTGTATATATTACGTGTAATAGTGGGTAATGGAAGTCGTGTGGTTGTTTCACACCAGATTCTGTAATAGTATATATTGTACGAATATTGTTTCATATTATTGATTTCTCCTTTAATATACATTATTAAAATAATAATCAATTATGGAAAAAATTAAATATATTTGCGAAATGAAAAAATAAATAATAATTAAAGCTATTATGACGTCAATTTTATCAAAAACATTTTCATGTCATATGTTTATTTTTCAATATTTTTTATTCATGAGTAAAGAAATGTTTCTTTTTATGAAATAAATAAATAAATAAATAAATAGCATTAAGTAAAAATTGCCAACATTTAACAACTAATTAAAAAAAATAATTGTAAAATTATATTTTGACTTTCCAGTTAATAATATTGCCTGACTATAACATATAAACTGATATATTTCTTGATTTTTTACATATCAATCCATCTTTAACTAAAATTTGTTCATCAGTGCGAAGCCGGACGGGTCAGCTAGTCATTATATAAAGCGCAAAAAATTGTTTGTTTGTGGAGGGTAATCTCTGAAACTACTGAACCGATTTAAAAACTTCTTTCACTGACCGAAAGCTACAGTATGCCATATTGTTATAGGCTATATTTAATTTTGATAAAATAAATTTTAGTTTAAAATCTGAGCATTTTAATTAAAATCCCCATAGAAGCCGTAATAGAAATGGAAATAATGAAATATTAAAAAAAATTAGCTGCTGCCAACATAAAAGAAACATTTACATATTCATTTCGTTTTTAAAATATCTTGACGTGAAAAGAAAAGAAATATATTTGCACGTGCATTAAATTGAAATTCATATAAAGCTTTTTAAATTGTTAAACTTACACGTTAAATCTGACGTCATTATAGAATTAAAAGTGTTTATTTTTCTAATAATTTAATTTGATATGATATGATATAATATCTAAGCATCAATGTTTAAACCACGGAGTCTTTATTACTCCGTGGTTTAAACTGATGTGTGTAAACGAAATTGGAATTTAAAAATAAATAAATAAATAAAATAAAATAAGAAATTCTATTTTATAATATTATTTATTTTAATTTATAATTGTTGCCAAAAAGATTTACGAATTAATTTATTTTTAGACATATAATAAAATATATTTTCACGCGAACAATAATATAAAAAGTGAACTGGATTTTTTGTAAAAAAATAATAAAGATCGAGGAAAATTATTTCCCCATTTTAATCCCCATCCGCGATTGTAATGAAATGCTCGCCCTCTGGTGGGCTAAGGTGAAATTATCACACCACTGCATATCCTCATATTATGCAATCGACTTTCCATGATGAAATGGCGGAGAAAGAATAATAATTACACGTGGCTGTTATATTTACTAACAACTGCAGTGTTCAGAGAGCGCCATCTATCGATCATTACAAACGTGGATATTTGGATATAGATATGTATTAGTTATCATGTGCATCCGTTAGATTAAATTGTTTTTGTTGTAAAATTGATAAAATTGGAATTTTAAATTTCAAAACTCTAGAAAAAAAAATGGCAAATTTCCATATTCGATTGAAAACATAAACATTTCATTTCAAAGGATGATATTTACACAATAAACATCCAACTAATAAACTAATTAAAAGGGAAAGGATAAATATTCTATCATAATTTGAAGTCAAATTTGTTTTCAAACGTCTAAATAAAGTATCTGATATAATATACTAATATAATGCAGCGGAATAGATTTGATATCCGTCATCCTTGGCAGAAAAAAAAAAATATCGCCAAATTATCTGGCGAATATAATTTAATTCCTTTCAAAAATCATGGTTATTTTAAAAACTTACATTAAGAGTGTAACGAATAATATGCAACAATATTTCGTACAATACATAGTACGAAAATATACATCTGGCATGTATATTTTAGTATTACGTTTTTGATCGCCAAATACAAAAAACGCCAAGGGTGACAGTTTTGAAATTTAAAATTAAAATTTTGTCAATTTGACAGCAAAATAACTCAATCTAACGCATGCATACAATAACTAATACATATCTATACCCAAATATGAGGATTAAAATCGGGAAATAATTTTTCTAGAATTTTAATTAAAAAAAAAAAAAAAAAATCCAATGAGCGATTAACATGGAAAATCTTTTTCTTGCATCCACGGGCGGTCAGTGATGTCATACTTCGCTTGCGTATTGAGATGTTTAAATTTACTTGGCGACTATTTTTAGCAACTAACAGTTATGGCAAGTAGCTCAATATACATAGCGCATACAGCCATTACTGAAATGTAAATAGCATTTAATAATTTGAGTTGCATTATATTGACTGGAAACCTATTTAATATACCTATGCTCTATAGCTATACTAATATAAAAAAAGAAAGGTTTATATGCATATGTAGAGAACGATCGCTAGAACTAAAAAGCCGATTGCTTTTTTTTTTTTTTTTTCTTTCAATAATCAAAAGTTACACTGTCTCTCTCTAAGTGCTAGAAGCTATAATAAATTTTGGTAAAATAAATTTTTAATTAAAATTTTCAATATTTTAATTGAAAACAAAGCATAGATTTAATATCTATCGTCATTGGCGATTTTTTTATTTGGCGATCGAAAACGTAATACGAAAATCTGTATATTATCGTAGTAAATACGAGATGTATGTGTTTACTTCAATTACCCTACTACCGTAGGTAGTGGAAGTATTGTATAGGTTTTGGCAATTGGTCAGTGTGTGTGTATATGTGCACGTGTGTGTGTAATCTTCTGGCTGTCATATCTCCAAAAGTAATAAAAATAGAACTACTAAACTTCACAAGTGATTCAGGTCTGGTGTACAGATAAATTTTCCAAATTTTCGTGAAAATTGAAAAACCGGAATTGGGTCATCGAAAACCAGAAATGGGACCCTAAGCCCATATTCAAAAACACCTCTAATGATTTTCTTCAAAGTTGCTATATAAATAATATATTAGATGCCCTTTCGATTGAAAAGTTGCTTAGTTCAGGAAAATTGATAGGCGTCCTCTATAAACAGCTCAATTTCAGACTTCGCAAGTGCGTTCCTTTAAAAACGCCTGTACGGATTTTTTTCAAACTCGCCATGTTAACTTCCTATTAAATATCCTTTTGTATGTAATTATTGTTTTTAGGTCAATAATTGAGTATGTTAAGTTTTGGTAAAAGTTGGTATCTCAAAAACGGCTCTAACGTATTCTTGAAAATTTTTTCTTTAATCCAATTTAGATAACCTTTCTCAAGTATTATGTGCTTATTACAGGAATATTAACGGTCATCCTGATTAGGTAGTTCAGTTTTAGATCTCGGAAATTCGTGTTTAAAAAAATAACTATCTATTTTTTTCCCCTTATTTTTTAACTCGCTATGCAAACTCTGTTGTATGTGTCTTTATACGTGTATCAAGTTTCTCTTACTCGAAAATCTTAAAAAATGCAAGTAATATCTCCAAAAAATTGTATATATTACGTGTAATAGTGGGTAATGGAAGTCGTGTGGTTGTTTTACACCAGATTCTGTAATAGTATATATTGTACGAATATTGTTTCATATTATTGATTTCTCCTTTAATATACATTATTAAAATAATAATCAGTTATGGAAAAAATTAAATATATTTGCGAAATGAACAAATAAATAATAATTAAAGCTATTATGACGTCAATTTTATCAAAAGCATTTTCATGTCATAGGTTTATTTTTCAATATTTTTTATTCATGAGTAAAGAAATGTTTCTTTTTATGAAATAAATAAATAAATAAATAAATAGCATTAAGTAAAAATTGCCAACATTTAACAACTAATTAAAAAAAATAATTGTAAAATTATATTTTGACTTTCCAGTTAATAATATTGCCTGACTATAACATATAAACTGATATATTTCTTGATTTTTTACATATCAATCCATCTTTAACTAAAATTTGTTCATCAGTGCGAAGCCGGACGGGTCAGCTAGTCTTATATAAAATTGTAATCGTTGATAGCACGTTCTTAACCTTCACCCCCTAGCACACAAAAATCTATACAAAAAGGAATTCAATGAATTGTATCATTAAAATTTACTTTAAAAAGATTGTTCCAATAGAATATGTACAGTCGGCAGCAAAATTATTGAAGCACACATCCACATTTTCCCCATTACTTTTTTTTTAGGTTGATCGCTATTTTTTTTTATCATCAACGTACATTTTTATAAACAGCATAAGACTGAGAACATAACTCGACAAATATTACGACATAGTATTTATTTTCTGTTTAAAGTAGTTTAAGATTAGTAAAACAAATTTTACAAAACTATTCTTCCTGATCCGCAATATTTTTAAATTTAACTGTATAGAGCCCCTTAAATAAATAATAGGCCGGCGCATCACCGCCATTTTTTTGCCTCGTAAGAGGACAGCATTTCCGCTTGGCGATTTTATCGCTTCACTGGTGGTTTTAAGAAATTTTCATCTAAAAATAAAATCGACCAAAAATGATAAGCAACACAAGTAATCTGTTTCTGTTTCTTAAATAATTCATAACATTTGAAAGGGGGGGAAAAAAAAGAGCGTACCAATTAAAATTGGAAAGTTTTTTCGACGACCTAATACTATCAGGACACGGAAACAAGACAACTTTGGCGAACCAAAAAAACGTCGCCAAGACTCTACAAACACACAGTAAAAAAGCGTTTCTTAAAATAATTTATGGTTATTAAAATACATATTTAGATTTAAATAATACTTTTTTTTTAAATTTTTTACTTTATAAATGTCAGAAATGCAAAGAAAAGTATAAGTGAATAACAATAAAACTTACTATGCAAAGCTGTGCATTAGGTCCCGGGATCCAAAAATCTGGACGACAATTCGCAGCCCATTTTCTCCTTCTTGCATTATCCGAAGGAAACCTAAACATTTTGTATCCTTTTCTGGAGTGTTTACAGCAGTTTATTGCTGAACAACCTCCCATATTGCAGTTTATTTCACTAAAATTACGAGCAAGACGGTAGAAACAATGGATGCCGTTTGTTTATCACGCTGGGTACATGCCGCAACCCTAAGGCAAAAAAATGTCGGATGCGCCAGCTCGTATATATAGGAGCCTTAACTGTATGACTCACTAAAAGACTCATAAATGCTACGCATATAACAATTTTCAATGTTGTTGTGAATTTCTACAACGTATATCAATTTTCCCTTTTACAAACCTTTTTTTTTTAATTATATAGGGTTTATTCATTTAAATTCAATACAAATACTTAAATTTAATGTTTAAGATTTAGCCACAAACATGTCATATACAATTAGCAATGTTTTTATATGCTCAGATTATGTATATAAAATTAACAAGCTTATATGTTCACAATTTCTGATCTTTCATCCTTTTTTCGCACTTTCTTGTTTGTTTGTCCAGTACAAATCTTGCGATCGATTTTTCACTAACTTCCCGACTAGATAGACAACTGAAACTTTTAAAATATCTCGGAAACACGATGACAATGCATTCTTTTAATACTTTTATTCAATTAATAAATGTCTGAAATTTTTTTATAATTGCTGTCTTTATTACGCATTTGATCAGAGTTCATGGGATAATTCATCAAAAAAAATTTTTATTACCATGTTCTTATTTTTTTTTAATTGGTTTCTTATGTATTATACCAAATTTTAATAATAATAATTCGTGTTATAGAATTTTCATAGTTGTAATAAAACTATCACTGGCTACATTTAAATTATAAGTATTTTGGTATATAATGGCGTTTCATCATTCTTTTTTTTTTTTTTTTTTTCATTCTACAATCATTGTAACTATACCATTGTTACAACTGCTGTAGAATGCAAGAAAACGGATGATGAAATGTCATCATTATCCGCAAGAACCAAAATACAGACATAACTAGTAAAATTATTTATTTATTTTTGTAATAGTAAAATGAAGAAATAATGGCATAGAATTCATTGTAATATGTATTAAATATACATATATTTCTTTATTATTCAATATCATGATTCACATTCATTTATTGTTCTGTTGCAGTTGTTGATTATATTTCAGATAGATGCAATAAAAAAGAAAAATGTACGAATCGCTCATACTGCATTTAATTCCATCAAATGCACCAATAGTTTTGAAGAAAAAAGCACCGACGGCAGTTAAAGCGGCCATAAACACTATTTTTTCCAGATACTGGAAATCGATGGATATCGATAGATATCGATCATATTGCAGCATCTTCTCAGAATGCATCTCTTACCGAAGAAAGACACACATATATAAAAAAATAAATAAAATATAAAAAAAAACACAGATGATGATCGATTGCCAATACTTACAAATAACTAAGAAAAGTTTTCTTCGATACGATTAGCTGGAATACAATAAGAAAAGCATTTGTTTGCTTTTCTGGAGAAATAAGGAAAAAAAATAAATAAATATTGCTTCGCATTTATATTTATATATATTAGTTATAATGTAAATGATAGCTTTTTGCTGAGGACTTCTGAAAAGCATGAATCTATATTGGGTTAAGTGTTTATCATTTCGCAAATATTTTTTTTTTCTTTCGAATAATTTAACATTAGTTGTAAAATATTCTAAAAAAATCTCTCTCTCTCTCTCTCTCTCTCTCTCTCTCTCTCTATATATATATATATATATATATATATATATATATATATATATATAAGGATGCAATAAATTTATTTTATTTAAAAGTATTATTTTCAAATTAACAGACAAAACAAAAACATTCTACAGAATTAAAGTGTACTAGACACCCATAAAAGATACATCCCCCCCCCCCTTTCCCCGAAGTGACAAAATAGTCCCTGTTAAAGCAGATGTCCATTTAATATTTTATTTTCACAAGGCAGCTTTCAAAAAAATGTAAGGATATCTATGAATTTGCATGCATTCTTAGAGACTTTAATGGAATAATAAGATAAAAATTAAATGCAACTGAAGTCATCATATTCTATCGTTTATTTCAAAAATTTTATACACATTTTCACATCTATATTATTTTAATATATATATAAAGATAAATGAAGATAAATACTTTTAACAAATGGAAAAAGTTTGTAAAAATAATAATAATAATAATAATAATTTAAAAAAAAAAAAAAAGAATAAATCCCTCCCCAATCAGAAAAAGCAAACCCTCTTCGGCTGTTAGGACCACTTGCCAGTTCTTCAATCTCGCTCGAAATATAGTAGAAAACAAAACTGAAACTAAAATTTGTTCTTGCAATTTGAAGTGTTTACAAAGTAAGAATGATAGGTAACAATTAATTATTAAAATTGAGAATCTTAAAAATAGTTTAATCGTTAACTGTTACTCAGGCTTCTTACTTTGTAAACGCTTTAATTTGGACGAACAAAATTTAGTTTAAGGTTCGTTTTCTACTACGTTTTATTTATTTCTTAATTTTATTTTTATATTAAATAATTTTTATATTTCCTATTGCTGCACTTTGCGCATTGGAACATATTTTTTTCCCTTGAAGGCAAAAGGAAGACTGCTTTTAAAACCAAGGTAAGGTAGGTCTGTAGTTTGTCTCCGTGTTTTTTGCGCCTGAAGTAGAAAGGCCACATCCTTTCGAAACAGGTAGTGCTTACATTAATTTAATATTGAAAAAGTTTTTTAAGTTTAAATATTTATTTCACCCCAATTCTTTAATTTATTATTGCGCTATCGTCCGGATTTCCAGCGTACAAGATATGTTACATGTCATAATATTGCAGCTTTGAAATATTTGGTCCTGAATAAAACTACAAAGATATAAAAAAACGAAAACTTCTTTAGGGAGATTTTCTGTCATGCTGATTCTTTAATAATAGCATTATTAATTGATAACTCAGGGGGGCGATGAATTCTTGTTTTTTCTTTAAGGTGATACGTTTTTCTGATGTATTTTTGGATGCTGATTAAGGAAAATCTATTCAAAAATGTCCATCGCGTACAGTTTTGACAAAAAATAAGATTGTTTGAATTTAAAGCTCTACATTTTCAACTCCCATCTATGTTATTTCCCGGAAAATCTAGATAATGGGAGAGTGAAGAATAACGAGAGCTATTTCATCTAGACATCAAAGAAATGGATAGCAGGTATCAGGGACGATGGAATTTTAATATGTTAGCAGTTTATTGTTGGATGCTACATAGAGAGCCCCCCCCCCCCGCCTCCTTCCCTCACAAGGCTCTCAAGCCGTACACAAAGTAAAATGCTCTAAAGGAAGTTTCGATGAAAAGAAACACACCCAAAAGATAATGTGTAAATGGTTTCCTGTTTTAATGTATTTTATACATATATAGTTTGGAATTTGTTATAGCCTTTGTGTAAATTCTTCCAGTCTTCATACTTTGGGAAAACTTCCTATGTGATAGGAAGAAAAGGCAATCATTTCTGAATTCAGCGTATCAAAACACATTAAAGACACCCAACGCAGTGCAAAAAAAAAAATGAAAAGTACGGTTCAGCAGACCTGTGTAATTTTTCAATTTAATTTAATCAAAACTATTGGTATGGCATTTTATTTCAAAATTTACCAAATGCAATTAGAAACTAAGAGAATGGAAATACATATACCATTCCCTAAACAATGTTTAAAAGATCAACAATTCTCAATACACAGATTAGTTCGTTTTACAATAATCCATACATCACCAATAACTAAAAAAGCGAAGGTCATGAAACTGTCTTTTCATTGAATGTTTAAAGCTGAAATGAAATGCGCGAAATTCATGCATGAAATTTTAAAAATCAGAATCAATTATATATTATAAAAATTTGACGAATCAATCCGATATATTTTTATCTTTTTATTAAAAACGGTTAGATTAATGTTACAGAAAGCATTTATTTCTATTTGACTCATTTTGGTTGGTTGTAGGTACTGGTATAATGAGCCTTAATGAGCAAATAATGACCTCAAATCAATGCCTATGCCCAACACAAATAAATAAATAAATAAGCAAACTATTTTTTTTTCATTGTACATTATACTGTTTTTAATTCTTTTATTTATTTTGTTTTATTTAAGACATTTAATAAATTAAAATAATGAATAATGCATCGGAAACCTAAAATGACTGAACATGTCACATAATTGAACAACAAAAATTTCTAAATTTTCCACATTTTAGCCTTATTTTGCAAAGCCATGATAGATATGTTCTTTTAGTAATGTATAAGTTATACAAAAAGCCAATAATATGTTGCTCTGAATTTAAACATATAAAACTGAATACTTTCAAGCTTTACTTTTTGTTTATGCCACTTCACATTTAAAGTATCATAAAAATGTAATTAAAATAAAAGAGGGAAAGAAAAAAAATATGTATAAATGCAGGATTTGTTTAGATTTCATTCAAAGTTTAATATATGCACAAATTATGAAACATAAAACTATTCAGCTAAAACTATGAAAAGAAGATAATTGTAGAAAATAAAAAAAGCTACATATTTAAGTTAAGAATGTCTATGGAGCAAAATAAAGACTGTGTCATTTTTGACAACTATGAATAAATTTTTGAATAGAATTCTTATTATTATTTATTTTCTTATTTTCTTTGGTGAATTGTGTATAATTTTAAAAATATATATCACAAAGCATTTATGTTATAGATAATTTAAACTGATATTTTAATGTGAAAATGAAAACTATGGCAATTCATTCATTTATTTAAAATAACAAAAATTATGATAATAATAAACATAGAAAACATACCAGTGTACTGAAAAAACATTTATAAATGGGGAAAAAAATTAAGTTGATCTTTTCAATTTCTTATGTTTATAATTTTAAATAATTTTCATGACTCCACTGTAAATCCAGCTAAATAATATCATAAAATATATACATATATAGTGAAGATGGATAGTAAGAAAAATATATAGTTTGAATTTATATAGCTAAAATTTTGCAGTGAAGAAAAAATATGAAAGTTACATAAAAATCCTATATAACTGGGAATTAATACAAATAACGTCCATGCTATTCATGATATAGCCTAAAAACAAAGGTAATTAAATTACGCTTGGTATTAGAAATTTTGCAATTACATATATAGGTTTAAAAAAAAAAAAAAAAAAAACTTTAAAAATGATGGGCAAATGTAATAATATTTCAGATAAATTCCTGTTACGTATTTAAACTTTTCAAACAGAAAAAATTTTAATGATAATATTTAATCTCAAAAGGAAAATATTTAAAAAGGAAAATAATTTCATACATTAAAGCAATATTTTATGCGTTAAGTCTATTTATTTAAAACTAAAATGCCGCAATGTGCATATGTGCATATGTGCCAATTCAAAATGCTCATACGATTTTTTTTTTTTTTTTTTTTTTTTTTTTATAATTTTGTCAATAATAAATTAAAAAAATAATAATAATAAATATAACTGTATTTACTATTAAAAATAACAGAATTCGAGTAACTATATGTTATCTTATAATATTAAGTGAGCAATATTTGTATATATATATGTATGTATATTTTATTGTTCTCGAAAACGGTAGCTCGGGCAGTCACGTGATTTAACACAAAGGTGCCCTCCGTAGGGTCATTGTGCACTTTGAAGTCAGATTTTCGAATTTTTGATTAGTTTTTTTTTTTAATTAATAAAAATATGAAAATAAAACTTCCCATTTCTATAATGACGCAAAATGGAGAATCTTACGAGAGATTTGATTGGTTTATTTGATTTTCATTCATTTGAGTGTATTTTACATTAAACTACAGCTACGCTATGAGGAATTACAAGAGATTTGAATGGTTTATTTGATTTTCATTGATTTGAGTGTATTTTACGTTGTACTAGAGCTACGTTATGAGGAATTACGAGAGAGTTGATTGGTTTATTTGATTTTTATTGACTTGAGTGTATTTTACGTTGAACAAGAGCTACGTTTAAATTTTATTTAAAAATATTTGAATTTTTAATATTTTAATATTATGCGACTTTTACAGAGATCAAATTACGATTGGCGCTGCAGGCTCCCGAGAGCATGTTTTTCCGTAAAAATTTTCATGGGTCTCTGGCCAGCTAGTTTAATTTAATTATTTATAAAAATGCACTTCAGGGCAAAATTATTTATATTGTCGCTAGTTTATTTGTCGATTGGATAATAGTTTCTAAATGCCGCAAACTGATTAATTTTTTTTTTTTTTTTTTTTCATGCAAATTAAAATTGTTTATCATAGGGTTATATATATATATATATATCAATAATTACAATTTGTTTTATATTACAATACATCTGTTTAGACCTACGCAAAACAAATGATATGTTCATTTTAATTTTATTTCCTTCTCTTTTAACATTTTTCAAAATTTCAAAAGTGTTGATGGCTTCGGTTTGTTTGTCTGTGCGCGCCCTAACTCTCATAAATATTCCCAAAATTTCTCGAAACGGACATATGTTAGTGAAGTTCACTATCGCATGTTCCCTACTGGAAACGGAGTAAATACCTCTAATGATTTGTCTACAGGGACACACAAAAGTTTCCCAAAGCATTTCGTTCTATGAAAGGTATTTTTATAAACCAAATTTTAATAATTTTACTTTGCACAAATCTTAATGAAATTAAAATATGTTATTCATATGCACAAAAGAATGCTTTATATGGAACACGATATGATTAGCCTTAAGATTTACAGAACCACACAAAATTATTCAGTTACATTATGGAATATTATTGAAAATTTGCTGGAATTGCATTTTCGTTTACATTAAGCATTTTTAACACATTCTAACAATTTTTAAGTGTGAATATAACTTAAATTTGTGCATATGTTTATCTGTCCGTCTGCCCGCCTCAGAAATATTTTCAGAATATTTAAAAAGTGATATATGTTATTCAATTGCACTATGGAATGTTTCCTATTGAAAATAACATTAATAGGTCTGTACAACTAGTTTTTGTACAGGGACATACAAAAAATGCATTGCGTTTTAAGACAGACATTTAAATAAATTACATTTAAATAACTTTCTACTACAAAAATCATAAAAAATTGGCATTTATAATCAATATGCTAAAATAATGTGTTGTATAGAATGAGATATGGTTAACCTTCAAATTTACAGGGTTACACTAAAATATTCAGATACATTAAGGGATGCAATTAGAATCTAAGGACTGCATTTTCTTTTACATTAAGCCATTTTTGTTCTTCCCAACAATGTTTAAGAGCGATTATGAATTCAATTAGCCTATCTGAATGACTTTTAGTCCTTTTGTCTGTCCGTTCTGTGATAACGTAAGCAGAGAACGTTGAAAGTTATACAATACAACAAGTACGTACAGTTGGAAAAATTTAATAATCTATATATGCGCATCGCATGATTTTTCGTTTTTGTTTAATTATCTTTTCTTTTCGTGTCATTTATTTAAAATCACGGATAAAATTTTATTTATTTATTTTATCTTATTATTATTAGGACTGAGGACCATTAGTCTCAATCCGGAATTTTTTCGGTATCATTTTTCGATAGTTGCACATTTATCGAAATCTAAAATTTATCGAAAATATAATTGGATAATTTGAAAGCGATGTTATAATTTGAAAAAAAAAAAAAAAAAGCTAACAGTCCTTCGTCTTAAGCTAAATTCTGCTTTTGCCAGAATCTCATCCAAATCCTTTTTTTTTTTTTTTTTTTTTTTGGGGGGGGGGGAGAAAAAGAAAAGAAAATTAATAATAATCAGTACCGAAAAAAAACACTATCGAAAAAGTTTTTGTTTTAATAACTTTGAATTAAAAAGTGCGCGTGTAAAATGAAATAAAAATAAGTAAAAAAAAAAAAAAATGAATTTAATGATTTAATTTTTATATAAAACATGGTCGCGTGCTATCTTAGAAAGTAGATGTCAAATTTAAAGTTTAGGTGGTGTGTGTGGCATCTATAAAAATTGTTTTAACAAATAGAATAGAATAAAGAAAGCAACGACGTTGGTTGCATTTTGTTATACAGTTTGAAATTTTTTTTTTTTTTTTTAGTTTAGAATTACAAAGAAAAAATTCAGTTTTTAATAACACGAGTGTAATCTGAAGTATTAGATATATGAATGGTTTCTTATTAAAACTTTATAAAAGTTATTATTATTTTAAATTAAAAATAAATAATATTAACATTATTATTATTATTATTATTAGCAGCAGCAGCAGCAGTAGTAGTACACTATTACAGTTCGTCGCATAAACGTCATTTCTTTTTTTTTTTTTTTTTTTCGTGTTAAATTAGACTTTTTAAAAAATTATTAAATCTTTTGAGAATATGGATAATAATTTATTTTCTTTATTTTAGTACATTTTTTTTAGCAGTAATGATACGAGTTTCGAGCATGAGTTTCGGGAAACTTAAGCTTTATTTATTTATTTAAGAAGATAAGCTTTATAATAATTTTCAAGAATAAATGCTGTTAATTAAAATTAATTTTTTTTTATACCAATACATACTACATTAATCCTGAAATACGCATCTGACGTGGTTTAAGAAAAGTTAAGAAATTATTTTATAGCAAATTCCGTGTTTGACAACTGCTTTGTTAAAGAAACTATAATAACTTTCATACCTCTTTTTCACCCATTTCTTATATTAAACATATCACCAAGTAATATCTCACAACAGTTCAAATAAATTCCCACCCACTTCTCTCAAAGTATGGATGATAAAGGTTTCTTTTATAACCAATGATAATTCAGCGCGTTACCCTTTCTGAACCGATTTTCTCTAATCATAAATAAAGGCGAGTCGAACGTAACTCTTCACCAGAAGATCCGTTAGTCATTTGTTGAGAGCCAACGGCTATTTCTCACCTCAAGATGGCTCCTCATAAATTTATTTCCGATAGATGAGAAGTCTGGAAGTACCAGATTAATAGGGAGAAGCGAATTAATAGAATCTATTGATGATGTATGCATTTTTCAGCTCTTGACTTACAAAGGATGAATAAACACAGAAATGTTTCGTAATAATAATAGTTGTTCTATTTAATGAAAACATTTCCGTTATATTGTATTGTTTCATACTAATGAACAGTTACTTTTTTTGATAGTTGAAAGGATTAGTGGCTTTAAGTTGTAACGTGTAAATGATTTATATATCCCTTATCTGTTAATTTAAATACATAAAAAGTTTAACTAGTATTCTTTTATTTATACAATGAAGTTTTGCATTAAAAGAAGTTCCAAACTTTTTACAGGTAATGCTACATAAATTAAAATAAATAAATGAATAAATAAATAAATACTCTTTTATTCCAGAATAAAATAAATAGTAAGATTGAGCGAGAATTTATTAATCACAAGATTTGTCGACATCCTAATCACAACGACAGCCAAAGACTATTCTATGAGAAAATTTGTTTTACCGCAGTCACTCATTACCTAATGTGTTTTTTCAAATTCTATATTTACATTAAGAAACAGAGTTACGCATGGACACATGTGTTTTGCCCCCCTCCCCCCTAAGGGGTGGTAAGGTGGAATTTCACAAAATTACTTTGTAGTGTGTGTTGAGAATGCATAAACAGCCCACGCATTAAAATCTACCATTCTAAGATAATTTGGAACAGAGTTACACATAGAAGCATGTCTTGTGCCCCCCCAACTCCCAAGGAGGGATAGGACTAAATTTCAAAAAATCCGTTTGTAGCGTGTGTGTTGAGTACGCATAACCAATTGACACATAAAAAATCGCTAACCTGAGATAATTCCGAGCAGAGTTACTCTTAAAAGCGTGTTTTTGCCCCCACCTTAACCCTTAAAGGGGGGGGGCATGGGAAAATTTCGTAAAATCCCTTAATATTGAGTGTTGGGAACACATAAACAACCCACACATAAAAATTAATCTTACTGAGATAATTTGAAACAAAATTATGCTTGGAAACATGTTCATTGCCCCCTCCTCGCCCCCAAGAGGAGATAAGGGGCCCGTTACAATAGGTTTTGGATACACGTAAATAAGCCACACACTAAATTTTGTGATCCCAGCTCCTATATATTTTCCCAGACGAATTTAGCGGTAAAGGGGGGTGGGGCTCAAATTTGCCCCCTCGTAACTCCCCACTCAAAATCGAAAATCTCAAAAAAAAACAAAAATGAGATTTTAGAAATATACTTAAGAAGACGCTCGGCGGTTTTTTATATCTTTGTGCTTTTATTGGTAGAGTTCAACTCGATCTGTATTTTGCTAAATTTGCCTCCAAAAATCGTTTCCCTCCTTAAAAATCCAAAATTCTAAAATTGCAGAAACTGATTTTTTGTACTCAAACCTAGTCCCCCCATCTGTAATGTCTTCACCGTGAAGTAATTTGGAATCGAGTTATGCTTGCAAAGGTGTTTTTGCCTTTTGCCCCTCAGTGGGGCAACGTGGGGGTATTTTGCAAAATCCCATCTTAGTGGGGGTCAAAATCCTGAAACCAAACTGCTCACCAAAATTTGTGAATCTATCTCCCATAGAATCGCCACGGCTATGTTGAGTCAGTGAATCAGTGAGTTTACTCTTTTACTCTTTTATATTGTGTAGTATATAGGTTAGTTAAATTACTTTAAATTTCATTTCAAATTTATCTTAATCAAGCAGATAAAAATAAAATAATAAAAATGTATTACATTTTTATTATTACATAATACCTTTTTGTATTAAAATAAATTTTTGGTTGTACGTTTTTTAGGAATGGTCTTTTGGAAAACATATAAACGTGTTTCACTATATAGTACACGCATATAAATATGTATAAAAAATTATGAAACAAAGTAAAAATGAAATAAAAAAGTTGAATGATTATGGAGGATGGTTGGCGTTGTTTGGTTTGATTGGTTGGGGGAGTTACTAAACCATATTCATAAAGAAAGTAAAAAAGAAGAAGAAAAATTTCATTTGCTGTGTGTATCATTAGATTTTTTTCCCACACTGTTATCATTTTGCTTGACTGCAAATGATTATATACATATATTAAATATTTTTTGTAGAATTTTATGATTATGTTTTGTCATCAGTAAATATAATTGGACAGAGTGGATAATATTTAAAAATATATGATTAATTTAGTTTACGTAAAACTGATTTATAAATATCAATAATTATTTTAAATCATAATATATAGGACTGATTCTATTTATATATATTTGGTTTATGTATAACAATAATTATAAAATGATAGTTTATTTTTCACCTAATAATTTAAAAAATATCATATGGTCTTGCAGAAGAATAGGGGAAAGTTGGGCGCTCGACAAACTAATTTAATCTATTCCACTCGTCGTAAGCCGTGCTGCCACTGCTCCTTATTATTGTTATTTTAGTTTCATTTATTTGGATTTTCCCCTTGTTTCACGTAGTTTTAAGTTCTTACATAAAATACATGTGTTAATTTCTTATATTATCTATAGAGATATAAACCTTAACAAAAGCTCATTTTTTATTATTGTTTCTTACAATAGATGTACAACCTACAATTTAGTTAAACATTTTACTAAAACATAAATATAAAAATTGCTTATAAAATAAGCTGTCGCAAAGATCAATGGTACGTTTAGTGATAAGCGTTTGTAAAAATCTATTATTGCTTTGTATTTACTACATCTACAACAGCTACATACATTTTGTACTAAAGAAGAGGGTCAAAAAATTGTGAAAACTTCTTGACTGGTGAAAAAGTGAGAAAAAAGTGTCTACATTTTAGAATGGCTTATTTGGGTTTGGGAAGTTTTTGCATGTTTTAACAAAAGTAAAGGTCAAATATTGAAAGGTTACAAAAGGATTCTTTAAATTCTTTGTTAAAATGAATATAGTCTTAGTTCTACAAAATACTTAACGGAGAGTAGTCACTGCATTGACGGGGTTCAGTTTATAAACACAAAATGCTTTATGAATTTATTACAAAATAATCTTTTTAAGGGGATTGAATATATGGTTTTAAAATCTTATTCTGTGGGATATCCTTAATGATTATTACTGAGGTCAAAATGGATGCCATACGCATGACTGACATTAATATATATATTTTTTTATTTTACTTATCTCAATCATTTAGCCAGTTCACTGATTGCTTTTGTCAGTAATAAGTTAAAGTCCTTGGATGAATTGTCGTTGGCCGTTCAAATCATAGCTCAGAATGGAGCGAGTGCTATTCAGATAATGTGTACAACCACGTTATTGCTCTCTTCTGAATCTAGTTTATGATGTTCAAACTTAGGCTCAATTCAGAGAAGATTGCTGTATTCCATACTTTTCATTCAAAACATCATTTGATAGAGCACTTCATCTCATTCAAACTGTTCACTGTTTTCTACTATTTAATTTATATATTTATTTAGTATAATACCTACATTTCGATCAATATGCATAATAAACTATTACGGTAAGAATTCAATACCTTTAAAAATCAATGTTATATATATATATATATATATATATATATATATATATATATTAAGATTAAATCATAGTTTCTAAATGAATACGATGTATTAAACAATAAAGTGACAATACATATTCGGTTAAAAAATTCATTTAACAGAATATTAACCGTTTAACAGAATTCAACTAAGTATTCTTTTTCTAAATTCTCTTGACTTTGACATAGGCGTTAATAAAGCGTTTAAAAATTTTGTCATTTCTACCTATCAGTATTGGCTATAAAATAATCGATTTGGATTTCAGACAGTACATTTTCTTTAGATATGTAAATAATGAACATTCGACATGTGGAATTTAAAATTCAATGAGAGAGTGAGTAAGTGAATGAGTTTAATAAGTTAGTATTAGAAGGGGTTAGTATACTAGAGCTAGGTATTAGGTAACATTTAAAGCTCAGAAGTATAAGTATATAAACTCGTATATACAAGTTGAATAATATTAACGGGAGCACTAAACACATCGCTTAGGCTAAAATTCACACACACAGACATATATATATATATGTCTTTCCTTGTAAAGCTATTGTGAAAGTCTTGGAAAAGTATTGAGGAAATAACATTGACTATGGATATTAGTTAATGATATTAAGATTAAGAGGTTGTGAAATTCAAGTGCATAAGTGCCAACTTGACACTTGTACCTAGTACTTGTTGGTTTTTTAACACCAGTATTTTTTTTTATTATCCTGTTTAATCACAGAAAACTGCTAAAAAACTTAATAAAAATTTTGATTAAAAATTTTCGGTAGCCAAAAAAAAAAAAAAAAGAAAGAAAGAAAGAAAAGCGAACAAGTTAGCAGTTATGCGAGTGACACATCAAACTTTGTCATGATGTTCGGCAAACAATAGTTTAAAATCTCTTGTCATAGTTTTGAAAGACACATTCCTTTTCCAACTACAATATTTAGAGTATCGAAAAAATCTAACAGGTTAAAATTTCAAAACAAACAGTTATTTTAAGAGAGTGGGGATATGGCCTGTTAGAAATCAAGAGATTACTGCCGAAATTTTGAAAGGTTGTCCTTTATGTTTAACTTTTAGCAAAACGCAATCAGAATCATATGCTTGTAACAATGATCTTAAGATGTACACTTGTACAATTCTAGGTATGAATGTGAATGGAGATTTGTATAATAGAGATCCAAAGAATCCATTGAAACCTAAATGTTCTAAAAGAACCACCTAGTTTAAACTAAAGGACCTAGATGTTCAGATACATAAGATAGTAGGTAAAAGTTTTTCTAACATTTATTAATACAGTAAACATATATTGTAAGTAGTACAAACACTTTAATAATAAGATATTCAAAACAAAAACTGCCAATGTGTTTTTAGATTATTAACTACTAGCTCCAAAAAAGGGAGTAAAGTTAAATTACAATCATAAACAATGAATAGTTTTCCAAATTAGTAAATTTGCTGAAATAATAATTATAAACATTTAAAGAGAACAATGAAGTTAATGATGACAAGTAATATAAATAAATTTCCTAATTTTACTTTTTTTTTTTTTAAGAAATAAAATCATTAAATTATAATACATGAAAAAAACATTTTTTGCCTCGTTAAAAGCATTGTTATTAAATACCACACAAAAATCGATATCTGATAAAATTTTAACTCCGTGATAAAGATGACAATGTAATCAAGAGTTGTTTGAAATTCACTATGGCACCTGTTGCTTTTAACATCTTCATAAGATTAAATATTTATTTTTTACTTCTCAAATTGTGTCAAAACTAATTAAACAGTGCCTTTATTTTTTCCGGGTGTCTATTTAAATGTCTTGTCCGATTAAAAAAACAAACATCTGATTATTTATAGTTTAATATAATTAAATAAGAAAAAAAATATTAATTAAAAATACTGTTTTTTTTTTTTTTCCTTTTTTTTTTTTTTTCATTTTGTATGTTTTATAATAATAAGCATTTATGTTTTTCAAATAATAATAATTTTTTGAATGCCCTGTTGAACTTTGACTTTAAAGTAAATGTATTTCTTTAAATATGATATTCGGATAAATTAGATCTTTTGAAAGAAGATGAAAGAAAAATGCAAATTAAACAATTTTTTTAAATACATTTTTGAGTTTAATATATACTTTTTATGTATTATATCCTAAAAGTGTAATATGCTTCCAGACTTTAATTCTTAAACGGGTAAATATTTGATTTGAAAGAAAAAGACTGCTTGTTTAAATAAATTTATTGTATTAGAAACTAATGACACTAAAAATATACTCTAAATATATTTGTAAAAAAAAAAAAAAAGGCAAACATAACTTTAGGATATAAATATTATCCGAAGAAAGTATATTAATTGATCATTTAAACAAAACGGAACATATAAAAATATATATTTATATTTAAAAAATAATCTCTGTTATAAAAAGCTAATAACAATATATATATACATAATTTTGTAGCTTGTTAATAATACGTATATGGACTTATTCTTCTTCTGATGATTTTGACTTTGGTATATTTTATAAGTTTATACTTTATTCTTGCCGTTTGAATTTTAATACACTGTACTTATGTATTGTACTTATATTTTAAAAACACTGCACTTATATACACTGTACTATACTGTATTACACGGTACTTATGTACTATACTTATATATAGTACTTAAATTTTAAAAACACTTTACTTATATATTTTACTTATATTTTAAAAATAATCTCTGTTATTAAAAGATATATATATATTGAAACCTTTTGAAACATTGCAAAAGCATTCTTTTAATGAAAACAGACAACATCAATATTTTTTCAATGGCTTAGATTGAATGTTACATGCAAATCTGATGTTGTTTCTGTCATACTGTATGCAGTTTGTTAAAAATTTACAGTATGCTAAGCCCAATAACGCCCAAAGAAGGTGTAAAGATTGTCAAACTCAATCAGGAAAGGGAAAAACAGAGGATAAACATACTTTTAAGAAACGAAAAATGGACTTATTCCTCTGATGATGATTTTGAAGTTAGTATATTTTATAATTTCATAATACTTTATTCTTGCCGTTTGAATTTGAATACACTATACTTATATAATATAGTAGTATTGAAAAAAAAATTAGGTAGAAGCAATCTAATGCGAGCTAGGTGCATTGATTATTTTAAACAACACAAGATTGTTAATTTGTATCAACGCAATAAAGCAATCTTTTAGCTGAAGTGCATAACCGAAAGGTAAATATGAAACCTAATAATTTCTAAATGGTAATACATACAAAACTTGTAAATTAATTTTGAAATTAAAATAATAATAATAGTAATATTGTAATTCAACTATAAATACTTACTTTCCATTTTATTATTAACTATACACACACACACACACACACATATATATATATATTATATATTCATTATAAATAAAATATGTAATATTTAAATATTATGTTCATTTTAAAAATGAACTGCTTTATTTAAAATTTTATACTTTTTATTTATTTAGTTACGTTTAATTAAGAAAGCTAAGCAAATATCCTAGACCGAAATACAAATCAATATAATAATAATAATATCATCTTTAAGAATTTTTATTTTGTCTGTAACAATTTAAAATACATAATTATAGCGTCCAATTTTTATGAAAATTGCTAATAATTAACGTGTTTGGTAACACCATCTATTGCTTTAACAAATATTATTTGATATTGAAGAAATTAAATCTTATGAATCTTACTTTTATATTATTAGCCATTCATTCATTTATTAAATGATTGTACATAATTTTAACCAATATGCTAATTTAATCTTTTGCCTGCAAACTCAGGCATATTTTAAATATCAAAGTAAAACAATGGTTCAACAAAGGATGCACCAGGACCCACTGGTGCGCCCTGGAAACTTTAAAAACGTATTATATCTATCCTTGCAAACAATCAAAGCGCATGTTATTATATTCAACTCAGATTACACTCACCGAAAAAAAGTTTTACTCGCCACAAAATAGAGTTGTCTTTTTTTTTTTTTTCCTAATTATTTGAAATGCTTTTACAAATATGTTTAAAATTACTAGTTGGCATAGGTGGACTCTGCTCAGTTCCCCACCATATTTATGTTATCATAAATTTCTAGTGCGAGACATATTATAATCATGTTAAAAAAATGAATTTGACCAAAGCTTGATACAGTGACAGAACGAAATCCCCGTCTAATAGGCTATCCACCGTTCACTTCGATATATTTATCTTATTCTAATCTATTAATTTATTTTATCAGGGTCAATTCCGTTGTTTAGTTTTCATGCTACTATTTCCAATGCAACAATCCTCAAAATTCATATTCATATTCATATGAAAAATTTATAATTTCGCTATGTTGATAAAATCGTAAATTACGAATAATTTACGAAATTTTCCTATTAGAATATTTGTATTCAATCATGTTCAAACAAATATCATAAATGTAATTTTGAAGTTGTCTAATGTATTTATGATCCTCAAAATGGAAGTTTATGCTCAATTTTGCCTTATTCTGACATGTTAAGTAGATCGTAAATTCCAAACAACCTACGAATTTTTTAAATTGGAAAAATCATAGTCTATGATATTCATGCCAGTATCCTAAATAATATTTCGAAAGTGGTTTGACATCTTTACGATGAAAATATCCCTCAAGATTGACGTTTATGTGAAATTTTGCTCTATTCTGCCATGTTAAGAAATTCGTAAATTTCCAATAACTTACGAAATTTTTATATTGAAAAATTCATAGTCATTAATATTCATGTCAGTGTCCTAAATAATATTTCAAAAGTAGTCTGACATCTTTACGATGAAAATATCTCTCAAAATTGACGTTTATGTGAAATTTAGCCCTATACTGCCATGTTAAGAAATTCGTAAATTTCCAATAACTTGCGAAATTTACAAATATGTTTAAAATTATATATATATTAAAAGTGTGTTGTACATCATCATGTCTCATAATCATCTATAATTAAAAAACATTATAATGTATTTGAGATTTGAAAATGATTGAAATATCTAATAACATAAATGCAAAAAGTCATTCAAAAAAAAAAAAAAAAAAAAAAAACTCTTTGTTAAACAATATCCTGTGAAAATGTTTTTATTATGAAAGATTAAACTTCCTTATTTACGTGTTTATTTATTTAACTTTTTACATCAGAAATGTCTTTTTGTCTATTTTATTTTTGTAATCAGACGGAACATCGATGTGTATAACTTGTTCATTGTTGTCATTTCAAATAGCTATTTCGGAATAACTTTTTACATAAAATCATTGCTTACATGCCTACAAATCATTACAAACGCAAATCTTTGGCGTTTCAGTAAAAAACTGGAAAATGTGAACTGTTTTTTTTTTTTTTTTTTTTTTTTTTTTTTTATCAAACAAAATAAACATAGGCAGTACTTTTAAAAGGGCTCGGGTTCATTTTCATGCGCCAATATCGCATAGGCAAACTTTCAAATTTCGCTTCTCTCGGATAGTGGAAGACGGGCCTCTGCCATTCTATTCGCACTCTGCTTGGAGAAATCACAGTACAAGGAACAAAACTGCCGAAGAGGTTAAAACTTTTATGCATGCACTAAGCATTTTTTCTTTCGAAGGCTGGGGTTAAGTATGAGGTTATAAAATGGCAAGATTTTGCTATATTTAAATCTATAAAAAGAATGTTTTCTGCCACTGTATCGTGTAAGAATTCTGTCTATAACTAGACCAAATTTTTAATCGCCACAGTAAAAATTCCACTCGCCAATGGCGAGCTGGCGAGCGGAAATTTCGCGTCCTGGTTTAATGGATATAAAAATAAAAAATAAAAAAAGGCAGTTATATATATATATATATATTTATTTATTTTATTTTGTGTGTGTATGCTTGTGTGTGTATTATTTTGAACGTTTTGCAAGCGGATGATATGTGTATATTATTTATTTTCAAATAAATATTCCCAAGTGAAAAAGCATAAATTTCTCAACAAGAAGCATCATATTGAACAATTTTATTCTGGAAATGAACAAAAGTTAAATGTCAAAACCAAACGTAGTTTACTTGTCAATAAAATGAAAATTATTTTAAACGTGATACTTTTGTAATTTAGGATTTTCTTCTCGAAACACAAATAAATAAAGAAAGAATTTTTATTATGTGTTGAACTTTTGACGTGGAACCGCGTTTTAAATTTCTCCCGCTTCAAAAAGTTTGAGAACCTCTGAACTAAACAGAAAATTCTAGGCCTACCATCTTTAAGTTAATTTGATTTTACTTTAGATTAATTTTTGATGCAATTTACACACACACACACACACACACACACACACACACACATACATATGTATTATAATTTGCTTTAAAAAAAAAAAAAAAAAAAAAATCCACATAAAAGTAATATTATTTAACTAAAGTGGCATATTGTAGCTTTAACTTAAATATATTTGTATAAAATGCCAACGTACTTGTTTCACCTATATATTACCCGTGAAAAATTTATCACTTGAACCTTTAAACGAAATGGAATATGTAAATCACCCCTCTTCGTTCTGATTCACCCACCTGTTACTAAAATCCTCTTCTTATTCGGAAACGTTACCATATATCATTCCCACGCGAGTAACAAGCAAGAGCTTTCGAAAGATAATCTCCTTCTCTCTCTCTGTCTTTTTTTTTTTTCTTTTTTCTAAAACAAAAGTTAAATTCCTACAATTCTGTCTACAAGAAATCTTCGTTGTTCATATATCCATTGGGGTTGGTGTCTGGCCTAGCAATGCACATGAGAAACGCTTGACGCAAACCGCAGTTTATATCATTTCAAACTCCCCGTAATAAATTGGAGCTCGGTCGAACATAATTCCTTAACTGCTGGCCCATAAGTTCGTAGAGTAGAAATTATGGGCCATCTTTCTCTGCGGGAAGGTGGCACATAAATTGAGCTTTCAAGACTTCTTGGAATGTACTGGGACAAAGCCGTAAAAGATAGTATTTAAAAAAAAAGAAGGGAAACACCTAGCTTGTATATGGCTTTAAGATAAAAAGGAGTCGGCATTTAAGATCAGATTAATCTTGATTAGCACAAGTTTTGCTGTGATTGTTTCTGAACAATGCTTTTATGTTTAAAGGAAAATTTAAAACATTCTTCTTTTAGCTGATTGTTTAAAGGTCAAATACAAGTCAAAGAATAACGGTAAAAATAACAATTTATAGAACGGAATTCTATATATTATCTAATAACTTTTGAAACCATACTTTACTAAAAAGTAGAGTTTAAATGTATGCCTCCGATATTTCACTGAAATCTTTATTCTTTTTCTTTCTTTTTTATTATTATTATTTTTTTTTTTTTTTACATCATAAACACAGACGTCATGAGATATGGTGACATTGACATCGCGAAAAATTCATGATGTAAACATCAATGAAGTAGTTATACTGTATGTGTTAACATCTCGTATCGAAACATTGAAAATTAAACTGAAATATTATTTGGACCCGAAGACTAGCAACTTTTACCAATACCAGCGAAAGATGATAAAGTTACATTTCATATACAAAGAAAATTAAATTTATTAATAGCATCGTTGCGACAATTTCATTATTGTTTAAGCTATAACAAAACTAGAAATACATAGGTAATGATATTGTACATCTCCTTCCGAAATATTGAAAAAATTAACTAAATATTATTTAGACACGATTAATAACGACTTGTATTATTGAGTATATTGAGTTATACTGAGTATTGAGTTGTGGTAACGTCATATTTCACTCAAAGAAAACTAAAAATCTGTTAAAGTATTATTGCAACAACTTCATAACCGGAAAAATTATAACAAAACTAGAAATACATACAGGTGTTGGACAAAATAATGGAAACACTTTCGCTTTTTTACGTTTTGTCGAATATGTCGAAAAATACTTAATGTGTTGTTCTCGAATTTTCGGAATAAGGAAAAGATGTCTTTCCTCACAATTTTCAGCAAAGATTTTGTCACGAAAGCCCTTAGGGGACGAATGACAAATCCAATAAAATAAAAATTATTTGTAATTACCCTGCATCTGGAAAAGCGTCGATTATTCTGCATATTTTAGATATGGTTATAAATGCTATATTTTAGCGGGCGTGCAGTTCTGTAACTATAGCTCGAATATTTAAAAAGTTATTAATATTAAAAAATGCAAACAAATTTTCGGAAGTTTTTACTTTATAATTCTAAAGGTTTTTCCCTAAACTTCATGAAACTTTCGGAAAACATGACATCATATGTCTTAATCGTTATACTATAGTTTAAAACAAAGAGATATGGACAGTTGTAGCAAATAATTTATTACTGCGCATGCGCGGACTGTAGGAAAGGAGGAGGAGAAACTGACATAGTTAATTATATAGAGCACCTCATAAAAAAAATCCAGTTCAATATCGTGAAAATTCATAGAGATATCGGTGATTAAATAGCAGTTTTTCAGCTGTTTTCTAAAAAGGTCTTTAGAATAAGGGATCATTCACAAAATTTGTATAAGAAAAAACTATGTTACGCAATGAAACTTAATACAACATTTGTGATTTTTTTTTTTTTTTTTTTTTTTTTTTTTTTTTTTTTTTAATAGGCAGGTACTAAGTACCTATTGAAAAAAGAGAAATGAATTGTTTGAAAAGAAAATGAAATATTTTTTGACACAAATTTTCATTTGGGAATGACCCCTTATCGTAAAGACCTTTTTAGAAAACCGCTGAAAAACAACTCATTTAATCACCGATATCGCTATGAATTTTTATGATATTCAACTGATTTTTTTTTTTTTTTTTTTTTTTTTTTTTTTAAGATGCTCTAGACAGTTGAGAATTAAATTATGTCAAAGAATTTTGCTACAGTCCGCGCAGTAATAAATTATTTACTACAACTGTCCATATCTCTGTGAATAATAAATATATTTATAAAGATTTTAAAACTTCTTTACACACCATAAATTTTAAGCCAGCACAACCGGTTTCGAAAGGACGTAGCCTTTCTTCATCAGGTGGAAAAAAAAAAAAAAAAAAAAAAACACGTGGTACTACCTTGGAGGCAAAAGCAAGTTCAGTCTTGCTTTTGCCTCCAAGGTAGTAGCACGTGTTTTTTTACACCTGATGAAGAAAGGCTACGTCCTTTCGAAACCGGTTGTGCTGGCTTAAAATTTATGGTGTGTAAAGAAGTTTTAAAATCTTTATATTGATTGTACACCAGTTTTGAATTTAGTTTTAATAAATATATTTGTTTTAAACTATAGCATACTGATTTAGGCATATGTTGTCATGTTTTCCCAAAGTTTCATGAAGTTTGGGGAAAAACCTTCAGAATTATGAAGTAAAAACTTGCGAAAAGTTTTCACATTTTTTAATAAAATATTAACAACTCTTTAAATATTTGAGCTATCCTCACAAAATTCTACACACCTATAAAATATAACATTTATAACCCTATCTAAAATTTGCACATGAATCTACACTTTTCCAGATACAGGGTAGTCACAAATACTTTTTTAATTTATTGGATTTGTTGTTCGTGACAAAATCTTTGCTGAAAAATATGAGGAAAGACGTGTTTTCCTTATTCCCAAAACTGAAAAACAACACATTAAGTATTTTTCAAGGTATTCGACAAACCGACAAAAATATTCGACAAAAGTGTTTCCATAATTTTGTCCAACAGCTGTATATGTTGAAATTATTGGGTCGTCCGGAAAGTTCGTGCCGATTTTCGTTAGGTGGCATAAAGACAGGTTTGGTGGTCTGAATACATCAAAATGATTGAAAACAAATGACATGCATGCATATTCTAAAAGTCGGTACTTTAGTACTTAGAAAAAATTTTGGTTACGATATGTTACTTGCTGTCAGTTTTATACGCCTTTGAATATGGAAACAAACAAAGCGCATTATAGGCATTTAATGCTTTTCTTTTACCGGATAGGCAAAAGTACCATACAAGCGGCAAACAAAATATACGCTGTTTATGGCAAAATTGCTGTAGCTGAAAGAATTGTGCAGAAGTGGTTTGCCAGGTTTAAAGCTAGTGATTTCAACTTTCAAGATCAAGAACGCTTGGGTAGGCCCTCCACCGCAGATGAAGATCAGATTAAAACACAGATAAAAAAAATAGCCCACACTGTACGACACGTGAACTGGCAGAAATGTTTAAAATATCAAAATCCACTATCCACGAGCACTTAAATGTGTTGCGTTTCAATTGTCCTTCAAAATCGGCACGATCTTTCCAGACAACCCAACATAAGATTGTTATTAAAATAACAAAAATCTAGGCTCTGCTTGGAATAGGACAATTTGAAATTATGATTAATAAGTACATTCTGAATTAGTACTTCTATACCACACACACACATACCCATAAAAAATATGGGGAGAGAGAAGAAGAAAAAGAGAAAAAGAATAATCATAAACTTTAATTGATTCTGACATATTTTTCAACAATACGAAACATAAATGCAAAGAAAATCGCATGTTTTTATGTGCAAAGTTGTTGCATTGTAAAAGTATTTTAGATTGTTTTTTAAGTTTGCAGGTCTTAACAATAGCCATAGGGATAATAATCACTTGCACATTATATTTTTAATTTACAATTGAAACTGCTTTAGAGCATTTTAAAAAAATGTGCAGTGAAAACAGCATTGCAATTTTGCCCTGTTCAAAGGCAGGTAGAGGGCTAAAATGTAGTATCTTAGTGAGTAATCTTTTTCTTTTAAACAAATTTAAAGATTTCTTTACAAGATTGAAATTAGATAAATAAAATGCCTACTTTTATTTATTTATTTATTTTTATGCTCATTAAGATAAAAGGCGACATGTTCAAAAAGTGGAATTCGAAAGTCATGCTTTCGAAAACGTTCCTTTTTAATAAGATATCCTTATAATAAGAGGCGATAAAATTCATAGGATTGCATGGTAAGGGAGAAAAGTTGAATCTGGCTGAAGTGCAGCTTTAACGTTATTTTAATGACATTGATCTAATTGCATTTAGTCAAGATCGGGACTTTTGCGAAAAAATGTGCATCTCATTGATTGTTAATTTTTTCGTGAAGTTAAACACTGGCTATGACATAAAGAATGATCCAAAATAACTATTACCTATATTTATTTAAAAAATAAAATAATGTGAAACAGAAAAAACGAAAAAAAAAAAAAAAAAAGGAGCAATTTGCTCAAATAAAAAATATTCGACAAAATTGAACTTTTTGGAAATTTTTTAATTTAGTCTTCTCTATATAAAAGAAGGTTATTAGGTAAAATCTGAAATTAAAAGTAGAAAGAGAAAGAAGGGAAAAAAATGGATTACAAGAACCCGTTTCTGGATTACCCTTTTTTTTTTATACTAAGCTGTATTTAAAATACTTTTTAAAACAGAAATTAGTATATTTAGTATTTTTGCATGCAGAACTTTAAATACGTTTGGATAAATTGCTATATAGAAAGTATTTCATGAAGAGAGCTAATTAGTCAAATATCTACCATTTAGCTGCTCTTTGCACTGCGTGTTGGATGTGCTTTTACAAACAAATAGAAAACGAAAACCAATACACGAATTCCTCGATAAACTACTAGTAGGTTATTTAATGATTAATTTAGGAATATGTAGCTCATTATTTTATGAATGTAAGTAAAACGGAAAATGATGTAAATTAAAGTAAAATTTCCCACAAATATTCAAGAAATTAGTAAATTGTTTTCTTTTTAAAAATATTCATACACTATTCTCTCAAATAATAGAAAGTTATTTATTCATTCTCTTACTTCTTGTTATCTCCATTACCAGATTGCCGTAAGTACTGAAAAAAATGTATTTGTTGAAAAATTCTGATATGGAATTTTCATTTTTTATCTGATTTAAATGCTTTAATGTCTCTTGATTCAAAAAAAGTATTTTTTGGTAGTTGATCAATGTGTATGTGTGCGTGTGGAAGTGGGAGGAGGTTTACTGACTATCATATATTTAAAACGAAAAAAACATAAAACGATATAAAGACAAGTACAGTATATAGAGGATTTTGCCAATTTTTGCTAAAAATTGGAAAACCAGAAGTGGGGACCATAAGAAGTCCGTATTTTAAATGGCTCTATCGATTTTCTTCAAAGGTGTTATAAAGTCCCTTTTAGATGTGCTTTCGTACATATATTAATTGGTTACTTCAGGAAAATTAATAGGCGTCCTGAATAAGTTGGTCAATTTTAGATCTCGCAAGTGGATTTCTTAAATAACAACTCTACGAATTTTCTTCAAATTTGCTATATTAACTCCCCTTCCCCTTTAGATGTCCTTCCTTGTGTAATTGTTGTTCCAGGTGAACAGATGAGTTAGACAAATTTTCGTAAGAACAAGAAAGGAACCGAAAATCAGTACTTAAAATACGGCTCAATTTGTTTTATTTTATTTTATTTTATTTTATTTTATTTTTATTTATTTATTTATTTGTAATCAAAATTTAATACCCTTATAGATGACCTTCACGTGTATTACCTGGTTACTACAGTAAAATTAATAGGCGATTCTATTAGGTTGGACAGTTTTAGGTCTCAGAAATTAATGTTTCAAAAATCAAGTCAAAAATAACAATTTAAAGAAAACTACTGATTTTCTTCAAATTGCTATATACACTCTTTTTCCTATGTCTTTACGGCGTTTGTATTAGTCTACTATTACAGAAGAATAGTTAGATGCTCATCTGACCACACTGTCTCCGAAAGTAAACTTGATATGTTTAATGGCTGATATCAGAAATCTTATGGTTGTTACATACCAGATTTTGTTGTTGTTGTTTTTATTATTATTATTATTATTCAAGAGCTTTTATCCAGAAAATTTTCAAAGGATCGACAACAATTTTTGAAAATTAATGTAATCAAAATATATAGTTTTTTAAATATTTTGTTAATGTATTGAAATAAAAAAAAATAGCATTCTTTGGGACTTTCACTCACAAATAGCTCCTGCATAAAAATAAAAAATAAATAAAATAAAATAAAAGCCCACAATTTTATATAAATGTCTCATTGTATAAAAAAAAGGGGGGGGGGGACCTAATCTCGAATCCTCTTAATCGCACACCAAGAAAGAATGTATTTACGTGCTAAGTAATTACACTTTTTTCTAAATTGTTTAACGTAGAGATAGTAAGAAAAAATACATAAATACATTTTTTAAACCCATGCATTATGTTTTTAGCAAAAATGAGCAGCTCTGAATACCTTTAATACTGCAACTTTCAATAGGTAATTTTGAAGACAGAGGCGAGTCATGCGGTAATACCTTACAGATTAACAAATGTATAAAAAGAAGAGATAGGGAAAAAAAATAATCATCAGAAGAAATTGTTCGTAATTATTCTCATTTGTGGAAAGAGTTCAGAAGTCGCTGCATTGAGAGTGCCGGAAGGAGATGAAATAAAATAATAACGCTCGCAGGGGGAAAAAAATCCGGTAAAGGGCTCGGGGGCTGTAAAAACCATTTCTGTTCTTTTGAATATTGATGAACATTTTTACCACTTGTTCCCAGTTAAAACTTTTTACCCCCAACAACAATTCCACGTTAATAGCATTATCCTGCAAAAAGAAAGAAGAAAAAAAAATGTATATCGAAAAAGAGGCATTTGAACTTCAAAAGTAAATTCTTTACAAGGCAAAAACGTTAGTTGCTATATCGTTATTGGCCAATACTCAAGGAAGATAAGGATAAAGGTAAGGTAAAAAAAAAGGAGAGAGGAAGTAAAGCAAAAAAGCAGCGGTACTTGGCCGAGAAATATTAGATTATCAGAATTAACATGCCCTTTATTGTATCGTTAATGAACTCAAAAGAAAATGGTCTTGCGCATAGTGCAGTGTTTTAATTATCAAGTTCTAGTGGTTTTATAAGGAGGCAAGGGGGAAGGAAATACCTTTTTTGGTGAATCGATGGGACCTTGCCGACAAAAGGAAATAAGGAGCAAAAAAGTACTTCGCTGCGATTGCTAATTGCCAATTAGATCTCGAAAATTTTCTCTCAAGATACAACTTTTTTTCCCCTTTTGCCCGGGTGGGGTTAAAGTTTAAAAAGGCTGAAGGAAAAAAATAGAATTTTTATTTGTGAGTGTTGAATCATATCGGAATCTTCAAGATTTTTTTTTTTTTTTTAATGTAAATAAGAGAGGGCTAATCTTTCAAAAATACTCAAATCTTTTGGAAAAAATAAATATTTGGTATTAAGCTATTGAGAGGGGGGGGGGGGTAATTTTTTTTATCGAGCATCACACACAGGGAATCCTTTTCTTTGATTAAAAGTTGACGCTTCTTTTTAATTCTAAATTAGCAAGTGCCGGAAAAAAATAAACAGTGAAAAAAGTACCTTAACGAAATAAGGGTGAGGAGGTTTCAACATTTTTTTTTTTTTTTTTTTTTTTTATGTAAACTAAGAGTTCAATTATATTCTTGGTATACTATTAATTAACAAAAATCTGTATATCAGCTAACTTGAATTATTTTCAAAAAACAGTACCCAACTAAACAGAAAAATTATACACCAGTAAGCATTTTCATACTCAAAATTAAATAATAAATTTTAGGAAATGAGAAAGATTTCTGTGAAAAAAAAAATATCTCTAAAACATGCAAAATTATACTTTTTTTTTTTTTTTTTTTTAGGGGATTACAATAATTTAAGAATGGTATGCTGCGTTTTAATTTTTTAAGACAAAACATTATTTCAAGAATAAAATTGATAAAAAAATGGTGAAGAAATTATAGGGACATCGCATTTTATATAAGTTATTAAAAAAAAAAAAAAAAAAAAGGTACCAAGAGTTGTACTTTTTGTTCCCCTTTTTAATAAATAGTATAAATGAACCTCTTGGCTTGCTAAATTACATTTGCTGAACTTTATACTTCCATTTAATATTTAAATCTATAAAAGAATATATTTTTGACATAATTTCTAAAAAAGAGTTAATTGGTTTAAATCATAAAGCTTATAACGAAATTTTTTCTGCAATGTTGAAATGGTCTACAATGTAGCATATTGAGATAGATTGGGAAAAAAAAATCGAGAACACTTCATTGTTAGGTTGAAGTATGGTAAGAATAACAACGTTTTGGTATTGTTAGACATTGAGCTCATATTGCTCAGTTACAACTATACTTACACTTCTTTTTAGGCATAAATTATAACTAATTTGCTTTTAAAATTTACCCAGATAGCAAGCACATTTGCAGCAAGTTTAATTTTTCTTGATAATATCTTGCCATGACAAATTTGATGCGACAAATTTGCTGTGAAATTGCCGCAAAGTAGACGGAATATAAATCCATCTTTCGTTTTAACTTATTATTATTATTTTTTTTCTTTTCACACCGTTTTCGCTGTAAACTAAAATTGCTGTGTAAGTATTTAAAATTCAAGAATCTGAAGATTGATATTAAAACGGTTTCGCAACGTTATCTTGCTCGTGTTGTTTATTGGAGGAAGGAGCGTAACGTTGTCCGTGAGAGCTTCTAAAATATTCAACGTCTTGTGTTAACAAGGCTTCTATGTAATACGTGCCATGTTTGCAGATAGTGTGACGTGACAAGTATCTGAGTTTGCAATGCATTAGTCGTTGGTGTGACATGACAAGCTTGCCTGTTGCAATGAATTTGCAGTACTCTTGATACGACAAAGTTAACTTTCCTACGAATTTGCAGCAAATTTGATACAGTAAGAATGCAACTTGCACGACAAGTTTCCTGCAAATGGCTGTATGGTGACTTATTTTCTGGCGTATGGTGACTTCGGAGTTTGCGTTCTCTTGCTTCAGAATTGTTATGAACTTACAATCTTGTCACGCTGAACTTGCTGCAAGTTTGTTGGCTTACAATGCAAGACTGCTGCAATTTTTCTGCAAACTGAAATTGCTATGTGGGTAGGAGATTTTTATAATTTAAAAATTTACCGCTGGAGTTCTAGGTACTTAAAAGAGAAAAATTATAAAAATTTTGTGTTTTGTGGTTCTAACTGTCCCCATGCAACCTTAATACCATACACATATACTGTACATCAGAAACATGTAAGTCGAGTTTCCAGATAATAAAAACCTCCATGAATCTAAGACTTTTTGAATTTTTGAAGTGCAGTAAAACCTCGTTTATGCGAGGTAATGTAGACCAAGAGCACTTCGGATAATCGAAAACTCGATAACAAGAACTCTGTCATAAATCGAGGGAGAAACATATGGTAAAGTTTAAAATGAATGAAAATGTAGTCAATGAAGTAAAAGAATACATCTATTACATAAATAAATATGATTAGTTAAAAATGCAATATTATGCATACAAGCGTAAATTGTAAAACACAGTATTGCATATTTAGCCACGTAAATATGGCTGTATTGGCCACGCTCTTTCGGGACGTGAACTTTTGGAGACTACCTCGGTTAACCCGGAACTCGGTTAGTCGAGGCAAGGGTAATCGCGGCTCTACTGTATCTAATTTTTGGAATTTTTGCAGTTATAGAATTGCGAACTTTTTCTCTCGCCGTCATAAACACTTTATATCTTAAACATTTTAACACCTTAAAAAAAATAAAAAATGTAATAAATAAAAAAATAATAAAAAATCAGAATATTACATTTTATTGAAAATTAAAATGCAGAACTGAAAAAGCACGGTAAAATAATATAAGTTTTGCAGTTGTGTTGCTTGGAACAATTGAAATACAATATTCCTGAGGATAATATAGCCACAAGTAACAAAACAAAAAAACTTAAAAAATACAACAAATCTGAAGTCTTATTAAAAATATAGTTACAAAATATAGATTTCTTACAAAAAACTGTGAAGTTTATTTCACAAATACAAAACATGGAATTTTGAGAGGGGCACTCTGTCGAAAAGGGACTTGTTAGCAATTTTTCGAATTTCTAAAACTATCATTGTTTCATATTTTATTTGGTTTCCTAAATATATTAAAGGAAGGTTCAAACATATAGGTATGATAATTATCAAGTTCAAATTCAGCTTATCAGGTATATTATATGCCGAAATTACACTTATACCACTTCATTGTACATAAAATAGTTAAAATATGTGATTTTAAAAAAATAGTTTAAACGATAATATATTCCTTAGTTATAAACATCAGCAATAAAGTTTATTTTTCTCTATCAAAGTGTAATATATATGCTGGGGGTAGATCCAGATTTGGGAAAAAGAGTTATCATATAAATCTTTTAATTTTAGCAGTCACTCTATAAAATGTTTAATATGAAGTTAATAACGTTTTATTGAGGTATCAGGTAAAAACATATCTCACTCAAAGCGTCCCCTGGAAAGAACGTTCCCTGAAAAAATGTCTCCCCGAAAAAAAAAAAAAAAAAAAAAAAAAAAGCTTCGATGTTTTGCGCGGGACAAAATTTCCTAGAACCTTTCATGGAGCATAATATAGGCAGTCATTTGAAATAGCATTGAAAACATGAAGATGTTTTACAAAAGGTTCCTTTGTATAAAACAAAATTTTGTAAAAGAAGTGTTTTTAAAAGTTTGATTTTTCAGTCACTCTATAAAATGTTTAATATGAAGTTAATAGCGTTTTATTGAGGTATCAGGTAAAAATACATCTCACTCAAAACGTCTCCTGGAAAAAAACGTTCCCTGAAAAAATGTCCCCCCGAAAAAAAAAAAAAAAAAAAAAAAAAAAGCTTTGACGTTTTGTGCGGGACGAAATTTCCTAGAACCTTTCATTGAGCATAATATAGGCAGTCATTTGAAATAGTATTGAAAACATGGAAATGTTTTACAAAAGGTTCCTTTGTATTTAAAAAAAATGTAAAAGAAGTGTTTTTAAAAGTTCGATTTTTCCAAAGATGCCTATTTTATAAATCAGAATTTTGTAAAGGGGATAATTGTACAAATTTAAAGTTTGCGTAGGGGCCCATTTTATGAAGTAATTTTTTTTTCTAGTGTCAGCTAAGTGGCATCTTATATATTACAAAAATCTTACTTTTTCACTTTAGTTATTTTTCTACTTCTAGTTTTCTCTGTGATGATAAAGTGAAAATGTGGTATTTTAATAAGTTGGAAAATAATAATAATAATAATAAATAGCTATACATTCAGGTACACATAAATGCATTCATTTTCAGATACAGAGTTGTTTTCCTAGGTTTGAATGTAAAAACTAAATGAAAAAAAAAAAAAAAACTGTGTAAAATAATAAAAAGTACGATGTACAATATAAAGAAAAATAATAAAAATACCATAGAAATCCCAGTCAGGGTATCTGTAATATTTCTTGTCAATGCAGACAATCTTATATTTTTCAAACAAAAAGCAAACACAAGTTTAGTCTAAAAGAACACATGGGTTTTATTCAGAAAAAAGAAATTAACAAATCGGTTATTTTTAAGCATTGCTGGTTTTGACTTTAATTCAGCTAAAATAATCTGCACGCATAAATACTTACCTGAACTCGAATTTCTTGAGGCTTACTATACAAACATATAAAAATCATGCAAACATATTAATTGCAATTTCGCGATGCACCCTGTGTCTGGTTGTTGAAATATTAAGAAAAAAATTTCTTAATTTTCATCTATCATTTCCATAATTGTGTACACCCCAATTTCTTACTGGTGAATACCTCTATAATTCCACACTTCTAATGTCTGTTAATCCGACTCTAGAATTTCCTTCCCCGTTTACATGTAGGAACAATAATACGCCTTGTTATTCTGCACTGATGACGGTATACTTAACGCTACCAAAATTGCAGTATGATAATTTTATTTTTAACGATGGTATACATTTATTTTGCTGTAATACATATAATGTTCTTTACTCCCTTAAATATTCAAAAACTGATAATAATATAGTAATAATAATAATAATAATAATAAATACTTTTTTGAAAAAAAAATCATTAAAAATATGCAATGTAATAAATAATTTTAAATTAAAAAAAATTATAATATTAGATATATGGGAAAGTAATGTTTAATATAAAATATTACGCCAAAAAATATATCAAATCTAAAAATTATGTAGTAATGCATATTAAAATAAATAATGTTAAATATAAAAGAACCTTGATTTATCAACTATGATAACCCATAATATGATTTCTATTGTCTAACCCAAAAAGCAATTCTTTACTACAGTATTAAAAAAATAAGAAAATAAATTATCTTGGCAAATGGGAATCGAAATGACAATTTATCGAAACGCCTAAACATTCTACTGTATTAGATCAAAGTTTCAGTGAAGCTTGAATTGGCAGAATAGATTTATGTAGAACATAAAACTGTGTAAAAGAAGAAAAAAAAAAGCAGAAAAAGGGTAAAAATCAAACTTGCCCCCGGAGATCTTTGGCTATTTGTCAACAATATAGAAATTTCTCCTTGTTTCCCAGATCTAGAATTGTATAAATCTTTGATTCTTTTTTTCTAATATTATGTCCTCTCGAAAAGCAATGCATTAGCACTACGCTCGAATAAACACTAGATCAGAGAAATACAAAAAAAAAAAAAAAAGAGAGAGAGAGAGACAGGGGAGTCGGAATAAGTAGCTAAAATACATTATGTTCAGAGCTATCAAAATGATGACAGTTTAAGAACACAATATGGAAAAAATAAAATAAAAAGCTAATGAAAAAATATCAGCCGTGATTTACGGTTGGAAAAAAAAACAACGATAAGATTTGCAGACTTTTTTTTTTTTTTTTTAAATAGTATTTTATAGAGAAAAAAAAAATTGAGGGGGGGGGGAGGTGAAACGATAACTGGAAAATGGCTTAAAAAAGATTAAATGGCGAAATAAAAGAAAATCGTAAGGGGGAGAGATAGTGAAGGACCAAATCTACGCACTTGTCTTGACTTCGATCCATACGACTCCGTTGCGGTTATTTGGGAAGATTGGCGGGTATTTATTCTGTTTTTTTTTTTTTTTTTTTTTTTTTTTTTTTTCCCTCTTTTATAATCATTAAATAAGAAAGAGAAAAAACTTCAAATGTTCGCATTAGAAGCAGGTTTCTGTGATTGAACTTTTAATGGGAGAAAACAGTTACTGAATTGGAATTCGATTTTAATACTTTTTGGTAACAGTGTTTTAAAGGTTTTTTCATTTAAAATAATTATTTCTAGTTCCACTTAAAGATTACTGGTGTGGAATTATTTTGGAAGTTCAAATTTAGGAATTGTAAGGAAAACGCTTTTATTAATGTATGATTAGAGTTAATGCTTGATTAGTAAATCACATAAAGTAATTTTAGCATATTTTTCGTAAAATTAATTACATGAAAGTGCACAATCATGTTCATGAGTGAAATAAAAATAATAATGATTATGCAATGAAGAAAACCTTTAAGTGCCTAATAATAATAACAATAATAATAATAATAATAATAATACTTTTATTTTTAAAATGAATGTACTCTTTAATGAAAAATGCGAAAAAAATTCAACCATAAGTTTCCCATTTACATTATGAAATGTTTTAATACATACGTTTTCATATTACCATTATGGAGAATCCAAAATATATGCGTCTAAATATTTGAAAGAGATAACTTATTGGATAAGTGAATATACGTTAATCAAACAAAATTCCATAAAATTAAATATGCATAATTAATTGACATTCATAGAACTGTTATAAAAAGCGGAATATTTAACTTCGTTTTAGCATGTTGCATATAAACGAGAATTACTAAAGTGTAATTTCTAATTATTGTTGTTAATACGGGTATTAATAACAGTATAATAATTAATATTAGTAAAAATTGCAATTATCGATATTTATAGTAACTAATATTAGTATAAAACTTTAAATTATTTCATTACAATAAAATAATAACTTTTTACAGTGCATGTAACAATGTATATAATTATAGCAACATGTTGCAATTAACTTTTTCATCGATTGTTAAATGATTCGAACATATTGTGTTTTCACTAATAATATAATAAGTTGTGCTAATATTAATGCGTATTTCGTTACTACTTTAATAACATTTCTGGAATGGAAAGCGTTGAATAGTTATTATATAATCTGTAAAATATGTGAGTCATTAATAAATAGAAGTAATCTTTGGTTCGTTAGCAATGAAAATTTCGTTCAAAATATACAAATCTTTTAGTTCAACAAATTTAGAAATCTTCAGAACAAAGGATGTCGAGGAACATAACTGTTATCTCTGTGTTTAATTAAATTAATAATGGCAGCCGAATTAACATATTCCCCATAAACAAAAGATTAAAACAACTCCACAGAGAAAAACAACCCTAGAAAGAAATCAACTATTTATATAGGTACCACCCCTCATCCCTCCTGCTTATTTTATACTACTCAACTAAAGCAGAAAATTAAATAATCATTTTCAATAAAATTCGAATGGTTATTATCTTGATATAATGGTTATTATTATCTTGCAATTATCTTGAACATGGATTAAAAAAAAAAAGTTTTCTCTATCAATTACTGAAGGATGTTAAAAATCAATTTAATCCAAAACATGCATAGGACGTACATATTCAGACATTTCAAAATATCATACAAAAAACTATAATGCACATGGATCAATTTAGACTAATCTGGGCATCAGCAAACTCTTCTTCTGGGCCTCTTCTATTCAAACACTTAAACTTAAAACCAAAAAAGACATTAAAAAAACTTGAACATTTGATTTGGAGGCCCTCTTTTACATGGGGGGGGGGGGGGCTCGGTCAATCGCCCTACATGCCTTCGTCTTAGTCAGCGTCTGATAATGCAATGCGCAAATTTTCCTTTCAGGCACTGATTCAAATAATAAACAAAAACATATCTATTTCGATTTTAAAAAATTTTCCTTTCAGGCACTGATTCAAATAATAAACAAAAACATATCTATTTCGATTTTAAAAGGTTTTAAAAACTGCACAATTAACTACTAAATAATATATAAAATCAATTTAATCGGAAATATGCATGTAAGCTGGATTTGTATATTGCAAAATACCATACAAAACAAAAATAAATTAAATTTCTTTTTTGATTTATACTTAAATAACTGTTTGTTTCATGATACAATGATAAATTATTATTATTTTTTTTTTTCTTTTTACTAACTATTCATTGAAAAAATATTTGAAAACAATTTTCATTTATTTATTTGTTTATTTTATATAAATTTCGAAATGCTTTGAAAATATGCTTCTTCTATTACAGTTAAAAAAATTTTTTCTTTTAATATGTTTATGATTCTTTATAAGAAAATAAAACTCAGATCCTCTTACATAGAGCCTTTTACACTTAAAAACCGTATACCCTAATCTTATTCTTCTTTAACCAATTAAAACACAAATTACCACAAACATTTCTTTCTATCTCTTTTCACTCTTTTTTTTTTTTTTTTTTCCTTTTCTGTTCTCTACTACATATTTTGTTTTATGAAACTTTACATTAAGCACTACAACAATTATTACTTTTATATTTATTACAAGTTTTATTTAGAAATTCTGAAATTCAAAATAGTACTTCAAAATTATATATAGTACTCAAATATATATATAATTAAAAAAAATGAATATTATATATATACGCATATGTTTGAGTATATTCACAATATTTTAAGTTTTAATAAAATCTTCAAATAAAGAGAAAAAATACGCATTAAGTGATCTTTTTTTCTTTCCACAAATGCATAAAAAGTTTTCTACAGTCTATAAATATAAACCATAGATAAAATTTATCACTTCATTTATTTGAATGAGTAAAGCATTTTTTGCTTTCTAACTCTTAATAACAAAGTAATTCAAGTTTATTTATTTATTTTTTTTAATTAAAATTTTATTTTTATTCAGATCTATTAACTCTTTTTTAATATTTTAGCGAACTTTTAAGATGCATATAAAATATTTTTTTTTTAAATATACATTTTTATTTTATTTTCAGTTACCATATGTTTATGTCTTACAAAGGATTTTAAGCTAATATTTCAGTGCGATCATTTAACACTTTATTTCAAAATCACAAAATCTATAATTAAAATGTAATTCAATAATTACATTTTAATATGAAAGTTTGTAAAATATATGTTCAGCTTGTTAAATCAAATTTATGAACATAATTTAGGAAAAATAATAATTTCATGAGAAAAAAAATTAACAGTTTTTATTTGATTTCTATTTGCGCGGTCGAACCTATAACTAAGCTTCGATACATGCTCGGGGAAAAATAAATAAATAAATGAATAAAAATAAATCTTACCTGCTAGCAAAATTTATTTGGAAGAAGAATAAAAAATCCATACCTGGAAAAAAGAAATATTTATTATTTTTTGCATACCATATATTTACAATTAATAATTAATTCTTGACAAAGAAAATATTTTACAATTATAAATTCAAGTAATTATACTTTAGTTTCTTATTTGTTTAGTAACAGAAAAAAATATCATCCCAAGAATAATATATAAAACTTTATACAGAAATAATTTAAATTATTATTATCGTTGTTTTACACTGAAAAACAATTCTGTAACTAGCATCTAGAATCTAAATTGTGGCTCCAGAAAAAATAATTCCATGTCATCCTTATAAATTCTAGCCCCCTTGGAAAGCGAGTTCTAGAAGCCCCTATTAGAATTCTAGAGCGTTTGCCTATATTCTCGAGGGCAAAGATATTTAAAAATCTCTGCAAATAAATGAAACTACAAGAGGCGGGTTTCTGAAACTACAATCTTTGCTTATGACCCAATTCTACAAAATCAAGAGAGAATTTCTCGCAATATAAATGATTCAGAATATTTATAGTATTCAGAATATTGTTTCACCATTTAGAAATGTGCACACTAGAAATTCTCGATAATTTCGCCTATTCAGTTTATTGGCGTGCCTCGGAAATCTATATTTCTAGTTAAGGGATTTAGAAAATGGCCTCTTATTCATTCTAGAGAAAGGCGGTATATTATTTTCTCAGTGTAATCGTTTATCTCACTAACTGTTATAATTGGTACTTTAAATTAATTCCAGTCATAAATTAAAACTGATTCAGTGGACTGATGTATTTAAAATTTTAAGTGTGATTAATTTTTAAAACTCAAAAACACTCAAAATTTTAAATAAACTTTTAAAACACAGTGATTCGTTTAAGAATTTTTCATATATACATGTAGTTAATAGTTTCTAGTCTATCGTTATTTTTATTTTTGTCTACATGACTATTTTTGGAAGAATTGCAATAGAAACAATGTACATCATATTTAAGGCTTGGCTTTGTTTTTAAATTATTTGTCTGTATAATAAAGTGATGCGTTCGTCCATAGTTATTGACTATTCTATTCGAATTAATAAAAACAAAATGAAACTAAAGGTTTGTTTTTAAATTTAAAAATTTATTTTCGTGAAAAATAAAAGTACAACATTAATTTTAAATATAATTTACATTTCAAATAAAGCGCTTCTTTACTTTTTAAACTTAGTCCCTATTTCAACTTCTTAATTTTTGTCAACCCAGTAAAGACAACAGAGATTAAAATTGGAGAATTTTATAGAAAAAAATCTTTAAAAAAAAAACTTTAAAAACCTTTAAAAACATAAATAATAATAATAATATGGATGCAATTATTATTTTGTTCTTTTTTTGAATAGGAATTAATCTTGAAGTAATCTAGATAACTTTTTTTTAAGCTAATATTATATTTGTAATATATGTATATTTATATAAATATATGAATTAGTACTTGCTTTAATTTTTGTATAAATGGAAGCAGCATATCCGGAAATATAAACATCTAAATTTAGTTTTTCTTTTTTTGTGACAGTTTTGAAGGTTGAAAATAAACTTTTTTTTTTTTTAATTTTATCTACGATTTATTTATTCTACAAGCATTTGATCTTTTATATATATATATAACCTTTTGGAAAGGCATTAAAATAATAGATTAAGAAAAGTGGATTTATTCTTAAGCAGTTTTGATTTTATTATTATTATTTGCCCCACCAGTGAACAAGCAGTTCTGCCCTCAAAGTGTCGGGTTAGAGCCCAGATTCACCGCCGTTTGGAGTTTTCTGTGGTTTTTCTCTGAAATTCGCGTAAATACGAACTAGGACTCCTCTGAAAGACCCTCAAACAGGGCATACCACACCACCTAGTCCTAGAACTCTCATGTAGTCAATCGGCCTTTACTCTAATACCAATCCCAGTATTTATTTATTTTTTAATTTTATAGATAGTTTCTTAAAACTTTATTACTTTTTCTTAGTTCTTGTCATAATTAGAAACAACTCAATATTTTCAATAAATCCAATGTTAACCTTTTATCGATAGACGGAGCTTTAAAGTGTTATCAGTTTAAAAAGCATATGAAATCGAATTTATGAAAGAAATGTCAAAGGTATTATTAAGAGTAGAAAGCATATATCTCACTTTAACCTCACTACAAAGCCCTAAGACGCTACCTGTAGCCGTTTTTGTTTCAGAAAATTTTTTATAGAGTGCTATAGCTATTTTTGCCCGGCACTTTTCACGATCTTCACACATGTTATAATTATTTTCTATATTACCCCAAGAATCGCCAATCAATCTCAGAAAAAACATAAAAAACACTAAAAGTAAATACAGTTCCCGCCGCTTATTAAAATCACATTTGTTCTGAATGAAATTGATTTTATTAAGCGGCTGACTTTTTTTATTCGTCAAACGTTCTTGCATTCAAGTAAAAAAAAAAAAAAAAAAAAAAAAAAATTACATTCCTGAATTTGGGATAAAATTTCAAAAAGTGATATTAGTAAACAAAATTAATTAATTTTTGATAGATAATTAATTACTTGTTCCTTCGATATAAGTAAATTAAACGCATTCCATGTTCCTATGCTCTTTCCTTTGAGGAAAATCATCATTACTTTACCAAAAGTTCACGCTGGTCTTATAAATTTAAAATCTTTCTGTTTAAACCTCATGAATTATACTAATCTCAAAAAAAAAAAAAAAAAAAAAATACATATCATTTCAAATCAAATTTACAACTTATTACTGCGTTTTAAAAAATACGTTCCTTGAAATTGTAACGGAGATAAGTGATGGGGTGTGTTTAATTTGTAACTGTGCTGCAAATGTAAAATCTTCGACAATGAGCGATAACGGAGGGTTTGTTGTGCTTTAATTTCTTTTCTATTAAAAAAAAAAAAAAAAAAAAAAATACAGTGTAAGTAAAAAAAAAAGAAATATTGTGCATAAATGATATCTTTGACTGCTGAAGAGATATTTTTGAGTTTATTGGCGGCTTCAAAAGTAGTTTGTGTTGATTTGATTCCAGCCCTGGCATTTGATCAGATTAAGCGGTTGATTTTATTAACCAATGAGTTTATTAAGAGACGGTTACTGTACTCTTTTACATTCTTTTAAGGTCCAAATACTTTTTTCTACCTCTATGTACTAGTGGTACAAAGAACCGCCTCGCAAAATCTTCAATATGATGAGGTGTTATGCGTAATTTTTACTGCAAGAAATATTCTTAAGTAACTAAAAAATTGTGTTTCAATTACATTTTTTGTTTATTTATTTCATAATGCGATTGATAAAGCGTTACACTGAGAAAAAAAAATACATACCGCTTTCATCTAAAACGAATAAGTAGCCGTTTTCTAAATCCCTAAACTAGAAATATAGATTTCCGAGTGATGCGTATAAGGTAAACAAATGGTCTGAATAGACGAAATGATCGAGAATTTCTAGTATACACTTTTCTAGATGGTAAAACAATATTATGAATATTGTGAATATTTTAAATTCCTGGCACTGCGCGAAATTCTCATTGATTTACTAGAATTGCGCTATAAAACAAAATTATAGTTACTAAAACCCTCCTCTTGTGCTCGCATTTATTTACAGAGGTTTTTAAAAGAGATTGACCGCCATAATATAGAAAAATGGTCTAGAATTCTAATAGGTATTTTTAGAACTCGCTAGCAAAGTGAACTAGAATTTATAAAGATGACATGGAACTATTTTTTCTAGAGCCATAATTTAGATTCTAGATGTTCAATTTTTACTCAATGTAAATCTTTTAACAGTAAAAAAAATATTGTTATTGAAATACTGATTCAAACTAAACTGATGATAAAATAGTATGTAAATAGCCTTTTGAAAACTGTATGCTAACAGAATGATGATATACAGAAAAAACATATTATTTTGGATTCAAAAACACCTCTTTGTTCCCAATACTTGTAAATAATGAAATGTGAATGAGACTGTACATTTACATACGGCAAGAAAGGTAAATATTAAATATATTAAAAATTCTAGAAATAAACGAGTTCCACGAAATTTTACACATGGTAACAAATGAATAAGCTTTTCTCAATAAATTTGTAAAATGCTTTTGAATTACGTTTACCATTGCACGTTTTGCTGCGATTACAAAACCAACAAAATATACTCTATGAGAAATCAGTGCATGTATTCCCGAAGAATAAAATTAAAATAAATTGAAAATAAATGAACTGTGTATTTTCTTTTCTTATCAAAATAGATAATAAAGTATTCTTTAATTTTTAATACATTAATTTATTATTGTAAAAATAACATAATAAAAAGACATGAATGACATAAATTTAAAAAATGAAAGATTAAATATTGATAATATTATAGTTTTAAAAAATTAAAGAATACGCTTTTATAGGAATTTTGAACTAAAAAGCACAAAATATCTATCTTAGTATTAAAATGCAGGGTAAGAGAAAATCGCGTGAGTGACACACCATAATATTTACATATATTTAAATCTTTAATTAAAATAATTTAGATTTAAAAAAAAACCATTTTTAAAAAATCTCCCCTGACTGGGATCGAACGCTAGACCTTTAGGTTCGTAGCGCGGAGCTATACCTCAACGCCACGACGTTCACTTAGGGAAAGTCTTTTTTTACAATATAGATTTTTTGTTTGCTCCCAGAGCGGTTACAAACATACATACATACATACATACAGGTGAAGCTAATAAAAGCGTGTTAAAAAAGCTTGGAGTTACTACGTATTAGATCTTTTATTCATGTCACATTAAATAGTTTTAACTGTGATTTAAGGATGATGACAACATTTTACATTTTATTTTGCTCATATATGAGAAAACGCTTTGAAATTTTCGTATAGATCAGCCTATACACAACTGAATATACCACATTCATTATTTCCATATGCATGGAAAATTCCTTTTACAACAACAACAGTACATGTGTGAAAAATTAATTTTGGTTATTTACAATTATAATTGAAATTTCTTAAAATGTGAAGCAATGCTAATCAATGATGACAATATATTGGAGTTATTTTGAATAACTCTATATTTAAACACTACATGTTACATGATCCACTTTACATATTGAAATATATTACAACTGGTAAACACATAATACCGAAGTAAGTACATTTCTTTAAATAAAGTATGGTTATAAAGAAAAATTCAAACCACAGAAAGTTTGGATTAACATTTGTACTAAATGTATATTACTAAACATAAAAATACACACAAATATTCGAGTATATGATCACAAGGAATCCTGCGTGAGCTAAAGAATTCTAGTTTATATGTATGTAAAAACAAATTTCAATTTTATCTGAAAGCACCTATTATGAACTAAAAATTGAATTTTGAGTTTATCATTAAACAAACTTAAATTTTAGGAGAAATAAAAATAAGTAAAAACTAAAATTATTTCATTATGATTAACATTTTAATTGTAAAAACAACCCTTTTGCATTATTGGAATTTCAAATTTAAATTAATTCATAGATAAATTCTAAGTAATTTTTCTTATTTGTTTTTAAATTTGGAAATTAATGAAATATTCATATTCATGAATTTCGTGCAAGTAGGCTTTGCACGCTACATATTGTGTTGCTTAATGGTAATGAGTAAAACATCATTGATCGAGATGCACCTTTCTTCTACCTTAATTCATTTAAATTCGTCAGAAAATTTTAATATATAACCATTATTATATATAAATTCCCATAAAATCACTCGCGCTTTTAAAGTTACTTAATATATTAGTAAATTTACTAAGAATGATATAACATACACACAATTTTTACGAATAATTTTTGTCCCATATAGATATCTAATTGAGACGAAATATGAGATGATTTCACTTGTTTGATAGCATTATAATCATTATCATTTTTTACTAACTTTACAAATAAATGTAAGATCTTTTACTCAATACATATTTTGCGTGCAAGATTATACAACGTCAAAGAAATCACTGTGACAGTTTTACGAAACATAATCCAAATTAAAATTTATGAATTATTGTAAATGCTCTAATAAGATAGATAAAAACCTTTTTTAATGCCTGCTAAAAATTGTAAGTTTTAAAAGTAATTATTTCTTCATTTATTGTAAAGAAAATTGCTGCCCCCCCCCCCCTCTCTTTTTTTTTTTTTTTTCTTTTGTAATTTCACCAATCAAGAGTATCTGACCCTTTAAATTTGCATCAGAATGTTAGTGTAACTTATATATTACGAAAAAAAATTCTATCCAATTAAAATATTTCTCTTGCAAAAATAAGGTAAAGTACATCTTTACTCACTATATTAAAAAAAAAAAAAAAGAAAGAAAGAAATGAAAGTATGTCTCAGGAAAAATCATGGGGGAAAAATGGCTGTAGTATTAGTTTGGAGTGAAATAATACCATAATTCCCCATAATCAGTAAATTCAATTCTCCATACAAACTGAAACCCCCATTAAGATCCTATTTTCCACTAGAGAAGCTACAAAAGAGTTTCATCGTTTCACCTGGCATTTGCGAATCTTATTGTGCGGTGATTCCTAAGCAAAAATGGGAATCGGTGAAGACCTGTACCGTACTTGTAATCGAGGTACCTTTTCTCCTTTCTCCCTAAATCGCCGAATTCAATGAATAACAATTATTTGCAATAAATAGCAAACAGTTCGCCTTTTCTCCTTAATGATCGGAAGGGCTTCGTAATGCAAATAAGTGCGCGAGGATATTAACTCATTACCTTTAAATGAGTGAAAAGTTGATTTATCAGGAGAAATCGGTTCGTTTTCTTGGAGAGAAAAATTCCAAGCACGTCATTGACACACTTATAAAAGGAGTGAGTTGTGGGTGGCGGTGGTGGTAGGGAGTCAAACGAATTTATTACAAGGGAAACAATCCGGCTCAATTAAGTATTCATTATGTATTTAAAAGTGGTTCGCCTCCACGAAAACGAATTAAAAGTGGGGTTTTGCTATCGGAATGGCCAAGCATTTTAAACAACTCTGCGAGCGTTAATGCGCCTGTCGGGACGTGAGGAACATACAGTTTTAAAAAGAAGTATTTGATTTTAGAGCGATAGCAACACTGGATACTGGTAGGATGTCTTTACATAAGTGTCACGCGATGGAAGCCCATTATGTATTTATGTTCGTCCATGTGCATGAGAAAGTGAAATAATGTATTGTCATGTTTTCCAGACATATTTTCTATGTCCAGAAATTAATTTATTTATTCAGGTTATATCTGTGGGTATAATCTAAATACCTATATCAGCACGTGGAACATTAACAAAAACTAAATACGTAGGAGTATCGTAAAATTATAATTATTATTAAGAAATAGCCGGGATGTGTTTGGTGTTGGGGTTAAGGTGGATCGACTGCTCGAAGGTTTTAAACCTAGGTAATGTGCCCTCTGTGGGGATCTTTTAAAGGGTCCCAGCCCGTATATACGCGAGTTTCGGAATAAACCACGGAAAACTCCGAATGAAACAGCCGAAAGATAGCAGAATAAAATTTATTCTGCGTATTAATTGCGCATAATATTGTAAAATGCAGCTATCTGGCTTAATTTCAGGAAGCCATAGATTGAAGTAACTCACATCCACTGTATCACCACATGCAATTTGGGGGCGTCGCAAAGTTTTGATTATTACTAAGAAATAACCGCGATATCTGTGCAAAATTTACTCTGCATATTAATTGTCCCTAATGAACAAAATCTTGCAAAATACAGATATTAACGATGGCTTGTTTGATTTCAGGAAGCCATATATTAAAATAAACACACGTCTGCCTATTACTACAACGAAGGCCTTCGAAAGATCAAGAAAAACTGGGAGTAATGTATAAATATGGATGGTGATTATGTTTTAAAAATAACAAATAAAAATTAAGCTTCTCTCTCGATCAATTTTTAGAAATAATTAAAAATTTACGATATAGTATTGTTTATACTCTTATAAATATCGTATACATATTGTTTATCAATTTATTGTATAGTGATGAAATGGATATAAATATTAATACTAATTAGAATACTTAGTAATTTTGTAATAACTGATGCATTTGTAATGTAATAATCAATAATGTAATAAATGATACATTTATTTTAGTATTATGTACTTAGTATCACAAAAAATGTACGATAACTGCACAAACTAGATTCTCCTAAAACAAATTTTCTTTTTTTCTTTTGATATTTTCCTTAAGAAAAATAAATAAATAAATAAAAATACATAGCATAACTAATGAACTACGGCTCATAAATTCATACTTCTCGCTCTTTTTGTATCTGTTTATACCTTTTTTTTTTTTTTATACAGAATGACACTGAAAATTTCTGAATCATTAAGATGTCGACGATAATCTTTTCTTAATTGACAATTCACAACCTTATAGTATATCGCACCCGGCAACAAAAAAACAAAGTGATACATACTACTAAAACTTTCAACAGAAAACGGCTTGTAACCATTTATCTTAAGTCTTATGAAAAATTACAGAGAATAATCTGGTGTGTCACTCACACGACTATCTCTTACCCTGAAATTTAATACTATAAATACAGGTTGAAGATTAAGAGGTAAGGTAACGAGTACTGTTATGGAAACCTATGTTAAAACAATTGAAATTAAGCTTCCAAAGAGTTTTTATAATAATTAGTTTTGTGTGAGGAGGGCTACTGCCCCCCTCAAGTACTGCACCTATATTTACATATGATTTAAATCTGTTATTAAAAATAAAAGCTCACTTAAAATTATTCAGACAACTTTCACAAGCAATATTCCTTGAAACTTATCCGTCTTGATCAAACTCTTTCCAGCAACAAACTTACATTACAACTTTATAGTTGTATTTACAAGTAAATACAACTTTTGGATCCCCTGAAATTATTCGTTTTTAAGTTTCTCTAAGAAACATAGACAAAGATCAAATGATAAAAAACTTGACTTCGGTAATCAGGAAGCCTCAAAACGTGTAAATATACAAAAAATGAGCGATGAATATTTAGTTTTGAAACATAAATTATTTACCATATGTCTATGAGGATTTCATTTCAATTCCTGATCAGCTTTACTAAACATGGTAAAATATTATAGTGAAGCACTTCCACTAACAATAAAAAAGAATGTTATCGCCTAAATATTGGCAGCCTGTATATATTTTGAAGATTATGTACAGACCACATGGTGCGCTTGAATATAATACTATAGTAATAATACACGGCAAAATCTGAAATACACTTCCATCAATTTTCAGCTAGTGTCGCACTATAATCTACTTCTTTTGTGCAGCCCTGTAAATGAACAGTGTACGATTTCCCTACCATATTCTACATGAGACATTTTTTGTTCATATAAAAAATATGTTTATTTCATTTGGTTTAGTGCAGTCTATAGATGTTGAACTCTGCTTACCTGCAGTTTCCCCCATAAACGTAATGTATTTGAATTCTCTTGGGTGTCCTTGTACACGAACCATTTTCTTCATCTCAATGAAAAGCTTAGTCTAGCATCCCTATATCATACACATTTAGAGTACAATGTTTGGACTTTCTGCTACTATTTGTTCTTGAGATATGGTGATAATAGACAGACACACACACAGACCAACCGCTAAAAACATGATTTTCGGATTCAAGGGACCTCAAAACGTGGAAATATAACAAAAACCCACTTTCGAAAATTTGACCCATAAACAATACTTTCTGTACCTTATGGGTAAGAGAAAGTAAAAATAAACGCATACAATAAACACAAAAACAAACGCATGCAATATACATAAATAAATAAATAAATAAATAAATATATATATATATATATATATATATATATATATATATATATATATATATATTGCAGTATTTAATAATTAAAATAAATAAAAATACAGAATAAGGATTGCGAATCTCAATTATTTACTTTTAACTAAGAATTGTTATAAATTTACAAAGACTCTGAATAGAGATTTCAGTACATTTACAGAATTTCTTTTACAATGCAAGTAAAAAAAAAAAAACAATTGGTATTCATGTCATGGTAAAATGTGTCTGAAGTACTACAATGTGCTCAAAAAAGTGTCATATCTCTATCTCGTAATTTATCCACCTGAGAGTCAGTTGTGTCAGTTTTATTGTAGGCTAGTCAATGCTTTATTGTATCTTTTTACTTTCTTTTATATTCAATAAAAGAAAGTATTGGATTCGTAAAAACTTTCGATTTCCGGTTTTCGATGGATTTACACGTTTTGAGAACTCCAGAACACGATTTGACCATTTTTAGAAAATGTCTGTCTGTCTGTCTATGTGTGTGTGTGTGTGTGTGACAAAAATTTTGTGGCGACTGTATCTCAGGAACTACGACAGAGAATTGTATATAAATTTATAGGTAGATGCACCTTGACCTAAATTAGTGCCTATCGACTTTGGTGTCAATTGCTCAACGGGTGGCGCAGCTATACAGCGATTTCCACAATTTTAAGGGAGACAATACCTCAGCGAATCCTGCATAAATTAGCATATAAATTTATAAATAGATGCACATTCACCTAAATAAGAGCGTATTATGTTTTGGTTTTGATTTCTCAACAGGTGGCGCTGCTATACAGCGATTTGTACAATATGAGGGAAGGCTATATCTCAGGAACTACTGCACAGAATTACCTATAAATTTATATGTAGATGCACGATGACATAAATTACAGTCTGTAAACTTTCGGTGTCAGTATCTCAGCAGATGGCGCTGGTATACCGAATTTTCAACAACTTAAGGGAAAGTTATATCTCAGGTCCTATTGCGTATTATCAAACAAAACTTGATATGTTCGAAGGCTATTATGAGATATTATGCTAATTCAATTTTAATGCAAGTCGACCAATAGGTGGCGCTGCTATACTGAAATATTCTCCGAGAACGGGAAGATAATATCTCAACTTGTATAGCATATAACTGTACGAAACTTGAAATAAAGATAACCATTATGAAAACGCATTTTTTAAGCTGTAAATTATAGCGAATAAAACTGTCTTTCTTTGCATATTTAGCGTTAGTTTTCTCTAAGATGAAAATCGTCTGCATTGATCATGGTAGATAATTTTAATAAATAATAGTTTTAATAAATTATCTGTACTCAGTGATTTGTATAGGGAAAGATAGAAAAAAGTAATGTGGGGGCCACAGCATACTAGTTTAAATTGAAAATAAAAATAAATTAAATTTAAATTTTTTAAATTTAATTTAATTATTTTTTTTTACATTTTTTAAATTAAATTAAATTAAAATTTAATTAAATTTAATTTTTTTTTTCTTTTCTTAAATACTTATTTTTTGAATTGTGTTATTTGCCGGGGTGCGATATTAAAAAAAAAAATTCTTCAGTAATAAGAACTAATCAGTGTAGTTCTACCATAGTTTTTGCAGATGTAGAGATTGCCTCTACATAATATTTATAATGAAGTTGTGATATAATAATAATAATACAAAATTTCCATGTTTATAGTTTTATTATATTTAAAAAATATATATATCTTCGTAAAGATAGATGAAATAATAATTATCTTCTTTTATTTGCGACAAACTTTCACAGGGCGTGTGCTTCTGGTAGCATTTAATGAGATTTACTATTTCTGCAGCTCTTTTCTTGCACATTACATATTATGATATTTACTATTATAGCACATATTATGTTACATTATTTTAGCATAACACTTAAATGAAATAAAAGTAATATTTCTATTAAATATATATCGATTATAAAATAATTGTGACGTTCTTTATATAGAATCTTTCACTTCGACCACATGCGCTAAGAATTGAGGGGAGGGGGGGGGAGATAGAAAGAAAGAAAAACTGATGAAATTTTTACTGAAAACTGAAAAATAATAATATTACTTTTTAAAGAATTTTAATTAAAAAAAGATGAATATGAAATTTATGTTTAGACATCAATAAAGCACATTCATATATTTAAATTATACAAAGTTCTTTCTTTTTTTTTTTTTTTTTTTTTTTTTTTAGTTTAGAATGCCCAGTAAGATATTATATTCAATGAAGAGTTATAACCCAAAATGATATTTTGCTACTCTAAACGTTTGAAGAATCACATAAATTAAAAAAATAAATAAATAAATTAGCCTAATACACATATTTAAATGTATTATTTAATTTTTCAATAAATGTTAAATATTTTCTGTACACTGATTAGTTTTTCCAAATTTTATAATAACTTGTAAGCAAATTTATTTCATATATTTTCTTTAAACCGATCAAAAATATACAATTAAACTAAAAGGGAGAAAATCATTCAAACATTTTCGCAGAAAGAACTTATAACAGAGCAAGTATATCAAATACCATCGTTAAAACAAACATGTACCATTTTCAATGCAAATTTTGTTTAAATTAACCGATCAAAAAAGTGAATTACACTTGTCTTTAATGAAAAGCTAACACAAATATTGCAAATTGTTAAATAAAATAAACTTGGAAGGAAAGGGAAAATATCTGGAGTGACTCCACTCGACTTTCCAAACATTAAGTAATTAACGCTTGTATAAATAAAGTAAGAGAAGAAGTCGGAAAATAAACAAAAGAGGAAATTATAATAGCGTATATGAGTATTTTTCTCAATACAGTACATTGTTTAAATTAACGCTATTGCCCTTCAAATAATTTGAGCCCATTGATCATAATGATAAAGGAGTTTTCCTTGTGTCTCTTTAAAAATCCATATATGCTAGACTGACTAAAATCTATACAATTCATGCGACAGTGACCTATAACAACAATTATATAAATTTTCAGCTCAATCGGATGCGGCCTTTAGACGCTATCGTACTTAATAATTTGAGCCCATAAGCCCTAACGATAAAGAATTTTTCTTTGTGCCTCTCTAAAAAGACTATGCGTGCTAGATTCTATAAAATTTATACAGCTAGTGTGAAGGTGACTTATAAGATGTGTATAAATTTTCAGCTCAATCGAATAAACCATTTGGACGCTGTCGCACTTTAAAAAAATATATGCGAATAGACCATAATGATAAAGAAATTTTAATTGTGTCCTTGTAAAAATCTATAAGTGCTAGACTCACCGAAAACTATAGAGTTCGTGCAACGGTGACCTGTAACATGTACATAAATTTTTAGCTCAATCGGATGAGATATTTAGACGTTATCGGATTTTAAATAATTTGAGCCCATAAGCCACAATGATAAAGAATTTTTCTTTGTGAACCTCTAAAAAAACTGTAAGTGTTACATAGTCCAAAATTCATATGCTAAGTGTGACGGGGATCTAAGACATGTATATGAATTTTCAGTTCAATCCGATATGGCATTTAGACGCTATCTCACTTTAAAGAATTTGAACCCATAGGGCATAACGTTGAAAAAATTTTCACTGTGTCCCTGTAAAAGAATTATACGTACTACATTAATCAAAATTTATTCAACGATGGTCTATAGTATGCACATAAATTTTCAGCTCAATGGAATAAGGCGTTTAGACGCTATCGCAGTTTAAAAAAGTTGGGTCCATATAAACTATAATGATAAAGAATTTTTCTTTGTGTCCCTGTAAAAAAAACTGTAAACGGTAGATTCACAAAAATTTAAACAGTTCACGCGACGGTGACTCATAACATGTGTACGAATTTTCAGCTCATTCGAACAAAGCGTTTGGGCGCTATCGTGTTCATTCACATACGTACACATATACATACACACCTACATACATACATCATCGAAAAATAGTAAATATTAATTCAGTGGATCTCAAAACGTGTAGAAACGCCAAAATCTCAAATTCAGATTTTTTTATATGATTACAATACATTCCTCACTATAGTGTTCGAAAAGTAAAAAAAAAATAGCTGATGTCCAATCTTTTGGATTTATAAATTAAGTTGCAAAAAGTTTTCTTGTAAAAGATAAAATTTAATTCAATAATTTCAACGTTAAAGATATTAAATTTAAATTCTGTGACATTTAATAATTATGTAAAATTATATTGATACGCTTTATCTAGAAACGTCATTGCGTAATTCCTCACCAAAAACCGTTTAGAAAAGAAAAAAAAAAAAAAAAAATGGAAAAATGTAAGAGATGTTTATTCAAACTTTTGCATCTACAAATTTAGTTAACAAAAGTTTTATTGCTAAAGATAAACTTCAATTCCATAACTTCAATGTTAAAAGTATTAAATTTAAGTTCTGTGATTAATAATTATATAAAATTTTACTTACATGCTTTATTTAAAAAAGCATCATACGGTTATTCTTTATAATCTATATATTAATAGGCAAGCATAAAATTTGTGGTACACTTTTAACATATTAATTATGGGAGTAGAGGGTTGAAAATGGAATCATTCGAAAGGTATGGTTAGCTAAATTTGCAGAATACAAAAATTATTTTCTTACGATGTCAAAAAGGTATTTATTTGTTATGCATTTTCCCCCATTTTTCCCTCAATTTCTTAAAACTCAAATAAAACCATAGACATAGTAATTTGTATAATATAGCATCACTATACTCTCGACTACAGATTTTTCATTCTAAGAGAAAACAGCCATTAAAATGACAGAAATCTGAGTGCATGAGTGGTAGATCAAATGTTTATATTGTTCAAAATAAACGCAAGTTAAAAAGGGTTTGATTTATGAGAGTTCTAATTTTTTTTTTTTTTTTTTTTTTTTTTTTTTTTTACGAATTTTATTAAGATCTAATTAATTTGAAGACATATTTTTAAGCAAAATCATAATGCATTCCAATCCGCGATTGTAATTAAATGCTCGCCCTCTGGTGGGCTAAGGTGAAATGACAATTAACATGCTTTAATTCGGCTTTCATCAAGCCGCCATTGCTTGCCGATGTTTAGCTTCACATATATTTATTGAATAAAAATGAATAAATCCGGTAAAAAAGATAACACATACTGTTGTGTGCTACAGTGTAACTCCAAAGGATCAAGAAATCCAGAATTAAGCTTCCATTTATTTCCAAATGACAAATTTAAAATTACAGTTGCTTCGGCTAATGGAAGTAAAGAATTAATCAGATGATTTGAAATTAATATTTGTTCAGCTTCAGTTAAAAATCTACTTCCGATCGAACTTTGAATAAACTGAAATATTTTTTCCAAAAGCAATCAATTTTCCATGATGTAATGGCGGAGAAATTATAGTGCGAATATTAAGTAGAATAACAAAAAGAACAATAATAAATACACGTGGCTATTATATTTACTAACAAAAAAAGCTGAAAAAGCGCCATCTATCGATCATTACAAACGCGGATTAACTGAAATTGACTACTTTTTTTAATGAATTTATTTTAACGCAAGCAATGTGATGACGTCACTGACCGTCCGTGGGGCCAAGCAAAAATTTCCTATGTTAATTGTTAATTGGATTGATTTTAAACATTAATTGGTTTAATTTTAAACATTAAGGAAAATTACCTCCCGATTTTAATCCTCATATTTGGGTATAATTTTATATAAGTTACTGTCTGCATGAGTTAGATTGTGTTAGCTTTTTTTCTGTCAAATTCATAAAATTTTAATTTTAAATTTCAGTGCTCTAGAAAAATAAAATGGTAGACTTCCATTTTCGATTATAAACATAAACATTTCAGCTCAAAAGAAGGAGATTCATTTCAAAGGAACAGATTTCATATCTGTCGTCCTTGGCGGGGGAAAATAATAATAATAATAATAATAATAATAATCGCTAAATTTTCCGGCGAGCATATTTAATTCCTTTAAAAAAATACGGTTATTTTAAAAACGTACACTAAGAAGAGCAATCAGTTATATGAAACAATATTTCGTACAACATATATGTATTACAAATATATACATCTGACATGTATGTTTTCGTATTATGTTTTTGATCGCCAAATATACAAAACGCAAAGGACGAACAGATATCAAATCTATTCCCATTTTGTTTCTAGAGATTTCAAATTTCAAATTAAAATTTTGTCAATTTGACAGCAAAATAACTTAATCTAACACATGCGCACGATAACTAATTTGTAACTATACCAAATATAAGAATTAAAATCAGGAAATAATTTTCCTCAATTTTTAATAATTTTTTACAAAAAATTGAATGGACAATTAACACAGGAAATTTTCTACTTGGCCCCAACAACGGTCAGTGACGTCGCACTTCGGTTGCGTATATCTTTTGCATACTGTATAAGATTTGGAAAAACATTTGATTTCCGGTTTTCAACGAATTTACATATTTTGAGAGTTCCTTGCGTTTCAGTTAACTGAAATCGGATATTACTTTTTTTAAAAGTGGATTTATTGCTAGCATCTGCATATATAAGAAGCAAGCAGAAGATACGGAAAACTTTTGATTGCCAGTTTTCGATGAATTTACACGTTTTGAGATTTCCTCGAATTTCAGTTAACTGAAACTGACTACTTATTTTTTAAAAAGTGGATTTATTATTCTTTCCTCGGCATATATAAGAAGAAAGTATAAGATTCAGAAAAATTTTAGATTTTCGGTTTTCGATGAAGTTACACGTTTTGAAATTTCCCGAACTCATTTCGACCATTTTTGCAAAATATCTGTCTCTTAGAGTTAGTTCAAACACCGTACTTTATGAACCAATGGAATTAATTTAACCGAATTTGATATTTGGTTGGACCTTGGTTTGACGTGATACCGATTAGCTTTTGAGCGAATCACCCATCAAGGAGCATTTCCTCTCATTTCAGGAAAGGCTCAACATTTACAGCGTGCTAAACGAGTGCATATCGACAAACAATTGCCGCAGCTGTGTCGTAGTTTAATTCCGTTTAGAACAAGGCAATAACTTTTTGCTTTGCCTTGCTTTGCAAAAAAGTGTCCGAGTTTCAATTACTGGGCGACACTAGTTCATATAACTGTGAAATTTTAGAAACAAAATTTTTATGTTTATTTTAAATTTGAATAATTTAGAACAAAAATGTGGCTGTTAATTTACAGTATAAAATAAGACAATTTCATGATTAGTTTAAGACTCCTTCAAAATAATAATAATAATGCATTTCAAATAAATTGTGCTCCGTTGAACAATAAATATACACATTTAATATTTTGAATGCCTAAACTAAAATTAATAGCAGATATCTATAAATTTTTTAATACTAATTTAAAAACAAAATTAATAATAATAGTTTAAAATTAATAGCAAAAATATCACCATCCACTATTATTCTCTCTCTTATTTTGACTAATGGTGATTACATTGCCTTTAATTCTGAACACCATTAGTCCAATATAATGCGAAAAGTCCCTTAAAATCAACAAGACATACTTTGATGACTTTGTATTTTTATATATTCGAATGAAACGAAAATCAATTCCTTTCTTCAATAAAAACCTGAGTTTAGTTACATGCTACTCAATATTTTTAAAATCAATCAAACCCTTATTTGATTGTCGCCTACCGTATTATTTATAAGCCAATTACGTCTCCAGATTTTTCCAGCTCCGGCACCAAGAATAAGATCGAATTCCAAGAGTTCCATTTGACCAATAAATCAAGTTTTCGCCCATTTAAACCTAATGAGTTAACATTCTCGAACTCTTATTTTCTCCCATGGACCGCTCTTTTGATCATTAAAGAAATCTCCGGGATTTTTAGTTGGTGTTGTGTTGTTGAGAAGCGCATTCCTCTACTGTGAGGATGTAATTGCGAAATATTGACAGAATCCGTATTTTTAAGAACCAAAATAGAAAAAAAGAAGAAGAAAGAAAAAAGAAGAAATTCAGGAGAAATATATTTGTACACATATTTCTTATATTTGGAAAAAATAAATTAATTAAATTAAATAAACGATACGTTAAATGTTACTCCAGGGCATGTGGCATTGTAAATTGTAACCAACAGAACACTTACAATAAATTGAAGAAATTAGTTTACTTATAATAAGCATATACAGTATGTTCCAGAAAGGTTGAAACGGGCTTTAATTCTTTATCTGTTAGAGATAAATGAGCATATTGTGCCACAGTTAAATTACTAATTCTGATACTGTTCAAGTAACAATTAAAAAAAAATATTAAAATGCTAATCATCTGTTTTATATTCTACAGTATCAGTTAACATTTAATTAAAAATTGAGTAAAACATCGAATGGTTGATTGTATTATTTTATTATCTTCCATAACAGGAAAAAAAATAATAAAAAATCTGGAGTGACTCCACTGGACTTTCTGAACATTAATTAATTAATGGTTGTATAAATAAAGTAAGAGAAGTCGGAAAATAAACAAAAGAAAAAATCATAATATGGTGTTTGAGTGTTTTTCTCTATATAGCATGTTGTTTAATTTAATGCTATTGCCCTTCAAATAATTTGAACTCATAGATCATAATAATAAGGAATATTTCGTTGTTTCCCTGTAAAATTCTATAAGTGCTAGACTATACGGTTCGTACAATAGTGACCTATAATGTACTTATAAATTTTTATCTCATTCGAATGAGGCGTTTAGACGCTATCGTACTTTAAATAATTTGAGCCCATCAGCCCCAATGATAAAGAATTTTTTGTTGTGGACCTTTAAAAAACTTTAAGTACTAGATTCCCCAAAATTCATACGGTTCGTGTGACGGTGATTTATAACATGTATATAAATGCTCAATCGAATAAAGCATTGAGTCGCTATCGCACTTTAAAGAATTGGGGACCATATAGGGCATAATGATAAAGAATTTTTCGTTGTATCCCTGTAAAAAAAATAAAACTGTTTGTGCTAAATTCGCCAAAATCTATGCAGTTTGTGTAACGGTGATTTTTAACATGTGTATAAATTTTTCGCTCAATCGAGTAAGGGGTTTGGACGCTATCGTACTTTTAAAAAATTGAGCCCATAGGCTTTAATGATAAGGATTTTTTCTTTGAGTCCCGTAAAAAAATCTATAAGTGCTATATTCGCGAAAACCTATACAATTTCTGCGACAGAGACTTATAACATGTGTATGAATTTTCAGCTCAATTGAATACGGCATTTAGCCGCTATCGTATTTTTAAAAAATTGGCCCCATAGGCCGTAATAATAAAGAATTTTTCTTTGTTTGCCTGTAAAAAAAAAAAAAAAAAAACTATAAGTGCTAGATTCACCAATATCAATAGGGTTCATGCTATGGTGACTTTTAACATACGTACCAACTTTCAACACATTCGAACAAAGCCTTTAGATGCTATCGTCTTCAATCACATACATACATACATCACTATAAAAAATAGTAAAAATAAATGTAGGAGACCTCAAAATGTGGAAAAATATCAAAATCTGAAATTCAGATTTTTGAAGTGATTACAATACTTTCCTTACATATGTATGTTCGAAAAGTAATAAATAAATTAATATTAAAAAATATTATGTTTTTTCGCAAAATCCCGTTTCTTATTATTTTTTGTAATTTATTTATTTATTTATTTATTGATGTATTTAGTATTACATTAACTTCATTCATAAATGCTAACTTATTATAAATGAAACTTGTTGTATAAGGCTTATAAAGTATGCCTACCGTATGAAAGTTAATTTATGTTAGTAACAGGTATGAAGTAAATAATACCTATTTTAAAGGCATGAACAACACTCAATATTAAAGTAGAGAAAAGCATGAATTAATAATGTTGATTATAAAATATCAAAACGCATAAGCACGTAGATAAATATGCTCTGTGAAGGACTGTGCCATGTGAGGTTTTGTACCTCAAGCTGGTAGACGGGACATGAGAGATGTATGTACCCAGGTAGCGGCCAGGTTATTATTCCCCCCTCCCCCCTGAATTTAAAAAAAAAACATGTATAGACAGTTAAAGCCTACTTTTTTCGACAAAAAGTAGCTGAAGGGTCGCCTTTAATTATTTTGACTTTAAAAGAAACTGTTGATAAATTTTTACGTTCCGAACATACATATCTAAGGGAAGTATTGCAATCATGTCAAAAATTTGAATTCGAGATTTTGGTGTTTCTATACGTTTTGAGGTTCCCTGAGTCCCTTTTCACTATTTTTACGATGATATATGTATGTATGTACGTGTGTGTGTATGTATGTGAGTGAACACGCTAGCGTCTAAAAGCTTTGTTCGAATGCGCTGTAAGTTGGTACGCATGTTGCAAGTCACCATAGCACGAACCTTATTGATTTTGGTGAATCTGGCACTTATAGTCTTTTTACAGGGACACAAAGAAATTTTTTTTTATCATTATGGTCTATGGGACCAAAACCTTAAAAGTGCGATAACATCTAAACGCTTTATTAATCTGAGCAAAAAATTTTTACACATGTTATAGATCACAGTTGCACGAACTGTATAGATTTTGGTGAATTTAGCACTTACAGTTTTTTTACAGGGACACAAACAAAAATTCTTTATCATTATGGCCTACGGGACCAAATTTTAAAAAGTACGATAGCGTCAAAACGCCTTATTAAACTGAGAAAATAATGTATACACATATTATAGGTAGTAGTTGCATGAACTGCATACAGTTTGGTCTAGCACTTATAGTTTTTTTACAGGGACACAAAGAAAAATTCTTTATCATTATGGCCTATGGGACCAAATTTTAAGAAGTGCGATAGCGTCTAAACGCCTTATTCAATTGAACAAAAAAATTATACACATATTATAAGTCACAGTTTCACGATCTACATAGATTTTGATGAATCTAGCACATCAAGTTTTTTTTTTACAAGGACACAACAAATAATTATGTATCATTATGGCCTATGGGGTGAAATTATTTAAAGTGCGATAACATCTAAAAGCCGTATCCGTTTGAGTGGAAAATTTATATACGAGTTATAGGTCACCCTCACACAAACTACATGGATTTTGGTGACTCTAGCACTTAACAGTTTTACAGGGACACAATTAAAATTTGTTCATCATTAAGACCTATAGGCTTAAATTATTTAAAGTGCGACAGCGACTAACTCCTTATTCAAATCAACTGAAAATTTATATACATGTTATACGTCACCGTCACACGAACATTATGAACTTTAGAGAATCTAACGCTTATGGTTTTTTTTACAGAAACAAAATACAAATTTCTTTATAATTATGGCATATGGGCTTAAATTTTAAAGTGCGATAGTGTCTAAATGCCTTATTCGGTGGAACTGAAAATTTATATAAATATTACGAGTCACTGTTTCACTAACTATAAGCATTTTGGTGAATCTAGCATTTGTAGGTTTTTACAGGGACACAATGAATTATTCTTTATCATTATGATCTACGTGTTCGGTAAAATAGCGTTAAATTAAACATCGTGTACTATATAAAGAAAAATACCCCAAAACCCTATTATAATTTTCTCTTTTGTTTATTTAACAACTCCTCTTACTTTATTTTATCTACAAAACCGTTAATTGCTTAATATTCGGAAAGTCGAGTGGAGTCACTCCAGATTTTGTTTTAATGTTATAAGTGATATTTTACAAAGTTCATATTCTTCACTATATGTACAATAAAAGTTTTATGGTACTTTTTTTACTGTAATGCAAATAGGTACAGGGAATTTTTTTAAATATTTGTAGTAGAGAGTATATTAGACGATTAAATATTATCATCTGTATTTAATTGTCTAATACACTACCTCTAATCGTCATATACTCTGTATTATATTAATATATATGAGTGTGTGCATGAGTGTGTAATCAGAAAAAAAATGTTTGCACTTTTTGTATAATGCCTCAGATAGAGCTATGAATTCTGTAAGCTTCCATTAAAATATTTGATTTCGTCTTATTTTGATCCTTTTTCATCTGTATTTTAGTAATAAGTTTTCCATAAGTTCTATATATTTGTATAAGTTTTCATATATGTATATTTAGATATATATATACACTGTATATATTATTATTTTTTCAAAAGTATTGCAAAAACTAACATATAAACTAATTACTATAATTAAACCCCTCCCCCCATTAAAAAAAAAAAAGCGATAGTAACACAAACTAATAGCAATAAATGGCGAAAGATGAAAAGCTTTCCACCTAATAAAAATTAAACCCGTTGTTCATAAGTCAAAAACAATCTTTACTTTGAGTCCGGAAATCAGAAATCGTTTTTACTTCCCTCTATTACCTTCTATATTGCATCCTACTACTTGCCAATGACCCTTAACTAATGCATCGAGTCAAACGTCATATATTACTTACCCCCCAAAACACACAAAAGCAGCCGGAATGAAAATGAAATAAAAATAATAAAAAAAGAAATGAAACCACCAAAAACAAGCTAAAGGAAGGAAAACAATGGTACAGCTAGAACAACAGAAAGAAAAGCTCTCGAAGAAAAGAAATATAAAGAACGAGAAAAGAAATGTGTTATTTCTCTTCATCTCCACCAATCGTGAAAGGAGTGAGGGGGGAGGGGAATAAAAATATAGGAAGTGTAGGGTTAGGGGGTGAGCTAGAATCAAATAAATGGATATAAACGAAAATTTATGGTCTCCTCTTGTCGCCTAGCGTGCTGAGACACGACCGATAGGATCTGGAAGTTCCTTTTGCCTCCCTACCCTCTTGATCCTCTAGAACGGTTCGGGACAATCCCAAACAATGAAGAACTTCAGAAGAGGAGGAAGCTAGATCAAATGGTTTTTAAAAAGAAAGAGAGAAAAAAGAGAGAGAGAGAAAGTGGTATAACTTTTTTAGAAATAAGTTTTGGCGACACCGTAAAGTGACGATCTCTCTTTGGGTGTCTTCGATAATTGATTGTTGATAGAAATTTTCTTGAAAGGCAAATTTTATCTACTTTGATGTCCTTGAGAGATGGAGGAAATCTCTTTTCACATATGTTTCGCTTAGGGAAAAATAATAACATAAAAAATATGACCAACAAACATCTTTTTTTTTTTCCATCTCTATATTGTGATTTGATAGATGTTTGTTGGGATCTCGAGATAATTGTATTCTCCAAAGTGATTGAATAGCTGAAGGTCCTAAAACTAAATAAAAATTTGGGATCCATTTTTGGTGTATTGACATTAGGTTAAAGAGAGAAGAAGGAAAGAGAATATTTGAAATATCATTTGTTATATGTCAAAGTCTTTAAAAACTTATGAAGAATGTACGCATGATATTTCAAAAGTTTATTTTTGTGTTTATTCCAATATAATTTAGCATCTTTAAATATTTTCATGAAAAGTATTCTTAGCAATCTATTAATTTATTTCTTTAATCCGTTGATCAAATCTATCAAAAGTACATAATATATAAAGCAAGACAATATAAAGATGTATAAAATATATATTGGAGTCAAAAGAAAGACAGCTGTCTTGCTTTTGCCTCCAAGGCAGTAGCACAAGTTTGCACCTGAGGAAGAAAGCCCAAGTCCTTTTGAAATTGGTAGTGCTTTCATTAGTTTGATGGTGTGTGAAGAAGTTTTTAAGTTTGAATATTGATTGTACACCAGTTTTTTTATTTAGTATTCATTCTATTATAGTTAAGATAATCTGGTGTCAATTTCAATGATATTCGCCAACATTAGCAAGTGAACTACAATTCTTTCTCTGTTTGACAGAATTTTTCTGGTCATGTAATCTCTGGGATGTTTTATAATTAGATGGGAAGCCACAAGTCTTGTCCGACGAGTCCAAATGACCGCTCCTCGACTTTCCCGGTTCAGCCGCTCAGATTTTTATTGACATCAGAACGTTTAGATTCTTTCGTCACACGTGTAGATATAACATGTAGATATAACGACGATTCTTTCGTCGAACGTGTAGATATAACGTGTAGATTCTTTCTGCTTTTGACACTTTTCCATATTAACTAATTAACTAACTAAAAGGAGGACTGAGTAATTTGAAAACATTTTTTTTTTTTTTTTTTTTTTTTTTTTTTTTGTAAGAGAAATTTCATTAAATCGATAATTTGGCATATCCCATTAAAACAATACGATAGCGTTTTCTTTTTATTTCTAAAGCACTAAACAAAATAACCACGCCCCCTAAGACGAAATTTCGCTTAAAATCAATCACTATAGACACGTAAAAAGACCATCACTTTACACTGTCGAGGAGGCTCGTAAATAACATTATTCTTAGCAAAACTTTTTTCTTCTTTAACACCCAACAACCATCTATTCGATCCACATTTCCCCCCATTGTTTGCAAACATTCTATCTCAATCTATCGAAGAGGATCAAAGGGGTAGCGAGCTTCTGGGACCTCGAGATTCTATCAGCATGTCTCTAGCAAGCCATGCGACATGACAGACACATAAATTTTTGTTTGTTTCCATTTATTTGGCTGCATTCGCCCCCTCAACCTAGCATTTTCTATATTCTTTATCCTCCCGACTGACACAGTTAAAGAGAAACAGCGCATTTCCCCACTTTTCTTTTTTTACTTCGGCTTCTTGCTATAGTTTCTTTTTCCAGCGAACATTCATTGTTTTCTTTCCGTGGTTCTCTTTGTATTTGGTGGTTTTGATTTTTTATTTTATTTGTATGCGATTTTGTTTTTTGTGCGAAAGTGAAGGGGGAGCAGCAATATGCCAAATTGTTGAGTACTCTCTGACAACTCACATTAGTTCAGGATCATTGGCACTCTTGGAGATGCCATAAATTAGAAAACACTGGGCGGTAGAAATGATTTTTAATATCTGACTGTGATTTATCCGAGATGGAAGTGGTTCGTGGCTATCGTCCAAATATTTCAGAGAAAAGGTTACTTGTAACCATTATTCTAAATCACAATTCTTGATTGAACTGAACTTATTTGCTCCACCTCTTATTTATCTTTCTCTAATCTTGAAAAAAAAATTTATTAATTTACGCGTTTTATTTTTTGTGTATTTGGATTTATAATACAGCTAAAAAGAGAGGGAGATCTTACTAAAACAAAATAATAATTATCTGCCCAATTAATTAATACATTCGATTATTTTTCTTCAACTCTTTCATTATTATTTTTTTATTATTTAAACCAGGATTAAGGTGAAGTATTGGGTTGTTCGATAAATAATGCCGTTGTTTAAAACCTTCGCTTCTAAAAACCAAGGCTTCTTCGAACGTGGAATTTTTGAACTTACCGAAAGATGGCAAAAGGTCATCCAAAAAAATGGTCAATATATCATTGATTAATGTTTGTTGTTAATAAAAATAAATTCACTTTGAAAAACATTAAAAAAAAAAAAAAAAAAAAAAAAAAAAAAAAAGTCATTATTTATCGAACAACCCAATAAATGCAGCCTCGGCTTATAACTCAACTGTAACTGACAAACTGAATTTGGACCATCATCATTATATAATTATCATATATGTTAATTTGTCCTTCCTTTATTATGTTTAACTTTAGAAAAACAAATAAAATAAGAAACAATGATAGTTTTAGAAGTTTGAAAAATTGCTATATCCCCTCTTAGACAGAATGGGTCCTTCCATAGAAGCCTCTCAAAATACCAAGTTTTCCTATTGCTATACTTGTGAAATAAACTCTACAGATTTTTGTAATGAAACTGGGTTTTGTATGTAGATTTTGAATATAACTTCAGATTTGTTCTATTTCTTAAGCTTTTTGGTTTATCACCAATAGAAGTTTGCACTTGCCCAGGAATTTTGTATGTCGTGCAAGTATAACATAAATATTTATGTCTCAAGCATTTCAACTGCATCGCTTGTAATTTTTTTACTTTGCATTATCAGGTCTGTTTTTCAATTTTCAAAGAAACATAATATCCCATACTTGCCCACATTTTAAATTATTAAATCAGAATTGCCACCACTATGTGTTATTATTTTTTCTATGATTAAATAAAGGTAAAATTATAGAAAATTTCTGGTATGAAATCTCCCACCGAAATCGAGAGACTTCTGAACTACTAGTTGAGATTAGATTTATTGTACTATTTATGATCAACATTTAAACATTGCATAATTTCATTTTTTTAACAATTAATTTCTTTTATAAAAATAAAAAAAGTTATAGTTATTAATTATAACTAGCCATTTCTCGATTTGTTCCGGTGATATTACAATTAACCTTTGAGTGAAATAATATAATAAATAGCTTTCAAACCAAAGTATAATGTTTTAAATATCTAGATAAAATAAAATATTTCAATTTCGAACAAGGTTAATGTTAAAAATTATAATGAAAAAAGATTCAAATTTGTCGTGTTAAAACATATTTTAAATGATATACAAACAGAAAAATCAAATACTAAGAATTAGATGTTCCACTTCATTTAATAAACTTGGAAAGAAATATATATTGTAGTCAAATGTTATAATTGTTTTCCATTCCATGGGTTGTATTTATCTTTGTTCATGGATCGTGTTTCTCTATGTTCTATTTAAATGCAAAATGCGACAAGAAGTCGAATTTGACCAAAATATGTCGATTGAAAATTGTTCGGAATACCTCTAGGTAGGCCTCAAACTATCCACTTGTCATGTCTCGACTAAACGAAATTCAGTGAAACAGACTGAAAAAAAAAAATCAGTAACACGCCACTCTTCCCGCCCCCCTCCTCCCCGACCGTCTCGTAACCAAGTGAAAAATTGTACATTTCGAAGTCGGATTTTGACAATCGTTCTCAATGTGGCATCTTTCAGAAATAAGCATACACACATACAAACACATAAAAAGTTATTTCGTAGCTTAACGATTTTATATATATTATCAGCTTGAAAAAAGGGGTACTTCTGCCTATTAGCAAGAAAATAGCTGAATATTTTTGCAATTGGTGGCAAAAAATAGTACGTATTTCTGTAATTATCGGTGTTTAAATGTAAATAATATAGTTGTAAAGTGATCATGCAATTTGACAAAAGAAAACTGTGAAATTTGTCGATTTGCAATGAAATATTCACGCATTTCCGGAATTAGCTTTTAAAAAAAAAGCTGAAATTTTGTTAATTGACGGCCAAGTATTTCGGGATTAACTAAAGCATTTCGGGATTCAGCTTTAAAAATAGCTCAGCTTTTGTCAATTAGCGAAGAAATAATAGTCTGTTTCAGCTACAAGTAATGAAACTTTATTTTATTGTTATTTTATTTATTGTTATATTATTATATATATATATTATTTATTATTTTATTCACTTTATTTATTTATATCTGTCTATCGAGGGAAAAAAAAAAGAAAGAAAAAATTAAATAACTTTGAAAAAGCGAAATTTTCAGAATCTAACTATGGAAAAATTGGGATTCGAAAAAGAACCTTTCCCAAAAATTGACGATATTTAAATGAATCCTTCAAAATGGTCAGCTAACATAAAACGGACATTTCATGCTTGAAAAGTTTTTTCTAAAAATAAATCAAGCAAGAAAATTATTTATTTCATTCCCCCCCCCCCCCCCCCAAAAAAAAAAAAAAAAAAAAAAAAATCGTCGCGAAAATATGTCGCGAGTACGTTTAATAGATTTGCTGGCCATGGCGATAGTAACTTAAAATTTCCTTTTTCAGGCCTAGTCCATGATTCGATTCCAGGCCAACTCATTTTTCCTCTCAATAAAGTTATTAAAATTTCAATTCCAAATTTATTAAGAAAAATTAAAGACATAAAATGTTTTGGATCAAAACTGATGAACTTAATTAATAAAAGCAACGAGTGCATGGGAAAATCCATACTAAAATAAATATTTAAAAAATGTATAATATATATATATATATATATACTACTACTACTACTACTATAATTTTAGAAAGGGGTTAAGTACTAAAAAAAAAAAAAAAAAAAAAAAAAAAATCTCATTATTAATCTTTTTTTCATTTAATCACCAATTATTAATCTCCAAAGATATATAAATCTGAGAACAACTGAAATACACACCCACCGCCATTTTAATAATAATAATAATAATCTAAATTTCTTTTAGATTTTGTTCCTTGTTGAACGTTAAGAGTTGAACTTAAAAACTTTGAGAATCAGTCAAAAGACAAAAAAAAAAAAAAATGATTAACGAGAAATTTATTGATCGACGAACAAAAATCACGCCGGAACTTGTTAAATAATATCAGCTTTTTGATTTTTTTTTATCCTTTAAGTTTTCTGCATAACACTGGATATTATTGTATGCTTAAGAAGTTAATTAAGACGCATGTCCTGTTACTAATTCAATGCAAAATATAATTAACCGTTGCGAATTACAGTTATAAATTTTTGATGATAATTCAAAATACTTTTATTGTAATTTCAGAATTTAATTAAACTGAAATAAAAATTAAATTCAGTAAATAAACATACGTATAATCAATGTTTAGAACATTCATAAACACTGAATAAAATAAAATAAAAGTAAAAAGTAAAATACTTTTACTTCATTTACTTATATTATTTTGACATTTTTTCGTACATGTAAGAGTTATTATTGTGTGTTTGTAATCACGTTTTCGTGTTTTTATTCTCAGAGAGCGAAGAAAGGACACGGATACACCGTCTGCTGTTGCAGGTAAACAAACCCCATGTTTATTCTATAAGGAAATTCGTATGGAAATTAACCATTATCTAGTGTTTCTTTCTTTTTTTCTTTCTTTTTTTTTTTTTTTTTAATTTGTTCTTGTTTTCCAAAGATTCATTCTTTAAATATTTAATAGTTGATTAAAAAAAAAAAAATCGGAAATTTAAAATAGTCATTAATGAGTAATTGTCATAACAAATTTCCCTGTATAATAGCAGGACATTTGGCGGCCGGCGCGGCGACGGAGAAGTTGTAAAAGGTAGAGTGGAGCCCTAACTGCAATGATATAATTGATAAAATATGGTGGTGTTTTATTATTATTATTATTATTATTCATGCGGCAAATAAAAGGAATATACAGCCTGGGAACAAAAAAAAAAAAAACTTTTTAAATCACTGCTGTCTTTATCCCAAATTAATTTTCATTTACAGAAACAAATTAATTTTAAAGAATCAGTTTACTTTCAAATACTTACATTTACAGGTGTCGTACTCTTCGCCCTTTTTTCAGGACACTCTCAGAGATAAGAAATTTCTGCCTTTTTTGCCACCACTAATTTCATACAGAAATACTTCTGGTATATTTATAGTAATATGCCTTGATTACACAGGGTAGAGATTATTTTATAAAAATAGTGGTAGCAATAAATTAAAAAAATTCTCATTCATGAGAGTGTCCTGAAAAAAGGGCGGAGAGTACGACCCCTGCATTTACCTATTTAAACATATCACGGTCGTTTAACATAGAATGGTATTTGAAAAATTTAATTACTTCCATTTTTTATTATTGAGTAAACTTATTAGTTTAAATCTCTAAGTTTTCTTTATAATATTAAAAACACCCTTCGGAAACATTTCTGGTAAACTAATAGGCAACTTTTTAAAACCCGTAGAGATCAGATAATTCAAAAGTACATCAATTTATATAATTCATTACTCCACTCTGCTATCAAAAGTTCAGTTTATTATATCCCTTTGTATATAAAAAGTCTGTTTTTTTGCACATTTATTTCTGATAATGGAACTGTACAGAAGGAACCTAGAGCCTCGCCGTCGAAACAAATCGTGCACCTTCACCCCGAAAATCAGAACATTCCCTTTAGATCTGATTGGGTATATCGTATCGATTTATCATTACCACTGGCAAGAATCCAAAGTTGTCTTTTCAATGGGCGTTTCTCAACAAAAATTGCATTCGAGCTCAAACACATCACACAAGATGATAAAAAATAAAAAATAAAACATATAAATATATAAAAACGCATCCGTTCGAAGCGAAAGAATTTTCGCTTTAAATAAAACTTTGGCACCCTAGTACAAGCGTTTTCCGAGGTGCGATTTTCCAATAACATGTGAGTGAAGAGTTGGAAAAATGTAATTTTACATGGTAGTGAATTATGCGATGGAATGAAAGCAATGCCACGTTGCATTAATCATGAGAATTTGAGTGGATATTCAATGGAAACATGCAAGTCGAGCAACGGTCGTAAAGCAAATATGTCTCTTCTAAACGATCTCCCTGTATATTGTTCTCCGATATATTAGGAAATGCCCCGAATTACTTAATGACGATCAGATAAAAGGCTGCAAAGTTACTCTTTGTATATCACAGTGATAAAATCAAATGGCAGATGTGCACGCTTTCAAAAATAACATTCAGGGATCGATCTGTTTTTATACATTTTACAAAATTCATAATATTAGAAACTAAATAATCCAATATGCGACGCCAAAATAGATTTATTTTTGCAACTTTTGGTGTAAACAAATTATGTAGAACCAAACTCCTGTTTAAATAAAACTGGCTACGACATATGAAGTATATGACGATTTATTTCCCTTTATTTATTTATTTATTTTTCATTCTAATATCAAATGTTCCTCGAAACATTTAAATAATTTTTATTTAACTTACTTATTTCAAGATTTTTTTCTTTTTAACTTTGAATGTGTATTTCATGTTTTTTATTTTTATTGGTTAAAATAAAATAAATAAATAAAACTTTTAATAATTAAATTTAAAAAACACGGAACTTCAAATTCTTACTATTATTTTATTTATTTATTAAATCCTTGACAATTTCTCTACATTGGATTCACTTAAAAGTTCACATTCGAATACTAAATTTTATACAAACAATTTCAGTATCATGCTATTATAGAATAGATTAAATAAAACTAAGGACTAGCGTTATAGAATCGATTAAATGAATACATTAATTAAATAAACACAAAAAAGATTAAATTATCATTCATCTTCTATACTCCGACACGATTTTAAAATCGCATTAGATTTAAAAGCAAATAAAATCGAATTTATAGAAGAAATGTCAAAGAGAGAGAGAGAAATATTATAAGGATCGAATGTCTCACTCCAGCGGTCGCCAACCTTACCGACTTTACGGACCACCAAACTGATAATTTAATATACCGTGGACCACTAATATGATTGCTGAAAAATGTAAATATATTTCTAGAATAATGATCAGAGAACCTCATTTTATTAATATTAAATAAACTTATTTAAGGTAAAACTAGTATGTTGTGGCCACCACAAGACATCCTTCTATATTTTCCCTCAGTAACAATATAAAAATTAAAAAAAAGAAATTACTATTTTTTTTCCTTTTTTTTGTGGGGGGGGGGGGGGGGGGGAGCGATGCCCCCACATGCACATTTTTTTTTCCAAATTAACTACTACTATTATCAATAATTCATATTAATTTTACAATCACAGGTTAAGAATAATTCTCATTATGTACATTTATACGAAATTTCGTCCTATACTGCCATGTTAAAAATTTAGAAAAAATACGATCACAGCGCCATCTGTTGAGTAATTGATCCCTAAATCTAATCAGCACCAGTTTATGTCAGGGACCAACAAAATACCAAGTATGGTTAAATTTCGTTTAAAAAAAAAAAAAAAAAAAAAAAAAAAAAAACGATAACTTTGTTCAACCATTCGTTTTAAAGATACTGACGAGACATTTCGAAAGATACCCATCTTGAAAATTTACTCTCCACCCAGGATGGGGGGGGGGGGGAGGCTCCTACACATACAAAAAAAATTTCCCAGTTGACTATCTCTATTATAAATTATTCTTGTAAATTTCATAGTGATTACTAAAAAATAATTCTCTTTATGCACATTTATACAAATTTTGTCCTATATCACCCTGTTAAAAATTTAGAAAAAGCGGGATGGCAACGCAACATGTAAAACAATTTGTACCAAAAGTTGATAGGCACTAATTTATGTCAAGGTGCAACTACATACCAATTTGTATGAAATTCTGTGCAGTAGTTCCTGAGATACAGTTGCCACAAAATTTTGTCACACACACACACACACACACACACACAGACAGACTGACTGACAGACAGACAGACATTTTCTAAAAATGGTCAAATCGTGTTCTACAGCTCTCAAAACGTGTAAACCCATCAAAAACCCGAGGTCGAAAATTTTTACGAATCCAATACTTTCTTCCATTGAATATAGAAGAAAGTAATAACAGGAATACTTATTTTATTACAAAAAAAATTTTATTATAAGATAAATACATATTTAATCATAACAACGATGCTTAAAAATTCTTTGATTATAATGAAACAATTATAGGGAAATTATGTTTTCAAATTATAAATATTTTATACAAAAGGATTAAATTACCACGATAATTTTTTATTTCTATATATATAACTATATTTACTAAACCGAGTAATATGTATATTTTTAGATAATTAAAATCAATGTGAAGTTATATCTTTAACGTACATTTGAATATTTTAAATCATTCGAATATTATGATAAATTTAGAACAATTGTAGCTTGGTACCACATGCAGGTATAAAATTCAAAGTGATTTCTATATCTGATCTGAAATTTAAATTTTCGAGATAATTGATGAAAAAATATTCCATTTAATTTCTCGCTCATCCAGTTCTAATGCTGTGTGTAGGAGTAATTCACAAAAAAATTAAGTTGAAATTAACATAAGTGTAATTTTTAGTAAAACATTAAAAAGTGAAAATAATCCCTGAGAAAATTAAAATAATCTGTGATAACCCACAAAAATATCCGTGTTACTTGTACCAGTTTGTTTCTATTTCCATTTATACTTACAATTTTCCATAATATCCGTTTTACGAAATTTGAGACACTTATTCTAAAGAAACTGAAATACAACTTTACCGCATGCAGGGAAATTTTTAGTATAACAGAGCCAATTGTTGCCATTTATGCCAGTACATTATATATATTGAAAGTAATTCTATATCATAATATATAAGAAAAGATTCAAAGTATTAAATTTTAAATTAAATTATAATTTATTTAAATAAAGGATATATATAATATATATATATATTAATAAAACTAAGGACTAAAATGGCTTCTTCTTCTTCTTTTGGAGGTGAGGAATCCATTCTGCGCAATTTCAGAGCTCTAAAAATAATAGGAATATATATTGGGAATATATATTTGGAAATCTGTATTATTAGGCTTTTGACACGGTAAGGAATAGATTACGTATAATTTCGAATCCGTAAAATTATTCGGAAGGAAATAAGGTTAGGTATTTAGAAAAATTCAAATAAAGCTGGATCTACAAAAGCCGTGTTAATAAGTATTAAGGGTCAGGAATCGATTGCGCATAAACTGTAAAAAGTTGTAACCTCGCTGCCAAAATTTAACAGTAAATTTTACAGCTAAATCATTATTTTTTATGCTTAAGTTTGTCGTATTTACCGTATTTTTTTCGTAATTTTCACGGTTCACTACAGAATTTAGATTTAAATGGGTGCAGCGAGGTTTCAATTTTTTGTAGCGTACTTTCGAACCTGTAAAATAAATAGGAGGATGGGAGGGCAGATAATTTAAATTTTTTAAATTGGAGCTAATACCTTTAAAAATTGGGTTTCTTTGCTTTTAGGAGTGAAGAATTGATTGCCTATACTTTTGAAGTTGTAAAAGTTTTAGGTGAATATGGGGAACATATATTTAACAATTTTAAAGTACAACAAAGGACTTGAAAAAACGTAACTAGCTTTTTTAATTTGCGGAATCGAATGTGCATACTTTCAAAGCTGAAAATCTTATTTGGGGGGGGGGGGGGGGGTAGAAGGGAACAATTATTTTAAAATTTAAAATAGATATAGGAGCCGTAAAAATCGGATTCGGGTATTGGGACTCTATTGAACTTACTTTTCAAGCTGTAAAATTAAAGGAGAAGGTAGGCGGCCGCTGCCGCAGACAGAGGGAACTCCGAAGCCATTGGAAAAGGCGCTGCCTTTCGCAGCGCGTATTCAAACTGAAATTTTGACCGATTATAAAGGATTTTTTTTTTTTTTTTCAATTTTTTGAGATTTTATATTAATAAGTAATATGACATTTTATTAATAAGTGATGTGAAATTATATTAATAAGTCATATGGAAATAAAACATTAATATATATATTGTTCAGATTTTTCTGCAGACCTCCAAACTTTTCCCGCGGACCACCGGTTGGCGACCACTGTCTCACTCTACTGCACTAGGTACTACATGAAGCTGTTTATGGCCAGGAAAAAGTTTCATAGCGTGCTTAAGTTTTTTAAAAGTTTTATAGCGACAGTTTTCTCTGTTATTTTCCATTGTCTTCATCTGCGTTATGTTCAATTTGTACATTGCCCCATAAAGATAATAATTAAAAAAAAAAACTTCCTTACAATTTTTTTTTAAGTTTTAATATTTATTTGACCTTTTTATCTGCCAATGATATATTAAAGTACCACCCCATTAAATTCTCGTTAATTACTACTATGAGATGATTAGCATAATTTTTATAGCTTACAGCTTTAAAAATTCATCTTAACAAACTGAAAAAGTATATTTAAAATACTTTTTCTTTTTCATTTATACATAAAGAGAATTTATAATTATGGGAAATATTTCAAGTTTAAACCGACGAAAAAAATGTCAAACTTTATTTTGCGTAATTAGCAATTTCACATTTTAAATAATTTGTGACCATTAAGTAATTATACACAAGAGATACCGCCCTTCACTAGCTGACGTGTTCTGTTTTCAAAACTGTCAGAAAATAAATGCTGAGCTCAAATGAATTCGTTCTTGTTAGCCTAGCTCTCCGAAGTTTTCCGTGGTTTTCTCCGCTAGACGTGTGTGAATGCTCAATAGAATTTTTTTTTTTTTAAGTTACTCGCCTCCTTTACGGAAGTCTTTCTCCCCAGGCCTAGATCTTCATCACCACATAATATACCAGCAAATACCTAATCTCAATAAAATAATCCAGTTTGCTTATTTATTCACATACATTCACATATATTCTTGTTATTACAATTTATTTATAATTCAGCGTATCGCTTTATTATGCATTTTAAGTAAAAGAATAATTAAAAGTAGCTGACAGTTTTGAAAACAGAACCTGTCAGCTACTTGGACAAAGTTGCTCACCACAGCTCGTTAAAATATTAAAAACAACCAACGGATGCACTATGTTCCATTTAATTTTAAATGGAATTACAATTACATTTTCTTTTAAATTTTTTGAGAAGCGAGGCATGCTTTGTATGTATACATATTTAATTTTGATTTTAGCAGGCAATAATTGTTTTTTACCATGTGCAGTTGCTTTTAAGTCATAAAAAATATCTACAATTTTAACATTATTAAGGATAAAATATGTCATGGATATAAATAAAAATATTTCAAATTTTCCCTATGATCTTTATTTTGTCAGATTTTAAATATAGTTAACTAAAATCTTTATGTAATTAAAATTATTATGTAAATGATTTCCATTTCAGAAAGTTTATCAGAAGATTTTAGAAATTATTTTTCAATTAACTAATAAGTCACAGGACATGACTTTTTATACAGTTATTTATTTTATCAATGTGTAAAAAATAAAACAAATTCGTTTATTTATTTATTTATTTTTTTTTAATTTCCCAATTTCGTAGCTATGAAATTATTAAATGACAAACCACATCAACCATTGCTCAGTTATTATTAATTTTTAATTCCAAAATATGTTTTTAATGAACAATATTTTAATTAGCTAAGATTTTCCCTATACTTAGAAGTTAGTTATAATTAAACTTTTGCTATAAAACGTCACCAAATTTCGTATGTAAGTGATTCATAACATTCAATCAAAAAATATAAATAAATAAATAATAAAGCTAAATGTTTTATAAAGTGGAGTTTAGTAGGTGGCATTTTGCATAGATAAAGAGACGGTATAAAAAGGCAAATGACTTATGCGAAATGCAAAGATTGTTTGGACATTTAAAGATTAGTTTTTTTTTTTTTTTTTTCCTCATGCCATTCTAGTTATTAAAATTCCCACTTTGTCATGCAAAGCGCCTCCTAATAGACATTTTTTGAATTCAAACTTTTTTTTTTTTTAATACCTTGTGTGCATATCTTGTGCGCATTCACACATAGCCATGTTTTGAAACACTAGTATTAGGTAAAATCATACAGGAGATTTAATTTTAATTAATCTGCATACCGGAGAATCCAGACCGCAGTGATTTAACTGCGGCCAGATCTATACTTTTAGTTTTCTCTTTTGTTATGATGTATTTATTGTTTTATAACATATCTCATTGAGTATAAGTATGACTTACTCAAACAACTATACTTTTAAGTTGATCTTCTTACTGAACTTAAAGATATACTTGTTTATATTTTTTAATTCAGTATATACTTACTGCCAGTTTTAAAATGTAGTTCAGTAAAGTTTATTTGTTACAATTCAAAAAGATGTAACCAAATTTTGATAAATAATATCAGATATTATTTAAAAAAATAATAAATATTATAGGTAATGCATTATAATAGGTTTAAATAATTTTCACCAGAGCAGATAGTTTAAAATAAAATATAGATAATATAATGTCATTAAGTATTTATTCTTCATGCGTCTTACGAATATTAATTTAAACTATAACTGTACAATATGACTTTAAATAACATTAGTTTTACCCACAAAAAGATTAAAAGAAGGACAATAAAGTGCAATATTTAAGTGGCAAATTTTATTCCCAGTTTATTTATTTGTTTTAAGCAGAGAATCTATTATTTTAAAATTTTTTGAAAAAACATTATTGCCAAAAAAAAAAAAAAGAAAGAAAGAAAATGTCAGGCAAATATATATATATATATATATATATATATATATATATATATATATATATATATATATATATATATATATATATATTACACTATTTTATAATCAACTAAATCAACTTGCCAGAGCACAAAAAATATTTCTCGACATAGCAATGTTCCACTTCTTTTCGAAATTGCACGAGTAGAAGAGAAAGTATCATGCAACAGGTCTCTTTGCAGTTTAAAGCAGCCGACATCCAAGTAAATATTTATTCTCTGGAGAAGACAAAAGCGATTTTACTACGACTACAACAAGGAGGTTCTGCTTTCTTTTACTGGAGCTTCCACTTTCCTTTTTCTTTCATAATCTTTAGCTCATGATAATATGCATCTCCATTCATACATTTATCCATTCGCTTTCTGCTTCATTTCTGGCTGCAACCGATTTTATAATAGGATAAATATGCGCTGTGGATCTTGACAAAGAATGAAAATCGTGATCAATATACGGTTTTAATAAAAAGATATTTATGTAAAGTTATCAGAAACTGTTTTTCAATTTACCCTGCCCTTGTTTGAAAATTTAAATTTATAAGCATTTTTTTAATATATGATGCGAAATATTATTTTTAAAACCCTGTGCTAAATATAATTAAAAATTGTATTCTTCATGTGTCATTAAAATTTTATTTTTCAATCAAAGACTCAAAATTATATGAAAAACTATTTTTTAAACGAACTATAAAAATAGGATTATACCAATACAACAAAAAGAAAATGAAATAATAATAAGAAAATTTTCAATAACAAATGCTTCATCAGGGGGAGTATATTAAATCATTGTATGCAAATATAGAAAAATTTCTGCAGAATCTGAAGGCTTAAAACTGATAAATAACAGATTGTATACGCCCTATTTACTTATAAAACAAACGAATTCTATTGAACAGAAGAATAATAAGTAAATAAAATTCAAAATTACCAAATGAAACCCAAAATAATTAATAAAGAAGATACTTACAAATATATATAGGTGTGTATATATATATATATATATATATATATATACATATATTATAAATCTATAGTACATTACGAAGTCCCAATAACAGAGAAAAAAGATGAAAGAAAAAAGAAAAAAGAAACAACCTCATCTGGGACATATATTGAATTCTATGCAAATATGGGTAATTTTAGTAAATCAGTAAGCTTAAACGTAAGAAGTAACAGATTTATACGCTCAATTTACCTATAAAATAAACCAATTCTACTGAACAACAGAAGAAAAAGTACATAAATAAAACCTAAAATTATTAAATGAAATCCAAAATAGTTATTAAAAAAAAAAAAAAAAAAAAAAAAAAAAAAAAAAAATACTTACTAAAAGTATATCATAAATAACATATATGTATATATGTATCTTAGAGAACATAATCATACAGGTATATTTAAGGAAATAATATTTGAAGATTTGAGGCATATTTGTTTCTCTTCTTTGATGAAAGTTTTAATTAATAATAAGATTTTCCATTTTAAGAGGATTATAACAGACAGAAATGACTCAAAGCAAAAATGTGCGTATAAATATAACATAAATATGTTATTCATAACATTTTTTCATAGTATTAATTTAAAAAACAATTCGACTCAGTTTATTCATTTAGTTATTATATACATGTATATATTGTAACGAAGTAGTAGAATGGAGGGTGGGGGGACATAATGAAATGTCATCATAATCTGCAAGAAGCAAAATAATTTAATAAATAACGAAAATAAAAATAACAAAAAACATATTTAAATAAGATAAAATTAACCAGTAATAATTTTAATGAAGGTATGAAAACATCCATAATGCTCACCGGAACGAAAAAAAACCAAAATTCCATAATAATAATAATAATAATAATCCGACTCAGTTTATTCATTTAGTTATTATATACATGTATATATTGTAACGAAGTAGTAGAATGGAGGGAGGGGGGGGGACATAATAAAATGTCATCATAATCTACAAGAAGCAAAATAATTTAATAAGTAACGAAAATAAAAATAACCAAAAATATATTTAAATAAGATAAAATTAAACAGTAATAATTTTAATGAAGATATGAAAACATCCATAATGCTCACCGGAACGAAAAAACCAAAATTCCATAATAATAATAATAATAATCCGACTCAGTTTATTCATTTAGTTATTATATACATGTATATATTGTAACGAAGTAGTAGAATGGAGGGGGGGGGGGACATAATAAAATGTCATCATAATCTGCAAGAAGCAAAATAATTTAATAAGTAACGAAAATAAAAATAACCAAAAACATATTTAAATAAGATAAAATTAACCAGTAATAATTTTAATGAAGATATGAAAACATCCATAATGCTCACCGGAACGAAAAAACCAAAATTCCATAATAATAATAATAATAATCCGACTCAGTTTATTCATTTAGTTATTATATACATGTATATATTGTAACGAAGTAGTAGAATGGAGGGGGGGGGGGCATAATAAAATGTCATCATAATCTGCAAGAAGCAAAATAATTTAATAAATAACGAAAATAAAAATAACCAAAAACATATTTAAATAAGATAAAATTAACCAGTAATAATTTTAATAAGGTTATGAAAACATCCATAATGCTCACCGGAACGAAAAAACCAAAATTCCATAATAATAATAATAATAATAATCCGACTCAGTTTATTCATTTAGTTATTATATACATGTATATATTGTAACGAAGTAGTAGAATGGAGGGGGGGGGGGACATAATAAAATGTCCTCATAATCTGCAAGAAGCAAAATAATTTAATAAGTAACGAAAATAAAAATAACCAAAAACATATTTAAATAAGAAAAAATTAACCAGTAATCATTTTAATGAAGATATGAAAACATCCATAATGCTCACCGGAACGAAAAAACCAAAATTCCATAGTAATAATAATAATAATCCGACTCAGTTTATTCATTTAGTTATTATATACATGTATATATTGTAACGAAGTAGTAGAATGGAGGGGGGGCTGACATAATAAAATGTCATCATAATCTGCAAGAAGCAAAATAATTTAATAAATAACGAAAATAAAAATAACCAAAAACATATTTAAATAAGATAAAATTAACCAGTAATAATTTTAATGAAGATATGGAAACATGTATAATGCTCACCGGAACGAAATCCCCAAAATTCCATAATAATAATAATAATAATCCATCTATAACGTAGTTTAACAAGGAGGATCTTATTGAGAAATCGAGAGTGAAATTATATACAGATAATAAACAGTTCTGCTTATCTACAATATACTTTAACAAAATAGAACAATAGACAATTATTTAAACAGTGAAAAAATCTCTAACTGAAGAAATAAATCACCAGGGTTACAGCATACCAATAACAAAATTAACAAGTAACAAAAATTCAAACAACAAAATTCAAGATTTCATTCTATAGCAGCTTTTTTAACCCTTTGCCAGCCCTAACGCTCTAAAAGCGCACTAAACAGTGTTGGACTCTATAACTATCACCAATACTTTTGACGAGTGATATTTGATATATATATATAATGGACGAAAAGCCTTCGAAGTGATTAAGCAATCGTTACAGCTAAAATTTAGTAATGGATATTCAATAAAAAAGTCTTAAAATTTAACAACACTGACCAGAAAGTTTAATTAAAGAGGACCGTCGAAGGGTTAAGTATAATGCTACAGGGTTGACCGATATTTCATGGAAAAGCAAGTAAATCTGTAAGTTAAAAATTTTAACTGCAAGAATAATGAAAATGAGAAAAATACAAAAGACAGAACTTTGTCATTCATTTTTTCACTTTAAGAGGTGACTGTTTTCAGCAGTTGCGAAGGTGAGATGAACATTAAAAATAACCAATATATATATATATATATAACACGTCCTCACTGCAATATACAGAGAAGCAAATCATGATGATATTCATTAAGAATTTAAAAACAACACAAACATTTGAAGATTGTAATCGAAAGATCAGATTGACGTAATGTGCACAATTGATTAAAATTAGCACTATAAATAAAAAATACAGAACCAAAAATAGCAAAATAATATAATAAAATTTAAATATAAACAAAATATTGAATCATAATACACAAGCACATATGCTAAAGAAATTGAAGAAAAGAAATATTGTAACAGATTACGAAATTCTTATGATAAATAAAAATATTGTAAATTATTGTAATCATAAAAGACACGGAGAGTTTTTTCTGAGCAGTTCACTTTGAATAGGGGTAAGTGTGTGTGTGTGGGGGGGGGGGGGAATTGTAGTTTCTAAGGAATGGGGGATTTTAATATAAAATCGATAAAAATAGAGCTGCTGCGGTTATCCGAGCCCCGATTAAGCGAGTTCCGGGTGAACCGAGGTAGTCTCGAAAAGGCCACCCCCACCACCCTGACGATGGATGGCTTTTGCCAAATGCCGTAGATAACTTTGACAAATTTTACTATACATCACTGTATTTTATAATTTATATATGTATGTATTGTATTGTATGTATTATTTTAATTCACTGACGTTTGAATGGATGAAAACATTCACGTTTCCATCCATTTTAAACTTTGCCGTATCTTTCCCCTCCAATTTATGACAGAGTCCGTGTTATCCAAGTTTTCAACTATCCGAGGTAATCTCGGTCCACCTCGAATAAGCAAGGCTCTACTGTAATTTCCAGTTATTTATTAGGGGATGCATAAAAATTATTATTTTAAAAAAAAAAAAAAAAAAAAAAAAAAAAAAAAAGACATTATATGACATTTAAAAAGTTAACGAAAGAAGCAATAACAAGAAATTCATACATTAAAAAATAAAATCATATACTATTTATATTATGATAAATAATAGAAAGAATAACACAATATAATACTTGAAAATAATGTAAAAAGCTAAAGGCATATGTATGTTATCGCCCCAGATGAAAAACATTTTAGTTTTTTCTTCTTTTATGTTCAACATTATAAGACCTTATATATATATATATATATATATATTTCTAATCTTTATTTTTTCCCCATTTTTATTTTTATTACCGTTTTTATATTTTCTCATGATATTATTAAGTTCATTATCAAATGAGTATTTAGGTTTTTTATCATGTTTATTTATTTATTTATTTTATTTTATTTTTTATTTTTATTTATTTTTTACTTTCAATTTCTCTTAATAACGAACTTATGAATTTACTATCTGACATGTTAGTTTCTAATTCATTTAATACTGATACATTTGTATCCTTATCCCACATGAAAACACAGAGTTATACACGTGTGTGTGCGTGAGTTTCTTTAAATGTTACACGATATTATTGTTAACTTTAATAATACTATTAATATATATAAAAAAAAAAAGGCTGAAGTTTAATCGTTTTAGCATGTACTTAATATTATTCTAACTTTAAACTTTTAAATTTTATCTCTTGATTATCATTTATCTGCCCATCCTTCTCAAAAGAAAGAAAATATAGAAAAGAATCGCGATGGAATATCTTTTATTATTAATTAACCTCCGAAGCTCCTCATTAATGATTAACACTTATCAGAAACTTCACATATTGCTCCGCACGGCAAAAGAGCAGTAATCTTCTCTTTGGCTCAGAAAATGCAGCATTCTCCATTTCAGTTCATCGCATGATCCTTTTTCCGGAATCGTTTTTCGCCAAAGTTATAAATATTTATCGGATGTCAGCGGACGCTCTTAATAGCGCCGGGGACACCTGTTGCATGTCTTACTACTCATCTAGCTTGCCTGAAGGCTGAAGGTACTAGAAAATTGCTTTAGAAGATGTAGTAACAAAAGAGTATTAAAAATACGGTGCATTTTCTTTTGATAACATTCCCCCAGTGAATTATCATTTGTAGCCACAAATTCATTCCGGATTTAGTTCAATATTCCCAGCTTTGTATTTCAGAAATTTTGATAAAACACGTTATTTATTAACATAATATTTCCTATGTATCCGCTAAAATTTCAAAATTTTTAAATTTTAACCAATCAAATAGAACTAATGACATTTAGCAATTCAGAGTAAAAATTATTGAAAATAAAATAAAGATTGAAATTTAAAATTAGTAGTAAAAATATTAAATTACGTGAAAAAAATTACAATATTTTATTGAGATAGGAATAGTAAAAACTAAATAATTATGAATTTCAATAAAAAGTTATCTGTAAAAACAAATCACACTTGATATCAATAACAGAAAATTAAAATTTCACGATTGTGTTTTTTTTTTTTTTTCATCCGAATATATAGAATTTCAACTTATTTACCAGTTCCATTACATTATAAAATTTTAAGGTGACATTTTACCTATCGTAACCGAAAGTCGAATTCCATGAAATTGTATGGAACAATACGTTATGCAATTGCTCATTACCTCACGTATTTTTTCAAATTCTGTTTTTACATTTAGAAAATTTACAACCGTTATATTGATTCTCATATTCTGAAAATTATTATTATTTTTTTAATTCTTAACATTCCGTTTTAAAGCTCTAAAAGGTGAAAAAAAGTGAAGAAATTGCGTTTTTCACATACCATTAAAAAAAAGGAATGATTAATTTGCGTAACAAATTTTCGCATAAAATAACATAGGTTAGATTGGCAGTCAGAGTAGGTCAAGCATCTCCTCAAAAGCAAATGAATATAATAATAATAAACTGTTTAGAAAGAAGCACAGCGATAACAAAAGAGAACAAAAAAAAAAAAAAAAAAAAAAAAAAACTAAAATTTTGTTTTATAATTATCTGCAATGTAACATTAGCAGATTCTTTTCTATAGTTAAGGAATTCGCAAAATAAAAATAACGGTATTGAAAATATTTATCTATGATATATTTTCTCCACAATGAATCTTTTAAATTCATTTTTAATTTATTTCCATTACTGCATTTTAATTTAAAGTGGAAAAAGTAAGAACGGAATACTTTCACAAAATATTTTCGTGACCCGGATAGCTTGGTTACACGATCACAAAATTTTCATGACAACATACTGCAGCATGAGTAATATCTATGTACCACACAGCAAATTCTCTAAAGCTCTATTTGTACTGTATAAATAAATTCAGAGAAACACACGCCAAAAATACAGAAAAAAAAAGTATAGTATTTGAAATAATTTCTTCTTACTCCAGGCCATCCAGAAAACTAAATAGTATTTAAAAACTGATCCAATATCTTTATAGTGAAAATATATCTCAAAATACGCATTAATGAAGAATTTTCCCAATTTTTCTCTTGTTAAGAAAATCGTAGATTCTTCCAATAACTTATAAAATTTTCAAATTAGAATGTTTAAAATCAATAGGGTTCTTGGAAGTATCATACGTGATATTTTAAAACTTGTACGAGCTGATTGCGTTCATTTGTTTTTTGAAGTATCGTGTATGCAGACTAACAAACTAACTAATACACTAGCAAAGTAAAAAATTGACTCTCTATACACAGAACCATGTCATTTTGTAATATTTGGCTCTTTCATACTTCAAAATGTGTAACATCGTCAAAAATCCGAGGTCGAAAAGTCTTGACAATTCAAATCGTTTTTAGATCTCCATACCTATAGTATGACAGAAAACTGAAAGATAAGAAATACCATAAACTTGTTCTTTTTTAATTTCTTTTACACTAACACTAATAAACTCCGTTTTTAATTAGGGAATTAGTAAAAGAATAACAATAATAAAAATATTAATATCTAATATGTTTCTCCAAATGATACATACATTGTAACACAATAAAATTTTTAAATTCAATTTTCCATTGATTCATTTTTTTGCACTTTTAGTTTTCACTTTAACTTATAGCGGAAAAAAAAGAAAGGGGAAAAACAAAAGTGAGAAAGAGAAAGGGATGGAAAATATTCTTGCATTTTTAAGAAAATATTTTCGTGACTCGGATGGCTAGGTGACACGAGTTTAAATTTTTCATGAAAACATACTATAGCGTGAGTATGTATCGCACAACAAAATTTCTAAGGTTCTATTTGTAACGTATAAATAAATCAAGAGAAACGCAAGCCAAAGGTGCGGAAAAAATAAAAATGGTACTTGTAACAATTTTTATTTACTCCAGACCACCTGGAACACAAACTGGTATTTTAAAATTGATCTACTAGTTTTATGATGAAAATACATATTTAAGAGAACTTCTACCCCCCCCCCCCTCTCTCATGTTGAAAAAATCGTAAATTTTCAATAACTTAAAAGTTTACAAATTAGAATTGTAAAACAGAGTTCTCGCCAGTGTGTTATAAGTCAAATTTTAAAACTGGCATGAACATTTTGGCGTTCTTTTGTTTAAAAACAAATATTGTGTACACAAACTAACAAACTAACTCTATAAACAGACATCACGTCAAATTTGTGATCTTCAAACTCCTCACACTTCAAAACATATAAAAATGTCAAATAACAGAGGTCGAAAATCTTCACGAATTACCTAAGTTTCCCATACTCAAACTTCCTTCAAACTCTGGCAACATACAGAGCTTCAAAAGTCATAAACTATTCATTATCCGAAAATGACCCTTGACATTTTGCACACATTTACAATGAAGGGCGTTACTTTTTATTGCTCTTTTACTAAAGAGACCCCCTTCTCATGCAATTATCGCACTAGGAGGTTTGTGAGCTTCGATTCCAGAGAGCGTCGATCTCCTAAACCACATCAAAGAAATATCAATAGAGCCGCACTTAGTTGCCAGAGTTTGAAGGCAGCTTTATAGTATAAAGAAGAACTTAAAGAGGAAAAAAAAAAAGGAAAAAAGGAAACGAAGAAACAGAAACACGATAAACTTGTGTTTTTTAATTTCTTTCACGCTTACAATAGACTCCTTTCTAATCAAGGAATTCTTAAAGGAATAAAAGTAATGAAGTTAGTTGCAGTTATTAATCTCTCTTTCTCTTATATTTCTCTGAATGATACAGGAAAAGAATCTTGCATTTTTAAAAAAATATTTTCGTGACCCGGGCGGCTTGGTGACACGTGTACAAATTCTTCATGAAAGCATGCTACAGCGTGAGTAATAAATATGTACCACACAGCAAAATTTCTAAGGTTCTATTTGTAACGTATAAATAAATAAAGAGAAACACACGCCAAAGGTGCGCAGGGAAAAAAAAAAAAAAAAAAAAAAATAGCACTTGAAACAATTTCTTCTTACTCTAGCCCACCCGGAACACAAAAGTATCCAGCTCAGAAATGTCACGCAACAAGTGTTGCTCTGCTATCTAACTTTACCTATCCAGACAGTCAAGAGTTATTGATATTCTGACTTGAAATGAAAAAAAAAAAAAAAAAAAAGGATTGGAATTGAAAGAGATCGCTGAGCAGTTGGAAAAACGTATTCTATGTCACAGTCGAGTGGAGATAACTATATTTTATCTCCTTATTTTACCACAGGAGGAATTTTGGCGTTTCAAACGGGTATGTTACTTAGGGTAGAGAGGATCTTTCATGGAAACCGATGCCAATAAATGAGGCTGTATTGCACTGAAATCGGTGTTATTTTAAAGGTGTTGTTACTTTTCAAATTGAAATAGATTTTATGTTTCGCAGGATGATGTTTTGTCTGGATAGTTTTTTAATCTATCAGTTGTCTGCTAGTTATTGCAGTGAAATCATTTCCGTAAATTTTACTAACTGGCACATATTTCGAAATTATTAAAACCTTTAGTTCTTTTACTACAATAAAAATAGCTAAACCAGACTATTTATTTATTTATTTATTTTTAATATATCAACTTCACAAATATTCTTTGAAAGCTTAATTAAAATAAAATATCAACTAATGATTAAATTCAGATTTAGGGGGGAGGGGGGTGAAGCATATTAAAAATAAAAATAAAAATAAATAAATAAATAAATAAAAAAGATATAATATATGCACCTAACTCTAAAATTAGCATACAAATTTATTTGTTTTTGTTGTAGTATTTAAGGCCAGTTGCCCGCACTAAGGACCAAGGCTTGGGTGTAATGCCCACAGTGGATGGGGAGGAATCTTACAGATTTATTAGATTAGAGTAGTTATGCTATTTTTATTCAGCAGTTATTAATTTTTAACTTTGTTAAATAACTTTAAAAAAAAATAATCCGGTGTGTCACTCACACGACTTTCTGTTACCCTGAAATTTAATACTATAAATACAGGTTGCAGATTAATAGGTAAGATAACGAGTACTGTTATGTAAACCTGTGCTAAACAATTCAAATTAGGCTTCGGAAGAGTTTTATATGATAATTAGTTTTGTGTGAGGGGGAGCTACCGCCCCCCCCCCCACATCCCCCCCCGTTTCATTAATGCACCTGCATTTATATACAATTTAATTCGGCTATTAAAAAATAATTCTGTTTTTAAAAAATAATTTATTAAAATTATTATTTGAAAAAATTATCTCTTATGATAATGCAGACGATTTCCATATTAGAGAAGTAGTATAATACTAAATCTAAAAAAAAATGTCCATTTTATTCTCAATATTAAAATAATAATAATAATAATAATACGATTTTTTTTCTAGGTTTTTTTTTTTTTTTTCGTTAAAAGTAAAAAAAAAAAAAAATCGATAAATTTGTTTTAAATTATCGCAGATCGATGGTTCAACCAATCGTTTTAAAGGTATTGGCGAGCCCTTTTGAAAGATACCCATCATGAAAATTACTCTTCTGGAGGGGGGACTTCCCACCCCCCAGGGGGGGGCTCCTACATACACATTTTTTTTTCCCTGTTGACTATCTCTATTACAAAAAATATATATTCGTTTCATTTGGTTTAGTGCAGTCTATAGACGTTAAACTCTACTTACCCGCAATTTCCCCCATAGACATAATGTATTAGAAATCTCTTGATTGCCCCTATACACAAACCATTTGCTTGATCTTAACGAAAAGCTTACTGTAGCATCTTTATATGATACACATTTAGAATACCAAGTTTGAACTTTCTGCCATAATTTGTTTTTGAGATATGCTGATAACAGACAGACACACAGACATACACACAGACCATTTACTAAAAACATGATTTTCGTATTCAGGGGACCTCAGAACATGTAAATATAACAAAAATTCGCATTCGAAAATTTGACCCAAAAACAATACCTTATGGGTAAGAGAAAGTAAAAAACATAAGTTAAAGTAATAGCATAACTAGGCAAAATTTAAACTATAAAGAAGTCTCAGTGTAGTACACTTACCTATTAAAATTGAGATAATTTACTACAAATTTTCGAATACAAGTTGTTTTTTTTAGTTTTTAGTTCGAATAAACTTGAAACTAGTATCATAAAATAAACAAATAAAAATTCAAAAGTTATGCAATATTTATTACTTGAAAATTATTTGAAATTTCCTGAGTGTTTAAATAGTTATTATTAATTATATGTTTAATTTATTAAATTATTACATACGATCATTAATATTATATATAATTTATTAAATTATTATATATATATATATATATATATATATATATATATATATTATTATTATTATTATTATTATTATTATACGTTTAATTTATTGAATTAATATTTATAATTTTATGCGTGCAACATATTAATAGGCAAAATTAACATTTTTACATTTTACCTTAGAGAAATATATATTTTCACTATTTTCATTTATTAAAACCAGAATCGAAATAATAGTTTTAAACTTTTTTACGTTTAACTGGCATTTTATAAATTTCATTGCGATTTTATTAATTCTAGAAATAATTTTTGCACCTTTGGATGTACAGTCGGGTAAAAAAAAAAAAAAAAAAAAAAAAAAAAAACGCAGCACTTGATGTTATTTCGTTATTAATTGACGCAGAAAAATTTAATACACACCATTCAACAGGAAATTAAATGCACTTTCTGAAAATGTTGTCGAATTTTGAATTAGGGGTTATCTACATATTGAAATGAGCACCAACTTTGATTTTTTTTTTTTTTTTTTTTTAATTCTATAGCAACACCCAATTTTGACTTCCTATTCGAATTTCTGAGAGTCTGGCAGTGCGGAAAAGTATACTATTTGTGTACTTTATCTTCAGTATTCATAGAGTTATAATCAAAAATGTGTTAGGGGGTTATCTATAAATGTAGAAAAATAATCCTACAATAATTAGACAAAATTTTACTGTTTCACACCGGAAATATTTCAAAAAAAAAAAAAAAAAAAAAAAAAAAGAGAGAGAGAGAGAGAGAGAGAGAGAGAGAGAGAGAGATAAAAATTATTAAAAATGTTAACATTTTTGCAGTACTTTAATTATCTTGAACTCAGTGTTTGGATATGTATGTACTTCAGTACTTTTTTAGATAATTTTAGGTATATTTAAATACATTACAGTTACGATCATTCAGACAATACTCTTTAAAAAAGTGCAATACTTTTCAATTAAGATTTGTCTATCATGGATATACTGATCACCAATAAAGTTTAAATTTTCTTTCGTACGAGTGACATAAAATACGAACTGAAATAATACAGCTATATATATACAACAACGCATAAACTAAATCTTTTCGGATAAATTATTGTAAGGTTTCATGAAGTAAATATTACACAATTTTAATCGTACTTACCAATTTTGGGCCAGTTGATCTCTTTGGAACTGTACGATTTGATTTATAATTTCTATGAAAATATAATTTCTTAATTAAAGATTTCGCGACTGCTGACGTAGATTCACGTCATTTGAAAATCTGTAACTCAGTCAGTGGGCGTTTCTTTCATAATTTGTGTGTTACTTATTTTTTAAGTATGTACCCAGTGTTCATATTTTTGCAATAAAATATACTATGGATAGAAATGTATTGATTAGAAAGAATATAATTATAATGTATATCCATTTGTAATATAAATGTGAATACAGAAAATTTGTTCTGAAATATTTTATTTTGAGAGAATTACGTCCGAAGGCGGACCTTACTATCAAAAAGACAAAATCCTGCGGTCGCAAAAGTGTTAAAATATATTTTTAAAAGTTAAAGTACATTTTTAAAAATATATAAAGCTGAAATATATTTATAAAATTTTAAAGACTAAAGTATCCTTAAAATAATAATCCTCCTCCCTACAAAAATAAAAATAAAAAAATGAATGAATAAATGAAGTAAAAGAATAAGCATTTAACTATGACGGCAGTTAAGAAATGGTTTTACGAGTCTGTTTTGTATTCCAATCCCATTCGTCTTTTCTCATTGACAATTTTTACATTCAACCTATTTTTCTATTTCAAACAGTAAACCCCGCCAATTTAGTTAATTTTTTTTCTTCTAGTGTTCGTTTAAAGGATTCAAAATTTATCACCAGTAATCGATGAAGTAAATATTACATGTGTATATTTTTGTCAACGTAAAATAAGGGGTTTAACACGAATACTCAAAGTTACAATTATTTTTCTTTTCTGTATAGTTTTGTTTTGAAGAAAGATGAAAGGCGGGGCTTTAGAAAACAAGAATTCTTGATGCTAACACTAATGTCTAAAAATCATCATTTTTGTTTCATTTCTTTGCTTTTGACGTTGTGGTTATATAATTTGACCCGTAAACAAAAAATAAAAATATTTTGTTCAATTTTCTCGGTTATTTTTTAAGATTTGCTTCGTTATCTCCTGCAAAACTTTATAGGAGACGGCCCCCTAAACCACTCCAAAAGAAAGATTTATTTATATCTCAAAAACTAATAACTGGAATGAGCTGCAAATTTGCACACCCATATTTTTCAGCATTAGGATTCATTTTATGTAAAAATTAATATAGGTCATAATTCATAATTTTTATGAATAGGAATTTATTAATATTTTTCAGAATTAAAAATATTTTTCAGAATCAAAAGTAATGAGGGATTATGTTTGGGTTTCTTCACTGTATCTCGTAAAAAAAAAAATTATATCGATCAAGTTATTTTTTGTGAAGATATTAATAAAAGTTTGAAATATGAATTTAACATTAGCACCTTCAAACTTTGAACGCTTATAACTCCGTGAAAAAATAAGTAAAATATACAACCAATATACTTTTTTGCATTGTCGCGATCCCAGAAATTCAAATATAAAATAAAAATGGGGCATTACCGTTGAAAAAATCAAAGTTGGTGCGCGTTTTAATATGTAGACGACCCCCAATTCAAAATTTCACTTCATTTTCTGAAACTACGCACCCTTCCCCGTTGATTGATATTTATTACATTTTTGTGCATTGATTAGCAACGGAGTTACATCGAGTGCTTTTCTTTTTCCCCCGACTGTACCTCCGTGCATTTTGTAACCAAAAAATTTAAACGAATTTTTTCAGAAAAGTATTATTTCTTTTTTAAAAATATTTCGCATTTATGCTTATTTATCTATATTAGCATATAAATTTTAAATATTTAACTTGTATTTAAAAAGATTTTTGACACAAATGATGTATTACATTTCAAAAACAAGATGCAATGGGTGGATCCCGCAATATTTAAAAAAATTAAATATATTAATAACCAATATATAAATAATAAGAAGAAAGGGATAAAATACAGCATCTAGAGGTTTTGACCGACATTGCATCAAAATAAGAAAATAGAATGACGCAATTACGGACTAAATTTTAGTCATAAAAGTAGATTCGGCAGCGCATATCAATTTAGTCTGTTTATGACGTCCGTTGTAGTAACACGACATAATTCGTTTATCGCTTTATTAAATTGTTTATTTATATAACCTTAAACATTTAATACTTTCATAAATATTTGTTGTGGCAAATATTTAATGTATCTTCTAACTGTGCCGTAGAAAATTATTTTTTAATGACTACACTATTTTGCACAGAATTGTTACACGACCATGTCGTAAGACAGATAAGTCAATTTTTTAATGTTTAGTAGATTTTTTTTTTTTTTTTAAAGAAGTGCATTTATGTATGGATACACTTTCAGTCATTTGGACATGTATTCTACCATTGATTTATTTTCTAATACCATGCTTTAGAGAGATATTTTAATAAATCATAAATTATAGTCCAAGTGATTTTATATTTTGAAGAAGGATCTGGAAGATAATTTTACTAAAGATACTTGAAATAATTTTTCGGTTCCTTACTTTTCATTACTATATTCAGTAAATTATATCAAAATATTAATAAATTGCAGTTTATTTATAACAGAAGCGAGATTGTTGAAAAAAGTCACCTGTAAATAAAAATTTCTAGTTATTTTAATTTAAAAAATTCTTATTTTACCATTTAAAATGGGTATTTGATATACTTCTTTACAAATCAGCGCTAAATTTGATTGCGCTTCAGTAGAATAGAAAAATATTCGGCTTATGAGGACAATACTCTGATTCATCGCCCTATAACTTTAGAGTGACCATTAACATCATATTATCGTATAAAATAAAATAGGTAAAAAATAAAGTCCTTTTCCTAATAGGCAAACTGTAGTACGAAATATCAGCAACCTCTTGTAAAAATGAACCGACTGTATTAAATTTTATTTTTGCATCAAACATGTTTTACAAAATACAAGCCATTATACTAACATTTTATTTTGTACAATAAAATTGCTAAATTTTTCTTTGTGTTATTTTGTTGTAACTAATTGTCTGTATTTCTCCAACTATAAAATAATAAAGTATATCGAAAATTATATTTTGATAAAACATAATTTTCGAATGGAATTTCATGATAAATAAAAAAAAATAAATAAAAAAAAAAAAAAAAAAAAAAAACATCCAGTATCTAAGGACAGCAAGCCCAAATGGCAGAAAATGCTAATTCTTTTTGTTAAAATAATTCTTTTCTCCCCTTCTTTTAAAAGAAAATGAGTTAATTAGTTCGTTACCAGAGCTGGTTATATATTACTTTAAAAATCTTGAAATTACATGACAAGAAAAAAGGGCAGGCAAAATGTTATGATAAAAAAGTTTTATTATTGTAACTAATAAAATACTTTCAGAGTTTTTATAGATAAGATGAAATTAATAATAATAATAATAATAATAATAATAACTAGTAAATTACAAAAGATATTACTAAATAATAAATTAAAGAACTCGTATACAATAAATATTTAAACTTAAAAACTTCTTCACACACTATTTTATGGTGTGTGAAGAAGTTTTTAAGTTTAAATAGATATTCCAAAATATCTATTGTACAAAAGTATTCTCTTAACAGCTACTGGAAAAATAATTTTAAATATCCTGAAATCGGAAATTATATTAATGAAAATTCTTGAAATCAGAAATGTGTTCTTGAAATTCGAGGACAGTTCATATTTTGAAATCTTTTTTCTAAATTTTTCTAAATTGTAGACTGGAAATTATTTATCATAATTATTACCGTTTAAGTCCTCATTTATTTAGCATAAATTATGCCTCTGTAATTGGGTAATTGTAACAGTTATTAATGCTTATATATTATGAATGGTCACTATACCCTTGCGCTACTAATTGTATTATTATTATTATTATTATTATTATTATTATTATTAAATATTTTTGTGTAATTATTGTTATTGTAATCTATAGATAATATAAGAATCCGTACGTTGTTAATTAAATAATTTTTAATTACAAAATGAATTGATTTTCGATTATTTAATACTTTTCAGTTATTTAAACAACATCTAAGACAAGGAATGTTCCAACGATTCGTGAAGAACTATTTAATATCTTGTTTCTGGGTAGGCCTTCAAGAAATTTATTTTGATAGAATTTTAGATATTAGTCTAAATAAATACAATAACTTAATACAAACAATAAATAAGAAAATTTCTAAACATTTTTTAGAAACTGATGCATGAACAGTAAATGAAATAATTTGACTTCCCTATAAAATTCAGAAAATTATTTAATGAATATATGTATAACCGAAAGTATTTTAATTTAAACAGAGACAGCTTGCAACATACTATAAAAATGGTTAACATGTTTCAACATTTCATTTCAGAGCCAAAACAAACAAAAAGTTTTATCATATTTTATAATTTAATTGCACATTTGTACAAGTTTATCTATCAAAACAATGTTTCTCTTACAGCGTTAATGCTTTGTTGGTTTAAACACAAATGGTATAAAATAAATATTTCGCGATTGTTAATAGTAAAATTTAATAATCAACGTAAAAATGCCAAATCTCATTAATGCAACAAACGAAAGAGTATTAAATTCGCATTTCTTGTTTTAATCACCATTTTAAGATCCAGAGGAACAAGAAAGTCTACAAAATAAATTATATTAATGCTCAAATTAAGCTTTAAAAGTTTCAAAATTGTATGAATAAGTCTTGCGAACCAAGTTTATTTCCTGATAATTAAGTTTATATAAAGTGAAAATACGCCCAATTTAATCGCCACACACCACCAAAACCTAGTAAAACAACTTTTTAAAACTCAGTTAGTACAAAAGTGAGTATTTTGAAAAGCGTTTTGAAGCTTTTAAAAGCTTTAATTGGAGACTATGATACGGCAACAAAATAAAACCCAGCCGTATGTACGTATTACTAAATTAGTGTTGGCAGTCTATGCAATTCAGCGTGTTAGAAGCCTTTAAGGCGTAAATTAAAAACTATAAGATCACATCATAGATTTCCATTTTATAGCAAAATTCACTCTCCCCTAGGGAGAATTTTCACGCAAATCGCAGCACTTTTAAAGCCTCGCACAAACACAGTTGAGCTTAATGTTGAGTGGCCCTTATTAAAACAACACCAAAATCATAATGGTGTAGGGTAACCATTGAAGCGGTGGATGGACTTGGAAATGTTTCAGAACCTAACTCTTTCCGATCGGCATTCCGTGCCAAATGAAGGAGCAGATCGCATTTGTGGAAAATGTTCACGCTCACGTGCTCTAAATGAAACAAAATTACGACTCGGTCTAGGTGTGTGAGGATGCTGGAAGTTTGTGTTTGATGCTTAATCTTTCCTGAAATTGCTGGACCATTCATTTAGTAGCGTTCTTCCAAACATTAAAAGTCTAATGAAATGGTTTAGCTAATTTAATTAATACACAGATTTATCTGAAGTGCTTTATATTTGAAGGGATACTTTATTAAATCGTGGGTGTTACAAGATCAGGCGTTTTACTAGATAACCTCTCTCAAATGAGAAATCTTTTCTATAGTAGAGTTATTAAATAAACGTACAATGCCATTTACTGCACTCCTTTACTAAAAACATAACCGAATGTATTAAAATGCATTGTGTATGTCAAATAAAACAAAAATAATGTTTATCGATATGAATATTCGTTTCACATATTTAAATTGATTTAATAGCATTTTATTCTATTCTATTTATTTCTTTGTAGTTTGAGCATTTACTTACAAATAACAATCTCCGTTAAATGATTACCTAAATATATTCAAATTTTCTTAAATTGTTTAAGTAAACCTCTATCTTATCCTTATAAGAAAAAAATATATATACATAAATTTCGATGATTTTAAAATGCGTGCCAAGATTAATTATCCTCGTAAATTAGCTTTTAGGTAATGGTGGTTGGTTGTTTTTTAAACCAACTTTCATAAATGAAAAATAAATTTTATGTGCAAAATACTTTTACATAAAGATGAGTACTAGTATAACACTTTGACATATTCAAAAATTACGAATAAAATGAAATGATGAATTCTGCTCTCCACCTTGCCATTAAATATTTAAATACCCTGTTAAAGATAATAATACAACGTTTTACGGGGGAAAAAAAGTGCCAGGTACGCAAATTTAGCTACAACTAATATTTAACCCGATAGTAGTCGCTAGTTGGTCGATTTGCCGCCCATCCTTAAGTTTTGCGAAATTTTTTAATTCGATAGCCACCAAAAATTTTTAGAAGTGGCATTTGATATACATAAAACGCGAATAAACTCGAAGAAACGTCGGTCACATAATTTTTTTAAATTATTGGTGACAGTTAAATAAAAAGTGCGCAATCTGTAATAGGTGGCGCTGTTTCTAGCGACTACTAACGGGTTAACCTAGACATTAGCTGCTGCGGAGGGGAGGTGGGGGCTAAGATCAACTTACTAATTCATTTCAATGATCAAAAAAGGAAATTTGTTTAATTTCAAAGTATTTGGGAGGAGGGGGTTGAGTACCCATAGCCCCCTGGCAACACACTTTTGTGCTTACGACTAAAATGGAAAAACATAACGCACATAAAAATATTAGTTGCAGCTAAATTACAATTATTTTTCTATTGGAACATATAATTCTATTTTTTTAACAGTGTAAAAAAACTATCGATTAAAGGTATTTTCATAAACTTTTACAAACGGAACTACAGGTACTTGTTTGCGATACAAAAGTCATCTTGTCGAATGTGCGCTTAATTCCATTTTAAACTGATGAAAAATTTAAAAAGATGACTAAACTCATAACCCCTTTCAGTTATATTAAAGTTCAATTTTTACCATAAGAGAGACTTGATATCGACGCATTGATTAATATATAGGTAAATGTACTTCAGAAAATTTCAAATAACTCCCAATTTAAAATATACAATATTAAAAAAGATCAAATCTGTTTAGTCATTCATTTTGAAAAAAAATAACAGATATGATGCTAGATTTATATAAACCCCAACCTTGAATTTAATTAAATATTATTTTTCTATACAATCTATAGTTTTCGATTAGAATAATGCTAGCTAGCAAATTACTGTATAAAATATCGATCGAGGGTTAGACTTGATCTTAAACAAATATTATTTTTCTTTAAAATTTTTAATTTTCGATCAAATTTAACGATTTTTGAAAGTTAAAAATTTCCGAAACTCTTAATAGCCATTTTTTTTTTTTTTTTTTAGTAAAATTTAAATATATTATGCGATAGTAAATTTGAAAAAAAAGTATGTCAAGTAAGTTTTTTAATGTATGAAATATATATATATATGTTCAGTAAATTTTTCCTTTATAAAAAATACTTAAAGCTTTACATATATATACATATTTAACATCGTATACATACTTTCTGATAGAGTAGCCGAATTCTGAATTAAGTAGGGTGCCTAGATTATTACTTTAGACACCCTAATATTAAGTATATTAGGCGATGGAAGATTTCCCCATAGATTATCAAGATGTTTGTTTACACTATCAAAAAGAGAAAACCTCGTGCCACAAGCGAGTGTCCCGTAGAGGGAATGCGTGTGTAATAAATACGGTATTAGACGAGAACACCTTAATTTATCTGATTTTGAACACGTAATGACAATGTTTCTGGTAAAACAAGCATATATATCTTTCTTCAATCTTGAAACATCCTTTTAATCACGCAACAGAGCGAAAATAAGAATTCTTTTCAAAGACAGTAATTACATTCTCGTACACATGTATGGTTGACAAAGTATTGCTTTAAGGTCTAAATTTTTCTATATTTACACGTTTTTTCTATATTTACACGTTGTGAGGTTCTCTGAGCACGAAAATCAGATTTTTAGCGGTTGGTGTAAGTGTGTGTCTGTCTATGTGTGTTATCATATCTTATGAACGGGTATTAGCATGATGCCCAAACTTGATATTCTAAATCTGTATCATATAGAGCAACTACTTGAAACTTTTCATTGAGATCGGACAAAAGGTTCGGGTACAGAGACATAATATAGATCCCTAACTACATCACAATGAAAGATGTCTCTTTCAATAAAATATTCTTTGTTATATGTACATTTTTTTCTTACGCATACAACTTAAACGTACACTTTTAATATTATTTTTAATTATTTATTTTATTTATTTATTGTTTATTTATTTTTTTATGACATCATATTAAGCACTAATAAATTTAAATTTTTTTTTTTCTAAAATCTCATCACATTAAGCAGCAATAACGCTATTGAATCTAATATGCTTGAATTAACCTGACGTTCAAATACCGGTAATTTAAAAAGAAAATTAAATGATAGCGAAACATTTTAAATTATTAAATGGGATTAAATTACTAAATAGAAAATTACTGAAAAAGCATGCACGTTAAAAAGCAAGAATCACTTCTAAAACATCTGTTTTTACTATATCTTTTCTTCCCAACATTAAAAAAAAATAATAATAATAAAATTATTACTTATTATAAAATTTTAAAACTTTATCCGTTAAAATCTAAAATTGATTTTAATGAATTCCGCTATTCAATGCCGATATCTGAAGCATTAGTTTTGATTGTATTTTCTTTTATAAAATTTATTTACATACTAATTAAAATATAATTCATATACAGGGTGATCCAAAAGTTACAGAAAAAATGAAAGGCTTATTATTCTAAAAGTATTGACCATAGCACTATGCGATTTTCACTGAAATGCGCAGAAAAACATGAGATTTTTTTTTAGGTAACAACAGATTTATTAGCAAATTAATTTAAATTTTCTTCATCAGGTGGCGCTTAAATTGTGAAATTACTTTTTTTACCGTGACACAGTACCTTCAACAACGTAACTAGGACTATAAATGTTCAGTGTGGCGGCTGTAATTCATCATATTGAATATCAGACGTTGTGTATTGGAAATTCTCTATAAAAAAAGCTTCAGTATTCGAAATATGGCGTCATTTGATCAGGCGAATCTGTTTAAAATGTGAGAGGATATAGCAAATACAGCACGATACGTTGATAAAAAATGTAACTAATATATTTTCTTATACATATACTATAATAATAATAATAATAATAGTCCCATGCTTTTCCTTACATTTCAGTGAAAACTGCATAGACCTACAGTCTTAAATAATATTTATATATATATTTATTTTATTTTATTTTATTTTGCCTGTGACTTTTGGATTACCTGCTATTTATACAAAAATCTGATGCGTCTTAATTTTCATATCGCAGAAAAACTGTAATTACTTTCCCTTACCCATAAGGTAGAGAAAGTATTGCTTTGGGGTCAAATTTTCGAAAGTGAGTTTTTGTTATATTTACACGTTTTGAGGTCTCCCGAATCTTAAAATAATGTTTTTAGCGGTCGGTCTGTGTGTCTGTCTGTTATCAGCATATCTCAAAAACAAATTATAGCCGAAAGTTCAAACTTGGTATTCTAAATGTGCATCATATAGGGATGCTACGCTAAGCTTTTCGTTGAGATCAAACGAATGGTTCGTGTACAGGGACACCCAAGAGAATTCAAATTCATTGCGTCTATGGGGGAAATTGCAAGTAAGTAAAGTTTAACATCTGTAGACTCAGATTTGAATTATCTATAAATGTTGGTACGATAATGAAATGGGGGGGGGGTTGTGGGGGCGATAGCCTCCCTTACATGGAATTATTTGTCAAATAAAGCTGTTCTGAGGCCCTCGTTCTCTTAACACTTAATCTCCAATCCGTACTAGTATTAAATTTCAGGGTAAGAGAAAGTCGTGTGATTGACACACCAGATTATTACTTTTATATTACTCTATTATTGAATTTTTATGCAGTATCTAATTTTACCTAAAATTATTTCATAAAAATTATACCAGTTTTATAAAGATTTATTAATCAATAATCCAGCAATAAAGTGAAACAATATATTTTTTTCTATATGCACACCTTTACTTATGCATATAATTTAAACGAACATTTTTCATTTTCTAATATTTACAACACCCCATTAAACACTCATGCATTTTCTCATTATTTTATTTTTCTAAAAAATGATTATTTTAAGTAATGATAATAAGTCTAACATACTTAAGATCAACTAAACGTCCGATTACCGATAGTTTTAATTTTTTTTTAAAAGATGACAGAGCAGTTTAAATTTGAAAATAATAATAATAATAATAATAATAACTACTGAATAAAAAATTACAGAAAAAGCATGTCTGTTAAAAATTATGAACAAATATTAAAGCGAATATTTTTACTACATCATTTTTTCCAGATACTATTATAATAAGATAGTGAAATTATTAATTGTCATTAAAGAGTATAATTATTAATGTCATGTCTAAATTGTGTGATCTCCTATAAATTGTTGTATTTACTTTACAATGCAAAGATTGTTTGTTATTAAACAATATCTCTAAAAAAAAAGAGTTAATTAAACACATGTCATTTGTTATTTATATTAAAAACATTTTAAAAACACGTAAAATTAATTTTTATTTAAAAATTTTTAAAAATATTATCCTAAGCTTTTTGCTTTGAAATTCCAAAGCATCATCAGGGATTTTTATTAAAAAATTAAATGAGCAGTTTTAAAATAATTTTCCTTTCACAGTCAACAGTTAAGTCTTCTAATAACGTGAGTAGCAGCAAAGTCAATTTGAAGTCCGGTGAAGGTTGGTCCAAGGAGCTAAGGAAAGTAAGAGAAGCGGGAACTACTGGAAAATCACCCTAGGCTATTGTAGGAGAAAAACCATAATGAACTAGCAGAAATGAACTATTAGCTATTTTATAATATTACGCCAAATTTTTGGCAAAATTGCAGCATCTTTAGAATTTATTGTATTTTTGCGTTTAATTATATTAATAGCTTCGGAGATTAAAGTTCTTGGATAGTAGATAGGATAATATTTTTAAAGTTTCTTAAATAAAAATTAATTTTACGGGTTTTTAAAGTGTTTTTAATAATAATAATAATAATAATAATAATAATAAAAGGTTTGTTATATTTGCACAAACCTCATGCAGTCTTAAATATTATATTGTGGGGAAACTGTAATTATTGGATTATTTTTCAGTATCTAATTTCATCTGAAATTTGTTCCATAATTACCAGATTTATTAATCTAGAGTTCTATTAATCAATAACTTAGCAGAAATGTGAGAAAATCTATTCAACTTGAAAGTTATATACACTAATTATTATTTGTTTGTTCTGTTTTTTTTTTTTTTTTTTTTTTTTTTTTTTTTTTTCTATAGAATAATTTTATGATTGATTTTATGATTGTCCTGTATGGAATGCACACTAATAGTGGCCGGAAGGTTTTGTTCTCTCAGTTGGTAGACGGGAGGTGGTGGGTTTTAAACTGGCGTTTGTTGGTCTCCTCGTTTGGTGGTAATGTGGGGATTGAGGCCAATTATCTGCACTAAAGACCTGGGTCTGGGTAGAGTGTTCGCTGTGGAGGTCTTTTTAAGGGATCTTAGCTCGTATTTATAGGATTTTTGGATAAAATCACAGAAAACTCGAAACGGCTAAGATAACGGGATCGAACCCGGCACTTGACGTCAACGCCTAGCTGTTCAAAATTTTCTGTGTTTTCTCTGAAATTCGTAAGAATACTGGCTAGGACCTATTTATGAAGACCCTCATGGAGGATGCTCCGCCCGCTCATGTTTAGGTCCCTTAAGCAGAAAATTAATTTTAATCCCTACACAATTATCATACCAGTATAATGGGGAACGATGAAGAAAATCTCAGTTATAAAGCAGTTGCGTTTGTAAACTAAAATTGCTATAAAATATCAACGTATCACAAAAATGACGATGTTTTAACAAGGAAAGTAGGTAAAGAATATTTCAAGTTTTTAGAAGGATAATTAAAACAAAATGTTAAGTGTTTTAACAATCGTCTTTTTTCTTTTTTCTTTTTCTTTCTTTTTTTTTAATAGGTTATTGCACTTAAAAAATAATTATTTTCTTCCTGAAATCCTTACAAATTGAATTCCTATTTACTTTATATTTCATTTTAATAATGTTGTCGAAAACATGCCATAGCAGTAGCCGATCCAATGACGTGAACCGTGAGTATCTGATGGTTTTCTTCAACCCTTAAAATAGGAGGGGGGAAAAAGTTTTTTCAAAAACAGCAATTTCAAGGAGCAAAAAATACTCTATTTTTATATTTATTCCATTTTCTCTTGATATCATTCATTTTTCTCTCTTTTTTTATGGCATAGTTCTATAAAAAAAAAAAAATTCTGTTTTCAGCTATCTCTTAAGCCTGAAATTTTTCTCCAGTGAATCGGAAACCTATTTGTACCCTATCAACCATCTGTTTCGAAGTCTTCTTGCTACAACAAGGCTAGAGCATCACACTTCAAAGATTTCTCGGAACAACAAAGCTATCCTGTCATCTCCTCTCGACTCGTCTCTTCGCACGCCGGACACTGCTCAATGACCCACTTCGAAATCGAACGAAGAGGATAGTGCTTCAGAGATCGAACGCCAAAGAGCTTCTCTCTATTTCTGGCACTGATTCCAAAATTTCGGCTTAGATTTTCCTTCCATTGCTTATATTTCTTCTTATATGTATTTTCTGTTATTTCACTTCAGGATATTTTCTTTTTGTTTATAAAGAATTCAAATGCATGTTTTCAAAAGGTATATTTGATTAAAATAATTCTAAGACTTTTAAATGCATTTATTCAAATACTTGCATAGAGAAATTATACTTGATGAAGGAGATAAAAAGTATAAAATTATCTGCAAAGATCCTTTCCTTACGAATATATATATAAAAAAAAAAAAAAAAAAAAAAAAAAAAAAACATGAAATTTCTTAAATTTTTAACGCACAGCGTCTTCGTCACAAACACGCAATTACTTATTCACAACTGTAAAAACTCATATCGGAATTTTTCAACAAAATTTTGCTTTTATAATTTAGAAAAAAAAAAAAAAAAAAAAAAAAAATCATTTATTTCTTTTCTTCTAAATATGTTTATAAATTCTGATGGCTTTCCATATTAAATTAGCGTGATTTCATTAACCCTCAAAGGGTTAATGAAATAGGCTTCCATTAAACATCTAGAATAATAGAGAATTTATCACAAAATAATTGACATTGTAATAATATAAATTTATTTATTCACACGACAAAAAACGATGATTAAATAATATTAAGAAACGTGTAACAAATATTGTACGCTTTCTTTTAAAATACAGCGTTTATCAAAAGAATTACCCAAACCGTAATATTTTTCATTGGAAATATACAAAATTTATGAAACAAAGTGCAAAAAACATACAAAGTACTAAGTTTTTATCAATATAAAAATGTTCTATGTATCCATCTCCAACAGCACATATAAAATCAAAATTATAGCTAAATCCGTTCCACACATCCTGAATATTAATAGTATTGACGGATGCCACTGTTTGTAATATCTAAGGTTTTATATCCTCAATGTTTGTCGGTAACGGTGACCCATCGCAACAGTAGTACCATTTATAAAACTTTAGTACTTTGTCAGTATTTCGCTTTTTTATCCATTAACTTTGTATGTTTGCATTACAAATATCGCGTTTTAAAACCGGTCATTCTTTCTTTATACACCCTGCACAAAATGTGCAAATAGCTTGTGTTTACATAAGCATTAATTCAGTAATGACCAGGAAATAACAGAGCGATCAGAATCTAACAAAACAAGGCGCACATTTAACTTTTCTTTTAATTAAACCAAAAAAAAAAAAAAAAATGTTTTGTTGAAGAAACCAATTTTTTTTTTTTTTTAATGGTTTTAGTAAATTTATTTTGTCATTTAAAAAACTAAGTTTATAAAGTTAACCAAACCAACTTACTATACAACAAAGGTCAACAATTAAACAACCGAACTATCACATTATTCTTTTTAAGCACCTAAAAGCATCATTTGTGATATCTTCGCAAAATCATAAACGATGAAAAAAGAAGAATCAGATGCACAAGGAGAGTGATCTGTGTCGTTTTTCTTTTTATCTTCCACGTCATCCACCCCACTCCATCTATTTTGTAGCTTTATAGTGACGCTAAAACCTGAAAAAGAGATCTTCTCTGCTAAGTTAAGTTTTAATGGTGCTAAGCTTTCTTTCTTTACAAGGTAAAAAAATATCTTTCAAAGGAAGCGGTGCTAAAATCTCTTTCTCGTATTGAATTCAGCATTTTGAGAAAAGCCTTTAGCAAAAAGATTATTGTTACACGTGCTGAAAAAAAAAAATTGTTTTGTTGAAAAAAAAAATGTTGTCTGATTTTTAGATTTATTTTGACATTTTAACAATAACTTTTTTCAGCTAACCAATTGAACATGCTTCGATTGAACAACAGAATATGGTCGAGAAAATACAGTGGGTGATCAAATTACTAGAAAATTTTTCCTGACGAAAAGGACTGGAACTTCATACACGCAAAGAACATTTAAAAACTCATATTTTCCACTGTCGATTTAGTCTGAAATGCAATTAGGGGACCAAACACAAATTAAAGAAGAGCGAAATTATTTTGGATCACCTTGTATCACAAAAAGCTACAAATGACTTGCAACTTTAACACATTGTTGCACATACATAGTATGTGCAACAGTGTGTATATTTGTATGTTTTGGTGCGGGAATTGAGCAATTATTTAAGGAAATATGTTTCTCTCTATTTTTTTTTTTTTTTTTTTTCTTTTTTCCGAAAAATTACTAAATTTTTTGCTTATAACAAGAACGGACTTCCATGAAATTTTACAAAACTTGTTGAAAAATTGACAAAATATTAGAGAAACATTATTATGAAACATAAAATTCACACATGTAATATTCATTAAGACATGAGCCTTTTTAGTAAATATTATTTTACTGCATATGCGCAAAAGATCGAAAAATTTTTATTGCATAGGTTGAAAGCTAAATATATTGAGCAACTCTTGTCAAAAGTCCATTTGAATAGGAAAAGAAATAAGCAAATTGTCGACAAAAGAACGACTTAGATTTCAGATATTTTCCAGAGTTTAAAGTTCATAAGGGGTTTTATACATACCGCGTATTTAATTTGAGGATCCAGTTATTTCAATCACATTGCAAAAGATTTTATTTTATTATTTATTTATTTATTTTTATTTATTTTATTTATTTATTTTTATTTATTTTATTTATTTATTTTTATTTATTTATTTATTTATTGAAAAAAACCTTTTATGAACTCTCAAATCTTAGTATATAAATAAAAATATGTTAAAGTTACAAGCCTAGAAGGAGTTCTTCACAAAAAAGAACATTTGCAATGTGGGTGAAATAATTGGATCTTCAAATTAAATGCGTAGCATGTGAAAAAGCCCGTATGAAATATCAACTCTGGAAATTACCTAAGATCTAGCTCGTTCTTTTGTCGACAATTTGCTTATTTTTTTTTTCTATTCAATTGAACTTTTGACAAGAGTTGCTCAATATATTTAGCTTTCAACCTATGCAATAAAAAAATTTCTATCTTTCGCGCATGTGCAGTAAAATAATATTTACTAAAAAGGCTCATGTCTTAACGAATATTACATGTGTGAATTTTATGTTTCATAATAATGTTTCTCTATCATTTCATCAATTTTTCAGCAAGTTTTGTAAAATTTTATGGAAATTAGTTTTAGTTATAAACAAAAAACTTGTAGAAAAAATTAGTAATTTTTGAAAAAAAAATTACATCTGCCTACATAATTGCGCAATTCTCGCACCAAAACATACAAAAATTGTACATAGTATGTGCAACGATATTATAGTTACAAGTCATTTATTTGTAGTCTTTTGTGATGCAGGATGATCCAGAGTATTTCCGCTCTTCTTCAATTTGTGGTTGGTCTCCTAATGGCACGCTAGACTAAATCGATAACAAAGTTTTAAAATGTTCTTTGCATGTATGAAGTTTCAGACCATTTCGTCTAGTATTTTTTTAAATAATCGAAAAAATGTATATATATAAAAAAAAAAATCAAATAATTTGTCACCTATTGTAGTTACTGTTACTGGATACTCGATAAGTTACGCCATACATCTCTTTCTCTGTAAACAGTCGATGTGTAATAGCTTCTGTAACTTCCTCTGTAACAGCTTTTGTAAACAGAACTATGTGCTGAATCAAAAATAATTTTGTTGATTTAAACAGATATTGGTTGAATCAACAAAACTGTTTGGTTAAAACAACAAATTAATTTGTTTCTGGTTAACAAAATTTTCGTTAAAGCTATAAAAAAAAAAAAAAAAAAAAAAAAAAAAAAGGAATCATTTAACAAAATTTTTGCTATTCTAACAAGACATTTTTTTTGTTTGTGTCTGTGTGCATTCTTACTATTGTAGAGCTCTGTGTTTAGATACGCCCTAACAGAACGTTGAAAATGTGGAAAGCCTTATACTAAAAATGTCAAAGTTATCAAAATCATATATCTACAACGGCATCAAAATAAACAAATAAATACCTATACTAAAACTTTAAACTTTCCTTTCGTATTGTAACCCTGTATATTCCACATGCTTATCAGTAATACATTGTACTTTTTTATTTTATTTTTTAATCATAATTACGATCTTCTTTTCTCACTTTTTTTTTTTTTTTTTTCAAACGTCTTTCATTTACGTCGAAAAATATACGCTCATTGTACACAAATTAGAAATGAACTCCAAACGTCCAAAATAATGAAAAATGGAGACTAAGCCATTTCATACATCGAAAAGAGCCATTTCATTAAACTTAAGTACTCCCTATCGAACCTCGGAATCATGCTGTCATCCTCTTCATCAATCTGCAACGTGGACAGTGGTTCGCAGCAACTCTGCCCTCTGGGAAAGGAGAAAATAGGAGAGTGCATAATGTCCGAAAGCAATAAGCTTGTTTCTGTCCATCGCACTTTACTCCTTTTTCTCTTTGTTTCATGCTTTTATATTTTAAAAAAAAAATCTAGGATGTCTTTTTTTTTTTTTTACTGTTATTATTTATTTATTTTTATTTATTTATTTATTATTTTCATTTTATTTGTTGCCTTGGGTTTAACTTTTTTCTTTCCCCATAGTACATACAGAAATGGACAAGGAAAGAAGACAGTAAAAATGATTTTTTAATAAGTCAGAATTTTAGGGTTAGTTGTACCAAATTATATTGTCACATAACCATAAGATAGCATGAGTAGTAACCATACAACAGTAACCATAAGATAGAAAAAATAATTTTCGTGGTTTGGTGCATTATGTAAGCATTTAGCATACATGCTACGGTTCTGCTTTTTTTCCTTGACACTCCCACCACTATATTTAAATTTTAATCTTCTATTGCATGTTATCGTGATCAATTAGAGATAAAATTTGTATATGATTATAGTGGTAGAAGAATTAGAAAAAAAAAAAAGAGAGGAAGTGGGGCATGTAGGAATTAAATATTAAATTAAAATCTGTTAAATAATATCTAAATATCGATAAAATAAAATGCTTTTTTAATTTTATTTTTAAATTACTTCTATATTTTTTCTCCAAACTTACAGAGCGTTTCAGAAAAGACTAACCAACTTTGAAATAACATAACTACGAAACAGTGAGAAGCTGAAAGGTGAAACAAGCCGTATGTTGAATGGACAGGTCTGGAATTTGTTATACACCGGTTTTCAGAAATAGTTCTAAGATTGGCTAATAGGTAGCGCCACAAGCACAAGAAGCTTTAAATAGTACTAAGAAGAACAGAAAGTTCATTCGTCAAGCAGTTTCATCACTGACCTGTGTAAGTGACTTTTATCGAATTACGTATTATAGGAAAGTGAAGAATATCATGTCGTATTCCTTAGAACAAAATGTTTTTATTGTACTGGAATACCACCAATTAAGTCGAAGTCCGAAGATGACAAGGCGAACTTTCAACAAAAATATAATGTTAAAAAAGGTCCATACCAGAAACTATTTCTGAAAACCGGTGTAGTTTAACTAATTCTAGACCTGTCTGCCCAACTTACCACTAATTTTACTTTTCTGTTTCTCACTATTTCGCAGTTGTGTCATTTTCAATGTTAGGGAATAATTCAAAAATTTAGAATCTCTATAAATTCTGTGCCCCATCCCTGAGCCAAACTATTCACCTCGTTTCGGAGATGGGTTGCTCTTTTTATTTTAGCAGTTTCTGCATGTTATGATGACTATTATATTCTTATGGAAAGTAATGGTTAAAATTATAAACAATACATAATAGAAAAAAATTTCCATGGGGTTTTATTCCGTGAATTTATTTAAAAATTTCAGATTTTTGCTAGACATTCCATGACTTCGATCTTCCCACCATCGAAAAAAGTACATAAAAAAAAAAAGATAAATTAAAATTATATCCTAAACGCATTTTAATTCAGGTCGAGTGTCCTACTTTATTTTATTTTTAGTCAATTCTCCCATACTAATTAGTGTAAGGTGCCTAAGGCGCCCGTTAGAAAAGGATGAATAAAACAATGTTTCATAAGGTGACAGTTCGCAACATATTTTAGCCGCTAGGAGACACTGTAAGCTATTTTAACATCATTAAGCCCTAATTTCATCTCATACTTATTCTTAACTACATCTCTTACTTCATTCTTATTCATGATTGCGGAATACTGGTTATTCATAAAAGCATATATATTTCTATTTTGACCACTAGGGCACAGTGAAACACTTTAAAATATCAATAAAACCATTCATTCACTTAAACGCACAATATATCATAATGTCATACAAATCCTTATTTAAATCATAATTGTCGCTCGTTGAATTCGAGCCGTAGGTCTGCAGATCAGTGTCTTAACCATTCGGCCCTGTTATCACTTACAATTTAACTTCCTACAAGGATTATTTTTAATCATGTAAACATGTAAAAATTATGTAAAATTAGCAACATGTTACAAAATTAGCCAGTCAATGGTGTCGGCGACGATCGTGAATGCATAATCTAATAAATGCATGCGGTAACTGTAAACTCCCGTCAACATATTTTTACTGGAAAGTATTGCGTCTATTGTTGTATGACCTTTCGCTGTATTGTGTTTTGGATTATTTCATAATTGAAAATCCATAATTAATAATGTATTGATAAAATATCGTCTGTCTTCTGATTTAAAATCTACATCATATCCCACACTAACACCCTGTTGTGTTCTTCGTCTTGGACCACATTTCTTATAAAGTAATATTTACACAATTTTGCAATGATAATGTATATATTATAATACTTAACTAACATCATATTAAAAAAAAAAAAGATCAAAATGAATTATAGCTTGCAAAGCGTTACACTAATACATAAAAAATTCAAACATATATACAAACACCATGACTTTTTCAAATTACCGATATTTTATTTTTTTAAACAAAAGATATTTTAATAAAACAAAGATAAATTACAACGCAAAGTATATGTATATGTGTGTGTGTGTGTGTGTGCGTGTGTGTGTGTGTTTAATTAGTTATAAATGGCTTATTTTAACTCGATGCCAAAAGAAAACTAGTATGTTGTGGCCACCACATGACTTTCTTCTATCTTTTCCTATACAAATTCACTCAGTAACGATAATTTAAAAAAAAAAAAAAAAAAAAAAAAGTGGGACTTTGACAAAATTTTGGGTAAAATGTGAAAATTATTCTAAGTTTGTCAGAACACGGAAACCGTAGGACTTTGACAAAATTAGGGGAAAAAAGCAAAAACTAGTTTAAGTTTGTCAGAACACGGAAACCGTGGGAGTTTCATAGAATTAAGGGGAGAGGGGAAAAAAAAGTGGGACTTCAACAAATTTTCACATTTTACCCAAAATTTTGTCAAAGTCCCACTTTTTTTTTTCCCTCTCCCCTTAATTCTATCAAACTCCCACGGTTTCCGTGTTCTGACAAACTTAAACAAATTTTTGCATTTTTCCCCCAATTTTGTCAAAGTCCCACGGTTTCCGTGTTTTGACAAACTTAGAATAATTTTCACATTTTACCCAAAATTTTGTCAGTTTGTCAAAACACGGAAACCGTGGGACTTTGACAAAATTAGGGGGAAAATGCAAAAATATGTTAAAGTTTGTCAAGACACGGAAACCGTAGGACTTTGACAAAATTAGGGGAAAAAAGCAAAAATTAGTTTAAGTTTGTCAGAACACGGAAACCGTGAGAGTTTTATAAAATTAAGGGGAGAAAAAAAAAAAAATTCTAAGTTTTTTTTTCGTAAAAAAAAAAAATCGATAACTTTGTTTTAAATTATCACAGATTTATAGTTCAACCATTCGTTTTAAAGGTACTGACGAGACCTTTCGGAAGATACCCATCTTGAAAATTTTTGCCCTATATCACCCTGTTAAAAATTTAGAAAAAGCGGGATGGCAACGCAACCTGTAAGACGATTTTTACCAAAAGTTGATAGGCACTAATTTATGTCAAGGTGCAACTACATACCAATTTGTATGAAATTCTGTGCAGTAGTTCCAGAGATACAGTTGCCACAAAATTTTGTCACACACACACACAGACAGACAGACAGACAGACAGACAGACAGACATTTTCTAAAAATGGTAAAATCGTGTTCTACAGCTCTCAAAACGTGTAAATCCATCAAAAACCCGAAATCGAAAATTTTTACGAATCCAATACTTTCTTCTATTGAAGATAGAAGAAAGTAATAATACATAGCCGTGAATAGTGAAAATAAAGATAAATTAGACCATAGTGTTTACACTGTAATGAATAATGGAACCCACTCAAACCAAAAATGCAATGTAATAGAACTAATAACATTAATAATAAAGAATATTCAGCAAAATCTGAAACCTTTAATAAATAAAATGAACATTAACAGATTTAATATCAGGTGGGAAAATGCTCAAAACTAGTATATATATTTAAAAAAAGACTTTAAAAGAAAAAACTTTATTTATAACTGAAAATTTGATATAAAAGTAAAATAAATTGTTTCACTTAAGAAAAGAAAAAAAAATGAAGCTTCCTTATATGACGATGAATATAAAGCCAACTGAACTGTGCTTAACAAGTTGACATTCCAAGACTCTTTGTAATCAAATAAATAGAAAGTAAAACGTACATTGAAAATTACAAGGATTTAAAATGCAAAAAAATATATATTTTTTTTAAATGATTTTATTTTAAATTTTAAAACTAATTTCTTAAAGATTGAAAAAGAAAAGTTAAAGTTTCTCACTGTTTAACATATAATTCAAAGTAACTATCAAGAAAAATTATAATTATTATTACTATACGGTCATGTTTACTCGTTATTCTTATTTTTCAATTGATGTTTCCACAGTTAGTTGGAATTCTCATAATCCATATTTTCATGAAGTTTTAATTTATTTCAGGAACTAGAAAACTACAATCTCAAAGATGCTAAAAAATGTTCAATCCAAAGAATCTTTTAATGTTTCTGAAAGATAAACAACAGAGGTCAACAATGAAACAACCGAGCTATCATCACACTATTTCTTTTAAGCACCTAAAAGCAGAATTTGTGATAACTTCACAAAATCATAAATGATGAAAAAAGAAGAATGAGATATACGCGGAGACTGACCTGCGTCTTTTTTCTCTTTATCTTCCACGTCATCCACCCCACTCCATCTATTTTGTAGCTTTATAGTGTCGCTAAAAACTGAAAAAGAGATCTTCATTGCTAAGTTAAGTTTTAATGGTGTTAGGTTTTCTTTCTTTAAAAGGTAAAGAAATATCTTTCAAAGGAAGCGGTGATAAAATCGCTTTCTTGTATTGAATCCAGCATTTAAAGAAAAGCCTTTAGCAAAAAGTGTTTTGTTAATGCACTGCAAAGAATGTTTTGTTGAAAATAATTATTTTGTTGACTGATTTTTAGATTTATTTTGTCAATTTTAAAAGTAATTTTATTCAGTTAACCAAATAAATTTGCTTCGATTAACCAAAAGTATAAGGTTGAAAGAAGAGTAATTGTCACTGCATAGTTCGATAAGTTATGTCATAGATCTATCTGTAAACAGCCAATGAGTAAACGATGTGCTGAATCAACAAAACTGTTTAAATCAACAAAACTATTTGGATAAAATTATTTAGTTCACAAATAATGTTTGTTGATTTAACAAAATTTTTGTGGTTTGAACAAAATATTTTTTTAGTGTGTTCGTTCATGCTGTTATGGGTAAAATATAGCAACGAATTAAGTAAAGTTATAGTAGATATGTGGATATTTTAACAATGCTGATAGCTGTTATATATATAACATTGTTATTAAATTTTCAGCTAAAGCTTATTTTTAAGCCATTAGTTACGAAAATAATAATAAATAAATAAAATGTTTCAAATATTTGTCATTAAAAAATATATTATTTCTCCGATATATATATATATATATATATATATATATATATATATATATACGAGGGGTGTTCAAAAAGTATCGGACATTATTTTTTCTCGCGTAAACCAATAAAGTAAGGAAGACCTTTTTCCAGTATAAATATAAATGCAGACAGGACACTCATGCGCAGTCGTGAATATTTTCCCGCCCGCAGAAAGCGTCAGTAGCTGCCAGTGTGCCAGTAAGTGAAGACGCGTAATAAGCGTTCGTTGGATTTTATTTTTTGTAAAATGAGACAAAAACTTGAGCAGCAGTATTGCATCAAATTTTACAAAAAGCTTAGCGATACCCGAGCGGAAATCATTCGTAAGATTCAACAGGCTTTCGGGACGATGACACCTTACGCATAAAAGAGTGGTACAAATGCTTCAAAGATGGCTGCGCAACAGTGGACATGTTGACCGTTTTTCTTGACTTCCGCCCTGTAGTACATCATGATTCATCAGTACGCACCACAAGGCCAAACAAACACAAAGGAGTACTACTAGGAAGTCCTTCGTCTCCTTCGTGATGCTATGTGGCACAAACGACCGGGTCTGTGGGCAGCGAAAACTTGGAAGCTCCATCTTGATAACATAGGGTGATTATTTTAGAGCACAATAATTTTAAAACTGCCGTTTAGAATGACTTGATATTTTGCCAGAACAATGGTGAAGCGACAGAATTATTTTTTCTTTCTTTCTTTCTTTTTTTTTTTTTGGTAAATAAAAATAAAAGTTCCAAAAATGTTATTAATCATCCATAAGGTGTTTGTTTCACGAAGCTTCTCTTTTTTCTCTTGTCACTATCACTGTTTTCCTTGTAAACACGTATTCTTTCCTTTTTGGAAAAAAAAAAATCTTAAACCTTTGGAGTCTATTGTTTCCTACTATTTTATTATATTGCTAACAATATTCCTGTGTATAATGAATCCATCCAGGCATTTCCCCTGACATTACCCTGATAGCGACCTCTATAGGCGCATTTTAAAACTACTTTTTTCCTTCGCCAAACAAAATTCTATTGTCTTACGATTGTTCTGTTTTAATATCAAGTCGTTCTGATCCGTAGTTTTAAAATTATAGCATTTTGAAATTGTAACTTTCATTATAATCACCCTGAATATATTCAGAAAAATACGAACATTAAAGGAAATATTGGAAATACTTCTCGATATATTCTTCTTCACTTACCAACCAGCATGGGGCAAAACACGTTTGTTAAAAACATCGTTTTTTCTTAAAAGTGTGATCTAAAAATCGATATACAAAAAATGCTTTCTTTATTGCAACATAAAAAAAATCTTAGATAAAATAATAAGATGATAAAAATATGTAAAATCTAAAACAAATTTATAAACCAACCTTTACTCCACAAATATATTCCTGAATTCATCAATTTATTTTATGTACACACAGAAAAAAAAGTTGGTCACAGTGACCAGGCAAAGTGCTCAGTTGACAATACAGAACTGACTAACCCAAACAACTGACTAGGAAACTTCAGTTAAAAAGTGTACTAGCTGATCTAATCTCCAAAACAATATCCTAGACTAGGAAGTTTAATATTATCAGACAAAGACGGCTAGTTGACAATCGTAATTATCTGACCAGGAAGGTTAGTCAACAACCACAGTTACCAGACATGGCAAGTTAGTCAGAATCTACACTTGAAAAGTTCTTCTTAATCGATTGACAAGATTGGAACATTTTATTTTTATCCTCTCATTTGACTAACCAATCAAATTTGAGGAAAATGAAAACTGTACAGGGAAACTGGTCGTCTGACAAGTTTTAGAGCCAAAACTGATCATCAGACGAAACATTATTAAAGATACATAGTAAAATAAAGCAATTTTTGTGTCCGATGAGTAACTAGGATTGTCATGTAGTGTTTTGATCGTTTAAAATTTTGCGTAATTTTGTGCAAATTTGTCAATGTACTTGGCAAACTTCTAGTATCACAAATATGGCAAGTCTCTTGACAAGATTTGGTTTTCCATTTTTCTGTGTGTGTTTAAACAATTTACATTTAACTCTTATTAAAATCTGCTATATTTTATAATTTAGCAAAAAGTGGAAATAGAAGTATATTACTAAAAAATTATTAAAACTGTGTTCCAGATATAAGTTGTATCATAATTAAATATTTAATTGTTCAAGACAAGAATATTAGAGACAGTAATAATAATAATAATAAAATGCTTTTTCTGTTCACTTTATTTATTTATTGATCCGTAAAATTCGTTTTCTTAAGAATAAATGTTCATGAGTAATAACATGAAATTTTGAGAAATCATAGGGTGGTGAAGGAATACGCGCGCGCAGCGCACCGGTCTACGCTGCTGAAGGCAGTGGGGACTCAGTGTGAGTTTTTACCCGATCAGAAAGGATTTTTTATTTAATTTCTTTTCTTAAGAACAGTGTTAACGAGTGATAATATGCAGTTTTAAAAATTCATTAATAGTGACCCGCTAGCGAGCGAAGCTCGCTAGTAATGCTTATGAAATGAGTATTACTGTGTCAATTTTTTTTTTCTTCAGACTGCAGATATTTATTTATCTATTGTAGTACTTGAATGCTTCTATATAGATCGAGCTCTTTATTCATGAAATTTTGTATCATAGTTTACACATGTTTTAAGATTATTAGTAAAAACATTTTTAATTGTTGTTATGATTAGAAGAACACTGTTTAATATGATATATAATATCTCTTAGACTAATTTTCTAAATAATAACTTTATAAAACAATTAGTAAAATTGACATAGATTATTGAATTTATTTGATTACTGATCAATATATTAATTTGCAGAGAGTTTTATTTATTTACGTACGTATTAACTGACCTTTTCAGTAATTCAGTTTTTTACCTATGTAATTTTACATAAGTAATATTATTTTTTTAAATAATTTCTTATAAAATATATAAATATAGTAAAATTACAAAAAATTTACATATAAACAACATTAAAAAAAAAAAAAAAAAAACTTTATAAAATTACTTTGTAATCAGCTATTTTGTTGAAATGTATACAGGTATTATTATGTTTATTATTATACAGCCAATAAACTTAAATTCAGCAAACAACGTTAATATTCAATTTTTTTTTTTTTTTTTTTTTAATTTAATTTATTTATTACAGCTGTATGACAGAAGATGTATGGAAAATCAAAGTTATAAATAAAAATAAATAAATAAATATGAAAAATATAAACTTCCATTTTTTTTTTTAGCTGTATAAATAAATTATATATATTTGTATGTATATATAACATTTATATCAAATATTAATTGTATCGACAGATCGTCATCGACTTTCTAAGTATCAATGGAATCTTGGCTATGGTCTAAAAAAAAATTCTGAGACTGACATGTTGAAACTAAATTGTGTCTATGCAGGGCGCGAAATTTCCGCTCGCCAGCTCACCGTTGGCGAGTGGAATTTTTACTGTGGTGAGTAAAAATTTGGTCTAGTTATAAATAGAATTCTTACACGATACGATGATAGAAAACATTCTTTTTTATAGATTTAAATATGGTAAAATCTTGCCATCTTATAGCCTCATATTTAACCTCTCTTTTTTAGATTCTCGGACAGCCGAGTATGTGTGCGCTGCCCAAGATCGCCCCAGCCTGGGAAAGGAAAAATGCTTAGTGCATACATAAAAATTTTGATCTCTTTGGCAGTTTCGTTTCTCCCACTGTGACTTCTGCAAGCAGAGTGAGAATAGACGTGCAGAGAGCCTCTTCGCCCATCGCCCACTATCCGAGAGAAGAGATGTGGGAACGTTTGTCTATGCAGTATTGTCACATGAAAATGAGCCCGAGCCCTTTCAAAGTTACTGCCTATGTTTATTTTGTTGAATACTGATTTAAAAAAAAAAAAAAAAAAAAAAAAACAGTTCATATTTGTCCAGTTTTTTTTTTTTTTACTGAAACGCCAATGATTTGTGCTTGTAATGACTTGTAAGCGACGATTATATCAAAAAAGTTTTTTCGAAATGGCTATTTCAAATGACAACAATGAACATTTTACCCATATCGAAATTCCGTCTGATTACAAAAATAAAATGGACGAAAAAGACATTTCTAATTTAAAAAGTTAAGTGAATAAATAGATAAATAAGGAAGCTTAATCTTTCATAATAAAAAGATTTTTCACGGGATATTGTTTGACAAAGAATTTTTCTTCTTCTTCTTTTTTTTCTTTAATGACTCTTTGCATTTATGTTATTAGATATTGTAATCTTTTTCAAATCTCAAATGCAATACATTTTAATGATTTTTAATTATAGATGATTATGAAACATGATGATATATGACACACTTTTAATATATATAATTTCAGATATTTTTGTAAAAACACCTTACAAATAGTTAAGAAAAATAAAAAATTCAAAATACTTGAAAAAAGAAGAAAAAAAAAAAAAAAAAGGCAACCCTATTTTGTGTCGAGTAAAACTTTTCTTTTGGCGAGTGTAACCTGAGTTGAAATTTCGGGCCCTGGTCTATGGTAAATGTAGTTCCATATCATCCTTATAAATTCTAGTTACTTTTGCTAAAGAGTTCTAAAATCCCCTATTAGAATTCTACGCCATTTTCCTATATTATCGCGGTCAACCTTATTTAGAAATCTCTGCAAATAAATGCGTAATCAAGAGGAGAGTTTCAGTAACTGTAATCTTGAATTATAACCCAATAATTTTAGGAAATCAAGCAAGAATTTCACATAATACAAAGCATTCATAATATTCAAAATATTCATAATATTGTTTCATCATCTAAAAAAGTATAGACTAGAAATTATCAATTATTTCGTCTATTCAAATTATTTGTTCACTTTTTACGCACAGTTCCTAAATCTATATTTCTAGTTTAGGGATCCAGAAAATGACTACTTATTAGTTCTAGACGGAGACAGTATAAAAAAATTTCTCAGTGTAGTTTGGAAATTAGAAACAACAACATGAATTGTGTATATGTATGTGTAATGTACACATACAATTCTGAAATGAGGTAAATAAATAAATAAAAGATGCAATAGAAATCTATGGAAATTAAAATAGAGCGTGTCAAGTAGAATATTCAAAACATTTCAAATTAAAAATTTAAATTTATAAAAAATGAGTTAACTAAAAATTCTGCAAACTTTTTTTTTCCCCTGACATCATTCAAAATCAGATCGATAGAAAAAAATTTTATAAAAGAAAAGCAATATTTTAACTTTTTTTCTTTCATATATATTTAGTATTCATTTCTTCTTATAGATAGTTTACGATTTCTTTTTTCATTCAAAAAACACTGCGTAAAAAACTTTTAGTTTCTTGAACTTTTTTATTTTATCTGCTAATATATTTTTTTTTTCTCTTCATTACTATGCAGTGTAAGCTACTGAAGTTAAATCCGTATTTAAAAATACACTCAAAAAATGATTAGAAAAAAAAGTAAAAGAGTTTGATATATGAATATCGGAAACTGAGTGAAAAGTCAGAATATATCAAGTATTTAAATGAGATACTCTTTCTTTTTCTTTATCAAATGAAGAAGAAATTCAAGTAGATAAAATTCGCTGGAACAGAAAAGGTAAATTTTTGTAATATTTCATATTATTCGCAGCAAAAAATCTTGTAGTACTTGTAAAAGAAATTTCTAAATAACTGATGGCCATTTGCAGACCATCTTATCTATGATGAATTCACACCTATGAATTATTTTTATTTTTATTATTATTATTTTAAAAAAAGGGGTGGGGCTCACTGAATTACATATTCTGATGCAAGTTTAAAACCGTGAAAGGATAAGCTTAGCAAAATGGAGCATAAAATATGCAATATTTGGAATTTCTCTGATACTTTATAATTTAAAATTGTGAACTATTTCACAAAAGTGAAAGAAAAGTCTTTTTTGGATTACAACTTGGTATTGGACTTAAAAAAGTATTTAAACAGCAATTATAGAACCTATCTTAATAAGTAATATGAAACTGAGAGGTTTACTAAATTTTACTCATCTATGATATCAGACAAACATTCACAACACAAGAAGTTATGTGTTATCGGTGTTTGGTGTTTTGAGGTTGTGAAATTAAGGCCGATTGACTGCACTAGGGTCCTAGGCCTCAAGGGGAGTGTAATCCGTTGGCGTCTTTCTAAGGGATTCTCAACAGTATTTACGCATGTTTCGGAGAAAACCACGAAAAACTCATAATGGCTAGGACGACGAACGTTACCTGGGATCGAACCCGGCACCTCGCATGTACCACCTTTGAGCACAGAACCGCTTGGCCGCTGGTAGGCCTACGTGTTATCAGAGCCAAATATAAGTTTCACCAAACATTATTTACATAATTTTTTTTATTGCAAAAATGTACTAACATTAAAATTTATTAATTTATTATCTTATAAAGAAATTTAATTAAATAAAGAAATTCTTGTAAAAGATTCTAAATTTAATTTTTTATATGGTTTATATATCCACACACACACACACACACACACACTCCGAAAAAAAAAAAAAAAAAAAGCTTCGCTCGTCCATCTTTTTAAATGAATCACTATAATTAATGAATTCTCAAAATTGCATTAATTTTTGTCATGTGAAAAAATAAATAAAAAAAAGGAGAGAGAGAAAAATCTGATCAGGAAAAATGTCGCACCGGGTTCCCACTGCCTTCGGTAGCACAGGCCATTGTGCGCTGCGCCCGCGCATTTATGTTCGACTCCCTTAATGACACTCTATTTTATCGAAAGGGTAAAAATATAAAATACAAAAAAATTCTTCTCTTACCGGTGGAATAATCGCTCCGGACCCCCACTGCCTGCGGCAGCCTATAGCTGCGCGCACGGCGCGCGTGTTCCTTCGCCCACCGTTCCCGCCCCTCTTAATAATTCTATATTTTCGAAAATATCCTCAATCGATTTATCGGGCCTTAAAATTTAATTATTCTTATTTTCAACGCTCTAATTATTATTTCTATTATTTTGCCCCTTCGCCCTCCCTCCTGTCTATCCTAATAATTTTACAAATTCGAAAATATCCGCAATCGATCTGTAGGTATCAAAAACTTTTATGCACCAATTTTGAATGATCTAACTCTATTTTTATTTTTTTTGCCCCTCTGCCCCCCCCCCTACCTGGCCCTCCTAATAATTTTACAATTTCAAAAATATCCGCAATCGATTTGTAGGTATTGAAAACCTCTATGCAATAATTTTGAACGATCTCACTCTACTTTTATTTTTTTGCCCCTCTGCCCCTCCTAATAATTTTACAAATTCGAAAATATACGCAATCGATTTGTAGGTATCAAAAACCTCTATGCACCAATTTTGTATGATCTAACTCTACTTTTATTTTTTGGCCCTCTGCCCCCCTCCCTACCCGGCCCTCCGAATAATTTTACAATTTCAAAAATATCCGCAATCGACTTGTAGATATTGAAAACCTCTATGCATCAATTTTGAACGATCTAACTCTATTTTTATTTTTTTGCCCCTCCTAATAATTTTACAAATTCGAAAATATCCGCAATCGATTTACAGGTATCGAAAACATCTATGTACCATTTTTGAACGATCTAACTCTTTATTTTTTTGCTCCTCTGCCCCTCCCCTCCTTCCCGCCTCTCCTAACAACTTTACACTTTCGAAAATATCCTCGTTTGACTTGCAGGTCTCAAAAACCTATCAGTACCAATTTTAAACCGTCTAACTGTATTTCTATTTGTTCATGTCCCATAGCCCCCCCCCTCCATTACCGCCCCATCTGGGGGCTGAATTTCTAAAATTTCTAAAATTCCAGAAATTGGTTTTTAGATATTTGTATTAGCTATATTTTCGAGCAAAAATTTCACGTATATCTGTTTTTTGTTTGAGATACATAAGATTATGTGAAATCAGTTTTGCCCCCTCCCCCCCCCCCTTCCTTGGGAACCGAATTTCTAAAATTCCAGACATTTGTTTTCAGACATTTGTGTTAGCTATATTTTAAAGCAAAAATTTTACGAATACCTAATTTTTTGTTTGACATATGAAGGATTTTGTGAAATCCGGTTTTGCCCCCTCCCTCCCCCTGGAGGGGCTAATTTTGTAAAATCGCTTCTTAGTGGATATCTACGACATAGAAGGAACATTGTCACGAAATTTCATGCTTCTAGGTCCAGGGGTTTGGGCTGAGCGATGATGAATCAGCCACTCACGCACTCAGGACAAACGATTTTATATATATAGATATATATAATATAGGATGATTTTGAAAAAAAAAAAAAATAAAGGGAGGGGGCAGAAATAGTGATTATGAATTCAGAGTCATGAATTCACAGTCTAAAAATTATTTTCTTTTATGTTTTTCTATACAAATTCGCACAAAGTATTTATTAAAATTATTTTCCATGACGAATGCAGACAATTTTCATTTAAGATAAATATAACATTAAATATTCAAAGAAAGTCAGTTTTATGTAACAGATCTTAGAAAATACGTTTCTTTCTCCTTTTTTTTTTTTTTTTTTATGAGAAAATTCGATAATTTTGTTTTAAATTATTACAGATAGATTCAACCATTTGTTTTAAAAATATTGACGATAACGAGTTCTTTTAAAAAATACTCATACTGAAAATTTAGACTTATCAGGGGGAAGCGATGCTCCTACATAAATTAAAAAGAAAAAGAAAAAACGTTTCATAGTTGATTATTACTATTATAAATAATTCATTTTTTATTTTATAATGATTCATTAATAATAACTTTCATTGTGCTCATTTATACAAATTTTGTCGTATTAAAAAATTATAATAAAGGGCATGGCAACACTACCCGTAGAACGATTTTTATTAAAAGTTTACAGGCACTAATTTGCGTCAAGATACAACTACATATTAATTTATATAAATTCTGTGAGGTAGTTCCTGTGGTATACTTGTCATAAAACTTTTGCCTCTCACACACGCAGAAAAAGACACGCGCAGACGTTTTCTAAAAATGATTAAATTGCGTACTGGACCTCTCAAAACGTGTAAATCCATCGAAAACGAGTAGTCGAATTTTTTTACGGAACCAATACTTTCTTCTGTTGAATGTAGAAGAAGGTTTAAAAAAAGAAAAGAAAAGAAAAAACAAAGAAATAAAATAAGGACAAATAAAAAGCAAATTGCCAAATTTATATTACACTGAAAAGCTAATATGACGATTCGAACTTATGAACTAACAACTCAAGAGCTTCTGCATCATTCTGTCAACAGTGTGAAAGGAAAATTACAACAATTAGTTAAATCTAAAAAGCAGCAGACCAAAATAATCAATATACATTGAATACATTGAAATTACTATTATTAAATCATACAGACATAATAATTTTATACACACACATTTTCATACACACATCTATACATGTGTATGTCTAGTACCCTTACAGTAATTATATTTCGGCATAACTAGATGTATATTATGTATTTGTAATATAAATTGCCAAATAGAAAGACTGAAAAGCAATCAGAAATCGAACCTAGATCTTTGGTCGAAACTCTGGCACAAAAACTAGTGTGCCAAAACTCTATAAATTGACATCTGACTGTATCATCCACCACATATCTAATAAGTACTTATTCAACCAGACTTGACGTTGAACAGAAATGTAAATATTTACGCAACGTTTAATACGTCAATGTAAAAAATAATAAAAGCAAATTGCAGATTCAGTAGCGTTAAGCATACCGCCATCAGTACCAAATTAGTACCGTCATCAGTGTTCTGCACTGAAGACGATACGCTTAACTCTAAAGAAAATGCAGCTTGCTTTTAATATTTTTTACATTGGTGTTTTCAACGTTGCGTAAATATTCATACTACTTATCCACCTACTTGAATGTTGGAAAATCCAAGCAAAATGGTTGAATATTCGCAAAATTTATCTTTTTTACGAATAAGTGCGATTCATTAATACATATATATAAGAAACTTTTAAAACGAATATGTGTATGATATAAAATGATATAAAATTAAAAATTATTAAAATAAAATCGAAAACAGAGAAAGCTAGCACTAAAAGCTGCTTAGCTAAACAATGTTTTTATTGAATAAGAAACTTTTAAAACGAATATTTATGCATATGAAATTAAAATTAAAGATTAAAGATTAGAAAAACCAACAGGAGAATTACAAACCAATGCGCAAAATTGCTGCAAAAGGAAATGTAAAATTTGATATAGAAATAATTTAACAAATGAAAGGAAATAACCCCCCACACACACACACACACACACAAAAAAAAAAAAAAAAAAAAAAACAGAGGTCTCCTTCAGGGAGCTCCGTGTAGAGGTTAAAGAGAAGTTTCTGAAAGCATATTAGCAATTGGCTAATAACTATCCTTAGCCCCCGACTTCTCCTCCAAACAGAAAACCACCTTTAACTGAATAGAAATCTGACAAATCTGAAATAGAACAAACCGAAAGAGGAAAACACTGAAATATTCGGTTAAAAATTAGGACGTGTAACAGATTTGCAAGGTTTTCAAGAGCTATTTTTAAATCATAATCATTATTGCATAAAATGCGAATTCTTTTAAACTGTGCGAACATATGAAAGGGAAAAAATATTTCCCCCTTTTTTTAATGGCTTTAAACCTTTTCGTTAACAACCTTGACTGTAGGATTTCTTTACTAATATTTTTTCCCTTTCATATGTTCGCACAGTTTAAAAGAATTCGCATTTTATGCAATAATAATTCTGATTTAAAAATAGCTCTTGAAAACCTTGCAAGTTAACTGTTACACGGCCTAACTTTTAACCGAATGTTTCAGTGTTTTCCTCTTTCGGTTTGTTCTATTTCAGATTTGTCATTTCTATTCAGTTAAAGGTGGTTTTCTGTTTGGTGAAAAGTTGGGGGTTAAGGATAGTTATTAGCTAATTGCTACTATCCTTTCAGAAACTTCTCTTTAACTTCTATACGGAGGGGCCTCCCTGATGAAGACTTCTGAGTTTTTTGGGGTTTTATTTCCTTTCATTTGTTAAATTATTTATATATGCATATATATATATATATATAAACTTTTTAATTTAATTTGTGATACATGAAACTGAAAATGGGATGTATAAACAACAACAAAAATAACATATATATTTTTTTAAACAGTATTAATAAACAAGAAAAGATTAAATTCGAAACTGTTCAAGCCAAAAATTCAGCATTAGCTGTGTTATCTTCATCAGCAGGTGGATATACAGCAATTCAAAGAAATTATGTAGTCCTATGTTCTGCTGATGAAGATAATACAGCTAGTGTTGAAATTTTTGTCTTGAATAGTTTTCAATTTAATATTTTCTTGTTTATTATTACCATTAAAAAAAAAATTATTGTTTCTGTTATTGTTTATACATCCCACATTCATTTTCATTTATCATAATTTAAATTTAAAAAAATACGTTTTTGTATGGAAATTCAGAGCTGCTTTATACGCTTATTTTACACAAAATTAAAATTTTCACTGTTTACAATATTTAATATACATACATATATATATATATATATATATATATATATATATATATATATATATATATATATATAAGTTGCAATATTGCTGAATAGCATCTGATGACATAAATTATATATATCTGTGTATGTAGTTATCTGCACTAGTTTTTACTAATTCCAATGTTGTTATTATTAATGTAAAGGACTAACAGATACCCTTTAGGCACTCGTAAATATATTAATTTTTCTTGAGGAATGCCATTTCTTACTATTAATACCTCCTAAACCATTCAAGGTGTTCGGAAATCCCCATAAACAAAGGTATCTGTAAAAATCTTTATTTCATTAGGGATCAATAACACAGAAGGTTTTTCGAGCTTTATGGTGATGAAACCTATTCTTTCATCGCCCATTAAACAGGCTTGCGTAAATAACTACAGTTTAGAAAAGAAGCAAAAGGGAAATGCTTTTAGGAAAACAAAATTTAATAACCTCTACATATATTTACAAGATTTATACTTCATTTCCTCATTTTGGTTCAGCACAAATGAGGTGTGATAATCTATTATAAAATCCATTAGGAACCCTAAATATCTTTAAAATGAGAAATTTCATAAAATATTGTTAAAAGAATATTTTGGCCAAATTTTCTGGGATAATTTTCCCTCATAATATTGCTTTAATTCATTCATTTGCAACGAGGGAATTCAGAAATAAGAAATACTTTGTTTAGTAGATATTTTTTATTTAAAAATATAATAAAATTCAATTAAAAATTAATATAAAATAATTTGTAATTATCAGTGAAACTTGGATAATTCGAACTTGTTTAATTCGAAATTCTGGATAATTCGAATATTTTACTCGGTCCCTTGAATTTTGTATTAAAATAATGTTAAAAAATCATGGATAATTCGAATTCTATTTTGGATAATTCGAATTTTTCATACGATTACCTTTAAAATATTACAGTAAAATTTGTTCCCGAGATTTTTCTCAGCTAAAGTGCATTATTTTTTTTTAAACAGTCTTTCAAAAGAAGGATAAGGTAATACAAGAGCATTTCCTACCTAGTGCATCAGAAAGTATGGTCCATATACATGAACTTCGAGGTTTTTTAATTGAAAGTTATGTATGTAGAAGATTCTGTTTCTGTATCTGTTGTTAGGTGGAAATCATATGCTATGACACAAAGATTGTATTTAAAGAAGAGTCAAAATTATCAGACTATTTCTAAAAAATTGTTGAATAATTAAGCTCGTAAAAAAATATTGATTTAATTGGGGGAGGGGGGGGGGGTAGCAGCATTCTTAGATATAAAGTTTATGTGTTAAATCTTTGATCGTAGAGTTTTATTTTATTTAATTTATTTTTTTATCTCTTTTTCTTACTTTTTTTTTTTTTTTGACAAAATAGTATATGTAATTCGAATTTTTGGATATTTCGAATTTTTTTCTGGTCCCTTCAAATTCGAATTATTCAAGTTCTACTGTATAAAATAATTTGTAATTATATATTTAAAAATTTGTGTATTGATTGTTTCGAATGATATTATGACTATGATATTTTTATTATTTTCTCTAGAGTAAATATATTAAATTTTCAAATGGTTATATGGTAAAACCTACAAAATTAAAAATTAAAATCCTGAATGTATTTATCAAAACATATTTATTAGTGTTTATGAAAAATTTAATTTTATAGAAATATATGGTCTATTTGAATAATAATGTTTTTAGCGCTAGAGGCCTATTTCAGTCGGTACAGTTGTCGAATTTTTATAGGTCACTCTTAATTAGTGCTAGAGGCCTATTTTAGTCGGTTTATTGAATGGGGATTTATTGAATGAAGTCCCCCCCAAGGCCCAACTTTGACATGAGTCCCCCCCAAGGTGCTCCTATTTCAGTCGGTACAGCGTTGTCGAATTTTTATAATACACTCTTAATAGTGCTAAGGGCCTATTTCAGTCGGTTTATTGAATGGGGATTTATTGAATGAAGTCCCCCCCCCAGGCCCAACTTTGACATGAGTCCCCCCCCAAGGTGCCCCTATTTCAGTCGGTACAGCGTTGTCGAATTTTTATAATACACTCTTAATAGTGCTAAGGGCCTTTTTCAGTCAGTTTATTGAATGGGGATTTATTGAATGAAGTCCCCCAAGGCCCAACTTTGACATGAGTCCCCCCCCCCCCCAGGCTCAACTTTGACATGAGTCCCCCTAAGGCCCAACTTTGGCATGAGTCCCCCCCAAGGTACAACTTTGACATGAGTCCCCCTCCCCCAAGGCACACCTTTGACATGAGTCCTCCCCAAGGCACACCTCCCCCTCATTGGGAAAAAGAGAGAAAACGTTGTTTTGCGGCTATAAGACAGTTTGGACTTCCAACGTTATTTGTTACATTATCTGCAGCTGAAACACATTGGTTTGATTTAATGAAAACTTTATCATGGAATTTAGATCGTCACGAATTAACTAAAGAAGAATTTGTCGATATTAAAAAGTTTAGCAGTAGGCCTCTGGCACTAAATTAAAATCTGTCAATGTCAGATTTTCATGTTTTAAATAATGAAATAATGTCGTGTCTGTATTTTTTTTTTTTTTTTTTTTTTTTTTTTAATTATTTTTTATATGCAGGGAATAAAACTGCATTAATCTAAAATATGTTACACATATTTCCACCCACTTTTTAAAAATTATCTACGTCGTGTGTATGCCTTGCATATTTTATGATCAGTTCTTATTGGTCAACGTTGCTATTTATTTTTAGAATGCATATTTTTAAAATCATCTCTTCTTCATTTACGTCTTTGAAAATTTCCCGTCCACGTGAATATAAAAATATTCTTAGACACAAATTATTAAAATACAATATCTAAATCAATCGTATATTGTATTCTATCACATATACAACCTCTGTTCCATTATAATAGTAGCAAATGAATATTCAAATAATAGTTATTGGCAAATGCAGCTATAAGCAATGCTATAGCGCGCCAAATTTTCAATCAAAATCAGAGTCATAACATCTTTTAATATTTAGTTTAACCTAATTATTACGAATAATAACAATTTTTCTAATTTCATCCGCTGATCGAAATCAATTATTTTATTTCAGGTTAATAACAACTCATTGTAAAAGTGAGATGAAAAAATAAATAAATAAAATAAAATAAAATAAAATAAAGTTTTCAAAAAAAAAAAAGATCGAGTTGCGATTATTCACTTATTGATGTATTGAAAGAAAAACGAAAGTTACAGAAAAAAAAAAAAAAAAAAAAACAATGAGTTGCAAAATAACTTAGGTGCAGCAGAATGACTCCATCAATAATTTGAAACATACTTTCGAAAATAAACGTTAAAATAGAAATAAGAAGTAATATTTATTATTTACTGTCTAATTTAATCTAATTTTTTAATAATAAATTGTTTATTTATTCATTCTATATTTATAACTTTTGTTATTATTATTATGGGACAAATTAAATTAACCAGTTGCACTATTATTATAAGACATGGGGGAAAACCTATTATGGGACAAAGTATGAAAACTACACGTGGAGAAATTTCTCAGTATGTAGGCAATGACAGTTAAGACCATGATTAAAATGTAGAATTTTTTGCTCAATAGATAATATAGATGAACATCTGCCTCTTCAGAATTATGTATATTTAGTCGGCTTAAAAATTTTTTACAATCTTAAAAACAAATTCACATCCTATCAGAAATATTTCATGATAAAATAATTTACGCTTGTTTACAGATTTGTTTATAATATAAATTTTAAAAAGAATCTTGTATGTGCAAAAAAAATTTTCAGGGAAATATGGTATATCCAAAATGTATAATGTTTTGTTAGATTGATTTTTTTAGATTAAGATATCCATGCGTAAAAGAAATTAAAATTGGTACTTAACATATAAAAGTACTATAATAAATATGCTATATGCACTTCAAATGGCAGTTTCATTTTTTTTTTTTTTTTTTTTTTTTTTTTTTGGGGGGGGGGGGGGAGAGGAGTGACTAATACATTGATGCGAATTAACAATCTAAAAAAAATATGTCGTAATAAATGAATAATAACAATCAGATCCTCTAAGATAAAATAAGAAAATAGTACGTTATACACAATTTTCTCATTAATAAACTTTTATTGTAACAACTAAATATTTCTCATTAAAAAAAAAAAAAGAAAAGAAAAGAAAAGAAAGAAAAAAAAACTGTTTTAACCCTTTGCCGGTCCTATTTAATTTCAGTCCTCTCGTCAGTGTTGCGATATTTAGGGATTTTTTAATCAATATCCGCCACTAAATTTGCACTGTAACGGTTGCCTAATCACTTCTAAGGCTGTTCGTCCATTATGTAGATCCAATATCACTACTTCAATTTATTGATGATAGTTGAATAAAAGAGTCTCTAAATTTGGCAACATTGTTTAGAGCGTTTTAGAGCGTTAGGGCCAGCAAAGGGTTAATTTTCCATGTGGGAACAATCTATTAAAATCCTGGATTACTATTTAAATTTAAAAAAAAATAAAAGAAAAAGAAAGAAAGAGTCATTTTCTACAAAACAATTTAAAGAATTAAATTTCACCCATTAAACGCAAATTTTAAATATTAAATACTATGATGGTAGTTATAAACTATTATAAAGCACAAAAAAAAAAAAAAAAATAATAATAATAATAAATAAATAAATAAATAAATAAAATAATAAATAAATAAATAAATAAATAAAAATATTCCTAAAACACCTTGCTTAGAAAAACAAAAATCGCATCTAGACTAGCATTTTATCTAAGGATAGAATTTTAAAGTATCATTAGATTAAAAGCGTATAAAAATGAATTTATGGAAGGAACGTCAAATGTAATTTATAAGGATTAAACATATATATTTCACTACAATCTTACTCTATGCACTACGTGCTACATGAATCTTTTTTTGTTTAAGAAAGGATTTCATAGTATGCTGTCGCTGTTTATGACTGCCATTTTCCCTTGTGTTATAATTAATGTTATTTAGGTTTAGATTATTATTATAATTAATATTATTTATAATTAATATTATCTCAATAGTCTACCACTAATTGTAGTAAAAATATAAATGTGATAACAAATGAAGGCCTTTTTTTTTCCCTACCAAAATCTTCATTTTTTTACCCTCAATTTAACAATGGGAATTTAAAGTACCAGGTCAATAAATCCTCGTTAAATAATATGATGTTTGCTTATATCTTTAAATATTTCTCTCAAATAACTAAAAAACATTTGAAATGCCTTTTGTTTTTATTTCTTTAATAATATGATAAATAAACGCGCGTTTTTAATGTTGCCTCTAAATCCATACAGAGTTATCAGTGCAAAGTTAAGCATGTTTCGGTAGGTACTATTTGAACTACATCAAATATGAAAAATCGTTTAATGTCATTAATTTTTTTTAGATCAAGAATTTTCGTAACATTTACGAATTAAGAACGAGACCAGATTTTTGAAATGTAAGACATATACAAAGCTAAAAATTAAAAGAAATAATATATTTTAATGAAACAAAAATAGAATTAATATACGATGAATAAATCCCGTAAGAGATAAATTGTAAACAATTGAACACAAGTTTAAAGTTAGATTTATAAAAATCCCGATCTTGAAATTAATTAAATATTATTTTGATATAAAATTGGTAATTTTCCTTTGGAAGAACACTAGTTTGCAAAAATAAAATGTCAACGTAAGGCTGGCCTGGAAATTAAACAAACATTATTTTTCTAAATGGGTTAAAAAGTCTTGATTATTAAAAAAGTATTTTGTACTCTAATCCAATAATTCATGCAAATAATCATCTAACATGAGCTGAGAGTTATACATTTTTAAATATCAATGCAAAGGGGCCTGGGCAAATCACATTTTAATTTCGAGAATTGATGGTCACACTTTTCAAAGATTGAAACAAAAAATGCTTAGAATGCAAAAGGATTTTTTTTTTTTTTTTTCTTTTTCATATTTAAAATTCTTATAGTACATATGTTGTTCGTTATATTTTGGACAAAAAAATAATTAAATTTTGAGAACAAAAAGTGGTAAACATAGTTTTTAATTAAAATGGCAAATGACCGTTGTTTCTTCATGTCGAGGAAAGATAGCAATCCAATTCAAGGAAGAAAAAGCGAAACTAATACAGCAAAAAGTAACATATTTTTTATAGTTAATCATGAAAAACATATAGCAATTTGTAAAGATGCAATTATATCGCAATAAACGAGTGAATAAAATTTGAACACACAGAATTTAAATTATAATTTCAGCCCTTCACTTTTTGTGAAATGGTACCCCCTTTTTAGCAAAGATTTTGATTGTTTGTACACGTTTCATGGAACCAGTTTTGGTTGTGGTATTGTATTCTTCTTCACAATCCACACAGTAATCCTCATCAAATTCTGTTTCTTGAGAATCTGTAGAATCTGATCATTTCATATGTATTTCATCTTCTTCGCTGCTGGAAGTGTCGTGTTTTTGTTTTTTCCTGCGTTTATTTTAGACTTTTTTACGGTTTTAAGATCTTTTATCATCTTTGCCTGTTTCTGGATGACAGTTTTCAACGTTTTTCAATATTATCTGGTGATGTCAAATCATAGCAACCTATTTGCCCTTGAACATACCATAAATACCACCGGTACGTTTTCTAACTGTTTTTAATGGTTACATCAGGAACTGGTGCAATATCATAAAGTGCTTTTGTTAATGATGATACATCATGTTTTTGATGTTTTAAAGGTTTCCACATCTTCTTGATTTGATGTGGCCATCTCTCCTGAAATTGAAGGACAAATATCCACTCAAATTTAAAGCGTCTCTCCGCCGTTGTACGTCATTGTTTTAAGTTTAAAAGCAAAATCTGGATTATATACGGGCCTTAAAAGTCCGTATAGTAAAAGAAAAAAAAATGCCACTTATCTATTGAAAAAAATTTAAATACCTAACTCAACAAAAGTATTCAACCACTAAATTAAATAAACATTAAAATTTAACTTACTTCTTATAATCGATAGAAACAGCAGCACGGTCGCAATGAATTAACTTATTGAATTATTTCCTACGGACAAAGCTTATGTTGCCATTCATGATCAAGTTTAGGAAATATTAGACTAACCATCTCTCCTCTATGGCCATCTATCTGAGAGTTACCCTAATTAATATATATATACATATCAAATTTTTATCAAACATAGCAAGAACTATCCCAATTAAATCACGTTCTAAAAATTAATAAATTAATTAATCAATAAAAAACGCGTTCACGTCTATTAGTTTGCAAGCTACAGTGCCGCAGTTTGACAACACACACATACACACAGAGAGAAAGAAGGGCTTCAAACTTGTAACAACCCTCTTTTTTAGTCGAGGATTAATAACATGAAAATGATGAAATTACTATTTAAAACCTCAGAATTTCCCATAAGAATGTATTTTAATTACAAATCGTTTTGATATATCACATAATATGCCTTGAAATATTATCAATAATACTTGACTTAAAAAAAAAAAAAAAAATTGAGCAATGAAATTAGTCGGTAAAATTTCAAAAAAGAAAATATTGCCCAACCTTTTCCTCATTTATGACATTTACTCACTGTTTCGTTTTAAAATATTAAAAAATAATCTCAAACAAAACGGGAAAAAAAATTAAAGCTCTTCCTACTCAGAAAAAAAAAAAAAAAAAAATGTATGCTCATATATATCTAACGGAACTAAACCGAACAGACTGGCATTAAGCCAAAATAGACTCCACTCCCCCACATGCACACACACACACACTACCATACTTTCTATTTTCATTCAGTCAATAAAGTAGTTCATAAAGTCTTTAATGATGAGAAAAACGAGAAATTTTTAGAAATTTAGCCGAAATTTTTCATTTTTGCTCACTGGACAGACAGTTTTGTACTTAAGAGGGGAGATTTTCTTGTCTATTTAGCTCGGTAAACATTCAATCACATTTAGCGCCGCAAAAGAGTGTTTTTTGTTTTCGTCTTTGATTATTAAATGTTTGATGAATTCCTGGGCTTCGGAAAGATAAAAATAAGAAATCGACTTTTTTTCCTTCATAGGAATAAAAATTGATTGAATAAAAGCGAAGACTTTTGGGATTTTCGTTTTGGTTACAGAGAACGCCGATAAAAAACTGTCTCAAAACATATTAAATTTGAAAAATATTTTATCTATTTTTCTTAAGATTTTTGGTAAATAAATTTTCTTTTACACTACGAAATGCAATAAAATCGAAAGTAAATGTCCAAATCGGCTTTTATAAAAATATATAGGAATTGATAAAATTTAAATCGTTATCTGGAACTTCAGATAATATATTAAAAATTTAACATGTATTAAAAATTACTAGGAGGGCTTTTTTCGAACTAACTTTTTTTTAAACACTTTTCTTTTTTAATTAATTTTTTAAACACGTTTATTTTTACAACAAAATTATAACTCATATAAATGTAATACAAAATTGAAAATAATAATAAACAACAGGGTTAATTAGCGACAAGTTATTATTATTATTATTATTTTCCTTACTTACGAGTAGATATTGAAAAATTGCATCAAATTATAACAAGTATACTTATATACAGGGCGTTCAATAAACATTGACCTCGGTTTTGATTACATAAAACTGACCCTAAATGCTATTGATCTTGATTTGATTGTTTAAACATACTTAACAAAATACAACAATACGTAATAAAAGGTGCAAAATTTGCAAAATTTTCATAAAGCGATAAAAAATTTCAGGAGATTATTTCAATAATTACAATTTTTAAATTTTTACATGACCCCCCCATTTAAAAAAAAGAAAAGTTATAATGAGTAAATGCATCTCATTCTTTAATTAAGTGATGTACAAAATTTCAGCAGTGTAAAAAATGATTAATATATGTTTATACGAAAATTTACGAAGATTTATTCTCAAATTTAAAAGCAAATACGTTTATTTACTTACGTTGTTATTGTTTTCGCTGGTTATCTTGTGTGTAACCCTATTCCTAAAATGCAGTTTTCAGCGTACAAGAACATATGTCGAGATATAAATAAATTATCTAAGTCCTTTTATTTTTTCTCTTGTTATAATTTTTAATTTTTTTTTATTTTTATAGGAGAATACTGAAATTTTGTACATTCCATAATTGGGATTTGGAGTGCATTTTACACATTGAAAATTCTTTTCATTGTTGTATAAAAAAATAAATAATATGAATTTTTTAATTTATGAGAAATTATGTACTTCTTTTACTTAATTTTGCAAACAACCTGGTAGCCGAATAGTAGCGCTCTAGTATCAGTTGCTAGGTGCCGATTTCGAGTCCAAAAAAACATTAAAAATTTAACGATACATCAAGTACAAATATTTATATATTCAACAGAACAATTTCACTACAATTTTACAGGTTTTATTTATTTTTTAATCATTTGTTATTTCTTGTTTATCGTTTGTAATCATTTGCATCTTTAAAGTAAGCGAGTTTTTAAAAACCGAATCGGTGAAATATTATATTTAAATTCAGAAATGAGATATGAAGTTATGAATACAGTTTTGTACAAAATTTTAAATAATAAAATACTGAAAATAATAGTTAAAGAAAAAATATCATAAATATTAATGAGAGCGGCAAACTCCTAAAAATTTACAACTATTTGAACAAAAATCTTTATAATTTTACTATTAATTTTATTATTATTACCCCCATCATTACGGAGCTCACAGCACCATCATATGTTCGTTTAAAGAAATGATGTAATAACTTTTTAAATATGGAGTAAAAAAACGCATAATCAAATTTAATTGGTATGGCTGTGTTAATCGTCAAATCTTTTCCATTCTATATAATGGCCCCACCAGTGGAAGAGAGATTTTGCTCTCGAAGCTGGTAGACGAGAAGAGCCGGATTTTAATTCAGGCCTCGCTCATCGACTGTTAGGAGTTTTCCGTGGATTTCTTCGAAATTAACGTAAATACGAGCTAGGACCTTTTGAAAAGTCCCCCATGGAGGGCATTCCGCCAAGACTTAAGTTTCACGTGTAGTCAGTTGACTTTAACCCCTACACCTTCGTCAACATAATTCTATACAATTTTTATAAATTCATTTATATCGTACAGTTACATAACTATCAGCGTTGTGGGTTATTAATAATAACCTGCTGTCTTTTTACCTCAACAGAGCATGAGTTACAGTTACAACGTTCTTACAAACAGCTTAGCAAAACAGAACAACCTATTTAGAGATTAAAATTAAACTCAAACAGTTATGTTTTTCAGAATAATCGTCTAACAAATTATGTTTGATGAAGTTTTGTACCTTAGATGCTGAGATATAGCTAGCACGAAAATCCACCAGGGTGATGCATCTTGTTTTGTAATACAGCTGAAAACTTATGAAACCACGATTTCAATCGAAGTCGAACTCAATGCGAAGTTTCGTGAAATTTCAGGCATTAGATTTTGCGTTATAGCGTACAAAATATTTCTATAAGATTTAGATATACAATTGGCTTGTAAAATAACGAATTTATATTCAAGACAATCTGAATATCTACGTTTATCAAAAACTGAAAATTATAAATTATCTTAGAATCTAAATATAAATTTTATGAATATAGAAGACAAATATGATAACACGAACCAGAAATGCATCTTTGTAAAAAAAAAAAAAAAAAATATATATATATATATATATATACGTCCCAAATCTTTATTTTGTTTTTGTTTTCCTCACAATTCAATTTTGATCTAAAAAGAAATTAAGAATATAAAAACATGCATAGCTTTCCTTAATTTTTTTTTATTCTCAAGTAATAATAAAAATCTTTTATATAACTGTTTAAATTGTATCAGTTACAATATTCAACAAAGATAGTATTCAAAATATCTACAAATTAAATCTATAAATTAAAAATAGTAGTATTGATCCATATGCTCTAAAAATCTTTACAATAAATACTAATAACACGTTATAAAAAATCATGTACTTTTTCGTTTTTCGCTTTATTATTATTATTTTGTTTCCCTTTCATTCCTCAAGTATTAAAATCTAAAAGAACATTAAATATATATAAACGTTTATAGTTTTCTTAACGCTTTTTTACTTTTAAGTTATCGCAACAATAATTTTTTTAAAATACCTGTTTAAAATGCATCAGTTATAGTAGTCAACAGATGCAGTATGCACCATTTTAAAAAACAAAATCCGCAAATTAAATATTCGAGTGAAAAAAACAAAACTGCAAAAGAAAATAAAATCTTCTGTCAAAAAGCTCAAGATCACTTATAAATACTAATTATATTCCATAAAAATTCAAATCCCTTTCGATTCTCCTTCTTCATATTTTCAAATATTTAAATCTAACGGGATATTAAATATAAATATTCACAACTTTCTCACCACTTTTTTTTTTTTTTAAAGACTAAATCTGATGTTTGTTTCGTTTTGAATTCAGCTATTTGCCAAGTAAACATCTAAATGACTCATCATTAGAGCTTTTTAAAATTCGGGACGAGAACTCATTGCAACTGTTTCAGTTAAATTTTTCCCTCGAATTCTTTTGATTGTCGAGCACTCCCATTTGCTCTTCCATAGAAAAGACAAACACAACTTCCGATGGAGCATTATTAATGACCAGAATGTTTGAAAGGTGATTCGAACAAAGTTCGTTGCGCTGCCAAACGAACCATTGGTTATAAATTATAGACAATAAAATAGAAATGGCTTGATTAACGACGAGGCTCTTAAGTGTAACAAATAGTTTTGTTTTCCGTAAAAGGCTGGAAATGTGTTGTTTCCGTCGTTTTGAGTTACTAGAACGCTTCAATTTTCCTGCTCTAAAGTAAAACGTCATGAAATGTGGAGTTTTATTATAAAGAAATTAAATACAGTTTGGAAATATTTTACTTTCCTTTTTTTTTCCCGATTCAAAATTTCGAAAATATCTAGAAGATTTTTTTCACTTCATTTCTTTTATCTTTTCTTTCCTTTCTTCTTCTTTTTTTTTTTTTTTTTTTTTTTTTTTTTTTATATATAAATGAATATATTATCAGTTTATTCAGTTATGGCTTATTAAATATTGTTTTTTATCTATATATTGCTTTTGTTTCTTTCTTACTTTATTTTTAAGCAAAGCATTTATATTTATGTATGTAATGTATATCAAATCACATTAAAAAAATTCTGTAAATTTACAGTAATGTATATATAAGGCGTTGTGGATACGAAGGGCAAACTCAATATCAGCTCATCTCCCCTCCCCACTCCAATTCTTATGTACTTACTGTCATTCACTACGGTATGTTTGTGAAGCTCAACCAAATAAAAAATGCGCCTCTATTTTAAGGTAAATACAAGCTTTTTCATTTGTCTCTCCGTTGCTCAGGTGGTTAGAGCGCCATCTTAATTATCCGGTAGTCCCACGTTCGATAACCTGAAGGTCCGGAGTATTAATTTTTGCAGACAATTAGTGGAAAATATGTCAATTATTAAAAGAAAATTTATCGTTGACTACACAGTATCCTAAGAGTTTTTTTAAGAAGACTTTTTCTTACATCTCTTTTTAGAAACGAAAAAGAGTTTTTTGTGGACTACAAGCGCCCTCTATTGGGCGGAATATTCACTAAAATGTCAATGAAACAATTAACAATACAAAATAAAAATGATTAGGAAAAACACATAAACATTAACCAAATCAGTAAAATGTTGTTATAGTGTCAAAAAATAATAATAAACTAAAACAATAATAAAAAGGTGCCTTAAACGAATAATTAAATTGCAGATATTGGCCTTTAATCAGAAAATTAAATCATAAAACTTATAGGCAATCGTGTGGTGCTGCCATCTGTTGTGAATTTTAAGAAATAATTTCTCTTTTCTTAATACAGTTCAGATTTCCCCAATTTTGGTTAATAAACAAAAAAGTTACTTTTTTTTTTTTTTTTTTTTTTTTATTAAATTTTATTCTAACTTCGAAAAGATTTATATGATACGCTATAATAAGAATTTGGGTTTTAAAAGTTTTTTAAAGAGATTATTCACCATCCATTCATGGATTTACCATTAATAAACGAAAAATTAGGAAATAATTAAAAATTAATTAATTTTTAATGATTTATTTTGAAGTTATAAAGTGCATAATATGCACAGAGAAAAAATTATATACCGCCTTCATCTAGAAGGAATAAGTGGTCATTTTCTAAATCCCTAAACTAGAAATATAGATTTCCGTGCTATGCGTATAAGGCACGCGAAGGCGAAACGATTGAGAATTTCTAGTCTATACATTTCTAGATAGTGAAAACGATATCCTGAATAGCCTGCATTCTTTGTATTGCGAGAAATTCTCGCTTGATTTTCTAGAACTGAGTCATAAACCAAAATTATAGTTGCTAAAACTCGATTCGTGTATTCGCATTTATTTGCAGAAATTTTTAAATAAGTTTGACCTCGATAATATAGGCAAATGCTCTAGAATTTTAATAGGAGTTTTTAGAGCTCGCTTTCAAAGAGAACTATTCGTCCAGAATTTTTAAAGACTACCTGGAACTATTTTTACTAGAGCCGCAATTTGGATTTTAGATGTCATTTACAGAATTTTTCCTCAGTGTGCTTTTAATTAATTTTTCGTACTATGCAGCTTTAAAACGAAGTATTGAAAAGTAAAATAATAATAATAATTTTCGTAAAACGAGAAATATTTTAATGATTGTGAATTTCCAAATGGGAAAACGGAAGTTAAAAACCTACATTAGGTAATTTATAAAACAAGTTTCTCCATGAAATAACTTGCGGTTAGACTGCCGGTCAAATTAGGTGAAGTATCCATTATAAAGCTTGTCTGGATTTTTAACCAATTACTTTTTACAATAAAATATTTGCTGTTTTTAAAAAAGTATATAAAAAAGAAATTTAATATAATCTTACCTTTAAAAAAACTTAATCATGAAGAAAGAAAATTCCTACCTAGAAAATAAAACAATTTATCAATAACAATATCATGCATATGCTACTACACACAAATAAATTAGTGTTAAAGAGAGCATCAAATTACTTCAGAAGTAGTAATGTCAAAATTTAATGTTGTACTTATTCTGAAAAAGTTTCAGGGAAATTTCCCCAAACGACAACATGAAAGCAATTTTCCAATAAAAATTTTTCAAATAAATCTTTAAAGCTGTTTTTATTGTTTTTTTTTTTTTATTGCTCAAATATTAACGTTTTTCTTGTATGCGCTGAATTACTGAATTAATTTGCTAATGAAATTAATTCAGTGGAATTTGAAATCAAATTTAACATAGCATTTAAGTTTGGAGTAATAGATAAAATAGTTTACGGTAACTGAAATATCGATTTTATCATAATATGATAGAAATTTACTTTTGCCATGTCCAGTAAAATATTAAAAATATATTTAAACAGAATTTAAGATATTAATCCTCTGTTTATAGATAGAACATTTCTGTCCCATCAAATTAAAAAGCCTATGAAATAGAATTTCTGGAAGAAATGTCAAACATACTTATAAATGTCTATCGTATATACATTGTTAAAAATTTCAGTTCAACTTTGAACCACTGTATGGAGTAAAGTTATAAGGAATACCATACTATATGGTTCAAGCTCACTTTTAAGTTTTCTGCTTCATGCGATTGAATTTAAGTTGCACCAAAACTTGGAGCTACCACACATCCACTCACAAGGGGAACTATGAATCAGTAAAATTCCTATATTTTTTATGAATCAGTAAAATTCCTAATTCCTATTTCCGAAACTAAAGTTAAATTAAAGAGCGTGGTCGAAAACAAAGGGTTAAACGCAAATTTTGTGCAACAACTCACCCATGGGTCAAAAGAAGACCCTAGAAAATTTAGCCTTTTTTATCAAAAATCAACGAAACAGAATTAGCGGGCAATAAAGCGTGGCACAGTTCCGGCGTGTTTCACTTGAGAAAAGAAGGTCTTCAGTTCAATCCCCACCTCGGTCGAATTCTGAATTTTTTTTTTTTTTTTTTTTTTTTTTTTACATACTACCAATATCTCGTTCAACATAAAATTACGAAATCATGGTAAAAGGTTAAACCATCGGGTAGTATCAGCTACTTCAATACCAGGTTTTGGTTCAAACTCCAAACTTTTAACAGTGTACGTTATTTTAATCTCACTCTATGGAACAGTACACGAAGCTGCTTTTGCCCAAGAGATTTTGTGATTTACTGTCGTTGTTTCTGTAACTGTTATTTTTCATTATCTTCACTTGTGTTATAATTGATTTATATATTACCTCAAGAACCTACCATCAGTCGTAGAAAAATATATTTAAAAAAATAATAATAAATAAATAAATAAAATACAGATTTGTAAGGCCCAATTGCTTTTCCTACTTCTATCTCTCAAAGATAAAACTAAAGAACCATCTCATTAAACCATCACTAATTACTATAATATAACGAAATATACTTAATTATTATTAACTTTAAAAACTCATCTTAAGTAACTAAAAAAACATGTTTGATACGTAATTTTTATGTTTGTTTTTTCATTATTTGTCAAATAAAAATTAAAAAAGAAATTGCACGCACATATACACACATATATGTATAGTTATAGATATAAACAATACAGTTTTTTTTTTTTTTTTTTTTTTTTTAATATACTTAAATATTTAAAAGTGCACGTGAAATTAAAATAGAGAAGTTTCGTTGAGGAAAGTATTCCACTAAATTTTACGTGTTTGTGTATACAGTTATTGATTTCATACAAATTTAAACATATTTTAGACTGTTATCTGCACATACTTTTATTAAAAACTGTGTTATTAATAACTATTATTATGTGACAACGATACAATCAGACACAACAGATTATTATTATTATTATAAATAATTGTTCATTATAAATATTAGTATTTAATAAGTAACGTTGAATAATAATAATAATATGAAAATTTCTCCAAAATTTTTCTCTTGTAGAAATTTCTTCTTCAAATACTTAAACAATGCAATATAGGTATATATATATATATATACAATATATTATAATTTTACTTCAATTTATTCAAATATTTTAAATTATATTTTAAATTTAGATAAAATATAAAGTTCTGCTACTGGAGAAAAAAATAAAGACAAATTAAGTAAAAAAAATTTAATACAACAATTTTGTCAATGTAACATTTTTGAAAATATCTTTTGTATTAATATTACAATGGCTTTTGTCTTTTGGAAATTGCGCACTTATTGTGTGCAGTCATAACCCCTACGTTATACCGTTATATATTTATCAGTTGACGTGTACGGATAACACGTATAAGTGCTAGAGGTCTGGACGGGCCGGGTTCGGGTCGAATTTTTCAATTTGCTCTCGAGCCGGGCCGGGCTCGGGCTTAAAATTTTTTTGTAGGCTCGGGCCGGGCCGGGCTCGGGCTCAATATTTTTGTGTGTACTCGGGCCTGGAGGAAATTTTTTCCGGGCCGTGTCGGCCCGAATCTTTTTCTAGATTCCTCATTAATCAACGGAAAAGGAAAATGATAAAATACTTTTTCAGTCATTTATTTTACATAAATTTACAGTCTGGTATGTCATATAAAATTTTATTTTGTTAAAAAATGTCTGTAATGTTTAATTGTCTATCAGTTTGTCTGTTCGCGATCCGATTTTCCGCAAATGTTTTAAACATGTCTCGAAATTGATATATTTTATTTAAAGTAATATTAGATGGTTTCCTATTTAAAATAGTGTGCTTGTCACTACTAGTTTGCGCACATGTACAAACAAAAGAAATTAGATACGTACTGTGTATAAAGCTTTGCGTCCTATTATCTGTAGAGTTTAGGTGGTATGAAGGCTATAAAAATTCTTCCGCTGTAACTTTTTCTCTAAGGCTTCTTTTTTTTTTCTCCGGGGCACTGGATGAAAGTAGCATCATTTTTAGTATGTGCAAAAGCATCTTTTCTGTAGAATATGGTTGGATTAGCATTAAAGTGTTGTTTACCGGATCACATGAAAGATTCGGATTCATTACGGTACATAACAGGAAGTGGTTGAAAGTGTATTTTTAGTGCTATTACCCATTTTAAGTATTTCCTATATTGTTTGATGAATGCTAATATTTTCGATTTGACTTTCTGTCTGTCTTTGTGCCTTCTGTAAGTCTGTAATAATGAAATACTGTTTTCATATACATTTCTTTTAAAAGTGCAGCAGTTTTGTTAAAGAATATTCTCTTGCTTAGCTATATAAAACCTCTGCAAAACACATACTAAAAATCTTTTTCGTAGAAAGGCATGCATTTATTTTTCTTTTCTTTTTTTTTTTTTTTGTAATTTTACATATTTTTGAATCGGGTCGGGCCTGATTTTATCGTTTTTTGTCCAGGCCGGGCCGGGCCGTAAAAAACAAACAGTAAAAAATAAAAAATAAAAAATAAACGGAACGGTTTAGTAAAAAATAAACGGGCCGGGCCTGGGCCGAATTTTTCGATTTCATACCGGGCCTGGCTGGGTAAAGAAACCCTTCCTACAGGCCGGGCTGTGCCTGAAAATTTCAGCCCGTGCAGACCTCTAATAAGTGCATGTAACTTTCTCAATTTGCTACGAATTAAACTTTTTTGTCAATTATTTTGTTATCTGTAAGAATTATGTAATTTCAAATTTAACCACAACATCCAAATTTAACCACTTCCTTTCTTGAATGATTTTTTTTTTTTTTTTTTTAATAAAACCTTCTTCTTTTTTGAAAGGCAATTAATTAAAAGATACACATACGATTGTGTAATAAAACAATTTTTCAATTAATAACTTAACTATATCTATGTGTACAAAATAAATATTTATATGTATTAATGAGAAAAATCATTTAATGGTTTAATTAATTTTACAGTGAATTGGCGTTCATTATACTACACTTCATAAAGTTCTCATCAAAATGATATTTTTAGTAAAGAAATTAAAGACAAATATATATTTTTTCGAAATCGATTTCTCTAATATATATATACACTTTCTATTATTAAAACTATTATCTATAAACATTTTACACAAATTCGCTAATCAAACACAATGCGTAAGAACTAAAATTATGAATAAATTCTCTCAAAGTATAATGAATATTTTAGATGATTTTAGCAATACATTTGCCATTAATAAGAATTCAATTATGACTTCAAATTATTTAATGCGATCAAATGCACCAATTTTTGTAATTAAACAGGATCCGAGTTTAAATCCCTGCATTTTAAACCACTGGAGACTGGAAATTTATCTCGAATGCAGAATACCAGTCTAGTGAGAAAATTTCATCTTAATCCCGATTCACTTGAGACGAAATAAAGGCAAAATATTTATTTTCCTCTATTTTGGTGAATCAGGTGGCAACCCGGACGGCGTTTTCTCCGAGACTTGATTCATTTATCGATAAGATTTCTTCTTCGGACACTAATTACTTAAAATTGACTGAGAAAGTTTGAACAATTAAAGGTTATATGGCAATAGAATCATTAACCGTTTTGCGAATGTGAAAAGACCACATATGGCGGTTTAATAATCCTTTAAAATAAATTTTCCATCTGAAATATTAATGTTAAGTATTATTAAAATGTTATGCTATTAAATCTTTCTATTTGATGTTTACTGAAGCAGATTTATCGGATAATTTAACAATTTAAATATTCTACTGTTGTTATTAGAGGGAATAAACAATCAAGATTTTTTACGTTTGCTAAATAAATTTTATTTTAAAAAAATCTTTCGGTGTTCTTTTTAATAATGCAAATTAATGAATTCGAAATTTATAATATATATTATGAATGTTAATTTCAATAAGAAATAATTTTTATGATTATCTTAAATTAGTTTTAGCATTGATTTTATTAACTTAAGTTTTACTTTTCATAAATTTCTTAGATCATTTAATTTGAAAAGCAGTAGTATATATATATATATATATATATATAAAGATTAATGTAAACGTTTTTTATTTCACTCTCCCTCGTTAAAAAGAATAAAATGGAATGGAATAAAAAAGGAAAGAAACCTCAAATTTTTGAACAATATTTTAATTTATATATATATATATATATATTATTCTGTTTTATTTATTTATTTATTTATTTGAGGTCCATTTGAAGTTTTTATTTAAAATTATATTATTTTATTATTAGCATGCATTTAAAAAATTTTTTGGATGTCTATATTCGTTATTTATTTTCTTATTTGCTTATTTAGTTGTAATTCTCAGTTACTATTTTGCCATTTCATCCTTGTTACAGCTTTTATAAAAATGCCACATTTATGTTTAAGTTAAATAAAATTTTATTATTTTTTTTCCAAGGCTCTTTTTTTTTTTTTTTTTTTTTTTTTTTTCTAAACTAAACTAAATTTCAGCTTGTTATTTAAGTTGAATTATCTTTATTTTACACACTTTTAGAAATCCTGAAACCGATTTGACTACTCCTAAAGAATACCTGTAACTCCTTGCATCAATTTAATTTTGACCTCATTATTACATAGAGCTAATGCACAAAATTTCGCATTAAGTTAAACTTCCACAGAAGTTGTTGCTAAAAATATTTAGGTGTAAATTATACATTCGGCGCTGTTATATAGAATACGTTTGATAAGCACATCTCGTCACTTGTGATACAAATTTAAATCAATATTTCTATGTGAGATGCTTATTGTAAAAGCCTATGCTGATTAAATTTCGGTAGATATATCTACCAGCTAATAGAATTTTAAAGTGACAGTTTTAATCATTTGCTTTAAATCTACACTTTAACTTCTTTAGCAGGGAATTCCTCCAAACTTAATATTTTTATTACTTAAAATTCTGCTTTCAATTTTGGCTTGAGGGTGTTGCTGTGCAGCATATTTTTGTTAAACGTTGTAACTGATCGTAATTCTTATCCACTAAAAAATGGATAAAATTTACATATAATACACTCAATACTAACACTAAGAGTATTATTTTACATAAATTCATACAATAATAATTAAAATAAATAAAAAATCTGTCCTAAACAAAATTTAATTTTCGACGACAGTTTTTTTTCCCTTGTACATTGCGAGACTTTCCTTTTTGTTCACCTCAAATGATAACGACACTTTTTTTGCTGTCTGAGAGAAACAGTTCTGTCGTCGTAATAAATCTGTCTTTTACAGATTTTAACTAACCAAACATCCAAAGGTCTCCTATATTCATAAAAGTGATTCGATTTATTTATTTATTTATTTTTTTTTTTTTTTTTATTATTATTATTATTATTTTTTTTTTTTGCAAAAGCGTTTAGTTTCTCTAAGACTGTATTAAATAACGTGATTTTTACTCATTCGATGTAATTATCCTCTATAATTCAATATAATAGTTTATATATACTATATGTAAAGCGCAAAGGGAAAAAAAGGTTTTTCCCTGTAAATGTGGATTAGGAATGGCTACTATTGCAATTTCTTTAAAATTTAAATCACACGTTTTCTCACAAAGTTATTTTTAATATTTTTCTTCTTCTTCTTTTTTTTTAAGATTGATACCAAAAGGGAAAAAAAATAAAGTGCGTTTTTAACTGTTTTTTTTTTTTTTTGTTTTTTTTTTCTTGAAAGAAATAGTTTTTACGTCCTAAAAATATATGATAGACAATTTTCTGATATCCGTGGTATATTACTTTATAATGAATTAGTGAAACAATTTATCTCCTTATATATTAATTTAAAACTATAATAATAAATTTCTATTTGAATTAGATTAGCTGAAAAAAAAATATGTATACATTGTTGAAAATTATTTAATGATTGCACTAAAAATTGATGAGTTTTATATTAAGAGTAATGTACGTGATAAAATTTAACCCTCAAACCGAGCAAAATTCAATATTCTACAATTTTAGAATGCTACTTATCAATTCGTGGAATCATAAATGTTGACTATTTATGTAACTATTATGCAAAATTTAATTCAAAAATGGGCTCTTTTAAATTCCCAACCTCTGTGGAAAAGTAATTTATCCTTCTAGTAATTACCTTATCCTCTCAAATTAATTACTCACACTTAGTCTGGTTGGATCAAGAATAATAACCAAAAAAAAAAAAAAAAAAAAAAACATCTAAATCACAAATATTAACCTTTTTTTTATTCATTTTATCATCATACCTATAGAACTTTATATTCAGGATACAATTATGACAATAATTATTTACAAATTATAAGAAAAATGGCTGTTATATAGCAAACATCAAAACAAAAATGGCATCATTCAAGCAAATATGAAAATTTTCCGAAAACAAATCATATTGTCATTAAATTCGGCATATAAAACTATTCAGACAGATGGACAGACTTAATAACCAAACCGATCGCAATTCCTATCCACTAAAAAATAGATAAAATTTACATGCAATACACTCAATACTAACACTAAGAGTATTATTTTACATAAATTCACACAATAATAATTAAAATAGATAAATAAATAAAAATTCTGTCCTAAACAAAATTTAATTTTCGACGACAGTTTTTTTTTTTCCCTTGTACATTGCGAGACTTTCCTTTTTGTTCATCTCAAATGATAACGACACTTTTTTTGCTGTCTGAGAGAAATAGTCCTGTCGTCGTAATAAATCTGTCTTTTACAGATTTTAACTAACCAAACATCCAAAGGTCTGCTCCTATATTCATAAAAGTTCTTCGATTTTTTTTTTTTTTTTTTTTTTTTTTTTTTTTTTTTGCAAAAGCGTTCAGTCTCTCTAAGACTGTATTAAATAACGTGATTTTTACTCAATCGATGTAATTATTCTTTATAATTCAATATAATAGTTTATATATACTATATGTAAAGCGCAAAGAGAAAAAAAAATATGTTTTTCCCTCTAAATGTGGATTAGGAATGGCTACTATTGTAATTTGTTAAAATTTCATTCACACGTTTTCTCACAAATTTATTTTTAATATTTTTCTTCTTCTTCTTCTTCTTCTTTTTTTTTTTTTTTTGAAAGAAATAGTTTTTACGTCCTAAAAAATATATGATAGGCAATTTTCTGATATCCGTGGTATATTACTTTACAATGAATTAGCGAAACAATTTATCTCCTTATATATTAATTTAAAACTATAATAATAAATTTCTATTTGAATTAGATTAGCTGAAAGAAAAAATATGTATACATTGTTGAAAATTATTCAATGATTGCACTAAAAATTGATGTGTTTTATATTAAGAGAAATGTACGTGATAAAATTTAACCCTCAAACCGAGCAAAATTCAATATTCTACAATTTTAGAATGCTACTTATCAATTCGTGGTATCATAAATGTTGACTATTTATGTAACTATTATGCATAATTTAATGCAAAAATGCCTCGCAAATTAATTACTCACACTTAGTCTGGTTGGATCAAGAATAAAAAAAAAAAAAAAATCTAAATCACAAATATTAACCTTTTTTTTATTCTTTTTATCATCAGATATATACAACTTTATATTCGGGATACAATTATGACAATAATTATTTACAAATTATAAGAAAAATGGCGGTTATATAACAAACATTAAAACAAAAACGGTATCATTCAACCAAATATGAAAATTTTCTGAAAACAAATCATATTGTCATTAAATTCGGCATGTAAAACTATTCAGACAGATGACAGACTTAATAATCAAACCCAAATGAATTAAAACTTACTCCTTGCATCACTTGAAATGCCGCTGACTAGTCTTCCGTTGCTAATTAGCGTTTACATTTAAATCATTCCATGAACTCTTTGACATGAAGATTACAACAGCCATCTCTAATAACTTTGAATATTATTGTTTGTTATTGATCAAATAGATAAAATTGTTTGTTGAAGAGAAATAACTTTGAGTATTCAGCATTCTATTTTAATGCACTCATTCGTGATTGAGTATCAAATATGGACAATTTAGTGATAAGTTGAAGTGTTTATGTGTTTCACTCTTTTCTAAATTTTGTAAATGAAAAAATGATGCATATATTGACTTTTCATGATTATTTCAGTTTCTCTAATTTTGACAAAATATTTCATTTTATTAAAAAAAAATAATATAATATAAACAAACAAAAAAAAAGGAAAAAATACAGTAAAAAGAAAAGACGTAATGGATGAAGAAAATGAAAGAAAATATACATATAAATGCAGAAACTTGGGGGGGGGGAATAAAAATAATAAAGCAGAAGATTTATTTAAACATTTTTTTTTTTACTTCATTATACTTTGGGTGCAAACTTACATTAAAATTATAGTATAGTTGGTAGTTCACCACTTAGTAACTAATCTAGTAATATATTCCGTCACTTGGTGGCTATAGAAGGCATACCAGGCCCACGGTGTGGGGGAAAAGAACCAAATACTTTTTTGCAAGTAAAGCAATTAAATAAACCTCACTACTGTGAATATTTTAAAATTTTTATCGTAAGGTTTACTGTCTTAAAATAAGGGAGTTAATTCACCATGTCAAGTATGAGTTTTTTTTTTTTTTTTTTTTTTTTTCTCGACTTGAGTAAAAAATGTAATTCTTTGAGCTAATTGGTAGTTTTTTATTTAAACGAACTTGAGTTATCGATATTCATCGATACTTGAGTTATTTCTGTTAATTCAACCACTTGTAAGTGGAAACCTCGCTCTCAGCACATTTCTTCAGTAGTATGCAAGTGCAACAGGTAATGCAATCGGTAAAGTGATCTAATTTATTAAAATCATTCGTATTAAAATCATTAAAAAAATAAATAAATTACTCAAATACAAAACATAACTAAAATTTCAGTGCATTATGTTAATCCATTCAGTTTACGGAATTTAACTCAAAATGAGCGGGCGCGTTTCTTTTAGGCAAATGAGTGAAAATTCATTCAAGTTGAGTTATTTTCATTTTAAAAGAATAAGCTTATGAAAACTTAAAATTTATTGTTGGTCGATCTATTTGTTTATTTATGGTATTTTGGTATTTGTAGTGTCAGTAATACAGAGTTCAAAATAAACGTGTTAAATAAATCAGAAAGTTCCGTCAACTTTCCGAAAATAATTCTAGTTCGTTTCTTAAAAGATAAATATAAAATTTTTATGAATTATAAATAACTGGATATATCTTGCATTATTTTTTGAGGGTGGTGCCTAGAAGCACTTTGCGGAAGGGGCCCAACACTAGCAGTATATGAAAGCAAGCATACTGCTTTAAAAAGTTAAAAACTTACATGATGAAGTAATAATCTGTTTTCACACTGACAGCGCATGTCCAATATATATATATATATTCTGCCTACAATTTTTGTTTTTTAACAAAATTTAATTTAGTACGACAGGACTTATTTTAATCTATTCTTCCGTATAAAAGCATGCAATAACTGTATTTCATTCCCTAGCATCGGTTATTATATATTTATTTCTTAAAATTACATTGGTATAGCTTTAGCTAAGGAACTTCTTGATGGCTTTTAAATTTTTATAGTCATTTTAGCAATTAATTAAAATGGCTATCGCGATTGTGTAAGTAAAGACCTTGGCAAGATACCTCCGAGCTAATTCGGTGCCAAATTTCAAATTTCACAAAGGTGTTCTATACTAAAGCTGTTCTTTTTGTTTAGCACGATTTTTCCCTATTTTATTTTAATTATACATGAAAAAAAACATGTTTGATCTTTCTTTCTTTCTTTTTTTTTTTTTTTTTTTTTTTTTTTGTGTGTGTGTGTGTGAGGGGGGGGGGGTATTTTTAAGTTAAAATGGGATTTTTACTTAATATTTTTTAAATCATTTATCCTATTTAATTAAAAAATAGAGTGTTAGCTAAATTTTATTCTTACTAATAAGTGTATTAACTTTCGATAAAATCTAATAATAAAATTACAAAATCTGTTAGAATGACAAACTTTCAGCTTCATACAGAGTGTCCTAAAAGTTCCAGTACTGACGCTGATGTATTTTTTATTTACAAAACAACAAACCTTAAAACGATTATTTTTATGCTAATGATAAAAGGCACATTTAAAATAACGGAGGAAAAAATACAGAACTTACATTTATAATAAATGTTCAAAATGTCCGCCCTTTTCTAGGAGGCAAAGCTGAAATCGTTCGCGCATGTGTTTAGAAACGCATTTTAACATGCTGGGAGTGAGTTCTTGAAGAGAAACCTGTATACACCTGCACAGAACCTGTATTACGAAATTGTCGAACGAGCTGATATAGCATATTTTTACTCGGTATTGCATCATCTGGATATTTATATCGCCAAACATCTTTGCATCTTTCGTACGATTTACATTCAAAATAAGCTTCAAACAGCGTAATTCTCTGAATGCGTGATAAACACATTTCACTATGAAGAACAAAATAACCTAAAACTTTATTCTCATACAACTTGAGCGAGAAAAGAAACAAATGATAAAAATTAAAGAACTGATGCCATAATAAGCAGACGATAAAATTTAATATTAAAAAAAATCATGGACACAATGAGTTCTTTAAGTTGGAGTACTGGAACTTTTAGGACACACTGTATATTTTAACCCTTAAATGCCTGATTATTTTTTTAACCAATTTAAAAATGTTTTATTCTTTCCTCTCTTAAATAAGTCAACGGGAAAAATACATTTAAAAAAAATTGCCAAACATGAGGCATTAGAGCTTTAATATTATTCTAATAATACTTTAGAAGACAAAATTGGGTATGTCGCCGAAAGTCAACACTCGGCGTTTAAGGGTTAAAATTAAAAAAAAAAAAGTTTGCACATCCATTCAAGGTGTTATACAATAAATAATAACAACGAAAAATCGCTATCTGAAATAAATAATCCTGTTTAAGTAAAAAATAAAATGGAAACCAAATAAATAGCTTGAAAGGAAAATTAATTTGGCTTAAATCATTTTAATCTATATTAGGACGTTATTCTAATATAATAATTTTGATCATATTTAAAATAAAAATGAAATACTGGATTGAATATTTTTGAATTAATCATTAATTGTAATAACAGCTAAAATTCCGCTCTTTTTTTTTTTTTTTTTTTTTTTTTAAGAGGAGGAGGATTTTTAACAATAATGGATAATGATTTTTTATTTCATTTTCCACAATAAAAGAAGGTGGAAAAAATATATAAATATTTCCTATATCATAAAAATTTTACAGTCATTCCTAAACATTTGATTTAAATTTCTTGAGATTACCAAACAACAATTGAAAATAATAATAATAATAATAATAAAAATAAAATAAAAATGTGCATAACGCATTTGCTATTTTTGTTTTTAAAATTATTTAAAACGTTTTAATGGGAAAAAAAAAAAAAAAAGAGCACGCAGTAGATATTTATTGCACATCTTTCATAAAAGTTAAATAGAATGCACAATTTAATAAAATGCCAATGCCAATAATAAAACTTATTTGTCAAAAATAATGTATAAAGTTTAATTCTAACTAAAACGAAATTTTCCAGAAACATAATTTATATATATATATATATATATATATATATATATACATACATGGGAGGAACATTCTTGAATTTATATAAAGGATTTTTTCTATCACATAAATGAAAAAAGAAGAAAGAAAAAAAAAAAAAGAAAAATAACAATGTTAGATATATATTTTTAAAGAACAGCTTATATGGTTTTTCTTTCATTGTTTATTATATTTTCATATTATATAAAAAAAATAATAGTAATAGAAAAAATAAAAAAATAAAAAGATAAAAATTGTTTAATACATTTTGATAATATATATGTATAGTTTTTACTTTTCAGCTAGTATTGAAGTTTTAAAATTTTTTACTTAATTATTTTTTTATGTTTCTTATTTAATTGCATTATCAGCTTTACTTAAAACTGAAATTTTTATCAAAGTTCAAACAGAAATTCGCGTAATTTTCTTACCATTCTTTTAATTTCAATTTAAAAGACATTTAGTCATCTATAATCAAGAAAATTTATATGAAATTTACCATATTTCTCTTTCTATATAGTCCTTACTGTAGAAACAGATGGTGATTCCTCTAAAGTTTTCTCAGCGCTAGTGAAACCAATTAAAATTCTTACCATACAAATTGCTTTACTGTTAAAAGTTTAAACAATCCAATCAAGATTTTCCATTTCATTCAAATATTTTCAATTTTTCGCTTAAGACGCATTTACCTTGTATGATTAATTCATGAAGGCTATTTATAATTATGTAAAAGCACCATTGACTTTTTATTATAAAAATTCTTTATAATTTTATAAATTGTATAGATTAAAATTTCACGTTTATACAGAATCTACACTGTAATAATAATAATAATAAAAATAAGTAGAAAACAAAAAACTTCTATCAAAGGCAGAATTTAGTTTTCTACGGAGGACTATTAATTTCAGTCTGTAAAATTTTTATTCTTAATTTATTTGTTATCTCATTTTTTTTACCCTAAAACTGGGCCACGTACTTTTTAAAATGTCTAAAATGAATTAAAATGAAGTGTTTCCACCTAAATTTCATATTTTAGTTAATTTTAAAAATTCCAATTGTCGTGTCGAAAAAACTGTTTGCACCCCTGGATTCAGAAAAATCGTCCCTTTCATTTGGTACCGAATTTGTAACGATATAGGACTAATATTTCTAATTTATTTCGGTGTTACACAAAACTGGTCTACAAAAACTCCAGATTGAAACTAATAGTCCTCCGCCCTAATAAAAATAAATCTATCATTTTTACAGAAAAAAAAAATAATATTTTTCAGAGACAAAAGAAAAAATTTTTCAAAGAAGAAAACAGTTTTCTCTGCGTTTCCAATCCTCTCTCAGTCTTAAATACCCAACAGGATTTTAAATTTAGAAATTTTGAAATAACCACCAAACCCACGTCCCTCTAAATAAATAAATGAAAAGTATTAGTTAAAAAATAAATAAATAAATAAAAGTTGCATTACCATATATATACATATATATATATTTATATATACACTGGTGGACAAAAGTAAAGCAACAACCTGTTTTCTCGTTGTCTTCTTTTGCACATAATTTTTAAACAAATAAACTTATGAACATAAAATTTGGATGGTCTGTTCATTATCATATTATTAACCGAATTTTATGTAACTTTATCATAAGAATAATTTGTAAGCTAATAAATATTCATTCATCATAGAACAAGACTTAGGTCTTTTGTTCTATGTTATATTGTTTATAATTTGTTTTGTAACTTTATAGTCCTCTGTAACTTTTGCCTAGCCATAGGGGAAAAAAAAAAACCCTTAGACACTGCATTTTGCAATCAGAATCCAAAAATGTTCAATATCTTACGCAATATGAGACTTTTTACTAAATAATGTTTATCTACACATGCGCAAGCTTTTAAAAAAAATATTTGCATAATTTAATAGCTAAATGTATTGAGCAACTTATATGAAAACCCCAAACAAATATCGTGTAAATTTAAAGAAGAGTCAGGAGAGATTGAATGAACAAAATTTCAGTTCTCTGAAAATAAAAGCTAAACTCTAAGGCGTTTTACTCACATTTTTATTTTGATTCAATCAATGCCCGATGGCAAAACAATGTTCGCTGATTGTAAATAAATATTGATAAAGCCCCCTAATCAACTTTCTTTTCTTTGAGAAGAACTGAAATTCTGTTCATTCTATATCTCATAACTCCTTAAATTTGCACAATATTTGTTTGGAGTTTCCATATAAGTTGCTCAATACATTTGGCTACTGAATTATGCAAATGAATTTTTTTTAAAGCTAGCGCATGCGTAGATAATTACTTAGTAAAAATGTTCATACTTCGTAAGATATTTAACATTTTTGCATTCTGATTGCAGTTTGCTGTGTCTAATGAAGTATGTCAAATTTACTGAAAATCTCTTTGCTCTCTGTCTGATACCCTACATGTTTTAATAAAAAAAAAGTGGCAATTTTTTTTTTTTTTTTTAAGAAATCGTTGTATCTCCATGAATATATGTGGTATCCTCTTACTTTATACAGATAATTAAAAAATTCCTCTTGATCGCATGCTACAACCAAAATGCATTTCATGCATTACTTTTTACAGGGCGATCCAAAGCATTTTGATTTTTCTTGAATTTTTTACTGGCCCCTTTTTCCTTTTCAGAACACAACTTTTCCTGAAATATATGAGGTATAACATGTTCTTTACGCTACCAAAGTTTCAAGAGGAATCCAAAAGAACTTTTTTAATTCGAAATTGTCCAAATACTTATTGGTAGCTAGTGTATCGCAATTTTTTCTCATAGACAAATTTTATGAAATTCTGTGCAGTAGTTCCTGAGGTACAGTTCCCATAAAATTTTGTCACACACAGAGACAGGCATTTAAAAAAAAATCGTGAAATCGTATTCTCTGCTTCTTCTTTGAAAAACCTGCATATTTTTTTTTCCACTACGTGCTTCATTTAAAAAAGCATTGCATACTTCACTTTAAACGTAAAATCACCTATAAAATCTCGGACATTTCATCCTACAAATAAAAGATAAAAAATGGGGGGGGATTAAACGTTTGTGTGTAAAAAATAAAAACTTATTGACTTCAGAATATAATTAGAGTAATACTTTTAAAAAATGACATTTTTACTGCACTCATATTAACATGACCCTTTTTATTAAAAAAAAAAAAAAAAAAAAAAAAAAAAAAAACTCTGTTAAGCAGTTAAAGAAGCGACTATTTTGAGATTTCTTTTAGAAGAATTTGATTAAAAAAGATTCTTTATACCTCACAAGTTTTAAAAATAAAATAAATAAAAACATTTTTCTTTAATTTATAGGAACTAATAGAGAATGTTTCTTATTCGAATCTCACTTAATTTTACGAGAATATAAATTATTTTTTAAAATACACATTAATTACCATATTTACTGAAAAACGAACATTTTTTTTTTTTCTTTTTTTCTTTTTTTTTTGTTAGGCTCTTTTAAAAGATCAGTTTTTCAAAATGATTTGGCACTGTCTGCTTCTTTGTATAATTTCGTGTTGAAGATCAGCACCAATGCCAAGAAACAGACATTTTTAGTCAACCATCTCTCCCAAAAACCTCAAAATCACTTGTTGCTTCAGAGCAACAATTCCCATTAAAATATTAAGAAGCGGATAGATATTAAAGATATTAACATATTAAGAAGTAAATTTCGTTTGTTTGTTTTAGAAGTACAAGCATGATATGTTGACAAATTATATGTAAAATTATAACGACATATTTCGTTACATTTATTAAGGGAGGGGGGGGGGTCCGCGTTAAAATACGTTTTATAAGAAAAATAAGTCCGGCATTTAAAACAATATTTTATTTTGAAACAGGGGAGTTACAACTCAAAAATCATGGGCTCAAAAATTTTCATTTAAAAAATAACTGAAAATGATTTAAAAAAAAAAAATGAATTAAAAGCAAAATATAATTAATATTCACTAATTATTAACATAATTTACAAATGAATTACTAATAATGAGCATTTAAATGCTTTAAATTTTCGTTTTAAACAGGTAATTCTTCCATTTGGTATTAAAAGGAAATTTCGCAATACCGAATGGAAGGGGGGTATGGGGCTTGCGCCCTTTCCTTCACTCCTGCTTTAAAAATAAATAAATAAAAATAAAATAAAATAAATAAATGTGAAACACTTTCTTTGCTACCACATATTTCAAGGGGTTCATGTAAAGAGACGTATAAACGAAAAGACTATTTGAAAAAAAAAAAAAAAAAAAAAAAAAAAAACTTTGATTACTACAAATTTAATAACACTAAAGCAAGGTTTGTGTGAAAATACTAATTGCTAAAGTTTTTTAAAATATTAACTAGTACATTATATTAGAATTTATATTTAGAGATAATAATTAAATTAAAAAAGATTTACTATAAAAAGTTTGAAAAATCATACCGTTAATGCATGAATTGAATACTAATTATGTATCTCATATCTTGAGTATTATATTATATATTTTCAATACTATATGAACACATATTGAATATTAAATATATATTTTGCGTACCTTTAATAATAAATTTTATACGATTTATGTCCATACAGGTAGTTATTAATTACAATGAAAAATCTTTAATATTCATCTAATGTGCTCATTATCTGTGAGTATTGAGAACTACATAGTGAACTGATTTGAATTCATTAAATGTTTTTTTTTTTTTTTTTTTCCGCTTGTTTTTTGACAAACAAAACAAAATCGAAGATTTTAAATGTAGTCCATTGCGTATTTAAAGTATAGAGTGTAATAACTTCTTCACATTCAACATCGTCATCATTTAAATTAGCTTTTTTTTCAATTAGTTCATTGATTATGAATATTAATTACGAATTCATGATATTGATATTACAATTAACATATTCATCAAAATTAAAATTTAGAACGGGTTTTAGGTCGTATTTAGAACGCAAAAATAAGGTTGAGAGGTTTTGTGAATTTTAGAAAAGTGGGAAAAGCGTATAACCGATATGCGGCGTATAAACAAAGAATTTTCAAGAGTAATGTAAATTTTCAAGAGTAAATGTAAAAGACATATAATCCGGAGATTTATAAACGGTATTTTACTGTCGCCTTTACCACATCGATTGGTGAGGATAAAATTTAATTAATCCAATCACAAACATATAATCTTCTTGTTAAACAATGTAGAGAAATGTTTAGAGAAATGCCAAAAGGCTGGTTTACTATTCAAAATAGAAAAATACCCCCAACGTTAATGTGTTAAGTATACGAAAATCACAATATTGAGAAAAAAGAAAAGTAAGATAGGTAGAAAATTCCCCCAAAAGTGCATTTTTCTTCTTACATCTAATAATATTATCTTAATATGGGTAATCAAATGTGATAAAACCATTTTATACAATTTTGTTCTTCACATGAGCGAGATAAAAATAGTAATAATTTCATATTTATAGCATGAAAATAATTTTATGCTTTTTTAAAGTTCAATTTAAATATATATATATATATATATATATATATATATAGAGAGAGAGAGAGAGAGAAACAGACCGTTTAGTAGTAATATAATATTATCAGTGCAAACATTTGAAATTTAAAGATGATTTAACTTCAGTATTCAAACAATTATTCTGATCAAAAACGAAGACCACAAACAAAACCAAAAAAGAAATAAAGTAAAATCTAAATGAATTATAGCAAACTGGAATGAGAAAAAAGCATTATTGCATTCTAACGTTATCAAGGGCCTGATAGAATGCAAATATGCTAAAAAATGGATGTTTTTCTGTCACAAAGAAAGCAAAAGCTAAGAATTTCTTTGTTCTCAGGCCCGAAACACCCATTCTAAATAAAACCAGAAAAAACGAATATCAAAATAAAACTCATCACTACAAATGATAAACCAATAACCATTTAAAAACGTAGATCAAAATAAACTCACCACTACAAATATTAATCCAAAATTACATAAAAAATTATTATCGAAAAAGAGGCAACTCATAGATTATGAATAATGAGACACATGTGAAATTTAACAAGCAGATATTAGTTAAAAGCACAGCTAGACAGCTATATTATCGTTATTATACATAATATCATCATTACTATGACCTTAAAAACTATCACTATTATTACTGTAATAATAATGATAAGAAATGTGTATTAAATATGGAAAAAAGATATAAAAATGAACGAATGAGGGAAAAGAAAGGTTGGTCGATTTTAGTTGAGATTTCATTTTTATAAATTATTTTCCCGAAACGCGCAATGAAATTCAATATTGAATATTAAGTAACTTTAGGGAATCATAATTTTGTTAGGATTTAGTTACGCCCTTTGTAAGTACTGCCTGCACTCAAATATTTATCTGTCAATTCAAACAATTTTTTAACATTCTTATTATTATCAAATGCTCAGTAATATGAATCAGTCATAAAATAATAATAATAATAATAATAATAATAATAATAATAATGTATTGTCTGTCTCTGTTTACAACTGAAACCAAACAACAAATTTATAATTTATCAATCTAATTAAAATAATAATAAAAAATATATTTATGATAGATTAATCTAATAAAAACCGTGTTCATCAAAGAATCGTAGAAAAATAAAATTCTTTTAAATTCTAATGGCGCATAAAATTGAAATATAATGAATGAATAAATAGTTAAATAATTAAGATTCTAAATGTTGAACATATTCAACAATAGAAAAATAATATGATTATGATACTGATACATGATTTAATTATTAATATAAATGAAGTAAAATAAACGATTAACATAAAATATTAATCAAGGAAAAAAGGAACGAGAGTTGGTTGTGATTAAAGTTAATATTAGTTGAAATTATAGAATGTATTTCATGTTTTTGTAAAGGTAAAGGAAAGTAAAGGAAAATAAATCTTTTATTTGTTTATTTATTTATTTTTTATTTTTATTTATTTATTTATTTTTTACCATCAACTTTAAAAATTCCATTATTATTTATTTATTTATTTATTTTTTCTCATTTCTTTTGGTTATACTTATACAGATATGCAATAAAACGTGACTTTTATATCGCAATAGATATTAAATCGGTAACTGTAACAACATGATTAACTGAAAAATTTAAGCCAAGGACCATGTGAAGAATTTTCCATAAAGTGAGAAAATGTAAAATATTACTTTAAAAAGGTTTTTTATTTTTTTAAGCATCAATTTTTAATATATTACTTTACATTTAAATTTAAACAGACTTTACTTTTTCAAATACTTTTATGATACCAAATTAAATTTAGGTGCATTTGTAAATATTTTCATCTCAATAATTACTGAAGTTATCAATAAATCATTTTTTTTAAAGTAATTATATAAGTTATATTACTTATGTATATATATATTGCTTAAAAATTAATGTTGAAAATGGTTTAAAACGATTAATTTGAAAAATATTACACTTAACATCAGTGAAAGGTTCATATATTTTAGTGTATACAGCCAAGTATGTATGTATATAAAGAGAATGGAATAAAAACTATATAGGTACATTTTACAACTTTATTTACTTGCTGTGTTCGCGAGGGAATAGACGATTATATTTACGTTTTATTTAATAATAATAATAATAATAATAATAATTCTGAAATGAATTTAAGAAATTACGTTATATCCATTAAAAAAAGAAATTATTTTTTAACAAATAGATAGATCTGTGTACAGTAATTTCTTGATTGCTCACAGATTTCAGCAGCACGGGTTCCTCGGATAATGCATATCGTGTATAAACAGCAAAAAACGGAAAATGAAGGGCAAACGATATAATAATCTGGGTCAAAAAAATTGATTTTATTATATATAAAATTTAATGCCAACAGTGAAAATATTAATAGTACAGTAAAAATGTTTATGTTTTACGTAAAGATTGTAAAAATAATGAATAAAAAAGTAGAGTTACTATGAAGCCAAAGTAGAATCTGTAAGTTAATTATGAACTGAATTGAACAGTATCGTACATCACTGTGAAAAATAAAATAAAAACAACATAGTTATATATATATATATATATATATATATTCTTTAATTCAATCATTTGTTTTTATTTCTTCTTCACAAAATACATTTTCTTGATCTTGCACTTTTTTGATCCCGCCCATTTCTCGCGCCCGTGGATAATCCATAACGCGCATAATCCACTTGCAGATAATCAAAAGTTTACTGTATTTCAAATGCTATCAATTTTCAAACAAATCTTTGTTTCTTCGTTGTATTATATGAGAAAAACCTGAAAATTCAAAACCTATCTACTATCCGTCTAAAATTATTTACAATATATTAAAAACACACAATCAACTGACATTTCACTCAGTCGAAAAAAATAAATTTCAATAAAAATATTTACTTTAAAATAATAAAAATATCAAAAAAAGAAATTCTGTATACATTCTTGGTAAACAAAATTTAATTTCGTACGACAGTACTTATTTTAATCTATTCTTCGACATAAAGCCATGCAGTAACTGTGTTTCATTTCCCTAGCATCTCTAACTATATGCATTTCTTAAAATTTCTTTTGTATAGCTTTAGCATAAGAGCTCCCTGACGGGTCTTTTAAATTTTTGTTGTTATTTTGGAGACGAATTAAAATAGCTGTCGCGATTGTGTAAGTAAAGATCTTGGCGAAAAACGTCCGAGCCGCTTCGGTGCCAGATTCCAAATTTCTTCAAGGGATTCTGCTGAAATTGTTTCATTTCATTAGAAAGATTTTTCTGAATTTTATTTTAATTATTTTAAATTATGTCTGTACGTTCATTTTTTTTTTTTTCTTTTTCCCGATAGATATTTACTCATTTATTTATCTATTTTCGCTTATAAAAAATATAATCTTTCAATATGTAGTTTTTATAATTTTAATAAATTTTTAATAATTAAATTTATGTCACAAAGTTTGTTTGCTTTCAGAAATTTGCATTTCTTTTATTAAATTTAAGTCTTTTCCGGCTTTTCCATTTATTTGACTTTATTAGAAATTGCCATCATTATTTTAGAAACTTTAATTTTATTTTCAGTAATTTTTAAAATGTTAATTATAAATATTTTCAAATTAATTTCTCAGTTAACTAATGCCATCATATCCTTTTGAAGTCATAATAAATACATGCAAGTTAACTTTTGTTGTAATTTTTTTTAAATATGTAAATAATAATAATAGTAATGCATAATCTATACAATTCTATACTGAATCTGTACCATTTCTTTAGCACGATTCTTCTAAATTTTATTTTAAATAATCTGGTGTGTCACTCTCACGACTTTCTTTTATCCTGTATTCCTATGCTATAAATATAGATTGCAGATAAGGTCGTAAAATGAATAAGGTAAAATAATAGAGTTCAATCTCCTTAACTAAAACAGGTTTACGGGCAGTTTTATTTGACATATATTTCTGTGTAAAGGGGTTAGACATCCCCCCTTCCGCCCTCCTTTCAATTCCCCGTTCAATTATGGTGCCTACATTTATTTAAAAAAAAAAAAAAAAATTGAAGGCTGTTACTAATTTGTCTTAAAACTTGCCAAACTTGATCAACTTTTCAAGTGGCAAACACATACCAATTTCAAAATACCAAATTTTAATTTTCTGAAGATATTTATGTTAGTTCGATAACTGATGTACATACAGGTCATCTGTAAAAACTTTCGTATTCAGGGGGACTTCGAAACGTGTTATTATGCAAAAAACAGGAGTAAGAAATCGAACTTAAAAAATACTTTGTTTACAGTATGCGCTTGAGAAATTAATTTTCCTTCCTGAGCAGCGTTCTTCGGTATAGTAAAATGTAGCAAAACACGTCCATCAATTACATTCAGTAGAAAAGAGCGTTTAGCTTAATTTTGCGTAGTCTTGTATATTGTCTAAACATATATACACATCACATTGTGTGCTTAAATTTAGCCATATGAAAATCACATAAAAAATACTTTGTTTACAGTATGCGCTTGAGAAATTAATTTTCCTTCCTGAGCAGCGTTCTTCGGTATAGTAAAATGTAGCAAAGCACGTCCATCAATTACATTCAGTAGAAAAGAGCGTTTAGCTTAATTTTGCGTAGTCTTGTATATTGTCTAAACATATATACACATCACATTGTGTGCTTAAATTTAGCCATATGAAAATCACATAAAAAATACTTTGTTTACAGTATGCGCTTGAGAAATTAATTTTCCTTCCTGAGCATAGCGTTCTTCGGTATAGTAAAATGTAGCAAAGCACGTCCATCAATTACATTCAGTAGAAAAGAGCGTTTAGCTTAATTTTGCGTAGTCTTGTATATTGTCTAAACATATATACACATCACATTGTGTGCTTAAATTTAGCCATATGAAAAGCACATAACACAAAATGAAATACACTTCCAGCAATTTCCAGGTATAATGTTCATTATACCCTGATCTCGCCACAATCTAATAATATCCAATATTAGTCCTATAAATGAATGATGAATGATTTACATAAAAAAAAAAATATGTTAATTCCATTTTCTTTAGGGCATAGCCTATAAATGTTATACTGTATTTACCAGAAATTTGTCCATAGACGTAACGTATTTTAATTCTCTTGGATGGTCCTGTACACGAAATCATTGCTTAATTTTAACGAAAAGTTTAGTGTAGCATCGCCATATGATACAGATGTGGAATACTGAGTTTGGTCTTCCTGCTACTATTTATTCTTTTGAGATATACTGATAACACACACAGACATACAGACATACATACAAATAAACCGCTAAAAACATGTTTTTCGAATTCAGGGATCCTGAAAACGTGTAAATATAACAAAATCTCTATTTCGAAGATTTGATCCTAATACCTTCTCTACAATATATATGTGTAATGGAAAGTAAAAAATGTTTGCACATTCATTTTTCTTTTTTCTTTTTTTTTTAAACATAAATAAATATATATATATATATATATATATATATATATATATAAATAATAAATAACGTAATAGAATTTAATCTTAAAATTTAGCAATTAATAGAACTAAAACAAGAACAGCACACTAAAATATAGAACTGAATTTAACATAGAGGAAAGAATGACACAAAAAGTTGCGATATAGATAAGGAACCAATGAGTTACCAAATTAACTTAAAATACTTACGCCGACCTGAAGGATAATAAAAAAGGACCATTAAACTTGTGAAAGAGAAAAAAGATAATAAACCACATAATCAATTGGATGTAAATGCTTAAATCTAGAAATATACTTATCAAGGGGCGCATACTTCATAAAGCAGAGAAAGCTGCAATGATTTCGTAAAACGATATTGCTAATCATAGCAATTTATATCATCTCACGCCCCGATCAATGCAGCAAAAAGACCAAAAAGAATGAGAAAAAAGTGAAAAATTAAATTAAAACAAAGGATAAATAAATATTAATTAAAATCTTAAAGGAAACCAAATTAATAACATGAAATAAGCAGAGTAATCACATGGAAAACAGTTAACACAAACTGGAAAAATGGTTGATGCCAAAACCTAAATTGAAGTTAAAATAATAGCTCGACAGATATCGATTAATCGAAAATACTTCAGAACAATTACATTAAAGATATAATACACAGAGTAAATATTAAATGATAATGTTAAAATTAATACTAGTAGAGTTAAATTAAATCGTACCAAAAATATTAATAATTAAATCGTTTAAGATAAGGACTGAAGAATGAAGGTTAAAGACTACTAAGAACAAGCGCCATCTTTCGGTTAGCTATAATAACATTAAGTCAGTTATATAAGATGTATTGACTGAAAGATTAAGATAATTTAGAAGTATTAACAGCAAGACTAAGATAATTTTTAAGATTTTTATTTAAGATGTATTGACTGAAAGATTAAGATAATTTTTAAGATTTTTATTTTGAAGTCAAATTATTAAGTGTTGAGTTTTAAGAAGACATAATTACAAGCAATAATGCCAAAGAGCACAACTATTATATATATTAAGGCGTAATACTACAAACGGCGACATTGCAAAATCGCAGATTGAAAGAAATAGTATCACCAGTCATACTACTTCTAATAATAATTAAAAAAGTTTAGTAGTTAAAAGATTTTTTTTTTTTTTTTTTTTTTTTTTTTTTTTAAGTAAAGATAGCTGAATTATTATTTCTGATTTTGAAAATTTTGATTACGTCTAAATAATTTAAGTATTAGTTTAAAGTTAATTTTTGATTTAATTTTAAAAAGTTATCTATTGACATTAAATTAATATGCTCACCGGGTTTCACCTGATATTTATTAATTTTTACTTTTAGAACTAAAATTAAACAGCATCTAATAATATTTAAATGTGCTATAAATATTTAAAAAGTTAATAAAAATTCGGCATTCAAGCCAAAAGTTTAATAAGAAATTGAAATTACCACTTTTCTAATAAGCCTAAAAATAAACCTATTTTTGTTTATATGAAAAAATAATTAAAGAAGTTTAAGAAAATAATAATAATGTTAAATAATCAAGAATTCCAATATCAATTACAAACCCAAATATACTTTTTTTTTTATTTTTTAACAACTTTAAAATATGCATCCCCCCCCCCAATCAAAGTCTATTTTTAGTTTCAGTGACTGCCTAGTTTAAATTCTAAACAGACCACAGTTTTTTTATTCCTAAAATATAATTTTTCAAATCTCTCATGACTAATTTAAAAAAAAATCGTGATCCTTGAAGCAATATTTTTTCTGCTCTGGTTATATTTTTCTGCATGGTTTTGCTAAGCAGCATTTTAGCAGACCTAAAAAAGTACATATATGTACTTTTTTTTTTTTTTTTTTTTTACCTTCTCATTTCCTGGGGGCTAAATAAGACTTCCTTAAAAAAAAATATGCACAAACAGAATATTTATTTTCAGTCAATACCAAACGTTAGCGTCGATTTTCTCTTTCGTCCCTTAAATCCCAATTCTTTTCATTTACGCTCTACCATCATTTCATTATTATTATTTTTTTTTTCATTCTATTTTTTTTTCCCTAGACACTCTCGGCAAAAGTAAAAGAAAACTACGGCGGAATGAATTTCCTGATTAGTCAAACTGAATAATAAATGTACCTTATGAAGCCATTTATTATTAACGAAGTAATTGGTTCGACGCCCGTCGGCATATCTTGAAATGACGCAAGCCGAGTCATAAAATTACGCGCATGTTACAAATAAATACCGCATTTTCAAGCGAATTCACCCCACTTTGTATTTTTTTCTTTTTTGATTTTTTTATTTACTGTTCGAACTTCGCAATGGAAAAAAAAAAAAAAAAGTGATTTCTGCAATTTATTTTAAAAGTAATTATTTATGCCTGTATTTTAGGTAGAAAATTCAACATGCGGCAGATTTTGTTAAGTAAAAAAAAAAAAAAATTAATGCTACGATGATTGCAGGTTAAATGAAAAACAATGTAACAAATACCTCAAATATTCAAAATAAATTTTGTTTCGAGGTATCGTAAAGGATCCCTTTTCTACTTAAAGTAAAACCTGGGAAATAGACAAAGAGGATTTTTATCTCTGTTTCTCATATAGCTCTATATAAATTGTAATGTCAAAAAAATTTCATAGAATTAAATCATCCCTTCTATAAAAACTCAAATTTACTTTTGAAATCATTCTTTAAAAGCTAATTTTTACAGTAAAAAATCTGATGTAGACACTGTCGATTTTCACCAAAGACGATTTTCACCAAATTAGACGATTTTCACCAAAAGTTGACAGACACTAATTTATGATAAAGGCACTAATTTATGACTTATGAATTTGTATGAAAATCTGTGAAGTAGTTCCTGAGATACAGTTGCGACAAAAATTTTGTCACACACACACAGACAGACATACACAAATCGGGGTCAAATCATGTTCAAGATTTCTCAAAATATATAAACCGAAGTAGAAAATTCTTATGAAACCAATATTTTTTCTATTGAATATAGTTGAAGGTAAAAAATTACTTCACTGTATGGTACATTTACAATATATACATAATATTCGGAGGTACCTAAAAGTAGTAGAATACATTTCTTTTTGTTTGATGCAATTGAAAACTGATGCAATTGAAATTGTGTTATATATACCATTATAGAATATTTCACTTCGGTTACGTGGTCTTAAGCATACAAATATTCATTTTCTCCTCCTTCTTCTTTATTTTATTTTTATATATTTTTCCCCATACAAAATCTTTTCTAATTAATAAAAATATTTGTTTTTCATCTCCTCTCACACTCCTTTTAAAGATAAACAAAATTTTGGCGCGCATCTTAAAATTCTGAATACCGATGAAACCTATCCTTTCGAGATATTACTAAATTTTTTACTGATGACTTTTCACACAATCACTACTACATTTAAACAGCCATCACTAAACTTAATTATGTATCAATCTATAATTTTATATCTATTTACATTAAAATATCTGTGTCGTGATAGGCTCAGGATTGAGTATATTTCATATAAATATGGTACATTTGTACCCAATAGGGTATCAGAAATAGCTGTATTTATTTATTAAAAAGTGAAGTATAACAATAACTCACCTCATCGCTTGGGATTCAAACTAAAAGGGAATCAGAATATAATTTATCACAATGTTCAAATTACATATCAAATTAGATGAAATTCCTTGTTTACGACTTTAGATATAGGTATTATGCTAACCATACACTGTAAAAAAATAACTATTACCAGCTGCAATCTGTGATTTATTTTATCCAATCACAGAGAATTTCTTGCAAGAAATTCTCTGTGATTGGATAAAATAAATCACAGATTGCAGCTGGTAATACGTTTTTTTTTTTACAGTGTAAGCAATATGGCTGTTAAAGTGATATGCGCATATCAAATTTAGCGTGGTTTTAAAGGTATAGTATTCGTAATATAGCTATAATGTACATCTTGAAAGTGCAGCATAGCAATGGTAATATTGGGACAGTATATATCTATATTTAATCAGCTGAGTTTTTCTTAATAAACATCTAATATATTAAGATTTGTGATCCTTTGCATTAAATATCGAGAAAGAACAACACGAAAATTTCACAAAGATGGAAAAAAAAAATAATAATAATGATAATTTATCGACAGTGCATACAGTAAGAAGAAAATGTGTTGAAATAAATTGAATAAATAAACATATATAATAATCCATTTATACAAGAGTCAGAAAAACTGGTATAGGTGAGTATATGAAAATATGGAGGTATGCAGCTAATCAGCGTAACGTGATGCGGTCAGCATCGCCTCTATAGGACAACAAGTATCTGGAAACGCTGTTAGATTGTTTTTTGCTGCTACAATGACAGATTATTAAAATTTAAGTAACTTTTAATGGGGCGTTATAGTCAGAGCAACAGAGTTCAGACATAGCACTTAACGAAGTAACAATGAAATTTGTATTTTTGTATACAATCATTTGCAAGAAATATCGTGAATATTGAGTATCTAATTAAACATACACTGAGGTGACAAAAGTCAGGGGATACTGCCTAATACTGTGACGGATCTACTTTTGCCCGGTGAAGTACAGCAACTTGACGTGGCATGGACTCAAGAAGTCGTTGGAAATCTCCACCAGAAGTACTGAACCATGCTGAAATATTGAGATTGAGACATAAGTGCGAAAGTGTTGCCGGTGCAGGATTTTGTGCACGAACTGACCTTTTGATTATGTCCTATAAATGTTCGATTGGATTAATGTCGAGCGATCGATCGCCAATTTATTCACTGGAATTGTCATATTGTTCTTTAAATCCATCGCGAACACTTATGGTCACGGTGACATGGCGCATTACCATCCATAAAAATTCCATCGTTGTTTGGGAAAATGGAGTCCGTGAATGGCTTCAAATGGTCTCCAAGTAGCTGAACATAACCATTAACAGTCAATGTTCGGTTCCTGATAGGTTCCACCAGTGAACCTAATCCATATCATGTTTAAAAAGAAAAACATTATGGGGCCACTGCCAACTTGCACAGTGCCTTGTTGACAACTTGGATCCATGGTTTCGTGGGGTCTGCGCCTCATTCGAACCCTTCCATCAACTTTTACCAACTGAAAAGTGACTCATCTGACCAAGCCCCGGTTTTTCACTCGTCTAAAGTTCAACCGATATGATCACGAGCCCAGGAGAGGATTACAGACGTCGTCTTACAGACGTCGTCTTACAGACGATCGTCTTACAGACGATGATGTAAGGCAGTAAAGGCATTCGAGCCGGTCTTCTGCTGCCATAGCCCACAAAAATCAAATTTCGCCGCACTGCGCGCTCTTTTATGCAGTGTTGTTTGTCTGTTAACAATGACAACTCTACGTTACACGTCGCTTGTCTCAGTATTAAATGCACGTGGTCTGCATTGCATTGACCATGATAGGAGGTTATGCCTGAAATTAGATATCCTCGGCCCACTTTGGAAACTGTGAATCTCGAAATGTTGAATTTCCATACGATTTTCAAAATGGAATGTTCCATGCGCCTAGATCCAACAACCATTCCGCGTTCAAAGTCTGTTAATTCCCGACGTACAGCCATAATCACGTTAGAAAACTTTCACATGAATCACTTGAGTACAAATAAAAGCCCTGCCAATGCACGGCCCTTTTATGCATTTTGCACGGGACACTACTGCCATTTGTATATTTGCATATTGCTATCCCATAACTTTTGTCAGCTCAGTGTAAATCTCCGACATCGGTAAGTCCGGAAAAAGGCATTAAAACAGCGGAACTATCGATGTCGAGAATCCTTAAAAGAGAAAGGCATGAAATACTAATCCAAATTTCTGCAATTTCAATACTGGGGCATCAAGAAATGTCAACGAGTGAACTGCTTAAGAAGACTATCTCCCCTTATCTTCGCCGGAGGCCAAAGCCAATGTTATTTTATGAAGAATTTACCACATTATAACTAATTAACTAATACATATTTTTAAATTATGTTTCCCATTCAGAAAATTCCCAGCTGTTAAACAGGTTATCGCTTTCTAAAATTAAATTATTTTAATTTTTAATATTGTATTTTAAAGTTATAAAATGCGAATTTTCGCAATGAAAAATTTTGCATTTTACGAATTAAAAATTAAGAAAATCAATTTTTAAAAAGCGATAACCTGTTTAACAGTTATGAATTTTCTGCATGTGAAAACGAAATTTAAAAATATACATTAGTTAATGAGTTATCATGAGAAAAAATTCCTCATAAATTAACATTGGTTTGGTTTCTGGAAACGATAAGTAGAGTCCCCTTAACACATAGACCATCATTAATATTAGTCTTTAGGAACCGAAGTCCCCCTCATGCAACGTTATTAACTGCACAGTACAAATCTTTACGCCTACAACACCACCACTGGACTGTTGATGACTGGAAACACGTTGCCTGGTTTCATTGTATTATTTTAAATTGTATTGGGTGGATAGACGAGCATGGATATGGATCCAACATGTCAACAGGGATATATTTATGATGGGGTGGAGCGTGTGCAGACCCCTGAAACATCTAGAGACGACTCTAAAAAGTTAAAAAAAACACAAGCATCCTGTCCAATCACATATAACCATTCATATACATTAATGCATTGCCACAAACTTGGACAGTTCTAGTAGGAGAGTACGGCACTCCACACTTTGTGAGTTTCAAACGAAAGGCTCCGGGAACTCTTCAAACTTTAAATGCTTTCATTATCCATATAGATCCTCATACATGGTCATTATTGAGCATATTTGGGATGACTTGTAAAATGCTGTTCAGAAGAGATCTACACCATATCACATTTCTGAGAACTTTTCAAATGTCCTGAAGAAATTCAAAGTTTTAATTGCCTCCAAGAAACCGCCAGGCATTAGTCAAATCCACGTCAGTCTGTTGCGGCAATTTTGCGTACTCGTAGGGGCCCTGAACGATATTAGCCAGGTGTACCAATTTTTCTACTTCTTCTATGTTTAACAAGTTTTTTTTTTTTTTTTTTAATACATAAAACATTAATTTATTCTATCGTCAATACAAAAAAGGCTTTTTTTTATTAATATATTAGTAAATACTTTATTTCTTGATTTTTTAAAGTGTTCCTGAGAATAAATAATAATGCTCCCCTTTGAAATCTAACAAAAATTTCTCTACTATCCCTTTAATATAAAACTTTTATTTAAATCAAATTGGAGTGTACAGGTTGATATATTTTATTTATTACCAACTATGTGAAAAATACCAGAGCCGGGAATCGAACCCGGGCCTTCCGCTTAACGCACGGATGCTCTACCACTGAGCTACCCTGGCCGACAACCAGCTAGGCATTTCTCACATAATATACGTTGGCAAAGTCACCGAGTCTGCAAACGCAGATATCTACGTTTGCAGACTCGGTGACTTTGCCAACGTATATTATGTGAGAAATGCCTAGCTGGTTGTCGGCCAGGGTAGCTCAGTGGTAGAGCATCCGTGCGTTAAGCGGAGGGCCCGGGTTCGATTCCCGGCTCTGGTATTTTTCACATAGTTGGTAATAAATAAAATATATCAACCTGTACACTCCAATTTGATTTAAATAAAATATTCACGGTTGATTAATTCATGAATAAAAATTTCTAAATAAAACTTTTATTTATTTTTTGATTTATTGTGCTTCAAAGATAAAATTCCATTTGTTTTATAACTCTGAATATTTTATCTCATTTCTTAGAATAGTTTTAATATTTCAAACAGAATCTAAAATCAATTTGAAATAAATATTTAAATTTTTATTAAAATTTTTAAAACAGACTTGTAGTAAAAATCAAAATTCTTTATTTTTGAAAATAATTTAAACATGAAACAATTGAATTATTATATTTCAAAAAAAATTTCGATATCCGTGTATAAATTTCTTTCAATACTGTAACTAAAAAAATGACATCTTCTGCTCAGATTAACAAGGGAATATTGCCAAATCCACTCACAACTAAACATGATCTTTCCACTGTTTCTTTATTTACAAAACTAAGAGAGAATAAGAAAAAATACGAAAACAAAAAGCGAACAGAGCTACAATAAAAATTTTTACACTAATTATACGTATCGTAGCTTGGTAAAACAAAACTGAAAATGCGAAAAAGTTTTTGTTCAAAAAAAAAAAAAAAAAAAAAAGACTTGGTGTCTGGTTCATTTCGATGAAACTTCCTTACTCCTCTCTCTCTTCTCTTCGTAGAAGTCGAAGTTTCTGTTTTTCGTGTTTTTCTTCCAGTCAATGATCTAGACATCTAATGCAAAGCACGCGGAAAAGAAATAATCGTTACTTTGAAAACTTTTCAATGGTTCCTCCGAAGCTGGAGTGTCAATACCTCCCCACAGTTCTCGGGGTCATCTAGTATGTATTTATGCACATAAGAAACTACCTAAGCATAGTGCAAAAATACAAATCGACCATATCCTCCCAAACAACTGTAAAAATTCCACTTCTGCCCGGTAGAACTTCACAAAACCCTTTAACCCTTCTGCTTAGTGAAGAGAGGGGAAAAAAAAGGAACGTTAAGTTCTAAACCGCTCTTTTCCCAACGGTTTTCATCCGTTGCCCTCCCCCCAGTAATGTTCTTGTGCAAATACAGTTCACCCAAATTACTCGGCATCGCACAAAAATCGATACTTTTTAATATGCATAGCATGCTCAAAGAAACACAAAGGCATCTAGGGAGGGGGATCGGTTGGTTGCTGTTCACCAATCAATATGGGGGTTGGCGTTGTGTTCTATGTAGAAAAGAAGAGAGCAAGGAGTATATTGCCATGACGAGGGGGGGGGGGCTATCTGACGGTGCCATATTTCGTTTCATGCAAATTCGGGAATTGTGCCTACACGAAGTGCACGTGTTTAGCGTACGAATGGACAGCAGGTCACGAGAGCCAAATAAGCGCCACCTAGGAACACAACATAACTTCTTACTCAAATCATTTCTAAAAAATCATAGATTATTTTATACATATATAAGTTTTCAGGCTTGAAGAACTTTTGGAAAATCAAAGGTGTAGTTTTAAAGAAATAGCGAAGTAGACACCATTATCAGATTTACCAGTCTTGCAAGTTCAACTTAATACAAAAAAGAAAATAAAAAAATAAATGTGAAGCAAAAGTTATACCAAAAACACATTAGTGAAAATATACATGCTTGTAATAGATAAAAATTTCTCACAATCGAATGCGTAGAAAATTTTAAAAAAGCAAAAAAAAAAAAAAAAAAATATATATATATATATATATATATATATATATATATATATATATATATAAAAGATTTTTTTTTTCTTTGTTTAGTATAAGCAGTTTTAAGAACTTATCAGTTTTAAACTTTTAATACAAGTTCCTATTCTTTGTTTATACTAATTTACTGAAGAATAGAACCATTGTTGGACGCTTATTGTAAATAACTTGCATTTTTAGAGTCTATTTAAAATAGTTCACTTAAAATCAGTAATTAAAATAAAAAAATAGTATATATATACGTATATATATATTTTTTTAAAGCAATAGATTTTAGTAAAATGATATGCAGTTATATGCAGAGCCCGATCAAGCCAAAAGTAGGCTCGGAGCCTGATGCGCTTTCGGTTCCCCTATTTATGATTTTTCCCATGTTTCCTTTGATTAACCACTCTTTTCAAAAAAAAAAAAAAAAAAAAAAAAAAAAAGAAGAAGTAGAAGAAGAAGAAGAAAGAAAGAAAGAAAGAAAGAAAGAAAATTTTCCTACTATTTCACAGAAAAATACACATTTAAGTAAAATTTTACCTTTACAAAACTTTTTATTTTGCTTTTAGAAGTAAAATTCTCATGATTCAAGAGCATTTTTTAATATTTTTAATTATTATTATTATTTTTAACTGTAAAAGAAATTTTGGGCTCCCCAAAGTCAATAGACCATGGGCAACGCACCAGTAGTCCCGTGCGTTAATCATGCCCTGTTATAATAAGATAATAAACTGACACGATTAATCTAACAAAAGAAAAAAAATCGAATGTTATTTTACAGTTATTGGAAATTTTAATAATAAGCTGAAAAATAGAGAGTTGTATGAGAAAGAAGTACTTTTAGAAAACATTAAAACATACAGCAAAACACAATCACATTTGATTTTCGGTGTATAAAACTAAGGTGTATAAAGTTAGATCATTAGACATATGTAATTACCTTCAAAATTTAAAAAATAATATAAAATAAAATAAAGGTAGTTTTTTTCATTGCTACATATACAGTGAAGACGAGGATGCAGTTTGAGTCAATAATTACAATTTTAAATTTTAAAACAAGTAAAACAAATTAATATTTGATTATTGTATTACTTTATCATATTTACTAGGAATATTTTTTAATAGAAATTTATAAGTATTACACAAAAAATTAATATATATATACCGGAATTATACGTGTAAGCAACTTTATTACCTATTTGTACCAAGATCTGCGCATTAGGAAATATCCACTTTATCTCCTCAAATCATCAAAATAAATGTAGGGTAAGTGCTCCAGTTACTGACACTTTTAGAGCAATTTCTGATGTTTTTAATGTTTTAATCATCAAAAACTATTTTTGGAAATCTTAAGTTAACATACATGGCATGAAAGACTTTCAGAACCACATAATGTTAAAATATATGCATTTGATAATAATAATAATAATTATTATTATTTATGAATTTTTATTTTATACCCACTCATTGTTCCAGCAATTGACACTGCCAGTTTTTCATTTTATCAGTAAATAGCATCCTATGCTCCAGTGTTTGATTCTGCTAGTTTTTCATTTCACCAGTTATTGGCACCCTATGTTTCAGTGTTTGTCATTCAATGTTAAAATTCTTATATGTAAAACACGTGCTTTTATTTTTTTTCTTATTTATTAATTATTTCGGGGAAGAAGTCAATTACTGGAGCATGTCAATCACTGGAGCACCTACCCTACCTTCTAAATAAATTAATAAGTAAAGAGTTAAAATGGCATTAAAGATTTCAATAATTGTAATATTATATTTAAAAAAGTTAATTTGTATCTTTGTTTTATTTAGAAGTTCGTATAATGTGCCCATCAGTCTCAGGAGATTCCTCTGTCATCATCTAATCAGCCCTTTTTTGCGAACGAAGGCAGATTTGACGCCATTTTGCTATATAAGTTGACAAACGCAGAAAATCTTTAAAAACTGTAGATTATCAGTGTTGCCAAATTTAAGGATTTTTTAATTCAATAATGACCAATAATTTTGAGGAGTAATGTTTGATATACAGTGGGTTGCCAAATTAATGTGGACACTCGTGAAAATCAAGTTATCGGGGTTTTTCTTCTAAATAAAAATACATTATATTCTACATTTGGTATTTATTACTTTATTTAATGTTAATACATATATTTAATTGCTATATAATAAAAAATGTATAATGGAAACGAAAAAAAGTAACATTTTGTAAGGATTTAATATTTGATGACATTTCCTTCGACTGATATATATAGCTTTAATGCGTTGCTGCATGCTTCCTATGCAGGATTTTGCACTTTCTTTAATTAATGAATTGCAATGCCAGATATTTATAAGTTTTTCTATCAGTTTCCTCTTGGTTGTCATCATTTTCTTGGAAATTTTCCTTTTTGTAATTTCTCATAAATTTTCCATGGGATTCGTATCGGGTTAATTTCCAAGTCACAGTAATACTTCGATATTCTTGGACCGTAAATTCAGTAACACTTTTGGCTTTATGGTAAGGAGCAGAATTGTGCATAAAAACGCCATGCTCACCTTCCGGGAATCATTCTTCCAGCTGTGGAAGAAGGCGAGTTCGTAGAACTTCCTTATTTTGGTCTTGTTTCATAGTTCCTTAAACAGTGTATAAACGCCCTACACCCTTGGTGTTTATAGTAGAACAAACCATGGCCTTTAGTAGATGTTTCTATTATGCAGTCAGGGTGGAACTGCTCTCCAGGGCACCGCTAGACGAAATTGCTTTTATAGGCTAAAATTTCAAAAGTTAACTCCTCTCAGAAACACACCTGAAATTGAAATAATTTATGGTTTAAAAACAAGACTGAGAAATCATTGAAACTATTAATCAATATCATGTATTTGTTTATTCCAATCTTCCCCTGTCATGTAACGATGATCTCGAGTCCAGGCGAGTCGTTTCTTTCTGATAGCCTCTGTAAGCTTAGCCTTACGAACTGGACGATGGCCTACCAGTTCCTTTTCTGCAGATCTTCGCTGAACAATTCTTTTCGAAACGGAAATACCTGACTCCTGAACAATCTGAGTCAGTGTAGCAGCACTGTTTTTCCTGTTTCATAAGCAAATGTCCCTAATTTTTCTGTCCGTTCTGGGCGTAGTTATACGTTTTCTACCACACTTTCCTGTTCTTTTCGGTGAAAGGGGCAGGGTTTTGTCAAAATTGACTTTTATTTTATTAACAGCTTATTTAGAAACCCCAACAGTATCTGCGACTTTCCCTAGAAATGCTGAGCGTGCTTGAGGAGAGATTTTATTTTACATTTTTTTCTCGGAGAAATGTCACTTCTTCTGACAATACTGAAATTAAAAAACAAAATTAATTGAGTTATAAAAATGTAGTAAAAATTAATTTAATTGTAATCCAGTAGTCAAACTTTACTTATGTTACTAAAGATGCGTCAGAATACACATTAAATCTCAGTTCTAAGGATCCAAAATCCAAGGTTCAGTGTTTCACGTTGAGAGCACTCTGCAACATAAAATGAAGTGACTGTCATAAAAATGTCGCTATGCCCAGCATGCTTTGTTTAAATAACTGAAAATAATGTGTAACACAGTAAAATTTGATAAAAATGCGTTTCAGTTACGTAAAAACCCCTTCTAGGAATAAGTGGCATGAAAATGCGAAAACGTAAAATAATTCAAGTGTCCACATTAATTTGGCAACCCACTGTACATAATACGCAAGCGAAGCGATGATGTCACTGACCGTCCGTGGATGCTAGAAAAAGATTTTCTATGTTAATCGCCCATTGGATTTTTTGTAAAAAATTATTAAAAATCGAGAAAATTATTTCCCGATTTTAATGCCCATATTTTGGTATAGATATGTATTAGTTATCGTGTGCATGCGTTAGATTAAGTTGTTTTTGCTGTAAAATTGATAAAATTTGAATTTTAAATTTAAAAACTCTAGACAAAAAAATGGCAAACTTCCATATTCGATTGAAAACATAAACATTTCATTTCAAAGGATGATATTTGCACAATAAATATCCAACTAATATACTAATTAAAAGGAAAATGATAAATATTCTATCATAATTTGAAGTCAAATTTGTTTCCAAATGTCTCAATAAAGTGCCTGATATAAGATACTCATATGCTGCAGCGGAATAGATTTCATATCTGCCATCCTTGGTGGGGGAAAAAAAAATCGCCAAATTATCTGGCAAACATAATTCCTTTCAAAAATCATGGTTATTTTAACAACTTACATTAAGAGAGTAATGAATAATATGAAACAATATTTCGTACAGTACATATTACAAAAATATACATCTGGCATATATATTTGCGTGTTACGTTTTTGATCGCCAAATACAAAAAAACGCTAAGGATGACAGAGTTTTGAAATTTAAAATTAAAATTTTGTCAATTTGACAGCAAAATAACTCAATCTAACGTATGCACGTGATAACTAATACATATCTATACCCAAATATTGGGATTAAAATCGGGAAATAATTTTCCTCTATTTTTAATCATTTTTTACAAAAAAATCCAATGGGCGATTTACATAGGAAATGTTTTTGTTGCATCCACGGACGGTCAGTGACGTCACACTTCGCTTGCGTATAGACGATTAATCTTCGAAGTGATTAGGCAACTGTCACAATTAAAATTTACTGGTTGATACTTAATAAAAAAAATCCCTATATTTGGCAACATTGTAGATTATTACTATTACTATAATTCTTTTTAGTATCGAATAATTCATCAAATGTATTAATTCAAATAATGTGGTAAGAAAAATTTATGTTCTAGAAATCATAACATTTATAATACAGTAGAACAATGAAAAACTGATAAATTTATGTCATGATTTTATTCTACTTACAAAAATATGCATTACAAATTACTCTTGTACGAAACCATTAGACACGCATCTTACACAAAAAGATCGACTCTATTGCTTTTTCAATTTAATTTGGGACGCAAATATTTTAAACGCAGATTCGAATTTCTAATGACTATATTAAGCACTAGCGGTAGTTGGCAGAATTTCAAAAGCTACTGGAAAACTTAAATAGATTTTAAGCCAAAAAATTGATTCCGATATGAAACGTGATTAGAAAGTATTTATGATTATGGTCATGATTTTAGTCATTAATTTTAAAAGCCGATGAATTAAATCTTGTTTGGATTCTTTGATTCTTCATCTGATATTACTCTCTCTCTTCATTGCGAAAAGCAATTAATTAATGGAATCTTAATTTCAGTACCAATCTTGAGATATGAAAATGATAATCAAATGAATAGTTGATTAATTGAATTTGACCTAATTTTCTAATTTCATATGAGCTGGCTTTTAAATTACTTATTCTTTAAAGTCAAATAATTGAATTGATGAATATTCAATGCGATTAAATTAAATTCTTGCACACTGTAATTTTTAGATATTCTTTAAGAAATTTTAATATGTTTTGATAAAATATATGTAGAGATAAAAGAGTTTATCAGTTTTAAATAATTTGGGAGACGAACAATTATATATATACATATATATATATATAAGAAAAAATATATCTTTTATAGTGTTTATGATGTCTGTCTAAAATAAATAAATAAACAAATTATTGAAAGTATTAAAAAAATTGAAAGTTGTTAATTAACTGCGTGATTGGTTTATTAGGATTTTTGTACAAATTATGCTTTAGAAAACTGTGTTCACTGCTAAATCACAAAATTCTCTCTCTCTCTCTCTCTCTCTCTTTTTTTTTTTCTTTCTTTTTTTCTTTTTTTTTATTATGTTCCAAGAGTAATTCGTTTTGATAATTCAGAATTAAAAGCAATAATAATAATAATAAAATAAGCCTTTAGTTTAGAAACAGAAACAGAAATCTTTAATGTTTTTGATACTTCATTGCAAATAGCGGGCTTCTAATAACTAATAAACTACATTTTTTTATGGCAATAACCTCATATTCAGATCTTATATAAGACGAAATATACACGCCAGACGTCTACACGGGACCGATGCGTTCGGAAGATACATGGTAGGGTATGACTTTTGAAAGACCCTGTATAAAAACCATCATTACATATATTTAAACTCTGATATAACTTTTATCTATATTATCCACGAAATTTATTAACTATGAATTTAAAACATAAGACATAGCAATAAAAAAAAGTCATAATTTATTGCACAATTGTGTAACTGAGAGAAATAAAGATAAACGTTCATTACAATTAGAATCAGTTTAATAAAATTCCTTATATCGCTGTTTAACGAAATTCAAGACACGTTAAAAGATTTCACTGTGTATTTCTGTTATTAAATTTAATATTTTATCTTAATTAAATACCACATTGGAAGTACTTAAAACAGTAGAAAATATTGAAAATTTGAAAATTATTAGTTGTTTGTGCGACTGGAACATATAATAAGTTTCTGTTAACAAACCGCTTGTTGACAAAGTACAGATTTTCTTTTAAAAGTCATGCTTAAAGCATGTTCTTAAATTCTTTTGTTATTGTAGAAAGCTAGAGTGTGGTATCGGATCGGGATGGATAGATGGTTGGGTTTTACGTCCCACTAGTGCTGCGCAGATGAGCAATTGGCGACGGTCTGGGACACACCCCTAGAAGTGGTCCGGAGACATGCCATCACAATATTGATCCTCCACGGGAGGGTTGGCTCTCCCACTTCGGTGACCCCCAGAGGTATAATTTTTGATGGGAACATGGAGGACATTGCGGCCACGACAGATTTTACGTGCACCAGCCACCATTAGTGTACACGACGGTTTTTGGCCGGCTCGAGTACCGAACCCGCAATCTTCCAATTACGAGGCCGGCGCTCTACCGACTGGGCTACCGCGGCCCGCATCGGGTCGGGTAACCTGATTTTACCCGAACCCGACCTGACCTGCGGTTCGGGTTCGGGTCGGGTTGACTGGATTTTTTTTTTTTTTTTTTTTTTTTTTACTGCGGGTCGGGGTCGGGTTTAGCTTTCAATGAATCGGGTCGACTTGAGAACATGTTTAAATTTTTTTTTATCTTGATAAAGCAGAAATTTGATTCCTCTGTATACCCATGATGAATATACACTTACCCAAATTGTCATAGTAAAATAAACATTCATTTCCAACTAAAGCAAAAAAAAAAAAAAAAATTTTTTTAGATTATAAGCTGTTTAAAACAGATTGATTCTCCCACAATAAACAGTTGTGTGTTTCATCTATTTTGATTACTCACATCCTTTTGAAATAGACTGCAAACTTAGACTGATAATTAATATATATATATATATATATTTTTTTTTCTTGCATATGTTTTTAAGAAGTTTTAGGAATGTGAATTAAGAGGAATTTAGCGGACTGTTTAAGTGGCGTTTATAACATTGCATTGTTTTAATATTATTATGTGTGTGATAAGCATTAAAGAATAAAAGTACAAATACTAAGCTTAAAACCCATTTTTGTACACTTGAAGTACACAACACACATAAATAGTTAAAAATTATTATTAATTCATTGTTCATATTTTTTAATTTTTAACTTAGTGTGTTAGTAATTATATTTTTGATTCTTTTTAAAATAATTTACCAACTGTGTGACAATGAAATTTTACTTTATTTAAGAACTTAAAAATGTTTTGCATTATTTTTAGATGAATTATTCGATTTCTTTTAGATTCAAGGATCAGGTCGGGTTCGGGTTTAAAGAAATCGGGTGCGGGTCATTAAATTTCTTTAGTGACGGTTCGGGTCGGTTTTCGGGTCGATTAAAATTTTTTTATCGGGTTCGAGTCGGGTTTCGGGTTGATTTAAAATTCACATGTCGGGTTCGGGTCCGGTTGCAGGACTCTAGTACAAAGCTATGACAGCCTATTTCGAAAATATACAAAATTCTGAAACATTAAGAAGCTAATTTACCTCAAAATGAGAATTATTATTATTATGATTATTACTAAGCAAAAACCTATTTAATTATGAACAGTTTGACACCTTATTCTTACTTAATGCAGTTTTAAGCGAACTACTTCCCTATTATACTATGTTTTGAAAATTTTTATTTCAAACAACTTACGAAGTTTTCAAAGCACAATGTAGAATTTCAATACGAGTTCTATCCAGAATCATAGATGATATTTTTAAACTGTTCCGTTTATTTAAGATTATTCATTCTTAAGATAATATCTACAAAGACTGGATGACCTAGGGACGATATAGTATAACCACCACATTTCTCGCGAGTAGCATTGAGAACGATTCCAAAGACTTGTAGGGGTGCCAAATTGGTGATTGAGATATGGTAAACAACCAACCATTCGGCGTTCTCTTATCGCTATTTCCTCTCTACCTCAAGGGTTATCACCTCTATTTTAACTTTGGACTCATTGAGTCAGCACGTGCACAGACAGAGGCTCTTATGGTCACAAGAAACGCAATTAAAGAATAAAATATCAGTTTTGTGATTTTTCGGAATCTTCCTCCCCAAGACGTTTATTAGCTTTAAAAAACGATGTCTAAACTTTGATGAATACCAAAATTCAAACACCTTTAACACGTTGACCACACGAATTCTTAAGAAAATCCCCATCAGGTTACACGCGCTGGTTAGAAATGTGTTATGTTTACCATGTTTCAATGAAATCCATTAACGGCCCTCTTCACTTACCGTCGCCGGAAGCCCGAGCCAATGTTATTCTATGGGGGAAACTTTCTTTACAAATAATTTATTAATTAATACATATTTTTAAATTCTGTTTTCACATTCAGAAAATTCCCAACTGTTAAATTGACTGACCTTTTTTGAAAATGTTTTTTTTTTTTTTTTTTTAATATTTTATTTTGATATTGCAAAATGAAAAAATTTCACATATTGAAAATTCGTATTTTGCCGCTTCAAAATAAAATATAAAAAATTAAAAAAGGTCCGTCAATTTAACAGCTGGGAATTTTCAGAATGTGAAAACCGAATTTAAAAATATGTATTAGTTAATAAGTTATTTGTAAAGAAAAATTTCTCATGGAATAACATTAGCTTCGGCTTCCGGCGGCGGTGAGTGAAGAGGGCCCTTAAAATGCCTTTATGGGCAAGTAAATTTTAAATAAATTTTCAGTAATTACTTAAAAGAATGCTTTTTTTTTTTTTTTAAGTTTTATATCATATTTTACAATGTGTCAGCCACCGATGGTTGACACGGCTTTATATCATATTTTACACTGTTAACCACCGGTGGTTGACGACGCGGCCTAAACGGAAAGTTCAGAGTTAGCCAGGCTGAAATGGCACTCAACGTGTTAATATAATCTGGAAATAAAACTGTAAAAGTGAGAAAATAGTACATGAATGTGCATTTATAGTCCAGAAATATGTCTTTAATTTATTCTAACCATTTCCCCCTTACTCTCTAAGTATGTTCATAAGTTGCATATCTAAAGACTTTAATTTACAAAAGCTATTGATGTAAACTATATTTCGTACAGAAAGAACGAAAATTAATGTTTACAGATGAACATCAATAGATTTTACAAATAAGTTTTTTTGTCTCATATCGTAGCCATCAGTTATTAGATATAAATTAGCAAAAAAAAAAAAAAAAACGTATCAAAATATAAAATTTCATATTTGCATTTAAATGCGAAAATTAAGAACATGAAAATAAGAAACAAAATTGAATTTTACTAGACCGTAAGTCATTTGATCGAAATTTACATTTTTATTGGCAACGTTTCAAATCAATATAATTTAAAATAGTCTGAGCTAGATTCCATTTTCAGTATACGCAGATAATTGAGTAAATTAAACTTCATTTCAATTGCAATAAAAGACTAGGGAAAAACTTTTTTACCGAAAAAAAAAAAAAACATATTTATCGAATTCAAAGGAAGGAACTTCGAAAATGAGGTTAATAGATATGTTCATCAATGCAATGCCCCTTTTCACAAATCACCGTTTTCTATACAGAGCTAAACAACTCAAATTATAACAACAAAGATATATACAAATAATTTTGTCTATTTATCAGAACGACATAAAAAGAAGTTTTCCTAAATAAAGGAAATAAAAAAGGAAAATCAGTAGAAGACATAACAGAAAAAGACATTATCGACAAAAAAATAAAAATCCTTCGCGAGCCAAAATAGTTAATGGCGCACTGACTCTTATTTAGTGCTCAATAGACGTCCTAGAATAATTAGTTACGAACATAAAAATTTCTTCTGATCATAAAAGTTTTGAGAGGAAAAAAAAAAAAAAAGCAAGAGAGATAAATACGATTTTTTTTCATTTATCTCTTTTATCCAAGCAACTTCATCAGTTATCGAAACTTCATAAGTACTAAGTGGAAACAAGGCCGGTGAAACAATTTTTTGTGGAAGAAAAAAAAAAAAAAAAAATATATATATATATATATATATATACACTTCGAGAGCAAAGAGCATGACCAGTAAAACGTGCCAAAACATTCGGCGCCATATTTCAGCTGTGACAGTCAAACGATCTAACTTATTGACTATTGTATCTTGCTTATTGGTTATATTTAGTCTTTTTCTATTTCTTTTAAATGTTATTTGAACTCAAGAAAGCTTTTGAACGTTTTTTTTTCTTCCAATAATATAGAAATAGACGAAGAAAATTAAATATGCAATTTTTGGAATGAAAGATATAAATTAGTCACTAAAAAAAATACATAAATAAAAAAGTATGAAAAAGAATCTGCTCATGTAAAAGATGGCATTTTTTGATGAAAATATAAAATTAATTTAAAAATACAAACTTTTTAATACATAATTCATTTTTTAACTAAAAAATAAATTATAAACCTGCACACTATATCTCGACCCAAGCTAGGAGTACTCACTAAATATAAATAAGTACCGCCGCTTATTAAAATCAAATTCGTTCTGAGCAAAAGTGATTTTATTAAGCGGCTGATTTTTATATCCGACAAACGTTCCTGCACTCAAGAAAAAGGTATTACTTACCTGAATTTGGAAAGAAATTTCAAAAGGTACCAAATAATGGAACTAATAAACAATATTAATTAATTTTTAACAGATAATTATTTGATTGTTCCTTCAAAATAAATGAATTAAACACATTCCAAGTTCCGATGTGCTCTCCTTTGAAGAAAATCATCAATACTTTGCTTAAAAGTTCATGCTTTTCTTTTAAATTTAAAATTTTTCCGTTTAAGCTTCTTCCTTTCTTAGTTATTTCAGAACAAGAACTAAAAATTGTCTTTAAATGAACATTATTATAAAAAAAGATCACTCGCGAATCAAATCAAATTGTAACTTATTACCGCGCTTTGAAGAATGCATTCCTTGAAATTATTACTAAGACAAGTGATGGGGCGTGTTTAATTGTTGTAAATGTAAAATTTAATGTTGTAAATGCAAAATTTTCTACAAAGAAAGATAACGGAGGGATTACTGTATTTTATTTTCTATTTTATTTCAAAAATAAAAAATCATAGTGTAAATAAAAATTTGTTCAGCGTGCATAAATGACAATTTTATTGCTAATATTTTTTTTTTATTATTATTAACCGGCGATGCTGATTTTATTAAGCGGCAGTTTTAAAATTAGTTTGCAATGATTTGATTCCGGTCTTGGCAATTAGATCAGATTAAGCGACTGATTTTATTAACCAGTGAATTTATTAAGCGGCCGGAGGTTACTGTAATTAACTATACACTGAAAACCAAATAATTAGAGAAAACTAACTGTCTGAAACTAACTGGAAATATGAAATTAATTGTACGCTGGCCTGCAAGCGGCTTGAAAAGGTGTAAGTAATTGTTTGAAAAAATAAGAAGTGATGTTCACGGATCTAAGAATAGTCAAAAGCAGTATAATTAAGAGTGAATATCTAAGCGCATTTCATCGTGAGAAATTAGTCGAGGCCCGACGAATAAATTAACTCGAAGTAATGTAGATATTCTCTTTTCATCCACGACTGTATCAAAGTGTACCGTAAGTACATTGATTCCAATAAAATTATCCTTTCCAGCGTCAACAGTCACAGACAGCAGTATGTGGATGAACGAAATCATTGGCGGGTATTCTGCATTGTAATAGTGAAAGAAAGGGTCACACTGCAGTGGATCACTCCTCAATTTATCGCTGATGTACAACTTGTTAGTTGCCACTTATTCAAAAATATCTCTTTCCTACAGGGTATAGAAGCAGTCGTCCTATGAAAGTCGCTCTGTTTATTTCGCAACACAGGAGTCAACAATTAGGAAACATCGCCAATGGAATATCGAAAAGTAGAAAAACGTTGCGTGAAGATTCAATTTGGTATTTGCCCATTTCAAGATACATATAAGGTAAAGACACCAGTGTTCGACACCCTCACAAAAGACATGTTAAAATATCCATTAATTAACATGTATGAATTTGAATCCGCTTGAGCTAGATTCTCCGGATCTAGGAAATCTAGCGCAAACGGATTCAAATTCATAAATTTATTAATCGCTTATTTTAGCATATCTTTTATGAGGGTGCAAATTTTAAGGGTGGTGAACACTGGTGTCTTTATCTTATGTCATAAAACACATGAAACGAGGATATTTCCTGCCAACTGGAGACTCTTTAGGCTGGTGAATGAAGTATTCTCGTGTGCAGGCAGTTCACATCGATTGAAATCGGACTCCTGCAATGTATGACATCGTCATTCACAGATGAACATTCCAAGGATAGTTTTGATGACTGTTTGTCCCCGTGTGTTCGTTTTCTATAGCTAACTGCAGAAACCGTTTTTTAGCAAGACAATGCAACGTGCCATTCCTCCAAATTGCATCGAATCATTTAGATGAACTTCTTACAGAATTGATGAACATCTTACAGTCATCAATGTGTCACCCGATCTTAATCCAATCGATCCTATCTGTAATGCAATAAAAAAAACTGCTTCAGATATCCAACCATCAAATATTTGTATAATAGATTATATAAAATTATTCAATAGTGATGGATTCTTATGGCTTCACATCGCTTCTAATGTTTTTTCAAGTTAATGAGAAAACGAATCATCTATATCACCAAGGTGAAAGGTGGTGCTATGTGCTACTACATAGGTTTTATTCTATATTTAATTGAAGAAAGCATTAGTTTCGTAAAAAAATTCGACTTCCTGTTTTTGACGGATTTACATGTTTTGAGAGGTCCAGAACACGATTAGACCATTTATAGAAAATGTCCATCTATGTGTGTAACAAATATTTTGTGCAACGGTATTTCAGAAACTATCCCACAAAATTTCATATAAATTTATATGTAGTTACTCCTTGAAATAAGTTAGCGTCTATTAATTTTGGCGCAAATTGTTCAACAGTTGGCGCTGCTATACTGCGATTTCTTTCATTTAAGAGAAGGTTATATTATATCTCAAGTTCTGTTGTGTATGATTGATATATATACATTACCTTCGACAAATAAACTAGCGACGGCTTTGATGAATTTGCACTGAAATTAAATTTTATAACTATATATATATTCAATCTACATTTCTTGACTCGAATTCCATTATTGTAATAAAAAAACGAAAAAAAAATAAATAATGGTTTCTTCATTAGTGGCTATTTATCAAGACATTTAGGCACAGTTTTTGATTTGGAGAATATGACAAATTTGAAAATAGGTTTATTTGGAAATATCGACTGCTAGGCGGATTGAAGACCGACTAGTACTTTATATATAAAACACATTTTAAGAAATATTTGACGGCGGAAAAAGTATTGAAAAAAGTTTTAATAGTACTCATGCTGAAGTTTTGTTCATCGAAATTTAAATCGAAACACCTTTCCAGATATTTAAATTTTTACTGCTAAATTCTGGACAAAACACTTAAGGAAAAAAAAAAATCTTGTTCTTTTCATTACGAAATTTCAATGTTACTTTAATTACTGTTAGATATAAAAAAAAAAAAAAAAAACATACATACATGTATCATTTTATATAATTTTGTCGATAACATATTACTAGAAAAACTATTTAATTCATTAGAGGTATAGTTTAAAACAACTACAAGAGATTTCATTTAAAATCTATGCAAATGGATTTTACTGAGGTATTACTTATACTGTATTACTTATACCAAAATTTCGATAAATATAATAAAATTTATGCCCAGATTCCCAACTTTCATATTATTAAGACTTAAAAGAATATTTCAGTTAAAATTATTTAAATATTTTCCCCAAAATTGTACTTTAAATTGTTGTTACAAATTCATATTTCCTACAATAAAAAATTCAGCATGCTAAATTTCGAATGATTATAACATCCAAAGACTAAACAATAAATATCCTCGGCTTTTTATTCCCATAATATAATAACAAACATTATAAAATAAATATATTTAAAAAAAAAAAAAAAAAAAAAAGACGGACAAACTACTCTATATTCGAACCCCAATCATTTTTTAAATGATAAACTAAAAATCATCCTGTCACAATAATTTCCAACTTCATTTTACTCTAATTCTTCCGCATAAGAAAAAAAAAAAAAATACATCCCAGAAAAATAATTCCAAAATAATTCACCAAGTATCATCTTTGTGCTGCTAATATTCTTCCTTTCATTCAATGCAAAGATGCTATAATATCCCATAAAGAAATCTTCTAAATAGTTTTTTTAAACACAAAAGAAAAGAATTCTGAAACTGATGACCCGTGACAACACCAGCCATAATCTTCGAAAACAGTAACATAAAAAAGCTTTTTAATCTTTGTGACTGTCTGTTCAAATTGACCACTTACATTCAATCAATAAACCAAAGCATCTTCTTAAAATCGGGTGGGAAAGTATTTTTATTTCTCTTCTTTATTATTATTTTTTTTTTAAGGAAATGCATTTCAAGAAATCTTCCACGGGGAGGAAATGGGGAGGCGGAAAGGTGGTGGGTTTCAAAGCGGATGAAATTAATCACGCAGGCCGGATTTTTCCCATGAATTTTCATTCCTCTATTTTAACAAAAATCGATTTCAGAAATTTATTTTAATGTTCTCATAAAGTAGCCATTATACTTAAAAACTATATTACATCGACCTCCTAATTCCCAAAACACACGATTCGATTGCGTGGAGGTAGGTAGGGGTGGATAGAATAGTGAAATATTTTTATTAAGATTTTTTTTTTTTTTTTTTTTTTTTTTTTAATTTTCTATCTAGAGATTTTTTTTTTTTTTTTTTTCAGAATTTTTTTTTTTCCCGATTTAATGGGGACGATAAATATTTATTATCTCCCATTAAGAGAGGATAACAGAGATTCCTGATTAAAGGTATCAGTTTTTAGGGAATATGCCTCATGCGTGACTTTTCAGAAGATGAGATTTAAAATCGATCAATTCTTGAGAGTGTGCCTGAAATTGTATTTGTAAATGCGTTATAATTGGAGATTTTTATTTCGGACATGAACTAAATGACTGCATAATTCATAATTCTTAAATTTTTGTGCTATCATTTTCTCGTGGGAATTTTTAAAAAGAAATTTAAATGGTAAATAATAACACAGGTCTGAAAGCAGAAGGAAAAAAAAAAAAAAAAAAAAAAACAGCTGAGGATACTGAATCCAAAAATTAGTGCCCTTTCTGCCCATTACTTTTTTTTTTCTTTAAATAATAATAGGTCTATACAATAAATGATCACTTATTTTATTATAGTAAACTAAACATATTCTTTCTAATAATTAAACAAATGTTCCCTTGTGATATTATTAATACCCTGTGCTTATTCTTTTTTGCCTGAAAAAACCTTTTCTGATTTTTGATGCCCCTCCGGACACGCTTTCGCTTCCTCCTTCATCCCTTCCACTGCCACCATACCTCCTATTATTCATCTTGTATTACTTTTTGATTTTACATTCTCTCTTATAAATATTGTTTTAAAGCAAGATATAATTATTTATACGGTTTTTATAATCAACAGCAGGATTACATATTTCATGTTTTCAAGCAAAATTAAGCTAAAAGTATGAGTTCAAAAAAAAAAAAAAAAAATTATACAGACACGACATTATTTCATTATTTAAAACATGAAAATCTGACATTGACAGATTTTAATTTAATGCCAGAGGCCTACTGCTAAACTTGTTAATATCGACAAATTCTTCTTTAGTTAATTCGTGACGATCTAAATTCCATGATAAAGTTTTCATTAAATCAAACCAATGTGTTTCAGCTGCAGATATTGTAACAAATAGCGTTGGAAGTCCAAACTGTCTTATAGCCGCAAAACAACGTTTTTTCTCTTTTTCCCAATGAGGGGGAGGTGTGCCTTGGGGGGGACTCATGTCACAGGTGTGCCTTGTGGGGGGGACTCATGTCAAAGTTGTACCTTGGGGGGGACTCATGTCAAAGTTGGGCCTTGGGGGGACTCATGTCAAAGTTGTACCTTGGGGGGGACTCATGTCAAAGTTGGGCCTGGGGGGGGACTCATGTCAAAGTTGGGCCTTGGGGGGACTTCATTCAATAAATCCCCATTCAATAAACCGACTGAAATAGGCCCTTAGCACTATTAAGAGTGACGTATAAAAATTCGACAACGCTGTACCGACTGAAATAGGGGTACCTTGGGGGGGACTCATGTCAAAGTTGGGCCTGGGGGGGACTCATGTCAAAGTTGTGCCTTGGGGGGACTTCATTCAATAAATCCCCATTCAATAAACCGACTGAAATAGGCCCCTAGCACTAATTAAGAGTGACCTATAAAAATTCGACAACTGTACCGACTGAAATAGGCCTCTAGCACTAAAAAAAAAAAAAGGAGGGAGGGGGCTCGAAGGAATTTTAATTTTATTATTATTATTATTATTTGTGGAGGTGGTGTGTGTGTTTAAGTTCGAGTTAAGGCCAATTATCTGCACTAGGGACCTGAGGCAAAGGATGATTTCAGTGGGAGGGGGGGTTTCTCTAAGGGGTCCTATCTCATATTCACGGGAGTTTCAAAGATAACTACGGAAAACTCCGAACGGCTAGGTCGACGAACGAGACCTGGGATCGAACCCAGTGGAGGTGGGGATTTAGTGAGTAAAAAACTACAAGAAGCAACAAGCAAGTCATGCAGATTTTTTGTTGCAAACCAATGTTATTTAAGATTTTCGGAACGATAATATATGTAGAATGACCATCAGGAAAAAGGATTTACTTAAAACTGCAAAAAAATGTGTTGTTGGGATTATTTTGTTGTTTTAAACCAAATTTATAACAGCATAAAAGCATTGTTAAACAAATTTTAAAAATTTTAACTTTTTTTTTTTTTTTTTTTTTTTAGTATTTGCTTATATTAACAAAATTTTTGTTTAATTTTACTATAATTTTTGCTTATTTGTAATTAAAAAAAATATATATATATAATAAAATCCAAAATATTTTTGTTAAAATTGTAACGAAAACTACTTTCTTCATCTAAACGAAATTTCTATTGGAATGCATATAAATTGAAATTTTTGCTGTGACAACCAAATTTTTGCTAGTTCAATAAAATATTTCTCTGGGTGCAATTTCAAGTACTCTGAAAGAGAAACAAAATCACTAGGGTATTTCTTATATTCTTATTTTGAAAATTGAAAAATTGAATAAGTCCCAGTCCAGATTCATTGAAGTTTTCATCATATGGATATTTGCTCTGCATATCTTTTAACGTACTATATACGAGTATCGTAGGCTGAGCCATATTTGACACACTTACACCATGGAACCACAAAACAGAAAATTATCTTACATATATATGGTTCTTTGTTAAACCTTTTAACTTTCACTATTTTTTTATTTTGAAAATTCCTAAGCTAATTTTAAAAATGAATATAGCTCAGGCACTGATCATAAATTCGTTAACAAAAAATAATAATAATAATAATAATAATAATAATAATAATAATAACATTTTTAATTTTCGAGAAATTTTTGGTTCGAAACATCTATAAAGTTAACCGGATTAAATTCAAATAATATTTAATTTAATAAACAAACACTTTGTAATTAAACATTATAAACAATAAAAAAAAAACTCGCTAAAGTTGTTTCAAGTCAGAATAACAGCCCATCCTTTCACTGGATGAAAAACTAGACACGAGTGCATCATCAAACGAGCAAGGCGCATTCGCGCCTATTAAGAAATTTCAAGTGACTTATTCATTTAGCTTTTCCTGAATTATCATTTGTTACATTTTGGAGCAGTGCTGCTATCTACCAAAAAGAAAAGAAACAAAAGTGTAAAAATCCATTAATACAAGGGGGGGGGGACTATATAAAAAGATGTTAAATTATGCAAATGTTTGGTTTGCCTGTGAGACCAATGAACGTTAAAGGGCTAAATTATAAATCTCGTGTAAATACTGGCTAGGAACATTTAGAAAGAACCCCTACAGAAGACATTCCACCCATGCCAAATCACTTGGTCTCAACCTACATAGCAACAATAAAATAAAAAGAGTTTACACACACACACATATATATATATATGGTATCGGGCCTTGCTTCCTGCAACAGCTGATTCCAAAACTGCCGAGTTTCCCTTTACTATTGACGGAGAGCGCAGAATCTTACCGGAAGAATGTAACTGTGACGTCAGACAGACGCCACTTCCGGAACACACGTTTTCATAGACAGGAGCTGAAAGCGTTCAGAGAGAGAGAGCCAGTTGACGGATGGATGGCGATGAGTGCATATCGACGATCGCACCTCGTTCTGTGGACGACAAGTTTTAGCTGTGACGGAGTTCTGTACTAAGCCGCGTATTTTTTCCAAAGTGATCAAATCGAAAACGGAACTTATGAATAATTCTCTTGTAACAAAAACTGTGAACTTTGATTTGCAAATGCGACTGTTATAGTTGGCCATTCAATAATAATTTAAACTACAATACTGTAAATATTTGTACAAAGTTCTCTAATTTTCTATTAAATTTTAAATGATTAATAATTAAGTAAATTATCAGTTTTCTGTTTTAAAAGCCCACACCAATCGGCCATCCCACATATATAAGCCAATTAATTGTATTTTATGACTGAAATTTTTCAGAAATATAATAAAAAGTCAAAGCGTCGAACTATGCTAAAAAGGTATTACACTTACCCCACTTTACCGTATAATAAATGTAACGCGGTTGTCGGAGGATATACTTAAAAAAAAAAAAAAAAAAAAAAAAAAGATGGTATTGAATAATGACGACTAAAAACTTTACAAATAAATATTGTAAAGACAGTAAAAATTTTATGTTGTTTGTGTACACAGTTATTTTTCTTGATAAATCGTAATATTAGTGATTTGAAGCTGCTGTAAGGTAAAGGTTGATTAATACGTGTGTTCTAGGCTTCGTTGAAATATCCTGTATGTGGGTCTTTTTAAGGGATTCTAGACCGTATTCATACGGGTTTCGAAGAAAACCTCAGAAAACTGCACACGGCTAGGTCGACGAGCACGACCTGAGATAGAACCCAAAACATCTGCGATATTAGTAAATCACATAATATTACAGAGGCCTATAACACTGATGTTTAATAATTATTATTCTTAGAAACACATAGTTATTTCCCTATTATATCAAAATCTCATACAAATACTAATTATATGCTGGTTACTAATTATTATATGCACAAACTTGTATATTACAGCATATTTTACATTCAATATTTTTGTAAAACTGTTACGTTAATTACAGAATAGATGACATGTTTTACAGACACTGCATTTTTTCAGATTTTTCCATTAGAAGTTAACGATAATCATAATACAAAACTATAATTTGACGTGGGACGCTATGAAATTCCCATTAGATAACTTCATATTTTTTAAATCCCGACTCCGCTGAAACTGCTTTTTTTCTTTCAAAGCAGACTAATCAAAATCATATGAAACTGGAAATCATACATGCATTTTAATATGTTATTTCCCTTCATTAATATTAACAGCCATTATTTTGTTATTTTGATTTGCCTTGGAAGATTAAATCAGTCAGAAACCGTCTTTTTCTGGAGAACCCGTGTATCATATTACCACTATTCATCGGGACTGGGGAAATTCCAAGGGAATATGAAGAAAGACGCGAGACATGAAAAATATAATCCGCTGATTCCTGCGCAGCAAAAGGGAAGAAAATAAAGACGGAAATGCATAAAAAATCATGATTGAAAAAAAAAAAAAAAAAAAAAAAATGAGGGGGCGGGGGGGGGGGGGGGGGGGCAGACGTAAAGTACGTACAATGGAAAATTAGCCTCAATAAGACTGGGTTAATCCCTTATGAAACAGATGATGATTGGCGGAAGAGTAAATAAGAAAAAATATTTAAAATTTGATCTACAGCACAAAATTTTGTCTTTATTTTATAAAATTTAGCTAGAATTACTTTTAAACTTTAGAAGTATTGAAGAGGAAAAATAATGAAGCAGACAATCTCTAGCAGTCATATTTTCTACCCGCTGCAAACACATTTAGGTTTATTATCAAAGATTCCGGACACGAATTTCGAGTAAAGAATTCCGAGTAGAGATCTGCTTGAAAAACAATGGGATATTACGAATAGTTAGCTAGTATTCTTTATGTATATTCAATTAGGTTATACACATACACACACACATTTATAAATCAATAATGTATTTTTAAATTAAGATGGCATTTTACTCCTCATCGTCTTAACCAGCAAGACATACTGGGGATTTAAAACATTGAGAATATAAAGGCGATTTGTTACTATTTTGCCTATTTTTATTTATCAAGTTCGATGAGTGATAAAATTTAGCCTTATTTCAATATAAGTAAAAATAATAATAAACAAACATTGTAAGTACAAATATCTAAACAAATATTTATGTTTTAAGTTTTTTTTTTTTTTTTTTTTTTCCCTAATGACGCACATGCCACAAGCATTCACCGGGGGTGTCGCCGAATTGATGACCATTTGTGAAGGGAAACCCAATGGGTGATCATCGCTATCCCTAACAGGGACAACACATCCATGCCTTCTCCGGGATTCGAGCCCAGGTCCAACCGTGTAGAAGTCAGGAAAACTAACCACTACCCCCTCTGGGCGGCTTATGTTTTAAGTATCATTTCGGATTCATCGTTTAAAACACATCTTATGCTTTATGCTTTTAAGAAAATTCTGTGTACATCAATTTACAACACCTCTTATCTTAATAGGTTTAATTATGATAAGCTATTTTCAAAAACTGCAGGGTAAGAGAAAATAAAATCAGTACCACACCAGACTACACAGTAAAAACCGGCATATTTTATAAATTATGATAGTATTTTAACCCTTTCGCTTAAAGCCTCGTACGATGATGATGTTAAAACTTTGATAATTTAAAGCTATGTATTTATAATTAATTAATTTTATTAAATTATTAAGTTCTGGAAAAGCTAAGTTTTAGAATTTCCGGTAATTCTTTTTTTTTTTTTTTTTTTTTTTTTTTTCTGTTTATCCCAAATGTTGGGTAAACCACAAATAACCGACTAAATGGATAGATTCAGTTTAATTTCACATTTATATAATTTTACTGTTATGAAACTTTGTGTGAATTAAATAATAGCTGTTTCATAGAAGTAATTTTTTTTTTCTACTTACCATTAATATTTAGTGATTAAGAGATAAATTTTTGAAGAGTATTGTACGCAAAAAAAAAGTCTACTAAAAAAATTTATTGACAAATTATTTTTTTTTCCTTTAAACAGTAAAGAGAGGGAGGAAAAAAGAAAATCAATACAATTTTTTTAAATACCATCCGTTTAATATCAATTAATAGCTTTCATAGGAGAAATATTTTTTCTATTTACCATTGATATTTAGTGATTAAGAGATAAATTTTTGAAGAGTATTGTACGCAAAAAAAAGTCTACTACAAAAATTTATTGACAATTTTTTTTTTCCTTTAAACTATAAAGAGCGGGGGGAAAAAATTGAAAACCAATGCAGTTTTTAAAAATACCACCCGTTCAATATCATCCTTTACTTTCCATAATTTTGCTAAACATAAATGTCACACTTTTTTTTTTCCAATTAAAAAAGAAAAAAAAAAAATCCCCACTGTTGCAGATTAAGCCAGTTGATGCTCAATCTCGCTGGCTTATTCAGAGAAAAACCCTTGGGATTTTAGTTGGGCCCATTCTAATCTAGTCGATGACAATTTTATATTCTGATCAATACACTGGGTGTGGTGGAAAGAAAGTCATTTGAATAAATTACGTCTGTTCTGATCCTACACAACGACTAAAACTGAAAGACCGATTTCATTTCCAGGTCTTTTATTTATTTTATTTTTTATTACAACTTCATTTTTTATGACCAAGTTCTCTCTCTCTCTTTCATTCCCTCTCTTTTAAGCAGACGCAAGTGCGATAAAGTCATTTAGTAATTGGCGTTTTTTCATCTGGGGGATCAAATAGATTTTTTTCTTTTTCCTTCACTCTGTAATTCAACTTTTACACTGCCGAATTAGATCAGAATTACTGTTTCCTCAAAACTTCGAATGTCTAAGTATTAATTAAATATTTGATGCACAGACTGGCAGTTTAATGGCGTAATATTAAAATAAATTGGCACTCTAGTTAAAGAACACTATCGCAAAGATTAAGTAACACTATCTATTAAAAGAAGAGAAAAATGCTGCTTACAAGATAAAAACATAGGTGCAAAATATAAATGAATTATATATATATTTATATTTATATTTTCCTGGTCGTATAAGAAAAAAAAATGTTCAGTTAACAACTAAAAAATTACAAATCAATAAATATTTAAATAAACAATCTTCACTCTAATTAAAATTTTTACTTCTCTCTTTTCACATGTAAAATACGTAAATAGTAAAAACTGACATACCCGTGACCTCAAAACATTTTTCTTTATTATATTGATATATTTGAATAGCAAAATCCCAGTATTATGATTTTAGATTTAAAAAAAAATTCCATTTTAAATAGCTTTAATATTTTTCATAAAATACATAGCATATCAGCACTCCCTACTGAGCAATTTTAATAAATTAAATTAATACAATTTCATATTATAATACAATTAATCGACTTTTGTTGCGATTCGTAGTTAAAGATATAAATTTCACGCAAATTATAAATAAATAAATAAATCGAAATGTTTCATAACAGTTTTATCTGAAAGTTAATATACATTAAAGTATATTCAACACAAGTTCTTTAACCCTTTCAGTCGCAGTGTTCCCGCTGATGGAACACCTAATTTTAATTCTCAAGTGCAAAAACTCATCCCGGAAATTTTTTAGCAAAAATTTACATTTATAACATAGCAGAAAAGGCCCTTTTTTTAACGTGAAAATTTAAAATTTCTTCTATTTTAATCATGTTCGTAAATTCCGGTGGCAGTGTAATTTAAATGATCCGAATTACCTTGTGCTGCAAAGGGTTAAAATACTCCAGAACAAATTGAAATGTTGGGATCTATGCAACTTTTACGAGTTTTTGTTGTCGATAATGTTTACTTATAAAGTGACTTATTTATTAAATTAAATATTATTTGAATTTAATAAGGTTTACTTACAGATGTTTCAAACCAAAAATTTCTCGAAAAGGAACAATGCTAATTTTTTATTTTTTAAATATTTATGATCAGCTATGTGTCTAAAAGCCATTTTAAAATTAGTTTAGTAATTTTTAAAATAAATTAAGTAGTGAACGTTAAAAGGGTTTAAAAAAAAAGGGGGGGGGGAGAAAAGAAAAAAAAGAAAGAAAGAAAACACATCTTGCGTATTAAATATGATGCAATTACATCAGATATATGCCTATAAGTAGCCGTTATAAAAATTGTGAAAAATCCAATATAGTAACGCCACTTAAAATCTAATTATCAACAATTTATGTTAATACTAAAAAGTGCGTATTAGTTCTTTAGCAATTGAGATAAATACTACATAATATATAAAAATTATAACACGTGGAAGAAAAATCTTTAATGGTTGAAAGTCAAGCAAACAAAAATGGATTTATGCAAATAATAAATTTACTGCTAGAACATAAAAAAAAAAAAAAAAAAAAAAGACTAATAGTAATTTGTTTAATAATAATATACTTTAAAAAGTTGGGAGAAAAAGGGGAAGTAAAAAATTTTCTGTAAAATCTACTGCCAATTTGCATGCCTAGATGTTTTATTGCTAAGTTTACAACTTCTATTTAGGCCATAAATAAAGAAAAACAGATTTAAATATTAGTATTAGCTCTTTTTTTTTTTTTTTCATAAATTTTTGAAAATTTCTTATTTATTGAAAAGAATTTTTATTAATTGTTACTGATTTGATTTTTATTTTTAATATTAAAGCATGCATCACACATTATGGAATATTAAAATCATGTGCACAAAGAACACTAACAAACAAAAATAAATAAATAAATTAGCCAAACAATAAATTAATACACATTGAATAACAGCATAGAAAAATGAGCTTTGCATAAAGGGGGAAAAAAAAAACTGTTTCATAAATGTTATTACAACTTCAATAAATTGGATTTAGTTTTTTTTTTTTTTTTTTTTTTTTTTAAGAATAAAAACTCTTTAGTTACTTGTCCATATTAGATTGCGTTTTACTTATGCTTGTAATTTAAATAATAAATTACGATTGAGATCTTTTATAATTCATTGCTAATTGAGAAACTATTTTCCTGTATTGAAAATTTTCTGATTACCATAACATTTTGCAATAAAATACAGTTTAAAGTAAATCCTATGTAAATATTATTGTACGAAAAGAAAATCTCCCAAAAAAACACAATCTGCGCCGATGTTTTGTAAAACCCGACGAAAAAGAAAAAAAAAAAAAAAAAAAAAAAAACTAAAACAATCATGAAAAGTATTTATTAATTCAAAAATTTTGAAACCTCCAGTGTTAAAATGCTGTAAAATTTATGAATAAATGAATAAAAATTATGCAAAAACTCTGATGCTTTTTGAAAAAAAAAAGTAATTTAAATAGGTTGATTAATGTTAATATTGTAAAATATCTTCATCACCTAAAAAAAAATTATTATTATTGTTTTTTTTTTTTCATCAAAAATCTCATCCAGTAAATATTTTTCTCAAAAACAATTTCCATACATTTTGAAATAACTAAATGATAATTTATTTAATAGTATCTCCAGTCATTATGATTAAAACATCTTTTAAGAAAAAAAAAGAAGAAGAAGAACTGAATTTTTTCACGAATTAATGCTAAAAGAATGTCTTTGATTTTTGTTAACTAAAGAGCATTAAATTAGATTTAAGAGGCAAAGAACATAATGCCTTTTTTTCTTTCTTTCTTTCTTTCTTTTTCGCTTTTACTTTCCGCGCTTGCTGTTTCCGTTTCCAAAAAACTTCGACGAAAAAATGGTTTGAAAATGCGATGCCCAAATACAATAGTACATTCAGTAATCCGTTTATCTATTTACTTTTTATAAGAAAATTGCCAAATAATTTTATCTTCCGACATGTGTAATTTGCAAAAAGTTTTGATAGAAAAAGTATAAAATGAGATTTTTTTTTCTTCTATCAAATGCCCCCGAATTAAAATATTGGCATAATAAGAAGGTGCTCAAATACGGAAATGAGGTTTGAAAAACTAAAAGAAATGTAAGTATGTGATTTTTTTTTTTTTTTTAGACTTATAAAATTGAGAGGAGAAATCGATTAAGTTTATTGAATTGCTTGTGAAATTTTTAAACATTACTATTTTTTTCTGTAGTCAGTAAATTTTATTTGTTTTTTATGTGTTTGCAATTTTTGCTATGTGTTTTTAATTAAAAATATTCGGATATACATATATATTTTTTCATCTTAATTTAAACCTTTTAATACATACAATAAGCCACATTACAGAACTCTTTCTAGTTCAATTTATTTAATGTATAATAACAAATATAGAATCATTATTGCATTCTGTTAAACAGATAAAATAAAGAACTGTAAATTATGTTTAATAATAAAGTTTTTATAATGTCAATCATCTGCTTTTAATATTTTCTAAAATGTGCCTCTTATTTCTCCATGTTTAAGCATTTAAAATTTTCAATTTTTTCTTTCTTTCCATTCCTTTCTTTCTTTCTTTCTTTTTTTTTTTTTTTTTTTTTTTTCTTTTGTTGTTGTTGTTAGCGATTATGTTGAATTAAACTCTCGGCTTTAATATATTTAGTAAAAGGGGTGATTATTTAATTTTGAATAACAATATTTATATGTATTTGTTTCTGAGGGAATATCTTTATATATTGGAAAAAAAGTTACTGGCGTCAAATTTTTTGTCTGTGTCCGCATCTCCTCAAGGAGGACAGTGTCCTTCGCGTCACGTGAGGTATCAATGTTTGCAAAATATTCCAAGGAAGACATTTCAGCTGCTTAGAAATTTCTATCATTTTGATTAACGAAGTTATTAACTAAAAACCTCTATTTACCACCTTGAGAAAAGTTTCTCTTATGGCATTGTTTTTCTGTCATGATGTAAAATTAAAATAAAATACACGGTGTAAAAAAATAAATAAATAAATAAAATAAATGTCAGTGTAACAAAGACTTTTTTTTTTTAACTTTTCGAAAATTAATGTTCATATTGGCAATCTCATATGTTGTTTATACATTTTTTTATAAGTTCTTTTTTTTTTTTTTTTTTTTTTTTTCGTGATAATGATATAATGTCGTGTTTGTATATTTGACTGCATTTCTTCTTGTCTTTAATGTATATTTATCTTTATTATTATTATTATTATTGTTATTTAAAACATATTTTAAAATACTTTGGATATACTTTGCCATAAAAAATTTAGAGTCAAATTCAAACTCATTTTTAAACCTTCTAATTTCACTCTGATAATTTTTTAACATTACAGAACTGGACATTTCTATGAACATTTCATATTTCTAAGTATGGCAAGAAAAAAATTTGGTATTTTTCTATTTCGCAGGCGCAAATCTCACTAAGCAAACATGTTTGGCGACAACAATGGACTCCTGGTTTAAAAGTTAATTTGTAACTTAGATTTATATTACATCATTTTTCAAATTTAAAGTTAATTTATATCCGTTATTACGGACTTGATAAAACAAATGTTATATTTGTTACGGGACAACACTTTTGAAAACTAGCTTTAAGCAGAATTTTAGAAAATTTGCTTCTTAAAAATATATTTAAAAAAAAATTAAGTAAACGGTCATGTTTCCTTAATTTTTTTCTTTTTATTACTCGAAGTGTTTTGAAACAATTTCTCTTTTTTTTTTTTTTGGTGCTTTTTTTTTTTTTTTTTTTTTTTAAACAATTATGCCAAAAAATTCAGCGCCAAATAGTGACAAAATTTAAAAGTCGACAAGGGTGTCATATACTAAAGCTGTAACGCAAAATTGTCTAAGATATTACGAATTTATTTTTATTCTAAAAAACGACTGATTTTAAGCATAATATTTCATTTTAAAGAAAATGTGGTATTAAATATTATGTATATCAATTTGACATTGAATATGGGAATTTCTATAACATTTTACTTCTTTTGTCTTGTGTTAGGCACTATTAATATTCCTATTCAGGGCAAAGTAGTGAATAGGTGGACAGAGCCTCGCAGGGGTTAATAATAAGTGAAGCTTTCCTCGGAGGTTAGTGAGCAAAGCGATCAGGGTCAAAGCCCCCCTAGTATTCTTAAAATTGTGTGTGTGTGTATATATATACATACGTATGCATTCCCTTTGAAATGAAAATTATTTATTAATTTATTATTTTTGTCAAAATCTTCTGAAACAAGAACTAGTTTATATTTTTCTCTCGCTTTTAAAAAAGGTGTTTTCTATAATATTAAAAGCATAAAAAATATATTACAGTGAAGCATCCATAATCTGGAATTCTATAATTCGGCAACACCCACAAACCGGCACTAATGATTTTTTTTTTAACCTCTGCTCTAAAATTGTAGTAGTACTCAACTTGTAAGAATTGGAAGCATGCTTACCAACTTTTATCGATTGTGATTAAAGTTTATCGATTTTCATTTAATGTTTGATTTATGGACTAGCGTGAATTTTTACAGATTAATGAGGATGATGGCAAAAATTCAGAAAAAGAACAACGAAATTTTTGCCTCGCTATAGCAAATCCAAAAGTTATTAATAAAAGAGATCGTTCCTATTCCTGATACCGAAAGTCAAATTAAACACGACCACCCAAAATCTCGGTCAACAGTTTTTAGGAGAACTTGAAAAATATGACTTTATCAGCGATAACGGACTAATGAACGTGCACATGTTAATTAGTCAACGAAAAACTGAAAAACAACAAATGAAACTGACTGACATATTTAAAAGAATGTAGCATTGTCAAATTCCTGATCTTATTTGTTATTAAGCCCGTTTTAATATCAATTTATTATTATTATTATTTGTACAAAAATAAACGATTTGTATTACTGTTTTTTAGTTGTTATTTTAAAATTTTTAATTTATTTCAAACGTTATTTTAATTATTTTCGTTTTTGATAAGGATTTGCACACATTTTTTAAAACTAAAATATTCTTTTAGATGGTGTGACTGATATATGATTTCGATATACATTTTCGGAACATCTTTAATCCGGAAAAATCCAGAATCCGGCAAAGTCTGTTTCCCGCCTATGCCAGATTATCGATGCTTCACTGTAATTTAAAAAAAGGAGATACCAGGTGAGAATGTTTATTTGAATATAGTTTTATATTTTATCAGGCTTAAATTTTCAGAAAATAGCTTTCAAAATTTTGTCTGCATTTTACGTATGTTATTTTTTTAATCGTTCTCTCTCTTTTTTTTTTTTTTTTTTTCTAAATAAATTTTAATTATAAAGTTTTCCTTTCCTTTATTTAATGATACCAAATTATGCTGATATTTCAATTAAAAATATTTACAGTTTCGCAATTTCAATTTAAAAGCTTAGATTGCTTTTTTCAATATCGATTTATGAAATTTAAGAACTACTGTTGTATTTGTTTGTTTTGCAGAGAGACGCAGAAAGAAAAAGAAAAGGAAAAGGAAACAATAAATATATCTATGTATGTGAACAGGAAAATGAAATAAATGTGAAGAGGGGGGGGAATGTATTTTATGGATCCCAATTCTGATGCATCCAAATCGCCATTCTATCTATCCATTTCGTTTGGAAATCGTCTTTCCGAAAAAATAGATCCATTTGACGCACATCGATGTCTACTTGGACGGAATCCTGAATGAAAATGTTCTCCGAAGTGTGTGTGGGCCATTTCGACTTACATCCCCGTCGTTGGCAAGTCCCCAAAGCCACGTGATTAACTGCGCCCAGGCCTGCTCTTTCCTAAGATGACCTATTTGGGTTTCAAGAGAGAAGACCCTCTAAAGGATACTCTTTTTCGATCAACAAAACAATGAACACTCTTGCATATCGAGAGATGCAAAACGATCACGATCTAGTCATCTATAAGGATGGAATTAAAATGAAGAGTAGGCCTGTATCGGAATGAATTAAGGCTACGTCTTGGGAAACAAATAGAAAATGGAGTAAAAGATACACAGATGGATAAGCATAGAAAACTATTATAATTTTTAAAGTATATATATATATATATATATATATATATATATATATATATATGTTGTAGAACAAAAGTGAACAAAATAAAAACACACATAGAAAAATATTTGTTAGTAAAAATTTTTTACGACCTCACCTCACATTTGTTTATTTATTAGTAAAAATTTTTATACTGTTTATTTAATTAAAATTTACGAACAAAGCAGTAATAAATGAAACAATAATAGAATATTTCTTAAATTGTTATTTAATTAAGGTATATTATGATGATTTTCAATAATTACCTTTACTAATAATTTCAATCAAGTTTAATATTGGCGGGCAACTTTAACCACCTGTATCTTGAATTAAACCAGTATAACGGTTATTTAAAAAAAAATGACCCTGTTACATTTTTAATTTCTTATTTTTTCAAATAAGTAATTTCTGTAGGCCCCTTCTAATGAGCCCTAATGCGCAAAAAATGACCATGGAGCGTCACCCCAAACCCAAATCAGTAATTTAAATTACTTTTGATAGAAATAGAAGGAAGAGTTATGTGCATTAATTTATTTTATAAAAATTACACAAAATGTTTTTCTAGCGATTTCAACAATTAAACGAGATAAACACGTGATATATGTATAAACAAGTGTTGCCAAATTTGGAGGCTTTTTTATTCGATACTCACCAATAACTTTGGCGAGTGTTATTTAATATAAGTAATAGACCAACTACATTCGAAGTGATTAAGTAACCATTAACATTAAACATTAGCAATAGAAGTTGAATAAAAAAGACCCTAAATTTGGCAACAATGTATGTGACGCACATACATTTTAGGACACCTAGATTAACTAATATTATAAAACGATTTGTACAGTATAAAAATTTCATAAGTGAATTTTGATTTATACTGAAAAGCATTTAAAAATTTCACTAATCGACGTACACATTTGCATGGAATTTATTAACATCATTGAATACACCAGACCAAACGTATTAAAATATACAGCTTTTGCTATGTTTATTTTAACATAGACTTTAATAATTTGAGTGGCGCCACTTATTAGAGTTAATTACGTAACGGATCTAATAATTTCATTGGTCTAACGTATCTGCCCGTGCTGTCTGAACACACTGATATTAAAAAAATACTTTTTTTTATGCTGCAATTGGATGTGATGCAGATGATTCACTGGCCCATTTTTGTAAAAAAAAAAAAAAAATACTGATTCACACATTTGGATTAACTCCGCCAGAAAGCATTTAATTTGTTCTTTGTATGTTACATTGCTTCCTTATAATATACATAATATTCGTGTTTGCACAATCGATATACTATGGATGCAAGCTCTTAGATTATAAAAAAATAATTATAAGGCATATTTATTTGTAATACAAAAATGAATACACAAAACAATGTTCTAAAATAATATAACTTGCAATAATGTCCACAAACGGAGCTGACTGTTAATATCTTAACTTAGACCTACCGGTAGATCACGAGGCTCCTGCCCCTCAAAACTAGCCTATGATAATAAACTGGTGGGTAACTTGGCAGTTCAGGTGTTAATATGAATATAAATATATATATTCTCTCTATAACAGTTGATGTAACAATATTTATGGAACAATATTAAAGGATTTTCTGTAGCGTGCAGGTTAAAAGTTATCTTTCATTTTTATTTTATAAGTTTTTCGATAAGTGGCATTTCAATTATAAATATAACACATTTTTCACAAGTGGATGACTTTTACTATAATGGACAACATTTATAATTTATTCTGGAGCATTGTTATCACATGCCCTTTTTTTCTCACCATTATTTTTAAGATCGTTTTTATTCTTATTTCATCATAATTACATATTCGAGAAAATTTCTCCACAAGCAAAGTGGAGTGAAAAAAGGCAGATACTAACAATACTCCGGAACAAATTATAAATATTACCAGGTATGCTTTTACACGAACGATTTTAGATTGCTACCATAAATTTTACGTTAACAAATAAAGATTCCTAAAAAAATATTCAGTGATGTTCACGTGGGGTTTGTCGCGATTTTTATTTGTATTTTTTACTCGGGTGAAGTCAAGTCAACTTGAAGGTTTATTATTATTATTTTTCACTTATCGATTTTTTTATAACAAAAAATCTAACACAAAATTGAAATTGATGCAAATGTACGACTATATATAAATGAAGTGAAAAATTCGCTAAGCAAATGTAATCAGTCATAATAGTTAGTTACGCAAATATTTTTAACAGGAGAATAATTTTAATACACAGGGTGGCCATAATTAAACTGACAGTGCTTACAGTGTTCTGTAAGCACTGAAGTCCCAAACTGTGCAGGAATATTAAACAAGACCAGGGACGAAGGATTCCGAAAATGAATAATTACAAGATAAAAAGAACTTTTCATATACCATGTTTTTAAATTTTCTGTTGAATCATATAAACGCTACCAAAGGCAGCGGGGATTACTATTATAATTATTTATTTATTTATTTCAAATTGAAAAACTTAAACATTATTCTCATTTTATAATTTATACAAAATTTTGTTTTTAAACTATGTATATTAAAAATTGGGGGGAGGAGGATGGAATGACATGACGACCTATTTAATGTGTAAACCGAAAAAGAATGTGATACATTTCTGTCACAGGGATGAAATTTAGGTATAATAATAATAATAATAAATGTAACAAAATTGGTGTATTTATGTATTATTCCTTCATCAAATCAACTAGCGACAATTTTAATGAATTTACACTGAAGTTAATTTTTACAAATAATTAACTTATATTTCATTACTCGAATTCCGTTATCTTGATAAAAACACAGTTAAATTTTAAATAATCGTTTTATCATTTTTCGCTATTTATCAAAACATTTTGTTACTGTTTTTGATTTGGCAAATGTAATAAACTTTAAATTGGTTCATTTGAAAACATGAAACGCTAGGCGAGTGAAGACCGACTAGTTATAAGATAATTTTTTTTTTTTTTTTTTTTTTTTTAACCCTTGAATGAACACAAAAGAAGTTTTCAAGAAAGAATGAAAATTCCAATCCTAAAATCCACTATGTCTACCTATTCTAGTATTTCTATTACACACCACAATTCATATTGATTTTAAATTCATACCAAGCGCAATTCGAATATTTAATGACAAATCTTACCTTCTTTTCTTAAAATTTACTCTTAAACCCATCCAATATTTCATGGTCTAGATTTCTAGGAGAAAAAATATACCGACTTCGCAATTTTCTTCCCAAACGATATCAGTATCGATGAAGAAAGAAACACATTCTTTTCACTCGCATGTAAATTAATTTGAAAATTATGCTTAGGAGTACAATATTAAACACACATTACTTTGTGTGATGATTTACAACTGTTTTTGAAGCTCTGCTGTGTATAGGAATAAAATAGATTCACTCTCGAACAAAACTAATATCCAAACCGCTTGAGAGATGAAATATTGCCACTCATATTCAATAAAATAATTTGACGTGATTATGTTCCAGGGTTACAGATTTGCGTCTAAGCCAAGTAGTTTCGAAAAAATTTAGATGCAGAAATTTGGAGATAAACCACACGTGGCTGGTGAAAAATAAAATTATTTTGGATTAAGCTTTCTATTAATTTTGTTTTTATAATTAAAAAGAAAGTCTTTTAAATTGCTATAGGAACAATAATTCTCATAGTAGCATATTTCTACAATTAAATAGTTTGGAACTGTTTAATAGTTTGAGTAACCTTCGTATATGGATTATAAACAAACATTTTTTTGTGAAAAACCCCTTATGGGCTCACTAATCTTAGTAAATAAATAAAAATATGTTAAAATTACCAGACAATAAGGGGTTTTTCACAAAAAAGAACTTTTGGAACGTGAGGGAAATAATTGGATCTTCAACGTAAATACGCGGTGTAAAACCCCTTAAGAAATTTGAACTTTGGAAAATATCTAAAATCTAGGTCATTCTTTTGTCGACAATTTGCTTAATTTTTACTCTATTCAAATGAACTTTTGAAAAAAATTGCTTAATATATCTCGCTTTCAACCTATGCAATAAAAAAATTTCTATCTTTCGCGCATGTGTTAGTAAAATAATATTTAGGTACTAAAAATGCTCATATCTCAAATAATATTACGCGTGTGAGTTTTATTTTCAGAATAATATTTCTTATGCTTTGCCAATTTTTCAGCACGTTTTGCAAAATTTTATGGAAATTCCTTCTAGTTATACGCAAAAAACGTGTCAAGAAAATTAATAGTTTTTGGAAAAAAAAAAAAAAAAAAAAAAAAAAAAAAAACAATTATATCCGCCCAAATAATTGCGCAATTCTCGCGTCAAAACATACAAATATTGTACATAGTATCAGTATGTGCAACAACGTATTAAAGTTGCAAGTCATTTGTAGCTTTTTTGTGATACATAGTGATTCAAAGTATTTTCGCACTTCTTCAATTTGTGGTTGGTCCCCTAATTGCACTCTGGACTAAATCGATAGCGGAAAATATGTGTTTTTAAATGTTCTTTGCGTGTATGGAGTTTTAAGCCATTACGTCTAGTATTTGTTTTAGATAGTCGAAAAAAATTCAAAATTAAAAAAATTTCTAAAAATTTGAACACTCACTGTATATATATAAAATGTTACAATATTTGTATAATGTAAGAAAACAGATGATCAGGTGCCAAAATTATTCATAAGAACCAAAAGCAGAGAAATTAAAGAATAATTTTATTAAAAATATGAAAAATTCTACAATACTTTATATATATATACATCATTTTCCTTCTGAAGCAAATTTTATTTATCCACATAAACAGTGGTTTTAAAATGACAACGACTAAAATGAAGCATTACATTTTATTTAATTTTTAAAAGTGTAACGGTAGTTTCGCTTAAGAAAATGTACCACTAGAATGAAAATATATTTCTCAATTGTAACATATAGATATTTAAAGAAAAAAAGAAATAGTACAATCATCTTAAAATTGTGTTTCTGTATAAACTATGTTTAATCATGCGACGTAATGAAAAAGAATGAAATGTAAATATTATAGCAACTATTTTTACAGAACGCAGAAGACTGGAATGAAGAATATGGTGCTGGAATAAAATTAAAAAAAAAAAAAAAAAAAATCAAAGAGGAAAAAACAAATGTATATAATAATAATAATAATAATGAACATAAATTTAAAAATTTACATTTAAAAATTGAAAATATCTTATTGAGGTTCACCACTGCACGGTCCAAGCTACACCTCTGGCATTTTTATCCACAAAAATGTAGACTTTTATCATAAATCGAAATTTTCATTTTTGAAATTCAAAGTTTTGTCAGAAACCATGTTTAAATTATACATATCGCTTACAATATTTACGTATTTTTTTTCCTTTATAACAATTTTATTATTCTTTATAATTATTTAAATTAAGATTTTTTTTTTTTAAATCTTTTTAGTACATTGGCAAATTAGAGTTTATTCAGATAGGCTTGGTAAAGATTACATTTAAAATTCATATAAAATTTAAAGTAATTTTCTCGTGATATCCAGTAAATAGTTTTATAAGAAAAACAGTTTTAAAAAATTTAAAAGGATATTAATGGCATCAGTGTATTTATTACAAATTAAGGAATCAACAAAATAATAACATTTTTAAAACTTATTGTTTTTACATGAACAATTTAAGTTATCAAAAATTAGGATTCCAGAAAACGGCTAGAATCAAAATACTTAAAATATCTATCTATCTATCTATCTATATATGTATATATATATAATTTACATATTAATTAAAGTATATCTGTATAAAAAAAGGCGCCAAAGGCAGCACTAAAAATTATACAAAAATTATATAATTTTGAATAGAAAGTGATAAAAAGGTGTAAGAGTTCAAGATAAGTGGGCGTGATTAACAAAAAGAAAAAAAGTTAATAAATACAACAACAACAAATTAAATTATCGAAAAAATATTTGTAAAAATAAACACTTCATGTGAAAAACATCTATCCGCTTCCTCTTCAGTGGGTAGGAGCAGCAGAATAGACAGTTATTTAAAAAAATTAAAAAGGTTTCGGAAACATGGCGAAACCAGCATACACCTAAAAAAGCGAATAACAGTGAAATTCTGAAACAAAAATAAATTAATAGTACTTAAATAGGTATAACTGTAGCAATTTTGTTTGATAAAATTAAGTCAATTAAAATCCTTTTTTATTTTTATTTATTTTATTTTATTTATTTATTTTATTATTATTATTATTATTATTATTTTTTTTTTATATATATATGCGTGATGAAAGTAACTTAATAAAGGACATGCTAGTCAGCCATGTTCCCACCCATGTATGCTGGTTTCGCCATGTTTCCGAAACCTATTAGGCCTTTTTAATTTTTCTTAATAATTGTCTATTCTGCTGCTCCCACCCACTGAAGAAGAAGCGGATGGGTGTTTTTCACAGGAAGTGTTTGTTTTTACAAATGTTTTTTCGATAATTTAATTCGTTGTTATTGTATTTATTAACATTTTTTCTTTTTGTTAATCACACCCACTTCTCTTAAACTCTTACACCTTTTTATCACTTCCTATTCAAAATTATATATATGTGTGCGTGTGTGTGTCCGAAAGACAATAATACTAATCTGTTATACATTTATGTCCTTGTAAAACTAATTTTCTAAAAACATTCATGCACTATCACAACAAAAAATAAACATTTGCCATAATCTAAATGCTTTATTGACCTTCATTTAAATACAAAATATAATTCATTTTCCCAAAATTTTAATTAAATATTAAAACTTTTTAACATTATATAATTTTTTTTTACGCACTTTATAGTTACAAAAGGTAATGTATTACAAATATTTCTAGACTTTTCCAAAATGTTATATTCTTAAATATAAGCAGTTAATACATTATTAACTCAAATTTTTAGTAATATATATATAAAATATAACGATATTTTTTTAATTGAATGCCATCGCACATTAGAATATACACAAATAGAATTTTTTGTGATTAACATGCTAACTCCTACTTAAATCTATGAAGTGAGAGTTATATAACCTTCACTGAACTACGAGTGTTTTAATAGAAGTAAGACTGTTTTCTTTCTTTCTCTCGGTTTGTAAACTATATCACTATCTTGGGGTTAACATATATTTATTTCTAGTACAAATAACTTAATCTATGTACATTTTTAAAGACAAATTGTCATATTATAATTTGCAACAAACTGTAATATTGTAATGTGTACTTGTAATAATAAACTGTAAATTGTAATATGAAAGTTGGATATCTTCTACAAAAAATATAACATGAAAAGAAATATCAATAATAAATTCTTTGTATATTTCATGTAATTTATATTAATATTTTTTTACATATTAAAAAAATAACAACTTATTTACGTTTAAAGTAAGTAAGTTGTAGTATTTAATTGAAATTATATGTTATTCTGGATATTAAAGAACGATCGGGTAAATCATGCGCTTTACTTGACTAACTTTGAAGTATTGATGAATAAATATCTAAAAATGATTGCTAAATGATCTCTGCTCTCGAAACTGATCAACGTGAGTTGAATGGTTTGAACCAAAGTGTCACTCGTCAACCTTGTCATTCGGAGTTATTATTATTATTATTATTATTATTTATTTATTTATTTTATTTATTTATTGAAATTCCCGTAAATACGAGCTAGAACACCTTAGAAAGAATTCACGGATGCACTCCATACTAGAGGTCTGCATGGGCCCAGCTCTCAGGCCGAATTTTTCAATTTGCTCTCGCACCAGGCCGGTCTCACACTCAGTTTTTTTGTAGCCTTGGACTAGGTCGGGCTTGGATTAAATTTTTTCCAGGCCGTGTCGGCCCGAATTTTTTTCCTACATTCCTCGTTAATTAACGAAGAAGATAAATGATAAAATGCTTCTTCAATAATTTATTTTACAAAATTTTATTGGCCAATATGTCACATGAAATTTTGTTATGTTAAAAAATACTTATAACTTCATCTTAATTGTCTGTCAGTCTGTCTGTTCGCGATCTGATTTTGCTCAAATTTTTTTAGCATGTCTCGAAATTGATATACTTTATTAAAAGTAACAATAGCAAATTTCCTATTCAAAATAGTACGCATGTCACTATTAGTTTGCGCATTAGACATTACATACGTTAATGTCTAAGAGGCTTTATGTCCTATAGTTTGTAGAGTCTAGATGGTATGAAGGATATAAAAATCCTTCTTCTTTAACTTGTCCCCTACTTTCCATAGCACTGGATGAAATTAGCATCATTTTAAAGATGTGTAAAAGCATCTTTTCTATTGAAAATGGTTAGATTAGTATTAAAGTTTTATTTACCGGATCACATAAAAGGACTCTTATACATTATGGTATATAAGTGGAAATGGATGAAAGGGCATTTTTAGTAGCATTAATCATTTTTAATACCTTCGATAATTTGAAGAATACTAAAGATAAAGTTTAAAAGATAAAGGTTTTGTTAAAGGACATTCTATTGCTTATAAAACCTCTGCAAAACAGATACTAAAAAAACTTTTTCATTGAAAAGAATAATTATTTTTTTTTCATTCTTTTTTAATAGGGCTGGGCCGGGCCTGATTTTATCGTCTTTTGTCCGCTCCGGGCTGGGCCGTGCCCAAGCCCCAAAGTTTCGGCGCGTGCAGACCTCTATTCCACACAGGCTTAGAACTATTGTTTAGTCAATCGGCTTCAACTCCAATACTAACATCAACACACCATGACCGCTGCATAAATACCTTTTCAAAATTATATAGGAAATTCAAATACCGTTATATTAATTTCTAAATTATATCTCTTTTTTTTTTAATTTATTTTTTAATTTATTTATTTATTTATTTATTTATTTATTTTTGTTGCAATAATATAACTTATTTTTAAAATTTAAAACAGACTGTGTGAATGGCAATAAAATTTTTTTATTTAAAAACATCCTGCACAATTGATAAAAATGAATAACCAAGAATAAATTTATTTTTATAAATCTTTGTCAAAAAATTAAATGTACACTATACTAGGTGAAATAATTGGACCGTTAGGAAATGACAAAAAGAAAAAAGAAAATGAAAGAGAAAAAGAAAAAGAAAAGAAAAGAGAAAAATAACAGCGCATTTTTTAGAAAAAGCATACTTGATTTTACTTCTTAAACATACTTTATATTCCTGTTTTTATATTTTATAATTGTAGATTTTAAAATAACAAAATCAGATGTAGCTTAATATATAAAACAAGTGTATAAACCATTTGAAATGAACACCGCATTTTAAACTGGTTTTAATTTATTCGATTCCTTTATTCTCTAAATAAATACAGCACTTTCAATGCAAATTTTGCAAATTTTTAAAACGAATGAAATATCGAACATTTCATTCATGTAAATTGAAGAACTTTTTATCAAAAATAAGTTTGGGGCATTTAAACGGAACATCTTCGCTTAGAGGGATTTAAAAGCACTGTCAGCGCAAAGCTTGATACACCCTTTAAACATCTTGTTAGAGCTTAATGAAAAGAATTACCCATGTATTCTAATTTTCCCAAAATTAACACATTCTATGCTTCTTCAGTGCTGCATTCTTCACATGCCCCCTCTTCGTCGAGAAAGTAAAACTCAGAGTGAGCTGCTGCTACCAACTGCAAGAATTCTCAAGTCACGATACAATTCAAGCACATGGGTGATGCAGTCTTTTGCTTTTATTACGAAGTGAAGGATTTTCCAAAATTTCCCAGGCTGCTTTTCGTGAGTGCTCCGTCTGGCACGCACTCATAACAGAGTTTTACTACATAACTTTACAGGAAAAGCGGCATCCCTAAAAATGCGTCCCTATAGGAGCCCGAAGACAAACTTTAAAACAGCCACAAACAAAAAGAAAAAGGAAGAAGCAGAGAAAAAATTACAGGCGAAACCTTCGTTAAAATTAGATGGAAAAAGCAATAAAAAAATCAAATGAGAAAAATCCCCTAAACGCTGCCGGAACACACACTAACCATTGCGTGCTTTGGCCTGGGTACGAAATAAATTAAAATTCACCAGCCAGTAAAGGGAGGCAGCGCAAGAGAGAAAGTTAATCAGCAAGTTACATTTAAATTACAGAAAAGTGGTGTTGAGAACCGAAAGATTTGCATATTTACGATCAGATAACGACCGCAAAAGCAAATAGTTTTTGTTTTCTTACTGTGCATCGCCACGCGAGAAGCGTTTTCTGGTGCTGAGTTGTTTTTAACTTCTTTTTTTCTTTCTCTCTTTCTTTTTCTTCTTCTTCTTTCCGCTTTTCTACCTCTTCCGAATTTGTTTTATTTTCATTAGTGACCAAAACATGCTTCAGCTCCTCTGGAAATTCACAGCTTTCCAGGCTTTGAAGCTTACATTAATTGACTTAGTTGAGGTTGTTTGTAAAGTATTTGGAAGAAAATGGGAATCTAATAGATCGGTTTATATGTGTATGAGAGTTGTTATTTTTCTTGGAAAGGAAGGGGGATTTTTTTTTTTTTCTTTCTCTTTGAAATCGCTGACATATTATTTCTGCTGAATAAATAATTTAAGTTCTTTACAAATGGTTTCTAATCACGACTTCGCAAGACTGTAATTAGAACTGCGAGAGTATTTATTTATTTATTTTTATTTTTATTTTTTCCCTTGCAATAATTAGAAAGGACAAACAGTTTTTAAAAAAATGAATTAAAAAAATTAAAGGTGTTTAATTATTTTAAATTTATTAAAATGTTTATTTATTTATTTTCATTAAATGATGTAAAAATGACATTTATAAAAACTACATATGGCAGGATTAAGGTGTTAACTGTTAACGTATTCTTTTTTTTTTTTTTTTTTTTTTTTTTTGTCCAAAAATCAAATCAATATTCAATCACTGTCAATATCTATTACAGTCGAAATTCATGACTTATGGCGTTCATCTGCTAGCGCAATGACAGAAGCCTTCAGTTTCCAAGTGCAGAGTTCGATTCGAATTACAGTTCAGGTAGGTATGTTTCTAGTGGTTCGGAATCCTCCTTAAACCATAAGTATCGGTCTACAAATCCTAGCGTATATAAAAATGACTGTAGAGGGTTAACTCAAACACAAACACGACTAGTGGCTTATTATCGATAGCGCGCACATTCTTTAATATTGGTGTTGGTATAGAGGTTATGGCTGACTGACTGTATTTGGGTCTTAGTCTAAGTCGAATGACCTCCTTGGGTGACTTTTTTATATTGTCTTAAACTGTATTTATGAATGTTCGTAGAAAACCTATGGGAAACTCCAAACGGCAGGATCGACGAACGTGATCTAAGATCGAAACTGACACCCCCAGTTTACCAGCTTTGAAAACAGAACCTCTCAATCACTGGTGAGAACCTCGTACATTTTTTAAATTCAAAATTCTTTTCCTGAATTTCAATACTAATTTTATTGAAAAACCTTTTTATTATATAAAAATTGCCAATAATGTCACAAATTTATTTCTAATTTTTTGGAATTTTAAGTTTTTCTTAATGTGTTCAAATTATAGCTAATTTCTTATTTACATTATCTTAAAATATGATAACAATTTAAATTCGATAATTATTTTATCTTCTGTATACACATATATTTAAAATTTTTTAAAGACATTTGCACATAAGGGCTTAAATTTACACACACATTTAAGTCACACATAAAAAGAAAGACCAACTGCTAAAAACCTGATATTTGGACTCAAGAAACTTCAAAATTTACAATTATAAAAGAAATTGAGTGTCAAATGTTTAAACCCATGCAATATATTTCTATATATCCTTTTTAATAAATGCTCAAGTTTCCCGAAACTACACTGAAAATGATGCGATAGCTAAAACAATGAATTGAATGTAAAAATTATCTATGGTTAAAATTTAAAATGCGTGCATTTTAATTGAAAGTAAGAAAGAATAGACAAGAAAGTAAAAATTATCTATAGTTTCCATGCGTGCATTTTCATTAAATAAAATAATGAATAAGGATAATTTAACGGAAAAACGTACATCACAATCGTAACAATGTATTGAGATAAAGAAAAATATTCCTTTCCATGGTTTGCATAGTTTTAGAAGATTTCTTCACAGATTGAAATAATAAATCAATACAAAATTAATTGCTCCATTTACAGAGATTTAGACTCCTGCTCAAAAGTTTAGCAGATTTGCAAATGATCAGTTTTTTTTTTTTTTCAATTTAAAAACTTATCTCTCGATGAAATGTTTTCAAACATTGGGTATTTAAAGAACTGGGTCTTCCTCATGTTTTTTCAGAGAAGATTGGCTTAAGACGACTTTTAGGGGGCCGGTAACAAATTGAGTAAAATTAATAATGTTTGTGATCATCCTGTATCATTATTTGGATGAAATTATCTGTAACTTTAGGATATGTTAATATAAACCCAGTACAATATGTGAATGAATATGTGTGACGATAGCACGTTACATAACAAAGATATAAGAATTTATTTTAAAACTTAAAGAAAAAAAAATCAGCATGTTTTTTTATTTATAATATACGGAGTTTTAAACGAAAATTTATTCCCGCTTTCAGATAAATTGAAAAAATACTTTTAAAACAATATACTGCAATTGGAATAGAAATGTCTTAAATATCATGAAATATGAGCATTTTTATAAAAAATATTTTTACTGCGCATGCGCGAAAGATAGAAAAAATTGTATTACATAGATTGAAAGCTGGATATATTGGACAACTTTTGTCAGAAGTTCATTTGGATAGAGTAAAAATCAAATTGTCGCCAAAAGAACGAACTAGATCTAAGGTATTTTTCCAGAGTTGAAATTTCATGAAGGGTTTTTCACATGCTGCGTAATTAATTAAAAATACAATTATTTCAACCACGCTAGAAAAGTACTTTTTGTGAAAAACCCTTTTAAGCTTGTAACTCTAGCATAATTTTGTTTATTTACTAAGATTTGTGAGATCATAAGGGACTTTTTACAAAAAAGAACTTTTGCAAAGAGGTTTAATGGATCTTCAAATTAATTAAGCGGTATGTGAAAAACCCCTTATGAAATTTCAATTCTGGAAAAATACCTCAAATCTAGCTTGTTCTTTTGGCGACAATTTTCTTAATTTTTACGGCATTCAAATTTGACAAAAGTTGCTTAATATATCTAGATTTCAACCTATATAATAAAAAAATTTCTATCTTTTTCGCATGCACCGTGAAAACGTGTTTCATAAAAATGCTCATATTTTATGAGATATTTAAGGTATTAGTATTCCGATTGCAGTATATTGCTTCAAAAATGTTTTTTCAATTTATCTAAAAGTGGGAATAATTTTCGTTTAAAACTCTGTATATTATAAATAAGAAACATGCTGATTTTTTTTTTTTTTTTTTTTTTTTAAGTTTTTAAATAAATGCTTATATCTCCGTTGTTTAACACGCTAACATCGCATAAATTCATCCACAAATTGTATTGGGTCTATGTCAACATATCCTAAAGTTACAGATTATATCGTTCATTTAATGATACAGGGTGATCGCAAACATTATTGATTTTGCTCAATTTGTTACCGGCCCCCTAAATGTTGTCTTAAACCAATCTTCGCTGAAAAATATGAGGAAGACCCAGTTCTTTAAATACCTTATGTTCGAGATACAAGTTTCTAAATTGAGAAAAACGGGTCGTTTACAAATCTTGCTAAACTTTTGAGCGGGAGTGTATTATTTCTATTTTTTAAATAAGATGAAATAATAATAATAATAAATTAAATATGTAAAATTGAACTACGTTACGAGAAATTAATCATATAAATAAATAACTAGACAGGTTGTTTTAAAATCTGAATCAAAAGATTGCGATGTTATTTTTAATTTCTTGGAGACCTTTGGACTTCAAAATATATAAATATCATAATGTAAAAGAGAAAGCCATTTGTTTTAAATATTATGTAAACAGATGTTTAGTAATTTGAACTGGCACGGAGAAATAAATTTGGAAATACATGTATAAAAATCGATTATTAGACGGTCACAGACCCCACTAGTATATTACAAAAGACACTAAAACCGTAAAAAGCGAATAATATACAGCTTTAAAAATAAATAATGCGCATCTAAAACTTTAGCCTAATGAATATTATTCATTTACTCCAAGACTTCTTCTCTCTCTTGTATGAAATTTATTGTTATATAATTCAGATGATTTTACAAATTACAAGAGCCATAAGTTTTGATCTTTCTATTTAATCTAGAATGAAACGAATAACTAGAAGCCTATATTAAATGAAGGGGACAATGTACTGGCAAAGTTGCTGTCAGTTGTTGTAGCAGAGTTGCCAGTTTTTGAATACTAATAGTTTTTAATAGAAATATTATTTTCGTTTATTGCTGAAAATGGAATGATTAAATAAGATGAAAATAACTTTCTAAAAATAGCGGTCTGGCTAAATCCGGAGGGTTGGCAGCTCAGCACTATTCAAATGGTTTAGTCAGAAAGCGACACCAGGAAAATATTTTTAAAATAATCATTATCTGTGCTATTATTTTCTTCACCTTAAAAAAAAAAAAAAACATTGCACTTTTTTCTCCCCCCTCCCTACCTTTTTTTTTTTTTTTTTTTTTTTTTTTCGCTATTATTCTGCTTTTCGTAATCTAGTACTTTTTTTATTTCTAAATACCACAGTTTTCATATTTTAAAATGTTTAAATTTCTTACAAAATTTCACACTAATACTTTAAAAATAAAATTAAAAGAGAAAATTCGAAAATATAAATACATAAAATATAAATCATACTTTACTTCAGAAACTGTTTCAAAACAAGAAAGTAATTTTTAAATAGTGAATTTGTATTTTTTCTTTCTGACCTTTTTTTTTTTTTTTTTTTTTTTTCCCTTTCTTTCGTGATTTCCAGTGCTTTCTGCAAAGAAAAAAAAAAAGATAAAACAGCTTCCTTTCGGAATACTGGCAGATCTTTTTCTGCCAACAGATAGAGAAAGCATTTACTTCTCTTGATCCGTTCCTTTAAGATCTATCTTCAATCGATAAATTGGAGTTTAAAAATAAGGCTGCGTTTTCGCGAGAGTGAAAAAAAGAATCTATTTTCATGTGAAATAGACACTTCTTTTATAAATAGAGAAAAGCTTCTCAGATCTTGCCCTCCATACCCCCACCCTATATTTTTTTATTGCTATATAAAAGAGAGTTGCGATAAAGCAGTATGGAATCATAGCGGAGTAAAAATATGCATCGAGAGCTTAAGAAATACCGAAAAATATTCTTGGAAATAATAACTGAAAAACAGAGACTTAAAATTTGTTGTAAGTATGCAGAACATATCAGTGCTTTCTAAAATATTCTTGCACATTTCTGTACGCGAGCTATTCTTTAATATATATTGAGAAAGTGAAATAAGAATTTAAAACGATTGTAAATATTATGTTATAAAATAAATTGGCAAATTAATTTTCACAAGTTTCTTAATGGAGATATAAGGTAAAAAATTGTTTTTTACATTAAATTAAGACATTAAATGTATATGTACAGGGTTATTATAATTAAACTAGCTGTATAAACATCATTCTGTGGCTAAAACTTGTGAGAGGATTGCTATCGAATTTAATCTATATGGACTATATCAGAGATACGCTCAAAGAGTTATACAGAAAAAACAAAACAGTTCAAAAATAAATAAACAAAATGTCATAAATACCCACTTAACTAACATTTGGGAAAATTATAAAATGCATATAAATATCTATTTTTCTTTCCATAATTCCATGTGATATTGTACAGATATGAAGAAGGAAAAAAGCAAGTTTCCAATATATCATTATTATTTACAATTATTTTCTTTTATAAAATTACAATTTTGTTTGCATTTATATCTAAGAAATCTCACCAGCTTACAGTATTGAAAATAATCTAGTGTGTCACTCACACGACTTTCTCTTACCCTGAAATTTAATACTATATATACAGATTGGAGATTAGGGGGTAAAATAACGAGAGCTGTTATGTAAACCTATGTTAAAACAATTCAAATTAAGCTTCAGAACAGCTTTATTTGACAAAAAATTCTATGTGAGGGAGGCTACTACCCTCCTCAACTCGTTTCATTATTGTACCTATATTTTTGTAGAATTCAAATCTGTTATTACATTCAAAAATTAATTTAAAATTATTCAGACAAATTTAACATGCAACATTCCTTGAAACTTATTAATCTTGATCAAACTTTTCTAATAACAAACGTATTAACTTCAAAATACAACATTTGGATCGCCTGAAATTATTTGTTTTTAATTTACTCTAAGAGACACAGACAAGGATAAAACTTTAAAAACTTGACTTCGGTATTCAAAAAGCCACAAAACTTGTAAATATACTAAAAACCAAGCGATGAATATTTAGCTTAAAAAAATACATTATTTACCATATGGCTATGAGGAATTAATTTCAATTTCTAAGCAGCTTTCCTGAGCATGGTAAAATATTATAGCAAAGCACTTCAACTAAGAATATAAAAGACTGTTATTGCTTAAATATTGGCAGCCCTGTATATCTTCTAAAGGTCATGTGCACACCAACTTAGGTGCACATAAATATAATCCTATATTAATAACACAGCACAACCTGAAATACACTTCCATCAATTTTCAAGAATTGTCGCACTATAATCTAGTTCTTTTGTGTACCCCTGTAAAAGAACAGTGAATTATTCCCATATCGTATTTTACATAAAACATGTTTTTATGCATATAAAAAAATATATACATATATTCGATTTATTTGGTTTAGTGCAGTCTATAGATGTTTAAACTTTACTTACCTGTAATTTTCCCCATGGACGTATTGTATTTGAATTCTCTTGGTGTCCCTTGTACATGAACCATTTGCTTGATCTCAACAAAAAGTTTAGTGTGGAATCCCTATATGATACATATTTAGAATACTAAGTTTGGACTTTCTGCTAATGTTTGTTCTTTAGGTATGCTGATAACAGACACACACACGCACAGAGACACAAACCAGTTGAGATATTTATACCAATTTCGATACAGATTATACTATAATGAACCTGAATAAATTTTATTAATTTCTACGTACGGTATTAATACTAACGAAAAACAGAGCCTGGACAGACAGAAATATAGACTAGCTGAATTCATACTTAAATCATTCTTAAGCATTGCTGGAAAGTATTATAAAAATTAATACATCTGAAAATTCAAACATTTTCCAATTATAGCCTTTAATATATCTGATACCTAAATATTATTGCGCAGCCCTGTAAACTTTAATGCTCATTATACCAAATTCTGTAGAAACATATTTTTCGCATATGAATAATAAATGTCAATTCCATTATGTTTTGTGAAGTACAAATATGTTAAAATATGCTTTATAAAAATGACTTGCATTGAACGTAATGCGTTGGAATTTTTTTGACTTTTCATACACACAAACCATTAGTGATATTTGTACAATATTCAGGAGGGAATATGATACAGTGAATTTCAGTAACATGTGTCGATTTCAAAGCATACCACAAATATTTACAGAAATTATACCTCGGATTGACAAACCGAAGTCATAAACCTTTTTTTAACTTTTTTGAAAACTGCTAAAAGGCACAAATTTTATTATTAAAATATCATCATAGGTTAACAAGTAAAAGTTTATAATTATTAATAAGACAGAAATCGACTGAAATAATTTAAACATGTTAAGATTAATAAATAATAACTTAAAAAAAAAAAAAAAAAAAAAAAAAAAAGTTATATTTTACAAACTGATCTTTTGTTGGAAGGTTTATTATTATTATTATTGTTATTATTATTATTTAAATTTATACGTATTTATTTTTTTTTTCAATAATTAATTTATTCGATGACTCTTATGTATTATTATCTTACTCATTTATAAAAGTACTATAATTATTACCTTATTTACATTTATTACCGTAAGATACCGTTCAAATGCTCCCCTCCCCAATCTTCAAAGAAAATCGGGATATATTTAGGAAGGGGGCGGATAAATGGTAAAAATATGCTACAATATAGAAATTGACAATTTCCCTGCTAAAATTAAGTGGCATAAAAATAATTTTAAAACTATATATACATAATTTGAATTATTAAAATAAATAAATACAGTAAACTCTTGGTTATCCGGCATACAACGAACCAGAAGAATTCAGCAAACTCATTTTATCCACCTTACAATAAGTTATTTTTTAAATATTTCTCTCTACCTTTTTAGAAGCGTACGGTTTAAATTTTCAAGTAATCAGTGTCGCGATTTAATATAAAACAATTAAATGTTTATATTTAGAAAGGTGAATATTATACAAGAAATAAATAACTTAAAAAATTAACGCCTATTTCGATGCAAACGAAACTTGTGTGAAAAGCAGAGGCGGAGGGGGGGGGGCGTTTAATCGAGGAAGCGCGCTTTTGCGGTATTTTATGGCATACAAATTTTGATGTCAGTGAATAAATGTAAGCTCTAATTTTTTCATCTGAAGGAAAAAACCAGTAATATATGTATTTCTAATAAATTATTTGGAATTCTGTACATTTATATGCTTTTAGTGAGTTTACATATGCGTTTGAACACATGCAAATGCAATCAATGCATATTTTATATATCATTTAAAATGTCTGGATACCTGCGAAAGTCGACTTTTAGTCAAAATATCGATTTTCCTATTTTGTTAAAACAATAAAGAACTGTATTTCTTGTTTTTACAACTCTGCTAGAATTTTGTTTCTGTCGTATTTACAGCTACAGTTATACCTTCTCAGTATTAGAACGTACATCAGTATTTTAAATACAGTTAAATTTTATTTTTATCGTTTTCTGAAAATTAAAAGCTTCACATTTTGCATTTATGTGAAATTTCATAACAAAAAAATACTATGGAACAAAAGTGCACAAAACTTTTCATATATGCTATGCAAAGTGTGATGAAGAAAATGAATTGCCTTCACAACCGTAGACACATTAGTTTTTATATTATTTTTGATAAAGCTTAGAATTTTCAATGTATTTTTAATAGTTTTGCTTCTTCAAAGATTTAACTTCTATATTTTTTTTAAAAAATAGTCAAATTAGAAATATGAGAGTAGTTCGTTCCCCCCCCCCCCCCCCAAAAAAAAAAAAGAGTTAAAATATTAATTATAAAATTTACAAAAATAGAATATCTTGCTTTAAAGTCGAATTGTCATACTTAACAAAAATTATAAACTTTTTTTTTCTTTTTCTTGTAAACTTTCTTTTTTTTTTTTTTTTTTTTTTTTCCATAAATGTAAAAGAACATAATTTAAAATGTATTCTTTTTTACTTTAATATTTTAATCAATTTTTAATGTATACAGCAAAAACAAAAATAACGCATTAAAAATGAGTAAAAAATAAAATAATAAAAATTAAAATAAAAATAACCTTAAAAAGTATCTGGATACCTTAAAAATAGCGCAATCTTCTTTCCGTTTATCACACTGTACACATTCTCGTGTTTCGATAATCTATTCAAAACATGCGAAAGAGATATTTCAAATTTTATTTTAACACAATCAAATATGAATGCAACAAAATCTCATCGAGAAAATATTCACATTCAAATATTACAAAGCACTCAAAAGAGCAGAAAAATGTATAAATTCCTCATTAAGCGTAATGAAAAAAAAATAATTTTCTGTCGCAATCTTACCAAAAGGCGACAGAATCTATTTGATTACCTAATTAAATTTAATCACAAGATCAATCAGCAATAAAAACTCTTTTTTCTACTTCTGAATATGATTTTATCGTCTGCCGTGAAATCATAGTTTATTTTCTCACACAATTAAAGAAAAATGCAGTTTTTACAAATTCATTATTGATTAATAAGGAAAATTAGCGTCTTTCAAGAATAAAAAAAAATGCACCTTCTTCAAGAAGTACTTGATAAAATATTAACTTTTCAGCTAAATTTTACTTGTGAATGTAACTAATGAAAACAACAAGGCAGAATTTTTTTTTTTTTCCTTTTATAGAGTTAAGGTGTTTATTAAATTGTTCGATATTTTTTTGGTACTGTTTGCTTTCTAGGTATACAACTGAATATTTAAAGAACATTAAGGTAATTGATGATAATATTTTAAAGATTTATTAGCAATTTATTGTCAAAAACCAGTTTTTATGTATGGTTTTAATCAGTTCTTTATTATTTTCTGTTCAACCTGCATTGCATTGCGAGAAATATTACAAAATATTTATAGAAATCTCAAAAACTAACTAAAATTTTGTTGATTAATTTTATTTCCCTTGTGGAACAAAAAATGAATGAAATAATCTGGAGTGACATTCACACTTCTTTCTCTCCCTCTGCATTACTATATTAGTGCATATCAACTTTTAAATATTAAGCACTAATAAGCACTAATATATGTTTTACAATTAAGTAAGATAAAGAGGTGCTATATCATTAAGGTTATTGTATGATAAACAGGTACTGTATTTGAACATTTCTAATGTATTTTATGAACAGTTCAAAATAAATTACAAACAGTTTAATTTGACTTACAATTCTATGTAAGAAGGGCTATCACCCCTCTCCACTTCGACCTCCCCTCCCCTAGTTTGAATATACACTTAGTGAAAAGTTTTGTTAAAGCAAAACACAAGAAAAAAACAAGAAAAAAAACCTTAAATCAATCAATTTTATTTTATTTATTTATTTATTTATTTAGTTTGTTAATATAGCCTCAACATAAATTTTTTGTCTTTTCAAAAAAATATTTTTTGCTGTGTATGTGTCGTAGAAATTGAGATTTAGTCTTGCTATTTACTGGGTAAATTGCAATCAAAGCAGCGCCACTTTCGTCTAATATTTATCCAAATTCAATCAGCATAGTGTTTCATAATGGTTTTCTCATATACCAGGAGCGGCGAAAAAAGAGGGATGCGAAAGGGCAAAAAACTAGATATAGAGTTAGACCTTTCAAAATTGGTATATATGGGTTTGGGGGCCTACAAGTGGAATGAGGATATTTTCGAACGTGTAAAATTATTAGGAGGGGACGGAAGGGGGGGGGGGCGAAAGGGCAAAAAAATAGAAATTGGGTTAGACAGTTCAAATTGGTATATAAGAGTTTTGGGGGTCTACAAATCGAATGAGGATTAGGATGGGTAGGAAGGGGGGGCGGATAGTAAAAAAACAGAAATAGAATTAGAACGTTAAAAATTGATACATACAGGTTCTTCGGGCCTGTAAATCGAATGCGGATATTTTCGATTGTGTAAAATTATTAGGAAGAACGGGAAGGGGGCGAAGGGGCAAAATTGTAGAAATAGAGCGTTAAAAATTGGTATTATTAGGTCTTAAAACCCGATAAATCGATTGTTAATACACTGCTCGACATTGAAAATGCAACACCAAGAAGAAATCATAATAACAGAATGAAATTTGTTGGACACATACATTATAGCAGGAAGATCAACTGATTAAAATTTCAGGAAATTTGGAGTAATATGTACTGAGAAAACAGTACATAAATCAGCGACCTCTGTGAGCAATAACAGCACATATCTGCCTAGGCATTGAATCGAACAGCGATTGGATGACATGTACGGGTAGAGCACTTCATGAAGTTTTAACACGATGCCACAATTCATCGAAGAAATTTAATGGCCGCTGTTCAGAGTGCCAGGAATACGAACATGAAGTAATCGAGACGTATATCCAATGGGAACCCATAACAACATTGCAAATGATGGACAGTATGATGATGTCGAATCTCAGCTGGCAATGTGCATTATTCATAATGCCATTAAATACGGATAAGGCAATCTTGATGCTGTAAACAGGATTGTGATTTGTCTGAAAAGTGACTTCACGCCATTCCTGCGTCTAGGTTCATCGTTGATCACACATTAATGGCGCCCGTATCAGTGATACAGTTTTGAGGGTAATCAGAATTTTGGTAGCCGCATACTGAGTCCCCACCTGGATTGATGATATGTTGTGCCATTGGATACACGTCCCGGTCACCTCTTGTTTTCATTCCCGCCACTCTGAATATCAGCCATTACATTTCTGAAGAGTTAAAGCCCATAGCTCTGCCCTATGTTCAAGACCTCCGAAGCGCAACATTTAAGCAGGACAATGCACGACCGCAAGTTGTCCATATTGTCTGTACCTCCATTGATGCCGAATGTGTTCGACTGTTGCTCTGGTCAGCGCGTTCTCCTGATCTTGCACCAATGAAAATGACTGTTTAATCGTTGAAAAGCGACTGGCCCCCCACCACTCACCAGTAACTTCGATCGATGAATTGTGGCATCGTGTTAAAACTTCATGAAGTGCTCTACCCGTACATGTAATCCAATCGCTGTTCGATTCAATGTCTAGGCAGATATGTGCTGTTATTGCTCACAGAGGTCGCTGCTTTGTGTACTGTTTTCTCAGTACATATTACTCCAAATTTCCGGAAATTTTAATCAATTGTTCTTCCTACTATAATGTATGTGTCCAACAAATTTCACTCCGTTATTATCATTCCTTCTTGGTGTTGCATTTTCAATGTCGAGCAGTGTATATTTGAAAGTGTAAAATTAGGAGAGGCCTGAAGGGTGGGTGAAGAAATATGGCCAGCGTGTTTACGCTGCCACAGGCAGAGAAGACTCGGACCGATGATTCCCCCGATGACAGAAGAATTTTTTCTGTATTTTATTTGTGTTTTTAGATTTATATTAATATGTTGTTTTCTAAAGAGGAACGAACAAAATTGCGTGCGCTCAGGTATGCGCTGTCGTCGGCAGTGAGAACTTGGAACAAATTTATCCCCGATCGTAAATGATTTTTTTTTTTTTTTTTTCAAATTTTCTTTTATAACTTATAAAAATAAATTATTTATAAATATTAATAAGTGATTTATTAATCATAGTGCATCATTTAAAATAAATGACCCGCACGTAACGCGCACGGGTCTGCGCTTCCTAAGGCAGTGGGGACGAGGTGAGAGTTTTTACCGATCAGAAATGATTTTTTTTTTCTTTTACGAGTGATAATATGGAATTTTAAGAATTCATTAATTTTGTGATTCATTTAAAAATAGTGACCCGCTAGCAGACGAAGTTTGCTAGTACACAATAAAACCTGAGATATAAGTCCTTCCCTTAAATGGGAGAAATAACAGTATAACAGCTCCACTTGTTCAGCAATTTGCACCAAAAGTTGCTAAGCACTAATATATGTCAAGATGTAACTACTTATAAATTTATATAAAAATCTGTGCAGTAGTTCATTTGACACAGTTGACACAAAATTTTTGTCGCATACATAAAAACATTTTCTAAAAATGGTCAAATCGAGTTACTCAAAACGTGTAAATCCATTAAATACGGGAAGTCAGATTTTTTTTTTTTTTTTTTTTTTTTAAGAATCCAATACTTTCTTCTATTAAATAGGGAAAAAAGTAATAAAAAATAAAAAAACAGAATTTGCACGCATAAAGCATTAAGAGATCATCAAAGAAAATTTAAGGCACAAAATGACATGTCTCTTATTGTGGAACGTGATGAATGTTGAACATATTGATTGATTGAAAAGAATCTTTTAATTCTGATCTAATACCTTACAGTGGTTAAATGTTCTTTGAATCAGATGTCCTGCACGAAGAGCGACACAAAAATGGATTATTAATATATATATATATATATATATATATATATATATTTCATCAGATGTAATAGCCGCTAAGACCAGACTACAAAGCATTGAAATTATTGGAGTGCAAAAAAAGTTCGATTACGGTTTTCTTTTTAAACAGTACAGTTGTTCATTAATCATCAAAGGATAAAAAAGACATAAATTAAGTTTTTTTTAACACTATTGATTAATAAGCAGTCGTTTAACGATTTACATCAAGCTTTTTCGTTTCCGGTATGATAATCTTAAAGTTAGTGTTAAAAACACCGTAAAATGATTGATTGTATTCGATAAGAAAGATGGTCGTATTTCACACTTAGGGATTAAATTAAACTAAAAATTCTATGAAATAAATGATTCCTATTGTCTTTATTTTATAATTAAGTGCTTAAAAAATACATTTTTTCTCATTCACTTTATAAGGAGGAATAAAATAACAATATTTTTCCATATTTTAAATAATATCAAAAGATAATACTAAAAAAAAAAAATTAATTGCATTATGCAATGTTTAGTTATTTAAAATGTAACCCTAAAGCTATGTTCGTAATTTATTTCGCTTCTATACAATCATTTTGCACGCAACGTATAATTTTAAAATAAAAATTCTAGAGAACTGCTTTGAATAAACAGTTTAAACATAAATTTCGAAATGATATATATACATATGTGTGTGTGTCGATTTATTTTGAAAATGCCGCTTTCAGATGATAGCTATTTGTTAAAAAAATAAATTAATTAATTAATTGTAATGATAAGATCTTTAAAAGAATTCTGTCAAACAAAACCTTTATATTTGAATGTGGATAACCAATCATAATTAAAATAACAAAACACATGATACTTACATTTACAGAATACAAAAATGTATTGACCTATGTTTATAATAAATAAAATAAATAAATATTTTTAATTGCAGACGTAATTTACACCATTAAATTCTTAACCCTACAAATTTTCCTTTTTACGAATCAAATTTAAGTTATTAATTCTTAACATTGAAACGGACAATAGATAAAAGAGATTCATTTTCTTTTAGAAAACTTTAGTCCAGGAATACTTTAGTCTCCCGTTTGGGAAAAAAAAAAAAAAAAAGTCGGTTTAAGATGATTTAGCAAATATCCCTAAAACTAAAATATTTTCCCCGAATTCAAACTTTCTTTCTTTTTTACAAATATGTCCCAGGAATAAACATTCTTCTGCATTTTTAGTACCTGCAAAGTGATTAGGTCATCACATTTATCTAAAACCATGTCTTTCTTGCTTTTATGATTACATCATATCTTTATACCTATCCAGATAAACGTCAAATATATTCTTAACATGTCTAATCTAAATTATAATATCAATCAGAAAGCCCTTGAGGTTCATTTGAGTTATTTATACGCTGATAAAGATGTAATGTTGGTACTTTTTTAAAAAAGGAAGCTTCTTGCATAGGATACTACTTATTTTGGGAAAACGTATGTTCTACTAAGTAAGCTGTTTTGTCCTAAAGCAAGACGAATTACTTAATAATTGACTAGGTTAATTGAATTGATTTTTTTTCCTCTCTCTCTGTGAACTGAATCTTGAGACTGAAAGTAATGACCTACAATGACGGAATTTCATTTAAATTAGAAATTCCTCTCTTAAAGTCATTGGATAATTGATTTTCCTTTTCTAAAAGACCACTTATACGTAGCAATGGTAATGACAGCATTGAAAAAGATCATTAACGGCTTTTTCTTAAATCGAACATTTTTCATTAAGCATTGCAGCGAAGGCTTTTAATAAGAAGAAAATCGTTACAAATGTATTGCATTCAAATAAACAAGTCCATTAATATTAACAACATAAATATTTAAAAGATTAATTGTAGTTTATTTACTTATTTTCTTCTTTTTGTTTTCCAACATCAATTTCTTTTTATTATAATTTTTCATTTACATTTTTGGCTAGTATTTTTTTTTTTTTTTTTTAAATTGATTGTTGTACTTGAATTTATAAATTTTAAGAAGCTATTTGATATATATTACTTAATAAATTAAAATACTTAAAATATTTTTCGGAATGTTAAACTTCTGGTAAATGGCCAGGTAAAATATGACCTTTTAAAAATTTAAAATAAATTTGGATTGTTAAAAATTAATTATGATGTATTTTCTTCGTTGAAAAATGTTCTTTACTTAATAAAATTTAAAAATATATAATTTTAAAAATAAACTAAAATAATACACACACATATATATATACTTTAATTTTAAAAGTTATTGTTTAAAAATTGTTGCAAGGTCTCACTTAGTTTTCGCAGTAGATCTTTGAACTGAGAAGGTTTTATTTCGTTTGGCTCTGATAGTAAAGTTGGATCGGTTATTTTGGAAACAAAAGGAAGACAGTAGAATCCGCGTTTGTAATGATCGATAGATGGCGCTCTCTGAACACTGCAGTTGTTAGTAAATAAACTCATGTTTGTGAAAATTGCAACACCATGAAGGAATGCGAATATCATAAAGATATTTATTGGGCTCATACATTATAGTAAGAAGAACAATTGATTAAAATTTCAGGAAATTTGGAGTAATATGTACTGAGAAAACAGTACATAAAGCAGCGCCCTCTGTGAACAATAACTCCCTTTATCTGCCTAAGCATTGAATCAAACAGCGATTGGATGACATGTACGGGTAAAGCACTTCATGAAGCTTCAACACGATGCCCCAATTCATCGATCGAAGTTACTGGTGAGTGGTGGGGGGTCAGTCGCTTTTCAATGATTAAACAGTCATTTTCGTTGGTGCGAGATCTGGAGAACGCGCTGGCCAGAGCAACAGTCGAACACATTCTGTATTAAGGAAGGTACGGACTATACTGACAACTTGCGGTCGTGCATTATCCTGCTTAAATGTGGCACTGCGGGGGCCTAGAATATAGAGAGGAGGTACGGGCGTTAACTCGTCAGAAATGTAATGGCTGGTATTCAGAGTGGCGGGAATCAAAACAAGAGGTGATCGAGACGTGTATCCAATGGTAGCACATACCATCCCTCCAGGTGGTGACCCAGTATGCAGCTACCAAAATTTTGATTATTGTCAAAACTGCATCACTGATACGAGCGCCTTTAAAGTGTGATTAATGACGAACCTGGACGCAGGGATGGCGTGAAGTCGCCTTTCAGACAAATCACAATCCTGTTTACAGCATCAAGATTACCTTATCTGTACTTAACGGCATTGTCAATAATGCACAATGCCAGCTGGGATTCGACATCGTCACACTGTCCACCACATGCAGTGATGGTATGGAGTCCCATTGGATACACGTCTCGATTACTTCTTGTTCGCATTCCCGGCACTCTGAAATGCGGTCATTAAATTTCTGGTGAGTTAATGCCCGTACCTCCTCTCTATATTCAAGGCCCCCGCAGTGCCACATTTAAGCAGGATAATGCACGACCGCAAGTTGTCAGTATAGTCCGGACCTTCCTTAATACAGAATGTGTTCGACTGTTGCTCTGGCCAGCGCGTTCTCCAGATCTCGCACCAATGAAAATGACAGTTTAATCATTGAAAAGCGACTGACCCCCCACCACTTACCAGTAACTTCGATCGAGGAATTGTGGCATCGTGTTGAAGCTTCATGAAGTGCTTTACCCGTACATGTCATCCAATCGCTGTTTGATTCAATGCCTAGGCAGATAAAGGGAGTTATTTCTCACAGAGGGCGCTGCTTTATGTACTGTTTTCTCAGTACATGTTACTCCAAATTTTCTGAAAATTTAATCAATTGTTCTTCTTACTATAGTGTATGAGCCCAATAATTATCATTATGATATTCGCATTCCTTCATGGTGTTGCAATTTTCACAAACATGAGTTTATAACAGCCACGTGTAATTATTATTCTTTCTCCGCCATTTCAACATGGAAAGTCGATTGCATAATATGAGGATATGCAGTGGTGCGATAATTTCACCTTAGCCCACCAGAGGGCGAGCATTTCATTACAATCGCGGATAGTTTTAGATAAAAAAGTCAGATGATAAAATAGTTTGTTTCAGCGGCATTGGTTTTTGCGAAGTTTGCGAAATCGGAAAACTGGAGCGGATTTTATGAAAATTAAGTTAGGATTGAGGTTAAAGGATGGGTGTGTTTAATGCCACACTAGAATTACGCACTGGACGAGTGGTGATGATCTGGAATTCATCCTTGGGGATGGTCTGGAGACATGGTCATCACAATTTCGGTCTTTCGCGGAAAAGATGGATCCCCCGTTTTGGTAATCCATAGAGGATGTGCAAAATTAATTATCCAGTGATAATATTTAAGTAACGGTGAATTAAAAATTAGGAAACAGTTAAAGTTAATAGATGTCATACAAAGTTGTCTACATCCACTTTAAAACTGTCGGTAGAGTAAAGAAATATCTCAATACTTTTTGCCTAGCACACGCATATTCTTTCGACACGGAGCAAGAAGCCTTTGACCCCACCCCCCTCCTTTTTATGTCATAATAAATTTCTTTTAGTTATAATCGCTTTTCTTTATCTCAATAAAAAACTCTCAGAACATTAAAAAATTTAATTCTAAAAACTGGGCAAAAATATTGTTATAGTGAAATATCTAATGTTATATTAAAACAACTATTGTTATAATAAAACAATTGTAATTTTCATATTATTGTTCGATGTGTGTAATTGGATTAAGACCAGTTGTCTACACTACGGCCCAGATCTACTTGAAGGATGCCCTCCGTAGGAGTTTTCTGAGAAGTCCTAGCCTTATTTACGCGAGTTTCTGAGAAAAGCATGGAAAATTCCTAACGGATAGGTCGATGAGCGTGACCTATAATCGAACCTGGATTTTCCTGAGTACCAGCTTTGAGCGCAATTTTCAGATAGAATAAATATATTTACCTGCAAAAATCCATCCTTTCCCAATAGTTAGCATATTTCAAATTCCAAGAAATTTCGTATTTAAGATTTAAAAAACTCTATTCCAGGTAATAAGTTTTTTTTTTTTTTTTTTTTAATCTGAAATACGGAACCTTAACATGCTAGTTTTAAATGTAAGAAATTCAAGCAAAGATTAGAAAAAAGAATTTTCATTTTTCTAAAATTAGGTAACCAAAAATATTTTGTGTTTATATCTAAAATAATAATAACGATAATAATCTCCATGTTTAATAATGAATAGTATTACAAGATTAATTTAATCCAAAATAGGTGTGAGTATTATAATTAGGTTCATCATGCAAACTAAAAAATAATGAAATGTACTTTTTTTTTTTTTTTTTTTTTTCAGTTTCTTTTTAAATCACTGAAAACCCCTGAATGACTTAATTTTATAATATGCAATGTCATTCATTATGCATTTGCAATTTGTAAAGATTTTTCACATGCGAAGTTGAAATATACGATAAGAATAAGGTTACTATCAAAATTTAAAAAGATAATTAAATGTAATTAAATACAGCAACCAAGAGCTATTTAGTTCTACTCAACTAATATTTATGCTATTTACAATCATAACTTTTTAACAAATAAAAATACCAAAATTTTGAAAGAAATGTTTGGTTAAAATTTCTTTATAAACGTTAGAAAAATAAAATGAAAAAGTATTTGAAACCGTTAAGTTGTCTCAAAAATTAAATTTATTTCGACATCTTTATCAAAATAAAATATCCTTTCATTTATCATTAGGAATAGTGGAACCATTTACCATATACACACTGAGAAAAAAAATATATCGCCTTCATCTAGAATGAATAAGTGGTCATTTTCTAAACACCTAAACTAGAAATCTAGATTTCCGAGCTATGCGCATAAGGCACGCCAATAAATTGAATAGACGAAATTGATCGTGAATTTCTAGTACACACATTTCTAGATGGTGAAACAATATTCTAAATATTCTGAATCTTTTGTATTGCGAGAAATTCTCGCTTGATTTTCTAGAATTGGGTAATAAACCAAGATTATAGTTGCTGAAACCCGCCTCTTGTATTCGCATTTATTTGCAGAGACTTTTAAATAACTTTACTATCTATAATATAAGCAAACGCTCTATAATTCTAATAGGGGTCTCTAGAACTCGCTTTCAAAGGGGACTAGAATTTATAAGGATGACATGGAATTATTTTTTCTAGAGCCACAATTTAGATTCTAGATGTCAGCTGCAGAATTTTTTCTCAGTGCAGGGTGTTTCAGTAACATGTTTTAAAACTTCTAGAAGAGGAAGAGTACATCATGATGATTCAGAATCATAAGCAATGCACGCTTGGGAAATGATTTCCTTATGCGGTGATATACACAGAAACATCAGAAATAAAGAAAATATATGTGATGTTTGTTTTATTCGTTCATATAATGCCATGAATATTCGACTTAATAATAAATGTACATGAACAAAAGGAACCCGACTCAAAGATAGTGTCTGAAGTTTCATCCACTAACTGTAATGCAGGCAATTGTTTATTTACATATATTATTAAAACGAATATTCACTTGTGTGGATTCTTTTTAGTTTTGATATTTCTGTGTTTTTCCAATGCATCAGGTACACATTTCCGACCCTACATTGCTCTATGATTCTGAGTCGTCAAGATGCACTCTACCTGACCTAGAATTTCTTGACGTGGTACTGCAATATACATATATTTCAGTGCGGAAAAAATATATAGGCTATAATAGCGTTCGTTTGAAATCAATGAGAGTTTTTATGTGGATAGGCAAAATAAATAAATGTTATGATTACAACTGGTATCATTGCGACTGAAAAGTTTAATAAGTGAAAAAGTTTTCTCATTTGTAGGGTTGGCCAAATTTATTTTTTATTTATTCCTTTATTTTTAATTTTAATTATAAAACATATATATATATATATATATTGGTATTGCCTATTTGCTAATACTTTGATTATCATGTGTTCATGTAGCTAACATTTTCAATAGGTTTTATTTTAAATTAAAAAAATTGATAGGGTTTTTTTTTTTTTTTTTATGAAACACAGATCCCAAAAAAATTTAAATTATACATTTTTTTTTCTACATGAATTAAAAATTCGAATGGGGTTTATACAAAATTCAAAAGCGGACACTTTTATTCATTTGCAATAACAATATAATAGAAAAAGACAATTTAATGAAAGTTCTGCTTTGGTGACGATTTATTCTCATTAGGTCGTTTCTTATGATGGAGATACACTAATTAAACATTATCCAAAATTTACTTTCGTTAAAATTTCAAATATAAAATTATGCGGAGTGAATCTTCTATATACCGTAAAATTCCGAAAGTACCCCCTCCCCCCCCCCCCTTTTTTTTTTTTTTTTGAAAAGCAAAACGGATAAATTTCAGGTGGGGGGGGGGGGGTTATAATCAAGATTCTTTAAAAAAATGAAGAAAAGGGAGGGGAGGTTATATTCGATGGAGGGGGCACTTTCGGGATTTTACGGTACTTACTTAAAAGGAAATATTAAAGGTAATTTCTTACATTAAAGGTTAAAAAAAAACTGTGTAATGATTCCATTGATAACATGCATCTGACACTTTATGAAAAATTAGTTAAATTGGAAATAATATATAAACATTAAAACTTAATTCAATGCCAAACTTAACTTGCAATGCCAACGTACCGTAAGTGCGCCCTTACGATTGGATGTAGCTTAGTTGGATGGAGAAGGGAAAAAAAAAAGGGGGAGGGGGTTACTTTCAGGATAACGGAGACATTTCACTTTCAGCGAGAAAAGGGAGGGGGGGTTATATTCGATGGGGGGGTTACTTTCGGGATTTTACGGTATATATATATATATAAAGAGAAGTGTCTCTGTGTGTATCTGTGTGTCTGTCTACGCTCTGGTGCTTCCACTACTGATCGCAGAGCTACAAAATTTTATAGAGGGATATCTTGCAGGTGTGCAACTCACCAAAATTTTTCGATTCTGAAATTTTTTAAACTTTTTTTTTTCGATTTTAACTATTGGCTTCTTTGTTTCATTTTTCTAAAATTCATTCTTTCATTTCAATCGTCTGCGTATCTTAGCAACGACTATTACACTATTTATTTTTTATTTATTTAATTTATTCATTTGAAGGTAAAATGTTTTATTTATTTACTTATTACATTTATTGAAAATCAAATGGGTTTCTTTTTAATTGCAAAAGCATTTGATTCTACAACATAGGCTCGAAAATCAAATGGTAATGCAGTAGAAAAAAATTAAGTAATTAAGTATATTACATTTTAAATTAAAAAATATATATATTTATATATATAACAGTTATGTTTATGCTTAATTTTTGTAGTATGCCAACTTTTTATTTTTTAATTATTAATTTCTTTATAATGGATTTTATTATTTTTATTATTATTATTTCTTGTATTAAACGGGGGGGGGAGGTTAGTATGCAGTAGAAAGGAAAGGATTAAACTTATTAAAATTTAAGTTTAATTATTATTTTTTTTTAATTTTTTATTTTTAAGACTAGGGGGCTTTGTCCCTGCTTGCTCCGCTCACCAACCCCCGAAGCAGGCTTCGCCTCCTCCCCGACTCACTTTACTTATTAACACAAGCAGAACTCTGCCCGCCTATTCGCTGCTTTCTTTCACTGAAAAGGAATATTAATAGTGCATATTACAAGACAAAAGAAGAAATTTATTATGCAAATCCTCATATTCAATGTCAAATTGAAATATATAATATATATATATATATAGAAAAAAAAATCATAATATCTAGACCATTTTGCATTACAGATTTAATATATGACACTTTTTATTTCTTTTTTACAACCTTAAATCCGGTCCACGGTATCCCAGTCGGTAGAGCGCCGAGCTCGTAATTGGAAGATTGTGGGTTCGGTTCTCGAGCCGACCAAAGACCATCTTGTACACTAATGCTGGCTGCTGCACGTAAAATATGTCGTGGCTACAATATCCTCCGTGTTCCCATCAAAATTATACCTCTGGGGGCCACCGAAGCTGCGGAGCTATCCCCTTCGTATAGGACCAAAACTGAGGTGACATGTCTCCGGAACATCCGTAGGGGTGTGTCCCAGAACGTCGCCAATTATCCATAGCGCAGTAATGGTGCGACGTCAATTACAACCTACCTAATTATCTACCTATCTACAACCATGGATCATATTTTAATTTTCCCGTGTAAGAAGATTAATTTTCTAAAAGTAGAGAAAAAAAGTTGATATTTATTTTTTTTTATTTTTACATCCATGGTTTCGGGACGCGGTACCCTAGTCGGTAAAGCGCTGAGCACGTACAGTCGGTAACAAAAGTGTCCGAACACTTGCAAAAATTCCTATATAATAAAAGTACACTTCATACGGTTTTGTTAAATAAATCCTTGTCGAATCATGTTCTCACACTGACTAAGAAAAGGATTCGACAAGGATTTATTTAACAAAACCGTATGAAGTGTACTTTTTTTACATAGGAATTTTTGCTAGTGTTCGGACACTTTTGTTACCGACTGTAATTGGAAGATTGTCGATTCGATACTTGAGCCGGCCAAAGACCGTCGTGTACACTAATGGTGGCTGGTGCACATAAAATGTGTCGTGGTCGCAAAGTCCTCCATGTTCCCATCCCCACTATACCACTGGGGATCATCAAAGCGGAGGGGGATCCCCTCCGTGAAGGTTCAAAATTGTGATGACATGTCTCCGGAACATCTCTAAGGGTGCGTCCCAGACCGTCGCCAATTACCCATAGCGCAGTATTGGTTCGACTTTAAATCCAACCAACCTACTTACCTACGTACAACCATGGATCATATTTTAATTTTCTCGTGTAAAATGACTTCATGACAGAAGAACAACGTCACTGGGAGAAACTTTTTTCAAAATGGCAAATAGAGTACTTTCATAAATTTGTCGTCTTTAGTTAATAACTTCTTTAATTAAAATGATAGAAATTTCTAAGCGGCTGAAATGCCTGCCTTGGAATACTCGGAACACATCCTCTCAAGACGCGAAGGACCCTGTCCTCCGTTAGAAGATGCTGTCGCAGACAAAAAGGTTTGACGCCAGTGGCAGTAACTTTTTTTTAATATATAGAGAAAATCTACTTTTTCTTTCTTTTGTTATATTAGTCGGAATCATATGGTAATATAGTGAAAAGAGCGAGGGCTCATGCTTCAAATAACATGCTTCAAAAACTAAAATAGTTAATAGTCGTTGAGATACAATCATCTTTAAAATCATAGTTCTTAAATAATAGCACATCTACCTGTCGTCGATGAATACCCAGAGTGAAATGCCCAGGAAAGACCTTTCTGTAGGAAGTGGGAACCTGGACCCGATGCAGTGTCCGCGGAAAAGTTGCCGTAGGCAGCGGGTACCCGAAGCGAATTTTAGAGCGATTTTTTTTTTTTTTTTTTTTTAAGTTTTATTTATAATGTGATATAAAAAAAATAATGATTCAATTCTTTAGAAAATTTATATAAATATGCAGACTAGTGAATGGGCGTAGCCTGCTAGTTGGAGAATATTTTAAAACATGCAGGGTTCACCAGCAGATGATTCCAGTCGATTCCAGGTCACGCTTTTTGAACTAGCCGTTCAGAGTTTTCCGTGGTTTTCTGCGAAATTTGCGTTATTACGGGCTAGGACCCCTTATAAAGACCCCCACATAGGACACTCCTCCTCTGGCCTAGGATACTAGAGTAGTCAATCAGCTTTATTCTCAAACACCTAAAACATGCAAATATGTAATTGTAGTATTAATATTCTTTTTCTTTTGTTATGTAGCTTAAGTAGCGTATTGTAGCGTAAATGAACATGAGATAAATCATCATTTTATTACTTTATTTATTTTCATAAGAGTAATTCTATAACAAACATTTCAACGAAAAAAGAAAAAAAATAACTTAACAGTAATTAAAAAGCCACATTTTTTTTCTTATTTATTTATTCATTTATTCATTGTTAGAAACATCATCGTTAACACAGTCCGTTATGTTGTCATGTAGTTTAGATATTGTTTTGTGCAGTAAATTTTATCCAATAAATTATTTAAACTACAATATTTTTAAATTTATAGCATAAAACAGCAAACAAATAGAATGTAGAATTGTTGGGGAAAAAAAAAAAAAAAAAAAAAGGCCATAATTTTTCCAATAACATTTATTTTTTACAACAACTATTTGGTGTGATATAAGTTTTGAAGTTTCTATAATACCATTAAGTTTGAAATTAGTTTGTGCTGTAAAATTCATCTAATAAATTATTTAAAATACAATATTTTATATTTACTGCCTGAAATATTTAAAATACGAAATAAGTAGTTTACAGAAATATTTAAAAAAAAAAAAAAAAAAAAGGCTTAAATTTTTCAATAATATTTTTTTTTTTCAACAATTGTTTGATATAATATCTGTTTTCGAATTTCTACAAGGACATTTAATTTGAAATACAGTAAAAAGTTTACATCAATATATTTGCCAAAATTCATGTCTCGGTTACGTGCTTACTGACATTTACGTGCTTTTATACGTATAATAAACAGTACTAATTTATCGTTTTGTGACGGAACGCAGATTATGTTAGTAAACATTATAGTTTTGAGAAGTAAATCATTACATTATTTATTTTCATAAGCGCAATTCTATTATGATTAGTAAAACAGATACATTTAACTCTAAAAACATAATTTTTATACCATACGGTCAAATATTTATCAGTGCCAAAAAACATACTTTTTAAAATTTCAGAAGCATAACAGAAATACGACAGACAAATTACGATTTATTTATAATCGGCTAAATTTTATTTGTGTATTGTATTTTATTATTTTTCATAATGTAAAACATAGAAATTTAAAAATATTAACTTATAAATTATTAATATGGTATAGATTAATGTTGTTTACAATTTTTTATTAATCCTTTATCTGGCTACGGTACTTTAAAGTATCGTTATTTAAAAAGATGTACCTCACTTTAATCTCACTAAAAAGCACTAGATGCTATATGTAAGCCTTTTTTTTTCTCCCCCAGAAGGGATTTTATAGAGTCCTTTCACTGTTTTTGTTTGGCATTTTTCAGGATCTTCAAGTGCGTTACAATTAATTCCTATATTACTTCAAGAATCTCCCACCAGTCTTTAAAAAAATATGTATGATAGATAAAAAGTATATATAGATATATATATAATATATATATATAGCGCGGAGGATTATTGGTCTCAATCTACGGATTTTTACGATACCAGTTTTACGATAGTTGGACATTTATCGAAATCGAAAATATAATTGAATAATTTGAAACCGATGTTATAATTTGAAAAAAAAAAAAAAAAAAAAGTAATAGTCATCCATACTGAATTAAATTCTGTTTTTGCCAAAATTTCATCATTTCTCTCTTTTTTTTTTTTTTTTTAAAGGAAAAGAAAATTAATAATAATCAGTATCGAAAAGGACAGTATCAAAAAGTTTTTTTTTATTTTTTATTTTATTTTTTTATGGAGGGGGAAGGATGAGAAGGTCGAAATGTTTATACTTTATTAATATTTTACTCCAAAGTCGCTAGCAGGAAATGCTGATCGTCTGGTTTTAATTTTGCTATTTTTTATACGTAAAAATAAATATTCTGTTAAATTATTAAAACATTTATTTATTATTATTATTATAATCATCATTATTTGCGTTTTTTTTTTTTTTTAAGGTCCGAATACCTTTATCGACCTCTAGGTACCAGTGGTAGATTAAAATACCACCTCACAAAATCCTCATTAATTACTATCATGAGGTGATATGCGTAAATTTTATTATAAATATATTTAACAAATACTCTTAAATAACTATTAAAAAATGTATTTCAAATACATTTTCTGTCTTTTTAATAATGCGGTAGTTAAAGTGTTAATATTATCATTATTGTGTTAATATTCTCATTATTCTTTCCAGAATAATTATTTTTAAGCAATTAAGAATAAAAAAAAGTAAATTTACATAAATTAGTTTGTATATCAACAGAGCCAAACAAAAGTGTTTCAAATAAAAATTTAATATAATGAATGGATATAAAAGTTAAAACAAAAATCGTTGATTTTAAAACTTGAAATTTCTTTAAGATAATTATTATATCATTAAATATTGTTTATGAAATTAAAAATAAATATGTTGCCACCTTCCTAAAATCTTTTTTGTCATTCTAATATAGGTAAATGGCACAGCATCATTATTTCCAGGATATTGGGGTTATTAGATAGAAATAAGCTTCTCCCTAGTTTTCAACATAATCTGAGAAATCTTTTTAGTGTTTATAAAAACTCTAGCAATGCCCTTCTTCAATAATTCAAACAAAAATTGAAGTAACTTATTCCTTTATAATTATCCTCTTATATGAAAAATTTCGTCAAATTATATACCATATACAACAAAATATAGTTGTCAAACAGATTGGGATAAAATTCGCATAGCAATACCACTTGGCTGGTATTAAGTGTTAAAATCAAATCAGCATTAGTTTAGGCCAAGGTAAAAATTTCTTGAGATACAGTGCCTAGAAAAAGCTCTCTCACAGACAGAGACATTATCTTAAAAAAAAAAAAAAAAAAAGTGTTTCGAACATCAGAAAATATTTAAATCCATCAAATTCTTGAGCTACAAAGTTTTCATTAATCTAATAATTTCATTCTTACTAACACAGAAGTAATAAGTATAAATTTACTTTAATATTATCATCGTCCTCATTATTTTTTGCAAGTATTACAATAAAAGTACCACTAACTCCTGGTTAAAAAATAAAATTAAATAAAAAATAAAATTAAACAAGAAAGAAACATTTTAAATATCTCCCATAATTCTTAAATTTTTTCGAGTGTTATTTAGATAATCTTATCCTTAGCTGTTAAAAAAATTTCAGTGTCCAATCGTGATAACCATCAAATGGTATCTAACGATCGAAATCGCATTAGGTCGCATGGATCTTTCCACGCAACAAACCTACAAAAGAAGGAAAGAAAAATAAAATCTAGGTTGAGGAGAAGGAAAACTCCACCGAACATACGTTTCACTGTGTACTATTCTGCCATTAATGAAATTCTGATACGTAACTATAAAATGAGAAAAAAGGGGGGAGGGAAAAGAAGAAGAAAAAAAAATATATGTAAAAAAAAAAAAAAAAAAATTCCACAGAAAATTCGCAAGTTGAATTTTTTATCATATTATACAGATAAAAAATATTCTACTAAAAATGCTAAGCTAATTACAAAATTACATACTATACAGGGTTCGCCAAATACACACTCAGTCCTACCCTCTGTATTTTGGATATATATATATATATATATATATATATATCATGAAAAACGGCAGTTTTTCGAGTGACGCAAGCGGAAGGACAAACGGACGGAAAGCTGCGAACTCATATATACGCCTAGTCTGACATCAAAGAGATTTGTAAAAGCCGACACTTAATATCTCAGCAAATATGCCTTATTTTGTTCTGATATTTTCAAAATAATCTTTTATCGTCGGTCTTAATCTATCCTGAAAATTTTACGTTCCTACATGCAGTATGTTTTAAGATCTGAATCTCAATTTAAAGCCAAAAAGGAAAAACGTGAGGTGTAAGGATGTAATGAACTAAATTCATGAAAAAATATCTCTAAAACCGCACGAACGATTTTAATTTAATTAATATATGTTGTTAATGGGATCTTTCTGAATCGAGTAACGTTTTTGTTTTTTTCAGGAAAACTCTTGTTTTTTGTAAAAGTTGCTTTGAAAATAGAACTATATTACTCCGCCAAAATGCATGCTTTTATTCGGCAAAAATGTCGTAATTCGGTTCTTACTTTCAAGACACGTTGGTTGGCTGACCAACGTGAATGCAGTCAATAAATTTTTGTTATGAAGAATATAATTTTAATTTTAAGATTTCCCATTTCGTCAAAAAAGTATTTAGATAATATTTAAAATAAATGAAGAATTTTTTAATTATAGATATTCTATGTCATCATTATTCATAATGAATTAAAAATATTTTTAAAGCGAAAACGTTTAATAAATCCCTCATGCACACAAATTTATACCATGGTCCATGGTCTTTGGAGCGCATGCGTACATCATACGGATGCGTACATCCTGTAGACGCTAAGCTAATTGCTTTCCCTGTATTCGTCCGCGCCGCGGTGTTTTTGTTTAATTTGTTGATTGGAAATTGGAATTAATACGAAATTTTGCATGATTTAGACAAATATTGGTAGTGCTCGGATACTTTTGCTGTGACCCACCGGTGTACCACGCCGGCGTGAACGTGTTAATCATAATTTTTATTAAATTAAAATAACACTGAGATATGAGAGCGAGAGTGTGAGCAGTGATTTTTACATTATTATTTTCAATGGGGAATTAAAATATTTATTCAAAAATTCCACCTACTTGCATGATTTAGTGGTAAGTGTTTTATAATTTTATATTCTTAAAACTTGCTTATAATTTTACGTATATGTAATTATAGGCTTCGTCTGATTGCACGTAAGTATTGTTATTTGTAAACAAACCATTGTTTACATTTTTTATAGTCGCTTTTTTCGCAAAATGTTACTCAGTTTTCTGTAATATGATAATTAAACAAGTTTTCGAATTCTTTATTATGTTTATTATTACTTTAATTATGTTGTTATTATTCGTAATATGTCACCTTTTAGCTTAGCAATTTTTGGAAAAATAAATTTAAATGTTTTGATTAGAGATCCTAACTAATCGAGATACTAAGAGATACTTCGATTACAGTCCAAAATTTATTTATTGGAATAAAATAGCTGTATTATTCTTTTCAAAAAACAGATTACGAAAAACTTTATTTTTGAATGATACAGCCTTGTAAAACGAAACAACAAAAATCCTATATATATATGATAACATGGGAAGGGAGAAAGGGAGCTATCTGACTGATTTACAGCCTTAATTAGATACATCACAAGTCTAGTGTAATGGGTAATTGGGAAATGTTGTATGTACTGTATTAATACATTATTGTATTAATACTGTATTGATACAATATATACTGTATTAATACAATATTGTTAAATTTTAAATGAATTTGAATGTCTTAGTTGTGTATCATAATAATCATTTATAATGCTTTTGACGGATATAGCTAAGGTAGTATGAAAACTACTTTATATCAACAGGGTTGCCACGCTACCTGGAGAACCTGGAATAGTCAGGGAATTTGAAAATTGACTATAAAAGTCAGTGAAAAGAAAAATCTGCCAATGCACGGTCATTTCCCCTCCCCCCCCCCCTTTTTTTTTTCTCCATTAGCTTCTGCTATTTTTTTTAAACACCCCCACCCTTCTCTTTTGCTCATGTAAGGAATTTCTTATCTCGCTTATAAGCGACAAATGCTATCATTATATGCAACTTTTGTCATATGTAAATTTTGTGTTTACAAGTGGGACGTTAATTATTTTGCCCTCAACACAGTCAATGCTCAATATACGGTTAGACTGAAATTTTTTTAGAATATACCTGGAAAACCTTTTAAAAGTCAGGGAATTTCATTCTCCTGTTTGAGTGGCAACCCTGTATCAAGCTTATACTGTACTCTACTCTAAATATAATAATGCAGCACAAGCAGTATAAAGAAAATAAGGCTAAGCTTTACTATAGGGTACCTGTTGGCGATTCATGATGCTGTGATGAGATTCAGTGTATCGACACTTTTTAATAGTAACTTTTTTGTATCGGTACTTCATTTAACTGTCTTGGAACTTTGTTTTTCTTTTTGTGCCAGCCGCGCGCGTGTGTTTATTGTAATGCGGCCCAGCTGAATGATTTTTCTTTTTAATGCGTTTTTGAGGTATAAAAATTAATTTTTTGAGTGTATTTTATTATTTTATTTTACTTTTTAATAAATGGAATTATTTAGGGGAAAAAAGTGTGTTCTAGTAATTGATGCAGTATAGATTTTCATGCATTTTCTTATTCATGTGCCATGAATTAGGAGTATCCAGTGATGTTTTTTTTTTGTTTTAATATCGGGATAGTGACCACTGTAGTACAGATTTTTTATGCATTTTCTGATTCATGTGCTATGACTTAGGGGTATCCAGTGATATTGTTTTAGTCTTAATATTGGGATACTGACCGCTGTAGCATGAATTTTCAGATTCGTGCATGACAAATTAGCTGCATCCAGTGATTTTATTTATTTTTTGTTTGTTTTGTGATTGCTTCTGTACAGATTTTCATGCATTTTCAGATTCATGCAAGGCTGTAATTTTCAAATTTTGGGGCAAATCTTCAAGTTATTTTAGATTATACATCATTTATAATGCTGAATTTTATGTGTTAAAGCTTGAAAGCTCTCTGAAATTTTTTTTTTTTTGTGTGTGGTGAAATAGCTCAAATTTCTATTACTGTTTTAAATATTTTATTAATCTTTAAAATATGCTTAATTTATTTCAGTGAATTTCAAAACAAGCACCAGAGTGAAACAGTAATTTATTTTCTTGAAATGTATTTTTGATGTTTTGTAATGATTCAGAATATCGATTTGCAGTAATCGACTCATTCAGTGAGATGTACATCAGCAACAGCGATGGGCGCCTTATAGTAAAGCTATTCCAAAAATAAGCTAAATAAAACTTATCAAAAGCTTTCTTACTTAGTTTTCTTTTTCTTCTTCTTTTTTTCCCCCATAGCAGTTAATTGTACAAATGCATCTTAAAAATTAAACCCACTTTCAAGGCCTGCATTATTTATCATTAATAGATTGCTGACACTGTTTAGTGACAGTTTGTTTATAATTTCATTTCTTACCAAATTTATGCAACTGAAAACTATTTTCACAATTTGTCCGAAATCACAATGAAAAAAGTTCATCCTGAATGAGGAATTTGCACACATGGGGGATTTGAACAAAATCCTATTCTTATGGTAGTTTTAGGCCCATAAATTTCAAAAAGTTTATTAAAAATGCAAAAAAAGTTCTCATTAATTTAAAAAATAATTTTAAAATTAACCAAAAATCACGTGACTTCAAAAGGCTGCCTGACGTCACAGTTTATGATGCTTCAATGTTTACATTCTGTTAGCCTGGTTAGTAAGCAGCAATTTGTTTTAACTTTCGTGATTATTAATCGTTTATGTGATTTCTGAGCATTTCTTTTTCATCTTAGAATCATTCAATATCATTATCATCATTTTCAAATGTTTTCTTTTCATGGCGGTTGTCCAATGTTTTCGTTTCATAGGATCCTGTGGAACGCTAAAAAATAACTTTTGAGAAGCGTTAGCTGTTGTGTGTTGTATTAGTGCAAAATGGTACAATACAAATAATACAATATTTATACTACAATTTTTTAATATCAGTCATTATTATATCATAGAAAACCTATTTCACTGATTCAAGAAGCAAAGCAAAGCATGAAATCAAATGTAAACAACGATTACTTTAGTTTGTTGTCATAAAGAGTGACGTCACGATATATTATACTGCGTTTTCTCTGTACAGTAAATAGTGCGATGTTAAAATTGTTATAAATCAGACATTAGATTTCAAATAAAGAAAATGTATGTATTTATTGTGTATTTATTATTATTCATGTAATGAATATGTATGTATTTATTTTCTTACCTTTTCATTTTCTATTAGAATAAAATCCGAAAACGTGCAAATTGTCTATTGTGACTTTTTTGTGAAAGATTTTTTTTATTATTATTATTATAGAATTTAATGTAATTTTTTAGTATAAATGTGTGATCATATTTTGGATAACTGTATAGCATTTTGCATAAAAAGCGACTGTAGTGGAAACACTGGTTTGTTTATATTTGACAACATTTTTGTTCTTCATAACAGACGAAACATGTAATTACATTTTATGAAAAACTAATTGTAAGTTTTAAGAAAATAAAACTATATAGATATACCTTACCGCTAAGTCATGGAAGGAGGTGGAATATCCGTAGACATTAAATATAAACAACTCCTGCTACCAGGGATCACTCTAGAGCGTTTTAGCGGTACAAGTTGCCACAGGGTTGGCATAATACTTACTGTGCAATGGTGTAACGGGTTTTATCAGTTTTTACCGCCTTCATTTATCTCAAACACTTTAAGGATATATTTTAAAGTTTTTAGTTCTCAATTTCCCAATGTATTATTTAATATTTACTATGAAATTCCTACTTCTGCAATTTCTAAAAACATTTAAAAAAGAAAATATTTCCTTATTTATTTAGCTCTTATACCAGTTTATGTCATTTAGCATTGGCTCATATGATATTTAAAAAATAATAGCATTGTTTACATTGTACTGTTTAAAAAGCCCTGCAGGCTCCAAAAAGTTTTTAAAAAATAATAACATTTTAATTTAACTACATATAATCAATTAAATACAATTCGAGGCTGCTGTCACTGCTTGTTTTAATGAATTGTACCCACTAAATGTAAAAAAAAAGATTAAAAAAAAAAAAGTGAAAGTATTAAAATGGTAATGAAAATATGAATATTGTTAATGGGTAAAGTGTGAAAAAATTTTCTTGATTCAAATGATATTTGTTAAACCTAAGTAAAAATTTTTTAGGATATCTTTTTTTTTTTTTTTTTTTTATCTTCCCTAATTCCTTATTTTTTTTAAAATTTTGATTAGAAACTATGAGTAAAGATTTTTTTCTCTTAATACATTGCTTCAGTTATATGTCATATTTCCTACTAAATTATCCTTTTCCAAAATTATTTTATGTGTTCAATAGTGTGAGTAAAATTTTGCTTTATTTCAATACATTATTGTAGCTACAAAGTCAAAGTCTGAAGTTGAGTGGCTCATACTACCGCATTTATGATTGTTATACAATTACTTCTTATTATGAAGATATTATGTTGAATAAAAATGTTGGTAATAAATGCCTACATGGATTTTTTCTATAGAAATAGAATATTATTTATATTTTTATAATTTAAGTAAAATGATTGATAGTGTGGATATTGTGCATATATATACACATAATAAAAAACAAATGTTGTACAATAATGTATGAATACATAATAAAAATCAATTAAATCTTGATTTAAATAAAAAAAATCGATTTTTTTGAAAAAAATAAAAAAAATCAACAACCCTGTTTGGAAGTCAGATTTTCGAATAGTGTGCAACGATGTTAAAATTTATATTTCCAACGAATACACAATTTTGACTTTTAGATCCTGGAGAAAATTTTACAACTGGATACTAAATTTGAAGTAATTTAGTCAATATGCTTAGCAATTATACTTATTGGGACTTTTGAGTTTTTTAATGTTTTTTTTTTTTTTCAATCTTAAATCTCTTGGTGATATTAGTTTTTTAGTGTAGCTCAAAATCTACTGACCAAAAGAACTGAAATTTCATAAAAGTATAATTAAAATAATTAGGAGCCAGTGAAATATTTGTTGCAAAATACTTCTAATTTGCAATTTAAGAATTTTTACTTAAATAATTTCTAAATATTTATTTTTTAGATAATTTTATTTAAAAATTTTTAAATTGTAATCTACAATAATATTTTTAAGTTGTTGCAGGCTTTAAATATGTAGATTCCCTAAGAATTTTCCCCCATAAATAATTAAATTACACATTCTATAAGGAATGGTAGGTATCTATTTTTCTCTCTCGATATTTGTTCAATCTGGTACATATAGGTATCATCTTTTTTTTTTTTTTTTTTTTAAGGTCTATACATTATTATTAAAAAAAAAAAAAACTGCACAGCATGTGCAAAAATAAATGTGAAATTAACAATATTTATACATATAGTCACAACCACTTGTTAAAATATGCTATAATTTCACCAGTTATCGATAAAATTCACATATTTCAAGACTGATTTCCAAAATTCGCGATAATTTTACAATTGATTGCTAAAATGCATAATTTTTTTCATCGCTAATTAATAAAGTTTCTGCGTTTTTTAAGTTAAATGTCCCAAATACTCAATTATTTCGTCGATAATAGACGTAATTTGCACTTTGTTCTCAAAGCTGAATGCTGAAATACACAATAATTTTGCAGCTGATTTCGAAAATACGGGATTATTTTCACCGCTAACTATGGTGTCAATTTTTATAGTTAAAATTTACATTTAATTCCCAAATACCGCTATTATATCTCTGCTAACTAATAAAATTCACTGTATTATTTTGCGCCTAATCGATGAAATTCGTATTCTTTATAAAGTTTAATCTCCAAATACTCAATTATTTCGCAGCTAATCTATGAAATTTATGCTTTTCTCAAAGCTGAATCCCGAAATATGCAATAATTTTGCAGCCTAATTCGGAAATACGGGATCATTTTACTATTAACTGTCAAAAATTTATGCTTAAGTGCAACTAATTGCTAAAATACGATATTAATTCGGCGTTAATCGATAAAATTTGAAATCTTTTCAAAGGTGATTTCTGAAATTCACGATGTTTTGTGGCTGATTATTGAAACACGCAATCATTTCGCCGTTGCTTAATAAGGTTATTTTAATCCTAATTGTTTGCTGAAATAGGCTTTATCTCTATGTTAATCAATGAAATTCGCCCTTTTTTGCAAAGACAATATCCGATGTATGCAATAAATTTGCTGAAATATGGAATCAATCATTTTACCGCTTATTTTTTAAAATTATGCAAGAGCAACTAATTGCTAATATAGACTATTATTTCACCCAGTGGCAGAAACACCGTGACACGGTGACATAGTCGCGGACACAGAATAAATGCTTGCAGACAGTTTTTGTCTGCACTAATAAAACAATTAGTCTGTAACTTTCGAACACTCTTTGTCTGTCTCTGTACTAATAAAAAAAATTGCCCACAACTTTCAGACAGTCTTTGTCTGCAATTTACGGACATTTTTCGCCTGCGACAATGCGCTACCCATGTATGACGTCTTAGATGCTCTTTGGTAGGAACTCTAGAGCCCCCATATAGGTGCCTTGGTAGGAACACACAAAACAGTACTTAACAACGGCGACCTAAGCAGCCTATATCTCCCTTGATAGACAGCATATGCGTATTCTTTTCCCCTGTTACTAAGATTCTACGGGGACATAGAAAAGTGCTAATTTCTTTTAAAACTGCTCCAAAACTTCTCCTCCACTTCATAATTCACTTATAAAAATTTCTGTATCAAAACTAAAACTAATACTTTTGTTATTTATACTGTGTTGTGTCAAACATTGCTATAAATATTTAATTGAATGAGTTCAACTTATTATTTTATAATTGTTTATTACTATAGTTCTGTAGTAAAATTGTATTTGTGTATTGTTGCACGAGATCACCACTATTGTTAAGCTCTCTCCCCCAAAGATTGCTGCTATCAGCTTCAGGCTTTTTGAGTGTAAGCCGTTCTCATCCCTGATTACAGGCAAATTTCGCAGACAGATTTTGAAATTTTAAAAGCCTGTCGCACACAGCTACAAAACTTTCTGCCACTGGAATTTCACTGCTAATTATTAAATTTTGTATGTTTTTAAAAAATGATTGCTGAGATATGAGATTATTTCACAAAACAATAATGAAATTACTTTTTTTATTATTTATACATTGCAGAAATACGCAACACAAAAGTCTATCTACAATACGGGATCGTTTAACCGATAACATTTACTTTTAATCTTTCAAAGTACGAAATAAGCTGTTAATTCATTACAAAACAACATAATATTTTTGCAGTGAATTATCGAAATCCCCAGTGGCAGAAAGTTTCGTAGCTGTCTGTGACAGGCTTTTAAAATTTCATAATCTGTCTGCAAAATTTGTGTTAATCAGTGGTGAAAATGGCTTACACTCAAAAAGCCTGAAAGGTGATTGGGGGGGGGGGGGGGGGTAACATCAGGTGATATCGTGCAACAATACACGAATACAATTTTACTGCAGGACAATATAGTATAAACAATTGTGTGTACTCATTCAATTCATCTCATTCAATTAAATATTTTATAGCAATGTTTGACACAACACAATATAGATAATTATAAATAATAAAAGTATTAGTTTTAGTTTTTATACAGAAGTTTTTTTTAAGTGAATTGTTATTCGAAAGTTGCAGACAAAAACTGTCTGCAAGCCGCTTTTCTGTGTCCGTAACTATGTCGCAGTGTTTCTGCCACTGGGTCGAAATCCATCGTTTCATGTCTTATTAACAAAATTTACCTTTATCATGGCTAATTGCTCAAATAGCGATTGTTTCTCTTTTTCACTAAATAAAGATAGGCAAATATTTTCGCTGCTATAATGGACGAAATTCGTGCTATTTCTGAAAAGTGATATCACAGATGTTAAATACATATATTGAGTCAAAAATCAGCGAGATTTATGCCTTTTTTTGGCGTATGTTTTCTGATTACATAATTTTTGCATCTGATTACCGAAATATATGCAATTTTCTCATCTTTTGAAATACTGAATCAATTTAAGTTGGACATTGAACTTATCACACAAATATCTTGGATGAATTTTGTTCCAACATTTATCTAGTTTCCAAATTGCAGCCACTTGAAATCAGGCTGCTACTTGAAAATATGCCACAACGATAACTTTTAGAATACTAAACTGGTTCAGACAGCAGCGCCGACTTTGAAAAAATTCTGGGGGGGCTCGAACCAAGGCCGTAGCCAAGATTATTTTTTGAGGGTGGGGGGCATCACATTTCTAATACAAGGTCATCAAATATGGTGTAATAATGTACACACGCTTACCCAAGGAAAAGAACATATGCACACACAAACAACGGCCTGATTAACACAGGGGCACGTGCCAGGGGCTCTGAGTAGCAAAGGGCCCCAAAACTGGACCTGAAAATGCCATCATAATCTTTGCCATTTAGTTTATGTAAATCGAATTTATATGGCAGTAACTTTTGTAAAAATAGTTATATTACTTTGCATCGATGTTTCTGAAAACTTTTGCTCCTCATGCACAAACTATAAGTGTAGCACAGTAAAGGGAATCATCTTCCTCTGAACTCACCCCGCGCCCCATACAGAGACTTTCAGCCTCTCTTGTTTTTCTTTCTTTTTTTCTTAGTCGATTTATGTCCATTTTCAATTGCAACAACCTTATTTTACAGGTATGATTTTGGTAAGAAACTAAATAAGAAATAGAGGAAAGAATTTCTTGTTTAATAGAGAATCAGTATTCAAAATTTCTGGGGGGGCTGATCCCTTACAGAAAATTTTCTGGGGGGGCTCAAGCCCCCACATAATCGGCGCCACTGGGTTCAGATCAAAGTTGGGGAGTGAATTTAATACAGTTTAAATATCTTGGAAAAGTTTGCTAGGCAACTTGCTCCACCATTTTGTTTCCAAGTGGCGGCCACTTAAAAATTTTTTATTACAATAACTTTTGTAATATGGAATCAGTTTGAATCGCATTTGCACAGTTGACATATTCAAATATCTTTGATAAGTTCACTGGGCATCTCAGTCACTCTGTCCTTTGTTTCTAAATGGTGGCCACTTGAAAATTATCACAATAACTTTTGAACCGATTTGCTTAAAACTCCATATGTAAATAGACCTCTTTAATAAATCTACCAAGTTCATTAATAAATTGTAGCTGTCATTTTGAAAAAAGATGGTGGCATCTTCATAAGAAAAGATAAATCAACCTAACCTTCCTATGAGCCGGAACGACTCGTTTTAATTTTTTGATCAATAACCTCTAAAAAGTAATGATATCAGTACAAAAACCCTTAACGGGTTAAAAGTTTGTGACGCAGCTACTTTATCACTATAAGAATTTGAAATATGGGTCTTAAAAATAATGATATCAAGTTTTAAGTGACGCTCTTCTATTAGTTAAAATATACATAGATTTTCTTATTTGATCATTCGCTTTTTTCTTTTATTTATATTTACAATGCAAACATAATATTTTTAACTTCAAGATAAGACAAATATATAAAATATACTCACTGATGCTTTTTCATTTTCATTTCAATTTCAAAATAACAGTTTTAAAAGGAATGATATAAAAATTCCAGTCACGCCTCGGTGTCATTTTAAAAGATTTGTTTTTAGATTCCATTAAAATTACCTTTGTTTTGTCTGATAAAGTATATTTACACATTCAAACAGTGCTTTTAATTTTTAAATATGCTGTCAAATAATCACACTTTCACTGAGTTTGCATTATAAATAAAAATTATTTATTTCAATAAATCGATTTGTCTTTTGCGTCACGCTATCCAAAACTGCAAGTAAAATTTGTGCAAATGTTTTCTTTGCATCACACTGTCTCTTTGCAGAAATTCTCACTTAGTTGGATACTATGATACAAAATAACATTTACATATATTTTACTCACAGTTTTGGATAGCGTGACGCAAAAGACAAATCGATTTATTGAAATAAATAATTTTTATTTATAATGCAAACTCAGTGAAAGTGTGATTATTTGACAGCATATTTAAAAATTAAAAGCACTGTTTGAATGTGTAAATATACTTTATCAGACAAAACAAAGGTAATTTTAATGGAATCTAAAAACAAATCTTTTAAAATGACACCGAGGCGTGACTGGAATTTTTATATCATTCCTTTTAAAACTGTTATTTTGAAATTGAAATGAAAATGAAAAAGCATCAGTGAGTATATTTTATATATTTGTCTTATCTTGAAGTTAAAAATATTATGTTTGCATTGTAAATATAAATAAAAGAAAAAAGCGAATGATCAAATAAGAAAATCTATGTATATTTTAACTAATAGAAGAGCGTCACTTAAAACTTGATATCATTATTTTTAAGACCCATATTTCAAATTCTTATAGTGATAAAGTAGCTGCGTCACAAACTTTTAACCCGTTAAGGGTTTTTGTACTGATATATATATACACACACACATATATTCAGTTAAGGACCTCATCTTATTAAAAATTTGGGGCATGAAGAAAAATTGGAAAGGGGAGGGGACTTAACTTTTATCCCCCCTGAAAAATCCTAATGGAAAAACCTTTCCAAGATACATATTTTTATTTATGTATTTTAATTTGTTGTTCTAGTATGACTGATTATAATTTTCGCCGATAGTCTTATTCTAACCCTCCATCTTTAAAATGCATCAGAATTTCTAAATACTCTAAAAAAAAAATTAATTAATTAATTTGAGGTGGACTTCGTTTAGTTTTAAAGATATTGGGGTTAGAGAGCATAATTTACTTTAGTAGGTGGAGCTGTTAGTTCGTTGAAAGATTTTAAAAAGATAAACATTCAAAAATGCCCTACGATGCTTTTAAAGGAAGTCATGAGTAATTAAAGTTTTAAAATATAATAAAGGAATCTTTTCCATTACATTATTTAATTTGATTTTTATTTATTTATTTATTCATTTATTTACAATTTTATGAAATTCCGACATGTTTTCAAGATACAGAGGAAGGGGAAACTTTTACCAAAAACCTTTAATCAGCCACAGCCTCCTAGTATAAGAAAATATTTTCAAAGAGTTTTTGTTTTAAAAATATCTTTTCACCGAGCTAACAAAAGACTCCCCCCCTTCCCAGTAGAAATTTCAAAGTTTGTCTCCCCCCCCCCCCGCACGCACACACACACACACACCTAGGTGCCCTTTTGCCGCGATTTCTTTAAATCAAGCTAATTACCCCTTCTGACTGAACCCTTCTCTTTTTTTCGTTCATTTTTCAGAAAATTTTGGTGCTTTCTGAAGATACGAAGGATAAGGTAAGATTTTTGGTTGACCCTGTACATATACATCTTTTTTAAAAAAGTTATAAAAAATTATTTCTTTGGAAAACTTCATTTTAACTCGAAGTCCATTAAAAGTTATATATTTTATTTCAAAACTTAATTAAACTTCTTAATAATAATTACAGTTATTTCCTTCTAAAGCAACGAGAATTATTGCACCCCCCCCTTTTTTTTTCTCAGGTGGTAATTAATTTTACCTCTTTCCTTTGATAGTAAGCAAGATATTATAATTTCGTGATATTTAATTACTAATTGTTTCCTAATAAAAAAAAAAGAAAAGAATAACAAATGAATATTTTTGCAAGTTTGTTAATCAAAAGGCAATCGATAAGAAACTTTTATAAATGCAGAAACAAATTTCTTGAATATCAATAAAAACTGATTCTCCAAAACAAAGTTTTTGCTAACAAATTAACGAGAGGAGAGACGTCATTTATAAATTATACTTCCCGCTGACAACCAGAAAAAAAAATATTTAATTCCTAAGCAAACAAACAGAAATATTTTCGCATTTTCTCTTTAAACGACTCCAAAAACTACTTATCATTCCTCCGTGGAAATAACAGTTATTATCTCCCGTGTTAAGCATTGATGGAAAAGTTCAATATTTACCGAAATCACACCAGCCAATAATCGACAAAAGCAGTTTGATCCTTTTTTATTTCCGAACAACTACTAATTCATTTAATCTTGCAAAAGCACCAAGTTTGTAATATTTTTTTTATTATTTCATTTCCAATACATTCTTCATCATTCTAGAAGAACCATTTGCAATAATAAGTGGAAGCAAAACACCGAGAGTAATTCCAGCAGTGGGTTTATGTGCCTCAGACAACCAACTGTTGTATCGACCATCGCTGAAGCCTTAGCTGATAAATAGAGCAGCTAGCATCCTTGTTAAATCCCGATTCAGGGGTAAGAAAGAAAAAAACTTTCCAATTACAGGAATGTTTAATTCCATTTTCCAGTTCATCCGCGTAAACCAAATTTCTCTTCCTCTCTCTTTCTCTTCTCTACATATCAAGAACTAATCTCCAATGTGACCTAATCAATAATTTGAAGGGGGGAAGATAGAAACTCTAAAAAAAATCTATTCTGGTTGCAGTGTTATTGATTATTTGCCCCCCGTTGCTTTAATTATTCAGGCAAAAGTCCAAGTCTTTGTACGTCTAGAGATCCACGCGGGACCTCGAACCAATAGCAAATCAAATCGTGTTGCCACCCGATCGATAACAAATTGCTCACGCGAAAGCTACGATGACGTCACCTGCTCTTTGATGATTTATAATTGGCCAAAATCTGGCAACGGATTCTCTCACATTGACGCTGTTCTATTTTATAATTGTGATACAATTTCAAACTCACTGACGTAATTGATACGAGAAAAGATATCTTTTTTCTTTAATGGAATTCGATTATTTGTCCGGTAAACAAAGAGAGCTGCCGGACGAGCTGTCACAACAACTCATGCTAAAAGACCCCCTGCCACGTGCCTTTGCTAACTTTGCCAACGCATTCCAATAGTAGTCACGAAAATAATTTAACACTGAACGTCTCTTCTTCTAAACCGAATTAATACATATAACGTCATTTTTAAATTCAAAAAGATGTGAGAAGATAAGAACACTTATGAACGTGCATCATTTATGAGTCAATAATAAGGAATTGTGTTTAAAGAAAATATTTTAGCTTCAATATAACCGACCGCATATTAAAAAAAAAAAAAAAAGCTGTGCCACATGTTAAATAATTAGCAGATATTTATTAACTTAAGTTTCTTTCATCTAATAAATTTACCTTCTAATATATTCCCAATATTTAAAAATTTGAAAGAATAAAATTTTATGCATGAAATAGTTCAGAAAGTATAAAAATTCTGGAAACTATATTAAAATTTAGCTACCAGTATATCAGCTTTACAACATTTATAGTACTAATTAAACACATTTATTACCTTTCCTTTCTCACACTCTCTCATTATCTTTAAAAAAAAAAAAAAAAAAAAAAAACTATTTATTAATTTATTTGTATACTTAATTAATAACTTTTTTCCTTCAGCATAATTTTCAGTAATAATATTTTAAATTATCTCTATTCTTCTTTGTCTGCTTTTGCTAACCGAGGTAGTAGACCTTTTCCCAAGATCTTCGTTCATGGAAAAATTCTTCTATCACGTATTTAACGCTTTTTAAGCTTGCCTCTGAAAACAGTATTTACTATTTTTCAAAATAAATAAATAAATAATAATAATAACTAAAATTAGAAAAATTATAAAGAAAAATTACTAATTGGTTCGATTTTAGAAAAATTTATGAATGGATAGATATCCTTAATCTGAGTTTGGTTAATTTTTTTCTAATTACATTTACTTTACTTTTCTTTTTCTCCACGAAATGTAAATAATAACTTCTAATTACCTGACTATTGACTTATAATTTATGTTTTAAGTAATTCTTTATTTATATTCTTTCCATATTTTTAAATCATTATTTTTTTAACGCTAAACAAACTATTTTTACTGAGAATGGCGGCAGGGTTGACAGTACTTTATTATTTTCTAAATTGTTCTAACATTTTTTTTCTTAAAATGTTTATTTAGTTACTTTAATTCAGCTAAATATTTCGATACTTCATTTTTGAAATAAAAATTCATTGTTCGGAACAAATTTCGAATACTTTTTTCAAATCTTAATTCATTAAATTTGATATTTAAATTTGCAGTCTGATTTAACACGTGTAAAATTAATGGTAAAATAACAGAATAACTGATATTGAAAGGTAATAAATAAGCTTTGTATAAAATCACTATAAATTGTGAAAGCTCACAACAGTTGTTTCTGGTCGTAATAACAGTACGATTCTTCATCGGCAAAAAATAGGCACGAGTGTACCATTGAAAAAGCTATGTGCAAATCAAAAACAAGTGACGAGAATAAATTTAAAATATATATTTTAAAATGATTAAATTCAAACCTTTCAACCTAATTTTTACAGTTTAAGATCATATTTACAGAAATATTACAGAAAAGAATCAACTTTTCCATTCAGCATTTTAAATGCATGCGCGTGTTAGTTGATTCTTAAAGTGCAACATTTTAAAATCCATATCTATTAAACATCTGATAGAAAAAAATAAAAAGAATGAATGAATGAAAAAGAACCACACAAAAGTACAAACACATTAATTTCAACGCAATTGAGTAATATATTAGACTTATTAAGATTTAAATTCGCTTATTAAATTAATGATTTTTTTTTTTTTTTTTTTTTAATCGCAATTCAGTTATAAATAATAAACACCTCTTAATACAGTTGCTACTTAAACGATCCTATGGAAAATATTCTTCAGGGAAACAGTATTTTTATCTTTGTCGAGGGGACTTTGATTTCAGCGGAGAAAGAAAAGCGACAAATCATGGCAATTTATCCACTCTCTTATTCAAACCTCGTTTAAAATAAACTACCACCGTTAAAAGCTTTAATTCTTAATGATTGAATGCCTCACAAATTGAAATAAAAATAAAAAAAAATGAGAGGAATGTTATGAAAAGAATCTATTTTCGAATGATATAATTAAATGGAATAAAGCTGATTGAATAAAATATTCGCAGACGATAAAAAAACAGTTATCAGATTTAAAATTCTTTGCATATTTATTTGCTCTTAAATTGTCTGTCAACAATTACGATGCAATTTTGTTTGCTTGGTGTTGAAATAAAGTAATTTATATGGAACGTTTTATTTTCGTTTATTTTTTCTCATTTATTCCTCATTTTTTCTATCATGAAGAAAAGATATATTTTGTTTAAACACTGTAACATTGTAATATTTCCATGCATTGCATTAATATCAATCATTCTATTGTCAAAATTACAAAAGTATTGCGTTACATTCTGGATTTAATTAAAATTACATTTCGTTTTCTCTAAAAATAATTCTTTTTACTTCTCTTCTCGGTCGTATTTAAAATCATGTGAATAAATTTTCACACGCAAAAGTTAAAATCACGCAAATGGAAAAAAGAAAAAAAAAAACTTTGTTTTCGTATTATAAAGCATTAAAATAAATCACAAAGCACGCTTTAAATGATTCTTTTTATTTTATTTTATTTTTATTATTATTATTGAACAAATACAGGTCAATTAAATGCATGCAGTTTTAAAAATTTCAAATACAATAGCAATTTTTCAATTTACCTACACATGCTATTTCCTAATCCTTAAAATAAATTATTTTCTTCATAGAAGAAAGAATTACCTTCGTAAAAATTTTCGACTTCCAGTTTTTGATGTATTTAAGCATTTTAAGATACCTCGAACACCATATGATTGTTTTTTAGAAAATGTCCACCCGTCTATCAGTCTGCGCGTGATGAAAACTTTGTAACAGTTCTAGATCACGAACTAGGTATTGTACAGAATTTTATAAAATTTATTTTAAATTGCAGCTCGAAATGAATTGGCACCACCGAGCTTTCATTTGGCACCTATCAAATTTTTTTGGGCATATCGCCTAATAAATGGCGGAGACAGGACCTGATTCCCGCAGGGCACATGCACCAGGCTTTAAGCAGCAGCGAGCCCTAAAGCTGGACATGGAAAGGCCATTTTGCGTTTTTTGCCCAAAAAATGGTAATGTAAAATGCATTTTAGTCCCATATACAGGAATATATATACTTTTCCTGGTTGATTCACAGTAGGAGATAAAGAAGTAACCGTAAAAGTATGTGTGCCCCGGGCCTCACAGGGGGTCATTCAGGACCTGGGCGGTGTTGCAACTAATTTTCCCCAGTTACGAGAAGGCTGTGTCTCAACTTCTATGCGTAATTAAATAAAACTCAATATGGATGACGACCATGATGAAAAACTATGCTCATTCAATTTTAGTGCATATCAGCTGACATGAATAGAAGCTGCTGCGCTGTAATTTTTCCCGTGCACGGGAAGATCGTAATTCAGCTTATATAGCGTATAAATGCACTAAACTTGATATGCAAGTTGGCCATTATTAAAAAAAGAATTAATTTGGGTGTACATCGGTCGACATGTGGCGCTGCTATTACCAACTTTCTGGTGTTTTTCATATTGCAATATCTCAACATATGCTGTTTAAAAATTGTACCAACCTGTGCATGTAAAATCTTTATTTTGAGATATTACATTGATTAAATGATATGTGCGTACTAACGGTTAAGTGGCGTTGTTATACAGAATGATACAGAAGAAAGTTTTATGCTGTCTATAAAATGCTAGTTTCTTTTAATCAATAACTAAATTAAAATTAGATAATTAAACAAAACAATTACAAAATAAAAAGAACTTTTATATGTACCATGTTTTTAAATTTTCTGTTGAATCATATAAGCTTGATAATTCTATGTATTAATAAATACTTTTTAAAAAAATTTGGTGAATTATCCCATCAACTTGAAAGAAAATGATCAAGTGCGTAATAAAGAGAGCAATTTTAAGAAATTTTCAAACATTTATTAATTGAATAAAAGCATTAAAAGAATGCATTGTCATCGTGTTCTGAGCTATTCTAAAAGTTTTAAATGTCTGCTAATTTACATGCTTTGAGATGTTCTAAACACAATTTTATCATTTCTAGAAAAATAGTTGATTTGTGTCTATATTAATGTGTGTGACCAAACTTTTGTGGCAGTTCTGATCACAAATTAAATACACAGAACTTAATAAAAATATTTAATTGCACCTTGTTACCTAATTTCCCCCTTTAGGGGCAAAAAACACGTTTTTAACTCTGTTTCAAATTATCTCATGATGGCGAGTTTTGGAGTGTGAATGTTGGTTAAATGTACACAACATGCTCTTTCATGAGAATTTGCGAAATTTCCAACTTCACTCTAAGGTTGTCCTAGCCCGTATACACGCGAGTTTAAAAGAAAACTATGAAAAAATCAAAATAACTAGGTTGATGAGCGTAACCTTGGTTGGAACCAAGCAACAACCGTTTTTCAGCTTAGAGAACAAAATCTCTAGGCCACTGGTAACTTGTAAAAGTATAAGATTTATTTATTTGAATGTAGGTGGGTAAGATGATTAATTACAATCATAACAATAATTAAAATATTTCTGCTGTATATCAGATTTCTAAAAAATAAATAAATAAGTAAAAACTTCTATATACTATCTTCTTTTTTTTTTTTTTTTTTTTTTTTTTTTTAAACCAACACAAACACATTATTAAAATAATAAAATGCATTCTTTTGTCGATGCTTAAAATGTCTGCGGCTACACGCAAAAATAAAAGCCTCTTCTCACTTTAAAATATCGCTATAATAAATGGATGCACGTATGAATACATGCATTTATTTTTTGTTGAACCACACGATCAAAGATAAAAAACTATTCTCCATAAAAATAAATCAGGAAAAAAAAATTAATTTTAATCCTTTAAAAACAAAAGTTTTTCCGGCAAACTCATCATATTTTTCACTCAATTTCATCAAGAAATCTCCAACTATCGATGTATAAAAAACATTTTTAAAAAAAGGTAGAATAAGGAAGAAAAAAAAACTTTATCACGAAAATCAAATTACTTAATTTACTTCTTTCTTCGATTGCCAAATTTCATATCTAAATAACAAGGCAAAAAATATTTAATAAAATAATTATATCGGTTCTTAAATTAGAATAAAAAAAAATGAAAAATCGTTTGCAGCGCAGAAGAGAGAGAGAGAGAAAAAAAAAAAAAAAAAAAAAAGAAAGACGCTATAAAATAAACCCGATTAAAAAATTAAAAGTATTAAATAAACCCTACTGAAAAAGAAGAAAAAAAAAGTTGTGGAAGCTTAGATCGTCGAATTTTCAATAATTTTTCCCCATCGATTAATATCTGGGTTTTTAGTGAAATCATAACCCTGATACTTAAAATAAAAGCAGATAATGAACAGTATAAAAAGGCAAAAGTACAAAGAACCTATAATGATCAGATTCCTAATGCATTTTAAAACAACTTTATTGGCTGAGAGATCATTAGCATGCATTGATCGCTTAAAGATGCTTAAAAAATATCTGATATTATGAACATGATTACGATTTTTTATTTTTTAATTTTTGAGATCGTTCATTCTCTTAACAGGTTTCAAATGGAATTTCAATCGAACGCTCAGGGTTAACTATGGATTGCAATGGATATATTTGCTGCTTAAAACGTGTTTTTAAATTATAGAAATTTTGATTATAAAGAAAAGAATCATTATCATGCATATTTAGAAGTGTTGTACCGATATATGTTTTAGTTAAATGTAAAAGACATAGTTGAGTATTTTAATTATCTGAAATGGATAAATGTAAAGTAAGTTTTTGAAATTCATTTGCACTTGAAAACTATAATTGAATAAAGGAAAAGAACTTAAAAACAATGAAGTTTAATAAATGATTTGGTATGACAAACGGAATTCAAATATACTTTAGATATAGATTTAAGATATACTGTGAAAACAATGGTCACTAAAATTTAAATAATTTTCTTTCCCTGAGATTTCATCGAAATATGGAATAATATTTTCGCGCTAATTGCTTGACACAATCAAAGATATTTAGCATATAAATGAATCATTTCTAACATTATCATTGTTTGAAAAAATGTCAAATAATTGTTTTATTTATTATTTTCTCTAATAATAAATAAGTAATTATTTTTGTGATTTTGAGAATGGAATTTCGATATACTTTTGGCGCATATTACTCTACAGACTGGCAGTTAATACTATTCAGCATTTATCAGGATTTTTTAACTACTACTTTTTATGATCTACAGGGTGTATCTGAAATGCATCAACAAACTTAGAGGGATGATAGTATTCATCAGGACGAACAAAAAATGCAATGGAACATGGGGCCGCAAATGACGTTTAAAGGGTGAAAATCGCAAAACTAATAAAAACATCGAAATCTCGCATGCTGCTTTTCTGCAGAATTGGCTAGTAGCACGAAGCTTGTTTTCCTTTCACTTTGTGCATACCTGGTCAGAAAGAGATAACAAAAACTTGGAAGAAAGACAAACAAATCTGGGAGCAGGAATCCATGTATGCAAATTTTCCATCTTCTTAGAAACAGACCGATAAACGCTACTTTGCAGCAAGCATGCGTTGTAAGTACATGAACCGCGAACGACGATAGGTAGTATCATTGGGAAAACATGTTGTTTGTGCTTTCAGTAGGAATGGCTGCATATTCCAAATACATTTACCCGAGAGGGCATGTTTAACATGCACAATGCTCAGATTTGGTAACAGAGAATCCTCACACCATTGTCCCGCAAATTGTGCAACATCGGTTCAGTGTGAAAATCTGGTGCGGCATTCTCGGAGAAAACCTGGTGGGCCCGTACTTGCTACCTGACCGTCTATATGGTAAAACTTACCTGAGTTTCCTGTGGAATATCCTACCAGGATTGCTTTCTGCTTCACAAGCCGACGTACAGCAAAGAATTTGGTACGTGCACGATGGTGCTCCGCCTGATTTTTCTCTGGACGTGCGTAACCATCTTGATGGAGTTTATCCGGCTTGATGGATTGGACGTGGTGAGCCTGTTGCTTGGCCTCCACGTTCGACGGATCTTAATCCTTTGGATTTCTTCTTCTGGGAACAGATGAAATCCCTCATTTATGAGACGCCAGTAGAAACGCCAGAAGAAGTAGTAGCGCGTATAGACCGCTGCAGCAGATATCCAGGAAATTCCCGGAATCTTCAGACGTGTCCGCTATTCGTTCCTCCGTCGATGCACCGCTACTTTAGAATGTAGAAAAAGAGGGGGGGGAGCTAAAAACCCATAGAAATAGCATGGGAAGAAAAGCAAAAAAACTCACAATGTCAAGTGTGTTTAAAAAAAAAAAAAAAAAAAAAAAAAACAGGCTCACACCGGAAGTAATAAAAGGAGAAAACTGACTAGAAAAAGACATCGAAGAGCGGGAATCGGGCGGGCTGGGGCATTGGTCCTGTCGTCCAGGATTAATACGTCTCGCATAGCATGTGCTTTGTTCTAATATCGCGGTCGACACTTTGAACAATTGTTGTGAAAGTTTTGTTTTCTCTGGACATCACGAACTGTTTTGTACCTATTCTGTGCAATAAATGATTTTCTGTTGTTTTTCTGGAGTGTTTCTTTCTTGTCTTAGCTTGTCCCATAAATATAGTAATATATATAGATCTATCATCCCCATGTTATCGAGCAAAAAATTTTAATGCTGAAAAAAAGTTCTAAAATCAGCCATTAGAAAGTAATGAAAAAAAGAAAAATGAATTTGAAACTGTATCTTTTTTCATTCACATTCAGTAAATAAATTATTCATAAATTTTATTTACTAAATTATCCGTATGTATTCCTGTGTGTAATTTGCACGGGGAAAACAGCCATTAGAGTAACTTTTCCCGAGAAAAAAAGAATCACTTTTTCCCTCTCACTGACTAATTATGTCTTATAACTATATCTATGGTTTGTCAATTTTCAGACGCATTTTCTCGATTTTCACCCATTAAATGTCATTTGCGACCCCATTTTCCATTAAATTTTTTTTCATCTTGATAAGTACTATTATCCCTCTGAGTTTGTTGAAGAATTTCCGATACACCCTGTATATCTAGTGGGTGTAATCACACGAAACTAGATACATATTATGCAAAACTGTGATATTTTTGTTCTGGTTCATATCAACTGAAAGGAGGAGCTGCTATTACTCACTTTCTAGGCTTTTTCAGATGGCTATATCCCAGCATCCATTGGTTAAAATTACACCAAATTGCTTCCGAAAAACTCTTTTTTACTATGTTGATTAAGATTTTCCACACGTTCGCGATAAGTGGTGCTACTAAATAATGATATGAAAGAAAGTTTTGTTATAATCCCAGCACACTAGTTTTTTTCTATACTGAGAAACTGTTAACATGGTTCTGAGAGTCCATAACACTGCTGGAACGTTAAACTTCAGTGATATTCAAATAATTTATTTCTTGAGCGAGAGTATACTTAAGAGAACTATTCAGACAGCAGAGTTAATTTCTGATGCTACTGGTTATGAAGTGTTTTAGAAATACTCTTAAAAATATATTTTTTCCTGTAAAATTTGCATACATATCCAAATCCATGTTTGATTGCTCTTCTTTTAAACAAAAGCAACAACTTACGTTTAAATATGCAAAATTTATCATTTATGTACAAGCAGAGGCCACAAAATTGTATCGAGATTTCTGTAGATGTAATAATTATAGAAAAACAACCAATATTTAAATATATATGAGGAGCAAACATTCAAACCGTGCCCTCCCCCCCCCCCCCAAAAAAAAAATAAATAAATAAATAAATAAATAAAAGTTAGTGACTTTTTCTAGAATTGAACATAAAATAATATTTCTACATATATTCCTAGTAACTAGTAATACATCTAAACAAACGATAATTAGGGTTTCAATCTAATTATTTTTTAATTTATTATTATTATTATTTATTTTATTTTTTTTTATTTATTTTTTTTTTTTTGTGTGTGTATTTTGAAAAATTGTATCCGAAGAAGTAAACATGATTTGAATGTTTGTTCCTCATATGTTTCTATCAAAGTTTAGATGGAGCTTCCCGAAATAATACAAAGATGTGGGGGCCTCACTTTGGCTAGTTTGGGTATCGTTCAGGCTCGTACTGGCCCACCGGGCAACGAGGCAAATGCCCGGTGCGCCCTTCGCCGAGTAATTTTTTTTTTTTTATATGTAAAAATTGATTTTTTTTTTTCCCTAGAACACTGTAAAATTATAATGGTTTTTGTTTAAAATTGAAGGAAATATTTCGGTAGAATTTATTCTCAAAAGCAATCCTGAAACTTCTTTATCTGAATGCCTAGATGTACGTATTATAAAGGAAGAATGCGAGTTCTTGAATATGTTCATGTGTGCCCCACTACACTAGGCACACAGAAGACTAAGTAAAAGGCGTTTTGTAAGTTTTACTAAAGAGGGCGCCTTGCATTCTCCACTAAAGAGCGAACTTGTATGTTTCAACAAATTAAGCGCCTTGTATGTTCAGTGGAACACATATGTGAGCACCATTAATCAAATTATAGTTTTAAAACACGTGGCGTTATTATAAAAATCAACTAAAAACTATTACTAAATACAAACACGAAACATGACGCCTTTTATATTCAGTGAGTACATATATTTTAAACACTACAAATATGTAAAACAAATTTTAGCGCATATCGCCCAATAAAATATATCGTAACTTTAGTGATAACACTATATGCGCCCCGCTAGCCATAAAAGGCAATTTTTAAGAATTTTATATGTAGCCTCGTCATAAAAATGAACTAAAAACTATTTTTGAAAAAATTACAAAACAGAGCGCCTTTTACATTTACGGGATGGTACATGTATTTATTTCATCACTAAAATTATTTATATAAATGAAATAAAATGAATAAATAAAAACTGTGCCCGTATCAGTGACGTAGAAATAACACCATATGCGACCGATCTGGCATAAAAGGAGCCCTCTTTTTAATGTTTTTATAAACAACAAAAATTGCTTACAAACAAATATTAAATACTCATGAAATACTAAACAACACGCCTTTTAGCCTTAGTGAGGTGCACATATTCTTAAATTTTATCAAAACATGGGTATAAAAAAAAAAAAACATGTTCTGGCAATATCAAGAATAACAAATACTACAGAAACAGGGTATCTTGCATGTTCCACAAAACAGGACGATTTGCATGTTTAGCGAAACACATATGTGTGCCTCTCTAATCAAAATGTATGTAAAAATAAATAAAAATATAGCGTCTTTATAAAAATAAGCTGAAAACTAATACTAAATACAATTAAAAAAAAAAAAAAAAAAAAAAAAAAAAAAAAAAGCGCCCTGTTAATAATATAGTAAAGTCGAAATGACACCATATGCGCCCCTCTAGATAAAAAAGTGTCCTGTTTCAAACGGAACGCCTTTTAGCCTTAGTTAGGTGCATTTGGCCTACATATATATTTTAAACATTTCAAATATGCAAAAGAAATTTTAAGTGCCCAATTAAATATATCGTAACTTTAGCGATAACACTATATGCGCCCCGCTAGGCATAAAAGGCGCCCTGTTTTCAACAGTTTTATATGTAGCCTCTTATATAAATGAACTGAAAAACTATTTTTTAAATAAATACAAAACAGGGCGCCTTTTATATTCAGTGAGCACGCATATATAATTTAAACACTACAAATATGTAAGAAAAAAAAAAAAAATAGTCCTTAGTATATCGTAACGTTAGTAATAACATTACATGCGCCCCGCTAGGCATAAAAGGCGCCCTGTTTTCAACAATTTTATGAACTAAAAAACTACTTTTGAAAAAATAAATAAAAATACAAAACAGGGCGCCTTTTACATCTGCCGGATGGTACATGTATTTATTTCTCCACTAAAATTATTTATATAAATGAAATAAAATCAATAAAAACTGCGCCCCTATCAATAATGTAGAATTAACACCATATGCGCCCGATCAGGCATAAAAAGAGCCCTCTTTTTAATGTTTTTATAAACGACAAAAATTGCTTACAAACTAATATTAAATTCGGATGAACTACTAACCAGCACGCCTTTTAGCCTTAGTGAGGTGCACATATTCTTAAAATTTCCCTAAAAATGGATGAAAAAACATGTATCCCTATCCCCCTCAAACCCTATCAAGAATAACAATCAATATAGAATGCTTAACCCTTTAACGTTCACTACATAATTTATTTAAAAAATTACTAAACTAATTTTTAAAATGGCTTTTAGACACGTAGCTGATCAGAAATATTTAAAAAAAAAAAAAAAAAAAAAAAAAAAAAAAATCGCATTGTTTCTTTTTGAGAAATTTTGGTTTGAAACCTTATTACATTCAAATAATATTTAATTTAATTAATAAAACACTTTGTAAGTAAGCATTATCGACTACAAAAACTCGTAAAAGTTGTTTCGGGTGAAAATAATAGTCCAGCTTTTCATTAAATGAAAAAAACCAGACATTACTGCATCATCAAACCAGCAATTCGCACTCACGCACACAAAGAAACTTCAAGTCACTTATGCAATTAGCTTCTAGTGAAGCATTATTTGTTAAATTTTGGAATAGTGCTGATATCTACAGACAGAAAAGGAACAAAAGTTTAAAACCTGATTAAAACAAGGGGAAAAACTTAAAAAAACTGCTGCATAAAAATTCTTAAATTATGCCAAATGTTTGGTTTCGCTGCGAAACCAATGATCGTTAAAGTGTTAACAGGGTATCTTGCATGTTCCACTAAACAGGGCGATTTGCATGTTTAGTGAAACACATACGATACATCTCTAATAAAGATGCATGTAAAATTTTTAAAAATATAGCGTCTTTATAAAAATAAACTGAAAATTAATACTGAATACAATATAAATAATCTGGTGTGTCACTCACACGACTTTCTCTTACCCTGAAATTTATTACTATAAATACAGGTTGCAGATTAAGAGGTAAGATAACGAGTACTGTTATGTAAACCTGCGTTAAACAATTCATATTAGGCTTCTGAAGAGTTTTATATGATAATTAGTTCTGTGTGAGGGGGGCTACCGCCCCCCTTAACATATAGAATTTAATTCGGTTATTAAAAAATAATTCTGTTTTTAAAAAATAATTTATTAAAATTATTATTTTAAAAAACTATCTTTTATGATAATGCAGATGATTTCCATATTAGAGAAGTAGTATAACACCAAATATCCAAAAAAGTCCATTGTATTCTCAATATTAAAAAAAAAAAAAAAAAAAAAAAACGATCTTTTCGTTAAAAGTAAAAAAAATCGATAACTTTGTTTTAAATTATCGCAGATCGATGGTTCAACCATTCGTTTTAAAGGTATTAGCGAGCTCTTTTGAAAGATACCCATCATGAAAATTTACTCCCCTCGAGGGGGGACTTCCCCCCAGGGGGGAGGGGAGGCGAGGCTCTTACATACACAAAATTTTTTCCCCAGTTAACTATCTCTATTACAAAAAATATATATTCGTTTCATTTGGTTTAGTGCAATCTATAGACGTTAAACTCTACTTACCTGCAATTTCCCCCATAGACGTAATGTATTAAAATTCTCTTGATTTTCCCTGTACACGAACCAATTGCTTGATCTTAACGAAAAGCTTACTGTAGCATCCCTATATGATACACATTTAGAATACCAAGTTTGAACTTTCTGCCATAATTTGTTTTTGAGATATGCTGATAACAGACCGACACACATACAGACATACACACAGACCATTTGCTAAAAACATGATTTTCGTATTCAGGGCGACCTCAAAACGCGTAAATATAACAAAATCTCGCGTTCGAAAATTTGACCCAAAAACACTTTCTCTACTTTATGGGTAAGAGAAAGTTTCTCCTTGAATGTAAATTCCATCTTTGAACGAACTGTACCTCGCCTTATCCTTCAAAGTAAACAAAACAAGTACATAAAAAAGTCTTTCCTTTCTAGGAATTATTCTTAGTTACTTCTCAATGTACAGCTGGGGCTGAGACAAAGCATATCTAACCTACAGATTAGTATACGCTTTGGGACTTTATGCTAGAGAAGGTTGACAATGAACGTTATCAGTAATTTTCGATGTGGGCACAGTTGAGGCTTTTTCAACAATAGGGGGATTAATGTGAGCGCAGTTGATGTGTTCCCCTTTTTGTCACCTAAATGATTATAGTTATAGTACATTTACATACGAAGTCTTTTTCAACAACTATTATGGTGATAGATATTATTTGTTCCCACACGTTTACGCATTTCAAAGAAATCCGGAACAGAAATGCTAATAATCTTTTTTCTACTACTGGGAAAACACATGCTTCAAAATTTTTTTTAACGAATAGCTGAAGATGGGGGAGGGACATTCACTGTGAAACCTGCACATCTTTAATTCTATATAATGTAACGTGAAAAAGTGAAGGTGGAATTATCTGAATGGTATCAGCCAAGCCATGTGAAATACAAGAATTTTCATTTTAGGAAAAATAATCTAAGGTATGATTATTCATTATTATTTTTATAATTTTATTATTATTTGTTAAAGTGCAGGAATGTGGAGAGATAGAGATTATATATTTGAATTCTTCCAAAATTGTGATAATTTTTTTTTATTTCACACTTGTAGTCCTGTAGATTCAGGGCCTGATTATCGCACGGGCACCCGGGGCTCGTGCCCTGAGCACGAAATTTCTGAGGGGCACAAAATTTTACTAATAGTTAAAAATATCTGATGGAAATCCCCTAGTTTTTTTTTTTTTTTTTTTCGTTTTCTAACTCAACTATGTTTTATTTTTATGAATAAATTTTTAAAATAAAATCTTGATTGATACTGTACATCAGATCCTTTGAAATACATGAAATTGTACAATTAACGTACGGAGAAGCATCGATAATCCGGAAACTTATAAACCGGCAGCACCTATATTTGGCTGAGTGAAGTAATTTTATTAAAGCCAAAAACAGAAACAGATATATATATATATATATATTATATTATTTTTATTTTTTTTTTTGTGTGTGTGGGGGGGGGGGCACTAAAATTTGAAAGTGCCCTAGGCAGAAAACTTTGTTAGTCGGGCCCTGTGTAGATTGGAATTATATGCTCCCTACATTAACTTTTTATGAAACTTTAATAAAAACTTGACATATGCTTTGAAATAAAATAAAATAATATGTATATTTCGCTTATACTCTACAGCTTATATGATATGTTAATTATCTGTACATTTGTTAACATTTTTTTCTTTTTAATTTGGGCAACTGATCTGATACAATTTGCTGTTCTAGATCGTGGCCTGCTTGAACTTGCATTACTGGCATATCGGGCGCTTAGTTTGTGCCGTGTTCGTTTATTTTTTATTATTTTTTTTTTCCCTCTCTCATTTTTTAAAATTATAATATGGTCATATCTATATCTCATATCATTATCAAGTTTATCTTTCATACAAATGCCATTGTATATTTCTTTGATGTATTTAACTTATTAATTTATTTTCTTTTAAGTTAGACTCACAACACTCCTGTATACTTCTGAATCATAATTTCTTTATTACAATGAAATACATAATATAAAACACATTCTAATAATTTCTTATGACATTCTGGTGTTTACAATAATCTGCGAGCAATATTTGTTGCTTGTGAAATAGCTTACGTGAAAAATGCTTAATTTTTTTCTTAATTTTTCTGACTTCATTCTCCCTTTCCTTGCGGCCTACCAGTGGTTTTGCGCTCAAAGCTGGTAGGTGTGAGGTGACAGGTTCGATCCCAGGTTGCGCTTGTCGGTCTAGTCTTTCGAATTTTCCGTGTTTTTCTCCAAAAATTGCTTAAATACGTATTTCACCCTTAGAAAGACCCCAATGGAGGACTGTCTCCCTCAGGCCTAGGATCCTAATGCAGTCAATCGGCTTTAATTCCAACAACCCTTTCTTTGCTCATTGTCCATTTTTTTAATATGTTTTAAACCACAATTTCTATTGATACAGTCATCGAAACAACGTTATTTATGGTTTTTACTCTAAAAAATTATGACGCAATTTAAAAAATATGGGTTTTGTTATATAAAAAAATTATCACTGTAAACTTAACAGTGAGAGCTGGAGTAATGTGTTTAATTTCATGCTCGAGCGCATATTTTAACATATTCAAATTCAAGCGGACATGGCATTTTTCTTTAATGGATGTTAGCTAGAGGGGTCGTGTACAGTGTTCTCTTCTCACAAAGGAAAGTTTATGTTTTTTATGTATCAGAAATTTTATGTAGTGATTTTTTAATACGATATATTCCATTGGTGAAGCGTTAAAAAGAAAAGAAAGCTGTCTAAGGTGGAAAAGGAATATATTAAAAGCCTTTGAGAACTCTGGTCGTGTATGAAGAAAAATTTTTGTAATCATCTTGGTATTGGTGCAAGATTGATTGCACTTGGATCCCAGTTCTCCGGGGAATACCTTCCATTAGGTCTTTTTAAGGAGTCTTAGCTCCTATTCCCATATTTACACACGTTTCGTAGAAAATTATGGAAAACTTCGTATGATTAGGTCAAGCGTTTAGACCTGAGATCGATACCGACACTACTTATACCAATTTAGAGAGCAGAACTTCTCGGCCACTACATATAATAACCTTGAACAATGTTTAGTAGTAAACTGGCGCCCTTTTTATCTAGATTGTTGGCGCCCTTTTTATTCAAATTGCCAGCGCCCTCTTTGTCATGCCAGTACGACCCTGGTATCGTTTATACTTTAGTAAAGCATATAAAACATGCAACGAAAAGAATATAAAGCATTTGCACATTTTATTATTTATATATTTTTGTTATGATGATATTTCACGTGATGTCATTGTTACAAGGCTTGTTACTTTCATTAAAAAATTCTTCCATTAAGAGTAATAATGCCACAAGTAAACCATTTTTTAAATTTGCTGATTAACCAATGCTATCAATGAATCCATAAAAAAATATGCTAAAATTACACAGGTCTACAAAAATAATGGTGCAAAATTTGATTTGATAATTTTGTCTGATACATATGCTTTTTGGTATGCTGAAACCAAAAATGAAGCCAATTTTTCTTTATCACGTATAAATTTTTGTCAACACAGAGTGTTTAGTGAAACAATTTCTTCATTTTCGGTAATTTCTAATGTGTTTCCATGATTAATTATAATTAATTATGGAAATATACTGTAAATGTTACCATATAATTACATTGTGGAAGAGTCATAGAAGAGTTTCCTTGGTTTATTTCATTTTATTTTATTTTTAAGAAATTTAGCCCTACTTTTAATTCTTTTATTTCCGTAATTATATATATATATATATATATTCTTTCTTTTTACATACACTCAAACCATTCCCTTAAAGGTCAAAATAAGCCAATTAAATTACTAAACTAAAAGTAAAAACAACGTTAAAAGAAACACAAATTTAAAAACTAGCAAATGGTCGTTTCGGAACTTCTAATGTTTCTTCATTAGCGCTTGTGGATTTTATATATATATATATATATATATATATATATATATATATATATATAAAAGTTAAATCACAATAAAATTTTTAAAAATAGATAAAAGAACCACGAGAATGAAAGTACAAACCCCGCAGCTTGCTTGGTACAAAGATAGACCAAGAAAGGCAAGTTGTGATATGTATTTCAGGTATGTATACATAGGGCTGAACCAATGAAAATGTAACGCAGAAACCATTTTAAATGAGGGGTGAGAGGAGAAAATAAGAGAGAATGTATTTTTAAATAAATTTTGATAAAGCTCGGTGTGCTTGAGGGATAATTTACAAAGGAATTTAAGTTAACTTAAATTCCCTTGTACATGATCTGTCAAGCACAAATTAAATTCCCTTAATTTAATTTTCATTCTCATGGCTCTTTTATCTATTTTTATAACTTTTTATCATGTTTTAACTTTTAATTAAAAAAAAAAAAAAAAGAAAGAAAGAAAGAAAAGGGAAGTAAAAAGTAAAAAATATTCACTAGCATTGATGAAGAAATTTTAGACGTTCGAAACAGCTGTTTGCTCGTTTTTAAATTTCTTTAATTTGTGCTTCTTTTGATGTATTTTTCTTTTTTAATTTTTACCAGCACAAAATATCTCCTCTTATCTTGAATTACATTAAACTGCTGTTTAAAAAGAAGGAAGTGAAAGAAAATGAAAAAAAAAAAAGATATATATTTGAAATATGTGTACAAATGCATATGTGCCTGAATCAAATGTTTTTAATAGAAACAAATATATAAAATTGGAGACAGGCAGAGGAATAATATCAAATTAAAATCAAAATTCAGATGTAACACTTTATTATTATGAAAAACATTTACACATATGCGTAATAAATCAACCTCTTGTTGATGATGTAAAACCGAAAAAAAAAAAAAAAAAAGGAAAAAGAAAAAAAGGGAAAAAAAATGTATAAAAATTTTATTTTGGATATTTCAATAAAGCCAAATACACTCTTTATTCCCCATTTTACTGTTGTTATAATTTCGGATGCTGACAAATTTTTAATAATTATAAACAAAGAAATATTTTTATCGAAATTCATAATTTATAAGACTTTCCAATACTTGATTAAGATAGAACACAATATTTGAAATTTCTTAAAATGATAAAAAATAAATAAAACAATTATAAGCATGGGTAAGTTTAATCTGAGACCTATTTAATGTTAAATTATAAAAAAAAAAAAATTGTTCTTTAAATTTCTTTTTTGAGATTTTAAAGTAAAAAATATTCTTAACACTCTTTTTTGCTGTTGTTATTGTATAGTGGTGTAGGTGTTAAGTTCAATTGACTACACGAGGGTTCTAGACCTGTGTCGAGTGCATTAGCCATAGCACAGTACTAGTGCAACGTTAAACTAAACCAACCAGCACGGGAAAGGGTCCTCTCTATGGAAGATCCTACTGAGAAAATCAAGCCCAAATTTACGCGAGTTTCGGAAGAACTCCGAATGAGTAGGTCGACGAACACGATGTAGGATCGTATCCAGCACGCATATATTTTGTTGTTGTTGTTTTTTAATATTTACAAAACTTATTATTATTATTATTATTATTAATTCTTAAATGTTAAAGCTTTTTAATACTAGATTTAAAGTTTAAATTTCGATAGAAGTTTAAAAAATTCACGTTTTTTTTTCAATTAAAAAAATGTAATAAAATTGTTTAATTGTTTATTTTAAATGCATAATTGCCTTTAAATTTATTTTAAATAGGTTTTTAGATTGAATTTTCTGAAATTTTGCTGGTAGTTAACCCTTTCACGCCCAAGAGAAATATTTTTCCCTTGTACAAAAATCGTTATAGATTGTTCAATAATTATTGTTTCGATATTTTTTTTACTGAATGTCAAAATAAAACGTATGTCCAAGGCAGCAAATGTGTTTCTGAACGAATAAAAAAAAAGTATAGAAAATAGGACACATAATAAATGTGTTATGTGCAATGTCCACTTGTGCTTCACAAGTAAACGAAATTGTTTCGTAGAATACCATAACTAGCTATTTATTTTATTTTTCTGATAATTTTTATATTACAAAGCAATAAATTTGTATTACAAAGCAATAAATAAAATACCGATATAATAAACCTCTTCGTTTATTTACTTTTATGGTCCATAGGGAAAATATTTCCCATGAAATTATAGGAAACCTATACACCCTGCTATGTTTTTCTGGTGATATTCTCTTACTTTACACCCACAATAGCTAAAATATTGTGTTGTATTGGCATATTTAGTCTTGGAAATCTTATGGTCCTGAAAGGGTTAAAACGATTGGATTATGTAAAATAGTATTATCATAGCTAATTATGGTTCAAAAAGCTTTGTTTGTTTTAAAAATAAAAAACTTTATCTTTTACTCTATTTATTTACTATAAATTTACTCATATTATAAATGTTTTACTTACTATAAAATGAATGCAAGGACACGTGTGAATGAAATATGGTCATAACTTTATCTATAATATCCAGAAAAGATTTATTTCTACTGTATTTATTTATTTACTTCTTTGATTATAGTTAGGTTATTTTATCAAAATATGTCCGAAGAGAAAAAATTGGTTTTAATTTTGCAGCTGATTTTGATAACTGGTGTATTTTAAAAATAAAAGAAGAATGAAAAAAGTTTCTTAAACTCTAAAAATTACACAAGTTATAAAAAACGAGTATAAAGAAATCTATTACATTTTTTCTAAATGTTAAAGCAGATAATCGCGTGGAAGACCAAAACGATTATTTGAATTTTGATTTGCAAAACAAATAATATTAACCCAAAATTTTCAAAAGACTTAATTTTTCAGTAAATTTAGATAATTCTATGGTTACTGAAAAACTCTAAGTTTAATGTCTATGTTTTGAAGAATTAAAATTAAAGAATTTCATTGAATTAAATTAATTTTATACAATTCGAAAATAAGAAAAGTTTTTACTTTTTGTTGAAACTGTATTATTTTTTAAGGGGGAGGGGGGGGGGGCTCTTTGAAAAGAAGACTATTGTTTTTTACGAAAATCTGGCATTGAGTTTATAAAAAAGTCTTTTTCTCGAGTTTCAACCTTAATTGATTTATTGCTAGAAATTTTAACTAGAACACAGTGCCAATTTTATAATGAATGGCATTCTAGTAAAATACTTTTGTGTTCAGTGCTTTCAAGCACAGCACGACGAGCTTTGTTTATATGAAAACCAATGGAATAAAATGAATAGCCTTCAATTTAAACAGATAAGCATAGAAATCTTAATGAGAAAAAGGAGAAATTTCCAAGAAAATCGAAATTCAGCCAACTATGCGGATGAAAAAACAATCACCGACCGTACAAGATGGCATCAACAAAATGGGGGAAGAACAGATAAAGAATATATGAAACGGAGGGACTCGGCGGAACCCGTTTATAACGGAGCTTTTTCATTCCCCCTTTTTTCGAGAAAAAAATTACAATAAAAAAAATTCTAACCTCCAGGCTTATATACAAAGAAAAAGAGACTGGAGGAAGACAGCGAGGCTCACTAATCAATACATCCAGCAATCGATATTGCCAATCGATAGACGAGGGACCCGAACCGTTGGCGTTATCGATACTTCATTAAGATTCCTGTCGTCACCAAATGTTAGAGTCTCGGAAAAAAAAATACATCGAATAGAAGCTCTTTAATCTAAAATATAAACACTAACAGAAGGAAATACTCTATTTCTTCTTTTGGCATACGCATTAACGGGTGAATATTTTTTTTTTTATTCTTTTAATTCTACTTTAGCTCCTTGTTGTTGTAGTTTTTTGAGATATTGAAGATTGCTTTTTGGAAGCAAAGGGGGTGAAACCTGAATGGATAAGTGATAGACAAAAGGGCCTCAACTTAACGCTGGAGTTCCTAGCAGTCCATTATCGAATTGGGGGACCCCTTTGTAGATAGAATATCTGCAAGTCAGAGTAAGGTAGTTCAACAAAACGTATTGATATGGGTTTTCTTTTCTTTTTCCTGAACTTTCTTTTCAACAAATGAGAGAAACAAAGAATTTTTTTTTTTCTCTTCAGTTTTCTTCGCCTCAAAGACAAAATTTCACTTAGGTATTGATCGATTTAAAATGCACAAGTCACAATCCTGAACTTTGGTAACAAAATTATAAATTTTATTTTATTTTATCTTTCAGTTTTGTATATCCTTCTTTTTTCTTCATTTTCTCAATTTTTTTTTTTTTTTTTCTTTTTCTTTTTTCTTTGTACAATCCATTTAACAACATTCAGAAAGTCAAACTTATATCAGGAATTTGCGTTTCTTCTGCATACGTGCTTGGTATATTAGTTGTCAAAAATTTTATTTCGAATATGTTAGGAGAGAGTGACGGTTGTCTCGTGGTAGGTCTCAAAAGCGTTATCAAAAAGTTTTGGAAATAAAGGGCTGGAAGTTAACTCAATGTTAAAAAGCAAATTTTGCCTCTAGAATAAATTCGGAGCCGATACACTTTTATTTTCGCAAAGTTGATTATTTTAAATCTTTCAATATTTGGTTGGAAACAAAAGTTTATGTGAACTTGAAATCTAAGTCTCTCTCTCTCTCTTTTTTTTTTTTTTTTTATAAGTGTTTTTTGAATTAAACATTTTGAAAAAGAAGTTTTTCCAAGTTAGATAAAGCGTACAACTGAAATTATGTGAAATATCTGAGATTTTTTTTTTTTTTCCCATGAATGTCATAAAAATAAATCTATCTAAAATTTCAGACACAGAAATTTTACTGTAGAAATCTCTTGAAAGTTTCTTTATTTAATTTTGAAAAAATTTTCCCGAAATTTACCAATAGTTTGAGATCAAAAACTTTAAACTTATAAGTGCTTTAAATTGTCAATAAAAAGCTTCTACATCTTTTTAAATACTTTCCCATAGTTTTATTGTTGACTAAAATAGCTACACCCAATCAACGTTTAAAAATATTTTGCGTAAATTGTTTCCTTTAGAAATTATTCTGCAATACAAACAACTCAATTTCTCTTTGAATGTTGTTTTTAATTTAATTTTAGGTAAGAATGTAAAAATTACAGCTAGAGTTGACTTAAATAAGTATAAATATTTTCTAAAATACTTTAAAATTCAACTTTTGTAGCTTTATTTTCTTGAGATTTTACATATATTTTACATGTATTCCCCTCTTGGCTTGTTATATGAAGTTAAGAATAGCGCATAAGTGAGTGGGTGAAGTTATTCCTTTTTTACAAAATCAAGTTAAACTATACGTTAGTAACATATTTCATTTTGATGCCATGCAGCATTAAATATATTAACTGTATACTATGTAAATAAGTATAGGATTTTAAACATTTTTTAATTAAAATTTAATTTATATGTTTGGTTAATTTAATGATTTTGCTGCCTCAATGAATGTAGAAATATATTATTTTATCCCATTCCTTCTTAACTTTATAAGCTTTTCTTATTTCCTTTATTTTATTTTACTGTTTTTTTCTCCCCAGAAAAAATATATTTATTCAACCTTGTCTTCCTTTTAAGGCAGAAGGTATAGTTAACAGTAAATGTAAGTTATACTTTTTAACACTATAAAAAAAAGTGCGAGTGGATATGGGAAAGAACATTTGGCTTTCCAGAGATCATTTAACTAAACTGAAAATATATAAGGCTTCTTGTGGGTATCACTTTCCTTTTACTTCCCCTTCCGCTGCGCTAATACTACAATAACTGTAATAGATCGTAGGGGTGAAAAAAGGGAGAACGGGTATTATTGTTTATCGAAATCGGCTTTCTCATATTAAAGTTATTTCGGCTAGTCATCATATTAAGGAATAAAACTAATTATTCTAAAACATTTTACAAATGACATTAATAAGTTGTAAACCTTAAAACTTCCGTTAAACATTTTTTTTTTTTTTTTTTTTTTTTTTTTTTGGGGGGGGGGGGGGGGGATCTTTAAAACCAATTATAACAAATAATTACATATATACATATGTGTGTGTGTGTATATATATATATATATATATTGCAACAAAAGAAGTACAATGCATAAAGCAGATTATAAAATGCCACTCCATATGTGTGTGTGAGCGCGTATACAATTATTCCTGTGTATATTTTTATGCTTATTATTATATTTCAAAAATGCCATTAAGCATATTTAACACGTTCGTCGCCTAGCGTGATTCGGCTGAGTTTCTCACCGGACCCAATTCTGGCCGCCGGAGTTAACATGTACCAGAAAGCATCAAATAAAAAAAAATAGGAATAAGAAAATTTCGGGAACTTCTCGTTACCGAATGGTTATCCTCGGAAAGCTCTATGCCAGACAATAATAGAAATGAAACAAGGAACGTGTCTCACCATTTAAAGATTCGTAAGAATCAGCAGAACAAACATATAAGAAGCATGTGCGCCATAAGTTACCAGAAGAGGAAGCAAACTGCTAAACGACAAAAAGCGAAGTAAAATGTAATAAATAAATAAATAAATAAATAACGACCTATTGTTTCAATAGTCCAAATTCACCTCAAATGTGTTTAGAGTGTTTTAAAGAATATCATACGACATAGTATAATATAATATGTTACCCTAAATATAAATTAATAAAAGGTATAGTATAATGTGTATATTTTTAGTATTGTTATATTGTATATCCTATATTTATATTTCAGTGCTTATTCCATTAAATTCCTTTTAAAAATACAACTGAAAATCCTATTAACTTGAACAAGAACAGCGTCACCCATGTTTGGGTGACGAGGCACCCACAGTAGCATACCCGTCACCCAGATATGGGTGAAGCGGCGATGAACGTGTTAAGCATGACACACTTGGAAATTTGAATTTTTTTGTATTTTATTTTTATAATATGAAAATGCTCATAACACCAATTTTGTTTCAGAATTCTTATGTATGTTTGACTTTATTATTAAAATATCAACTCAGATAAAATATTTCGTAGTTCTTACTAAAAAATAAATAAAATAAAATAAAATAAAATAAAATAAAATAAATTGAATTTTGAAATACTTTCAAACTTTCGGACTAACTTATAATTTATATTTTGTTCAATATTTAAATAATATAAAGATACAAAGCCATGATAAAACACATAAATTTCGATACTAAATTTTTCAAATGATACAAAACATCTTAGGAAAACTTCTATGCTAACAAATAAGCATTATCTATCAAATTCTCTTTCCTTTTTTCTTTCTTTTCCTTTCTCGTTACATCAAATCTTTTAATATAGTAACGAAGTGTTTTTTTTTTTTTTTTTGTTTTTTTCCAGATTAAATATCCCATTTCACTGTCTTAAAATTGCGTTTGAATGATCAATTGTTTTCTTCTTTTCCTTTTCTTTTCTTTTCTTTTCTTTTTTTTTTTTTTTTTTTTTTTACTTTTACTTTTTTCTAATTTTTGATCATTTTAAACAAATTACTTAATGAATATTTCAATGCTTCTATTTATATTTTTAATTCAACATGCTTATATGTATATATCATCAATTTAATTTTGAAAATTTTAAATACAGTCGAATTTCGTTAACGTGAATCTCAAGGGGAACAAAAAATTTTTTCACGTTATCAGTAGTTCATGATATCAGTAACTAATTTTCATACAACTAAACTAATCTTCATTTTGACGGGGATTGTGGAAACAGTTCATGTTAAGCGTGTTCACGTTAACGAGGTTCGACTGTATTATCTTTTAAAGCATACCAAAATGCGTCAACATACATACATATGTAATGAGTAATGAATAATATCAATAACTTATTAGTTATTATCATGTTATCATTATTTATCTTTTGAAAATGTCACTTTTGTTTTTTATTAATGACATGCATAAATTTCTTTAACCCCTTTCCTTCACCGTCATGCTAATTGAAATCATAGCATTTAAGATTTTCTTTCTTTCCATCTAAAACTCCTGCTTATTTAAAATGAACATTATTATAATCTATGTACATTTTCCTAACGAAAAATATATTTTTCAGATGTTTTCACTATCTCTGTTACGAATGAAAAGATGTTTTACTTTAGTTTGATGATAATAATATCGGAATCAGTTTCCTTTTTTCGACAATTTAAGTGAATCAACTGATTCAAATATTTTTCATTTTATTTTTTAATATTCATAATTTGTATTTTAATTAATTATAACATGTATTTCTTTCGAAGTTTCGATATTTTTATTTATTGAAAAATTATGATTTTAAATGGCATCATTGGTTATATTAAGTACAAATAAATACTTCTTAGCTATTTTGTTAAGTAAAGTATATTAATTCGTACTCTGCTGTTAGTTCTGCTTTCAAAAATTATTTATATTTCTTTACTTTTTAAATATATTTATGACGAAATATAATATTTATTGTTTTATGAATGAAAAATATTGGGAAAGAAGGGGTTAAATAAGTGTTCATTCAATGTTATTTAATGAGCTATAAGTCATGCGATTTTCCCATTAACCTTGAAACATATTATTTTATCTATTATTTATTTATTTATCTAACATTGTTATTTTTTTAATAGAACATTTCAATAATACAGAAACTTTTTCTCTTTAATGTGTTTTATCCATATAATTATAATTTAACCTTTTAAAATAGTGTATACTTTTTAACAACGTAGGAGAATCCGTAAATATGTACATTATCACTGTGTTTATACTTATGCTATCGTAATTTATCTTTTAAAATATTCAAATTTATTTCATAATGATTTGTTTTAAATATTTGTGCTGTATGTTTATGATAATTTTATTTGTCAATATTTCTGATTACTTATTTATAGTTTTGTTTGCTTACTTATTTATTTACTTTTGTTTAATTTATGTATTTTATTTTATTTATTTTTTAGTTATGCGTTTTATTATTTTTTAAATTTTATTATTTATTTTTAATTTAATTTATTGATAAAAATCATATATAAGATGTTGTAGTATTTATGATGAATATATATCCCGTGTTAACTTCGTTAACTTAGATTAATTTCGTTAATTCTAAAATGTCTCAAAATCTGATGCTATTGCGCATTAATTCCAATAATTACATCTAATAAATATTTTAAATATTTATTCAAAGCTTAAAGATTTCAAAAATCTTTTCATTAATACATTTATTTATATTCTAAGAAAATTAAAAAAATTTCAGAAAACACTGTCAAAAATTACACTTTAAATCTATCATTCAGACTATAAAAATTATATTAAAGATAATTACCATCAGTTAATGATCAATTAAACACAAAAGTCCAAACCTTATCTTTTTAAAAATCGTTGTCTCACTGTTTAAATTATAAATTTTAATACCAGAAAAATTTCTAGATTTTGATATGTAGAATATTTCTATTCCATTAAAAACAATCATGTTATAGAGCAAAGTAAATAAAAGTTTTCAAAGTCGCCTTAAAATGCCCACTTTTCGTCCTCTGAATTAAAATTAATATGAAAATCAATCATTCCTTCTCAGAAATCGGAATTAAAAAGATTCCACTATATTGCAATTTATTTTCCATAATATATTTAAAAATTCCGAAACAGAAAAGTATTTTCAAACAATCCGAATTTCGTAAAAGAAAAAAAAAGAAAAAAATTGCGGAAACGGGTCGCACATAATGCGAAGAGAATGCAATTCGGAAGTTCTCACGCACCTGAATGGCGATATGGAGATGATCATCCTCGCTGATTTATTGACTTGTTGCTGCTTCACTGTAAATGTTATTCTGCCGCAAGAGAACCACTCTAACGGAGAAGAACCTGTTACGCTGCTGAGTGTAATATCGGATTTGAATTTTGTGTCGGGCCACTCGACATTCTTTTGTTAGCATAACAATGATAATGAGCTGGTTTACATAAATACCGAAAAATAAAATAATGAAAAATCGAGTACGATAATGGTGAACTGCATGTCAAAAATTTAATTCATAAATAAAAAGTTTAAAGAATTTTGAATTAAATTATTTTTTAAGAGGGAATTGCCTGCGTTAAAAATGCATTAAAAAAAAAAAAAAGGAAATAAAATGCTGATTCTTTTCACCGATACTTTCTTAGTACCAAAATTAATGAAGTTTACATAACTATAGAAAAATAAAACAATAGGAAATAAATTTTATGTAATGGTTGTAAACTTCATCTCAAAATGCTCAATCGTGCAAAAAAGTTTTTTAGAGTTTTGAATTGTGTTACATTTTATGAGGTGTTACGATAAAAATGTACCATTATTAAAAGAAATATATATATGTACATGAGTGTATTTAGTTTATCTGACATTAGTGATTAAAAAAGACTTAGTTTTCATATAATAATCTATTAGTCAAAAACTTAATAAACTAGATTACATATAATAAATAAATAAATAAATAAAATAAAATAAAAATGAATTGGATTAGAGTATAATGAAAACGAATTTTACCCCCCAAAATTTTTTGCCATATAAATAAAATTTGTACAACTTTGAATCGAACTACTTTTAAAGATGAGATTATCTGCGAAAAAAAAAAAAAAAAAAAAAAAAAAAAAAAAAAACTCCATTATCGAAAAGTTAAAATTCAATTTTCTTCTTTATTACGTTCAGCTGAGAGGGGCTGTTAAAAAATTATTTACTTACGTCTGATAATTTATTAGTCACAAAGTTAAGGAAGTAGTTTACATAAATACAAAAAATAAATAAATAAATAAATAAAAGTCATAAATCAAGAAAATATCATCTAAAAAAAATTAGTCATGCAAAAAAAATGTGTAGAAATTTAAATTATAGGTTAGGTGCTCCAGTGATTGGCATGCTCCAGTAATTTGCATATATCCCGAAATAATTAATAAATAATAAAAATAATAAAATCATATATTTTACATATAAGTATTTTATCATTTTATGTCAAACACTGGAGCATAGGGTGCTAATAACTGGTAAAATGAATAACTAGCAGTGTCAAACACTGGAACATGGGATGCCAATTGCTGATAAAATGAAAAACTGGCAGTGTCAATTACTGGAACATTGAGTGGGTGTCAAATAAAAATTCATAAAAAAAAAAAAAAAAAAAAAAAAAAAAAAGTTATCAAATGTATATATTTTAACATATGTGTGGTTCTGAATGTCTTTGATACCATATGTACTAACTTAAGATTTCTAACAATATTTTCTGATGACTAGAACATTAAAAACATCAGAAATTGCTCTAAAAGTGTCAATCACTGGTGCACTTACCCTATTACTTTTTAAACGAAGATTACCGAATTTACACGTATTCCATTTTCGTATAAAAAAGTTCATGTCTTTTAAAATCCTGATTATTAGACAAATAATGGTGAATTTTATCTGAAAGTTTTTAACCATACAAAAAAAAATAAAATAAAATAAAATAAAATTTTTAATTACACTTTTTTTTTAGAGAGAGAGCTTTAAATTTTACGCTTTAAAAATATACAATAAAAAAAAAAAAGAAAGAAAGTTATTATATTGTTATTTAAAGTTGACATTAGTAATTAATAAAACAAAATGCCCTATTTTCTATTTATTATATGTTAGTCAAAAAGAAATCTAGTGAACTAGTTTACACCAACAGTGTCATAAAGAGAAAAATTAAATTATGAAAATCGATATTATAGTATAATAATGATGGTGAATTTTATCTCAAAAATTTTAGTCATGCGCAAATGTAAATTTCGCTAAATTTCGAATTACATTATTTTTTAAGAAAAGGCGGACTAGGTTGAAAATATGCCACTTTAAAACAATAAAATGGTAATAATTCAAATTATGTTCAACTGACATTAGTTATTAAAAATGCTGTATTTTACTCTGACAATCAATTAGTCACAAAGCTGATAAGGCAGTTTATATAAATACAAAAATAATTAATTAAAAAACAAGGATATAGTAATGCCGATGAATTTCATCTCAACAATTTTAATAATATAAAAAGTTTTGTAGAATTTTGAATTACACTGCTTTTTTAAGAGAGGATTAAAATCGCTAAGAACATGCTCTTTTCGAAAATAACAATAACAATTATTATTTTATATTCTTATGTTCAACTGACATTAGTTATTAAAAATGCCAATAATAAAGTTCAGTGAACTTATACGCTATCTAATCTGATAATCTATTTGTCACAAAAATAATAAACTAGTTTAGATATATGCAGAAAATAATAATTCATGCATTCATTAAAAAACAATTTAATAGTAATGTTGATGAATTTCATTTCAAAAATTTTAATCATACAAAAAGGTTTTCTAGAAATTAGAATTACATTTATTTTTAATTTACTCCGCTAAAAATTTACTCTTTAATATATATATATATATTATAATTCTATTTATATTCAGCTGACTGCTTTAAAAAATTGTTCTGTTGTTATAAATTGTTATCAATTGTTCCGTTGTTTTAGGTTAATTTCTTTAGAAATCGGCCTATTGCAATCACTTCGTTTATATATCTATCTATATGTGATATATCTATCTATATATATATATATATGATATATCTATATATATATGATATATAAGTAACGAAGTTGTAAATATACAACAGTAATAATAGTTATTATTACTACTTAATAATAATTAAAAAAAAAAAAAAAAAAAGAGCAGTGTTGGTGAATTTCATTTTAAAAATTTTAATCATGCAAAATAGTTTCGTCAAATTTTCAATAGCATTACTTTTTAAGGAAGGACTAACTGCGTAAATTAAAACACCTTCAAAAAATTAAAAAAAAAAAAAAAAAATATGTTTAATTGGTGTTAATTATTTAAAAATATTTTTTCTTCTAATAATCTATTGATCACGAAGAAAATAACATAATTTACATAAATGCAAATAACAATAATTTTCATTATTATTAACAAAACAAGATTAGAGTATAATTATTGTGAATTTAATCTCAAAAATTTTAATTATGGAAAAGTGTTTAGTATAATTTTGAATTTTACATATTCTTAAGAGAATTTTGACGGAATAAAAAATATACCATTTATGGAAAACCATTTAAAAAAAAATTATTAGTATGTGGTAGTCATCACAAAACTTTCTTAAAAAAAAAAAAAAAAAAAAAAAAAAAAAAACATATAAAACAGCACCACCTGTCGGTTAACACGCATAAAATTTTAATCACAGCTCCTCACAATTAAGATTTAACATATATATGTTCTTCAGTTGTCATTAGAAATTTAAAAATGTTTTATTTTATTTATTCTATTAGTTACAAAGATGATGACCAAATTTATTTAAATACATGCCGAAAATATATATAATAATAATAATAAAACTAGACTATCGTGAATTTTCTTTCAAAAAAAATCTGCTTAATCATAATAAAAAAATTTGTAAAAAATAACTTTTTAAGAAAGGATTTACTCCGTTAAATATAATTAATTTAAAAAATAAATAAATAAATAATATATCTGTATATATACACACCCACTCATATATTCACATATATATTCTTTTGTTAATTTCAGCTGACTTTAGTGACTAAAAGGTGATTTATTTTCTTTTGATAATTTATTACATAATGAGCTAGTTTATAAAAAAACTAAAATAAGAAATTATCAAAAAACATGATTGGAGTATAATAGTGAAATTCATCTAAAACAATTTATTGTCATTTGCAGTGCAATACTTTTTAAAAGGGTTTGCTTGCACTAAAACCATAACATTTTCAAAACAAATGTGGTGTAAAAAAAAAATAGTATTATACTTATTATTGTGTTCAGCTAAAATTAATGATTAAAACCGTCTTGTTTTCTTCTGATATTTTGTTAGTCGCAAAGATAAGTAAATTTAATTTAGTAGATTGGATATTAATTTCTCATAACATAATCGCAAGCAAATCGCGAAAGAAATATAAACACTACAAATTGTTTTAGAAATGAATTATTCGGAAAACAAAAATTCTTCGACGAAAAATTTAATAATACATTTTTAACTTAATTGTTTGTTTTAAAAGAGTGAAATTCTAAAATTTATTTATATTAGGAATGTTTCTTCCAGTTAGCTTTGTCTCATCATATAACTTCAAAAAATATATATTTATTGTAAAACATTGATATTTATTTATGCATATATCTATTGTTAATTTATTGCATGTGTAAAAACTATGCAGTTTAATGCATGCAATAAATTAAAAATTATTAATTTTTTTCTATAATGAAATTTTCCTAATTCACAAAGACTTAAAACTCAAAATCTTATCCCCCCACCCATATTTTTACAAAATTTCCACCATGTTGCGTAAAAAATATTCTATGAGTCTTTTCCAATATGACAATAGTATACAAACTTATCAAGATTATTTTATTTTTATCATCGCTGAATATATAGAGTGAGCCAAAAGTTCCAGACACATTTTAAAGCTCAATATAAAATCGAATAAATGACGAAAGTGCGATCTGTGCTACAATTCTTCTTGCAACGCAGAGTTTTGTTTAAGCAACTAAAAAAATTAATTCTACATTTTTTCCCTCAGATGTCGCTACACATTCGTCTGTTTGACTTATGTAGCGTTTCTTGTAGTATTGCTATGGCCATATGATTGTCGGCACATGAAAGCACGGTAGGGCACTTATATGGAAATTTCTAATGCTAAGTAGAGTTCGTGTGAACTTAGCAGTAATTTTTTCGGATTCGAGTTGGTTTTGAACAAGATGTATAATTTTTGTAAGTAAAATGTTTTAGATTATATTACATGCATAAAAATTTGTTGTAAGCAGATTCTTACACATACAGTAGCTTAACAATCTAAGCCAAGTAATTAAGAAACCATATGAGTCTAACTAAATTTTTTAAATATATCGAACCTTTTGCAATTTTAAGTAACCCCTCCCCTCTAAAAAATTTTCTGGTGATGCCACTGAATGGCAACCTCGATCCCTATACTTAAACCCTCTTAATTTCTTCTTGTGGAACTTGGCAACAGGAAAAGCTCTCTGTCGTTGACGCTGACACTGAAAACATTAATAACACTTATAATTCCTCTTTCACAGACAATGCATGTGAACACATGGATTGCATTTGATTGAATTTGGAAGTGATTAAAGTCTAGATTTAATGGGAGCATATGCTAAAGTATTGTAGTAGATTTCCTAAAATAAATGCTCTTTAATCACTTGCCTTGCATTTTGACAGTTTTCTTTGCTGTTTGTAAGGTACAGTGCCATCTATAAACAAAATTTGGAACTAACTTTTTTTATTTTTTCAAACAAAACTTTTTATTGTAAAAAGCATTTTGACACAAAATGCACTCCTGTATGCCAATTTCTTGATTTTATATTAAAATTTAAAATGTGTTAGGAATTTATAATGACATTGTAACCAAATAACAAGTGTTGTTTGATTCATTTTAATTGAATTTCTTAATCAATCAATTTTAAGAAGTCAATTAAAATAATGGTGCGTCAGCAGTACGCCCTTAAAATACTCTACCGAGTACACAAGGCGCTTAACCGCGGTTTATTTCTTTCATTTTTATTTATTTTTTACTTTTTCCCTCGGAGAACTAATTGATTGATTTCAACAGAATTTTTTTCGAGGTTTTTCTTTTTCTTTTTTTTTTTTTTTTAATATAGTCACAAGAGCAACGAGCGTTGACTGCTAGTATGCAGTTTAAAAGTTAAACGAATACAATAGTGAACAACATAACTGACTAATTATTTTGAGCAAAACTTGACTTAAAAATTTACCTTGCTGTTTAAATGTCACATTTCATTTTGTTAAAAAGTTTTGACTATCAAATGCAACAGTAATGAATAATGATTTATAAAAGCACGGTTGCTATTGAATAAATTTTTAAACATAATCCGACACACATATTGAAAGTCAGTTTTGTATCAACTCGGATAAATAATAAACAGAAATGTAACAGTATATCGCTTTTTACGAATAAAAAAGAAGCTAAGTGGGAAAACCTATAACTGCGGTTTCATAAAAATGCCAAATTTCTTGGCGGTATTGGTGAAGTTTTAACTCCCCTAGAGTATCATACTGAAACACTCGAAACGGGCTGGAATAATGACGCAAATTGATGGTTCTTGAATGAGATTCAGACACGTTGGTAGTCTCATTTCCGACTCGATTTTTCCATTCCCTTGTCAAACAGGGTGTAGGCATCACTCCTCATAATTTGCAACACAAAATACGTACACAACCCTAACACTCGAGGCGTAATAACTAGAAAAGAGAGAGCGAGAGAGTGAACCTCCATGGGTGCACTCTGATGTAATCCCCGGCACAAATCCCTTTACATACGACGTCGCATAGAAAAGGTAGCGAAAAAACATCCACAGGGAGGGAGCACGGTAATGAGTGACTAAGAACTAAGACAGCTCCTAATTCAGATATGCACTACTGCTTTTGCAATTGATTGCTTACCCCCCCACTTTCCGAACTGCAAATATCGATTTTTTGGAGAATGAGTGAGAACCCCCCTCCCCCCCCCCTTTTAACCAGACATATATTTGAAAAATACAACTAAGGGAGATATTGGATATCTTGAACTTGTAAAAAAAATGGGAAAGTCTAATGGAAGATAAAAAATTATAAAAAAAGAAAGAAAGAGAAAATTTTTCTTCGACTTGTATTCGTATAGCATGAAGATTAATCTCTCAGTATGTGTATGTGAGATTCAAGATTTAATTCTAAAAAACATTAGATGCGCCTTTTTTGAAAAAGCGTACTAGAAAAAAAAGGAAAACTAGTTTTTTTTTTCTGTATTTGCGTTTTCTTTCGAATAAAAGTAACATATTTTAGCTCTCCGACTTAATCCTTCAATGTGTTTCTAATTGAATATCTGAGTAATAAATGTTACGGAATGGTTTTTCCTAGTAACGCAATTAATTTTAAATAAATGAGTTAAAAGCAAATGACAGCCCCGATACAAGAATAACCGACTTATAGAAATATGATTTAAATGGCTCAAATATTGAAGGTTGGTTGGTTGGGTTTAATGTCGTACTAGTACTACGCTGTGGATAACTGGCGACGGTCTGGAATACATCCCTGAAAATGGTCAGAGACATGCCATCACAATTTCGATCCTTCACGGAGGGGATCAAATATTGAAGAACTTATAATCTTAATGCAACTAAAAAATTAATAGATTAACTAATAAGAATAAAATACAATATCTCGTACAATAAATAAATAAATAAATATTGTTTGACACTTTAAATATCAGTACAATAGAAACTAGTATGCTGTGCTCATCACAAAAGTGTCATTTAAATCATTCTTTATAACAGCGCCATCTATTAAAAAGCATAAAAACTTAATCAATTAAGCTTTTCATAATGAAGGTTTTGCATATGCAGTTTGGCATAAATTTTACCAGTAGTTGTTAAAAAAAAAAAAAGCATCTGAAAAATTACAAAAATAAGTAATACCAACGCCACCTATCAGCCAATATGCACTCAAATCAGCATGATTTTTTTTTACTACACATCTAACATGTTAAGTTTGGTAAATTTATATATCATAAAAGCTTAAATATAACCATTCCGTAAATGCAGAAAAATGCATTATAACACTGCCACCTGTCGGTTGATGTGCGCAAAAATTAAATTAGGAGAATTTTTTATAATGGCCCTTTCACATATCAAGTTATGTGCACTTATACACACTATAGAAGATGAGATATGGCACTTCCGTAATTTTAAGAAATTATAGTATAGTAGCGCCACCTGCTGGATGATATTTGCCATTGTCAGCACTAATTTATATAAAAGTCTAATCTAATACGAAGTTTTGTAGAATTCTACTTATTATTTTGTGATGCAGAACACACACAAAATTTTGGTAGTACACAGACAGACAGATATTTTCTGCATATATATTCTGTATATATAGACAGATATATTTTAAAACGCATAAATCCATCGAAAACATAATATCAAATATTTCCACAAATCCAGTACCTTCCTTTTTTGTATATAAAATAAAAATAACTATCTTCAATTATTCCAATTATTATTATTGTTATTGGTGCTCTATTTTAAATTGCCGAAAATTTTTTATAAGTTTGTACGCAAACTCTCATCACACATAGCAACTTAGCACTACTTATGTTGAAAAAAAAATCTAATGTAATGATTTTTAAACATTATCACAGTAAGGGACCATTCTAAAGGAATGCAGTCACTTGGTATGGTCTAATCAAAAAGCATTATCAATTAACGACTTCACTGAACTGCGTTCCAGTTTTGAATTAGACATTTCAGCTAGACGACACGATACCGACATTTCTTGAAGCACAGAATAATGCCCTAACAACTGGATAATTGGGAATTATCAAAAACAGCTTTGAAAAAAAACTGCATTACTTATGATTGTGGACTTGCAAGAAACATGGATACCTATTTTTATTAACCCTCTGATGCATAATCTTTTTTCTGTACTGATAACTTCAGGATATGATAATTCTAGAACAAAAAATATTAATCTTAAATCGGCAATTGTTTTTTGTGCAATTATAATTATTTTTTTTTTATTCCTGTAGGCTGTGGCTTTCTGTGGAAGAGCTGAAAAAAGGGATGCTTTATGATTGAAAATGCTATTCAAGTGAAATTATACCTAAGGGCGTGTGAGTGCATTACAGGGTTAAAATTTCATTGGGAACTTCTCACATTAAATGAATACAAGTAGTATCAAAAAGAAAAAAAAAGGAAGTATTATTAATTTAGATTAGAAACAGAGAGTAGGCGCTATTTTAGCTCCACTTATTCCAATTAAAGCGGATTCTACACGCATTATAGTTGAATGATTTAAGCTGCTAGGATTGAAAATTTAGTCATTAAAATATTTTTTTGCATTTAAATATTCGACTTTAAATTTTTCAATATGAAATTTAAATATAATTAACAAAAAACAAAAATGTCTTTGAAATTGAATTTAATTATTTTCCATTTACAAGATTTTATTAAAAATTAAATACTTAATTACTTATTTGTAATTTAATTACCAACATTCAGAACTTTTATTATTTAATTGATAGTTAAATAATAATTTCATTATATGTATATTGTTAAAATTATTTAAAGTTTTAACTTATAAAGAGAAATAAGAATTAATTCTTTAAATGAAATAAGCACTTAACATCATTATCTCGGTTAGTACAAAATTTCCATGTGTAATGTTTTCAAAATCATAGCCGAGTAATTTCACCAATTAATTTAACCTCGAGAGATTTCATAAATTAATTAATTTTTAAATTTCCACTTAAAATTTTGCCAAAAAAGAAATATTTCAACAGCCACAAACTATTAAATCAGATCATCAATTCTAAATATTTTTCTTATTTATTTGTTACTTTTTCAAAAAAAGAAAAAAAAATCTAATTGATAAAAAATTGTATTAAATATTTATTTTTATTTTTATTTATTTTTTCAAATCTGAAAATAAATCCCAAGTTCTTTTTTTTTTCACTCTAAATTAACAAAAAGAAGAAAAAAAATACACCAGAAACATAATTTTACTAAAATATATCTGTGTAATTAAAGAGCTTTAATTTCAAATGCAAAAATAAATTATTTAAACGGAGAATTATTACTTCAGATATCTTTTCGACCATTCATAAATAAAAATGACTAATTAGAGAGTTTATAACGATCTTTTATCATTTATTATTTTGCATTATTTTATCAAATAATGCTAAGATTATTATATTGTAGAACATCATTTTCTTAAACAATATAAATAAATTTTAAACGTGTTTTTAATTTAAACTTTATTTTTTTAAAATAGAAGCAATTTAACATATATTTAGACATATAATTTATTTAGTTTTGCATTTAAAAATTTTTTTTAATTAATATTTATTCTTTCCTACAAAATTTATTTATTTGCAAAAAAAAAAAAAAAAAAAAATGTTTGAAGAATATAGCCAACTATGGCCTTTATGTGTAACATTTGATTTAAAATTTTATATAGAATTCAAAAGTTTCCGTCTATCCTTTTTTTTTTTTTTAATCCCGCACGTTTTTTCCTAAAAAGTTCGCTAAACTATTTCTAAAATTACAAAACTTCTTTAAAGCACCAGAACAGAAGAAAATGTTTCACAATTTGAAAGAAAAAATTCCCAAGTTTCTTTTCTTACCAATTTTGTAGAGCAGCGTTTTCGTAAACAATATAAATAAACTTTAATGCTTGTTTTCAATTTTAATTTTATATTTAAAAATAGATTTAATTTAATATATATATATATTCAGACAAACGATTTATATAATTTTTCAAATACATATTTTATTTTTAAAATGTTTAATTTAAATAAATAAGAATTATGATTTTTAAAAAATTTCCATCAGTTTTCCTTTTGACTTTTTTTTTTTTTTTTAATTACAAAATCCTTCCCTATAAAACATATAATTAAAAAAAAAAAAAAAAATGTAGAGTTTAAATGGACACTAAATTTAAATTGGTGTTCAAAAGAACTGAATCACTATTTATTTTTTATATCTAATTTTGGGATTTGTAGCATAATTAAAAATTCCTTTTAAGGTCAAAAAGAAAAAATATCATATTTCAAATGGACCATATTCCCACTTTGGGTTCGAGGCTACAAGAATATCAGCTGGGTAGAGAAACAATCCTCAACTCTACCATAACAAAGCATTGTGGCTTGCATATTTTTATCTTGCAATATTATTTATAAGAGTTACAGATTATATGGAATTGAAGTAAGAGTGATAGAGTGATAATTTTGTTTTGTTTTTAATCCGGTTTTTGTAATATACTTTAATATTAATCAACATATGTAATATTAAAAGTTGCCATGTGAACTGTGGCGATGTTAACAAATTTAAATGGATGTTGCATTTAATAAATTCCTTTATTAAAGTGATTGAAATTCTAATTATTTAAGCTTTGATGTCTATATATATGTGTGTGTGTATAAAATGTTCTTATTAATCTTTTATTCATTATATATATGTGTGTGTGTGTGTGTGTATACATAAAATGTTCTGCAATTTTACGATATGGAATAGTCTTAACTTTATCATTCGATTCATTTGTTTACATTTCTCTTTTGTTCTTGTTTGAACATTATTATTAAGTTTCACTGCAGAAATATTTAGAAAAATGTTATGCGTAACAATAAAATGGCATCTTGAATCTAATTCGTTTACAAAATATCGGCCACGTGTTCGGCGATTTTACCTACGGTGACGTCACAGGAATATTGTCCATTAAATTAAATTAAATGTTTCTTCGGTTTTGCACTCGTTTTGCAACATTGCTCTACGGTCTTACATGAATGATTCTCAAGAATGAATCAACGATTATTTACAAATTTAATGGGTTATGTCTGGGAAATAAGTACGCTGTAATTTAAAAATTGCAGTTCTTAGAACTTCAAAACTGATAATTTTTAAAAAGTTGTTCGTTATTCTTTAATATTAGACTGTTTTTTTTTTTTTTTTTTTTTTTTTTTTTTTTTTAAATATTCGACACTTATTTTAAGATAAAAGTAATCGAATGATATCGCGTTGTGAAACTTTGCAACGTAATATCTTTAAATATAATAACTTGATGTATATAGTGTCCTCACAAAAAATAAACAAGCTTTAGAGTTCTTTTAAAAAGGTATAACATCTATACGGTATCTTTTACAAAAATTCATCAGTTTTTACTTAAAAAAAAAAAAATGGCCGACTTTTATCACCAAAGTAGTTAAATCTAGACCAATCAAAAATAGGAGTGGTCCGCCCGGATGTATTCCGCCGACAAACTCTTTGCTTTATTTATATAGATTAACGAATTAAGCCACTTCGCTCGTCGCAATGTAATGTTACAACAATTAATGTAAAGTGCGGTATTACCTTAAGTATGACATCATGACAGAAATTCAACTCCAATAAAACGCTTTCTAAAAAACGTGCTATTTAACATGCAGAACTAACAAAATTTTTAAACGCTAGAGGAAGTATAAAATTCTGAATAGTGTAAATTTACATTAATCAAAATAAATTAATAAAAAATAACTAAGCAATATACCTATGCATACTTAAGACACTCTTCTATTAAATATTGGAGGAATAACATTTAATAAAATTCGTTCAGATACTTAAAAAATAAATTATAGAATTTTTTTTTCTGATTTTAACAATTACATTTATAAATTATTCTTCTCTAACTATCCCTGGATTATTATCTCAGATTCATTCGTCGATAATCTTACAGTTTTTTGAACAGCAATAATTCCCTTAAGATTTCATTTTATAAATATGTTAATTTTTAAACTGCATTTAATATTCTTGTGATTTAAAAGTATAGTAACTTTTAATCCAGATTACCAAATTAAATTATTTTTGGTTTTAAAAATCCTGCAAATCTTCATGTGATTCAATTATATTTTTACTACAAATCCTACTTTATGAATGAGAAAAACTCATTAAAATATAGAGAGTAAAAATAAAGAAAATAATTCGTTATTAAAACTTTTTTTTCATATTTGTAACTTTCAATCGGCAAAAGCTTAATTTTAAATTACAGAAATATGAAATGTCTCTTAACGTAAACTTATAAAAAATATTATTTATATAAACTAATGTGTTAGTTTGTAAATTCTTTTACATATTTTTTTTGAGAAAAGCTGGCTAAAAAAAAATGTAATTATCAACAGACAAAATAATAAGAAGAAGAAAGAAAGAAAAAAAAAAAACTTGTGTAAAATGATGAAATTAAGAATTTCCGGAATAATCATCCTATAATGTCTAAATAAGTTTTTAATAAATCTTTCCAGTCGAAATTATTAAGTTTGTCCCTTCATCAGGTGAAAGAAGTAAGCGTGAAAGCAGTAACTCACAAAATTGAAACAGAAACTGGAAAAGTGAAAGTGATAAAGAATGAGTAAAGGATTCTTTAAAAATTGTGGCGTGGAACACTGTATCAACCGAAAGTTAAAAAATTGATGTGAAGGACGACAGTCTATACGTGGAACTTAGGCTTGGAAAGAATACTTTCTGCTGGGAGGGAAAACAAGGATTGGGGGGGGGGGGGGGGTCCTTAGTCAATATTAAAGTGAGCTTTGTAGTAAACCATGAAAACTAGGAATGGTTAGACCGACATGCGTGAAATCTCGGTTCGAACCCAGCACTTTCCGTCTATTAATTTGTAGAGACAAAACTTAGAGGTGTGTTGGTGGTAGTATAAGGTTTAAAGTCGATTATCAGTCCTGGATGGGATGCCTTCTGTGGGAGTTTTTTCAGGAAGTCTTAGCCCATATTTACGCAAGTTTATACAGAAACCAAAAAAAGCTTCGAATGGCTGAGTCGATGAGCGCGAATGGGTTCGAATCCGGGACCTTTTTTCTAACAGATTAAAAAGAAGAACCTGATGGGACACAAAAATTAAGGAAGGAAAGAAAAGTCGTTAATATAAAATAAAATAATAATGTTCTAATAGTCGTCAAAAGTTTGTGTGAGCAAATTTTAAGCATCATACATAAAAAATGTTGAAAAAAGACCATTAAGAAGATGTTTGAAGATTTTTTTTTTTTTTTCAGAAATATTTATTTGGAAATTGTAATTGATCGGCGATTTTGGTACATTTTCGGAGCACCTACAATCCGGAAAAATCGGTAATGCGGCAATGTTTATTTTTCGCCGATGCCGGATTATCGACGCTTCATTATATTTTTAAAATATTACATAGCTTAGTACGTTTTCAACGATAACTATCTAAATATTTTTAATTACATCGATTTTGAGAATCTTCATCGTCCCTTGTCCTCTTAAAGTAAGCCAAGTAAGTTCCAAAAAGCGGTGTGAGTGAAAATTCTCAGTTCCCCTCACATAGAAATGTTTTCCAAATAAAGCTGTATGTGGAGCTATTTTAAACTGTTTTTAACCCTTAAACAATCTCGTAATTTTCAAGAAAAAAAAATTATTTTAAAGTGTCTTTTTTTTTTTTTTTTTTTTTTTTTTAAGAAAATCATGTAAAATAAAGTGCATGAACAATATGAGTATTCATTTTTAATTTTTAGAATTTTTTTTTTTTTTTTAAGTTTGAAATCTAGAAAATTTAATTTTTCAGAAAAACCAAAAATTTGGGTTATTATGACTGAATGCTGCTTTTTCAGTGAATAGAAAAAATAAAAGATATGTGTTTTAAATATTAAAATGAAATGTTATAAAAAGAATTTTACGTATAATACAACACTATACGTAAAATGCACCGTTCTCAAATTCCCTATCCGAATTTTCATAAATATCACTTATTTCCAAATCTCTCTCAGATGCATTTATACTAAAATTAGAAACCGAGTCACTTTGTGATTCTGACTACATAATGTACACAATATTAAAAAATATATATATATATTACCACAGAGTACAAAACCACGTGCATTTAAAAGCTTATCTGAGCTTATATTACAAAATAAGTATTACAAATATTTATAATTGAACAGTGCTGACAGTTTAAAATAAATGTATTATCTTCAATTACATTTTAAATAGCCTGTCACTTCCATATAGAGTGTAAAATAAGAAATAAAATATTTTCTGGTATCAGAAATGGTTTGTTTTTAAATATTTTTAGTGCGTTACTTTGGAACACACCAGCCCGGAAATACCACAGGCACGAGAAATAAATAGGAAAAACTCACCCCGTCATTTTCACGGGAACGAGAAGGAAGGGGTTAAAGTACACTAGAAAAGCTTAAACATGGTGCATCATATTTTACACCTTCAATTGTAATTATATATCTGTAGTGATATAAGGTACAAAAATAGAATGTCATACCAGTTTTCTTTTTTTTTTTTTTTTTTCGTACGACAGGTTATACTATAATAATAACAGGAGACTTGGCGTTGGAATATTAAAACCCGAATAAACTACTACGTCAGAAACGCCAAATATTTTTCTTTGGCGTTTCTGACGTAGTAGTTTATTCAGGTTATACCATTTCTTTCAATCTGGGATTTTACTTCGTAGCCATAGCATTGCACTTTGAATTTTATACTTCTTTTTATGTCGAAAAATATAAATAAATAAACGTGCAAACATTTTTTTTTAAATAATTAAAATAAAATATGACATCATTAGTTAACTAAGAAATTTATTTGAAAATATTTATAATTAACATTTTAAAAATTACTGAAAATAAAGTTCCTAAAAGGGTAATTTCTCATAAATTAAAATTAATGGAAAATGCCGAAAAAGGCTTAAACTTTATATTAGATATGGAAATTTCTGACATAATTCTGAATCTGTGACATAAATTTAACTATTAAAAAATTATTAAAACTAAAAAAAAAAAAAAAAACTGTATATCGATATAGTCTATTACTTATGAGAGCCAAAGATAAATAAGTAAATACCTTTTTTTTTTTTTTTTTTATGTCGAAAAAAATGAACGTGAAAACATTTTTTGAAAATAATTAAAACGAAATTGACAAAATTCGTTCTAAAGAAATGTAACAGCTTCAGTGTAGAACCTTTTAGCGAAATTTGAAATCTGTCAACGAAGTAACTTGGACATTTATCGCCATGGTCTTTACTTACGTAATTGCGACAGCCATTTTAATTCATCGCCAAAATGACAACAAAAATTTAAAAGCCGATAAGGGCTCCTATTCTAAAGGTATACCAAAGAAATTTTAAAAAATGAATGTAGGGAATGAAAAGACAGTTACTGCATGCCATTATATGAAAGAATATATTAACTACTTAAAATACTTAACTACTTATTAACTTAAAAATAGGCTTATGGTGTTTTTTTTTTACACTTTCCAACAAGGTTGAAAATTGTTAATGGCTTCGGTTTGTCTGTCTGTCCGTCTATCTGTCTGTCTGTCTGTGCACACTCTAACTCACATAAATATTTATGGAATTTCTTGAAACTCATATAGGTTATTTAAATTCAATATTGGATGTTCCCTATTGAAAATGGAGTGAATACCTCTACTAGTGTGTGTACAGGGATACCCGAAAGTATTCCAAAGCATTGTGTTCTATGACAGGTATTTCTATAAACCATATTTTAATACCTTTATTTTACACAAATTTTAATGAAATTGAAATATGTTATTCAAATTCACTATCGGAGGTTCCCTAATTAAAATGGAGCGAATACCTCAACTGGTTTGTGTACAGGGACACCACACCTGAAAATATTCCGAATCATTGTGTTCTATGAGGGGTATTTCTATAAAACATAGTTTAATTAATACCTTCACTAATTAATACCTTACGCAAATTTCATTAATACTTTACACAAATCTTAATGAAATTGAAATATGTTATTCAAGTTCAATATCGGATGCTCCCCATTAAAACTGCAGTAAATACCAGGACAGGTTTATCTACAGGGGCACCCAAAATTATTCCGAAGCATTTCGCTCTATGAGAAGTAGGGTAGGTGCTCCATTGATTGGCATGCTCCAGTAATTGACATCTATCCCGAAATAATTAATAAATAAGAAAAATAATAAAATCATATATTTTACATATAAGAATTTTAACGTTTTATGTCAAACACTGGAGCATAGGGTGCTAATAACTGGTAAAAGGAATAACTAGCAGTGTCAAACACTGGAACATAGGGCGCCAATTACTGATAAAATGAAAAACTGGCAGTATCAATTACTGGAACATTGAGTGGGTGTCAAATAAAAATCCACAAAATAAAAAAAATAATAAAATAATAATAATAATAATAATAATAGTTATCAAATGTATATATTTTAGCATATATGTGGTTCTGAATGTCTTTCATGCCATATGTATTAACTTAAGATTTCTAAAAATATTTTCTGATGACTAGAACATTCAAAACATCAGAGATTGTCCTAAAAGTGTCAATCACTGGAGCACTTACCCTATTTCTATAAACCAAACTTTAATAGCTTTACACAAATTTTAATGAAATTGAAATATATTATTCATATGCACAAAAGACTGCTTTCTATAGAATATAGTATGATTGCATTAGATTTACAGAGCCACGCAAACTATTCAGTTACATTAAGAGTTACTATTGGAAATTTGTTGGAATAGAATTTTCGTTTATATTAAAGGTTTTTAACACTTTCTAACAATTTTTAACTGTGAGTATGATTCCAATTTGTGTATCTGTCTGTCCGACTGTCCTTTTTTCTATCTGTCCGTCTGCCCGGCTTGAGTGTCCTTAAATATTTTCAGAATATTTAAAAGTTGATATATGTTATACAAGTTCACTATGGAATGTTTCTATTTAAAATGGAATTTAAATGTCCTGTACAACTGGTTTGTGTATAGGGACACCAATATATATATATATATATAGCATTGCATTTTAGGACAGACATTCTTATAAATCACCATTAAATAACTCTCTACTGTAAAAATGATAAAGGAATTGACATTTATTGTTAATATGCTAAAATAATTTTTTGTATAGAATATGATATGGTTAACCTTCAGATTTACATGGCTGCACTAAAATATTCAGGCACATAAAGGGTTGAAATTAGAATCTCAAAGCTGAAATTTCTTTTGCGTTAACCATTTTTAACACTTTCCAACAATGTTTCAAAGTGATTGTGAATATAATTAGTCTTTTTTTATGCCTTTCAGTCCTTCTGTCTGTCCGTTGCGTGATAACTTGGGCAAAGAACATTGAAAGTTATAATGATACAATAAATACATAGAGCTGGAAAGTGTTAATAATCAATGCGTACAGAAGGTTTTTTTTTTTTTTTTTTTTTTTTTTTTAATCCAATTTGTAATTGCTTAATAGTTACTCTTACATGATCATTTCGGGTTTACATTGTAAAAAACTTATCCTAGTTTATAAAATAAAAGAAATAGTTTACATATAATAGACTATCTCGAAATTCTAAATCTTGAACATGGTTTATTTTAAGACTAATTAATTCTTCTAATTAAATCATCAATAATTTTATTAAATAACAGTTTTATTTATCACCAAAAAAAAGAAAAGAAAAGAAAAAGACAAGGAAAAAAAATTATTCTTCACTGAAAAAAAAATATGCATTTCACTAATTTCAAATATTTGTATCAGCAGAATAAATTGCTAAAAGATTCTTTTTTTTTTATTATTATTATCATTATTAGACAAAATGGAATGCCCATTGAGAAAAATTATGGAGCTATGTCATTTGATATAGTCTGAAACTTGCGTAAACCATAATAATTTAGAATTTTCTAGGGGGGGGGGGGTCTGTTTTTTTTTTTTTTTTTTTTTTTTTTTTTTTTTTATGTAAGAATTAATAAATAGATCATGCATTAACTTTAATGAAGGTTCATAAAAAATATTTCTATAAAATTTTCCAATAGTTTTTTTTATTTAAAATAATCGCTTATCTCTGCACTTTTCTAAATTTATACTTCTATAGTGAAAAAAAATTTTTTTTTTTTTTTTTTTTTTTTCATATTTTATATCTTCCATGGGAATTAAAAATAATGAGGAAAATAAGTAATGAAATTTAAATACTATTTTTAAAAAAAAACATAAACAACATGTATTAATCAAATATAGATGCTTCGGTAATTTTTAATAAATTTTAAGCCAGCACAACCGGTTTCGAAAGGACGTAGCCTTCCTTCGTCAGGTGCAAAAAACACGTGCTACTGCCTTGGAGGCAAAAGCAAGACACCAGACAATTTTATTATGTCTTGCTTTTGCCTCCAAGGCAGTAGCACGTGTTTTTTGCACCTGATGAAGGAAGGCTACGTCCTTTCGAAACCGGTTGTGCTGGCTTAAAATTTATGGTGTGTGAAGAAGTCTTATTATCTATTTATCTATTTATTGTGTTTGTATTGAGGAACTGAAATTCAGTTTATTCTATAATACGATCGGCGTCGATAACTTCTTCAATTTTTGTGACATGTGCTTAGGGTTTTCAGATAAGTAGCTCAATACATTTTGTTAAAAAATTATGTTAAGTAAATTTTATTAACGCTTTCGCATGTGTAGTTTGAAAATTACAAATCCTCATATTTTATCAGATATTTCATATTTGTATATTCTGATTGCAGTATGTTGTGTTTAATGTAGTACGTCAAGTTTCTAAACAAGACGCTGCATTAGGTTGAATATCCTGCATGTAATAATAATAATAATAATAATAACGGGATTTAAAAATAAAGAAATTTAAAGAAATCTTTATGTCTTTATGAACACGCTGGCCTTTCAGAAACAAATGAATACGGATAATTAAATGGACCGCCTCGTAATCAGATTCTATGGCTATAATGAATTTTATGCTTTATTTTTTATAGGCTGATCTTAAACATTCTAGTTTTCATTAATCTGTTACTGGTTCAGTCTTCGATACAAAATTTCTGCTCAAATATTTACGATAAACCATATTCTTCACATGCTAAAAGCTTTAGGTCAATTCATTATGTTTTTCTCTAGATATTTGACAAATCGGCTAAAATCAGAAGTTTCTGGCCATTTATAGCAAGGTAGTATATCTAATAACCTAATTAATGTATTAAAAAATGCTGCTATTTATGAGAACACAAAAATTTCGCCATGGTGATAAATCGCAAAATGTTCATGAATTATAATAATGTTAAAACATTTTTAAGAAATTTACTTTCTTCATTATTAAATAGAATAAGCATGTTCATTTAAAATTTCATTAAAGCGTTGTGCGAAAATCACATCAAAAATGAAAAAATCAATAAAAAACTGCGAAAATTATAAAATTATTTCCTTTAATAAAGCTTCACTTTTCATAAGTATATATTTCACCGAAATTAATTGGCTGAAAAAAAAAAATCAAAAGTGAAAAAAAAAATTTATACTTGTCTAATAACCTAATAAATTTATTACAAAATTTTGCTATTTATGAAAAGGTAAAATTTCATCATGATGATAAATCGTAAAAATTTCATTGATTATAGTAACAATAATTATTTTTTTAAGAAATTTACTTTTTTCGTTATTAAATAGAATAAGTGTGCACTTTAAAATTTCATCAAAGCGTTGTACGAAAATTATATTTAAAAAAAAAAATCAGTTTAAAAAACGAACTTAAAAATATATATATATGTCCTTTAATAAAGCTCTTCCTCCCATAAATATATATTTGCCCGAAATTATTTAGCTTCAAAAAAAGTCAAAAATGAAAAAAATAATTATGTACATATCTAATAACCTAATTAATTTATTACGAAATTTTGCTATTTATGAAAAGATTAAAATTTCGTTATGAGGATAAATCGTAAAAATTTCATTGATTATAGTAATACTAATTATTTTTAAAAAAAATTTACTTTCTTCGTTATTAAGTAAAATAAATGTGCACATTTAAAATTTCAGCAAAGTTTTATACGAAATTATATCGAAATAAAAAAATAAATAAATAAATAAATAATTATCAAATTATTTCCTTTAATAAAGCTCCTCTTCCCATAAATATATATTTCACCGAAATTATTTTGCTGAAAAAAAAAAAAAAAAAGAAAGAAAGAAAAAAAAAGAATGAAAAAATAATTACATACCTACCTAATAACCTAACTAATTTAGCACTGTATTTTACTATTTATGACAAGAATAAAATTTTGTCATGATGATAAATCTTAAAAATTTCATTGTTTACAGTACTACTAATCAACTTTCAAGAAGTTTACATTCTTAATTATTAAATACAACAAATATGCCCATTAAAATTTCATTAAAGCATTACACGAAGTTTTTTTCAATATAAAGAAATTTCAATTATGAAAACTGCAAAAATCTAAAAATTATTTTCTTTAAAAAAAGTTTTTCTTTACATAAGCATTTATTTCACCAAAATTGTTTAGATGCAGAAAACTCAAAAATAAAAATAAAATTATATGTTCGAGACATATAACCATCTAATAACCTAATCAAAATTTTTGCTATTTATGAAAAGTTGAAAATTTCATCTTAGTGAGAAATCCTAAAAATGTCATTGATTATAGGAATACATTTCCATTAAATTTACCTTCTTCGCTATTAAGTAGGATAAATATGGACATTCAAAACTTTAAAGATATGAAAATATTATCAAAATAAAAATTTTCAATTTAAGGAAAGGTCTGCGAAATTTGAAAAATTATTTACTTTAATAAAATTCTTCTTCTCATAAGTGTATATGTAAACAAAATTATTTTGCTGCGGAAATCTTATGCTGAAAATACATAATGCAACATGAAATGTATTTTCAGCAATTTCCAAGTATAATCCCAATAAATCCAAATTCTTTTGGGTAGCTCTGTAAACCAATCCTCAATGATACCATATTTTACTACAAATCATGTTTTTATGCATATAAAGAATATATGCTCATTTCATTTGGTTTAGTGCAGCCTATAGGTGTTAAATTTTACCCATCAAAAATTTCGCCCACTAAATTATCTCCCTGTAACACATGAACCATTTGCTTCATCTCAATGAAAAGTTTCGTGTAACATTCCTGTATAACTCAGATTTAGAATGCTAAATTGAGTTGGGTTTGGTTGTGGAGATTAAGGGCGGTTGACTGCAGTAGGGTCGTAAGGGAAGTGCCCTCCATGGTGGTCTTTCTAAGGAGGACCTAACCCGTATTTACGCAAGTTCGGAGAAAACAACGGAAAACTGCGAACGACTAGGCCGACGAGCGCTACCTAGGACCGAACCCGGCACCTCACGTCTCCCAGCTTTGAGCGCAGAACCGCTCAGCCGCTGGTGAGCCCATGCTGAGTTGGGACTTCCTATTTCTATTTGTTGTTGACATGTGTTGATAACAGGAACTCTCATACCAACCAATGAAAACTAGTTTTAGAGGTTCAGGTTACATTATAATATGTAAATAAATTAATTAATTAATAACTCAATTTCCAAAATTTGACCCCAAAACAATACTTTCTATACCATACATGGGTAAGAGAAAGTAATTATGAACAAGAAATCAGTTAAGAACTTTATATTGTAGAATATATAAAAATAAAATGCAAAAATATAAATTTCATAAAACATTTTTTAGATCTCCATTAATAAAACAACATAATTAAATAAGTAAAAACAATAACGTAATATATATATATATATATATATACATAATACATATATATATTTATTATTTATACATACTATTTAAAAAAAAATAAGTTTAATAAAGACGCAAAACTATATTTAAAATAGATAGAAATTTTGTTATATATATATATATTTATATATATCATATTACGATATTTTGTGATAGTGAATGTAAAATATAATATGAACAATCATATAATATGAATATCACTTTAAAGTAAAAGAAATCAATGAATAAAGTAAAATTTTAAAGCTAATAACTAAATAAAAATTAGGTTTTTAAAAATGTAGAAAATAAAGAGAAACGTGGGGTGAGGATTTTTTACAATTTTTTATTAAAATCACACAATCAACTGTGGAAGAAAATCATATTAATTGAAATTTTGTTTTTCTGACTGAGTGAAAATAATGCCTGGACCGGGACTCGAACCCCGTATCTTTGACTTACAAGGTCAAGGCTCTACCAATTGAGCAATCCAGGCCGACATCCCGGTCAGCATTACTCACTCAGACAACCTTTTAGGCAGAAACATCTGTGGTCTATCATATAGATAGCTCAACAGAAAATAAGCCGCATGAAATGGAAAACACCATTAGATAATGGGAGAAAGAAATACAATTTTTTATATGTTGTCTGAGTGAGTAATGCTGACCGGGATGTCGGCCTGGATAGCTCAATTGGTAGAGCCTTGACCTTGTAAGTCAAAGATCCGGGGTTCGAGTCCCGGTCCAGGCATTATTTTCACTCAGTCGGAAAAATAAAATTTCAATTAATAGGATTTTTTACCCTATATTTTACTTACATGCTTTAAAATGTGAGTAATAATAATAATGTGACAATTATATCAAAATAAAAAAATATCAATTAAAAATACTGCAAAAATTATAAAATTATTTTTCTCTTTTAATAAAGCTCTTCTTCCCATAAATAAGGGCCCACCAGCGGCCGAGCGGTTCTGCGCTCAAAGCTGGTAGATGGGAGGTGCCGGGTTCGATCCCAGGTCGCGCTCATCGACCTAGCCGTTCGGAGTTTTCCGTGGTTTCCTCCGAAACTCGCGTAAATACGGGCTGGGACCCCTTAGAAAGACCCCCACGGAGGGCATTCCCCCTATAGGCCTAGGACACATAAGGAGTCAATCGGCCTTAATCCTCCAACCAACCAACCAACCAACCCTTAAATAAGTGTTTCACCGAACTTATTTTGCAGAATAATAATAATAATAATAATAATAATAATAATAATATGCTCATCTCATAACATAATCAATTTATTATAAAATTCTTTTATTTAAAATTTCGTCGTGATGATATATCGTAAAAATTTCACTGTCCTACTACTCAACTTTTAAAAAGTTTACTTTCTTCGCTATTAAATACAACAAGTATGCGCATTTAAAATTTCATTAAAGCGTTATACGAAAAATTCTTCAATATTAAAAAAATTATTGTTTAATACATCTTTAATTTTTCCACCAGTTAACTGGAATTCATATGATAAAAAGAGTATGAAAATTTATACAAAAAGAAATAAATAAAACGTGAAAGTTAACAAACCAAAGCAGAATAAAAATACATATATTAAATTTCGTGAGGTACTATTCAGAAAACTAAAATGAGAAGTTGCGTGTTTACTTTGGAGTGCTAAAAATTGTTTTCATTTCACACGTGAAAAAAAGATTTACAATTTTTACTATAAATTTCCAAATTCAGATTAACCTTCAGTGTTTCCTTGTGCATATACACTATACATTAAATTTTCAACTTTTTAAAACACCATTTGAAGTAAAAATGAGGGGGAAAGCTGCTGTTAAATTTTGCAAATGAAAAATTGCAAAACTTGAATCTTAGAAGGTAAGAAATATTTCGAATTTTTAGAAAACTTAAATTACCTTATTTAAAAGAGTTTTTATTTTATTTTTATTTTTTTTTATAGAAAACAAGGCATAGTTTGACGTGTAAAAAGAAGTTTTAATTAAAAGTAGTTTAGGCAATATACCGCGTTTTGTAGAAAAGAATGAATATATTGTTTAATTTTTTGTAGAAGTGTAATAAAATAAAACATTGTACTCCATAGAAGTTTTCGAATGCCACAGGAATTTGAAAACTACACTGTGAAAAATAAAAGCCTATCTTTCATCAGAAATATGCCTGTATGGGACAAAATTTCATATAAATTTACATACTGAGAGTTATTTTTAATGGATGATTGTAAAATTATTATAAATTATTGATAATAGTAGTAGTAAATAGGAAAACAAATTTTTGCATATAGGAGCATTGCTCCCTTTGGAGGGAGAGGAAGTACCCATCCCCCTTGGGGGTGTACAATTTCAGTATGGTTGGTTACCTTTCAAAATAACGCATCAATACCTTTAAAACGAATAGTTGAACCACATACCTGTGATAATTTAAAACAAAGTTGTCAATTTATATATATATATATATATATATATATATATATATATATATATATATATATATATATATAAAACGTATTTCTTCTGATATTGCTACGAAATCGACTTTCTTTAGGCATTCTTCTCTGAGATAAAAATCGTTTGCATTCATTGTGTAAAATAATTTTAAAGAATGACAATTAAATAAACTATTTGTATTGTGTGAATTTAAATAAGATAACATAGAAGAAACTATCTTGTGGTAGCTACAACATACTAGTTTAACATGAACGGAAGTTTCAGTATGTTACTTAATGTAGGAGGCCCATATAATATCCAAATCAAAATTTCAAAATGTTACTGATATTTTTTTAAATAATATACAAACGAAAACCTTTCTATTAAAAAAAAAGTAAAATAATCATCATAATAAATAAATAAATAAATAAATAAATTCAAAATATCTTGTTTTTTTGTTTGTTTTTTCCCCGCCATAAAAAAAGATTGAGATCTGAATTAAATACCTTTTCCTGAAAACAGCGTAGTTTAGCTGTTATGCGGCCGAAAAGTTTTTTTTTTTTCCTTTAATCTTAAGGTCTATAACAAGAATAACTGCAATAGAAAAGTCACGGTGTTTCCGTCAGTAGGCCAAACGTATAAAAGAGTACTATTGATAAATCAGTAGAACTATAAAACAGTTCGCTTTCTGTAATTAATTACATATAATGATGATCCCCCTTCACTGAGTTCTAAATTCCTAGTGCACAATGATCTTAAATAATCAACTATTCGATATTATTCAATATGTAGAAATAAACATTTTGATTTCCTACGGTTTCATGTTAATAAGATTAGATATATGTCATACAAAATATACATAACGTTAATTACATAAAATGTTCCAAGTATAACAAATGATCATCGAAATTCAACATTAGTCAATATAAAGCTTTGATTTGAAAAACAAATTCATATGAATTGATCATTATACATTCTATGTTTATTCTTAATACTGAAATAAAACATAAATATACATTAATCAATCATCAATTCTGAAGGGATTTCAAAATGTATGAAGATTTGTTACTTTTAATATAATTATTTAAATGATTGACAATAATAGAGATATAACATTTATTATTCACCGAAAATGAATTTAAAAGTGTCTTAGATATTAATTTTACCCAAGGTGTTTTTTTTTTTTTTTTTTTTTTTTTTTTTCGTTAAAATTTCTTATGTATTTTTCAATTCAGAAAAAAAAAATTTCCTGTATGCATTTTTTTTTTTTTTTTTTTTACAAAATAAGCAATACTTAATGAGAGATTTGGGATATTAAATTTTATCTTAGACCATTTTATGATTTTAATGCCTTTTATGACTGATAAACTGAAAACTTGACTATTTTACTTGTTGATTTATTTTGGAATTATTCCTTTTCCAAAGCTCTTTGAACGCTAAATCTTAAGAATTACATAAACATATGCATAAAGCATATAAATATATCTGAAACAGAAAGTTCAAATATGAATTTGATATTTTTCAAGAAAAACGTGCAAAAGTTTTTAAATAAATCATTATAATACATAAAATTGAATCTAGAACAAAATTCAAAAGTATGTTAATGAGGAACACTCATTTATTACGCGTTACATTATGAGCAAAACTAAAAGCGGGTGAGAGTAATTAAATTTATAATAATTATTTTAGTGAAAATACATTTTATGATGAGAGCAATTTTATATTATTAACACTCTCATTTTACGGAATCAAAATTTGCGATGCACCAAATACATCAACATATAAAATAAAGCCCCTTATCTAAAGTTTTTATCAAATGAAAAAAAAAAATAATAATAATATCACAAAGCATAAATTATAAAGTATAAAGCATAAAATATAAAATATAAAAAGTTAATTGAAAAAAAAACTAATTTTCTGCCGAAGAAAGTTTTTTTTTTTTTTTTTTTTTTTTTTTTTCTAATTGAAATACATTTTTCATATTCGTTTTAAAAATGAACTTTTTGAAATTAATTATGCGTAATTAAAGGAAAATCTGAAAATTATCAACAATTCCCTTATTGTTTATTTTTAATTATATAAAATTACTATTATTATTATGCTTTAAGTTACCTGAAAAAAATCAACAGTTGAATTGCATAAAGTTTCCATATGCGCTTGAGAAATTATGTTAATTCATAAGATGCTTGTTAAAAAAATAAATAAGAAATATTTTATAAGAATTCAATACAAAGAATTGTATTAAAGGCAATCCATCTTTTCTTTTCACAGTAAGTCAAACTTAAAACTCAGATGTAAAATAAATAAATAAAGTCTTGGAAATTAAATAGTTTTGAAAGTTTTGTCGAATTAAAAAAAAATATTGTCATTTCTTAAAAAAAAAAAAAAAAAAAAAGAAAGAAAGAAAGAAAGAAAAATGAAAATGAAAATGCATTGTACTTACCGAACATAAATAAAATTCAAATATATTTCATTAACAATTTAAAGTTTTTTTTTTTTTTTTTTTTTTTTTTTAAATCATAGATTTCAAAAATTTTCAGTTTAATAATGGATTTTGGAATTCTTCTATCTCTCGTACTCTTTTGATAATTATGTGGGCACATCATTTATCCAGTTTTCTTGTAACTGACATAACACTTGTATTTTTTATTGGACTAATTTCAGTTGATTGAGTAGAGTGGTTTATAAAAATAAATCGTTTAATAAATTTTCTTTAAGTAATAACGTTAAATTATGGAAGATTCAAAAATAGAACTGGAAGAAGCATATATTGACTTCTGTGCACTTTTCATTTTTACACAAAACTTCCCTTCATAACTTTTAACTTTAAATCAATCTTTCTGGATAATTAAAAGATTCATTTTTAGAGAAAAATCCCAGTATGTTTTCCTTAATGTTATTGATATTTGTTAGGTATAGTGGTAATTCTTTTTTCGTTAAATATTTAAAACGATTGTTATTATAATTATTACTATTATTGTTTTAATTTCTGCACTTTCATGTTCTTGATTAATGAAAATTTAATTAATTATTTTGAAATGGGTTTATTTTTAAAATATCTGGGAGGGAAAAAAAAAACTATCCAAAATAAATTTTCAAAACGATAAATAGCGAAAATTTTTACATCAGTCGAAAACATCATAAGCTATGCTCGTACATCATTTTCAGGACAATCATATTAAAAAATAGTCTCTCTGTTATCTGCTTAATGGTTCAGCCTCCAGGGGGGGGGGGGGGGAGAGAGAGACAAGGTGAACCAATTAGGTGAATTTTTAATATGAAGTTAAATAAAGTTTTTCATAAAACCATAAAAATTTATCATTTGTAATGAATAAATAAATAAATTAAATAAACGTTAGTCATAGAAAAATTTGTTTATTCTAATGTCATTTTAATTTTATTTTGACAATTTTATATAAAGTTCAATTTATTTATTATATTAATTTTGAAACCTCATAAATCTGCATTTAATTTTTACTTTATTCATATGAAGAAAGCACTGGACAACTAAAAACTTTTTCACATCTTTTATTATTATTATTATTATTATTATTATTGTTTATTTATTTATTTACTTGTTTCTAAAATATCCTGTAATAAATTTACTATTTTTGCACCGACATCTGTTTATGTATATTAGATAAATTTTGCGGGAGCTGTAACTCATACATTAATGCACAAATTTCCATGACGCATTTGATTGACTCTTGAATATAAAGTGAGTTGATTTAGATTTTGAAGATCATCGCGCAATAGATGATGATATCATACAAAGTTTTTAATGATACTATGTTTAACCATGTACAGTAAACAATTACTAAAAATCTTATCTATAAGATTCTTATCATAAACTAGTAAGTTGTGACCACCACGTGACTTTCTTCTATATTTTCCTATACAAATTCAATCAGTAAATATAATTTATTAATATTATTTTTTTTTAATTATCTTCCATGATAATGTAGACTATTTCCATATTAGAAAAGTAGTATAACACTAAATATATAAAAAAAAGTCAATTTTGTTCTCAATATTACATTTTATTTATTTATTTATTTTATGAAAAAAATCGATAACTTTATTTTAAATTATCGCAGATCGATGGTTCAACCATTCGTTTTAAAGGTATTGGCGAGCTCTTTTGAAAGATACCCATCATGAAAATTTACTCCCCCCCCCGAAGAGGGACTTACTCCCAGCAGGGAGGCGAGACTCCTACATACACATTTCCCCCCCCCCAAGTTGGCTATCTTTATTACAAATATTTCTTTTAAATTTCATAATAATTATTAAAAAATAATTATCTTTATGCACATTTATACAAAATTTTGTCCAAAACCACCATGTTAAAAATTTAGAAAAAGCAGGACGGCAACGCAAGTTTTTGACAATTTTTAGCAAAAGTTGATAGGCACTAATTTATGTCAATGTGTAACTACATACCAATTTGTATGAAATTCTGTGCAGTAGTACCTGAGATACAGTTGCCACAAAATTTTGTCACACACACAGAGACAGACATTTTCTAAAAATGGTCAAATCGTATTCTACAGCTCTCAAAACGTGTAAATCCATCAGAAACCCGAGGTCGAAAATTTTTACGAATCTAATACTTTCTTCTATTGAATATAGAAGAAAGTAAAAAACATACTAAATTATTTTAAATTTCAGATAACTTAAAAAATATATATATCTGCGTGAAGAGCATTATATTTTCATACCCTTTTTTAATAAATAGAAAAAGAAAAAAAAAAAAAAAAAAAAAAAAAAGAACACTTACACCCGTAATACATAGAATAACTCAGTTGAATATTTTAATTAACCCCTCACCTGGAGAAGAAAATTTACGAGATTAGCTTCCCAGTGTCGCCGTTTTTCAAACAGGCGCGCGTAGCTATGCGTTCATTGTTCCAGACACATTATTATTTTTTTATTTATTTATTCCTCCCACTCCCTTCTTCTCTGAAATAAGTAAATCAATCGAAAATATTATCAAAGTAACATTTAAGATCATTTTATTGCATTCCAAAGCCTTAGGACTAGTTTCACTGGTAGCAGTGCAACACAAAGGATCGTACTTCGGAAGAGCTTATGTATACGCCCGGGGTAGTTAAGGGATTAATATACAATAATGATATAGAAGAAAATTTTCCAGTTGAAAAAATATTAGTTTCAGAAATTAAGAAAAAAGGGTGACAACAATAATTATTTTTACTGAAACTTTTTTTTTTTTTTTTTTTTTTTTTTTTATGAAATATGTTAATGTGAAAGCCTATCCGTTTTGTTTCAAATGCGTACAAATATTAACACCATTTAATATTCCAGTGTACGAGTGTACATAAATTATTGTATTAACTAGTTAATACAGACAGCGTTGAATCAGGCAACATTTTGTATGTGCGAAATTGACCTTTTTAACAGAAAATAGTACAATTCTAAAATATTTTTTATAAAGCTTTTACAATAAATTATATAAATTCTTATCTTTAAATGGAATTAGAAACTAGTAAAAAAGAAGTTATGAGAATTAAGTTTATTTATCGTTAAGGTTTAAAAGTTATTAATGCGTGTTGACTTCCCACTTTTTGATAGCTGTCCATATAAATCGTTTTAAACAAAACGTCTTAAAGCAATATTTCATTGCATGTTTAGACTAGGGTCACAATGCGTTAGTTAATACTTCAGCAGTTTAAGTTAGAAATTAATGAAACATAAATTATCAAAAAATAAATCTTTGCTAAAGCGAAACGTTAGTTATATGTAGGTAGTTATTATGATAATTTACGTGTTGCATTGAAATTTTGAAATGTAAAACTTTAGAATAATTTCAATCTTTCTTTCTTTCTTTTTTTTTATATTAATATTTGTTTATCAGTTTATTTTTTTTTTCTGTATATATCAGAAAGAATAAAAAAAATAAGCTATGCTTGGCGCGAATTGGCGACGTAATCCTGTCCATATAAATTATCCTAAACAAAACGTCTTAAAGCAATATTTCATTGCATATTTAGATTAGTATCTACCAATGCGTTAGTTAATATTTCAACAGTTAGAAACTAATGAAACATAAATCATCAAAAAGTAAATCAGTGCTAAGTTAAACGTTAGTTATCTGTATGTAGTTATTATAATAATTTATAGGTTTCTTTGAAATTTTGAAATGTAAAATTTTAGAATAATTTCAATCTTTTTATTATTATTATTATTATTATTAATATTCGTTTATCAGTTTATTTTTATATCTGTAAATATCAGAAAGAATAAACAAAATAAGCTATACTTGGCGCGAATTGGCGACGTAATGTAAATATAGATTGTAGTAAGTTCGCCTAATTCAAAGGTTGGTTGGTATAATAACATCAGAAGGAAAGGAAAACTGATGTTTTTCCAATGAACATGTTTAAAGAGTGGTTCGTAACGATAAGTCAGTTACATCCGTTATCCAAATTGGAGGGAAGAGAAATTGTACGTTTTTTGGAGACTAAACTCTTTAATTGAAAAGAAATTTATCGTGAAATTGTGTATGGCAAACATGCAATATAGCAATCTGCAATTTCGGCGAGCATTTTAAAAATGTCTGCAACAATAATATCGACAATTATTGTCTAAAGCGACTTGAAAGCTCCCTCAATGCTGAAACTTTTGCCTTTGTCGAACAAAGTTTTCGAAACGATCGGTGATTTTTATTTGTTTAGACCTCCTGGTTAATAAAAAATCCGAAGCCTATTTAGGTTTTCTAAATAATATATATAATTCTGTAGGAAAAAAGAAAAAACATTTAATTTAGTATGACAGGATTATTTCTGTCTTTTTAATCTATTCTGCATGCGTATACACATTTCATAAAATTTCTTTGGTACAGCTTCAGTAAAGGAGAGGGAAAAGAAGGAAAAAATTTAATCATACATTTAATTGATCTAAATACACAAAAAGTCTGAAAAAAAAATCGTCTAGTCCCTCAATTTAAATAAAAGAAAACTGTTACACTCTTTTTTTTTTTTTTTTTTTTTTTTACATAAAAATAAATGTTGTTTTTTTTTATGTAGGGGAGGGGGGCAGTTTTTTCCCTTAATTTGTTTTTCCTTAATCTTTTTTTTTTTTTTTTTTTTTAAGTTACAATGGGGTTTTTATTTAATATCTTTTAGATTAATTATCCAATTAAATTGAAAAATATGGCGTTAGCTAGATTCTATCTTAACCCGTTAGCGCCCAGTGTCCTCATTTGAGGACAGCAAATAAAATGGCACGTATATTTTTTGTGGTTTCTTAGAATGATTTCTGCTTTTCAGTGACAGTTTATAGCGTCACTCTAAATGATCCCTGAAGGTTTTATGTGCCTACTATTAATTATTATTTCTTAATTTGAATAGTCATTTTATGACTTTTCATTCGTCGCACATATCTTTGCTTTTTGCACAGGTATACTAATTTAAATCGAGTTAAATAATAATATATATTATAATACTTTACTTTCGAGATCTTTGTCAACCTATAATAAGAAATTAATCTGTTACCTCAAAGTTTTTCTACCTCGAAGTTTTCTCGCTAGAATACTAAACGTCAATAAATGAGGATAGTCTTTAAATTTAAAACTATCAGAAGAATTGCTTAAGTTAATATATTTTACTGTCAGTTGTCTATCTTAATTTAGAAGTGAAATAATCAGCTAATAATAGTATTTTGCAAAATTAATTCGGGCATTAATGAGTTAATAAGTATAGCAAGCTTCGTAGCAATCGGTTGAAGTACGTAACTTTGTATAGCGAATTAAAACCTGAGATATTTATGTCAGGTATAGTATATATAAGCTTGATTCAAGGTGGGCTACTGCAAATTTTCAGAATGCTAAAATCGTTGTCTGAAAACAATAGTCCTGTTGTAATAATAAATAAATGAAGAACGACCCGTTCTGTCAAGATTTTTTAACCGATGACGTATTGAATCGGTAGAAAAAAGCTGAGGTAGATTTGTATTTAACTACAATAAAAAAAATAAAAAATAATAACACTAAAAAAAAACTTATTTTACGACGTGGAAAATATTTAATTCACTCAGAAAATCCGTCGAAAAATGACTTTTGTTTATTTTGTTCAGTAAGAGATGTTTGTTTCCATTTGTCTTTTTATTTTGTGTCGATTTTACTCAAATATAACTTACGTTCCTCGTTGCCATCGTATATGTATGTATTCTTGAAAATAAAGGAGTCAAAATTGACATTTGGGATAAATGAAACACAATAAGTCAAATGAAACAAATAAAAAAAAAGAGTTTTGTATTGAAAATTTCAATTTTAATAAATGTAAATATGTAAATAAGTAAACAATGACCCAAGAGAGAAAAAGTGTAACCCAAGAATGAAAGATTCAAAATAAGAAGTATGGACGCAAAATACATTATTCTAGAGAAAATAAGAAAATATATTAAAACAAAAAACTACTCTTTTTTTTTTTAAGTGTGGCTGTGAGAAAAAAATCGATGTATTTTATATAAATCATTATGTACACTGTCTACCAATAAGTATTTGGACACTTTTCGAATTTAGAAGTTTTGTCAAATATCTAGAAAAATTCTTCAGGAATCACCTTGAAACTTTGGTAGTGTAAAGAACACGTTATACATGATATATTTCAGCAAAAGTTTTATTTTAAAGAGAAAAAAGGGACCAGTAAAAAATTAAAGAAAAATCAAAATGTGTTGGATCACCCTGCAAAAAGTAGTGCATGAATTGCGTTTTGGCTGTACCATGTAATTAAGAGGATTTTTCTCATTATCTGTATAATTTTTTATAAGGCTACTACATACATTCATAGAGATAAACCTTTTTTTTTTTTTTTTTTTTTTTTTTTTTTTTGGAAAAAAGAAATCTACTTTTTTAATTATAACACGTAGGGTATTAGACCCAGTGCAAAGCCATTTTTAGCAAATTTGACATATTACATTAGACACAGTACATTGCAATCAGAATGCAAAAATGTTAAATATTTTACGAAATAAGAGCATTTTTACTGAATAATTTATTTAAAACTACGTATGCGCGAGATTTAAAAAAAAATTATTTTGCATAATTTAATAGTCAAAAGTATTGAGAAACTTATATGAAAACGCCAAATAAATATCGCGTAAAATTCAAAGAGTTATGAAAGGCAGAATGAATAGAATTTCAGTTCTTCTCAAAAAAAAAAAAAAAAAAAAAAATTGTGTGTGTGTGGGGGGGGGGGAGATGATTATGGGGTTTTATCAATATACTATATTTACAATCAGCGAACACTCTGTTACTAATGGGCATTGATTGAATCAAAATAAAAATGTAAAACCCCTTATGGTTTAGATTTTATTTTGAGAAAACTGAAATTATATGCATTCTATCTCTCATGACTTTGAATTTATCCAATATTTGTATGGAGTTTTCATATAAGTTGCTCAATACTATTTGCTATTGAATTAGGCAAATGAAATCTTTTAAAAGATAGCGCATGCGTAGTTAAAAATTATTTAGTAAAAATGCTCATATTTCGTAAGATATTTAACATTTTTGCATTCTGATTGCAGTATGCTGTGCCTAATATAGTATGCGGAATTTTCTGAAAATGTCTTTGCCCTGGGTTTAAATACTCTATGTGTTATAATTAATAAAGTATTTTTTTTTAACCGTTGTATCTTCAGGAGTGTATGTGGTAGCATCATAAAAATTAACATAGGTAATGAGAAAAATCCTCTTAATCACATGCTATAGCGAAAACGCATTTCATGCATTACTTTTCACCCTGTGATCCAAAACATTTTGATTTTTGTTTAATCTTTTACTGGTCCCCTTTTCCTCTTCAGGGCACAACTTTTGCTGAAATATATGAGGTATAAGATTCAAGATGATTCCTGATGACCTTTTCTATATATTTGATAAAATGTCTAAATTTGAAAATGTCCAAATACTTATTGGTAGATAGTTCATTTCCAAGTAAAATTACCATGCATTTTCTATACGTAAATAGAAAAAAGTACCTTTGCTTTCATGTAAACATATAGGATCATACATTCCACGTTAACGGTTTTTAAGTGTGGTATGGGAAACTCCTACCTACTATTGCTAATAACCAAACCTTCAGTTATTTTATGGGGAAATTTGTTAAGAGAATTACTCATTACCTAATACAATATTTACATTCCGTTTTCATATTCAGAACATTCACAAATATATAAAAGTACATATATGCAACAAAAAGTACTTTCTCCGCTATATATAGGTAAAAGAATGTAAAAGATAAAAGGAGGAAGTGGGGGCAAATAGAGAAAAAAGTCTTAAAAATAAAGTTTTTTTTTTTTTTTTTTTTTTTTTTTTAAATAAACAAAAAGAAACGAATTGTAAATAAAGACAACATTTTAAGAATTCGGTCATCATTAGTATAAAATAGAAAGTGACCTTGGATTAAAAACAAATTATTCCTTAGTAAAATCTCTTAGTAACGCTTTTAAATTATTGAAGCTTTTTTTTTTGGAATGCAGGAAAAAGCAGAAATTTTCCCATTCTGCCTATGAATCTATAAAATAATGCTCTAAGAACATTGGTATGTTTAAAAGCAGTCTCAAGATTTATAGGGAAATGGTACTAAAAAAATAATAATACTGTATCTGAAGAGAAATGTGAAAAATATACTTAAAAAAGGAAAAGAAATAAAAAAGTAATGTTTTTAAAAAGATAAACAAAAAAAAAAAGTTTTTCTTTTTAAACTGATTTTATATAGATTAGTATCATAGAATATGTTTTAGTTTCACCAAAAATACTACATTTTCGTTTCATAAATTTTATTAAGTGGAATTTTCTTCATCTGCATTGCATAATACGAAGAGTTTTATTTTATATTATTGGGTTGTTCGAAAAGTAATTTCGTTTTTCTCAGCAGAGGACTTAATTGTATTTTTTTCACACCATCTTCACAATTAAGCTGCATTACCAGTATATATTGTGACAGCTGATATAGCAAGGCTTGCTTGTGAAAAAGTTCGTTTGATTCTGCTCAATAGGTTTTGATTGGTGCCTTATCAAATAAAGAAAATCGGAAGCGACATTTTTGGCCTATTTTGTTTTTGCTATCAAAAAAGCGAAAATACTGTTCAAACAAGGAAAAAAGTATACGAAGTGTATACAGAAAATGTATTTAATGAACGCCAGTGTCAAAACTGGTTTACCAAATTTTGTTCCGGCAATTTTGACGTTGAAGATGCATTACGTTCTGGAAAACCAGTTTATGCTAATTAAGACAAAATAAAGTATTTATTTATGAAAATGCCAAATAACAACTCGTGAGATCGCTAAGAAATCGATCAAAGTGGAAAATATATAATTCAATAAAATATTTTTACAATATAAGAAAATCGTCTTTCATTTTCAAAAAAAAAAAAAAAAAAAAAACGAAATTGTTTTCTGAACAACTCAATATATTAAGCATATTACAAAACGGAACAGATGTAAATCTAAAAAGTGAGGACGCAATTTTACTATTTATACGAATATTCTGTAAAAAAGAAATAATATATATATATATATATATATATATACAGGGTGATCCAAAAGTCAGGACAAACTTTAAAAATGAATAATTCGAAAACGAATCAAGATACAAAGATACGGTTTGCACCAAACGGATGGAAAAGAAGCCGGGTTTTGTGTGGCAAAGAAAAAAAAATAGTTCTGTTGGCGACCAACAGATGGCGCTGTCGTATTTCTGATGTAGGATTATGCAAAGCAACAAACGATATAAAAAGGAACAACTACAGCAGGTAATGGTAGTCGACGCTTATATGCATCGAAATATCGCATTCTCAGTCGCTACTTTAATCACGCATGGCCTCCAAGATCTCCCGATCTGACACCCTGTGACTTTTGGCAGTGGGGATTCTTGGAAGTCAAAAGTGTACCGCGACCAACCGGCATCACTAGCAGCACTGAAAGATGCCATCCGCCAAAATGTGTCTGCCATAACGCAAGAAATGCTACTAAATGCTGTGAACGATGTGGTGAATCCTCTCACAGCTGTACATCTGAATGATGGACATTGAACAGTTACTGTAGTAGTACTAATTAACTGTAATTAAGCTGCCTGGTAAGTTGTCAACATTTTTTTTTCATTTGTAAATCATCTTTTGGTGAAATAAAACACTATAGCGCCATCTGTTGGTCGCCAACAGAACTAATTTCTTTCCTTTGCCACACAAAACCCGGTTTCTTTTTCATCCGTTTGGTGCAAACCGTATCTTTGTATCTTGATTCGTTTTCGAATTATTCATTTTTAAAGTTTGTCCTGACTTTTGGATCACCCGGTATATATATATATATATATGTGTGTGTGTGTGTGTATATATATATATATATACTATATCAATTCATTGTTTTCTAAGTCAAAATAATAGTAATAATAATAATAATAAACTATCATTCGTTGAAATTTTTCTTCAACTATATAATTACAAAATAAATTAATTAACTAAAACAAATTAAATAAAAGATTTTTTTCCGGTTTATATTAGCCTGTTTCTGCTATAATAATAAAAAAAAAAAAGGAAGTATTGGGAAACTTAAGTTTTATATTAATACAGTGAAACCTCTGCAGTTGGACACCCCTCTAAGTTGGACGCTTTTTCTTGGAACGAAATTATCCATTAACATTATGTCTAACCCCTATAAGTTGGACACCTCTCTAAGTTGGACACTTTTTCTTGGAACCGTAGGTGTCCAACTTAGAGAGTTTTTACTGTATATATATATATAAACAAACACATGTATAACTTATTATGCATATATATATATATCTATATATATTCTTTTCTCACTTTAAAAATAAGTCAGTTGCTGTCCTGTCTTCACTGTTTGTGGGGTACAGTCTACAGTGGACAGTTAAATAAGGTTAAATAAGTAATACTTTTAATGTAAAGTCATTTATGTTGCAGTAAAATTTGAGCATAAATTGTTATAGAATATTATCGTATTTTAAGGTCATTTTAGACAATAATTTAAGTAATAAAAAAAAACTTAAAAAAAAAAAAAAGCACTTTTGTAAGGATTAAAATTAAAACATAACAATAAAAGAAAAACTTTTTCTTTTCTATGCATTCCATACATTAACACTATATAATTAAATTAAATTACATACATAACTTATTTCAATTTTCTTATGTATGAGATAAGTGTAATGAATATATAAATGCAGCAATATAACTTTATTACACTTTGTAACACATACGTGTCCTAACTCCAGGCGAGTAGAAAATAAAAAATACAGTCCTAAAATATTCATCTTGGATGACATGAAAATTTTCCCAGAAGCTGCGAAATTAATTCAACAAGTGCCATTCACACTACGCTGTTATTTATTCATCGCCTTATTCATTTATTTATCAGTGACGACATGCTTTAATATTTCAAGCTGCGTAATATTTGATACAAAAATTGTTTCCTTGCAGTAACAAAATGACATTTTTTTCTTCTTGTTTTAGCATATTAGATATAAAGGATTATATTTTGGAAACAAAGTAATATTTTCACTATAACAACTTCGTTTTATAATTGTTTTCAATTGAAAACCTTATTCTCACTTTGAACGAGAAATACTTTATTTGTCAGTTTCAAAAATGTTCATATATTTTGACATTATAAAACAAAGGTTGTATAACCCTCTCAGATATATAACCGTTTATGACCTACCCTGAAAAGTTTTATGCATCATAAAAATATAAATAAGCATAAGTGTTTTTAAATTTGTCTTATTCATTAGGCTGTGCTAACATAAATATAAAAGTGCATAATATAAATTTATTTGTGATGTAAATATTGTGTAATATGCTATTTTAATGCAATATATTTAAAAAATTATAGATGTCCAGGTCATTTAAATAATTTATGTAAGATAATTTGTTTTTATTACAATTTATTACTAAAAATACTCCAAAACAGTTTCTTTATTTGTATATTTTGCAAACAACATAATATTTTTACTATAACAACTTATTTTATAATTGTTTTCAATTGAAAACGTTATCCATAATTTGATAGAGAAATATTTTTCTTATCTAGTTTCAAAATTGATCACATATTTCGGCATCTTAAAACTAAGTTATATATCCCACTCAGTAGTGTAACTGCTATATAACGTAGCCAGAGAGGCTTTATGCATCATAAAAATATAAACAAGCATAAGTGGTTTTTAAATTTGTCTTATTCATTAGGCTGTGCTAACATAAATATAAAAGTGCATAATATAAATTTATATGTGATGTAAATATTGTGTAATATGCTATTTTAATGCAATATATTTAAAAAATTATAGATGTCCAGGTCATTTAAATAATTTATGTAAGATAATTTGTTTTTATTAGAATTTATTACTAAAAATACTCCAAAACAGTTTCTTTATTTGTATATTTTGCAAACAAAATAATATTTTTACTAAAACAACTTATTTTATAATTGTTTTCAATTGAAAACTTTATCCATAATTTGATAGAGAAATATTTTTCTTATCTAGTTTCAAAATTGTTCACATATTTCGGCATTGTAAAACTATGTTATATATCCCACTCAGTAATGTAACTGCTCACTTTTAAAAATTGGAAAAAGAAGAAATTTTCGATTAACTTTCAGAATTTTTAATAAAAGAATTAATGCATGTACAAAACTTTGTGTGTGTGTGTGTTAAGTAGTATGACATTGCTCTATTGATTAAAGATATTATTTTGGTTTACATTGAAATAGAAAATTTTTAATATATAATTTTATTGCAGATTATTTTCAAGGGTATTTTCTCACTGCGCGCATGATATTTCAAAAAGTATTTCAGCGATATGAACTTAAAAATTTTCTCAACCATACATTTTTGCATAATGAATAAGATGAGCTAAAAATAAGAGGTTCTATTCAATAGAAAAGAAAATACGATTGTGGAAATATTATAAAAATTTTAATAGTAATTTCATATTTCAAATTTAATATTAATTAAACTTCACATTATTAAAATAATTAAAAGTTTTTAATTCAGAGTCTTAATTTGAATGTTTTGTTTAATTTAATGTAAAAATCATCAGGATAAAGGAAATTGTAGTTGAGATATCTTGCACGCAGTGCACTCTTGAAAATAATCTGCAATAAAATAATAGTTAAAAAATTTTCTATTTTAAAGTGAATCAAAATCATATTTTTAATCAATAGAGTAATGTCATGCTAGTTAACACACACACACACACACACGCACACGCATGCAAAAAAATAAAAAAATTGTTTGTACATGCATTTTTTTTTTTTTTTTTCTGAAATTTGTTCGAAAATTTCTTCATTTTTTCCCATTTTTAAAAATAAGCTGTCCCCTTAAGCGAAAATGCCTATAAATTGGTAAACTTTGATTCATTCACCATTCTTTCATTTTTTATCGATACAACCTGTTGAATAACTTAAAATCTTGCCTTCAGTTTGCAATACCGTTTCAAGAATGATTTTTTTTCTCATTATTATTTTAATAACAAATATTATAAGAATTAATAATGATCAATTTATATGAAATTAAGAAAGTTTTAAAAATATAAATTGTTATATGATTTCTTTTCTTTTCTTTTTTCTTTTTTTTTTTTTTTTTTTTTTTTGTATTAAAAAATAATTTAAGACTCAAAATAAAATATAAATTCAAATACTTCTTATGGAACATGAGTAACTTTAAGGAATTAATGTTTACAACAAAGGATCGAAATGCATAAAATTTATAGTTTACGACTATATGATGTCAAAGGTACTCATAAAAAAATAAATACTTTTTACATTCTCTTACCCATAGGGTCAAGAAAGTATTGCTTTAGGATCAAATTTTCGAACGTGAGTTTTTGTTATATTTACATGTTCTGAGGTCCCCTGAATACGAAAATCATGTTTTTAGCGAATGGTCTGTGTGTCTGTCTGTGTGAATGTCTGTGTGTCTGTTATCAGCATATCTCAAAAACAAATAGTAGCAGAATTTCCAAATTCGGTATTCTAAATGTGCATCATATACGGATGCTACAGTAAGCTTTTCGTTGAGATGAAGCAAATGGTTCGTGTACAGGGACACTCAAAAGTATTCAAGTACATTACGTCTATGGGGGAAATTGCAGGTAAGTAGAGTTTAACATCTATAGACTGCACTAAACCAAATGAAACGAATATATATTTTTTGTAATAGAGATAGTTAACTGGGAAAAAAATTTTGTGTATGTAGGAGCCTCGCCTCTCCCCTCGAGGGGAGTAAATTTTCATGATGGGTATCTTTCAAAAGAGCTCGCCAACACCTTTAAAACGAATGGTTGAACCATCGATCTGCGATAATTTAAAATAAAGTTATCGATTTTTTTCAATAAAAAGAAAAAAAAAATGTAATATTGAGAATAAATTCAACCTTTTTTTTTTTTTTTTAGTGTTATACTACTTCTCTAATATGGAAATCGTCTGCATTATCATAAAAGATAATTTTTTTAAATAATAAATTTAATAAATTATTTTTTAAAAACAGAATTATTTTTTAATAACCGAATTAAAATCTATATAAATGTAGGTGCATTAATGAAACGGGGGGTTGGGGGGGCGGCCCCCTCACACAGAACTATTTATCATATAAAACACTTCCTAAGCCTATTTTGAATTGTTTAACACAGGTTTACATAACAGTACTCGTTATCTTACCTCTTAATCTGCAACCTATATTTATAGTATTGAATTTCAGGGTAAGAGAAAGTCGTGTGAGTGGCACACCAGATTATTTTTATTATTATTTGACAACTTAAAAACATTATAGTACAAATAAACTAATACGTTCACTACCATGACCTCAAAACATGTTCGTTTCGTGCTATAAGCATCAACAATGGGTCACTGGTATCATTCCAAACTATCTTAAATAAAAATTATTGGCACTTCGAGTGAAGCATACATGGCTGATATAGGTATATATGTATAAAGCACAAATTAACTCTTTATTTAAGTTTGGCATCCTAAGGATCAACTTAACTTCTTAATGTAGCAGTGAAAATGTTTTTTCGAATGCATCTAAAGTTCATCAAGAGTGTGCATAAGTAATTACGTAAATCTCAGACATGATTAAGATTGTAATTTAGAGGTGAATTAAAAGTTACAATATATTTTGATGTAATTAATCAAATTATTTTTACCATAATAGCTGAAATTTATTACCATTTGAGTAACATATTACTCCTGAGTAATTGTATTATTAACTAGGTTTAATTAAAATATAGATTCCCCCCCAAATGTCTTGTCACTTTTTAATAATTTATAATTTTTCTAAAATTATGATGTTAAAGGTTAAGTCTCTTTGTATACTACTTCAAAATAAGTGAATATTGAATTAAAATACAGTGAAACTTCTCTGAAAATTCCCCGCTATTAAAGGCATCTCTTTTTAGAGCCAATTTCTTATAGCCTCAAATTTTTCCTTTAGAATTTCATACTAATTTATCATTAAAGGCACATGTACAATTACATACCTCTCTAAGAGGGTTATATTTTGTCAGAGCCTATAATTTTACTTTTACCTTAATTTGAACTAACTGTCTACTTCATAACAAATTAATATCCATTTGTATAATAACAATTTGTGTGTGGAGAAAGGAAGTAAATAATAAGACTTCATATTTCTGAATGTGATTATTTAGAGATGATTTTCAAGCTTGTAAAAGGAAATTTTCTGTTATGCCATTATTTATCTAATAAATTTAAATGCAGTAGCTTCTAAATGAGTAATGTTGACTTTAAAAGGTAAAATAAAAGTATTTAAATATAGCTAAGATTAAAAATTAAAATCTAAAATTAATATTTTCTGACCGGAATCTTTAGAAAAGTATAGATTAATAAAGATACTGATAAAAAGTTTCTAAAATGAAAACAAACTAATTTTAGCGATTATTTGAAAGCAATATAGACAAACAACGTAAGTCTGACTAATTAAAAACATTTAAATAATAGAATTTGTAGCCTGGATTAATATATATATATATATATATATATATATACATATATATATATATATATATATATATATATATTTATATATATATGTATAAACTTTCTTAAAAAGCCATCTCTGTTAAGTTACAGTTTCCTATGGCACACTGGGTGATATTTTTAGGGAAGTTTCATTGTATATGAAAAACCCATTAAACACTATGTAAATTTTTTCTTTAACCTATCATCTAAAAAAAAAATTAGTAAAAACATAGAACGAATAACAGAAATAAAAACATTACGTTTTTGCAAAAGGTTATTTAAAAATTTAGGAATCTGATTGCGAAAGGGAAAGAGGGGAATAAATACTTTGTGTTACTTAAACCTACAGTAGGTAATAAAGTATCATCTCAAGCCAAGTTATTACTGATAACATTTTTATATAAATTTTTAGATGAAGCTTTTTAGAAATTAAAGTATATTGTAAAAGAGAAAAATATAGATTACTTCCCTAATGTATGACTTTGGCATTGTCATACTATACAGGAGCATGCATACTCATTGAAAAAATTCTTGCTACAAGACGATTTTTAATTATCTTTACTTTTTCCCTATCAGAGAAAAAAACAACTATTGTCAGAAGATCCCCGTGAACAAAAATGTTACCTGTGAGGTCTTTTTTTAGTACGACAGGTCGTACTATTACTTTCAGACAGTGATTTCACCAACGTTACCAATTTTTATCTATCACTTTTAAATGAATGTAAAAACTTTTTTTTTTTTTTTTTTTTTTAATGAAAAACTAAAAGCTTCTCATTGAGTCTGTCCAGGTTTTTAATCAGGATTATTATATTTTATCAAAAATTGGTACACTTATTAATCAAAACAAAATCTATTTAACGCCGTATTTTTAGTTCAGTCGGATAATTGGTTCAAAAGGTAATAAATAAAAACCCCATTGTAACTTAAAAATTATTAAAAACAAATTGATACCAAAAATAAATATATATATATATTTCTTTGTATATAAAATAATAATAATAATAATAATTAAAAAAAAATACGCAAACCATATATATATATATATATTAAATAATAATTAAAATTAAATTAAGAAAAATCGTGATATAAAAAATCGTGAATAGGTTTAGCGTGGAACCCTTTGGCGAAATTTGAAATTTGGACCGAAATAGCTGGGACGTTTCTCACCAAGATTTTTACTTACGCAATTCCGATAGCCATTTTAATTCATCACCAAATTCATAAAAATAAATAAATAAATAATAAATAAATAAAATAAATAAAATAAAGCCTCTTGTGCTGAAGCTATACCAAAGAAATTTTTAGAAAGGAAAATAGTAACCGATGCTAGTGAATGAAACACAGTTACTGCATGCCTTTATATGGAAAAATAGAATAAAATAAATACTGTACTAAATTAAATTCTGTTTTGTTCAGAATTTTATATCTATTACTTAGAAAACGAAAGTAGGCTTAGAACTTTTTTTTTTTTTTTTTTTTTTTTCCCGACGCATTTTTTCTTGGAATCAAAAATAATTGTTTTATTTCTTTGTAACCTAAAACGTGAGTGAAACAAGGGTGTGAAGATCGCAAGATCTTTCCTTCAATACATGCACACAAATATTTGGCGAGCTCTGGTTTTGACAGCTAATCAATGGCCCAAGGAGGGAATCTTTGTTTCTTGGTTTCTCTCTTATTTAGATCACCGGCCATCACTGGGTAAAATTAATATTCAAAAACAAAACGATTAGAGTTCAAACATTATTAACTCTAGACTACATGTTTAAGGGAAATTAAAACAGATTATTCTCCTAACAGAATATTCGCCACTGTCTCTGGCAATGATCAATAGTAATTTATATTCTATGACGAAGCGTTAACATAACGTTTTCTCTATTCATTTTATTGAGAATTTTTTTTTTTTTTAAATCAATAATCATAAAATAAATCAATAATGTCAATCAATAGATATTGCATCAAAAACAGGCAAAAATACTTTTTTATTATAACGAAATAAATTGCACCGAATAATTAATAATAAAAAAAATCAATATTCATAATAAAAATACTCGACGAATATTTTTTTTTTTTTTTTTTTTTTTTTTTTTTTTTTTTAACAGATGAGTATTAAAAAAGGGGAGAATAAAATAAAGAAAAGAAAAAAAGAGAGAGAGAGAGAGAATTGCAATTGTATCAAGAATTAAGATAACAAGGAAAGTTAAAATTTTCCATTTCACAAATTCATAAATCAGTATTGGAATAAATTCAATAATATTTCATGAAGATATTTTGAAGATATAAATAAAATTTTAGGAGGGTGAAAAAATGCCAGAAAAATATGCAAAATAATGTTTTATTTAAAAAATTTTCTATGAGCATTTTGAGATTATTTTACATTATAATTGTATTTTAATATGATAATACATTTTCTTTATTTAACTGCATACATTTGCGATAGTTGATAAATGTTAAATTGAAGATTGGTTATTGATAACTGCTAAATATGCATTAATAAATAATCATAATATGCAATGCAAATACGGAAAATTTATCAATAACATTTTTTAAATGTATATTCTCGATTTTTTAATATATTTAAAAGCTGATAATTCTGAGTTTTAAAATAAATACACAATTCAGTTTTACATGTGATAAAGCCTTTAATATTCATAAAAATCATAAAAGAGTTGAATAAAAAATTATAAGTATGGATTTTTTTTTTTTTTTTTTTTTTAATAGAGGCAAAAGGAAAATTATTTTCAATCGCTGTTATATTTTTTCTTTCATAATATGTTTTATGCAGAAAGAAAATAAAGTCAATACATGATTTATGAAGCTATAAAATATATGATGAAAATGTTTAACTAAAGTTGCATGTGGTATGTTGACAGAATTTTTAAGACAGGAGTATTTATATACATATGTGTGCGTATTACAAAATTTTAACTTCGACTCTCTTATCTCCTTATGCTTATCTCAACGTGAATCACCCAGGATTTAAAAAAAATTACGCATCTCTTCATCACAAAAAATTGAAAAAGCATCAGCTTCTTTTAAAAGTTGTCCCTTTTATCCGTTCTAGCATTGCAATGTGTTTGACAATAAAAATGCGTTACAGGAACAATTAAAGAATTATTTCTGAGAGATAATTTGAATAGGATTATTCTTTAAAATATTAAATCATTTTACCATTATATCTCTTAATATATATATATATATATTTCATAATGCAAAAATAACATAGCAGTACCCTCTATTGAATGGTAAAAGCCTAAATTTCATCAACATAATTTTACTATTTTATTTATTTTTAATAATCATCCCACATAATAGATTTAGTACAATTCTACTTCAGAGACAACAATAAACAATATATCAACTTCAAGCTGCCGAGTTATTTGCACTAAAATAGAATCAACATAGCTTTGAATGATTATCACATTATATATTAACTTTGATTACACAAATCATGGAGGTACAGCCTAGCTGTTCTAAGTATTAGGCGATATACACCAAAATTTAATATATAGCGATGATATGTTATAATTTGAACTAAATGTAGAGTTTTAATAAATTACTTTTAGAGTAACAAAAGAAGCAAAATTTGCATAGCACATAGGAAAATATTCGTCTAAGTATACTCAAATTATGTTCAAGGCATCTCAAATCGATTAAATCCGTCAAAAAGAGAGAAAATTTTATTTTTTATTTTTTATTTTTTTTTTTTTTTCTTACGAATTCGCGATTTTAGTACTGTTTTATTATATATAAAAGAAAGTAAAATTTCTAAATATACATATTAACATAAGGTAAAGATACTGAGTAAAGTATCGAAACTTTATAATCGCTATAATTTTCTCGAGAGGAAACAGCCTCATAATCCCTTAAATCAAATATCTTGATGTACGAGATCTACGTCCATTGCACTAAATAGAATGTAATTTTATCTCGTATTTGCTGACTTAAAAAAAAAAAAAAAAAATCTATAAAATCAATCGTATCAAGTTTTTGTAAAATTTAAACATGTATTAAAACAGATCATGACAGAAGTTGTAGGAAAATATACGTCAAATAATTCCTACGTCAAATAAAGTTTATGATATCTCAAAACGGTTAAATCCGTCTTTTTTTTTTTTTTTAACGAATTCAAAATTTTAATACTTTTTTATTATACATAAAAGAAAGTAAAATTTCTAAATATATATATTAACATAAGGTAAAGACAATGAGCAAAGGATTGAAACTTCACAGTTGCTATAATTTTCTCGAGAGAAAACAGCCACACAATCCTATAAAGCAAATAAACCACTTGATGAACCAGGTATTACGTTTATTGTATTGAATAGAATATAACTGTATCTCATATTAACTGACTTTGAAAAATTATCTATAAAATCAATCGTATCAAGGTTTTGTAAAAATCAAACATGTATTAAAACAAATCATGACAGAAGTTGTAGTATTCTTACGTCAAAACATGTTCGTGATATCTCAAAACGTTTAAATCCTCCAAAAAATTGAAGATTTTTTTTTTTTTTTTTTTTTTTTTTTTTTACGAATTAATACCATTTTATCGCATATATAAAAAGTAATAAAAATAAAAATATATAAATTAATTTAAGATAAAGATACCAAGCAAAAGATTAAGACTTCGAATCGCTGTCATTTTCTCAATAGGAAACAGACTCGAAATACTCCGAAGCAAACAAACGATTTGATGTACCAAATATTACATTCATTGTATCAAAATAATAGAATTTTGTCTCTTATTTACAAATCTAAAAAAATCAGTGTTTTGGGAAATTAAACATGCATTATGACAGATCATAACGGAAGTTATAGTGTTTCCTGTTTGAACTTGAATCGCGTCGCTCTTCTCTTAAATCTAACCCGCTGCCACTTTTAACTCCGACCATTCAAGAGCCTAACACTGCAGTAGACGAAATAGGAATGTAACAGCGTGATATCGTGTTTGGAAGAGCAGAAACGAACGTGTCAAAAATCAATAACTGAAATGCCATCCGAAGAACTTCATCTCCTCGTTTCTGTAGATCAACGGATTCATCTCTAAAACCTCTATTTATTTTCCCGAAGATCTATGTCAGTGGGAGACCCTTTTAAAGAGCTATTAGCACAGCTTAGAAATTTTATGGAGACATAATTCAAGTTTTATATGAATAAAAACCGGAGCTTTTACTTCGTTCTCGCTAAGTGAAATGATGTGGAAATAATGCGAGATTTAACAAGAACGTTTTTTTTTTTTATTGCCGATATCTTCTCTATAACCTTTCGTTATAAGAGGATTGGTAAAACTGAATAATAGTGTCTGATGCTAGAATTAAGGACATTAAATCGATAAATTAAGGTCTGATATACAGACGCAGGCAGTGTATTAGATACTTGTATATAATATAATAAATTCAATATACATTTGTTTATTGTAATATTAAATATTCTAAAAATAATTGTATCTACACCCCGCGACAAAAAGATAGGAACAAAGGGTTTTTTCTTTGATTTTTCATAAAATAACGTTATCTAAATTGCGCTTATCATTTATTATTAGTATAAAATAACACTATTGCTGGACTAATAATTTTTGTTTTAAGACTAATTTAGAAAAAAATTAAGACTAAAATTTTTCTAATTTAAGACTACATAGCGCGACAAAAAGATAAGAACAAAGGTTTTTTTTTTTTTTTTTTTTTTTTTTTTTTTTTTTTAATATGATTATTTTGAATATGAATATTTTGAATATGATTCAAATATTTAATATGTTTTTGATATGATAATATTTTGTTATGATAATAAATAATCAGCACAATTTAGATAATTTTATTTTATGAAAAATTTTAAAAAACCCTTTGTTCCTATCTTTTTGTCGCGGAGTGTAGTCTTAAATTAGAAAAATTTTAGTCTTAAAACTTTTCTAAATTAGTCTTAAAATAAAAGTTAGTCCAGGAATAGTGTTATTTTATAATAATAATAAATGATAAGCACAATTTAGATAACGTTATTTTATGAAACGTCAAAGAAAAAACCCTTTGTTCCTATCTTTTTGTCATGGGGTGTAATATACATTTTTCCTTGTATACGTTACAAAACTTAATACACAATATACTTTGTCTCACAATTCCACTTTTTACGAAAATATCTCATTCCAATTTTAGAACAAGAATTTCGTGATGTTAGCTCAATTCAAATATCCCCTTTCTTTCAAAAGTCGGCATATTAGTTATTTATTCTATATACAATCTGTGAACAGCGAGGAAAGTCGTAATAAGTCGGACGGTAGACATTATAAAGCTTTCTTTCAAATTCCAGTGTTATAATTAAGAATTTTTTATTTATTTCAAATTATCACAGATGATATATGGTTTAACCTCCCATTTTAAAGCTTTTGATGGCATCTTTTGAAAAATACTCATATTAACAATTTACACCCCGGGAGTGGGGGAGGGGGGGTGACAACGCTTCTAAATATGCAACAAATTTATCCTGATTGACTATTTTTGTACGATTTTTTATTTCGTGATTTAGAAATGAATGATTATATATATATATATATATATATATATATATATATATATATATATAATTTATAGGAAATTTCGCCACGGTAAAAATTATGTAAAAACGGTATGATAGCACCACCTGTTGAGCAATATACGCCAAAAGTTGATAGACATCAAGTTAAGTTCCAATTAAATATACATTTTGTGAAGTTCTGTGCATTAGTTCTTGATTTAGAGCTGTCACAAATTTTTTCACACACAGGTAGACACACAGAAATAGACTTATTATTATTTTTTTTTTTTTTTTTTAATAATGATCAAATCTGTTCTGGAACTCTTAAAACTTGTAAATCCATCGAAAAAGAAAGTCAAATTTTTTACGAATCTAATACTTTATTTTTATGAATATAAAAAGAAATAAAAAAAAATAAGCTGATGAAGAAAACAAAAAAAATAAATAAATAAACACTTAAAATATTCAGGAAAATATAATACTATTGGAAGTAGGTAAACCAAATTTTCTTTAACTCTTACCCAAATCAGAGAGAAGGACAACACTATGTAATACTGTATTTCAAACTGTATTTCAATTATAAAGAGTAATTTCCTCATTATAATGAATGTGCCCTTGTAAAAATAATTTTGTTTTGTGAGTGCATTTTCTAAATATTTATAAATTTATAAATGCCTAAATATTTTTATCAAAATCTTATTAAAATATTGAATATGGTATTTAAATATAAAGCGAACTCATTCATCTCTAGTCACAAACGAAATAAACGAACAAACATGTCATTATACATTCACAAATATTACTATTAATGTAACTATTTTTACGTATATTTTAAAACTATATATTTTTTTTTTTTTATACTGAAATACTTTTTTTTAATCAAGAGTATATTGTACATATTCGAAAATTCTCAAAATTATTTGTATATTATATATTTTGGGCAAAAATGGTGAGTATTTGTATATTATATATAATATACATTTTTGGGAGTATACTGCTAATCACCGCTTATGTAATTCCAAAGACAAATAAAAGAAAGCATATTTATCTGTTTTTTTTAATTTTTTTAATTAACTTAAAAAATTGAAATATAATTCTAATTTAATGTATAACATTCTTTTTTCAAAAATTATCCTCTATCTCCTTCAACATTTAGATTTTGGCTCTCACCTATTATTTGAGATAGCGCAGACCACAGAAGTAGCTACTTTTTTGTTGTTGTTGTTGTAATTCTAATTATCATATATTGTTTAGCTAAAAGCTCTGTCAATGTATATTTTGCACAATTAATACTAAAAGAAAAAGAAAAAGAAAGAAAGAAAGAAAAATAAGAAGCGAAATATTATTCAAAGTTAAGCTATTATATAGCTTAATAATAATAATACAAAAAAAAAAAAAAAAAGAAGAAGAACAGAGATGTTATTGATAACCCTCCGGATTATTTCATACCACTATTTCCTGAAAGTTATCTTCATCTTATTTAATAAAAAAAAAAATTATTAAATAAAGTGAAACTTTTATTAGTATATTTCTAAAAATATTTAAAAATCCGGACAGTTGCAATCTTTGATACTAGTACATTTTAAAATAAACACTGCATTTAACTTGGTATATTTTCCATCTTATTTAAGCAGCTTTATCGATATTGAGTTTGAACTTTCTGTTAATTAAAACATTGTTTAACTCGTTAATGTACACTTTTTTTGAAAAAAAAATTTTTTTATTTGTTTAAAAATAATATATTTTACAGCGTTGTTTAGGCCAAATAATAATAATACAAAAATATTCAAAATTTTCTTCTATACGATATATTTCAAAGCAAGGTGCAGCATATAGTCCAACATTGCAATACAACGAACCTCTTTTCTTTTCCTTTTTTTTTTTTTTTTTTTTTTTTTTTTTAGTGCTAGAGGCCTATTTCAGTCGGTACAGTTGTCGAATTTTTATAATACACTCTTAATAGTGCTAAGGGCCTATTTCAGTCGGTTTATTGAATGGGGATTTATTGAATGAAGTCCCCCCAAGGCACAACTTTGACATGAGTCCCCCCCCCAGGCCCAACTTTGACATGAGTCCCCCCCCAAGGTACCCCTATTTTAGTCGGTACAGCGTTGTCGAATTTTTATAATACACTCTTAATAGTGCTAAGGGCCTATTTCAGTCGGTTTATTGAATGGGGATTTATTGAATGAAGTCCCCCCAAGGCACAACTTTGACATGAGTCCCCCCCAGGCCCAACTTTGACATGAGTCCCCCCCAAGGTACAACTTTGACATGAGTCCCCCCAAGGCCCAACTTTGACATGAGTCCCCCCCCCAGGCCCAACTTTGACATGAGTCACCCCAAGGCCCAACTTTGACATGAGTCACCCCCAAGGTACAACTTTGACATGAGTCCCCCCCCAAGGCACACCTTTGACATGAGTCCCCCCCAAGGCACACCTCCCCCTCATTGGGAAAAAGAGAAAAAACGTTGTTTTGCGGCTATAAGACAGTTTGGACTTCCAACGTTATTTGTTACAATATCTGCAGCTGAAACACATTGGTTTGATTTAATGAAAACTTTATCATGGAATTTAGATCGTCACGAATTAACTAAAGAAGAATTTGTCGATATTAACAAGTTTAGCAGTAGGCCTCTGGCACTAAATTAAAATCTGTCAATGTCAGATTTTCATGTTTTAAATAATGAAATAATGTCGTGTCTGTATAATTTCACTTTTCTTTTTTTTTTTTTAATCTCTTTTAGCGGCGCACACACACGGCGCAGTATCTTGTGGGAGCTTTTTTCAATTTGAAATTGCATTGTTTCCAATCAACAGCTATATCTTCTTCTGAACTATTTTCAGAATCACTACTGTAATTATCATTTTCGTTTGAACCACTTTCTGAGAAATTTACATACTCAGATTCTGATTCTGAATTTCTCATTTTATATATATATACACTGCTCGACATTGAAAATGCAACACCAAGAAGGAATGATGATGAAATTTGTTGGACACATACATTATAGTAGGAAAAACTGATTAAAATTTCAGGAAATTTGGAGTAATATGTACTGAGAAAACAGTACATAAAGCAGTGACCTCTGTGAGCAATAACAGCACATATCTGCCTAGGCATTGAATCGAACAGCGATTGGATGACATGTACGGGTAGAGCACTTCATGAAGCTTCAACACGATGCCACAATTCATCGATCGAAGTTACTGGTGAGTGTTTGGGGCCAGTCGCTTTTCAATGATTAAACAGTCATTTTCATTATTGCGAGATCAGGAGAACCCGCTAGCCAGAGCAAAAGTCGAACACATTCTGTATCAAAGAAGGTCCGGACAATGCAAACAACTTGCGGTCGTGCATTATCTTACTTAAATTTTGCGCTACGGAGGCCTCGAATACAGGGCACAAGAGCGGGCCTTAACTCATCAGAAATTTAATGGCCGCTGCTCAGAGTGCCAGGAATACGAACATGAAGTAATCGAGACGTGTATCCAATGGGAATCCATAACATCATTGCAAATGATGGAAAGTATGATGATGTCGAATCCCAGCTGGCAATGTGTATTATTCATAATGCCGTTAAATACGGATAAGGCAATCTTGATGCTGTAAACAGGATTGTGATTTGTCTGAAAAGTGACTTCACACCATTCCTGCGTCTAGACTCATCGTGGATCACACATTAATGGCACCCATATCAATAATGCAGTTTTGAGGGTAATCAGAATTTTGGTAGCCGCATACTGAGTCACCACCTGGATTGATGGTATGTTGTACCATTGGATACACGCCCCGGTCACCTCTTGTTTTCATTCCCGCCACTCTGAATACCAGCCATTACATTTCTGACGAGTTAAGGCCCATAGCTCTGCCCTATGTTTAAGGCCTCCAAAGCGCAACATTTAATCAGGACAATGCACGACCGCAAGTTGTCCATATTGTCTGGACCTTCATTGATGCCGAATGTGTTCGACTGTTGCTCTGGCCAGCGCGTTCTCCTGATCTCGCACCAATGAAAATGACTGTTTAATCGTTGAAAAGCAACTGGCCCCCCACCACTCACCAGTAACTTCGATCGATGAATTGTGGCATCGGATTAAAACTTCATGAAGTGCTCTACCCGTACATGTCATCCAATCGCTGTTCGATTCAATGCCTAGGCAGATATGTGCTGTTATTGCTCACAGAGGTCGCTGCTTTATGTACTGTTTTCTCAGTACATATTACTCCAAATTTCCTGAAATTTTAATCAATTGTTCTTCCTACTACAATGTATGTGTCCAACAAATTTCATTCCGTTATTATCATTCCTTCTTGGTGTTGCATTTTCAATGTCGAGCAGTGTATTTTACTAAACTATAATGTAAAATAAAATAATAATAATTTGAAAATTAGAAGACACACTAATTACTATGTAAATATCCAATGTAAGCAGCTTTATTTTCTGTAAGCATAAAATAACTAACTGTCTATAAAAATACAAATCTGTCTATAACTGTTTATAACAATTGCTTTTGTACAAATTTATCAATCTGCAGACCTCAACCAAATCATTCTCGAATATATTCAAGTGCGGAAATTACAGCAGCATAAAATACGACCGCCGCTCGAACTATCTCGAGTGTGCACAGTTTGCCCCGTTTAGCGCGCTCGAACTAAGTCAAGCATGTTTGTTAAGACGTTAAAAGACAGCAATTGATTGAAAAACAGTCCTTTTTTTATGAACACCTTATATATATATGAACCTCTTATATGCTAAATTTAATTATAATTTACATATATTAATGGAATATATATTAATGGTATATATATTAATGGAAATGTCTCAACACAAATGTTGAAGAGAAAATTACAATTACAATAAAAATAATATATATATTTTTTTCTCCCCTACCCTCATTTTTACCAGAACAAGATATGATAGGATTTATAATCGTGTTTTAGAAAACTAGTACATCGTTTGGATTTAACGTTAATCAGAGCATGATGCAATTGGGCTCTTCCCACCTGACGTCAAAGGTCACATGACATAGTTAAACAAAGAGCAAATGAAGTCTTCTATATCTATAGCGATTGCTAAAATGAAACATTTTCTATTCTTATTTTTGATAAATCCGATTTAATCGGTATTATTATATATATATATATATATATATATATATATATATACATACATACATAATCATTTTTAATCCATTTTATATCATTATTCATCATCTTTTGTTTGCTGTATACATTTGCAATCATCATTTAGTTTATATTTGTTATTGATGTTCATGGAGAACATGTACTCTGATTTTTCGTACTTATATCAATAATAGTGCAACTTCGTACGGTGTAAAGCCATTTCAGCCAGTAGCTCAGTTAATTAACTTGATGTAACACTTATAAGCGATTAAATTTAACTTAAAACATTTTAAATTAATTTCAAGTTATAATCCATAAGCATTCCACTATTTATTGCTAGATCAGTTAATGTAACAGTTACACTACAACATACAAAAATCGATTCTTACGTGTAAAAATAAATAAACCTATAAAAGTTTTTTTTTTTTTTTTAAATTATTAAACTTACAAATATAATTATTCTACTCTTTACTACTGTACAATATTATTTTCATTTTATTTTACATTAAATACTAATACTGTTGTTCTTAAGAACAATATTTAACTGAATTTGCTTCTCAGAATTCGATTCTTTGTTTTTCTATATCACGTGATTGAGCAGACGACGCTGGGAAGAGCCCATTACATTCGAAATATAAGCTATTATAAGGAATATGAAAAAAATAAAAACAGAAACCGCGTGTAAAGAAAAATAAAATCTAATATTGAAAATATATTCATCCGAATAATTTTACTACCGAAGTTCCCTTATTATTAATTCCTTGATGTCAATCATAAAATTTGAAATACGAGATTTCAGGCATAATTTTACAACAAAATCGAGCATCAAATCAAATTACCGCAAGAGGAAATACATAAGAAATTTACTCATCGAACGTGACGCCATCATCCTTATTTAAATTAATTGATAAAAAGATTCGTTTGATTACTTTAATAAGACAAAGAGCTCCAACAAATTATTCTTGCTGCATAAATTCATTTGCATGGAGGAAATTATTAAAATAATCTTGTTCGCTTATGTGAGAACATCACATAGAAATGACCTTCAATAACTTTAATGGAATAAATAAAAGTGTGATTAATTTATTTACTGATCTTCGGGAGAATATATCAGACTACAGAATTCGAGATTTGTGCTGCGTTAAAAAAAAAAAAAAAAAAAAAGAAAAAAAAAAGAAAGAAAGAAAGAAAGAAAGAAATGTTTTCCGAAATATGTATAAAATCAGCAATTTTAAGTTGGGGGAACACTAGCTCACAAACTATAAACTGGTACTGAATTAAATTAAATATTATTTGCCTTTAAAATCTCTTAACTTTAAACCGAATTTAGCGATTTTTGGACTGTGAACTCATACCCACTATTTTCAGCCAATTTTTAATTTTTGCTAAAATCTTTTAAAAATTTGCAATAAAAAAAGCTTTTTTAAAATTAAAATAAAGAAATAAATGGATATCATCTAACATGAGTTAGTGGAAGTTCAAAGATTTCCACCACTCAAAATTTAAAATATTAATGCAAAGTGGGCTTTAAAAACACATTTTAATTGATTTAAATAAGTCTATGAAACAGATTTTAATCAGACATAGCTAAGAACCACACCGATTAAATAAGAGCTCTATTAAAAAAATAAATAGATAAATCATTAAAAATGCCTTGAAATCGGTCTGTTCATTTAGGAGTTGCATTACAGCAGACAGATAAATGCATCAAACTTATAAAACACTCTTTTTTGATCTGGAGTTAAAAAATAAATAAATAAAAGTGAGAGATAAACGTGTAATTATAAAAGATTTATTTTTTGACTACCATACAAGGAAGTCTTGTGTTACAAACTTCAGAAATCAACATTCTACACTGTTAAAAATTTCAGTTCAAACTTGAGCCACTACAGTATGGAGTAAAGTTATAAGGAATACCATAATACGATTCAACCTCACTTTTAAGTTTTCTGCTTTTTTCGATTGAATTTAAGTTTCACCAAAACTTGGAGCTACCACACATCCATTCACAAGGGATGTATGAATCAGTAAAATTCTTATTGAAACCAAACCAAGGTTAAATCGAAGGTCCGGAAACAAAGGGTAAAGTGCAAATTTTGTGCAACAACTCACCCATGAGCTAAAAGAAGACCCTAGAAAATTTAGCCCCTTTTATCAAAATCAACGAAACATAATTAGCGAGCAAGAAAGCGTGGCACAGTGCCAGTGTGTTTGATTTGAGACAAATAGGTGTTCAGTTCGATCTCCGTCTCGGTCGAATTTTGAATTTTGAAATTTTTTTTTAAATATAATACCAATATTTGGTTCAACAGGAAATTACCAAATCATTGTAAAAGTTTAAACCATCGGGTGGTTGCAGCTACTTCAGTACCAAGTTTCGGTTCAAACTAACACCAAAATTTTAACAGTATATAGAAAATTTCGAAAAATTTTAGATAATGACCCCTTTTAGACTAAGACGGATTAAACCAGCGTTTTTGTCACAAAACTTCTCATATTTGTCGAAAGAAAAGGACACTGAATTACATATCTAAATTTGTGTAATACAATTTGAGAAATACTCGAAACAATAGTCGTCTAAAACGTAAAATAAATAATAAAAATACTCTCTTAAATTATATAAATCTTCAAAATATATTAAGTAATAACAATGACAGCGGTGAAATATTCACAACAATGAATATAACAATAAAAATAACAGCAAAATCCAACAAAATTCTAACTTTTGAAATCGCATAATTTTTCATATTAAAATTCATTCTCTTGATTGTCTCCAAATAGTTCTAAAAACGCCTATTCCAAATCTTATTCAAAACAAAGTTTTACTCGACTTATAAGAATAAATTTCAATTTGAAATTCTATGTATTATTATTTTTTTTTCTCTCTCTCTCTCTCAGTGAATAATAAGCGAAATTTTCAGATTTTATTTCCACTTTAACCGTTTCTAAATTTGAGAACAAATAGTCTTTTGAGAAAACACTAACTCCTAAACGAATATTCTAATTCGTTTAACAAGCATATCCACTCTCCTTTTGCTTTTGATAAATTGCCGCTAAAGACACCAAATGATGAAATCATTTAAATATTTTATCCTCCATGTTAGCGTGAGAGTACAATAGAAATAAGTCTCTTTAAACTGTTATTCAAATGAAAATCTTTTATTAAATGACGAACGAGAAAGAAGTAATTAATAAGAAGAATTATTTCGGCTGAAATCTGTATATCATGGAGGGTAGTTTCTGTAAATGATATAAAAATTTTAATTGAAGATTGAATCATAGTTATAATAAATCTGACGTAAAAAGAAAATTGGGTAATATTTTTGATTTATTATTCTATAGTACAAAAAGAATGGTATTTAATTTTTTTAAAAGAAATTTGTTTTTATATTTCAGGTATTAATTACCAGAATCATTTTTATTAATCTAGATGTAAAACGATTTTGGTTTAAAACTGCCCCCAATATTTTATTTATTGGTTGTATATTGGAAATGTATTTATAATGAGGCACCAATTTTACAAATTAACAAAATTTTAATACTTTTTTTTTAAATTCAAAATTAGTTTACCTTTTTTTTTTTTTTTTTTTTTGGATAGAAAAATTCCAAGTGTTAAAATTTCTTTTTTAGTATTAGGTAACTAGTTAGTTGTAGGGCGACTAAGGCGCCCGTTGAAAAATGATCATTTCATTTTATTTATTTCTCACTTCAAATAATTCATTTGCTAGCAAGCCCCTGCGAAATTTTCACACTTTATTTATCTCTTCGTTACCTTTAAATTTTAAAATTATTATTATTATTTTATAGACGTCATTTTTTCATATGCATGAGCAAATTAAATATTACATGAAAGCATATTTCATTTTATGCTGGAAAAAAAAAAAAAAAAAAAAAAAAAAAAATGGCAACAATTACAAATTTAAATGTCTATTTTAAAGCTGTTATTTTCATATTTTAATTCATTTTAAAAAATCTAATCAAAAATTCTTTACAAATAAGGTATTAAATAAAAGGGGCGATTTTTCTGAATCCGTCGGATTATCCATCGGACTTATCGATGCTCTTATCGATCGGACAATTAGATCTTTTTTTAATTAACTAAAGTATAAAAATAATTAATATTTTAAAGTGCCAACTTGCGTTCACACATAGACAGGGTCCAAGGAAATCTCTTAAGCCTTTTTAAGTGTGACAGAGTCAGGTACTAATGAGCGTAACTATATATACTGGTAATAATTGATATGTTCTTAATATATTCCTAAATTATGAGAGGTTAAATTTTGGGTTATACAATATACATTCGATAAATATTGTGTAAAGTTTAGTTAATAATATTCAAGTTTTGTTTTGAAACTACGGTGTTTATGTGGATACTACATAAAACCTATGTAAAATCACAAAAAAAAAAAAAAAAAAATGTTGTTTAGAAAGAAAATAAATAAATAAATAAAAAGTCATTACATTCATTGTAAAATCAAGCACTGCAAAAATAGAACATATTTTTAAATAAAATTAATTCAAAATAACAGTGTTTAAGATTGCACATATGATGCAAAGATATCAAACAATTTTTGATAAAAGTTTATGCTTGTCAATCATAAAAGTTTTTGCTTGTTCAAAAATGTATGTTTTAGTATGTATTATCATTTTTGTCTGTTTAAATTTGTATCATGTACTTCAGGTTGTTAATCGGAAAATATCAAAATTGTCTTTCGTAATTAAATGAAAAAGAAAAAAAAAAAAAAATGTAAGAGAAATAAAAGTATTAAAAATGACAATAATATTAAAATAGATAAATAAATTACCAAAATCATATTAAAACACTAAATGTAATTTAACTTTTTTACTCTTTGTAACAGTGTGTTTTTCTGTCCCATATTAGTATTTTATTATAAGAAATTATTAGAACTATTACTCTCTGAGTCCTAATTAAACTGATAAATTAGTCTCGTTTATGTCATTTAAATCTAATCTTTTTAGCATATCTTTACTTATTCTACATAGTATCAGAACTTAAAAAATATTTACAAAGTAAACCCCTTTTTTCAGTCTTTATATATTTAAAAATATTTATATTTGTGTAAAAATTGCGCACCAAATTATATAATGTAAGATTGTTTGAATATTTCATTTCAAAATTAAATTTATTATATATATATATATATATATATATATATATATATATATATATACATAAAATTAATCATTATAATGATCAAACACCAGGAAAGAAAACTGAGTTAATCAATAAATAATTACTTATGGTAATGAAGTTAATTTTTAAATTTTTTACGGATTTTTAAATTTTTTTGTGGTATAATTTGATTTGTAAAATAGAGGGTTATTAAAAATCTACGGACAGAACAACCCAGTATCACCATATTATAATAGAAGAATGAAAAATAATGGTAATAAAATACTATTAAATTAATAGTTTGAATAAGATTTAATAGTAATACGCAAGAAGATAATGCGCAAATCCATGTACATAATACAATAAAATGTTAATGTAATACAATAAAATACAATTTAGAGTATACGGGGGGTATGCCGTTTATAAACAGACATAAAAGTTACCATTATATAATAATAAGTTTCATTAAGAAAGAAAAGAACTAAATTATTGTTTAGAGTATTGTCAATAGCTGATATACGTATTAGGATCATTTATAAAATAAATATATATCCGAGAGAGAGAAAAAAAAATTACAAGCACATATCCCACACTATTTACCTTTAACTATTCCAGAAATCATGATATTTAACTATACTAACTAATTAGAAACAACGTAAAACAATTAATATTGTAAAAATACATATAAAATTTTTGAATTCATTTTTAGGTTGATTTCTTTAGAAATCGACCTATTGCAATCACTTCGTTTATCTATATATATATATATCTATCTATCTATAATGAAAATTTTGTCATCACGATAACTCCCGAAATAATACTCGAACTCGAACCAAATTTGGACAGTGAACTAATCTTATAAATATCTTGGACAAGTTCGTTAACCAAGTTGCTCCGACTTTTTGTTTTCAAGTGGCAGCCACTTGAAAATTTCAAACCGACACTGTAAAAAGCATATTTAAAGCAAGATTTCCTTGAATTTTGATGTAAATACAGGCCACATAAGGGTCTCAATGAAGTTTGTTAATGAAGTATATCCGCCATTTTTAGTAAAGTGGCAGATATTTTAAGTTAAGCGGGACCACTTGAAATCAGGCTACCACTTGGAAATTTAAAATCACTATAACTTCTGAAATAATACTCCAAATCGAACCAAATTTAGACAGTGTCTTAACTTATCTTATAAATAACTTAGATGAGTTTATTAATCAAGTTGCTCCGCCATTTTGTTTTCAAGTGGAGACCACTTGAAAATTTCAAATTCAAATTGTAAAAAGCTTATTCCGAATTTGTTTAAAATTTGATGTAAATACAGACCACATAAGGGTCTTAATGATGTTTATTAATGAAATTTATCCGTCATTTTTAATAAAGTGGTAGATAACTTAAGTTAAGCGGTGCCACTTGAAATCACGCTACCACTTGAAAATTTAAAATCACAATAACTTCTGAAATAATATTCCAAATCGAACCAAATTTGGACAGTGTCTTAACTTATCTTATAAATAACTTAGATGAATTTGATAACCAAGTTGCTCCGCCATTTTTTCTTCAAGTGGAGACCACTTGAAAATTTCAAATTCAAATTGTAAAAAGCGTATTCCGATTTTTTTTTTTTTTTTTTTATGTGTACATAGATTACACAAGTGTCTCAAATAACTTTATTAATGAACTTTATCCGCCATTTTTAATAAAGTGGCGCATATCTTAAGTTAAGCGGGACCACTTGAAAATTTAAAACCATGATAACTTCCGAAATAATACTCCAAATGGAACCAAATTTGAACAGTGTCTTAACTTATCTTATAAATGTCTTAGATGAGTTTGTTAACCAAGTTGCTCCGCCATTTTGTTTTCAAGTGCAGACCACTTGAAAATTTCAAATTTAAATTGTAAAAAGCGTATTTCGAAATTGTTTGAATTTTGATGTAAATACAGACCACATAAAGATCTTAATGAAGTTTATTGATAAACTATATCCGCCATTTTTAATAAAGTGGCATATATCTTAAGTTAAGCGGGGCCACTTGAAATCAGGCTCCCACTTGAAAATTTAAAATCACGATAACTTCTGAAAAAATACTCCAAATTGAACCAAATTTGGACAGTGATATTATCATATAATTATCTTGAAAGTTTTCACTGGGCAACTTGTCCCGACATCTTGTTTCTAAGTTCCAGACACTTGAAATCACACTGCCACTTGAAAATATGCCATCACGATAACTTTTAAAATACTATACTGATTCAAATAAAAGTTGGAGAGTAAACTTATGGTTCAAATATCTAGGATAATTTCACTTGGTGACTTGATCCGCAATTTTATTTCTAAGTGGCGGCCACTTGAAAATTTGTTGTTATGTTAACTTTAGTAATACAGAATCAATTCGCATCAAATTTGGGTAGTGGATTTATCATTCAAATATTTCAGATAAGTTCGCTGGGCATCTCACTCCACATTTTTTACAAGTGGTGCCACCTGAAAATTTCTTATGACGATAATTTTTGAAATACTGATTTAATTTAAACCAGAACTGGACAATGAACTTATCATACAAATATACTGGATGATTTCGATGGGCATGTTGTTTTGCTATTTTGTTTCCAAATCACAGCCACTTAGACTGCCACTTGAAAATTTGCCATAATAATAACTTTTGAAACACGGCACTGATTTAAACCACAGTTGGACAGTGAACCTATGCTTCAAATATCTTGGATGTGTTTGCTTGGCAACTTGTTCCACTGTATTGTTTCCAAGTGGCGGCCACTTGGAAATTTGTTATCACGGCAACTTTAGAAATACTTAATCAATTCAAATCAAAGAGAAAAAATGGATTTATCATTCAAACAACAAAAATTTAGAAAATTCACGTAACTCGGGAACCAATCACGTTATTGCGTCCAACTTTGGTATATCGATAAAAAGTATTTTCTCGCCAAAAGTCGCCAAAAATGTCGCCATAGGGGAAAAGTCGCCAAATTGGGCGCCAAATCCATTATCTGCGTTACTGGATCTTTTTAATGCGTTTTTAAGGAAAAATTAGGCTATTTTAATGCTGAAACAAACTAGAAATGCAGAAAACTAACATTTTAGCAGCTTACTAAGCCTCTTTGAAAGAATTTCTACAAAAATAATTATTTTCAAATTTGCAACGATATCTTAGATGAGAAACTTTCTCTGCCATTTTGGTCGAAGTGGCAGCCACTTAATTTTTCAACACGATGACTTTTGAGATTTTGAATTAATTCGAACTATATATGTACAGAAGACTTATCTCACAAATACATTTCATATATTTGTCAACTTAACCCGAAATTTTGTTTCCTAGCGCCGGCCACTTGAAAATTTTAAATTCACATAAAAATGTATTTATGAACCGATTTGCTTAAAACTCCATATGTGCATAGCCTACATCAATATTTCTACCAAGTGCATTAATAATTTATAGCCGCCATTTTGAAACAAAATGATGGCTACTTCATAAGGAAAAAGAAATCAACCTACCCTTCCGAAAACGCCGGAAGGACTTGTTTAAACTTTCAATTACAACACTCAGTTTTAACAAATTAGCTTTGAGAGACAATTTAAAATTTAAAATTCATATACCAAATTTCAAGTTATTTGCAGTAGAAATTATCGAATAAAGAGGACTCAAAGCTTTGACCCGCTTCTATTAAATATATATATATATATATATATATATATATATATATATATATATATATATATATATATATATATATATATATATTCCGGATGTCTTTTTATTTTTCTAAATGATAATAATAACAATTGATTATGTATCAATTAATACATCTGACAAAAATTTAAAAAGTTCCAGAAAACAATTTTATCAGATGCAAGAGGTGTCTTGCATATTCAGGATATTTAGAGTATTAGAAAAAATATAAGGATGGACCCTTTCTACCATGCTGATTTTGAACTGAAAATAGCTATAATTTTGAAAGTAAAGTAAAGATTTACTAAAGTGATTACATCTCATGGTAAGCAATTCTATCGATGAAATTCGAAATACAGGCATTGAAAATCGAAGTTAAAAGAAAATTAAGCTATGTTTCCAGTAATGTGATAGTCGAGAAGGAAAATATTCTGTTGTTGACAGTGGGTGGTCATATTATTACAAATTATGATTAATATATTACTTATTACTTATTATTAATATATTATATATTATCATATATTATAATTTATATTTTTAATATATATATTATATTATATATTAATATATTACTTATTATTAATGTATTTATTTATTTATTTTTTAATATTCTTATGTTGAAATGTTGAAAATTTCATGCAAATTTTCATGCAAATATATATATATATAAAAAAAAAAAAGAAAAAAAAAACAATAATTATTATAATTTATCAATAAATTCCCAAATTAATGCACAAATATGTTTAGAATATATTAATAAACTATTATAATGCAAAATCGAGCGAAAATTTTTAAAACTCAATTGCAAGTGACATTTTAAACATTTTCAAAGCAATTAATTATTTTTTTTATTATTATAATTATTTTTTTTTAATGGTAAATTTATTATTTAAATTTTTTTAACTATTATTGATTTTAACTGGTAATTACATTTTTAAAAATGTAGCCATGGGCTTAGGGGTGATTTAAGATTTAAAAAATATACAGATTTAATTTCATTATAATTGAATATATTTTTTTATTCAACAAATATTACTTTTATCATCACGTGTATAGAAATTTAATTTAAAAAACATTCTGCGCATTTAAATAAAGGATATTTTAATATGGTCAAAGAATTTATTATTATTATTATTATTATTATTATTATTATTATTATTATTACTTATTGTTAACTCATGATTTCAGTTCGAAAAAAAAAAAGACTTAAAATTAACTCTATAAATTAATTAATGTAAAAATTATTTTAATTAATATATCTTTAGTACAGAACCTCCTTGGCGACTTTTAAATTTTAATCGCCATATCGGCGTTGATTTTTTTAATCTGTTTTATTTTATATTTATTTATTTATTTATTTATTTTGAAAATATATTCAAATTAAAAGAAAAAAAAAAGTTTTGTGAATTTATTAATTGAAAAAAAAAAAAAAAAAAAAAAAAGTGGTTACCTATTTTTATTATATTTCTCATTATTACCTTCTTCGTTAATTTATGGCAACATTTCATAATCATTTATGTTTCTTTTTTTTTTTTTTTTTTTAAATACAAGGGGGGTAAAATGGCTCCTACAGAAGTAAAGTTCAAACTTTAAAAACTGCATTTCTTTTTAAAATAATACAGTCAGACACGTTGAAAATAAGTAACTTACTTGATTATTTTTTTTTTTTTCTTAATTTAATTATTTTTTTTTTCTGAGCAGCTTGTTTTAAAATAGCTGTCGAGGAAATTAAATCCTCGGGATAAAACAACACAGCTACTCCGGGGCCAAAGTTTTAAAAGTCACCAAGGGGGTCCTATACTAAAGCTGTTCTCTTAAATTGGTCGCAAGAATGTCCTCTTAATTTCCATTTAGGCTAAATAAAAATTTATTTATTTATTTATTTATGCGTTAAATTATAGGGTCGCTGTTGAAAAAGACTTTAAGATAATTCTTGCCTTTAATCTTGACAATTTCTTTTTTCTTTCGTTAAAAACACTCCATGAAAGTATAAATGCATGGTAATTATGTTTTTAAATATTTAAAGGTTGCCGGAGACCATTCCTTATTTTAAATTATCAGAAGTAAAGTTCAAACTTTAAAAACTGCATTTCTTTTTAAAATAATACAGTCAGACACGTTGAAAATAAGTAACTTACTTGATTATTTTTTTTTTCTTAATTTAATTATTTTTTTTTTCTGAGCAGCTTGTTTTAAAATAGCTGTCGAGGAAATTAAATCCTCGGGATAAAACAACACAGCTACTCCGGGGCCAAAGTTTTAAAAGTCACCAAGGGGGTCCTATACTAAAGCTGTTCTCTTAAATTGGTCGCAAGAATGTCCTCTTAATTTCCATTTAGGCTAAATAAAAATTTATTTATTTATTTATTTATGCGTTAAATTATAGGGTCGCTGTTGAAAAAGACTTTAAGATAATTCTTGCCTTTAATCTTGACAATTTCTTTTTTCTTTCGTTAAAAACACTCCATGAAAGTATAAATGCATGGTAATTATGTTTTTAAATATTTAAAGGTTGCCGGAGACCATTCCTTATTTTAAATTATCAAAAACATCTTGTATAAACCTATCAAAATTTAGAATATATTTAAAATAATTAATATACAATATAAAAATAGGACTTCTGACATTTCAACATTTATCTAAAACTCATCTGTCTTACACCAAAATTACAACATCTAATAATTGATTAATTAATAAAGAGAAAATAAGATATAAATCGATATTTTATTATTTGAATTTTGTTTAACACACCAACTTAAGAAAATGGAGTTCAAATTCTTTCATATTTATTTTTCTTTCTTTCTTAAATAATTATTTGTACCATATTCCAAAACTCACAAAATGTGACTAAATTAACACTTTTCTATTCTATTATTTTTATTTATTTATTTATTTGCACGCCCCTTTTATTCTAATTTTTGCTTAAAATTAATTATTTTTATAACTCTATGTTCCTTCCCACCTGTTGATCTAACGAACGTAACGTTCTGAAATTAGAATTAAAAAATCAAAGCTCACACATTTAACTCAACAGAAGATAATTGCATGCATTGGATATTTATATCTGCATTTAAAATAATTGCATTGAATGTAAAATTAATACTTAAATTATTAAGTTAGTAATGGAAAATTGTAAAAAAAAATATGACAAAGATTTATTTCTTTGTTTTTATTTCATATATTTAAACATTTACTATGTAAACAAACAAACAAAACAAAATTCATATTATAAAGCAATTTAGATAGGGGAAGGTGGGCTCAAATAACTCTCCTTAAGGAAATAACTTGTGTAAAACAGCATAACTGTTTAAATAAAACTTTGGCCATTTTGGTAATATGTTTTACACTATATTTGCATTATAAACATATTTTAATAATTTTAGCCTCACCAAAGGGCAGAATGATCCTTCATTTAAAAATAAATGTAAATTGTTTTTTATCGGCAAAATAAAGGATATAAAAGTAATTATGACAATACATAATGAAATAAAATAAGTAAACCAGGTCTCATTTCAGTATACATGAAAGACTGTATATCTAAATAAATGGGAAAGTTAGTGTTTATCTTATGACAGATGATAGAAAAAGCAAATTTTTCAAAGAATTCTATTCAGACGCGTAATACTGCGATCACTTGAATACCGCCATTGCTTCTTCTTTACTTGGTACAACTAATTTATGTGTTATTCTGTAGATAGTCCTATCTGTCTGGAATAAAAACGCATGTGGATCATTTTGTCCGCTAGGATCAATTCAGGCCACTTTCCCCTTAAATTTTGCTTATATTTAATAAAATAAAAAGGAGTTTAAAATATTTTAATTTTATAAATAAAATATGTAGAAGCAAAAAAAAAAACTTAATTGTTATTTTTAATTTAAAATAAGTATGTTCTAGAATAAATTTTAAACTGATTTTTAAGTAATACTTAATGTTTAATAATATTAATCAGTATTTACTCAAGATTTTGTTTTTGGTTAATACACTGTTAAAAACGGTTTCTTAAAAATGAGCAAAATTGCCTCAAAATAGCTCCGAAACAACATATACTGAAATTTGAAAATCCCATGTACTCATTTTTGAGTATATTGACATGCTCAACTATGGGGTTGACTACTAAGAATCCCAATATCCCCACTTTTGAGCATGTCAATATACTCAAAAATGAGTACATGGGTTTTCAAATTTAAGTATATATTGTTCCGGAGCTATTTTGAGACAATTTTGCTCATTTTGAGAAACTATATTTAACAGTGTATTAGTTGTGCATTCAATTCGCAATTGATAGCATTTTATTACATTTTTAGAGTAGGATGCCGAGTCTCCCTTATAAATGAGAGACTCATTTCATTCTCCACATAAAACTGAGACCTTGTTCCTTGCATCCATTCCTGTTAGTATTGTTCAAATCACCTATCTAAAATTCATTATTATTACTTACAAATACATCATATTGTTGTATTATGTCATACGACTACTTTTATATAAAATTATCTTATAACTATACATTCCGAAGCAAGTTTTTGAACTTTTTAAGTGTATTTTTAAAAAATTACAAACACATTTTATCATATTATTTATATTTATTATTATTATTATTATTATTATTTACATAATATTGTTAATTTCAAAAAAAAAAAAAAAAAATCTAACAATAAATTATTGTTATATCTGTGTATTTAAAAACTTCAGTGTATCATAAAAAGAAAACATTTACGTCTCTGTCTACAAAAAAATTTAAAAATACATTTGTTGATTGTTAAATAGGAACAACTATAGTATTTCCCCACAGCTGAATTTGGCGATTTATTTTTGGCGATTATGGCTCAATCATAAATCTAAAAATCATGTATCATAAATGATAAAATCATAAGCTAAATTATAAATCATAAAATCTTAAATCCAAAATAAATAGCATGCAGGCTGCCATATAATATCGCAAACAGTCCAGAACGACATCGTTATCGTTCAAATCGGCGCTAATGAAAAATCGCCAAATTCAGCTGTGGGGAAATACTATAGTTGTACCATAATGTTTTCGACAAAGTATTTTTAGCTATTTTATTAATTTAGCCACAATCTCAGTTTTAAGTTCTCCAAGTTGTGATTTATCAGTATGTATGATTTTTGCACGCAAATATCCTCCTCTACTCTGATAAACCTTTCTAATAAAATATTTCAGATTTTAGAAAACAAATCATGCATTATAAAAGATTTAATAATAATAATAATAATAATAATAATAATAATAATAATAATAATAACTATTAGAATGAGTAAATTATTGAAAACTGAAGGATTTTTTAAATTAACCTATATTTAAGAAATAAAACGAAATTAAACAGAAATTAAATGAATCATAAAATAATTAATTATCGAATTCACATACAGATATGTATTGGTAAAAAATTTACCGGAGGACTGATGTTGAAAAGTATAGATAAAAAATTTTGTATATAACACAATAACTTCAAAAGCAAAAAAGAAAAAAAACGCAACATTTTTTTTTATATTTTTGCCGCTTTGTTTGCTGCATTCGTGCTTACTTTGTTCACCTGATGAAATTCGTGGTTCTATTTGACACGAAACAATTGTTGGGAGTTTTCTGCCAAGTTTATTATTAATACATGTGGCTAGAGTTTTTGTATTGCAATCGAACAGATTACTTTATTTTCATTAGATATTTTTCTGTTAACCTTTAAAAAAAAATTCACAATATAATTAAATTTTAATAACTTTTATTCATAATCATATTCCAGCAAAATATTCATTAATTTTTTTCTAAAGTAATTTAAAACATAAATTTAGATATAAACTATCTAAGTATTATATTAAAAAGATCATTATCATTTCAACTCCATTTTTATATTTAATCATTATAAATCAATAATTTTATATTATATTATTATATTTTGAACAATAAGTATAAAATAGTTTACAAACTATTATTTAAATTGTATGGACAAATAACTAGTATGCCAATAAAAGTTTTATTCACTATTCGATAGCATTTTATTCGGGATTAATTATTTTTAACGTAATATTTTCGTGTCTTTCACACTAAGCCCCACTTGGGGAATATTTCTCTTCCACATTGCGCAATTTAAAGAAAAAAGAAAAAGAAAGAAAGAAAGGGGGGGGGGGGAAGGAAAAAGGAAAAAAAAAGTTCACTATACCTTTATTATCTACTCTAAACCTACATAAGTAATAATCAAACGTTTCTCATTTATATATTTATACACATATCACAATTATAAAATAAAAATTATTTATCTTTTTGACACTTGCATAATATGAAAAATATCTAAAAATAATACCATCGGTAATTAAGTTATATATATCATATTGTTATAAATATAAATTAACGGCAGCGGAAGTGTTCGTTTGTCAATATTTATTCAAATTTAATTAATTAAATTTAGCTTTTTTTTTTTTCCAATTATATCTTTCTTATTAAAAAAAAAAAAAAAAAACTACCTTCTATCAATTGAAAAAAAGATCAGTGTTTTTTTTTCTTTTTTAATTTATGTTTTTTTAAACTTTAAGATAATTTTCGAAAACAAATATTTGATATTGTTAAATGTACTTATTTTACTTGGAGTTGATCTCATAATTTTATTTTATTCTTATGTTTAAAACACACACACACACACACACACACACATATATATATATATATAAACTCTTTAATTCAAACAATGTATGCAAACCATTTTAAGTATTAAATCGTAATTAAACAATATTGTTTAATTGATGAAATTATTACTAAACCTTTCTCTTCTTTAGATCTGTGGCATATTATATTAAATCAGTTCTTTTATTTTTAACAACTTTAATAGCTCAATAAAACTAAAATTTTAAACCTATCTAATCATAAATTATTCTCATAAGCATTAAATATCAGTTTATAATAACCGCAACTGATAATTATCTCCATAACATTTTCCATTCTCGCCCGTTCGTTCATTCAGTAAACAAAAGGAAGGAGAAAGAAACGGAAGATACTGGATTTTTTTTTTTTCCCCGTCGAAATCTGCTTTAGTAAATAATAATGATAATATTGGTAATAATAATAATAATAAATAATACTGATTTTATCATATCACTACAAATAAAGACTCTCTGTATGAATTACCGTAAGGTTTTTATTATTATTTTTTTATTTAATCACAATATTTAAAATTACCATGTGTATAAATTATTTCAAACCTGAATTCTTAACGTACAAAATAGTTAGATAGTATTTAGAGATGAGAGTATGCTTCTATATATATAAACCACTTCATCGGTTAAATATCCCGTATAAATTATACCTGTTGAAATTTTTATTTATTTATTGTCTTTTTAATAAAATTAAACAGAAAACTTTAGTTTGATAATAAATTTCAATCTCTCCTCTCCTTTTTAATTTATAAGAAATTATTTTTTGGTAATATTGCAGAAATTTTTTAGTACTTATTACTAGTAATATATATATATATATATATATATATATATATATATATATATATAAACTTCATATTTTCTATTCTCTTAGTTAATTCATTCAATTTCACACAAAATTCAGCAGGACATAGCAGATATTTTTATGATTAAAATAGACTTAAGACAAAGTAAACAAATATATATAAAAAAAAAATATAGAGAGCATCTTAAACACAGCTTAATACAACTTCTAACTAATACATGGGACTTTACAAACAATTCATACAGAAAAGTTCGTAAAACATTAAAAATTCTAAATTATCATTTTAATTAAAATACACATAAAATATTTTTTTTAATTTAAATTATTTGAATACGAAGTTATCAATTATTTTGCTGATGAAAGTGTTTCTAGATTTATCAATTTACACATGCCATATTTAAAAAATAATTTAATATTTTAAATTTCTCAGGCTATTCTAATAAAATTAAATTTAAAAGTATTTATCTAATTATATTAAAGTAAGTATTTATCGCAATAAAATTAAATGTGAAATTTTATTTTTAAAAAAATCTCATTAATATTTAATAACATTTTTAATTCTATTTCTGATAAGTTTTGGGGAATGCGAACATAATATTTATCCATTTTCATATACTTCATTAATTCAACAAACTAGGAAAAATCAACAGAATAATTTTCTACCCTCATATAATCTTAGCCCAAAAAAAAAAAAAAAATCAAATGTACAGGATTAGTGACAGTTTCTTCTGGAGATTAAAGACAAAACATTTGGGTGGTAATTCATGCACATATAAATAATTGTGTTTTTCAATTTTATTATTATTATTATTATTACAGAATAAATAAATGGTTTTTTATTTGAATATTTCATATAATCTATTGCTAAATATTTACTGTTAAAAATGTTTCTATATTATTTTAACGGTTTAATATCTCGAACGTGTCAGGTTTTATGAATAACATAACATTTAAACTTCTTCAAGTTTCCCAGCAAAAATGAACCTCAAAAATTTGTTTTACCAGACATTGTCTCCATTCATTTTACGTAAAATTTTAACATTAGCCTCTGTATTAAAATTTGCAGCGAATGTAAATGAATTTTCAAAAATTAAGCATACGAATTTATTTTACGATAAGGAATTACCAAAAACTTTATGCACAAATAAATAAATTAATTAAAAAGGAAAATATGATTTAAAAAAAAAAAAAAAAAAAAAAAAAAGCTTAAAACTTAAAAGTTTTTTATTTCTTAACTATGTACAAAAATGATCTTAAAAAAGAGGGGGGGGGGGGGGGAGAAAGAAAAGAAAAAAAGAAACATGTTTATTATAATGTCTATTTTACCATAAGACGTCACCAACATATTAAAATTGAACCTGGTTTTTAAAAATTCCTTAATCTATCATAATTTTATCTGTCATTACAAATTAGCTTAAGAAAGGTGCAATTTTTAATTAATATTAAATAGACAGTTTTGGATATTACTTTGGATACGTTTCTTACATTTTGTAACACTTTATAATTCTCATTCTTATACTTCATTATTTCAGAGAACTAAGAAAAATTAGTTGGTAAATGTTTTCCCCTCTCATATCATTTTAGGACAAAAAAAGCATATGTACAGGATTAGCGACAATTTCTCCTGGGGATATTAGAAAACTTTTTTTAGCAGTAATTCATGCAGGTATAAATAATTATGTTTTTAAAACAATAATAATTACAGCATAAATAAATTATTTTTAATTTTAGTACTTAATATAATCTATAATTAATTATTTACTAATGGAAATGTTTTTATATTATTTTGTTGGCTTTATATTTCGTACGTGTCAGATTTTATTACCAACTCAATATTTAATTTTTTCAAATTTGCCAATAAAACTGAAACTTAAAATGAGTATTATCAGCAATTGTTATGATTACTTTTGCGTAATGTTTTAATGTTTACATTAAAATTTGTTTACTGCTATTGATAAAATTTCTGGTGCATTTAAAAGCATTTTTAAAAATTCAGCATGAGAATTTTTTTTACAAGGGGTTATATCTGTTAATTTTATGTTAAATAAATAAATAAAATAACGAAAAAAGTGATGGTTCAAAGTTTATTTTTAACTGATGAAAAACGAAAGTATATTATTCGTTAGTTTAAAAGGTTGATGGACATTATAGATCTTTTTTGTAAATTATTGCATTAGAGTTATTAAATTTCTCATACATATTCATTGAAACATAACAATATTAATTATATTAAAATTTCTTTAAAACTATTTAAATTAAAAAACAATAAAGTTCAAAAGTTTATTTATTTATTATTAATCAAAAATTCTCCATACTAACTAACTGGAACGTTTCCGGCTGCAATCTTTAAGAGACAGTGTCCGGAGATGAGAGAAGTCGTGTAGAGCCGCACCCGATTGTAAAAACGTGAGAAAAATTGCGGCTTTGGCTTTTCTCACGGTTTTGTGAGGTCTAACTGCAACGTTTCTGGCTGCAATCTTTAACAGACAGTGTCCGGAGATGAGAGAAGTCGTGTAGTGCCGCACCAGATTTTAAAACAATATACAGTATATAATTATTAACACTTCACATTAGCAAGTTAATTGTACGATACATTATTTGTATCATACAAGGATGGAAAGCGTTTGCTGACGATGACGCGAATTCAATGATTTTTGTTCACCCAAAAGTTTTCACTTCAAATGGATGGTTGGTTGGTTGGTTTTTTGTGGCACAAGATCCAGAATTGGATATGCTGCGCCAAACCACTTCAAATGGAAAGTGTTAGCTGACGATGACGGGAGTTCAATGATTTTTGTTCGCCCAAAAGTGCTCAACGCGCCTAAAGAAGTTTTCACTTCAAAAATTAATTAACGTATCAATCAATCCATAAAGTAATACACAAATAAGCCTAGAATATTGTGTTAAATTATAGTAACGTAAAATCTAGAAAAAAAAAAATAAATAAATAAATAAATAAATAAATAAGACAAACTGACATGGAACATTTTAAAATTTTTCAAAAAATTTAAAATTTCGAATTTTTTTTTAAAATAGTTTTTAAGAAATTAAAATATATTTAATATTGATACTTTTCGATGCAAAATTTTGTAATTGCAAGACAGTAATTTTAAAAAACGATTTGCAACGGCCCTCAAGTCTTTATTGTAAAAATTATTTTAGCATAATGAATTAGCAACACATTAAAATTGTACCTACTTTTATGAATTCATTAAAAACTTCAAATTTTTTACTATGCATTTCAAATTAGCATGTAAAAGAAAAGTTGTAGTTTTCTCAATTCATATTAAATGGATAGTTGGTAAGCTGAAAAATCACTCAAAAATGAATCAATCAATGTTAAATTGAAAATTCGATTATTCAAACGCGACGAAATATTTATGTTTCTTACTTTCTATCTTTATTAAATTTTGTAACCAAATGGTGCATGCATATTTGTATTAAAATGAGTGAAACTGGAACATTAATTATTATCCAATTTTTTAAATTCCATTAACAGGAACGAGCTATTTTGGTCACTATTAAAATGATTATAGACGAAGACATACTCACTAATGTATGTAATAAATTTATATTATAGCATTTTTTAAATGTTAAGTGATAAAAATAGGAATGAATATTTTAGAATAAAATTGAAAATAAATTTCCTGACACTTTTGGCATGCTAACTGTTAATTTGTGGACTTTGAAGTAGATACTTTTTTAAATCTGCTAAATGTTTTAACTATACTATTTTTTTTTACTTTTTTTAAAATTTATTTAATTTAATTCTATTTTATTTTTTAAGTTTCAAAATACTACTTCTAATCACTGACACATGATGTAAATATTTAATGTGTTTCTTTTAGGTTAAACTGAAAATATGTATATATATATTTAAAATAGATATAGCTTGAAATTTTCAATAAAAGCATAAGGATATCAAAAATGTTTTGCATGTGTACTGAAAAATTTTAAATTAGAACAAAATATAAACATGCAATGAGTCCCTTCAACAAATGTCTAATGGAAGTTTAAAATATTAAAAAGAAATAGCAACAATGCAAATAACATTGTGACTTTTATAACTAGTATTATAGTCAAAGTATAATATTTTCTCTGTAAATTTTTCCTTTTTAGAACCTATTATTGCCTTTTTATTTTTAAGATTTAATTCTGATAAATATCACCAAAATAATTAATTTAATAAAAAAAGTATTAACGATTATATTTAAAAAATAAAATATGATTTATAATAAATTATTTCAATAGCCTCAACATCTGCTGTTACATTTTTATAAAATATTTGAATTAAATAATAAATATTAGTTATAGTTTCATCTTATTTAAATATCAAAACTTGCTTTATCAGAAGTTATCATTAATATTAAACATTTTTTTTTTTTTTTTTCATAATAAATTTCTTCAAAATAATTTAATAAATACAACTTTTTTTTTTTTAATTAAATATCATAACTTACTAGATTGGAAGTTACCTTTAATATTAAATACATTGTATAAAATTTATTGGGGAAAATGTAATCAAAATATTGTATTTAATATAATATTTATTTATTGTTTATTCAATATTAAATATTTAAACTTATTTTACCTATTTAATATAATTAATATTAAATACATTGTTGAACATCTTTTGTTGTTAATTTGTTTCAAAATATTTGATTTATAACAATGAATATTAGATATTGTTTTGCCAAAATTAAATATGAAAATTTGCTTTTATCAACAATTATCTTTAATATTAAATACATTGTTCTCAAAATTCTTCTAAAAGTTTAAATCTAAAAAATAATAATTTCTTTAAAATTAAATATCAAAACTTACTTTTTCAGAAATGATAATTAAGTACATTGTTCAACGTCTATTGCTGATAAATTTCTTCAAAATATTTAAATTATTATAATAAACATTACTCATTATTTCTCCAAAATTAAACATTTCAACTTGCTTTATTTGTTTGATGCCAAAAATTTAAATTACATTTTTCAAGATATATTGTTCATAAATCTTTCCAAAATATTTACGATCTCCGTATATTCCATTCTCATCCGTTATTTCATTCAACGAACTATGACGATTCCAAAGAAAAAAAAAAAAAATCCCCGCGCGACCGTGAAGATGTTTCCTTTACTCAAAGAGTCTTTAGGCAGAAAAACAGATGTACAGGAATAGCGATACTTTCTCCAAGCGATATAAGAAAATTTTTCGACAAGATGATTACGCAGAACAATATAAAAAAAAATTCTGATTTTTTTTTATTATTATTATTACTGTTGTCTAAACAACACATCTGATATAAATATTTCAATTTATATAGTAAGGAAAATATTAGTATTTTTATTTTATTTTAATAAAATTTAGAGAAATGTGAATAATCAAAATAATTTTTTGAAGTAAATATTGGTCATTCATAATCTCTTAATAGAAATTGTGTGTCTGAACAACACATTTAATGTAAATATGTTTACATTTCAGTATATATAATATAAATATTATGTCTTATTATAAATATTCTAAAAATGTTATGTACTTTATAGAAATTATGTGCTTAAACAACACATGTAATATAAGTATTATGTTTACATTTTAGTACATTTAATATAAATATTAAGTCTATACAACACATTTAATATTCATTATTATTATTTTAATAAAATTTAGGGAAATGTGAATAATCAGAATAAGTTTTTGTTGTAAATAATTTAATGTAAATATGTTTACATTTCAGTATATGTAATATAAATATTATGTCTTATTATAAGTATTCTAAAAATTTTATGTACTTTATAAAAATCATGTGCTTAAACAACACATGTAATATAAATATTATGTTTTCATTTTAGTATATTTAATATAAATATTAAGTCTAAACAACACATTTAATATTCATTATTATTATTTTAATAAAATTTAGGAAAATGTGAATTATCCGAATAAGTTTTTGTTGTAAATAATGAACATTCATAATCATTTAACCCTTTAACGTTCACAACTTAATTTATTTTAAAAATTACTAAACTAATTTTGAAAATGGCTTTTAGACACATAGCTGATCATAAATATTTAAAAAATAAAAAAATAGCATTGTTCCTTTTCGAGAAAATTTTGGTTTGAAACATTTGTAAGTTAACCTTGTTAAATTCAAATAATATGTAATTTAATAAATAAAACACTTTGTAAGTAAACATTATCGATTACGAAAACTCCTAAAAGTTGTTTCAGGTGAAAATAGAAGTCCAGCTCTCCATTAAAAGAAAAGAAAAAAAAAAAAACTAGACATGAGTTCATCATCAAACCAGCAATTCGCACTCGCGCACACTAAGAAACTTCAAGTGACTTGTGCATTTAGCTTCCTTTGAAGTATTATTTGCTAAATTTTGGAATAGTGTTGCTATCTACCGAACAGAAAAGGAACAAAAGTTTAAAACCTGATTAAAACAAGGGGGAATGAAAAAAAAAAAACTGCTATATAAAAATTGTTAAATTATGTCAAATGTTTGATTTCGCTACGAAACCAATGAACGTTAAAGGGTTAACAGAAATTATGTGTTTACTTATATCTGTGTAAGTATTGGTGTACTATCCAATTTGTAAACATGCATTTTAATTAATCATTTATTTTATTTCGATTACTTAATTAAGAAGATCTGTATATCAATAATTAATAAAATGCTATTAAACGCTCATACATTTTTTCGTGCTCCCTTTATTCTATTATCTTCCGTTATTTCATTCAGCGTACTGAGACGATTCAAACTAAAACAATCCTCGCGCGACCGTGAAGATGTTTACTTCACTCAAAGAGTCTTTAGGCAGAAAAACAGATGTACAGGAATAGTGACACTTTCTCCTAGCAATATGACCTGACTTTTCCGACGATAATTCACGCGGGGCAATATAAAAACAATTCTGATTTTTTTTTTTTTTTATAACCATTATCTAAATAACGCATTTAATATAAGTATTTTAATTTATATAGAAAGGCATGAATTAAAATTTTATTTTGATACCATTTTGAGGAAAATAATATGAATGATCAAAATAATTTTATCTTTCGAAATACATAATGGACATTCATAATCTCTTTAAAGAAAGTTATGTGTTTACTCAAACATGTGTATGAACAATGCACTAAACAATTTATAAACATGCAATATTTAAATAATAAAAAAAAAAATAAAAATAAAACTTTTTGTTATTTAATTAACTAAACTTGTACACCAATAGTTAATAGAATACTATAAATAAACATAAACGAATTTAATAAATATGATCCATAATATTTTATTGTCAATAATTAAACTTTATAAATTGTTGTATTCTTTAATTTAATTATGGTTTTAAAATTAGTTTTTTTTTTTTTTTTTTATCTTTATAGAAATTTTTATTTTGTAATTATTTTTAACACCTTGAGTGTAAGAGTATGTTTATTAAAGCCTGAGTATTTTATTGTAAAACATATGAAACAAAATGTATAAAATTCAATTTTATAAAATCTACGTGTCTGTTTTCGTAATAACATGTATTTTCTATAAAGCAAAAACATTGTAAAATGATTTAATATGTATATAGTTCATTTACCAATTTTGATAATAAAATAAAAAGAATTTTGGTGTATACACATTTTTTTTCTTTAAATATTAAATATACTACAGAAAGAAAATACAAAGCACGATATCAGTTGAGTTTTTAATTAAAGACAGTTTGTTTACAAATTTCATTCAGTACGATATGAGATGGTGATAGGATTTTGTAGGAAATTGTGGATTTCAAGCTATAATTTCACTCTTAAATTTTTTTAAATGTTTCTGAAATTCTAGCTGTTTATATATATATATATATATATATTTTTTTTTTTTTTTTTTTTTTTTTTTTCAGGATATATATATTTTTTTCCCCTTATTTTAATAAATCTGGATTAAAATTGTCATTAAATCACATGTAGTCGAGGAATTATGAAAAAAAAAAATGATGAAGGTTTCATTAATTCTTAAATTTTAGTGGGGGAAAAATTCCTTTATTTTAATCGGCTGAGAAAAATTCATGCGGCAAGGCTTCCATCGAATCTCGGCAGAAATCCAGCTGAGTGCCGGCGCAGCATCCCGAAATTTAGACGGCTTTCTACTGCGCGAGTTTTAAACTATAGTGCACATGGGAACCGAGCTGTCAAGCGCAGAGAGCAGCTGAACACTGGTGCGCTGCTGCAAAACTAGCGTTTATTATCCATGAAAAAAAATTCCCAAAGAATCCTCTAGGAGAAGATCTGTGATGTGTCACTGGTTTTCAAAAGAACAACAAAGAGAAGCCGCTGTACTCCTCTTTCTGCTCAGCTAGAGGATTGAGAGAGGCATCGATATCTGCTGATAATCTATCAATATTTTTTTCCAACGTGAGAAGCGCTTCCTGGAAACTATCGCAAGCCAAAATTGGCGAGAAGCAACTTCAGATATTCATAATCACTATGAAACAGTAAAAAATAGCTAAAATTGCCTACCTGAAGCTGCGGTAAGTCGAAGTTTTTCCAGAAATGTATCAAAGACTGAACAGTCGCAGCCATCTTTGCCCAAGACGAATGACAACTAATTGTCCACGTGACCCAGCATCCCTTTCGTAGCCTCGATGTCAGAGAGCATCAGAGAAAAATAATGGCTAGAGTTCGTCGGTTGTTGGTGTGTTTGTATAGCTGAAATTTTAATGCTTTAAAAGGTATTAAATATTATTTTTAATAGAATTTTAAAGTACAGGCTGTTGAAATGAACGAGTTTTGTACTGTAAAGGTATAAAATCTTGGAATTATCAGCGATATCCAAACACAACATTGAACGTGGATATTTTTGTATCTGGTTTGTAACACTTATTTTGGATTTCAATATTTTTTTAATGAAATAATACCATCATTTATTTTTATGGGATTGATTTTAAATCTAAATCACTATAATTTTTTACTATTATATTTGATGATTAATTCGAAATTTGTTTTCTAGAAGTAAACATTGATTCCTACAATGGCATGCCAGAATACTTTGTTTATATTGTGCTTGACTGTTTTTGTTATTATTATTATCTCCAACTATTCAAGTTATACTTTCTTATAGTTTAGAAAAGCCTTTTCTTTTTTAGCTGCTAAATATCTAATAATTATCTTTGTTAACACACTTCGTTTCTCAAATAATCTAATTTAATAAACGATATTGACTGATTTTCGTAAAATTCTCCTGATTCTGAAAATACGTGCACTTTAAAAGGTGTACAGCCATAAAGACTAAATATTGTTAGTTACATTAAAAAAAAAAGTTACGTAAGCTTATTATTTGATATATCATCTTTATAATGCTGTCCTAAATTTCATAATGTTTGTGTATAATTTTTGACATCCACATTTTGTTTTAATGGCATCCATCTTAATTAAATCTGTACTTATTATTTAATATTATTGTTGTTTATATTTCATTTGTAGTAATGTTTCAACGTATAAACCTATGTTTTTATATTAATAATTTCATACTTATCGTTTTTTAAAATTTCCTTCAAGATAAAAGAATTATCAGACATTTCTAAAAAAATTAAGCCAAATAGATTCATACTCATTAAGTTATACTATCATCCTATCAAAAATGAAATGGTTCCATTAAATACAAAATCAAAAAACTGCTTTTGAAATTTACTGCATCAGCTACTTTTAATTCAGATATCAACAATTAGAAATAGTAGACGTACTAGTATTTTGATTAAGCTGTCCGTTTACTGTTTTATTTACTGTGACAAATTTTATTTTACATATTAAGTACTTATAATTTACTATTGGATTTTTGCATTTTTTATTAATTCAGCACTAACATAAATATGACAGTTAACCTAGGCTGTTGTTGCAATATTTCCTGTTCTGTTTCATTTAACAAACAAAACTTTAATTTCATAAAACAAAAATATGAAATAGTTAACAATCTGAAGCATTCAATTATGATATCATTCTATAATAATAGAACTGATAAATTTTCGTATTTACAAAATTTGCTTCTAAATACAGTTCAAAAGTATTTAAAAAAATTTTCAAAGCAGTCCAAAGATTCTCCTTATTATTTTTTATTTCTGCAAGTAGTGTTACAAACTGTAAAACACTTTTAGCAGTCCAGTCACTACTAGACTTTATAGTGATCAATTCTTTTTTTTTTTTCTTATCTACTATCTTAAAGTCACCATCTAAAGTCACATTCAAAATTTCACTCAATTAGGCTTTTATTTACTTAGTTCCACATTTTTAAATGTTTGGCAATTTTCTCTGATTGGTACTCAAAATTCATCACCAAATGTTTCGCTAAACTTTCCAAGAGGTTCATATGAAGTTGTCATTTTATTTGTCAAAGTTACATTCTGTTTATCTTTTGCCTTTCAGCATATTAATACTTTTTCATTTGCCAGCTGCTGGGTTTGAATCCCAATTATGACATGTTATGTTCGAATCTATTTTAAACTATATGTGTCAGTCTAATAAACATGAATCTTAATGTGCAAAAAATAACCATAGAGTGGTATCCCAAACTTTTACCAAAGTAACATTAAAAAAAAAAAAATATTTCACTGGAATTTTTATCATGGTTATAAATTATTAAATATACTATTATATTAATTATTATAGTACTTTCCTATCAGCAGGGGCCAATCCAGGATTTCAAACTTAATACTACCTATTTTTGTGAAAATTCTTAACTATGTTTTATTTTTATGAAAAATTGTAGCACACTCTTTTTTTTTCTCTCTCTCTGTGTGTGTGTGTTTGGGGGGGGGGGGGGGGGGCAGGGACCGCTTTACAATTTTGGCGGCCCTACGCAATAGATTTTTGGCAGCCCCCTGTAATAGATATTACGCCAGGGTAACTTATAGATTTCATGTGACCCCAAGTAAAATTTTCTCACATAATCCCCCCCCCCCCCACACACACACATACACTCCCTTACAAAAGAAAAAGCTAAAATATTAAGATTAAACTTATTTTAATATTATAAGTTAGTATAAATTTAAATATCATTTGTGCTTTTTTTTTTTTTTTTTTTTTTTTTTTGTAAAACTTGAGTTAGGCCAGGCACGTTTTTAAATAGGAAGAAATAAACAGGTTGAATCAAACCTTTAGCTTCTCTACCTGACTGTGCTAAACGTTGCGATTGGGAAAATGCCTTGAAATTTCTGTTTCTATGAATCACCATTCTCTACATGACTTCGCACGTACTGATGTACAGAATGGAACTACTGTACATCAATACTGATACATCTGTATTTGTACTCATATGCCATGTACAGATTATACCATAAACTGGTCGAAAATTTGAGTAAAAACAATTACAATGGAATGAAAAAGAAAATTTTTGCATGGCCAGAAGAAAAGGAACCGTCATTTCCTCACCATTACTTAGCTATCAGATTGTGGCATCGCAGCACAAAACGGAGAGTGAACCTATTAAGTTGCTTTATTTTTACCACCGAAAAAGTTCCAGTATGAATAATAATAATATTAAAAATATTACTATTACTAGCCGCCTTCGGCGACCACCTGGTTCGCGATCCTTAAAATATCCAACTTTATGAAACTCTCGCTCGGTGGCGCTTTTTTCCCCGTTTCAGGTCTTACAACAGCTTATTGACATATAGTGAAAATAGCTGAATTGAAAAATTTAATTACAGTTAATTCCTGCTCGGTAGCGCCTGCGGCGCCCTCTTCCAGTTTCAATATCTTAAACAGCCTGTTCGCTCACCATGTTATGATCTTTCAAATTTCTGACTTTAGCAAAGTCTCGCTCGGTGGCGCCTGTGGCGCCTTATCCCCGTTTTAGAACATACAACACCTTCCTCGCTCATTAGAATTTAAAATATTGAAAATTTAAAATATTACAGCACCATCTGGCGATAGAAATTTCTGTAATATACTGTTCAATTCTTAATCAACAAGGCTTTCAAAATGATGTGTTACTTATGAAATTATTTTAATTAGTAGCTGAGATACAAAAGAAAACCGATTCAGGACACCTTGAAACGTGTAAATTGGGTGAAATCTCGAATTCCACTTTCGATAATATAAAAGAATTTTAAAATCCTTTCGAATGATGTATTAAAAAAAATTAATCATAATTAGAATTTGAAATATTGAAATTTTAAAATATTACAGCGCCATCTGGCGATAGAAATTTCTGTAATCTGCTGTTCGATTCTAAATCAACAAAGCTTTCAAATGATGTATTACTTATGAAATTATTTTTATTAGTAGCTGAGATACAAAAGAAAACCGATTCAGGGAACCTCAAAGCGTGTAAATCAGGTAAAATCTCGAATTCCACTTTCGATAATATAAATGTGCTTTAAAATATCTTTCAAATGATGCATTAAAAATAATATAATCATAATTAGAATTCGCGGTATGCAATGGTTTTATGCGTAAAATAAAAAAATTTATAACTCATTCAGTTTTTGAAAAAGTCTTTCAATCTTTTCAGATGTGAATCGTCTAACAGAGATCTATATACAAAAAATAATATTATAGTTTTAAAAAATTAAAGAACACGCTTTTATAGAAATGTGAACTAAAAAGCACAAAATATCTATCGTAGTATTAAAATGCAGGGTAAGAGAAAATCGTGTGAGTGACACACAGGGCCGGCTCTAGGCGGTAGGCAAGGTAGGCAACTGCCTACGGCGGCAAAATTTAGGGGCGGCAAAATCAGTTGAACTACAATAAATAAATAAATAAAATACTTCGATTATTGAATGTAGAAAATAAATGAATAGAAAAAAAAATAAGTGAATAATCATATAACAAGAATTTACAGGCTTCTCTGCCCTTTCCTATAATTTGAAATACAAACAAGAAAATAGACGAACTTGTAAGTTCTGTATAGTACGTATTGCATGCGCAGCCGCGACGCGAAGGAAGAAATGCACATTCGCCGCTGATTTTACCAAGCTCTTTTTGCCCTCTAATTAAAGAAAGTCAAGAGTTTGCCAATTGTAGGGTCTTACAGCAGTGTTCTTCAGCATGTAGAAATTACTTGGAGGTCTCCTTTCTCAACAGGACATTATCAGTATATAAAGGGCAAAATTAACGGTCGCCACCGGCCACGTGGCGACTAAATAAAAAAAGATGGCGATTAAAAATTATGCATCGATCGCCACTAAAGTCGCCACTTTTTATGATCATTAAAATAATCTAAAAATCGAGCGACGATAGGCAATCGAAGCCTTGTGATTTCCAATCTTTTTCCATCCATGGCATAAATGTCAATGTTCATTTTAAACTTGCTTTATTATATTCTACAACCTATAAAGAAGTAGAATTGTTTAATATGTCTCACTCATATAATTTTTTGGACCCCCCCCCCCCCTCCCTTTCCCTTCCCCTAACGATCTGTGATCACACAGCTTATAGAAATCTTTATAATTTCTAATCATTCTCCATTTGCTGCAAAAATATAAATACAGTATAGGACCCATTATCTGGAATTCCAAAATCCGGAAGACCCAAAATCCAGAATCACTTCAGATTTTTTTTTTTAGGGATTAAAATACATTTTATATCTAAAATCAGAAAAAAAGAAGGAAAATCGCCCTAAAATGAATTATTGTGTGTTTTATTAGGTAGTTTTATAAAAATTTAGAAATTAAAACAGAATTTCTTTCTTTCATACGGTCAGGGATGTTTGTGGCCCAGAAAAACCCTGGAATTCACAGCAAGCCACATAATATAATTTGAATTTTTATTTTTGAAATGTCTGTCTGTATGTGAAGTAGTTGCTTCTAGAAGTAAATTAGTACCTGTCAATTACTGAGTTATGTTTTATAATTAAGGGAAAGCAATAATGGGAAAAGGACCCAAAATCCAGAAAATTCCGAAGTCCGGAATTCTTCTGGTCCCGTGGGTTCCGGATAATGGGTCCTATACTGTATATATTTTGAACTTACTTTATTAGATTCTAGAATCTGTAAAGAAGTAGAATTGTTTAATATCTCTTACTCATAATTCTTGTAATCCCCCCCCCCCCCTCCTCCAACGATTGGCAATCACATGCTCCACTGAAGCCTTGTGGTTTACAATCTTTCTCTATCCATAACATAAATGTAAATATTCATTTTAAACTTTCTTGATTAGATTCTAGAACCTATAAAGAAGAATATAGATGTACCCTCCCCCCCCCCCCCCCCACACACACACACATGTGAGCTACATTTCCACAAGCAGTTAATGATCAAATGTCCTGCAAAGCACAATCTAGTGTATATTTAACCCATTTAAGATAGTTGACAAATGTGTGTATCAAAATTTGATTTGACTTACATGTGTATTTTTCAAAAATTTTTGTATTTGCTTTCTTTTGTGTAGAAATCTTCCTTTTCCCTTCCCATTTTAAAGTAGAAATCTCCTTATTTTTAAAGCTACAAATTTGGCAGCTAAGTAAATTATTTTTAATGAAGCAGCTAAGTTTCCATATCTATACTTTTTAAGAGAGTATTTTAACTCTATTGAAATAAAATCATTTAAAAAAGTGTGTCTTTACAAATAAGAAAAAATAATAAAATTGCTAACTGTATTTACACATGACCATGTAAAACGTTGTGATGATGATGAATCAGCTGATTCATTTACTAGAAAATATCATTGTGAACTGTGAATGATAACAGCTTATTTCACTTAAATAAACTGAAAAAAAAAGTACTACTGAATTATCTGAAAGATAATAACTTTTGCTGTTATTATTAAGCCCTAAGCAGATTTTAATTTAGGATGTGCAATTTAGGATTTTTAAAAAGAGTGTAATTACAAATTCAGTGTCCCTGTGTTAATTAATTTTATTATTATATGTATTTCTTATTTTCATATTTTTCTTGTGGTAATTATACCGCAAAATGGTGATAATGCTTTTTGCAGTCTGAAAGGAATAGTCTTATCATGTGAAAAGTGGCCACTAACTTAAAAAAGTGGCTACTAATGAAACTGACAGTACCGGCCACTGGCCACTAATGAATTTTCCCAGTTTTGCCCTTTATCAGTATATCCTAAGTATGAAAGAACGTCCTAGGACATCCTCAGCCATAAGATAGTGACATTTTCAGTTGTCCGTAAAAACACGGCAAAATTTGAGTTTGAATTGGCAACAGTGATGTCAGATTTAAAACAATACTTTGTTTATGGGGGGGGGTACATTTTTGATGAAGGTATGTTTCCATTGGCCAATCAGCATTTCAATGCAAATTCAATAAACATTTTTAAGGTTTTCTTCCTGTTGAAAGATCTAGTGGTAAGGAACTGTCTAAAGTTGTATTAAAAGAGTTGGAAAAAAAAAAAGGTTAAAATTAGAAAATACGAGAGGTCAAGGTTATGAAAATTGCTGACATATGAGAGGTAACAAATTCGGATTACAAATTTCAGAGCATTTCATGCACATTGCAGCAGAGATTTATTAAACTTAGTAGTTAAGGAATTACTGCGAAATTGGAAAAAATGCATAGATCCCTAATATCTTTATTTCTTAAATTAGAAAATATTCATGATGCTTTATTAAGCAATTACAAAAGGGTAGAAATAGATAATATGATTCAAAATGAGGCAGTTGTTTATTGATTACAGTCGGCAGCAAAATCATTGAAGCACTAGCAATAATTCCTACTTAAAAGATGAGCACCTTATACTGTTTTGTTAAGTAAATATTTGTCCAGTCATGATCTTAGTCTTATACTGTTTATAAAAAAGTAAGTTGATGATAAAAAGAAGCGATCATACTAATATATATATATATACATGAAAAATGTGGATGTGTGCTTCAGTAATTTTTCTGCTGACTGCACAATAAAACAATTAAAGATTTTTATGTTTGATCGTCATTTAACACAGAATTTTTAATTATATTAATCCGATTAAGTAAGCTCTGTGAACAAAAGTTTTTGATTTATACCAAGCCATTAATTTATTAAATAGCTCATTATTATTATTATTATTATTATTATTTTTAAGAATTATGATCAGTTCAGTCCTTTGAAAACTTTATCTTAGAAGCTGGGACATTAGCTAATGTAATAGACGTAGTGAATTGACTACACCACGCCATCATGTTCAATCTTAAAAATGTAATTTTTCTTATGAATGTGTAGACGAATCTATAGAAAATTCAAAAGAGAAATATAAATAGATTTTTTTTTCTTTTCAGTGATCAGGCGATCAGTACACTGAAGCTGAGATTAAATTTATTGAATAATCATAATCATTCTTTTGAATTTTTATGTAATGTCCACACACTTGAAACGTTCAAAAACGAATTACTCAGACTGACACACTGTAAGAATCTGGGAAACGACTTAACAGATGGTGATTCCGCTGTTAAGTCATTTAAATCTTAACATTTTAAAATTGGCTGGTAAAATATACTTTATTTTCTTCACTTTTGAAAAAAAAATAATGTCCAATTTTGATGTCTTTAAATTCATGACCTTCCTTAACATTGGACCGAATTTAAGCACTGCTTTAAAAATTTTGTTAGCCTTGCCCATAACTTTTGCTAACGGAAAAAGATCGTTTTCTAAACTAATAATGTGGTGTCGCTCACACAACTTTCTCTTACCCTGAAATTTAATACCATAAATACAGGTTGGAGATTAAGATGTAAGACAACGAGTAGTGTTATGTAAACTTAAGTTAAAACAATTCAAATTTGGCTTCGGAAAAGTTTTATGTGACAATTAGTTCTATTTGAGGGGGGGAGCTGCCGCCTCCCTCAACCCCCCGTTTCATTAATGCACCTACATTTATACAGAATTTAAATCTGTTATTAAAATTAACAGTTCGCTTAAAATTATACAGACAATTTCCACAAGCAACGTTCCTTGAAACTTTTCCAGCAACAAACTTATATTAACTTGAAAATACAACTTGTGGATCTCCTGAAACTATTCGTTTTTAAGTTACTCTAAGAGACACAGACAAAAATCAAACGTTAAAAAACTTTACTTCGGCAATCAGGAAGCCTTAAAACGTGTAAATATACAATAAACAAGACATGAATATTTAGCTTAAAAACGTACATTATTTATCATGTCTATGAGGAATTCATTTCAATTTCTGAGCAGCTTTGGTAGAAATGATAAAATATTACTGTAAAGAACTTCCACTAACAATAAAAAAGAATGTTATTGCTTAAATATTTGCAGCCCTGTATATCATTTGAAGATTATGTACAGACCACATGGTGCACCTAAATATAATCCTATAGTAGTGATACACGGCACAACCTGAAATACATTTCCATCAACTTTCAGCTATTGTCGCACTATAATCAAGTTCTTTTGTGTAGCCTGTAAATGAACAGTGAAGGATTTCCTTACCATATTCTACATGAGACATGTTTTTATGCATATAAAAAATATATATTCATTTCATTTTGGTTTAGTGCAGCCTATAGATGTTAAACTCTACTCCCCAGCAATTTCCCCCATAAACGTAATGTATTTGAACTCTCTTGGGTGTCCCTGTACACGAACTATATGCGTCATCTCAACGAAAAGCTCAGTGTAGCATCCTTATACTATACACATTTAGAATACCAAGTTTGCACTTTCTGCTAAAATTTATTCTTGAGATATGCTGATAACAGACAGACAGACACACACACACAGACAGACACATAGACATACACACAGACACATAGACATACACACAGACCAACCGCTAAAAACATGATTTTCGGATTCAGGGGACCTTAAAACGTGTAAATATAACAAAAACTCACATTAGAAAATTTTATCCTAAAACAATATTTTCTCTACCTTACGGGTAAGAGGAAGTAAAAATGATAAAAAAATATTTTAAAACCATATCTAGTCAAAATCGACTCAATGGGTTAGCAATATTGGACATTGAATATGAATTGAGTAACAAATTAGATAAGAAGTTATTCGAGATTTGCACAAAAAAAGGTTCGAAAGAGATTATTTTATTCAGGTTTAAATTTTGTATATTGTACTAGCATTCTTTATTCTTCGCTGTTTAGAAAATATTGTCTGTACTGTAGAGGTCTGCACGGGCCGGGCTTACGGAACGAGCCCGAGCCCGGCGCAGCCCTCGGGGCCGAATTTTTAAATTTGGGCCGGGCTCGGGCTCAGTTTTTTTTTTGTATACTCGGGCCGGGCCTGGATGAAATTTTCTCCGGGCCGTGCCGGGCCGATTTTTTTTCTGTTTTCCTCGTTAATCAACGAAAAAGGAAAATAATAAACATGTTTTTCAGTCATTTATTTTACATAATTTTACAGGCTGATATGTCACATAAAGTTCTATTTTGTTAAAAAATGTCTGTAACTTCAATTTAATTGTCTATCAGTCTGTCTGTTCGAAATTTGATTTTTCGCAAATATTTTTAGCATGCTTCGAAATTAATATATTTTATTTAAAGTAATATTAGATGGTTTCCTATTCAAAATAGTATGCATGTCACTACCAGTTTGCGTACATGTACATAACAAAATAAATTAGATACGTTACTTAGTATAAGGCTTTGTTTCCTATGGTCTGTGAAGTTTAGGTGGTATGAAGGCTATAAAAATCCTTCCGTTGTAACTTTTTCTCTAAGGCTCCTTTTTCTTTTCTCCAGTGGATGAAAGTAGCATCATTCTTACCATGATCAAAAACAACTTTTCTATTCAGTATGGTTGGATTAACATTAAAGTTTTATTTACCGGATCGCATGAAAGATTTGGATACATTACGGTAGGATAAGAGGAAAGGACATTTTTAGTAGTATTAACCATATTAAATACCTTCCTGTATTGTTTGATGAATGCTAATATTTTCGATTTGACTTTCTGTTTGTCTTTGTGCGTTGTCTATAATAATGAATTTCTGTTTATATATAATTATTGTGTAAAAGTTGAGCAGTTTTGTTAAAGAACGTACTATTGTTTGGTTATATAAAAATCATTTTCATCATACTAAAAATCATTTTCATAGAAAGGCATGCATTTTTTTTTTTTTTTTTTTTTTTTTTGTTATTTTACATATTTTTGAATCGAGCCGGACCCGGGCCGAATTTTTTGACTTCATACCGGGCCGGGCCCGGGCCTCAAAATTTCGGTCCGTGCTGACCTCTACTGTACTGTACTAGCATTACTTCCAAAGATGTTGTGATTTTAACTTAAGGGAAAAAAAATGAAAAAAGAAAGAAAAAAGAAATGGTAGTAAATATTATATGAGTATTATTTAATTAATCAATTCTATTATTTTATTATTTAATTTATCAATTCTATTGGACCATTTATGGGATTTTTTTTATTTTTTTAATGTATGGGGGGGGGGCGGCACTTTTGAGGTTTGCCTACGGTGGCAAAAACGTTAGAGCCGGCCCTGGTGACACACCATAATATTTACATACATTTAAATCTTTAATTAAAATAATTTTGAAGTAAACAAAAACCATTTTCAAAAAATCTCCCCTGACTGGGCTCGAACGCTAGACCTTTAGGTTCGGAGCTATACCTCACAGCCACGGCGTTCATGTAGGGAAAGTCTTTTTTTACAATATAGATTTTTTGTTTACTCCCAGAGCGGTTACAAACATACATACAGGTGAAGCTAATAAAAGCGTGTTAAAAAAAGAAATTATTTATCTCCAAACGATTTTGAGTTATAAAATGCTTTGTGAAAAAATCGATGTTACGTAAAATCTAAAAATATGGATCGCTAATCCGTATTTTGTTAAAATGTTTATATGGTTCGAAAGAGGATTAAATAAGCTTTCCAAATATACCAATTGTTCGAACAGTTACTCGGTCGTACAGGGCGATTCAAAAAAGACGATCGAGAAAAAGAGATACTTTGGACCCTTTTTTAAACTTTTTTTAAAAATATAAAAAATCTGTATCTTTCAAAAAAAAATTGTACCGTAAGAATCGGTAATAAATGTTCTTTCTCGTGGTACAGGTGTATTTTCAATATCTGCAACCGCTAAGCTGGGATGACTTCACGAAAACGCGCAAAATTTTCTCTCTGTGTTTCTTCTTTTGAGGAACGCGCTGAATTCTACATGGAGGGCGGAAAATACGATCCGCTCGTTTTTTAATTAGACATTGGACGACGCTTTAATTAATATCTCCGGATCTAATTAAAATTTTTAAATTCTGTTTTCAGGAGCCCCTCGGGAAGGCGTCTGAGCACCCTCATGTCAAATTTTGTACTTCTGCGTTCAGTAGGGGCTGAACGTATAGATGCACAGAGAGAGAAACAGGGAGACAGACATCTTCTTTTACTATTATGGATTGTTATTATTATTATTATTATTTTACTTAGTTCTTGCTTTTAAGTATAATTTTAATCCTTCCGCAGTAAATGATAATTTTCAATTGTACATTAAACCAGATGATAGCAAGAATTCATTTCATTTTTTAAACAAGAACGAAAAATCATTCGATTCGCATAGACTATTGATACTTTCAAACTGTATATACTCGTTGCCTCGTTTAACCATTAATGTGCTTTGCCTATGTGATCACACAACGGAAAAAATTCAGACAGACAAGCTACCTGAATTCACAATCACTTCAAAACATTGTTGAAAAATGTTTTAAAAACCTTAGCACAAGCGGAAATGCAGTTGCAGCAATTTTCAATTGTAGCTCGTATAATGTATTTGAATATTTTAGTGTGACCCAGTAAATCTTAATGCTAAACATACCACATTCTACAGATTTTTTTTTTTTTTTTTTTTTTTTTAAACCATATGAATACTAAATCTAAATTTTAATACGATTTTCGCAGTACAAAGTTTTTTAAATGTGATTTATAAAAATATATCTCATAGAAAGATTTGGGTGTCCCTGTACACAAGCCAGTTACTCTATTTTTACCATTTTAAATAGAGAACATTAGCTACGGCCGTGCCGACGAACCGAAGTTGTCAAAATTTTTTTTAACTTTATTGAAAAGTGTTAAAAATGTTTCCCTTATCACTTTTGCTTGAACCTTTTCCTTAATGTACATGTGAAATAAAATTTTTATTAATTCATTTCTTCGCGGATAGATTTATTAGATGAAATTTTGTGTAGGCTACTGTTAATTGCAAATTAATCACTTTTAAACACAATTACGAAGCCTTTTCATTCATAAACGGCGCGACATAATTAGGTATTCTTATTTAGATATGGTGATACGAATCAATTCGTAGGGTTTTAGGCCGACTGACTTCGCTAGAGTCCAAGGCCTGTAGGTGGAATGCCCTCTTGGGGATCTTTCTAAGGGGTCCTAGCCCGTATTTATGCGAGTTTCGGAGAAAACTTCGATCGGCTAGGTCGATGAGCGCGACCTAGGATCGAACCCGGACTGCCCATCTACAAGCTTTGAGCGCTGAACCGCTCGAGCCTGTGATGCGAATCGAAGTAGCGTTCAATTTTTCCCTATGAAGGCAAAGCTTTTTGTGGAATTGTCAATCTACATTCAACTCATGAAACAGATTTTCTAGACACCATAGGCGAGAAAAGATTGTCCTTATGTAATTTAAATTTACTCTTTTTTTTTTTTTTTTTTTTCTTAATTTATATATTTTGCGTGTTTAAAATCTATTCTTAAGATTTTATGAAATCTGAACTATTTTCTAACTTGTTTATGAAGTTATTTTTTTTTCACAAATGTATAAAACTTTCAGGATTTTTTTTTTTTTTTTTTTTTTTTTTAAGATACGTATAAATTAGTGTTTTTTCTATTTTCATATTCTTAGTTCTGTTATTTAGTTGATTATAAGATGAATTTAATATAAGGAGTTGGTAATTTTAAGCTGGATGAGCTTAAAAATGAGGCTGTCATGCGAAACTGTCAAAGGCGTTAGTAATGTCAAGAAAAAAGGCTTTGAATTTTTCAGATTCAATAAAACTATCGTTAATTCTAAATTGCAAATTCTAATCTGGGAAATTTTTACAAAGTTTTACTTTAATAACATGAAGAAAATTCTCCATTTATTTCTTTTATGTTAGACTTGTTCGCAAATTCTGGTGGTGATTTATTTCAAATAAGTGAAATTTCCTTGCCCCTGAAATGGTTAAGGTGTTTTTACACAAAGTTAAAATCCTTAAAGAAGATTACTTCAAAACAAAAATCCTTAAAAGAAAAAAAAAAAAAAAAAAAATCAAAAATTGGATTATGGTTTTTCCTTTCCTCCATCCATTTTTTCCCTCAAATTTTTGGGCAGTGTTCCAAATTTTTTGGCGGCCCTAAGCGACCGCCTAGGTTCGCCTAATGGTAAAGTGGGCCCTGGGGGGGGGGGTTCAATCTAAGTAAAATAATAAAAATAACGCTTAGCAGTTAGTGTGAGTGAGACTTATAGTAGGACAGGAACCAAAACTCTCTTCTCTCTTAAATAAACAGTTCAGTAGAGAGAGTGTAAGTAAAAGTTGTTTTTTTTTCATGCTAGTATCACTGCACTATACATGAATTGTACCAGGGGGGAGGATGGACACATCACCATACAGTCATCAAAATGTCAAACCACCTGATGAATCAGCAAACAATGCACTTTAGCTACAACTCCTGAGTATGTCTGTACCGATACACGCAAGGATCATTTTGTTTACTTATGCTATGCTGTTTCTCGCCCATAGGAAATGCTTGTGTACAGATAAAAACCAATATTATGTATGATTCTTGTTTCGTGAATCGCATCAACAGAAATGCACAAATAAGTTACTTTTCTTAGAGAATGTGTTCATTTAAATGTCAGATTTTGCTGGGATGACTAAGATTTTTGTGAAAGTACTGATTTTTAGCTGTATGATTTTTGTCAAGGTACCTTTTTGCCAGGTCAATTTTTGTGAAGGTATCCATAAACGCAGTAGTGGCACCAGAAATTCCCCGACGGGGGGACACCACCTCCCCGACAGGGGGGGGGGGGGCTTTACATAAAGAGAGTTTATTATATAAGTATTTATCGAAAACTGCAATAAAGTTAATATTTGTACCATTCTATTTGTTAGTACTCATCGTGGTTTTGGAGATCATCGTGCCACAGACAGATATTTTCTAAAAATATCGTGGTCAAACGTGTTCTGGACCTCTCAAAACGTATATATATTCATGGAAAACTGAAAGCTGAAAATTTTTATGAATCCAATACTTTCTTCTATTGAATATAGAATGGAAAAACTGAAATGCTCCAAATTTGTACAAGGAAAGAAAAATGCTGCCAAAAGTAGAAAAACTGAAATTTTTGTATATTTTCCCCCCGGAGAGATTTTAGGAGTATGCCCCGATGGGGGGTCACAGACTCCCCGAGGGGGGGGCTGTGCCCCCGGCCCCCTAGCTGGTGCCACCCCCTGCATAAACATTAGTAAAATCGGCCTTTATTAATCCCTGATCAGCTACAATGTTTATTACAATAGCATCAAAGATAAGACTAGTGTAAAGAGTATTGTAAAACAGCACCACACAACTGGCATTTAAAAGTAGTAAATACAAAACTTTGAATAAACACCGTAAAATGCAGGATTAGAAACATTTTGACCGGTTATAAGAATGCCACAAACACTGGTTACAAACTTTTTAAATGCATCGATTAATTTATGTGATAGTGATTGATTACTGTCATATTTAATTTTGAGATCCATGCACAGTAAGGTAAAGGTGGTATCCAGTGTTTTTTTTTTTTTTTTTTTTTTTTTTACATATGCATAGCATACATTACATGTAGTGTGTAATAGTGATTGCACTACAATATGAAATTTCATGCATTTATATTATGTGATCAGATTTTTTCTGATTTTATTTGTAAACTTATAATTTTTTTATTTTGTAACTAAAATTTTTATTGGAAACTGATTTTTATGGTGATTTTGTTTATTTTCATCATATTTAGTGATTTGTTTGGTTCATTGAAAAGCTCTCTCTTCATAGCCGATGAAAGGTTACAACTTGGGACACTATGCAAAACAAAGCCATCTTGCAGAGTTATGTACAAGTGCATCCTGGAGCATACTGAACTAGATTTTTCCAAATACTTGTTATTGTTTATTTTATTTATTTATTTTATTATTACTTATTTATTTATTTTTTAATTTTCTTTTATTTAACTAGTATATTGTAAATATTTTAGTGAATAATTTTACGCTATGAATATTTGACAAATGCTCATAATTTATCAATATCTTAATCCAGTCCTGACCAAATAGTTTTTAAAATGCTAAAATTGTTCACTATTTGAAATGTTTTTAAATATTGTCACTTTAGTGTGCTTTGTGTCTTATCTCTTGCAGTTACAGCCCTCCAAGAGAGCAGTATTGCAATTAGTGTAAAAATGAAAATATAAAAGTAGCTGCTGAAACAGGACATTTAAAAACAGCAAATTATTGCTTTTTTTTTTTTTTTTTTTTTTTTTTTTTATGTAACAGATATTGTTTTATGTAGTTTCCTCGCTGTATATAGATTCTTAAATTCATAAAATCAGTATTAAAGCAATCTCTATATCAGTAGTGGCCATTTTATACTCTGCGATAGATTTCATGAAATTTATATCTTCTGTAAGCATTGTAAAAAATAAGAAATTTGTTCTATAGTATAACCACATTTCCTAAAACTAGCAGTGAGAGTGAGTCTAAAAGCTTGAAGGGGTGCCAAATTGACCAGCAGGTTTGGATTTGGAAAACATCCAGTCAATCAATATTCTCTTATCAGTTAGTAGCAGGCTACGCCCACTTCGCTGGTCACTATTTTTAAATGAATCATTATAATTAATGAATTCTCAAAATTGCATTAATTTTTATCATGTGAAAAAAAAAAAAAAACTGATCGGGGAAAAATGTCGCACCGGGTCCCCACTGCCTTCGGCAGCATAGACCCCTGTGCAATGCGCACGTGCGAATGCATATATATGAGCGCTGCGTGCACGTATTCCTTCACCACACTTATGATTTCTCAAAATTCCATGTTATTACTCATAAACTTTTATTCTTAAGAAAAGGAATTTAAAAAAAAATCATTTCTGATCGGGTAAAGACTCGCACCGGGTCCCCTCTGCCTTCATCTCACGAATTCATATATACGCTCGCTGCGCGCACGTATTCTTTCACTACCCTTACTGTCCCTCCTTAATTTTTTTTACACTTTCGAAATTATCCTCATTTGACTCATAGGCACCCAAAACCTATATATACCAGTTTTGAACGGTCTAACTGAATTTCTAATTTTTTGACCCCCTTTAGGACACCTTAAAACATATAAATCAGGTGAAATCTCAAATAATTGCGATTAGCGCCCTCTATTGGATAAATTTGATGTAGGTTATTCGATAATATAAAAGAACTTTAAATTATCTTTCGAATGATGTATTAAAAATAATTTAATCATAGATATTTATAATTCGAAATATTGAGATTTTAAAATATTGCAGCCCCATCTGGTGGTAGAAATTTCTGTAATCTACTATTCAATTCCAAATCAACAAAGCTTTAAAATGATGTATTACTTATGAAATGATTTTAATTAGTAGCTGAGATACAAAAGAAAACCTAATCAGGCCACCTTAAAACGTGTAAATCTGGTGAAATCTCAAATTCCACTTTCGATAATATAAAAGTACTTCAAAATATCCTTCGAATGATGCATTAAAAATAATTTAATCATATTCAAAATTTGAAATATTGAAATTTAAAAATATTACAGTGCCATCTGGTGGTAGAAAATTCTGTAATCTACTGTTCAATTCCAAATCAACAAAGCTTTCAAATAATGTATTACTTTTAAATTATTTTAATTAGTAGCTGAGATACAAAAGAAAAACCTAATCAGGACACCTTAAAACGTGTAAATCACGTGAAAGCTCGAATTCCATTACTTACGGTAGTCGGTTAATGGAAGGTGACAGAAATTTGTGGCGTCTGCTCTTGAAATTCAATTCAAATAAGTTTCAAAATGACATATTACTTTTGAAATTATGCTGATTAGAAGCTGAGATACAAAAATGATATAAACACTAAAACGATTTATGTCTGACTTTTTCGTGGTTTTCTCCGAAACTTGCGTAATTCCGGGCTAAATACTGTTAAAAATCCATAGTATGAAATGTGAAAGGAGTATCAGAATTCGAAACTCTGCAAGGTATAAAATAATAAAGGCGTTCTGGGTTTTCCGTTGTTTTCTCCAAAACAACTGTTCCTTTTCTACGTTTTTGCCCCTTCCCCCCCCCCCCCCCCCCCTCCTTTCCGTCCCTTCTAATAATTTTACACTTGAAAATATCCGCAATCGATTTATCTTTCCTTAAAACCTAATAATACCAATTTCAAACACTGTAACTCTTTTTTTTTTTTTGCCCCTTCACCCCGCCCCCCCTCCCCCTCAAGCCCTTCCTAATAATTCTACACTTTCAAAAATATTCAGAATTGAATTACCGGGCGTTAAAACCAAATATTACGAAATTTCAACGGCATATCTCAATTTAAAATAGTGTAAAATATAAAACAAAATTTAATCTAATTTTTTTGTTTATCCACATATTTTCATGAAAATTGAACAGTAGCTTTATAATATGCTGTCTAGGCCGAATATTAATTCAAATGTAACGTGAATGAAAATTTGAAAATTGCAATTTTTCCCCCCACTACAAAACATGTGACATCTTGATCGGCTACAATCATTTCCTTTTTCATGGTAGACGGTCGTCTGGCATTTGAAATGATGTTGCCACAAAAAATTCATACTTTAGTTAATTTAAAGAAATCTAATTGTTGTACCCATAAGCTGCTTGCACACTTAGATTCAGAAAAAATGCCCCTTTCATTTGGTATCGAAATCGTAACGATCGGACAAATATTTCTAATTTATTTTCCACTTTTTCTGCTTTTAACTCTGTTAAAATATCTTTTTTTATGCAATGGCGGTGAATTCTCAGTCATTGAGATCACTTTTAGAATAGACATGAGTGGACATTTTAATTAATATCTCCAAAACTAATTAAGTTACAACTTTCATTTTTGCGGAGTTGAGTTTCTCGGGTCGTAAACATTAACCGTGCCGAATTTGGTCCCGCTCGGTGAAACGGCCTAGGATTCTACAGCGGACAGACAGACACGCACACAGATAGACTCTGCTCTTTTATATATATAGAGTTTCTCTGAATCAGATTAGTATCCCCCCTATTTTAACACTCAACTTGTTAAATTAGCGCTTGTGCAGAGGCTTCAGTGGTCTCAGGAAATGTGTACGGAGAGTAAGTGATTCTTCTGAGTGAAAACAGTAGAGACAGCTCACAGCTGTGATAGACGATAGTTGTCAGCAGAAGTACATTGGAGCTACAATGTCACAACTGCTGATTAGGAGCTGTATAATTACTAATTATGCAACTACAAATTTATGTGAACGTAGAATCAAGCAACGTTCTATAGTATATACATATTTATTTGGTTGCTGATCATTAGCAGGGGTGGGGGCACAAAAATTTACATGAGTGAGAGATACTGAACAGTTCTATCTCTTTCAGTGTTGTGCAAGTTCACGAAAAAAACGAACTAGTTCAAACTCAAGTTCATTGTGTAAAAAACGAGCTAGTTCGCGCTCAAACTCATGTCTGAAAGAAATGAACGCGTTCAGTTCAAGTTCATTTTTAAAAACGAGCGAAGCTCACTAAAAGTTCATTTTTACGTACATTTTTTTTTTTTTTTTTTTTTTTTTAATAGATCTTATCCTCTGTGAACACTTTCATATGTAATTTCCCTTTTTTTTCTAAAATTACCAATTAGAATGAAAATTATTTTTAATTTTACGCTTAATTAAACTTATTAACTTATAATTCTTAATTATAACTAATTAATTTAATTGTAGTAAAAATTTATTTAGCAAACACGTCTGAATAGTGTACCCACTGTTCTTGCATGGTTTTTTATTCTCAAATTTTCAATACGTTTGTTTATGCGCATGAGAACTTATTAATAGGAGACAAATTCTATCATTTAGAGGTTCCGTTATTTTTTTTTTTTTTTTTTTTTATCAGTGTTGCGCAGGATCACGTTCATGAGTTTAATTAAAACTTTTTCAGTTTTGAGCTGAATTTCGCTCGTTTTTTAAATTGTAAACTTGAGCTGAGCAAAGTTCGTTTTCTCATGAATTTGAGTAAGAAAAGTAACTCAAACTCATATGGATTTTATACCTTTGGAAAAAAATTTTATATCCTTGGTAGGAATACTTTCTACCCTTTTAATCGCAAGGGAGGACGCATTTCTCACAAGAGAGAAACGCATCGGGTCGGGTAATCGCTTATTACCTGCTTTGCTGGTCGGGTGCAGTTAAAATTTGCATTAATTTTTATTCACAAAATGTTTTCTCCGAAGATTGTTTTATGCTTTACTTATGAATCTAAACTTTTAAATGAAGAGATTGGATGACATTGTCTTCCTTCCTAGTAATTTAAAGGCATGACTGATAACATGAATTTAATTACATTTACCTAAATATTAATACTTAACGTTTAAAGAAAACTATTTTTTTTTTCCGACCTATATTTGTTTCCTTATTTTACTGTCAAAATACTTGGAACAGTGGATTTTTTAAATATATGTTTCAATATAGCTAAAAAAAGTTTGTTTATAATTAGATAAATACACTGTTGTAATATTTTTATACTATATTTAATTGTCTGAAAGATTTCTTCAGTAATATAATTGTAGTTTGTTTAAAAGAACTTTTATTCAGTTTATTATATAACACCATTTTAACAATATTGTGGGTCAGAAGCTGCAGATTCAGTTCGGGTTGAAAGTCAAAAACCATTTTGCAGGTCCGGTCGGCTGTGAGTCAAGTTTACTCGAACCACGCAGGAATCTAAGCCAGTCCTTTCATAAGAAGAAATATAAATTCCGCTGATCACCTAATACGATTGAAGACTTAAATGCCCTATCCAGTAGGCTACCCTTTTCCTTGCTACTGTAACTTTTTTCGTGCCCAGTTTTCCACGATACTATACTGTTGTCTATTTTGTATTTCAGTTTTCATGCAAGCAAATCCATGCTATTTCAATAACACAAATTTTTGCGAAATACCTCCTATTATGAAAAATTATGGAAGTTCTAAGAGTAATTTAAGAAAAGTTTTAAGAAAGCCTTTCATTATAAATAAAAATATAAAGATTTAAAAGTATAATATTAAATCCCAATAATTAAATCCTGTTTGCTAGTATCATAAATGATATATTAAAACTAGCTGTACATTAAAAAAACAGAAAAATAATCTTTAGTTTAGTACACGTATATTTGAATTTTTGTGGATGTATTTGTGCATAAATATATTCATAAAAAAAAAGAATAAGAGAATTTAAATTAGGATATAAATAGCTTGTTGTAATAAGGAGGATTATTATTCTGTTTATATTTATATTTATCTTATTTTTTATTTTATTTACTTATTTTTACTTATTATTATTTGCATTTCCCAGAAACTGCTGAAAATTAAATAATCATTGATATAAAATCTACATCTCTGATATGATATTATTTCAATAACCTGAATGCATTTTTATTTTTAATATTAAAAATATAAATAATCATTAAAAAATATACTATTATTCTATTTAATCTATGTGTAACACGTGTTAAACCAGTAATCTTTGTTTAATCTTTTATGTTTTAAAGAAGCTTATCTTTCAATGCAAGAGTTATAAAATAAAGATAAGAATCATTTTCGCAAATAACAGGAATCTCATTTTTAAAGAAAAAAGAGAATCTGTAAACATGGACTCACGCCTATAGAGCAAGATATCATAGTCCTGTGATAGCAGATCGTTTCATTGATTAGCATCGTCTATCAGCGAAATGAAATGTCCATTACTTTTATGAGAGGGCGGCAATTCGCAATTTGCCACACTGCCTCAGGGCTATTGGGTATGGTACATCTCCCCTCCCGTATTTTTGGGTGGTCTTGCCAAAGATCTTTGCATCGTGGCACCAGCGTAGCAATGTTACTAGTATTTATAGTATTGTAGAATGCAGGAAGTTGTCTGTAGCCGAAGTATTGTACTACGTAACAAAAGGTTCTCACGCTTTTTTTCTTTTGAATCCAATACAATGTTGCTGTGTATCCTCTTACTAATTACCTTTAACCTATATGTTCGAATTGTGCTGAAAACACTAAACAAATCCCTCTCTTCAAAAATTGTCAGGAAACTTACAATATAACTGTTATTTATAAACTGTATTTATTCGCAATAATTTCCAAGAAATTTTATAAACATGTTTAATTTGTTGTGAAAAAAAAAAAAACTGATACCTCAGATTTATCAATATATATTACTATGTAAAAGGATGAGTTTTTATTTATTAATTTTTTTTTTTTTTTTTTTTTTTTTTTTTAATTCTCTTAAGCTTTTATTAAGATTTATTTTTAGTTCAGTAATATACATTTAATAAAGTTTGAGCTTTATAAATCAAAGATTGAATTTTAGGATGTATATTCAAGATGAGGTTCAAGATATGAGGTCCAAGGTATGAGGTTCAAGATATAACACTTTCAGATCATTATCAATTGATATTTCTTGAATATATATTCTAAAATTAAAAATGGTTTGAATTGAGAAGTATTGTTTATATAATTTTGGAACAAATTAAAATAATAATTTAAAATATTTTTCTTGCTATAGTAAAATTTTCGTGTACATGCTATTAACAATAGCAGAGATTAAATTCATGAGTGAGAAAATCGTGCATTTGAAACTATTAGATAGTCCTATGAACACCTTTTAAATTGATTTCTTATAAATATGTTCAGATGTTGATACCTAGTAATTCCACGAAGATTTGAAAATTTACAAAAAGTACGCATTTTTTCTCGCTAATATTTCTGAAGAAATTAAATAAATCTTAAAAACTATTAAAAAAGTGAGAGGGGGGGGGGAGGCTAATTCTATTTTTAATATGTAGTATTTTGTAGACGAAACTTATACAAAAAGTTCGCTCATTTTTTGAAAGAAGACTTTATTTCATGTTTATTGGTTATTGATATAAGGCGATTTCTTTGAATTTCTGGAAAATGCAGATAAAGGCTAACTCATCGTTTTTTGTCAACGCTTGCTAACGAGAAGTAAGAGGGAATCTTCATCCCTCCCCAAAGTTCTATCCACACAATGTTAAAACAAACTGGCACATTTGATAAATTTCAGACTTAGTTGGCAAACCTCTTAAACACTTTTCAGTCAAAAACTAGAATGCATTTACAGATTCTAATTTTGCATTTCTTTCCCCCTCCCCCTTTTTTTTTACTTTATTCTATATTCAATAAAAGAAAGTATTGGTTTCGTAAAAATTTTCGGCTTCCAGTTTTCGATGAATTTACACATTTTTAAAGGTCCAGAACACGATTGGACGATTTTTAGAAAATCTCTGTCTGTGTGTGTGTGTCAGAAATTTTTGGGGACTGTATCTCAGGAACTACAGCACAGAATTACATGTAAATTTATATGCATATGTACCTTGACTAAAATAGCGGCTACGAAATTTTGGTATCAATTTCTCAACAGGTGGCGCTGCTAGGCCGCGACTTCCACAGTTTCATGGAAGGCTATATCTCAGGAACTGCTGCACGAAATTGCATATAAATTTATAAGCGGATGCACTTTGATTCAGGTTAGTGCCTTTCAACTTTTGGTGATCATTACTCAACAGGTGGCGCTGCTATACCGCGATTTCTACAATTTCAGGGAAGGCTATATCTCAGGAACTACTGCACGAATTTGCATATAAATTTATATGCAGATGCACTTTTTCATTAAAATCACTAAGAAGGTAATATAAAGAAAATTATTATCTTTCAATCTACTCCTTGACTCCCCCTTTCCCCAGGTATATACTAAGTGAAAATGGTAACAATTTAATTGATTGAAATTTCAAAAAATGTATTATGAAATAATTCTTTAAATTTATTCTTTGATGTTTATTATTTTTGCAAATTGCAAAAATGCCCCTTTTTCCTGTGCCCTTTTTATGAGTGCCTTTTTTTCTAAGTGCCCTTTTTTCCGGGATCCATTTTGCACAATTATTATCTTTTCTGTCCTTTTCTTCTTCTACTTTCCTTTTTATATTTCAGACAGAAATATTTAATATGAATTTGAGTTTGAATTGCTTTTTTACGCTCAAGTTTGTGAAAAAAACGAGTTTCGCTCAACTCAAGTTCAAAATTTAAAAAACGAGCGAAGTTCAACTCAAAACTCAAAATTTTTGAGCTACGCTCATGAACGCGTTCAAATGAACGCGTTCGTGCACAACACTGATCTCTTTATAGGTTCTAGAATCTAATAAAAAGTTTTAAATGATCATTGACATTTATGCTGTTGACAGAGAAAATTTTCAAATAGCAGACTTCTGTTAGGCATTTGATTACCGATCATTGCTCACTTTCTAAAATTTTTTAATGATCAAAGAAAGTGGTGACTGTAATGGCAATTTTTACATAATATTTTAATCCAGGGTTTCGGACTCATCCACATACCATAAAAAAAAAACCGGGCGGGTTTTATTGTTTTTTTTTTTTTTTATCTAATATAATTTTTCACTTTTTAAAAAATAATTTATTATTTTTGTACTTGACATTATCATATATGTGTAATATGATAATTATTATATACATATCTACATAACATAGTGTATCATATTATTGATATATATATATATGCCAGTTTGAAATTATGTAATTATTTTTCAACTTTGTTAAAAAAAATTTCCTTCATTTCAACCATCTATCAACAATATCTCTTTTGAATGGCACAGTTTTGAAAAAAGAAAGATGAGAATAAATGAACAAAATTGAAAGCCATTTTTGTATTTGTAAGTGATATGTAAAAAAAAAAAAAAAAAAATACTTTGTTGTTAAATCCTTAGAATTTTAGGCAAATACACATAACTAACAAATATAATATATTGACCTTGTTAGATTCAATACAGGAAAAAAATGGGGTTCTTTTGTTGCCCCACACAAACTTCAAATTCATTAAAACAGCCTTTTTAAAAGACTTACCTAGTTTTATAAAAATGATCTTTTTATAAAAAAATTTTGTGTTTCCAGAAATATTTTTAATGATTATCTATAACTTGATTCAATGAAACACTATTAACTTGATAATAAACATTTATATGGAAGAATGACTAATAAAATGGAAGGTGTTACAAGATTTTTTTTTTTTTTTTCACAAAAATAAAAATTTCAAAAAACTATTTGGTTTCTCACAAAAATGGGTCCCGAAATTTAAAACCTGGATCGACTCCAGACACATAAGTGTAAACTGCAGGCAGTGATATCTTTGTTTTGTATTATTCTTTTATTAAATAAAGCAGGGTTGGGTTTCTTCTGGAAGAAACTAGTTTCTTCCAGGACAGTGGATGAAACCAACCAAAAGACAAAACAGATGTTCGAAATTAAAATTTATGAACTATATAAACTCAAAGTATAAATATAATGCCAAATCTAAACTATAATTCAATTAATATTTATTATTATACGTTCAAAAAGTACAAGTGATAATAATTATGGAATTTTTAGCCATAATATTTGCACTTTTTTTTTTTTTTTTTTTTTTAAGATACAATTTTCTGTATAAACTCGAAGCTGGTACCCAATGAACTGTATCAATAAGTAAGATACCTACTTTTAAACTGCCCTGCAAGCTCTCTAGGATAAAAAAAAAAAGAATCCATAGTTTGTATTTATCTATTTTAAGTTGAAAAATAAAGTGCAGTATTGAACTACGAAAAAACTTTTCATTTGTTTTACAGTCAACTCCCTCTAACTCTCAAAAGTTTTGTCCAGAGGTTGTGCAAATAATAAGAATTTGCAAATTAGAGATCATTGCCTTTGTTTACAGTTTTCTTTTACAGATACAAAGTCAGTTATTATTAATTAAATAGACATCAAAACTGAAAGAGAATTTTTTGATAAATTTTAGAATAAATATTTCTTCAATATTAATAAAACTAATCTATCACATTCATGTATGATGGTAAATAATTTAAGCATATTCAAATAATAGGTACCTATAAAATGTAAACAAACATATTTAAAAAATACTAAACAAAATATTTTTGAAAGTCTGGAAATAATATTCATCGCTGATTAATTTTGTTAAACATTGTAATAGTGGTTTGTTTTCAGCGCTAGTCTGTATGAATTGCAGGATAATAAATATAAGAATGTTACTCCTCCCCCCCCCTTCCCCATTTGTGTTTCAAAGTAAAGATTATGCTAAAAGTTTCTTCTATTGCATATAGAAGAAAGTAAAAACGTGTGTTTTTTAAAACCGCTTTAATCACTTTTTTTTTTAAACACGTTCATTGCCAAGCTGAAAATTGTAAGGTTCCCAATGGCAACTAAAAAGCAACTACAAAGGGCATTCCTTAAAAACTGAGAGTAAAATCATAAAAAATCAAGAAATATATTTAGAGCAAAAAATACATCATTCTTTTTCAAAATACCTTCCGTCAGATGATATGCAACGGTCCCATCGTTCAACCCACTTTTCAAAACAAGTAGAGAAGCCCTTTTCTGGAAGCTGCTTCAAAGAACCCTCCACTGCTGAAATAACTTCAGAATCTGTATTAAATTTTCTGCCACGGAGCTTCACCTACAACGTCGGAAACAGCCAGAAATCGCATGGTGTGATATCCGGACTGTAAGGGGGATGTGGCATGATTTTAATATTGCATATACTAAGATATTGCTGAACAGAAGTAGCGACATGCGGGTGAGCATTATTGTGATGTACACTCTGTTCAACAAGAACGTGACCGCTTGTATTCGGTAAAAATAAATCAGACAAATTTTTTTCTCATATTTTATTGAAGTACATGTTGTTGGCTATTGCGCAATTTCCTAATAATTTGTCCAGTCGCCGTTATTATTTATTATCGCTTGACACCTTTTAGGCATGCTTTCAACAAGATTTTCAGTGTACTCCTCTGGCAATGATCGCCATATCTTTTTAATTTGATAACACAGTTGTTTTTCCGTGTACACTGGCTTTCCTCTTAGTTGCATCTTCATGTAGGACCACACATTTTCGATAGGATTTGCATCTGGAGACATTGCCGGCCACTCCATCGTAGTGATGTTATTTTTGTTTCCACGCTCTGCACAGTTTACTGCAGTGTTTTGGGTCATTGTCTTCTTGCAGCACCCAGGTCGTTGTGTCTGACCCAAAAAACTTTTCTGCAGACCTCATTAAGTATTTTTTATAAATGCTGCACATTCTTTCAGCATTCAAAACACCGGTAAACACAAAAAGGCAACCAAAACCGCGTTTGGAGAAGCATCCCCAAACATGAACTTTTACAGGGTGTTTAACTGTGCGTTGAAGCAATCTATTATGCCTACTTGACCAAGGTTTTGACAAAGAAGACCAAGCCCAGAAAGAAGACTCATCTGTGAAAATGACATTGTCCCAATCTCGATTCAAATTTTCCTTTGCCCAGTTCAATCGTTTCTGAATGTGTTTTTCAGACAGCAATGGTTTCTTCAAAGTGGCTCGAAAGGATACATCGTTTTCACGCAAGCGACTGCGGATTGTATTCAAGGAGACATCTATTCCCTTTTTACGTAGTTTGGATTGGGCAGAACGCAATGAAAGGCGTGGAGTATCTTGAAAAAGACGAAGGATCGCTTTATCATGCTTTTTAGTTGTCACTCGGCTTGATCCCTTTTCTGGCAGGTCATCCACGTTTCCAACTTCTTCATATCGTTTCACCCATTTCTTGACGAAACTTTCAGACTTTCGCATGTATTTTGCAGCCGATTTATAAGATACTTCGGCCCTTTAACATGTTTAACAAGAAACACTGCTTCGTAACGTTTTAAGTATTTTGCACTCATTGTAACAATAGATAAATTATCAATATAAACAACGCTAAACACCGGTAAAAGTTATATTGCGCATTAGGGCATGAGTTAGAGATTACAACAACAAAAAAATAGATGGCGCTGTGATGTCCCTTTTTTGAAGAAGAACGGTCACGTTCTTGTTGAACAGAGTGTAATGTCCAATTCCCTACCAGTTCATGACGCTTTCTCGATATGTGTTGTCGCAAAATTTTCAAAACTGAAACATAATATTCACCATTCACTGTAGTTTTTGGAGGCACAGCATGCTGATAGATTACACCTTTATGATCAAAGAAAATAATCATCTTGACCTTTCCAGCAGATTTGGTTTGTCGGATTTTTTTCGGAGGCGGAGAATCAGTATGTTTCCATACACTTGTTGCGGACTTGGTAAGGGGATCATAATGATGCACCCAAGTTTCATCACCTGTTATTACAGTCTTTAGGAGATTTGGATCATTTTGAAGCATCTGTTTCCATTCACAACATTGGTGAATTCTTGTTTTCATTTGTTCTTTAGTGAGGTGATGAAGGACCCATCTGGAACAAACATAGCGAAGCTGTAAATTGTTGCGTAGAATGCGAAATATCGACGTTTTCGAAATGTTCGTTGATGCCGCTCTCTCCTCACATGTCATTTGCCGATTTTCTTGAAGGATTACCCCCACAGTGTTAACATTCCAATCATTCACAGCACTTTTTGGTCGCCCAGGCCTAGGAGCCAGTTCTGCAGACAAACGGCCTTTCTTGAAATCACCATGCCATCTAAAAATCGTAGACTCGCCAAAACATTTGTCTTTGTAAGCTTCTTTCATTAACTTAACTGTTTCTGGACCTGTTTTGCCCAAACGGTAACAAAATTTTATGGCACAACACATTTTGTTTTTTAACTCTGAATCACTCATCTCCATTTCTGTAGGGAAAATAAAACGGTTCTTTAAACAAGCACGGAAATCGAAAATAAAATCATCTGCTTCGTTTAGAGTTTTGTATAAACGTACAGTTAACAGTTTGAAAAAATCGCCTGCACTTCTATTTTTTGGTTTTGCGGTGTTGCCACTACGTAAAAAAATAACTCTCAATTTTTATGGAATGTCCTTTGTATTTGCTACTAAAATCAACCCCAAGATACTATGGCAACTATTTTGGGGTAAAAGTGGCTTAAAAGCTACTATTCTCAGGAAAAGGAGATTATTTTGAACAAAAAGTTGTTCCCTGCTATTTTTGTGCACTTTCATTGCATTTGTACCATTACACGAGTGCCATAGGTAATAGGAATATTTATTGTATTTGGTCAAAAATTTTAATTTTGATTTTTTTAATTTGATTTATATTTTTTTAAGGTCTCCTGCGCTAAAAAAAAAAGTGGTTTTCAGCAATTGGTGTGTGTATATTTTTTTTGGAGGGGGAGGGGGAGATCTTCTGACTACCATTATCTCCAAAACTAATAAATATAGAATGGTGAAATTTTAGAAGAAGCAAGTCTTGTGTACAGATGATTTTTTGCAACTTTTGGTGAAAATTTTAAAATCGGAAGTGTAACATTGGAAACCGAAAGTGGGAGCGTAAGACTGTATATAAACACCCTCTTAGATGTCATATTAGTTGGTTAGTTCACGAAAATCGATAGGCTTTCTGTATAAGTGTGTGAATTTGAGGTTCTTGCAAAGTGGCTATATAAATTTTTTTCAAACTTGCCATATTAACTCCCTTTTAGATATTCTTTTGCATGTAATTGTTGTTTTCGCCAACAATTGAGTTTGCCATGTTTTGATGTTGGTGAAAGTATCTCAAAAACGGCTCTAATGATTTTTTTTTTTTTTTTATATATATAAATCCTTTCTTAGATATTCTTTTGCATCAAATTATTGTTAATTTTCTGTGGTTATAGGCAAATCAGCAATCGTCCTGATTAGATAAATTAGTTTGAGATCTCGGAAATTGGTGTCTCAAATAAAGGTTCTACCAATTTCTTTTTTTTTTTTTTCTTTTCTTTAAATCTCTATATAAACTCTGTTTTATATGGCTTTACACATGTATCAATTTTCTTTTACAAGAAAGATATCTAATTTCTTAGGTCAGTTTTATATCTTCTGACCACATTATCTCAAAAAACTTTTAAAATATTCATCTTTTTTTAATCCAAGACTACTATTTGGATCGGAGTGGCTACTATTTCATACATTAGAGGCAACTATTTTTGAGTGCCTTTCATGCTGGGAAGCCTGAAATTGGAATTTCATACAAATAAATAAAAATCCTTTCCCTAGTGGCCAATTATGCCCTAAATATTATGCACCATTTCGCTGTGACCACTATACTATTCTGTTTAGAAACTTGATAACGACGTCTGCACATCATTGATCATTTGGTGAGAACTCGCATCATGCAGTATCACGTGATTAGCAATTAACGCGTTAAGTCACCCTGTGGCCGGTAGCAACCATTAATTTTGCCTTTTAGTGGTGTGCAAGCTGTTCAACAGACCATAATTGATGTGGACTCTCATGGCAGAAGGCCCACTCATATAGTACTTGACTTCATGTCACAAAGGTTTATCCCTTGCCTGAGCCCACCAACACTGTTATTAGACTGTGAATGACTGTAAATACATTGTCTTGTCTGGTGTGTTTAGTTTCCAATTCTGTCAAGTGGTTGCAGGAGTAGAAAAAAAAAAAAAAATAAGTCATTGGTTTGCAGGACAAATAATTTTAAGATTTCACTGGGTCTCTTCATACATTTTATTTTTAAAAATAGTTAAAAATTTGTGAAACAAAATAAATTTGCATGGCAAATATAATTTTTTTTTTTAATTAATTAAAAAATACAAATGAAGTCTTATATAAATCAAATATTTAATAAATGAGCTAAATGCACATATTTACCATAAAAGTATTATATTAACTGTAAGTTTATTGCAATGTTGCACAGTAATTGATGTATAGAAGAATAATATAGTTTTTTTTTTTTTTTTTTTCTTAGTTATATATTTCTTGCTATTATTTTTAAAATACATTGCTCAAAACAATTAGGGGATAATTTGATTTTGAATATAAATGGTGGATGAGGGAATGTTTTGCTGATTCATTTGTAATCATGTATTGCTGGTGTAAAATATGAGAAAAGAAAAAGGCAGTGAACAAGGCAATAGGAATAAATAAATTTTATTGACGATATTTGTCCATAAACGAAAAATGTGCAATGTGTGTATGTTATATAAACAAATATCTGATTTTTTCGAAGGAAATGAGTTTTAATTAAAGTATAGTTTTCCCTAACTAAGAGCAGTGTTACACACCTACAAGGCATAAAATCAACGAGGGACTGTAGTATCTACTGTGGTACTCTCTCAGTAAAACTCTTGATTAACAGTCGCTAGTTTGTGACCATTACATTGAAAATGGCTACCAAAAATTCAAACCCTAGTCGCCAAGTGTGGCGACCATTTTATAATTTATTTCTAAAAGTATCAAAAACATGGAATGAAATGCCATATTTGCCAACAACTATGGAATCACTGTAGTTTCTACAGGAAACAATTGGAAACTACAGAACTATTGCTCCCCAAGATGTAAAAAAAAAAAAAATCTTTTTTTTTCCCTTTGAACACAATCACAATTTCAAAAGATGACAGTGAAGGAACGTATTTGGCATCTAAAGCTGAAAAAATTGTTTCATTTACAGAATGCGTCACCAATGACAATTATCCATCCAAGAAAAAGCAAGAGTTGAAAATAAGTGCAAATTTTATTGACTAACAGCGAAATAATAATCTGTTTTAGCAATCGATTATAATTTATTTATACTTTCAGATTTTGCTTGCAAAAATTTGGGTTTAAATTAATTCAGTATTTCAGAAATTGTCATGATGGCAAATTTCTTATTGTATGCAAACTAAGTGATAGCAATAAGTAAAAAGTTTTTTTTTAACAATATTTGAAATTTTTTATGAATTTTGGAAAAAAATTCTGCAAACAGCATTTATGTATTTTAAGTTATGAGAAAAAATCTTACATTACAGATTCTTTTAGAAGTCTGTGTAACTGCTTTCGCAAGGGGGACCCCTGCTTCCTCAGCACACTTCCTCATGGTCTGTGCCGTTAGTGGATGTTTTCTTCTGCCTTTTCCTCTCTCTTCAAGGAGATGGTGCCACTGTCGGTACAAGCCAGCTTTTGATTCATTACTATTGCAGGAATTTATATTATGAATTATTTTTGTTGTTTCACGGAAGATTGTATAGTCTAGGTTATTGCAGTTTGCAATTTTAGTAGTTTCACTAAATTGGATATATAAGTTCAAAGTATATATATATATATATAAGTTCAAAGATATATATAATCAAAAATAAGTCATTAATATAAAATCCATTAGAATCAATACGCTATAAAAGGATAAAATTAACATACTATGTTTTACTATTTTAAAGAGCCGCATCCACAACTTAATACTTCTCTGTAATGACAATTTAATTGAATTTAACTGAGAATGTTTTTGTGAAACTTTTTAGACTTTATAAAGACTTTTTACAGTTGTAATGTGAGATATTTAAATTGGTTATATTAAAATAATACATTGTTTTAGTAGGGGAGAGTGGGATTGAATGGGACGCAGGATGAATGGGACAATAGCTAGATTTTTATGTCTTGCAAGCACCAGAAACTTGACATTTTTTCTGATATATGACAGTACTGAGGTCATTCATCAAGTATAGTTTCAGAATTGTGCTATCCATAGAAAAGCAGAAAAAAATTAAAGTGTTTTTTTCAGCTGCCAAAGTAAGTTTTTACTGATTCAGTTAGGTAGTAGTTAAGACATTAACTATTTGCATAAAGTTAATATAATTGTTACATGGGGAAATGCATAATCTTTTATTGTGTTTATGATATTTAAGAAGAATATTGTCAGTTTTTCACTAAGCCTGTTTTCTATTTTATATGATCATGTGATGATTGTGATGAATGGGACAGTTTGAATGGGGATGAATTGGACATTCCCCACTATGTGCTAATTTAAAATTGTACACAAGAATTATATTAAAACAAATCTTAAATAGATTTTCAATATTTTTATAACCTGTAGTTCAGTAGTTACAACATGGAATTATAAAAGTAGCATAGATTTAGAGAAAAATATATTGAAATTAATTGTCCTGATTTTTGTTTATAATAATTATGATTCAAAAAATTGTAAGTTAGACTATTCAATGCAACTTAAATCAATAATTAAAAAAATAAATAAATAAATAAATAAATAAACTAATAATAATTTAATTAAAATCAGAATTTCAATTAAACTAATTAAATAAATCCTGGTGATTATTAATGTAATACACACTGTTAAAAAAATGCAGAAAAAATACAGAAATTCTCTGTAATTTCAGAAAAAAAGTCGTAAAATATGTTTTGTCTACGTAATTTTTCCGCAATTTACGACTTTTTTTTTGAAATTACAGAGAATTTCTGTATTTTTTCTGCATTTTTTTAACAGTGCAGAGTAGACTGCTGGTTTTTCCCAATCAGTTGGAAACAAAAATTTATCTGGATAATTTGTATTCTATTATAATGATTTATCTCTTTCCAGTGTCTTATTTATTTATTTAATTTTAGATTACATCTTATTAGATTAAATTACCAAAGCCTAGAGCACTAGGAACTGTGCAAATCAAAGGACTTTTGCCTTTTGATGTTAATTTGAGTCAAAACATCAGTTTATGTTAATTTCAGTAAATTCATAGTGTGTAATAAAATCACATGAGCCAATTTAACTTTAAAAATTTATTTACTTTCCATTTTGTTTTCTTTTCTTTGTTAACTCCAGTCCTGTCCCATTCATCCCCATAGGTGGGGATGAATGGGACAGTGCACATGCATGTAAAAAAAAAAAAAAATTATTAATTAAAAATGATAACTTTTTATTACAGTTAGTATGTTTATATGTAACTGATTACCGAAGTGTACTTATGAGCAATATTACAAAACTCTGAATTATATATGGTGAACGTTATCTGTAAAAACATGAAAAATGACCCATTCATCCCCACTCTCCCCTATATGAACTACAATTATAATTTATACAATGTAATCAAATTATAATTTCATATTAACTTACTGCTCACATTATGTTTTACTTAAAAAAAAAAAAAAAAAAAAGCAGTTTTCCTGTGATTTTAACACTTGGTTTATGTTAAAATTCCTAAGTAACTTTGGAATTTTAGAATTTCATAAATATTAGTATAAATAAACATACAAAATATGTCTATGCATGCTTTGTATATATTTCTTATGTTTGAAACCAGTATATTTACTTAAATTTTTATTAATTATCATCTACAAATTGTTTTAAAATTTGTTAATTTATAAACAGCATAATACTTAGATGTTAACTTATATATGGAAAATATTACTAATTCTTGTTTTAACCAGATTCAAGCTCATTTATAGATTTCGAATTCCGATGATATAGGTTTTTGATGGTTGAGTTTTCTGATGGTTTAAACTAGGGTTAAACCCTTGTCATGCCAAAAACCACTTTTTGACGTCAAAAACCCAACCCTGCTGCAAACACAGATGTAATAGATGAGACTAATACTTGTGGCATAACTCCAGTAGACCACAAAATTTCGCTTTAGAAATTTAATTAATTCATCAACCATGAAAATTCAATTTAGAAAAAGTGGAGTGGAAGGCCCAGGTTCAATTTCCAGCTCTGGCCTTTTTCACATAGTTGATATAAAAATCAACCTTACACTCCACTTTATCTAAATTGAATTCTTTTTTTATTTTACAGTACTTTTTTAAAGTGTTTGCACTGTAGGATTACAAAATTGTTGTAAATTTCCTGTGACTCCAAAAAAAAAAAAAAAGCCTACAGCATGAATTAAGCCCTCCACACTTTAGTAGAAGTTATCCTCCACACCTTAGTAGAATCATGTTACGCTATCAATTGAGCTAAGATTTCACAATGATAACTTTTTTAGATAAGTATAAACTGGCACATTACACATTTTTAATCATTTTCAAATGAGGTGAATGTTGTTACTTACCTATTTTTACTTTATTTATCTGAAAAGATTGTGTTTTAGGATTACTTTTTTAAATAAATAAACAAATATTATAATTAAAACCTGAATAAACTACTACATCAGAAATGCCAAAGAAAAATATTTGAGATGCATACAGCTGTTTCGGTAGCCTTAAGCGTACCGTCTTCAGTGCAAAAAGAATTCTGAATCTGGAGAAGTGCTCGTATATATAGGAGAGGGACTGAATTTAGTTCAACCAATAGGATTACGGGAAAGGTGAGGAGAGTGGCCAATAGGAATTTAGGAATGTTAGCTGTATAAACAATAGAAAAATTAAGAAAATGTGGACTGAATATAAAATTTCCAACGGTCAGACTAATAGGGAATAGCGAAATCACAATTTACAAGGTTTTTAAAATTTTTATAAATATGAAAAGCTTCAAAGAAATTCAGTCCATATTTTCTTAATTTTTCTACTGTTTATACAGCTAACATTCCTAAATACCTATTGGCCACTCTCCCCACCTTTCCTGTAATCCTGTTGGTTGAACTAAATTTGGTCCCTCTCCTATATATACGAGCACGTCTCCAGATTCAGAATTCTTTTTGCACTGAAGACGGTACGCTTAAGGCTACCGAAATAGCTGTATGCATCTCAAATATTTTTCTTTGGCATTTCTGACGTAGTTGTTTATTCAGGTTTTAATATTCCAACACCAAGTCTCCAGTTATTAAATATTACAATTATTTTTAAGTGATGACAGATATTATAAAGCCACTTTTTGACAAGCAGAAATTTGAAAACACACTAAATTAATTGTTTCAAAAAATAGTGAAATTTTGACACCAAAGCTGCTGGATTTCTTGAATAACTATTAGTTTAAAACACAAGTTTAAGATTTATTTTTATGAAACCTTTTATTGCCAAGTCATTAGTCAGGGTTTCCATTAGAGTCTTAGATGCAGATGATGAGAATCTTGCTTTTTTTTTTTTTTTTTTTCTCTCATGTAAAATTTTTAACATTGAGAGAAATTTACACACGTCTAAGGTTAATTTAATAAAATTTTTGGTCTGAAAACGGCATTCATAAAAATCGGCAATCTTGAAATGGACTTTATATAAAAATCAGCAAATTTAAATAGATTCTTCATGAAAGTTGGGTGTTTAAAAAAAAAAAAAAACTTGGATAAGGAAATTACATATTTTGCTGATCAGCTACAGAAGTGCATAGAAAACCAGGAAATTTTTCTACCATTAGGTAAATAATCTTGTATTTTAGGTATGTATAAAAAAGATAAATTTCATGGATTAGTGGCACAGTCAGTGATCAGCAATGAAAAAATTCAGATATTTAAGTAATTAAATTCAATTAAACTGAAATTTTACTAATGAGCTGTAAAATTAGACATTATCAGGGTGAGAAATTCTCACCCAATTTTTACATCTGATGAGAACTCTGTATTAATATAGAATATTATACCAAGGCCATAGCCAGAAAATTTTTTTCAGAGGGCTTTCAAACTATAGTACATAATGTTAAGTGTTAAAAATTTAGTATAACACAAAAATTGTTGACAAATTTATAAATTGGGGGGGGGGGGGGGGGAATGGGTCATTGAACCCCCAAAACACCCCTTTGGCTATGACCTTATATTGTATCTAATTACTTTTAACTTTTGTGTGTTGAGTTTTAATAATTACTCTAAAAAAGTAAAATGTACTTAAAATTTTTAATGAATTCATACATTAAATAACCACATTATACATTATTTTTATATTTCATACACTTTAAAAAAGTATTTTATTAATCATGAATATTTGGACTTATGGAGTGTAAGGTTGATTTTTTATATCAACTATGTCAAAAATGCCAGCACCAAGAATCAAACCTTGAGCACTCAACTTACCGTGTGGATGCTCTAGCACTGAGCCCTCCTGGCTGATTGCCCACTTGATATTGCTCTAATAATAGCTGTTGACAACGATTCCATACTGTATTTGCATTCCCATTTGTATATGCATGAAAAATGCAAAGTTTGTAATGAACTATTAATTGTTTGATTTGAGTCATCTTCACAAATTAAAAAAAAAAAAAAAGGGGGAAAAAAGATGAAGACATGAAGTGTTTAACAGCATTCATCAGTTATGTTGCAGAAAAAGAAGAATTTTATAGCTTTATAATACTGTGATTTTTTTTTAATTATAGATATTGCAATTATACATATTCTTATTAAAAATGAAAATGTGTTTTAATAACTTCTAACATTTCTATATATATTTTGCAGTATCTTATCAGCTGATGTGCTTTTCTATTTAAGCTTTGTATCATATTGCTTAATATTGAAGCATATCTGCTAATGAAGTGTATTGTAAAAGAAGCAGTTATGTCACCAATGGGCATGTAAAACAGATAATGAGCAAGATATAAGAAATTCTGTAAAAGAACAGATGTAGCAAATCATTTCTCACAGTGAAAACTCTCAGTATAGAAAAGAAGTTATCAAATGGAAAGGTATCTATTTTTAACATTCTTTCTTGGTTCAATAATTTTGAATTAAAGTAGCATTTAAACTGAAATTAAATCTGGGCTGTATACAAATTAATTCTGTCTTTTTAATTTAGTTATCACATTGATATTGAAGTTCATAGTTTTTCTAAATCACTTGTTATTACTGTTTGGTCTGTCTTTAAATATTCCTAAGCAAGAAAATATCTGTTTGTTTGTGTGTGTGTGTCTATTTTAATTAGATATAATTTTATTTTGTTCAATAAGAAATATAATTTTTTTCAATATTAAATGTTTTTGACCTGTTTGTCTTTATTCAAATTAAATTTGTTAGGTTTTAATAGTCATTAAAAAGAAAAAATCCGGGTAATCACAGAGCAATCATTTGCAAAGATTAACTTTGCAAACTTTTTATACCAATCAAACATTAATATATATATATATATATATATATATATATACAGGGTGTCCCAAAATAGCACCCAAACTCTGTGCAGCCAGATTCCTCATTGAGCCGGATTCCTCCTAAAAAAAATGCCCAAAGAACTGCACCTGTATGATTCACAGTTTACGAGAAAAATACGAAAAACAAAGTATGACATCACAGTAAAGCTCTAGATTAGCAGTCGCCAGTTGGCGACCATTACACTAAAAGTGGCTACCAAAAACCCAAGCCCTAGTCGCCAAGAATGGCGACCATGTAATATTTTGCATAGTTAAAAAAATCAAAAGCATGGATCTTACAAGGTATTATCCTTTGCTCGGCACATCATACAGCTGAAGAGGAGAACAAAAGACTGCAAGAGCCTGTAATGACATCATCGCAGTACTGTGAGCCTTCCTTTTTAACTTTCCACTTGTGTGCATGCTAGCAAGGTTCTACAACTTCAAAGCGTAATGCTCTATTTCAGTTGAGGTAAGCATTATTTGGTATTTGAGCCATTCGTTTGCTAAAGGAGTAAGGAATGTATGCCATAATAACTACCACCTTGGCAACTGGGGCAGTGCCCCGGAGCTCCCTGAAGATGGACAGCTCCCAAGTAGATACATTAAAATATACCTTTTTAGTTAAATTTTGTTACGTTTCATTTAAAAAAAATTTAAAACTCTATCTTCGCTAATGTATTTATGCAGTAAAACAATGCATAAAAATGCATGAAATAAACTCTATCATGCCCGTTCCAAATCTAATAATTGAAAAAAATGTCAAACCGGAAATGCAGATAAGTTTCGTACTGACTATACTAGAAAGTACTATGGTTATTTGTTGTTGTTGTTTGTTTTTATTTACTAAATTTTGTAATATATATATATATATATAATTTCATGAACAATTAGAAGATAAAAATCAACGAAGAGCTTGCTATTGAGATACAAAAAGTTTTCGCTGCCTGTAAATCTTTCCACACATCATTCATTTCACTTGAAATTTGGACTGAAAATGCGACCATAAGTCTGTATCTTAAAAATGGCTCTAACGATTTTCTTCAAAGTTGCTACATAAACACACTATTAGATGACCTTTCGAATGATATAGTTAGTTAGTTCAGGAAAATTTATAGGCATCCTGTAAAAATAGCTCAATTTCAGGTCTCGCAAGTGCTTTTCTTTAAAAACAGCTGTACGGATTTTTTTCAAACTTGCCATATTAACTCCCTTTTAAATATACATTTGTATGAAATTATTGTTTTCCGGTCAATAATTGAGTATACCAAGTTTTGGTTAAAGTTGATATCTCAAAAACGGCTCTAACGATTTTCTTGAAAATTGTTTCATTAATCCGTTTTAGATACCCTTTCTCATGTATTGCATGGTTATTACCGAAATATTAACAGGCATCCTTATTAGGTAATTCTGTTTTAGATATCTGAAATTGGTGTTTAAAAAAATAACAATATTTTATTTCTTCTTTTTTAACTTATGTAAACTCTGTTTTATATGTCTTTATACGTGTATCAAGTTCCTCTTACTGGAAAAGTCGTGTGGTTGTTTCACACCAGATTTTTTAAATATATGTTTACTCAACTTAGTTTGTTTCTTTCACAGTTTTGTTTACTGAATACTTATATATATAATATAAATTTTTATTCGAATGTAGTATACTCTCCTACATGCAAAAATATTGTATTTATTTTATATTGTTATTGTGAATAACATTCTAAAATAAAGTGCAATATTAGTATGTCTTTTTTGTTTAATGTAGTGTAATTTATGTGTTTGTCCTTATAGTGGTTGAATTCTACCCTCCTTTATCCTATTTCAAATGAATAAAATATTTTTACAAGTTCAACCCTAGCACTTTATGTGTCTTCATAATAAAAAATATTTCTATAAAAATTTTATAATAAGTTTTTGTTGAGTATCATATATATATTTTTTTTTCCCATTTTAATTTATTAATATTACTAACACAGAACGATTTGCTTACTTTCTGTGTTGCCAGTAGACTTTATCTAAAGGTAGCTACCAAAAGTACAAAAGTGGCGACCATTTTTTATGACTGGTTGCCAGTAGCTACCGTTCATAATTGCTAGTCTAGAGCATTACCTCACTGCCAGTGCAAGGAAAAGACATCATATTGGACTCATCAACAGCAGTATTTGCATATCTTCGGTATGCACGGCGGACACTTTGAACATCTGCCTTTATAATTATTTGCAAATACTGCTGTTGATGTGTCAAATAAAGTGTTTTTTCCTTGCACCGGCTGTGAGATTATACTTTGTTTTTTGTATTTTTCTTGTAAACTATAAATCATACAGGTACAGTTCTTTGGGTATTTTTTATCTACTCCCAACGAGGAATCTGACTGTGAAGAGTTTGGGTGCTATTTATGGGACACCCTGTATATATATATATATATGTACAGTCTGACCTCAATTAAACAAATTCATCAGGACCAAAAGTTTTATTCATTAAATCAGAAGTAATTCGTGATGTTGGGGTCCAAAACAAAAAATAAAAAATTTCTACACTTACTTTATGGAAAAATTGTAATAAGCAACTACACATAAATATCCATAATGAGAAGTTGTATACTTTTTATTCAGCAGATAAAAGATGTACAGTGAATAATTATGCACTAATTAATAAAGTACTGAATAAAGAGGTGTTTGATAATTTCTTGATTCATGACATGAAAAAAAATATTTTTTGACTTCATAGAGAAAATAAAATACTGCATAATTTACATTCTGCTGCATGAGGTATATTTCCACAGTTTCCAAACCATGTAGAGAAAAAGTAACAATTTCACTAGGAGTTTCATTATTGCCTTCTGCATCAGAATCTCAGTTCATTGCTTCCAACAAATCAACGGTTTCACTGACTTCTGTTGCTCCCAGATAGACAGTCTGTCATCACATATAACATAATCGTTAAAGTTTATCCCAGGACGATTAAGTAAAGTTTATCCAGCGACGTCTTCTGAAAAGGCGATATCTTCATCATTCTTAGAGGCAGGGTCGTACTGGCATGACAAAGAGGGCGCTGGCAATTTGAATAAAAAGGGCGCCAACAATCTAAATAAAAAGGGCGCTAGTTTACTACTAAACATTATTCAAGGTATGTAGTGGCCGAGAAGTTCTGCTCTCTAAATTGGTATTAGTAGTGTCGGTTTCGATCTCAGGTCTAAACGCTTGACCTAATCATACGAAGTTTTCCATAATTTTCTCCGAAACTTGTGTAAATATGGGAATAGGAGCTAAGACTCCTTAAAAAGACTTAATGGAAGGCATTCCACGGAGAACTGGGATCCAAGTTCAATCAATCTTGCACCAATACCAAGGTGATTACAAAAAATTTTCTTCATACACAACCAGAGTTCTCAAAGGCTTTTAATATATTCCTTTTCCACCTTAGACAGCTTTCTTTTCTTTTTAACGCTTCACCAATGGAATATATCGTATTAAAAAATCACTACATGAAATTTCTGTTACATAAAAAACATAAAATTTCCTTTGTGGGAAGAGAACACTGTACACGACCCCTCTAGCTAACATCCCATTAAAGAAAAATGCCATGTCCGCTTGAATTTGAATATGTTAAAATATGCGCTCGAGCATGAAATTAAACACATTACTCCGGCTCTCACAGTTAAGTTTACAGTGATAAATTTTTTATGTAACAAAACCCATAATTTTTAAATTGCGTCATAATTTTTTAGAGTAAAAACCATAAATAACGTTCTTTCGATGACTGTATCGATAGAAATTGTGGTTTAAAACATATTCAAAAAATGGACAATGAGCAAAGAAAGGGTTGTTGGAATTAAAGCCGATTGACTGCACTAGGATCCTAGGCCTGAGGGAGAGTGTCCTCCATTGGGGTCTTTCTAAGGGTGAAATACGTATTTAAGCAATTTTTGGAGAACACCACGGAAAATTCGAAAGACCAGACCGACAAGCGCAACCTGGGATCGAACCTGGCACCTCACACCTACCAGCTTTGAGCGCAAAACCACTGGTAGGCCGCAAGGAAAGGGAGAATGAAGTCACAGAAAAATTAAGGAAAAAATTTAAGCATTTTTCACGTAAGCTATTTCACAAGCAACAAATATTGCTCGCAGATTATTGTAAACAACAGAATGTCATAAGAAATTATTCGAATGTGTTTTATATTATTTATTTCATTATAATAAAGAAATTATGATTCAGAAGTATACAGGAGTGTTGCGAGTCTAACTTAAAAGAAAATAAATTAATAAGTTAAATGGATCAAAGAATTATATAATTGCATTTGTATGAAAGATAAACTTGATAATGATATGAGATATGGATGTGACCATATTATAAATTTAAAAAATGAGAGTGGGAAAAAAAAAATAATTATAAGATAAAAAAAATTTTATAAACCATGTTTTTAAATTTTCTGCTGAATCATATAAACGCTACTGAAGGCAGCCGGGACCCCAGCAATCGGATAAAAGTATTAAAAAAATACCTTTCTATCGTCTTTTAAGCTATTATAAAAGTTTCAAATGGCTATCTAGCCGGGAAGTTAGTTAAAAGTTGATTGCAAGCTTTGTACTGGAAACGCTGCCGAAGGCAGCAGGGCCCCGAAGCAATTGGATAAAAATATTTTTAAAAAGCATTTTCACCGTATTCTGAACTATTCCGAAAGTTTCAAATGTCTAGCTACTCGGGAAGTTAGTTAAATAAATTTTCTGTTGAATCATATGAACGCTGCCGAATACAGTAGGATCCTGAAACAGTTGACTAAAAGTATTTAAAAAAATGTATTGCCCCCGTGTTCTGAGCTATCCTGAAAGTTTCAAATATCTAGCTAGTCGGGAAGTTAGTGAAAAATCGATTGCAAGCTTTGCACTGGTAACGCTGCCGAAGGCAGCAGGAACCCGAAACAGTTGGCTAAAAGTATTAAAAAAATGCATTTTTACCGTGTTCTGAACTATTGTGAAAGTTTCAAATGTATAGCTAGTCAGGAAGTTAGTTAAATAAAATTTCTGTTGAATCACATAAACGTTGCCGAAGGCAGTAGGGACCTGAAGCAGTTGACTAAAAGTATTAAAAAAAATGTATTGTCACCGTGTTTTGAGTTTCAAATATCTAGCTAGTCAGGAAGTTAGTGAAAAATCGATTGCAAGCTTTGTATTGATAACGCTGCCGAAGGCAGCAGGAACCCGAAACAGTTGGCTAAAGGAATTAAAAAAAAATGCATTTTCACCGTTTTCTGAACTATTCTGAAAATCTCAAATGTCTAGCTAGTCGGGAATTTAGTTAAATAAATGTTCGGTCGAATTATATAAGCGCTGCCGAAGGCAGCGGGACCTGAAATAGTTGACTAAAATTATCAGAAAAATGTATTGTCATCGTGTTGTGAGCTGTCCTGAAAGTTTCAAATGTCTAGCTAGTCGGAAAGTTAGTGAAAAATCGATTGCAAGCTTTGTACTAATAACGCTGCCGAAGGCAGTAGGAACCCGAAACAGTTAGCTAAAGGTATTAAGAAAATGCATTTTCACCGTGTTCTGAACTATTCTGAAAGTTTCAAATGTCTAGCTAGTCGGGAAGTTAGTTAAATAAATTTTCTGTCGAATCATATAAGCGCTGCCGAATACAGTAGGATCCTGAAACAGTTGACTAAAATTATTAGAAAAATGTATTGTCACCGTGTTGTGAGCTGTCCTGAAAATTTCAAATATCTAGCTAGTCGGGAAGTTAGTTAAAAATCGATTGCAAGATTTGTCCCTGACAAACAAACAAACAAGAATCGAAGTTAATAAAAACATGGTAATAAACGAACACTGCACAAACCAAGCGCCCGATATGCCAGTAACGCAAGTTCAAGTAGGCTATGATCTAGAACAGCAAATTGTATCAGATCAGTTGCCAAAATTAAAAAGAAAAAAAAAATGTTAACAAATGTACAGACAATTAACATATCATATAATCTGTAGAGTATAAGCGAAATACAGGGTGATCCAAAAGTCAGGACCAACTTTAAAATTGAATAATTCGAAAACGAATCAAGATACAAAGATACAGTTTGCACCAAACGGATCGAAAAGTAGCCGGGTTTTTTGTGGCAACGAAAAAAAAAATGGTTCTGTTGGCGACCAACAGATGGCGCTGTCGTATTTTTGATGTAGGATTATGCAAAGCAACAAACGATATAAAAAGGAACAACTACAGCAGGTAATGGTAGTCAAAGCTTATATGCATCGAAATATCGCATTCTCAGTCGCTACTTTAATCACGCATGGCCTCCAAGATCTCCCGATCTGACAGCCTGTGACTTTTGGCTGTGAGGATTCTTGGAAGTCAAAAGTGTACCCGACCAACCGGCATCAGTAGCAGCACTGAAGGATGCCATCCGCCAAAATTTGTCTGCCATAACGCAAGAAATGCTACTAAATGCTGTGAACGATGTGTTGAATCATCTCACAGCTGTACTTCTGAATGATGGACATTGAACAGTTACTGTAGTAGTACTAATTAACTGTAATTAAGGTGATTTGTAAGTTGTCAACATTTTTTTTTTTCATTTGTAAATCATCTTTTGGTGAAATAAAACACTATAGCGCCATCTGTTGGTCGCCAACAGAACTAATTTCTTTCCTTTGCCACACAAAACCCGGTTTCGTTTTCATCAGTTTGGTGCAAACCGTATCTTTGTATCTTGATTCGTTTTCGAATTATTCAATTTTAAAGTTGGTCCTGAGTTTTGGATCACCCGGTATATATATTATTTCATTTTATTTCAAAGCATATGTCAAGTTTTTATTAAAGCTTCATAAAAAGTTAATGTAGGGAGCATATAATTCCAATCTACAGGACTACAAGTGTGAAATTAAAAAAATTATCACAATTTTGGAAGAATTCAAATATATAATCTCTATCTCTCCACATTCCTGCACTTCAACAAATAATAATCTATATATATAAAAATGAATTGCTGTTCGTTAGTCTCACTAAAACTCGAGAACGGCTGAACGGATTTATCTTATCTTAGTCTTGAAATGTTCGTGGAGGTCTAGGGAAGGTTTAAAAGGCGAGAAAAAATCGAATAATTTCCGGGAAAACCCTAAAAACAGCCCTTTTCTATTTCCCATACAAACGTTTTCTAGAGTCAATTTGAACTTTATTGCTATTCAATAAAGTTTAGGTGTGTTCCTAACGGCTGATGGCTGAGCTACAAAAATTTGCATGTTGATTCGTAGTGACCTCCCCTGATGCACCTCGAAGCCGAATTTTCGAATTTTGTTTTAGTTTTCTTTTAATTAATTAAAATGTTAAAATAAAAACCTTCTAATAACTGATAAATTGGCCATTTAATTTTAATCCTTAATTTAATTGTTGCCAAAAAAAATTATTCTTTTTTGGACAGAAAAAAAGAAAAAAAAACGTGAACAATAAAAATTACATTTATTTAAAATATTTAATTTTATTCCTTAATTTAATTGTTGCCAAAAAAATTATCATTATTTTTTCGACAGAAAAAAAAAAAAAAAAAAACGTGAACAATAAAAATTACATGTATTTAAAATGAGGAAAGTAAATTAAAAAAATTAGAAATATCAGTCGTATCGTTACAAATAAGATACCAAATGAAAGATGCAATTTTTGTGAATCCAACGGATTAAACAGCTTATCGATCGGACAATTAGATTCTTTAAAATTAACTAATGTATGTATTTTATAATTTTTCTTTCACAAACACAAACGTGTAGTATACAGCCTGTACAACACTAGACCAAATTGAAGTTCAAATTTCATCAATATTTAAATAAATAAATGAAAATAAAAAAATGCTTAATGGGAAATATATATAACCATTAAAAGTTTAGTTGTCTAAAATATGTCAGAAATAGCGCTCATAGCATATTGTTACAAGGTATTAAGTCTTATTTTTACAAGGGATAAAATCTAAAATGGTGACAAAAATTCAAAAGTCGCCAAAGAGAGATATATTAAGGCGGTACTATGATCATGCTTTTGCTTACAAACCATGAATACTAATAACCACAAAAAATTAATTGTCTCATGCAACAGACGTAGCCGGTCATAGCATATTATAATATTTAGCGTGAAATTGTTATCATTTTTATGGTTGATCGGGGATAAACAAAATAAACATAGGAAATAACGTAAAAGCAAATATTATGTGCACCACGTATAGTGTTGTTCATATGTAACTGGGATTCAAATATAAAGGGGATACTTCATTTTTTTTTCGATACTATCTATTTCGAAACTGTTATCTAATAAGGACTTAATGCAAGCCTATTGGTAAACCATTGTCTCAGGTAATAGGGACAAGCGCCCGAGTTTTAGCGGATGACCAAATCGCTACCGAAGGCAGCAGGGATCCGAAGCGAGCTTTTGAGCAATTTTAGTATTTTATTTTATTTTTATAAAGCTATATAGAAAAGAGTTTCCTTTAAATTTAGTGACCAGCGAAGCGGGCAAAGCCTGCTAGTAAAATTATAAAAATAATAATGAATAATCATACCTTAGATCATTTTTCCCAAAATGAAAATTCTTGTATTTCACATGGCTTGGCTGATACCATTCAGATAATTCCACCTTCACTTTTTCACTTTACATTATATAGAATTAAAGATGTGCAGGTTTCACAGTGAATGTCCCTCCCCCATCTTAAGCTATTCGTTAAAAAAAAAAATTTGAAGCACGTGTTTTCCCAGTAGTAGAAAAAAGATTATTAGCATTTCTGTTCCGGATTTCTTTGAAATGCGTAAACGTGTGGGCACAAATAATATGTATCACCATAATAGTTGTTGAAAAAGACTTCGTGTGTAAATGTACTATAACTATAATCATTTAGGTGACAAAAAGGGGAACACATCAACTGCGCTCACATTAATCCCCCTATTGTTGAAAAAGCCTCAACTGTGCCCACATCGAAAATTACTGATAACGTTCATTGTCATCCTCTCAGCCCAAAGTCCCAAAGCGTATACTAATCTTTGTCTCAGCCCCAGCTGTACATCGAGAAGTAACTAAGAATAATTTCTAGAAAGGAAAGACTTTTTTATGTATTTGTTTTGTTTACTTTGAAGGATAAGGCGAGGTACAGTTCGTTCAAAGATGGCATTTACATTCACGGAGAAAAAAAAAAAAAAAAAAAAGATATAAAAGGCACTTTTTTTTAATATTGTATTCAGTATTAATTTTCAGTTTATTTTTATAAAGACGCTATATTTTTAAAAATTTTACATGCATCTTTGTTAGAGATGTACCGTATGTGTTTCACTAAACATGCAAATCGCCCTGTTTAATGGAACATGCAAGATACCCTGTTAACCCTTTAACGATCATTGGTTTCGCAGCGAAACCAAACATTTGGCATAATTTAAGAATTTTTATGCAGCAGTGTTTTTAACTTTTCCCCCTTGTTTTAATCAGGTTTTTAACTTTTGTTCCTTTTCTGGCTGTAGATATCAGCACTATTCCAAAATTTAACAAATAATGCTTCACTAGAAGCTAATTGCATAAGTGACTTGAAGTTTCTTTGTGCGCGAGTGCGAATTGCTGTTTGATGATGCACTAATGTCTCGTTTTTTTCATTTAATAAAAAGCTGGACTATTATTTTCACCCGAAACAACTTTTACGAGTTTTTGTAGTCGATAATGCTTACTTACAAAGTGTTTTATTTATTAAATTAAATATTATTTGAATTTAATAAGGTTAACTTATAGATGTTTCAAACAAAAATACAATGCGATTTTTTTTTTTTTTTTAATATTTATGATCAGCTACGTGTCTAAAAGCCATTTTTAAAATTAGTTTAGTAATTTTTTAAATAAATTAAGTAGTGAACGTTAAAGGGTTAAGCATTCTATATTAATTGTTATTCTTGATAGGGTTTGAGGGGGATAGGGATACATGTTTTTTCATCCATTTTTAGAGAAAATTTAAGAATATGTGCACCTCACTAAGGCTAAAAGGCGTGCTGGTTAGTATTTCATGAGCATTTAATATTAGTTTGTAAGCAATTTTTGTCGTTTATAAAAACATTAAAAAGAGGGCTCCTTTTATGCCTGATCGGGCGCATATGGTGTTAATTCTACATTATTGATAGGGGCGGAGTTTTTATTTATTGATTTTATTTCATTTATATAAATAATTTTAGTGGAGAAATAAATACATGTACCATCCGGTAGATGTAAAAGGCGCCCTGTTTTGTATTTTTTATTTATTTTTTCAAAAGTAGTTTTTTAGTTTATTTTTATAAGGAGGCTACATATAAAATTGTTGAAAACAGGGCGTCTTTTATGCCTAGCGGGGCGCATGTAATATTATTACTAACGTTACGATATACTTTATATTAAGCACTAATTTTTTTTTTTTTTACATATTTGTAGTGTTTAAATTAAATATGCGTACTCACTGAATATAAAAGGCGCCTTGTTTTGTATTTATTTAAAAAATAGTTTTTCAGTTTATTTTTATAAGAGGCTACATATAAAACTGTTGAAAACAGGGCGCCTTTTATGCCTAGCAGGGCGCATATAGTGTTATCGCTAAAGTTACGATATATTTAATTGGGCACTTAAAATTTCTGTTGCATATTTGAAGTGTTTAAAATATATATGTAGGCCAAGTGCACCTCACTAAGGCTAAAAGGCGGTCCGTTTAATACAGGACAGGGTGCCTTAAAAACAAGACACTTTTTTATCTAGAGGGGCGCATATGGTGTCATTTCGACTTTACTATATTATTTACCGGGCGCTTTTTTTTTATTGTATTTAGTATTAGTTTTCAGTTTATTTTTATAAAGACGCTATATTTTTATTTATTTTTACATACATTTTGATTAGAGAAGCACACGTATGTGTTTCGCTAAACATGCAAGTCGCCCTGTTTTGTGGAACATGCAAGATACCCTGTTTTCTGTATTATTTGTTATTCTTGATATTGCCAGAAAATGTTTTTTTTTTTTTTTTTTTTTTTTTTTTAATCCATGTTTTGATAAAATTTAAGAATATGTGCACCTCACTAAGGCTAAAAGGCATGTTGTTTAGTATTTCATGAGTATTTGATATTTGTTTGTAAGCAATTTTTGTTGTTTATAAAAACATTAAAAAGAGGGCTCTTTTTATGCCAGATCGGTCGCATATGGTGTTATTTCTACGTCACTGATAGGGGCACAGTTTTTATTTATTGATTTTATTTCATTTATATAAATAATTTTAGTGATGAAATAAATATATGTACCATCCCGTAAATGTAAAAGGCGCTCTGTTTTGTATTTTTTTCAAAAATAGTTTTCTAGTTTATTTTTATTAGGAGGCTACATATAAAATTCTTAAAAATTGCCTTTTATGCCTAGTGGGGCGCATATAGTGTTATCACTAAAGTTACGATATATTTTATTGGGCGATATGCTCTAAAATTTGTTTTAAATATTTGTAGTGTTTAAAATATATGTACTCACTGAATATAAAAGGCGTCATGTTTCGTATTTGTATTTAGTAATAGTTTTTAGTTGATTTTTATAATAACGCTACGTGAACGTGTTTTAAAACTATAATTTGATTAATGATGCTCACATATGTGTTCCACTGAACATGCAAGGCGCTTAATTTGTTGAAACATACAAGTTCGCTCTTTAGTGGAGAATGCAAGGCGCCCTCTTTAGTGGAACTTACAAAACGCCTTTTACTTAGTCTTCTGTGTGCCTAGTGTAGTGGGGCGCACATGAACATATTCAAGAACTCGCATTCTTCCTTTATAATACGTACATGTAGGCATTCAGATAAAGAAGTTTCGGGATTGCTTTTGAGAATAAATTCTACCGAAATATTTCCTTCAATTTTAAACAAAAACCATTACAATTTTACAATGTTCTAGGAAAAGAAAAAAAAATCAATTTTTACATTAAAAAAAAAAAAAAAGTTCCTCGGCGAAGGGCGCACCGGGCATTTGCCTCGTTGCCCGGTGGGCCAGTACGAGCCTGCTTAGAGGTGCCAATTATTACGATTTGTCCGTAATTATTGCGGATTTACGGCAATAATTACTGCATTACGGACAACATATAAAAATTACGGATTATACGCTTTTAAAAAAATCGCGGATATCGATCGTTAAAAAAAAAGAATCCCTACTAACGATCGACGATAAAACGCACAACAGAAGTTTTCCAATTCTCAATCTTTCTGCATCCACAACATAAATGTCAATATTCATTTTAAACTTGCTTTGTTAGATTCTAGAAACTATAAAGAAATAGAATTATACAATATTTCTCGCTGATGTAATTTTTTTTACCCCCCCCCCCTCTTTTCTTATCTCCATCTAACCATCGACGATTAAAAGCTCTGCAGAAGCCTTTAGTTTGCCGATTTTTCTCCATCCTCCATCAGCAACATAAATGTCAATATTCATTTTAAACTTGCTTTATTAGATTCTAGAACCTATAAAGAAGTAAAATTGATTCACTTCTCATTCATCTAATTATTTATATTTTTACTTCCCCCCCCCCTCCCCCACCTTTCGAGCTAGTGATTAAAGCTTACTTTTAGAACCAAAAAAGTGATAGAAGTGCTCAATATTTCTCACATATGCAATTATTTTTAGGCTTTATTACTGAACTTGATGAATCTATTTGTTTTTCCTTAATAAATTTAAAATACATACTGTATCACCAAACAAAAAATATGCTAGATGCATAAAGAAAAGAACAATGTTTTAGTATTTAATGCCATAAAAACAGTTGTCTTAAAAAAAAATAAATAAATAAAAATAAAAAAATAATAATATAGTAAATAAAATAAATTTTTGTGAACCTCCCCCCCCCCCCCCCCCCAAAAAAAAAAAAAAACACTTTCATTTTGTAAGAAGGTAAAGAAATACATATTTATTTATTTTTCTTCAGAAAATTTTCTAATTTTTTAATTAATATATTATATATTTGAGTACAAAAACTGTGCAATTTGTTATTATATGTGAGTTTGTGCATAAAAAAATATTCCGTGGGGCGGTTCACGTTTCATAAATGTATAATTCTGATTACTGATAGCTGTTATTGAAACTTGGCAGCTCTACATTCTCATCATTTTCTACTTGTCTGCCTGGAAATCATGCTTTCTGAAAGTATTTTTTTTATTGTATTTTAGAAACTTGGTACTAAGACTATATCACAAAATAGCATGCAGAACATTAGCTTTGTATCTTTTCTCTGCATTTTTATCCAGCGATGCTATAATTTTTCTCATAAGCAATTTTTTGTAATTGGCTTTTATGGAACAAATGATATTAAGCTCTAGTGGCTAAAGCACACCTGTGCAATATGCAGAGAAAAACAATGTAGCTTTGACATTTTCTAAATTGCAAATTTGAGGATGAGCAAGACAATGATCAATAAACAAAAGGATTTTTCTGTTTTGTATCTTCATAGCAGCGGCACTGACTTTAACAAAATTCTGTGGGTACTCTGCTCAGTGGCGTAGCTTGAGTTTGGTATCATCCTCCACCCTTAGTATTTTGAAAACTAGGGCGACATATGAAGTTTCTTTTCTAGGTTAGTTTTTCGCTTTAAATTTCATATTAAAATGGACCATAATTTTGTTAATTAGTGCTTTGTATCAAAAATGCCAAGATTTGTGTATCACAATATGCTTTTGGTGACCGGCTGAATCGCCAACTAGAAAAAAATTTCACATTAAAAAGCCGACGGTAGTGCCTGCAGTGACCTCTTTCTGCTTGAGGCACTTACAATAGTCTTTTTGCTAACCATACAAACTACCTTAAAAATTCTGGACATATTTACGACCTTTAAAAAATCTGACCATTGCCAATTCCCATTCGGGGACGCTAATAGCAGTTTCCCCCATTTTAGACACAGCAGTATGTTCATTCACCATGCAAATGGCTCTTGAAAACTGTGGTCATATTCATGACCTTTGAAAAATATGTTACTAGCAAACTGCAAATCAGTGGTGGACTTCACCTGTTCAGGCACTTACAGCAGCATGTTCACTTATCATGCAAAAGACTCTTGATAACTCTAATCTTAGCAAGTTACCGCTCTGATGACTGCCGAACTCTTCTCCCGTTTCAGACATCTGCAACTGTACCGAAAGTAATGCGCAATTGATTCCTTATCTCGAAAATTTTAAAATCACGATTTTTCAAGGCTGTAGCTCGAATAAAACAATTTCACCAAGAAAAATTAATTGAAATATAGTTTTGTCTAAAATTATTATTATTGTTATTTATTATTCTTTTTTCTAATGGATCATAAAAAATTGGTCTGTCAGAGAGCTTGTCTTTAAAAAATTGATGAAAGCAAAATTTCATGCATTTTCCATACTTTAAAAAAAAAAAAAAAAAAAGAATCATATCTGTTATCTGAAGATTAAATTAAATGAAGTTTGACGACTTAGTTTCAACAATTTCTCACACTAAAATTTTTTTTTCTAAATGACCTATTTAAGCAAATTATTTTAGTTTAATCACTAGCAGGTATTGAATTATTTATAAATCTATAGCTTTCAACTAGTGTTTCTTGATATGCAATAATAGCACGAGGGAGATGATTTAAAGTCTCACTATATATAGGTACACCCAGAGTGATTGACGAAGGTCTGGGATTCACAGTGGGGGACCAGAAACAAGTCATCACAATTCGATCTCTCAGCCTCATCGGCATGAAAATTATCCTCTGTTTCTTCGCCATTATTTTAATTTTTTTAAATCACATATTTCTTCTATGCTTTAGGATATCGCATGTCGCTACATCTTTTTTAATGCAAATATTATCTTTTTAATAAAATCTTTGGTAGATTCTGACGCATTTTCTGACGGGGAAGAATTTCGCAATAATTCTGGCCATATACTTTTCTAAACAGTAAGTCGGTGCTTCACTTTTACTAACAACAGGTCTAAATTTTGGTGGATTCTTATGATCCTTATACAGTAGACTCACGTTATAACGACCCCATCGGGACGACTCAATTTGGGTCATTATATCAAATGGTCGCTATATCAAATAAATTGAAAATAATTTTTCAAATGATATTTTTTTCATTAAATTTGGTTTGATAATGGTTACAAATGACATATTGCATGTAAAGTACAAATTGTGTTGGAATTTATAAGTGAAATAAAATTTAAAAATTCAAACCAATTAAAAATATTAAGCAATGGGAAACATTATAATTTTCTCAAATTTGACAAAAATAAAAATAATGATTCTAGATGACCATTTTAATTAATTATACAGTATATGTGTACCATACAGTATAAATGGTACCGTAAAAATTTTAAATGAAAGAATAATTTTATTTTGATAAAATTTACATAAAAGAAAAGAAGGAGTATGAATTGTGTACATACTGTATAAAAATCAAATTCTCCTATCTATTTATGAACGACTAATTACATGTTTAATATTTTATTAAGAAAGCAATAACCAATTTTTGATGTAATTTAGAAATTAGAAAGAAGTATTTTTAAAACGAATGGTGTTTTCGAATTACCGTATATTTCCGAATATAAGCCGATCTGTATATAAGCCGAGAGTACATTTTTCCCTGCAGAAATTTGCCCAAAATTGCAAACCCGTGTATAAGCCGAATTGAAAAAATACTCTTTTTAAAGTTCGAGTATATCGCCAAAATGGAGAAAATATTGCCAATCTGTACAACCTTCAGGATAATCTGTCAAATGAAATTGCGCCAAATGTGTGCTTATCCAGTAGAATTCCTTACCTTGCTTAGCTACGACGTAAAACGTTGGCAGTGTGTTCGGCAACGACAATAGTTTTAACTCTGGCAACCCTATCAGAAGGGAGGCAAACACAGACGCGAACACAAGTCCCGGCAGCTGAAAACGATGGTTACCGTAATACCGGGCTGGCGCCGGAGACCTAACCCTAACGTGGATGATGCAATGCTGCCGCTGGATGTTTACATAAATAAGCTGTTTAAAGACCGATTGCATCGATTTTTTTTAATGACGTATCTAAATTATTTTGTATATTTCTACTTTTCAGTATTTTTATCAGTGCTTCAAGGCAATCTTCAAAAAAAAAATACTTCTATAAAAAAAACGAAGCTTTGCCGCTTTTGCTAGTGTAAGCCTAGAAACATTTTAAACAGAGATGATTTAAATTTAACTGTATAAATTAAAAATATGATCGGGAGTCCTGTTTTTTAAAGTTTCTCTTATACTATTTCTGAATCAGACAGAGAATTTACTCCGTTCGTGCACTCTGCCGATGACTTCAGTTACCGGAGGTCAAAAAGAAATGTAAACACACGTGACTACATCGAGCGTTTTGTAAAATAAATTTAAAATTGCTAATTTAAGAGTTTTATATGTGATAATTATTTAAAAATAAGGTTTAATATCACTATTTTACTTTATATATACTTTTTAAGCTTAAAATATATGTATTCAATGATTGTTTCTAAAGTATGTTTTTTGCTAGAAATGTAGATCCGTATATAAGCCGACATATATAATTCAGCTTCCGAAAAATTTCCAAAAATTCTCGGCTTATACACGGAAATATACGGTATTCCTTTCCATAATTTTGATTTTCAAAAGTATCTGGAAATTTGTTACGTGTTTTCGCAGCTCATTTTTGACTGTAGGATTACTAATTTTTGGAATACAATTGATGTTTTCATTATTCTCTTCATTTAAACCCTTACCTGCCGACGAAAATTTAAGAAATTCGCATCCCAATGCCACCGTTCTCTCTCAACTCAAAAATGAGTAAATCTTCCGAAAACACTTAACTGTAAAGATCAATTCCAAGGTTATTTTACTGCATTGTCAAATCGTGTCAATAATTTCACTGATAGCAGTACAATACAAAGAAATGTACTTTGGAAAGACGAATATACACGACTGGGTTAATATCCATTTTGCCTTTCCACTGTCAATAATCTTTACGAGGAACATTCGATGAATTTTCTTCAGACTCCCTGAATTTGAGAAAATCTGTTTTTTCAAAGTGATTTCTGATTAACTTTTTGGAAATTTCTTACCAAACAGCTTATGTAGTTCGGATTACAATTGAAAGACTAGCATAAAACTGCATCTCATTTTCCCGATGAAGTAAAATTTGTCGCATTTTTTCTCTCTCTCTGTTTTTTTTATTTAATTAAAGATCACATCTTAAATTGATGGAAGTATCTTGTTTACTGGAACGTTATAGAAAGAGTCTTGGCTTTTCCTGGTCGTTATATCAAATATGAAATAACATTATCTTAATTTGAAGTCAGTCAGGACTTTTCAAAAGGTCGCTATATCGCGTTAGGTCGTTTTAACACAAAGTCTTTATAACACAAGTCGACTGTATCTACCGAAGATGCACGGTGTATTAGGTGCATGGTTACTAATTCTGGGGGGGGGGTAAATCGTTTGGCCATTTTCCGTCTTTAATAATTTTATGTGTTTTTTCAATTAATCTATTATTTGGGTCTTTGCTTATTTCCTTAATGCCAATTCCCCCGATTGTTTCTTGCATTTTAATTACATATTCTTTCGTATTTAAAATGGCTATTTTATGCATTTTATCAGTGAGAGTACAAGTGCAGGGATCCCAAATGGTCCTCTTTTCCCTCCAAAGTCCCTTTTTCATAGTGAGGTCCGTTTTTGTCCTCTTTTTAATGTTTTGGTCCATTTAGTCCTCTTTTGAATGACTTAAAAATAAGTTTTTAAAAATGCTTAACTCCAATAACGATCAGTGTTCAAACGCTCCATGAAAAACTTTAGATTCTCAATCTTTTTCCATCCAAAATATAAATGTCAATATTGATTTTAAACATGCTTTATCAGATTCTATAACATATAAAAGAACAGAATTATTCAATATTTCTCACTCATGTAATTTTTTTTGTCCTCCCCCCCCCCTTTTTTTCATCTCTAACCATTGCCGATCAAACATTCTGTGGGAAGCCTTTTATTTTGGAATATTTATCCATCCACAATATTAATTTTAAACTTACTTTATGATATTTTAGAACCTATAAAGAAGTAGAATTGTGTTTAATATTTCTCTCATGAACTACTTTTTACTCCCCCCCCCCTTCTTTCCCACTTTCCCCCACCAGCCAATGATTAAATGTTGATTGCTAGCTTACGTTTTTTTTTTTTTTTTTTTTTTTTTAACACAATTTATCGTGTTGATATGCATTATTCTTTTAGTTTAATTTGTCACTTTTAAAATATTTTGTACAGTTTTTCCTGTGAGCATTATTTTTCATTTGAAATAAATTTTATGAACGTACATTTGTATAGTTTTCCCCGCGAGCGTTACTTTTCTTTTAAAATTAATTTTATGAACACGCGTGTTTCCTCTTTTTTTAATTTTCTGCACTTTCATGCCTGAATCTTGAAAGACCTACCTGGCCATATATTCTACTATATTATTTATTCTACATACCAGGGTTTAACCTGGCAAAAAAATTACTTTAGCATTTTAGTGAAAATAGGCAAGCACTATTGTAGCTTTTTCGAAAGTTAATTCTTTGGATACCATTGATTTCTTTTACTTAGCTTTGTTATCCTCAGTTTTGTTTTCTATTCCTTTAGTTCACTGATGATTTTAACCAAGCATCCATATTTTTGACTTTAAAAATATGAATCAGGGAAACTATGTTTTGATTTTATCAATAGAAAAAGAGGTATTCATATCATATGTGTAAAATGAAAAAACAATTTAAAAATCAAGTAAAGTGTAGTGGTAGATAATCGTGAAATACTAGTGTTAAAAATGCTTCTATGAAGCAAATTCTGAATTCTAACGTACTTTTAAATATTTTTGCATTTAAATTCAATCATTGAAAATTAAAAATAAGTCCAAATTACTATATAAATAAGGATTCCCAAAAATTTCAGTCCTTTCATAGTTTTTGCCTGCAAATATTTAAAAAAAAAAAAAAAAAAAAAAAATCTGAATTATTATATAGAGATAATTTATACAGTTTTAGCTTTTTAGCAAAATTCTGACCGACTTGTTTTAATAAAATATGGTACCTTTTAGCAAAATGCTAAAAAAACTAATGGCAGTTTAAACCCTGCTACATACTACTACTATTAGAGGTGAAGGAACGCCGTTCCTAGGAACTCTGAAAAGTTAATTTTGATGATGATGATGAGTGTAGGATAAATTTTCTCCACCCACAATGTAAATGCTACTTTTAAATTTAGTTTATTATAACCCCAGAACCTACAAGAAAACATTTTTTTCAGGGACTACAAATATTTTAAATTATTTCCAAATAATCTCACAATCTTCCATCTTATTTATTTATATCATTTAGTAAAAGTGTTATTTCATAATCTGTGTAACTTTCAAATAATCTTGTATATATATATATATATTTCTTTTTGGAATTTCATTATATCATTTAGAAAATCAAATGTGTTATTTCATAATCTGTGTAATTTCCAAATAATCTCACAATCTGCTGCGTAATTTTCGTTTTTCGTTTTTTCTCCCAGTGTATCATTGTAGAATTATAAGAATAAATCTTTAATAATTAAATAAGTTTGGAAAACTTACTCAGGAATTAAACTGCCTTACTTTTTCTTCAAATAACTATTACTACTATGTTTTTTTTTTTTTCCCATAAATTTAAGAAGTTTCCAATTCAGCAGTATAGATGCCTTTATAAATGGTAAATAAAAATTATTGGATATCTTTTCCTCGTTGGTATTAGCTATTGTTATGTTATATTTAATATGTTTTATGATTAAATGATTGTTTACCGAAGTGTTTAAAACGATGATAGGGTAAAATGTTTACATTTGTTATAATTTTTGGATAAAAAAAAAAAATCCCTCTGAAGTCCTCTTTTTTTTTTTTTTTTTTTATTATAAATGGTCCTCCTAAGTCCTCTTTTGAACTGTAAATGGTCCTATTTTACCCTTTTCGGTTGCTAAAATATGTTGGGAGCCCTGCAAGTGATATCTTTGTTCTTTTTAAGACTCTTTAGTGCACAAATATCGTCACAATTTATATTTTGATTTTTTACTGATTTAGCAATTTCATTTACTGCAACATTTCTAATTTGTGTTTTACTATTTTCTGGAACATGATTAATAGCTGATTCAATTCTAGCTATACTGTTTTTAATATCAGTTAGTTGATCTAAAATGCAGGGGTGCAGAATATATCCGAACGCCCGAACAAGGTTCGGGGGAATTTAAACTGACTGGGGAAATTTTGAATACTTTTTTAAAAGAAAATAAAAATGTAAATCAAAAATAACAATTTGCTATTTTGAAGTGCTTATACACTAACAGCGATATTTTTATGTTACACTGTATACTTATTCTCTTAAAGATTTATTACATAGAACAAATGACTGTATAGCAAAGTAGATTTTTTGCATTATTGAAGGAAATTTATACTGTGTTTGGGGGAAATTTCCGAGGTTTGAACATTTTCTGCACCCCTGCTAAAATGTATTTGGGTCCAAGATTCAAAAGTTTGTTTTGGTGACTATTAATTTTAGCCTTTGATAAATTAATATATGAATATCCAATTTTAGTGTTAGGTGTAAAATTATTCCTCTTTAACCAAAAATTAAATCTTTTGCAGCATCTCTTAGTGATAGTATTTCTTTCGGCATTGAAATATTGATCTATTTTCTTTTTAGATAAACTCCATTCCTCTCTGCTGCAAACGCTGTTAAGTTCTTCACCAATTTTATTCCATTTGCTCCTGTTTTTATAAATTTCTGATTTTCTTTTCTGTATTAATTTATTTAATATTATTTGTTCAAATTTTCATACATCTCTATTAAACTCCTGGTTAAAAAATTTATTGTTAACTCTTAAGAAACTGGGGGTTATTTTAAAATATTTACAATCATTCAAAAAGTTTACCTTTTGCTCAGATTTTACAAGTTTTTTATTAATATTTTTCCACTGGCCGAATAGTTTATAAATCAGAGTAAACCCTCACGGTAAAAACCAATTGCAACAAAAATCCAAATTAAGAAAATTTCTTAAAAACTCCTATAAACAAGAAATCCAATCATTAAATGCATAAAGTTTAAAAGTTCGAAAATTTTCTCTAAATAAAAACACAATATACATTTTAAACCCGTTCAATACATTATTCCAATATAAAACTAATGACATTAAATTTTAAAAACTACAATATGTTTACATTATAATCTAAAATTGATTAAAACTACAAAGGCAAACGAAAACATGTGACGCAAACGGGTACCAGACTCCATAACCAACAGGGTAAAACACTATAAAGTTCAGGTTTTTGACATAAATTACTTAATATGCCTTGTTTTAATCATCAATCTCAAGGATTTACTAATTTATTTTTTAAATTAGCAAATGATAACTATACAAAATTTACTTTTCTCTTTCTCTCTTAGTCTTTCAGAAATATTTAACGTCACACATTCTCCCCCCCCCCCCTTCCCCACACACTCATTATATTTTTTTCTTTATTAAATAACAATTGTCTTAAATTTTGTTGATGGTTAAAATTGGTCAAAAAGATCTTTAAAAATATTGTTTCCGTTTCATTTGCACACCTACCTCCTTAAAGCATATCATATTCAACATTCTTTAAAGTTTTGGGGAAATGTCTTTTTATCAAAAATGCCCTTCTTTTCAAAATTACTGAAAAATAATAGCTGTTTTCTTAAAAAAAAAAAAAAAAAATTAAAACTAGCACTTTCTTAGCCCTGATGCATATATACTTATATGACATAAGCACACACAAAATTAATCTTTTTCTCGAAAAATTATATTTGTTGGTGAGAAACTTCTGGCACAATCTTTGTTTGCAGTTGACATGATGACGTTACAGAGGGGAGTAACGCTTTAAAAACTGTCCCCTCCTCCAAATTTCGGGGGGAGCAAACAAGAGGACGGCACCACAAGAACAGGGCTCCCAACATATTTTAGCTACCAAAAAGGGTAAAAGAGGACCATTTACAGTTCAAAAGAGGACTTAGGAGGACCATTTATAATTTTAAAAAAGAGGACTTCAGAGGGATCTTTTTTATCCAAAAATTATAACAAATGTAAACATTTTACACTATCATCGTTTTAAACACCTCGTTAAACAATCATTTAATCATAAAACATATTAAATATAACATAACAATAGCTAATACCAACGAGAAAAAAATATCCAATAATTTTTATTTACCCATTTATAAAGTCACCTATACTGATGCATTGGAAACTTCTTAAATTTATGGGGGGGGGGGGGGGAATCCATAGTAGTAGTAGTTATTTGAAGAAAAAGTAAGGCAGTTTAATTCCTGAGTAAGTTTTCCAAACTTATTTAATTATTAAAGATTTATTCTTATAATTCTACAATGATACACTGGGAGAAAAAACGAAAATTATGCAGCAGATTGTGAGATTATTTGGAAATTACACAGATTATGAAATAACACATTTGATTTTCTAAATGATGTAATGAAATTCCAAAAAGAAAAAAATATAAATATACAAGATTATTTGGAAGTTACACAGATTATGAAATAACACTTTTACTAAATGATATAAATAAATAAGATGGAAGATTGTGAGATTATTTGGAAATAATTTAAAATATTTGTAGTTCCTGAAAAAAATCTTTTCTTATAGGTTCTGGGGTTATAATAAACTAAATTTAAAAGTAGCATTTACATTGTGGGTGGAGAAAAATTATTCTACACTCAAGTATGTAGAATAAATAATATAGTAGAATATATGGCCAGGTAGGTCTTTCTAGATTCAGGCATGAGAGTGCAGAAAATTAAAAAAAGAGGAAACACGCGTGTTCATAAAATTAATTTTAAAAGAAAAGTAATGCACACGGGAAAAACTATACAAATGTACGTTCATAAAATTTTTTTCAAATGAAAAATAATGCTCACAGGAAAAACTATACAAAATATTTTAAAAGTGACAAATTAAACTAAAAGAATAACGTACATCAACACAATAAATTATGTGTAAAAAAAAAAAAAAACGTAAGCTAGCAATCAACATTTAATCATTGGCTAGTGGTGGAAAGTGGGAAAGAAGGGGGGGTAAAAAGTAGTTCATGAGAGAAATATTAAACACAATTCTACTTCTTTATAGGTTCTAAAATATCATGTAAGTTTAAAATTAATATTGTGGATGGATAAATATTCAAAAATAAAAGGCTTTCCACAGAATGTTTGATCGGCAATGGTTAGAGATGAAAAAAGGGGGGGGGGGGGAGGACAAAAAAATTACATGAGTGAGAAATATTGAATAATTCTGTTCTTTTATATGTTATAGAATCTGACAAAGCATGTTTAAAATGAATATTGACATTTATATTTTGGTTGGAAAAAGATTGAGAATCTAAAGTTTTTCATGGAGCATTTGAACACTGATCGTTATTGGAGTTAAGCATTTTTAAAAACTTATTTTTAAGTCATTCAAAAGAGGACTAAACGGACAAAAACATTAAAAAGAGGACAAAAACGGACCTCACTATGAAAAAGGGACTTTGGAGGGAAAAGAGGACCATTTGGGAGCCCTGCAAGAAGGCTATAATCGATTGTTGAGGCAAATTGTATATTTTATTACACTTAAAGATAAATAAATAAAATAAAGGTGAGCTGATGCATCTTCATTCAAGTTAAATTATTTTTGCTTGGATTCAAAAAAGGCAATGAATCTTTTCTTTTCTTTCTCTTTACCTTCTTTCATTTCAACGAATGTGTCTATAAAATATAGTGGTCGCATATGTAAACTCTTTAAGAAAATTCCGCTAATTGTTGAAAGCTGTTTCTTCTTGGGAGATCTATACCGAAGGATTTTTAAACCCGTTTTTATCGCTTGACTACAACTGGGCAATACCTCTTTTTTACTAAACTATTTCTAGACACATCTTTAATATTTTGAAGAAAGGATTATCTCATATAAATCATTCTGCCGAGTATTCTGATGATGGCACCGACTGGTCGCTGAAATATATAATGAACTCGGACATCGTAAGGATTTAAAGTGAGGTAATAAAATGATTTATATTTCTAGACAGCTTGCATCCCAGTCACTTCGTTTTAGAAATTTTTCATACCTGTTCCTCATATTTTTCTATATTTTAAAAGTTACTAAGAAACAATTATATATTTACATTTATTAAAAATTTCAATATATTTTGCTTTTTATCATGCTGCACTTCCATATGGGCAAATTGAAATTCATAGATGTTATTAAATGCTTTTTTAACATGTCTTTTGTGAGGGTGGCAAACACTGGTATTGTTACCTTACTCATATCTCAAAAAAAATTTAAATGTATGCATTTTATGTTTCAGAATAATATTTCTCTAATTTTTTGTCAATTTTTCTGCAAAATTTGTTAAATTTTGTTGAAATGCATTATTGTTATCAGCTAAAAAATTTGCCAAAAAAAAATTAATATGACATCTGTCTAAATATTCATGTTATTTCTATAAAAAAGGATTCCTATATTGTAAATGGCAGAAGAAATCACATATTAAATTTACAAATCACTTGTAGCTTTTTATGATACAGGGCAATTGAAAGTACAGAAGAGCTGTGGTTATCCAAACCCCGATTAACCGAGTTCCAGGTTAACCGAGGTGGTCCCGAAAAGGCAAAGCCTGGAGGAGGTGTGGCTTTTGACAGATTTTATTCTACAGTATAAACTATATTTCACTGTATTTTATAATTTATATATGTATGTATTGTATATTTATATATGTATTGCATTTTTAACTGACAAGGAGACGGCAAGGGTGTGGGGTCCTCAAATCGAACGGAGGTTCCGTGTGTAGTTAGCACTCAGTGAGTGTATTCATATACTCAAACCCTAGAGCGCACTACTTAGCCATCGCCGAGAAAAAAATTCCTGAAGTTTGAAAAAAAAAATTTTTTTAATTTGTATTAAAATTTAATAAATCGTTATAAACAATTTCTTTTCAACTTTTATACATTGTTAAATCGTGAATTTAATTATTTCTAACTTTTTAACATTAAACATATGGAAATTTATTATTTGCACGTGGTTGGAATTAAATAAAATTTAATATATCAAAAATAATATGAAGAATTTACAAATTACAAATTCATCTGTTCGTAATGCTCCATTCGACGTACATTCGTTTGACCTGACCGTTGCACTATACAAAAGATTCCCACATTAAAAGAAGGGTCTCTCGACCTTCTATACCTGTGGTGTCCTTGGATTTCATAAGCTGCATCTTATTCCATTTTAAATATACAATTCGTTAGTTTACAGTCCGTTAAGAAATTATAAGACCACTTTAATTTTGTAAATTATAGTTCTATATTTTGTTACTATAGTTCTAATCGTTAAAAAGTTAGAAATCATTAAATTCGCGATTTAACAATGTATAAAAGTTGAAAAGAAATTGTTTATAACGATTCATTAAATTTTAATACAAATTAAAAAAATTTTTTTTTTCAAACTTCAGGAATTTTTTTCTTGGCGATGGCTAAGTAGTGCGCTCTAGGGTTTGAGTATATGAATACACTCACTGAGTGCTAATTACACGCGGAACCTCCATTCCATTTGAGGACCCCACACCCTTGCCGTCTCCTTGTGAATACATTTAAATATGTAATATATGTATTATTTTACTCCACGTTTTTCGATGTTCATAATTATAGGGACAATCAAGATTTTTTCATTTTATTTAACTTACTAGCAGATAAATTACAGTTGACATGCGAATTCGTTAACTACTGGGCTAGATTAATTCATATATAAGCCTTCAATTTTTCTTGGACGGACATTACTGATAATTCCTCGAAAAAAAGGACGTTCATATAGTCAGCAGCACCGACATTGAAAAATTTCTGGGGGGGGCTCGAACCAAGGCCGTAGCCAGGATTATTTTTGAGTGGGGGGCATCACATTTCTAATACAAGGTCATCAAATATGGTATAATAATGTATACACGCTTACCAAGGAAAAGAACATATGCACACACAAACAACGGCCTGATTAACACAGGGGCCCTGAGTAGCAAAGGGCTGCAAAACTGGTCCTGAAAATGCCTTCATAATCTTTGTCATTTAGTTTATGTAAATTGAATTTATAAAACAAAATTAAGAGTAGCAGGGAGGTCACTGGGATAATATGGCCATCGGCTACATCAATTTGAAACCAATATTGTGATTATGGTTAAATTAAAATTAGAGGAGAAAGGCAGAATCTCGAAATAATTTGTGCTATATCTTCTCTTTAAGTTTTAAAAACAATATTTGTTCTTACTTTTCATTTTTACTTAAAATGTTAAAATTCCATAAACTATCTTTAATTAAATTTTGATAGAATGGAGTAGAAGGCTGATTTTTTACCAACTATGTGAAAAATACCAGAGCCAGGAATCGAACCCGGGCCATTCCGCTTAACGCGCAGATGCTCTAACCACTGAGCTACCCTGTCTGATAACCAGCTCGGCACTTCTCACATAATTTATGTTGGCAAGGTCACCGAGTCTGCAGTAGAGCAGCTATATCAAGTGACAAATTTGAACCTGACACAACTCCAATAGGCCATAACATTTAATTTTAATTTTTTTTTTTTTTTTTTTTTTTTTTTTTTTACAGCTGTTTTAAAAAAAAAAAAAAAAAAAAAAAAAAAAAAATCGAAATATATTTAATTAAAAGTTGAAGGCATGGGTTCGATAACCGGCTCTGGTATTTTTCACATAGTAAGTTGATATAAAAAATCAACCTTCCACTCCAAAATTTTCTGAAATGAACTTTCAGGGTTGATGAATAAATTTCTAAATTAAATTAAAATTTCGTGATCTATTGGAGTTGTGCCATGACTATTAATGTCACTTGATATAGCTGTGCATACAGACTCGGTGACTTTGCCAACAAATGTTATGTGAGAAATGCCTAGCTGGTAATCAGCCAGGGTAGCTCAATGGTTTGAGCATCCGCACGTAAAGCGGAAGGCCCGGGTTCGATACTGACTCTGGTATTTTTCACATAGTTGGTATAAAAAAATCAGCCTTACACTCCAAAATTTTCTGCAATGATCTTTAATTAATTATTTATTTATTTATTTAAGGTAATAGGACAAATGAAGGTAATATCGCTACGTTCATATTTTTCGTACTAAATCGATTTATTACCTTTTCTTACCCATACGATAGAGAAAGTATTGTTTTTGGGTCAAATTTTCTAAATTGAGTTTTTGTTATATTTACACGTTTTGAGGTCCCTTGAATCCAAAAATCATGTTTTTAGGAATGTTGGTGTGAAAGTTGCCTGAATAATTTTAAATGAACTTTTGAATATAATTACAGATTTGAATTCTATAAAAATGTAGGTAAAGTAATGAAACAGGGGGTTGAGGGGAGCGGCAGCCCCCCTCACACAGAATTACTTGTTGAATAAAGCTGTTCTGAAGCCTAATTTGAATTGTTTTAACATAGGTTTTCATAACAGTCCTCACTATCTTACCCCTTAATCTCCAATCTGCATTTGTAGTCTTAAATTACAGGGTAGTCGTGTGAGTGACACACCAGATTATCAAGTTTTATTTTCCTAAAATAAAAAGTTTCATTAAAAAAGGGGGGGGGGGCAATATTATATACCTTTTACTGTTTACAAATTCATGACTTACATCCAAAAAAGTTCATTTAAAAATGCCAAGGGAAAAAAGAAGCAACCACACAGATAAAATGCAAAAAGAAATTTTTTTAAAAGCGAATTAAACATCTGAGAAACCTTTATAAAAATTATTTTCACTTAAACTTAGGGAAGAGAGTAGCATCAAGCGTATAAAATATTAATAAAATAAAATAAAAAATGTAATAACAATATGGCAGTAACTTTTGTGAAAATAGTTATATTACTTTGCATCGATGTTTCTGAAAACTTTTGCTCCTCATGCACAAACCACAAGTGATTGGGATTCCCATAGCACAAGCACAGCAAAGGGAATCATCTTCCTCTGAACTCCCCCCCCTCCCCCGCACCCCATACAGAGACTTTCAGTCTTTCTTTTTATCTTTCTTTTTTTTTTTTTCCTTAGTCCATTTTCAATTGCAACAACCTTATTTTACAGCTATGATTTTGGTAAAAAACTAAATAAGAAATAGAGGAAAGAATTTCTTGTTTAATAGGGGATCAGTAATCAAAATTTCTGGGGGGGGGGGGGGGGCCTCAAGCCCTCAAGCCCCCACATAGTCGGCGCCACTGCATGTAGTGAAGTATGATAAATGTGTTTTTTAAGTGAAATGATAATTTCAATCCACCGAATTTCTAATGAAATTCGAAGATCGAAATTGCTGAAGGAAATATGATCAAACGTTGAACTGCTGGTTCGATAGGAGAGAGATCTGATGCAAAATCATAGATGTTTTACAGAGATCGAAAACTCATAATTCTTCTTACTGTTCTACTCATAATGACTGCTGCTGAATTTGCTCGTAATTTTTAACGAAAGGTTGGGGTCCACATTTATGCATGTTTAGAATAATTAATAATATGTTAAAATGAACAAAAAACCCGTAATAATCAATGAGCATTTAATGGGGGAAAGAACATCTGTGTTAAAGTTGAATAAAGACAATATTAATTGGTAAAATGTTGCATTTTCGGATGAAAAACATTTTATTCTATGATTAATCAAATGGTTTTAATAGTTACTGGCACGATCTGAAGATAGCGAAAGACAGAGCAGATTTTTTAAAGGCAGATATGAATCGGGCATTTTAAAGGTGGATGTATGGTGCTCTAGGGAGCTGTTTATACTGAAGGCAAAATGAATTTAATAATTTTTTCTATTATTATGAACATCAAGAGAATATCCGCAAATTTTAAACTTTGAATTCTCAGATTTTTGTTAGATTTTGGGGAGTAATAAATATTTTTTTCAACAAGACTTACATTTTTGCTCTACTTCTAGAGCAATAGGAAATAGTTTGAAGAAAGAAACATCTGTATTGTTGCCTTTCCCGTGGTCTAAAAGTTGAAAAAACCTTAACTTATCATATTAGAAAAGTGCATGCAAGTGGAAAGCAATTTTAAATAGTTTAAATGTATTCAGAATACCATCTATGCTGTATGAAATGGTATTGAAACTTAATATTAAAGAAAATAAATATATATATATATATATATATACCAGAGAGAATGTCTGACTGTTTCACCCTAAAAAGAGACCCCAAAAAATATTAATTTGAAGAATAATTGAAAAAAAAAAAAAAAAAAAAAAAAACTAAGATTCGAGCTGTCTTTATAATTGTGAACACCTGAAAAATTCTTTTTTTTTTACCGTATTTAAAGTTTTTTAAGATAGAAAAAAGATAAAACTTTTTAAATATCGTCTAGAAATGAAATTCAAATTAATAAAAAATATATTTGTTCAAATAATAGTGCTCAGTGTTTAGTTAATATAGAAAAACGGGTGTCCTTATAATTATGAGAAAGAGTGTATACAAGGTACCCTTGGTCCACATTATCTCGGATAAACGAGGTTCTACTGTATTTTATTTTTCTTCAAGGTATCCTAATTGCACTCATGATGATGAAAACAGGGCTGCCAACAACTACGCAATTGGTGTAGTAACTATGCTTTAGCCTGCTTCTGCTACACTCTACGCATCGCATATTTAAAGCTACGCTTTTCCTTTCCTCATCGTTATCTTGTTTACAACAAGCGAACTGCGATTTTGCACTGTATCTGCAAATTGCGGTTACGGATGAAGTAGTTTGAAAATTCCGGAGGTTGGTAGGTTGTTTCATTTCCTTCTCATAAACTGTGACGATAGCATGACTGTGTATGCACGGTGATTGAATGTTTGGAGAAGTCCTTTTCTATCGCTAGAGGTCTAATGCTAATCTGTTTACTTTCGTTTTTCAGTATCATGTGTTTGTTATCGGCTGGACTCGCATTTCTGCACTTATTTTTTTACTTAAAAGTGGACAAATTTATTTAGTTTTTTATTTAATAGTATTTTAAGTTAAAATGAGTGATGATGGTGATAATCCAAAGAAGAAAAAGTTCCTGATCAAAAATTTCTATTAGAGTATTCTGCTAAATGGCCATGTTTGCAATCTTTAGATTCATCACCCCATCAGGCGTATTATTGTACAATATGTAACAGCAATTTTCGCATAAATCATGGTGGACTTTATGATTGTTCGTGTTATATTGCAACAAGCCGATGTATTATTTTTGTATGTTAGATTATAAAAAGTCAATAAATTTCAGAAAGTAAGTTTTAATGTAAACAAAAGATTTTATGCTTATTTATAAGCATTTTCTTATTTTTTAGCGACTACACTTTGTAGCTTAAAACTACACTTTTTCTTGTATTTTAACTACACTTTAGCACTCCCAGAGGTTGGCAGCCCTGTGAAAATGTTACTAGAAAGTGCATGTCCAAGAATGTTGTTTTCATGTCTGAAGTTCAAAGCCTGTTTCATCCAATATTTAGTTAGAAAATTAAAAAGAAGAATGTTAAAAAAAAAAAAAATCTAAATATGATAGCACAGTGTATTTCACTCGTAAATCTACTTAAAAAGTTAAATGGTGAAAATTTTCCAATTAATTAATGAATGATTTGATCAAAGGATTTATTACAATATTATATAGTCAAATTCCTACTACATATGATTTACATGAATGGGCAGAGAATACCTAGAAAACAAACTGTTTTTAAAAAAATCAGTTTGGATAATTTTAAAACAGATGAAATAAACTGGTAGAATGACACAATAAGAACCACAAAGCCATATTTATTACACAGCTTTATTTTCCCCTGTTTTATTTCAAACATTGAGAAGTTTAAGACCTTGTTACGTCCTTGTACAAAGTATAAGGAAGTAGTGTGAAACCAATTTACCAAATGAATTTTTTATCTTACATAGCTCAAAAATGGTCAGTCATAGAATACTGCAAATGATTGCAATTCATAATTATTATAACATAAGATTATACACCTTCAATTCAATTTTGGTCTTGATAAGACCTTCCACAATTTCACAAGATATTTTGTGACATCTGTATATATATGTAAGTACGAGTGTATCTTACACAATCCAGAAACAATTGGATGCAGAATGCTACAAATGCAGCTTTGTTATAGCATCTAGTTGTGCACCTGTCTTTTTCAGTCTTCATATAACTTGCTATTTTGAAGGTATGCATGAAAACTCAAAAATTTTTGTGCTTTTTTTTTTTTTTTTTTTTCTTAATGACCTGTTGTTTTAGAGATTTAAACATAACTTAATAATAGAGTTTGTAATAATAATATTTTACAAATGATAAAATTCCTTTCTCTCTCTCTCTTTTTTTTTTTTTTTTTTTAGAACTGTTTTTAAAGTGAAAGCAAAGGCACAAGGGACAAAATAGCTTTAGCATTTTACTAGCTTCAACAGAGGTCAACCTCGGCAATGAACTTAGTGATATTGCTGACCAAATTAGTGAAGTTTCTAACCAGTATAGTGGTTAACCAAATTAATAAAGCAAAGTTATAGCAAGTTAAAGTATATAATTATGAAGCATAAATCCATTTCTATGCTTTTAAAAAATAAATCAAATTTAAAAGAAATAAGTGCTTTGCTATCAGACAAAATCTCTACCGCCTACCATAAAAGCTGAAACACCCACTAGTAGGCAGTAGGGACCAAGTTGACTATTACTGTTCTACTGCAGGGGTAAACATTTTTATGCCCACCATTCATTTTTGTATGATTGTTAGTAGTAAAAAATTTTAACCATCCACCGGTTCCACAAAAAGGGGATTTATAAAGTAAGGAAGTAACTTTACTTTATAAAATTTATCAGACAGGGTTATAGCAAGTTAAAGCATTTAATAATAAAGCATTTTTCTATTTCAATATTATTGAAAATTAAAATAAAAAAAAGCTAAATCTTTCCGTGTTGGATAAATCCCCTACTGTCCACCATAAAAACTGGATAGTGTGCGGTAGAGACCAAGTTGACTACCACTGCTTTACAGCGTATGTGATGATATTATCAAGACTTTTATGATGTGAGTAATAATTTTTTTGTCTTGTTTTGGGAATATTTGTCGAATAAAGTATATTCATCAACTGAAATCTGCCTGTTTATTTACAAACCACTTACTACACTTAAAAAAGCCAATACAGTAAGATCCCGCTTAACGCTGTTTCATTTAGCGCTCTTTTATTTCAACTCAACCCGGGGATTCCCCGAAATTGCTCGCAGCAGTACAGGGATTCCTCGAAATTGTGTACCGCTGTTTCGCATTACGCTCTACTTTGATGGAACGTATCCCCCGCGTTAAGCGGAGTCTTACTGTATCTTCAAAACACTGTGTATAGCTAAATAGGTATATTAGAAAATCATGTGGTATGCACATCAGATTTATTTTATTTAAAAAAAAAGTTTGAAGTCTTTTTTAATTAGTTACCATACTAAAATAGTCAAAATATGAAAGTTTTTTTTTTTTCTTCTTTTTTAATTAAACACACTGAGAAAAATGTCTATAACTGACATCTAGAATCTAAGTTATGGCTCTAGAAAAAATAGTTCCATGTCATCCTTATAAATTCTAGTCCCCTTGGAAAGCGAGTTCTAGAAGCCCCTATTAGAATTCTAGAGTGTTTGCCTATATTCTCGAGGGCAAAGTTATTTAAAAATCTCTGCAAATAAATGAGACTACAAGAGGCAGGTTTCAGCTTTTTTTTTTTTTTTTTTTTTTTTTTTTTTTTCTCAGTGCACGTTAATGACATGACAAATAATATAAATTATAAAGTCTCATAAAAAAAAAAAGGTATAGAATTTTATAAAATCAGTTAAAATTTCAAGACTTTCAATTTCTAGAATAACAAAATTTTAATTTTTTTATGACCTCCCATACAAAAAAATTCCCAATAAGTGAAATGTTCTCTATATACTAGTAAATTTATGTATAAAATTTTAGCATTGTATCATGAAATGTTCCAGAGAAAAGCAAAAACAAACTGATTTTCACCACTTTCAAATATTTCTACATAAATGCTTTGAACAAAAAAAAAAAAAAAAAAAAAAAAAAGGTAACACGCTTTAAAGAATATACAGAAATTGTGTGGGAAAACAATGACAGTTTAAATATATATAAACATATTTGCATTTTAGCTTGTAACTAATCCATCAACATCTTTGTTTAAACGTATCTCTAAGACTTTTTAATTATGCATTGCTGATATTTTGTGTATCACCTAATCTGGTTATAGGGTACATTTCACCCATTGAATATTTTGTTATATATTTGTTGGTATAGAAATTTAAATTCTGTAATTCTTGTATTTGAATCCCCTGAAAATTTTAATTCATTTTATAAAATTCTGTATATTTTTTACGCCAATATGCAATAGATCAAGGTTTTACAAACATACTGTATATAAATATTATACATATAAATGTATATATATATATACACACAATTGCATTTATTATCTTATAGCTAGAAAAGAAAAAATTATGCATTTGTAGCTAATGATAATATGAATAAAAAAAAGTTAATTTGTCACAATGATTTGCTATATCTGCAATTTTAAACATTCAAGAGAAATTACCAATCAAAACCTCACCATACACCAGGGCCTGATTATCGCACGGGCACCCGGGGCTCGTGCCCTGGGCACGAAATTTCTGAGGGGCACAAAATTTTACTAATGGTTAAAAATACCTGATCTAAATCACCTAGTTTTTTTTTTTTTTTTTTTTTTTTTTCCGTTTTCTAACTTAATTGTGTTTTACTTTTATGAATAAAATTTAAAATAAAATCTTGATTGATATTGCACATCAGATCATTTGAAATACATGAAATTGTACAATTAACGTACAGTGAAGCATCGATAATCCGGAAACTTATAATCCAGTAGCACCTATATTTGGCTGAGTGAAGTAATTTTATTAAAGACAAAAACAGAAACATATTTTTTTTGCTCAAATACTTTTTCCAGACAGTCTGCCTCGCCCACTATAAATCTTAGTATAATAAAAGGAGCTGCTTTTTTTTTTTTTTTTGGGGGGGGGGGGGAGGAGGGGGGCATGAAAAATTAAAAGTGCCCTGGGCACAAAGTTTTGTTAGTCGGGCCCTGCCATACACAACAGGGCAATGACTATATTAGTAAAAAGTATATTATTACTAAAAATATCAGTAAAAAGTCTTCAAAATATATTATAATGTATTTGGCACATTTAAGTTTCTACAATGAATGTTGTTCCAACTTTTCTAGTTAATTTTAGGAAAATAATTCAAAAAATTTAATAAATGAATCTTAGTGTTTTAGTTTCAATATTTTGACCATTGAAACAGTTAAATTACTGGAAGAAGAATAGTCTCTAAGAGTGTAATATGCCACACTTAAAGGATAATTGACAAATTTAATGAGGACAGTTTTGAAAGCCTCAGTGTTTGTTGTGAAATAGGTTTAAATTCAAATAAATTTATAAGACTGGAATATGAGAAATGCTCTGTCATAACTGAGGGAAAAAATAAAAGCTTCGATAAGACAGATGAAAATCAATTGGTAACTTCAAGTACTAATTTATAATTATATATATCAGGTGTCCAAAAATGTTCGTCCCATTTCGGGAAAAAAAAAAATTATATTGAAATGGCAATTATCTGTTATCCTATGAGGATGATGCATTGAACTGTTATGACAGTGGATGAAACATTACTTTGTTACGGAAAGTGTGGCAAAGATAAAACAGCTGAGTGTAGTGAAAAGGTTACCTTTTTTTTTTTTTTTTTTTGGCATTTATTGCGTTATTGGTGATTATTTGTTTTGAATATAAATATTTTTTATTACTATTATTATTAAAAAATATTGCAAGCAAAGCTTGTGTAAAACACTGCAGTTGCTAAAATTATTTTTAACTTATTAACATTTTTCAACAAAATTGAAAAGTGTTAATGACTTTGGTTTATTTGTTTGTACTCGCTTTAACTCCCATAAATAACCATGGAATTTCTTGAAATTAATATAAGGTTTAATATATTTAAATTAATTTAATTTGAAAAATTTAATATAGCAGTTATAAGCATTTTACAAAAATAATTACTTAAGAAATATGAAATAATAAACTATAAAAAATCTTACCAGTGAAATATAATCCTCCTTTTATAAAATATTCCTTACAGCTTTTTACACAACATTTAAAAAAACATTGCTTGCAATAAAATTTCATTTAGATTCAAAACAATCAAACTTTTAAAGAGAAATAAAAATTTCGAAAAGAACTTTCAAAAAAAAAAAAAAAAAAAAGTGGGAAAGATATTGTCTGTGTAAGAGAAAGCAGAGTTTAAAGCTTGGTGAGAAAATTTCAGTGTTGGCCAGTTTGGCTTACTATTGTCACTGTAGTTACTCATACACATGCCTTTTTTTATGAATGATTTTTGCCACACAAAAAGGTTGCTATTGTCCCATCCACTGTAATAATAGGTCTATCTATGAGATGGTGTTCCATACTGGCATTCCTGTCAATCATTTCTAAGTGCAGAGTTTTGAAGCATATTGTTCCTGACAAAAATGCTTTGTAGGAATTATAATTAACCCTTTAGCCGTGTAGAGTTTTTTAGCATATCTGTTTAATAATTCATAAAATCAAGACTAAGTGAAGTAGGAATAAAAGATATTGGTTTTTGAAATCTATGGATATTCAGTAATTGTATGTCCTAGGAAAAAATATCATATTTTTCGAAAATTTGTCACATTAGCCTATTGGCCCACCAGCGGCCGAGCGGTTCTGCGCTCAAAGCTGGTAGATGGGAGGTGCCGGGTTCGATCCCAGGTCGCGCTCATCGACCTAGCCGTTCGGAGTTTTCCGTGGTTTCCTCCGAAACTCGCGTAAATACGGGCTAGGACCCCTTAGAAAGACCCCCACGGAGGGCACTCCCCCCTAGGCCTAGGACACATCAGGAGTCAATCGGCCTTAAATCCTACAACCAACCAACCATTAGCCTATTATTTCAACTATTAAGTGACAGAAAAAGCCGTTTGTAACGGTTAAAGGTTTAATTAAACTTACCAGGGCCAAAGGACATTTTAAAGGCCATGTTTATCTTATGAACTTAAATTAGGCAACATGTTACAGTAGCTACTCGAAAAACATGCTCCAGGTTTGAGAGGCATCGGTGAGTGAGAACGTAGCGTAAAAGTGGTTTAATCGATGAGAGCCACCAAAACAAGCCTCAAGCTGGACATCCACCCACTGTCGATGAATAACTATTGAAGGAATAACATTGTGTGTAATCCATATCAAAATTTCTAAGACACATGCATGAGGGTTTATAAAGTCAGAGGAAAGCATTTGATTTCATCTGCACAACTTGGAAAGACAGAAGGTTAGTGGAGACTAGAATGGCTTAGTGGGTTCCTTCCGTTTTGACTCAGAATCAGAGCTCTGGTAGCTCACCATTTGCTCTTCATTTCTCTTGTGCTGCAAGATAGCCCCCATCTTGAACCAGATGTGTGTAATGAGAAATGGTGTTATACTGTAATTACAAAAGAAAACATCATTGTTCTTCTCCTGGTTCTGCTTCCTTTGTACCGAAACAAAATGTTAATAAACAGAATGTACTGCTCTGTGTTTAAGAGAGCAGTAAGTATTGTGAGCTTTGGATCAATGGAACGCAAAAAAACCATCACTATTGAGGTATAGTCATCCCAGTTGCAAAAGATCGCAACTGCACTGTGCCAAGCTTTCTTCTCATTGGCTTATCATAGCAGGAGAAATTGCTCATACAAACAACTTTTTATGACTAGCCAGAAAATTGTTCGTATTCCCAATTCCTGTTACATTAGCGTTGAGGTGATTTGAGCCAACAAAACTGGTTCAAATTAACAATTGGCTCAAAAGTTGTGCGAAAACTCGTTGTGTGTAATAGGAGCATTAGGGTTGGATTTATCAAGAGATAGAGAATGCCATGCATTATGCATACGAATAAAACCTGAAGAAGAAGAAAACTCTGTATTCAAATCTGCATCACAATGAATCAAAGATGGCAACGCGAGTCCTGTGAAGTTATTCCAGAGTGCAACCGTTGTAATATATGAGATAATGTTTTCTTTACGGGATATGCACTTTATAATATTTAAAAAAGCAAACACGTGTTTCATCAACAGAGCTGTCAGAGACGCAGTACGAATGTACAGTGAGCGTTTTCCTCACAGGCAGTTGCTCAATCCAAAAACATTTGTACAGCTGTGTGAAACAGAATCATTTCTTGTTTTCTGGTCTGATGCAAGTCGGTCAGAACATCAAGTGTGAAAGAGAAATTTTGCACACAATGGCAGATAAACCAACTTCAAGCACACAAGCTATGGGATGTACCCTTTCTCTCTTACAATCCATAACATGTTGGATGGTATGCCGGGTGAGACCCATACCATTTTCAAGTAAAAGCAATGACCGAAAAAGATTATTATTATCTCACTGATTTTGCTCGCTGGTTCCTACAGCAATATGTAGCACGCCCATATTTTATGGCAACTTTTCTTTCTCTGATGAATGCATTTTTGCACAAGATGACGCATTTAATACCCATAATAAACATATCTGGTCATCTGCAAATCCAAATGTTACTTATTCATTTATAAGCGCATCAACGACACATCTCCATCAATGTTTTGGCAGGAATCATCAGTGACTACCTAATAAGACCTTATCTTTGCCAGGGCACCTTACCGAGGCAAAAACTGTATGTTTTCTACAAAAGATTATAACATTAATTTTTTAAAAATGCAAGTCACAAAGTGGTATAATAAGTGGCCTCAGATGAATAGCAAATAAATGCAATTCTAAATTTATGAATCTAAATTTCAAACAAATAGAGGGGGGGGGGCTGATTTTTAGACATTTTAAAATGTCTGCACGATTTTCAGCTTGTCATTTTAAATATACTCGAATTTTTTAAAAAATAGATTATTTTTCATATATTTAAAATATTAGGAGAGGAATGGTCACATTTTAAAATGCATTCCTATGTTAATATGGAATGTTTCAGATTACTATGAATCATTGAAATATCCCTTCCCCATTAACATTCCCTTTAAATTGCTGTACTGTACATTTATGAAATGACATTATTTTAATTCACAAAATGAGATAAGAAATTTTATTTTGGTAAAAATAAAATTTTTCATGGTTCTGTACATTTTCTTTTTTTAACTTAAAAAATTATCTTTTGTATAATATACACAGAAAATATCGGATTTAAGAAAATTATCCATTCTGTTTTCCAATAATATACATTTTTTTTTTAGATTTAAATTGGGGATTAATATTTGAATTCCTATTCGGGAAAGGCTCTATCTCAGTTTCTATATTGTGTAAGTGCACTAAACCTGATATGTAAAAGCAGAGCTATTATGAAAATCTACACGGAGAACAAAAATATACCGTCTTTGCTTAGAGCGAATAAATAGTCATTTTCTGAATCCCTAAATTAGAAATATAGATTTTCGCGCTATGTGTATAAGGTAAGCAAATAACCTGGGATGGACAAAATGATCGAGATTTTCTATACTTTTCTAGATTGCAAAACAATATTATGAACCCTTTGTATTGCGAGAAATGCTTGCTTGATTTCCTAAAATTGGGTCATGAACCAAAATTATAGCTCCTAAATCTCGCCTCTTGTATTCGCATTTATTTGCAGATATTTTTAAATAAGTTTGACCACAGTAAAATGGGAAAGCACTCTAGAATTTTAATAGGGGTTTTTAGAATTTGCTAGCTAAAGGAACTGAATTTATAAGGATGACATGGAACTATTTTTACTATAGTCTTAATTTAGTTTCTAGATGTCAGTCATAGAATTTTTTTTTCGACAGATGGACTGCACTATGTTACAATTTAATCCCGTGTACTGAAAGATTATATATTTCAGCTTCTAAGATATATAAATGCACCAAATTTGGTATGTAAGATTGATGTTATGAAAAATTACTCTGATTCAATTTGGTGATATATCGTATGACAGATGGCGCTGCTGTTATTCACTTCCTTCAATTTTTCAAACGACTATATCTCAGCATCTACTAGTTAAAATTTTGCTAAATTGTATATGTAAAATGGTCATTATGAGAATATATGTTGATTAAATATTCAAGCATATTTACCTGTAGATAGCACTTTTATATAGAACTAGCAGGCTTTGTCTGCATTGCTGGTCATTATATTGAAATGAATTTTCAAAATACCATATCATTAATAATAATAATAATAAAATCAGTCAAAATCTAAGTTAAAGTTTTCGCTACCTCCGGTAGCGATTTTCCCACTCGCCACATTTCGAGTCTGGAGCCCCAATGCCTTCGGTAGCGTCTTGCCTGCTTTTTACTTACCTCCCTCGCAGGTAAAATTGGAAGGTTTGCAAAATCACACCAAACTGCATATTACGTGCACTTAATCAACACTCACACACCAAAATTCGCCATTCTAAGGTAATTTGGAGCAGATTTAAGCTTGAAAACGTGTTTTTTGCCCCGCCCAACCCCAAAGAGAAGAGGAGTAACTTCGCAAAATCCCTTTATAGTGCATGTTACATACACATACCTAGCCGACACATTAAAAAGTCGAGATCCTGAGATTATTTGAAGCAGAGCTATGTTTTAAAACGGGTTTTTTAGCCCCACCCCCCCACCCACCTTCCCGCTCTTAAAGGAAAGAAGGGGGAGGGAATTTCGCAAAATCTCTTTATATTATGAGTTAGATACATATAATTGACCCACACATCAAAAATCTCTTCCTAATGTAATTTACTGCAGAGTTACGCATGAATACATGTCTCCCCGCCCCCTAAGAGGTGGTAGGGTGGAATTTCACAAAATCACTTTGTGGTGTGTGTTGAATACACATAAGCAGTCCACACATCGAAAAATGTCATTCTAAGATAATTTGGAACAGACTTACGTATAGAAACATGTTTCCCCCCCCCCACACACACACAACCCTTAAGGGGGGGGGGGATAGCACGGAATTTCAAAAAATCCCTTTGTAGTGTGTTTGTTCAGTATACATAACCAATCGACATATCAAAAAATCGCTTTCATGAGATAATTTGGAGCAGAGTTACTCTTTTAAACGTGTTTCTCCCGCCCTTAATGGGGGGAAATAGGAAATTTCAGAAAACCCATTTATAGTTCGTGTTGGGAACGCACATAAAAAATTGCCTTTTTTAGATAGTTTAGAGCAGAATTACACATGGAAACATGATTTTGCCCCCACCCCAAGGGGGATAGGGTGGAATTTTACAAAATCCCTTTGTAGTCTGTGTCTTGAGTACGCATAACCAATCGACGTATCAAAAAATCGCTAATCTGAGATAATTTGGAGCAGAGTTACTCTTAAAAGCGTGTCCCCCCCCTCACCCTTAAGGGGGGAGTGAGAAATTTCGTAAAATCCCTTTATAGTGCGTGTTGGGAACGCATAAACAACCCACACATAAAAATTAATCTTACTGAGATAATTTGAAGCAAAGTTATGTCTGGAAACGTGTTTATTGCCCCATCCCCAAGGGGGGAGAACTTTCGCAAAATCCCGTTACAATAGGTGTCGGACACACGTAAATAAGCCACACGCTAGAATTTGTGACCTCAGCTCCTATAGATTTTCCCGGACGAATTTAGCGCTCAAAGGAGGCTCGAATTTGCCCCGTCGTAACTTCCCCCCAAAATCGAAAATCGCAAAAAAACAAAAATGAGTTTTTGGAAATATCCTCAAGAAGACGCTGGGTGGTTTTCTATATCTTCGGGCTATTACTGGTAGAGTTTTACTCGAAAATTCGTATTTTGCTAAATTTGCCTCCGAAAATCGTTTTTACCCCCTCCCCCCGCCCCGCCCCCCTTAAAAAATCCAAAATCGCAGAAAATTATTTTTTTGTACGTAAGTCTAGTCTCTCCATCTGCAATTTCATCACCGTGAAGTAATTTGGAGCCAAGTTATAAAGGTATTTTTGCCTTCTGCCTCCGCAGGGGGGTATTTCGCAAAATCCCGTCCTAGTGCGTGTCAGGGTCCTAAAACCAAGCTGCTCACCAAAATTTGTGACTGTATCTCCCATAGAATCGCGCCCGGCTGTGTTGAGTCAGTGAATCATCAGTGAGTTTACTCTTTTATGTATACAGGGTGTTCCAAAAGTCCCACACCCCCTCCTAACTCGAAAGTGAGTAGGAATTCGGAAAAATGGCGAAACATGTGTTCAATGAATTAGAGAGGGACCTCTTTTGGGGGAAAAAGTTTGGGCCCGAGGGAGAGAAGGGGGGGCTAGGGAGTATAACTTTAAAATTTCAAATGGGAAGGTATGTCCTGTGATACATCCATGGAAACGGCTCTTCAAAACAAGGAATTTGATATAAATAGTTTTGCCCTATGATGATTATTAAAGGCGATACATGAGTTTTTAGAGTTTTGAAATGTGGATTTTATAATTATGTATCCTCTTTAATAATCATTGCAGAACAAAACTATTTATATCGAATTCATTGTCTTGAAGAGACATTTCTAGGAATGTATCACAAGACATACTTTGCCCAAAGATGTTTGGACCCGGGGAAGGGGGTGGTAGGAGTGTCGTTAGGGAGGGCAACTTTAAAATTTCAAACAGGAAAGTATGTTTTGTGATACATCCTTGGAAACGACTCTTCAAGACAATGAATGTGATATAAATAGTTTTGTCCTGCACTGATTATTAAAGGGGGTACATAAGGATAAAATCCACATTTCAAAAGTCAAAAAACTCATGTATCTCTTTTAATAATCATCGTAGAGCGAAACTATTTATATCAAATTCATTGTTTTGAAGAGACGTTTCCAGGGATGTATCACAAGACACATCTTCCCATTTGAAATTTTAAACTTACCCTCCCTAGCGAACCCTCTACCCCCCCCCCCCGGCCCAAAATTTTTCACCAAAAGAGGTCCCTCTCGAATTCATTGAACACGTGTTTCGCCATTTTTCACAATTTCGACTCATCTTCGAGTTAGGAGGGGGGTGTGGGACTTTTGGAACACCCTGTATAGATGATAAAGAAACCTATAGAAAAAAGTTATCTTAAGGTCCCAACACAACATGCTGTATTTTTTTTCCTTTTAACGGAAACTTCTTTCTATAAAAACAAAAGATTAATTTTTCGGTATTCAGATTAATCATTTGATTTACTGAACGTGTTAAACAAAACTGCAATTTAAAAATAAAATAAATAAAAATATAAAATAAATTGATTTTAGTAGTTGTAAAATGGTTCCCTTTCAAAAACTATAAATATGTGATTTTAGATGAGCCATTTTATTTATTACTCTTTATGTGTGTGTGTGAGTGTGTGATCAACGAAGAAAATGTGTTGCACAAAATTAATTTAAATTATTATATGTATTTTTTTATAACAGCCTGTGCTTTCAAATCGTGTTAAGAGGCCTCTCCACTTATCGTCTCCAGAAACCAGAGCCAATGTTATTCTATGAAGAATTTCACCCCATTATAACTTATTAACTAATATATATTTTTAAATTCCGTTTTCATATTCAGAAACTTCACATTTATTAAACAATTCATCGCTTTCTAAAAATTATTTGTTAAAGTTTTTAATATACTCTATAACAAAAAAAGTGACGCACCAAGAAGGAGTAATGCAAACTGGACACAAATTGACATACGTACAGATTTTGATGGAATCAAGCACCAATTCATCATTATCGTCAATCCTACGTACAACTGGTACTTCAGTGACTTCAGAAACCCTTAATAGGCGGCTCAGTGAAATGGGGTTGAGCTCAGTCCCCGGATCTCTCTGCCACTGAGGATTTTTGGAGCATCATAAAAAGGGTCCTACAACCAGCTCGGGACTTTACCAATCTAACGCACCAATTGGACAGAATTTGGCACAATACTTCACAGGAGCACATCTGCCAACTCTATCAATTAATATCAAGCCGAATAACTGCGTACATAAGGGCCAGAAGTGGAGCAACGCGTTATTGACTTGTTTACTTTGTGAGACCCTTTCTCTTGATTAAATCATTCAAATTTTCTGAAACTGTAATCAATTGTTTTTCTCCACATGTACATCACATATACCAATTTTTGTCCCATTCGGACCACCCATTCCACCCCGTCTACCAATTTTTGTCCCCACTTCTTCTTCTTGGTACGTCGGTTTTTTTGTTGTTGTTGTTGTTGTTGTTGTTGTAAAATGCGAATTTTCACAATGTGAAAATTTTTCATTTTTGAGCTTAAAAATGAAATCTTAAAAAAAAAAAAAAAAAATCAATTTTTAGAAAGCGATAAATTGTTTAATATTTGTGAATTTCCGTAAAGTGAAACGGAATCTAAAAATATGTATTAATTAACGAATTATAATGGATCAAAATTTCTCATAGAATAATATTGGCTTCGGATTTCGGAGACGATAGGTAGAGAGTCCTCTTAAATATAGGGTTTGGTGGAATAAAATTTTAGAAATATCGCTTTTTTCTATTCACCATTTATCTTCACTAAAAATAAATAAATAAATGAATATATGTGAAACTTTTTTTGGTGTATTTATGCAATGGACTTATTGTTATCACCCTTAAAGTACTTTTATTCACATTTTTTAATATTTTAATTGCTAAACTTTTACTATCACTTTTTAATACCCATTTTATCGCAAGGATGGGGTAGGGTAGTGCTTAAAAAATGATTATTAATAACCCAAAAGAAATGAAAAAGTATTTTATTTTGAAACAAGAAGGAATTTAAGTTACAGTACAGTGAAGCATCGATAATCCGGCATCGGTGGGAAACAGACATTGCCGGATTATGGATTTTTCCGGATTATAGGTGTTCCGAAAATGTATATCGAAATCATGTAAGTCACAGCATGTAAAGAAATATTTTTTTTTTTTTTTTTAATGTATACAAATCCTTATCGAAGACGAAAATAATTAAAATAACATTTGAAATAAATAAAAAAATTTAAAATAACAATTATAAAACAATAATACAGATCGTTTATTTTTTGTACAAACAATAATTAAAAAAAAAAAAAAAAAATGATATTGAAACTGGCTTAATAACAAATAAGATCAGGAATTTAACGTTGCTGCATTCTATTAAATATGTCAGTCAATTTCGATTGTTTCATTTTTTTTTTTTTTTTTTTTTTTTTTCAGTTTGTCATTGACAGACGACAGATTAACGTATGTACGTTCATTACTTGGTTATCGCTGATAAAATCATATTTTTCAAGTCCTTTTAAAAACTGTTGACTGAGATTTAGGGTGGTCGTCTTTATTTTGACTTTCGGTATCAGGAATAGAAACGATCTCTTTTATTAATAACTTTTGGATTTGCCATAGCAAGACAAAAATTTGAAATTTTGCCATCATCCTAATTAATCTGTAAAAAATTCACGCTAATCCGTAAATCAATAAAATTAAATGAAAATCCGTAAACTTTACTAACGATCCATAAAAGTTGGCAAGCATGCTGCGAAATAAGTTGAGTACTTACGATATACAGGCAGAGGTTAAAAAAACAAACAACAAAAAAAAAAAAAAACAGAAATGTCATTAGTGCCGGTTTATGGGTGTTGCTGGATTATAGAATTCCGGATTATGGGTGCTTCACTGTAATTACAATTTATATCCTAAAAGTATAATGACCAGGTGATTCCTTTAAAATTTCAATATAGGATCTCATTATTATTTAGTCATTCCGCTTCGAGTTGTCGTCCTGTCTCTCTTCTCTTATTTTTCGAAGATTTATGAATATGTTCTCGTCCGCCGATTGTATGAATTCCTTGACTCTGATGATAATGTTATACCCGAGCAATATTTAGGTTTAGGACTCGTCATTCAACACAATAACAGCTGTGGATGGTGACTAAATTCATTCACAATGGATACCAAACCAGCGGTGTGGCGAGGATCATATTTCTTGACGTGCAAAAGACCTTTGACAAGGTCTGGCACGCTGTCCTTCTCTTTAAACTTTCAGAGTTGGGTGTTCCCGAACAACTTACTAAGACCTTTGCCGATTATCTCTCTAACAGATCCTTAATGCTGAAAGTGGGTAACTCCCTCTCTAGCCCGAAGCCAGTTCTGTTCTCCAGTGTTCCTTTGCCGGGCTCGCTTTTTTAACATCTAGATCAACGATATTCCTCGTAAGCCTGACGTCAATTTGGCAATATTTGCCGATGACACAGCCATCAGGTTCAGACAGGCACAACCACTCACTGTGTTTGAAAAACTCTTAAGATTACCTCCATTCGTACGAAAATTGGCTCAAAAAATGGAAAGTAAAAGTAAACAGTTCCAGAAGTGCGGCCATTTTCTTCACTAATAAATCATATACTCACAGCAATTATTTTCGTCTCAATAATGAACCTATTCCCTGAGAAACTTCATATAAATACCTATGACTTCACCTAGTTTCTAAATTAGTGTGGCATAAGCATATTTCGGGAGTTCTGACTAAAGCTCAACGTGCCACCGCACCCCTCTTTCCTTTGTTTGCTTGAATAAATGGTTACAGTATAATTAAGAATAAATTGTTACAATACAAATCCATGATCCTGCCTGTCTTGACCTATTCCGAAACTAGCAATTGCGTAGATACGTTAAGGCCTTTCGTTATGTTCGAAATGATGTTATCCACAAAGACCTAAAAATTCGTTCCATCTATGCTGATATTAGGAAATTTACGTTAAAGTTTCACATATCTATCCCAAAAGTTCAGAATCCTGTGTTAAATGCATCAGAGGAAACGATCCACGTATGGGCAAGGCCTGAAAACGCCCGCACTAGTGTAGTCCAGTCAAAATAAGATAAATAGAAAAAAAAATCGTGTAGTTTTGAAATTTTGCATACTCATAGCCAAGAGGGTTCTGAACAACATACTAAAAGTCCCCGCCCGTGGTGGGTGAGCGGGGGCAGGGGGGCTTTTTTCAGTTTTTATTAAATATCTTAAAAACTATCGAATTTAGAGAAAAAATGTCAATTACAAAATTAATCTACGTAAAATTTCCTACAAAAATGTATATTACATTTTGTTTGTATGATCAATAGTTTAGAAGATATAGGGGGATAAAATAACACATTTTCTTGAAAAATTCTTTTTTGCAATAGTAAAATCAACTAAAGTGTGCAATTAAAAGGGTTCTTGTCGTACATTTTCTAATGTACAAAACAAATATATACATAGGGAATATGCAAGGATAACACTGCATGTTTTGTAAGTTTTAAGTAATTTTAAGGCTAGTAGGCGCAACTGGCGGTTTGAGTAAAAATCCAGATAACGAAGACCCAAAACCGATCAACATTAAAAAAAATCGTGTAGTTTTGAAATTTTGCATACTCATAGCCAAGAGGGTTCTGAACAACATACCAAAAGTCCCCACCCGTGGTGGGTGAGCAGGGGGCATTTAAGGGGGGCACTTTTCAGTTTTTATTAAATATCTTAAAAACTATCGCATTTAGAGAAAAATGTTAATTACAAAATTAATCTACGTAAAATTTCCTACAAAAATGTATATTATATTTTGTTTGTATGATCAATAGTTTAGAAGATATAGGGGAATGAAATAACACATTTTCTTGAAAAATTCTTTTTTGCAATAATAAAATCAACTAAAGTGTGTAATTAAATGGGTTCTGGTCAAATATTTTCTAATGTACAAAACAAATATATGCATAGGGAATATGTAAGGATAATGCAGCATGTTTTGTACATTTTAAATAGTTTTAAGGTTAGTAGGCGCAAGTGGTGGTTTAGGTAAAAATCCAGATAACGAAGACCCACAAAACCGATCAACATAAAAAAAAAAAATCGTATAGCTTTGAAACTGAGCCCAGTTATAAGGTTATGTGTCCTGTCCTGAACAACATACTAAAAGTCCCCAACCGTAGGGGGAGAGCGGAGGGGGGCAGAGGGCATTTAAACCCTTAACGCGCGCTGTCCTCGCTGCGAAGACGCAAAATTTAAGATCCAACTGCAAAAATTCATCCGGAAATTTTTTAGCAAAAATTCACGTTTATAACATATCAGAAAAGGTCGGTTTTTTAAACCTTAAAATTAAAAATTTCTTCTATTTTAATTTAGCTCATGAATTACAGTGGCAGTATAATTTAAATGTTCCAAATTGTCTTGCGTCGCAAAGGGTTAAAGGAAGCACTTTTCAGTTTTTATTAATATCTTGAAAACTATCGCATTTAGATAAAAAAATGTCAATTACAAAATTAAACTACGTAAATTTTCACATGAAAATGCCTATTACATTTGTTAGTATGATCAATAGTTAAGAAAATATAAAGGTTGCTTTGTATCTTACGGATATCTTACAGAAAAGTGGAGTTTTTCGATTTGTATATTTTGACTTCCACTCTTTAAACATGGCGCATTGCGCGCACACATGCACATATAGATATTTATTTGTATGAGTAGAAAATATTTAACCCGAATCCTTTTAATTACGAACTATAGTTTACGTTACTATTGTAAATAACATAAAAAATTAAAAATAAATAAACACATAATAGATTTGCCTATAAAACGAGTAGTTATGATTTAAAAGACTGATTTTATGTGACAATTTTTCATTTTTATATATTGACATAGTTTTAGAATGTTTCCTTTGCAGTGTTTTTAATTTCTGAAAAATAATTATTTTTAATAATAAAAAAGTTTTTTTTTATGAATCAAAAGCATTTCTCTTGCACTGCCTGAAATGACTCCCCAGAAAAAAAAAAGTTAAAATGAAATGACTACAAGTATAAAGACAAACAAAGCTTCAAATTTATAACACCCCTCTTTTAAGTCAGGGATTAAAAAGAAATTTTACCTAAACCACAAATTGTGCCTCTAACCTTAAAATTATTTAAAATGTACAAAACATGCTGTATTATCTTTACATATACCCTATGCATATATTTGTTTTGTGCATTAGAAAATATTTAACCAGAACCCTTTTAATTACACATTTTAGTTGATTTTACTACTGCAAAAAAGAATTTTTCAAGAAAATGTGTTATTTCGTTCCCCTATATCTTCTAAACTGTTGATCATACAAACAAAATGTAACATACATTTTTGTAGGAAATTTTACGTAGATTAATTTTGTAATTAACATTTTCTCTCTAAATGCGACGGTTTTTAAGATATTTAATAAAAACTGAAAAGTGCCCCCCTTAAATGCCCCCCTGCCCCCCGCTCACCCACCACGGGCGAGGACTTTTAGTATGTTGTTCAGGACCCTCTTGGCTATGAGAATGCATAATTTCAAAACTACACGATTTTTTTTTTTTATGTTGATCGGTTTTGGGTCTTCGTTATCTGGATTTTTATTCAAACCGCCACTTGCGCCTACTAGCCTTAAAATTACTTAAAACTTACAAAACATGTTGTATTATCATTGTATATTCCCTATGAATATATTTGTTCTGTACATTAGAAAATACTTGACAAGAACCCTTTTAATTGCACACTTTAGTTGATTTTACTATTGCAAAAAAGAATTTTTCAAGAAAATGTGTAATTTTGTTCCCCTATATCTTCTAAACTATTGATCATACAAACAAAATGTAATATACATTTTTGTAGGAAATTTTACGCAGATTAATTTTGTAATTGACATTTTTTCTCTAAATGTGATAGTTTTTAAGATATTTAATAAAAACTGAAAAGTGCCCCCCTTAAATGCCCCCCCCCCTGCCCCCCGCTCACCCACCACGGGCGGGGACTTTTAGTATGTTGTTCAGGACCTTCTCGGCTATGAGTAAGCAAAATTTCCAAACTACACGATTTTTTTTTTTCTATTCGTGAAATTTTGACCTTCGTTGCCTGGACTAGTGATCCTTTCAGGGAGGATGGGTTTGTTCCCATTTCCAAGCGGAGGAGACATAACCCTTCTGACGCTACCTAACACAGACTTCTAAATTTATTTTTTACGTAGGCTGAATAGTTTTATTTGTCTACTTCTGGCTACGGCTACCCCTCCCCCACCAGACATCTGCAACCTACTGTGTTTATTGCTGTGCTGTTGCGTTCAGTCAAGCTTCCTACCTGTTACCTTACTAGTAGGGAATTTTTACTTTTTGTATATAGCTTATTATCTTAGTTTACTGTATTTGTATTTAATCAAAACTTAATTATTTTGTTTAACTGAAGTCAGGATTTATTTTTGTTCATAGTTTTACTCTCTTTGTATTTTTAATTGTGATAATGTTAGAAAAATTTCGAATGCCTTTGTCAAGGCAGTACTGTCTCTGACAGATCGAAAAGGCCGAAAGTGTAGGACTGTGTGGACTTAAAAAAAAAAATATATATATGTGTAATGCCGGCGAGTCCCACACCCATAAGGTAGCCCCTATGGAGGGGGAATATATGTCATGGCAACCCTAAAAGGGGTCAAGAGGGATGCTGAGAAAAGCATCAGTGAATGTACTGTGAGCTGTTTTGGAAGAGTCGGAGGAGGTTGTCCTGCCGGTCTCTAGCTCTAATCTGTTATGATTGTTTGTGCACTATAAGAGTGCAAGAAAGCTGTTTAAATCTTAAAATAGATCTTTGTATATATAAGTGTGTAAATAAAATTAAATACTGCAATTGTTAGCGAGATCGGTGACTGTTTATCTGGAAACATTTTCCCCACACCTACACGTACCTCGACGAACCAAACATCAAGCTCCTACACTGGCGCACCCGTCAGGATCGAGGTAAGAAGATTCTTATCTTGTTTATGTTTTGGGGGAAAAGAAGTATGCAAAGTGCCTGTTTAAGAAGCCATTGAAAGATATATGGAAAATGATTGTTTAAAATCCGAAATTTAAAAGTCACGATAAGCTAATTCGTCAGCATGGCGGAAATATTTAATGTGAAAGGTCTTAAAAAAGAAGATCTAATAACGGTAGCAGAAGAAATAGGTGTCAGCACCACTTTAGAACTAAAAATAAAAGATCTTAAAGAAAAGATCTTAAAATCGGACGAATTTAAAACGTCACCTGATTTTGTTGCAGAATTTATTATTACTACCGTAGAAGATCGTAAACAAAGAGATGAACATGCCAGAGCATTGGAGCTTGCTAGAGCTCAAGGCTCAAGCCCTAGGCCGGAACCTGTCCAGCGTAGTGATACTGATAACTTAGATCGGATAATTAAATCGATAAGGACGCTAACGATCCCTTGTCCGTCAAAACCAGAGTTGTGGTATTTGTTCTTCACAACTCTGGAACGCGCATTTAAAACGAAAAATGTAGACGAAAGTATTCAAGCCGAAATTTTGTTAAATTTATTAGGCGAAAAAGCTGCCAATATTTTAGTTTATATTAACGATGAGGAGATCAAAGAGTATGAAAAAATAAAAACACTCGTGTTGCGAGAATTCGAACCAACAGCGCCAAATTGTTTGGTGCATTTTAATACAGCTAAAAGGCAGGTGGGCGAGACGCACATGCAGTTTGCATCTCGTCTTAAAACAACATTCGATTATTACCTCCGACTAAGAAAATGTGATGATTTTGACACCTTGCGTGATCTGATAGTAGCAGATAAGTTATTTTCTACTTTAGATCAGGAAACGCAAACACATATAGGTATACGGCAGGGTGAAAATTGGTTTAGACCGACAGAAATGGGCAAGGATTGCGATAATTTTTATACATCGAGAGGCAAGTCAATACATAAACAAAATTTCTCAGAGATACCAAAACCACGCGATACGGTGGAATTGTTAGATACGGAAAGGGATAACAAATACATACCTCCTCATTTGCGTACACCCAAAAACCAGTCGAGTTATGCTTATAAACCTAGAACCAAATCTTGTTATTCTTGCGGATCTAATTCCCACTTACAGCGAGACTGTGATAAACGAAAACAAAGTTTTAATAGTGAAAATATTAAATCAGAGCAAAATAATAGCGAAATATTTACCGCTATGGTCAAAACTGAATTTTTAAATTCCCAACTCGCGATTGAACCTTTAGAGCACATTGAAATAATGGTTGAGGGACGGAAAGTGAAAGCAATAAAAGATTCTGGCACAAATGTTGCGATTTTTAACCCTTTGGCTCTACCAGATATAGAACTTAAAGAGCAAGGAAAGATAATTCTCACATCAGCTTTTGGCGAACAGACCGAAGCTAAATTGTGTAAACTCCCCGTTTCTCTCAGAACGAGCGCAACAACCGTTGACGGACCTCAAGAAATTCTCGCGGCGGTGACTCGAAAACTTTGCGTTCCCTGCTTGCTCCCGCCTAGGATATGGAGTTCGTTGAGGGGGCACTTTAAAGAAAGGGATGAAAAAGAGACAGAGAGCAGAGATAGCGTTCAGCTTGTAGAAGGGGGATCTCCTGAAAGTAGAGAAGGAAAGGTTTCAGTTTTCGCGGAGGGGGGAATGGAAGCCGATGGGGAAAGCACGCTTTGTACTGAAGAGAGGGTCAAAACTGACCATCTGAAATTCCAGATGCAGTGTACGGATTTGGAAAAGCGAGAAGAAACTAGCGTTATCGAGGGAGTGAAGGTTCAGAGGGGTAGAAAAGCGCTGGATAAAACGGTGTTGTTGCAACCTAGGGGAGAGGAAGAGGAAAGATTGAACTTAGCTCAAAAAGCGGTCGTATGCAAAAACGAAACTAAAGGGAGAGTTCGGGATAGTTTCGCTTGGCCTGGGATGAGGCATTCTGAAGTGCGTTTGAGAGATGTCGCGTGCGCTGAATTATGTTTAGGGGAACAGCATGGGCGGTGGCTGGCAGCTACCGAGTTAAAAACGTTAACGACCAAAGCGATTTATAGTTCTCTATGCGATATTTTTATGCGTGCGGAGATTCCGAATGTAAACGTTAATGATTGTGGGAGGGCTAATAGAGAATTTAATTGGTTATTTGGTATTTTGAAATCATTACCTTGGGCTGGCGAAATTAGACGTTCATTTTTTAGAAATTTTAAAGCGGACAATCAGGCGATTCTATACGCTCGCTGGACCGGTCCTGGTGAAACAGCACGACAATGCTCACAATCTTATGAGATCAAGCCAATTGATGGAAATTTTGACTTGATACAGTCGAATAAACAGGGAAAAGCCACCGACTTCAGAATTACCCTCGACGAAAGAGATGTGACTTCATCTTTGTATAGTGTGAAGGAGAATTGGAAAACTCCCCCAGGGGAAAGCAACCCTGTCTTCGTGCCAATTAAAGCACATAGGGCTCATGTTAAACGTAAACATGTGTTTTTCAACTTCAAAGGATCTAGTGTTCGAAATAAAAATGTGAACGCCATGGTGACAGATCATCTGGAACCTAACTTGTCATACCCCGAGGATGTCACTGAATATCCCAGTGATAGAAGAAATCACACGAAACCGTTATTTGCGTCTTCGAAGGAGCTAAAGGTGTTCAAGTATACCTTCGTTATCAAGAAATTAATTTCTTTAGAAATAACATTGTGTTTTTCACCGAAAATGAAATGGAACTTGAGTCTTCATATGTCTGAACGTGTTTATTGAAAGTGCGAATTTAGACATTGGCTAACTATTTAGAGTTAATTGTGTATTTATGAACAAGTTAGGCTCTTAATAGACTCTAAATAAACTTTGAATGAACAATTCATTGAACTTTACTCTGACTCTAGAGAGACAATTTTAAATTAAAACTTTCTGTTTGTGATTTTACAACTATTTTATTTGTTTCAGAGAATGAACGTCGAAAAGGAATTCATTCAATCCAGTCTGTATAACATTTTTTTTATAAGGTTCTTATAATTTTATTCTATTATTTTAATTGCTAATTTCATTATTTAATTGTGGTTTTGTTATCAATATTAATTTATGTACTGTTATTTAGTAGTGTGTGATGTAAATAATATTGTGGAGTGAGAGTCTCCGGCATCCTTTTATTTCTCAGATAGTGTCATCAGACGGCCGCTGAGACACGATCTTGGGGGGGAGGTGTAATGCCGGCGAGTCCCACACCCATAAGGTAGCCCCTATGGAGGGGGAATATATGTCATGGCAACCCTAAAAGGGGTCAAGAGGGATGCTGAGAAAAGCATCAGTGAATGTACTGTGAGCTGTTTTGGAAGAGTCGGAGGAGGTTGTCCTGCCGGTCTCTAGCTCTAATCTGTTATGATTGTTTGTGCACTATAAGAGTGCAAGAAAGCTGTTTAAATCTTAAAATAGATCTTTGTATATATAAGTGTGTAAATAATATTAAATACTGCAATTGTTAGCGAGATCGGTGACTGTTTATCTGGAAACATTTTCCTCACACCTACACGTACCTCGACGAACCAAACATCAAGCTCCTACAATATGTATCCTTTTTATCTTCGGACAGAGCTAGTTTCTGTAATGGAATGCCTAATGCCATCAAGTAATTATATCTTTCAGATTTTTTCCACCCCCTTCCTGTCTCCTCCACAACTCAAACTGTTGTTGCTCATATCGTCACGTCGAGTTCTTTAGAACTCACCTAGCTGTACCTACCGAAATTGTTGATCAGACAACTCAACTTTCAAGATCTTTCAACTTCAGGTGGAGGTAAGCTGTAGTCTCGACTACAGTAGGAACTCTTAAAGCTCCGTGATCATGATGATGAAATCTGTGTCATCTGTTTATATGAAAACATAATTCACCAAATGTTGACATTTTAGAAATTTCACATTAAAATCATTCAAAAGTCCTTGTCAGTAATCTGCATATTATTATTATTATTTTTTTTTTTTTTCATTGAACTGCATACTCTATCGAAGCATTTACATACTAATATTTCAGGAAAATTCAAATCGAACATTAACCTGAATGCAGTTTTCATAGAATTCAGTTTTATAATGAAAATGGAATTTTATCTTTTCTTTCTTTCTTTTTTTTACTTTCTCTTACCCATAAGGTAGAGAAACTATTGTTTTTGGGTCAAATTTTCGAACGCGAGATTTTGTTATATTTACACGTTTTGAGGTCCCCTAAATACGAAAATCATGTTTTTAGCAAATGGTCTGTGCTGTGTGTATGTCTGTGTGTCTGTCTGTTATCAGCATATCTCAAAAACAAATTATGGCAGAAAGTTCAAACTTGGTATTCTAAATTTGTATCATATAGGGATGCAACAGTAAGCTTTTCGTTAAGATCAAGCAAATGGTTCGTGTACAGGAACAATCAAGAGAATTCTAATACATTACGTCTATGGGGGAAATTGCAGGAAAGTAGAGTTTAAACATCTATAGACCGCACTAAACCAAATGAAACGAATATATATATATATGTTACCGCTAAAGTGCAGAAATCAGTTAATCTGCAGATTAGCTAGGCAATCTGCACATTAACTAGGGTGATCCGTTAAAGTGAGGAAAATTGTTTCATTTCTCAAATTACCTAGGTAATCTGCACATTACCTACTAGGCACTCGTTAAAGTGAAAATAAGATCTCTGGTTGTATAATTTTACTGCACGCTGTGTTGTATTTGTTTTTATCATTCGGGAAAAGAAAAAAAAAGATTAGTTTTCTTTTCTTTTCTTTCTTTCTTTACTTATTTTAATCTGTATGTGTTTTAATTTTTATGTGTTTTAAAGTTATATTTGTTTTATTTATTTCATCTTTTTTATTCTGTCAATATAAGTTTGAAGATGTTATGCATTTTTAATAAGAAATATAATATTTTTAATAGCTTAAAGTCTATTTTATAAATGAATGTTAGAATTGTAATACAGTAACGATTTCTTTTCAAATAAAAATATTTAACAGTTAAAAAAAAAAAAAAAAAAAAAAAAAAAAAACGTTTTATTAACAACTTATATTGCTATTACTATATTTAAAAAAAATTATGCACCAATTTTTAATTAGCTAAAGAAATATTAAATTAGACAAATCAGAAGCATTTTAAGAAGTACTTCAAACAATTAAAACTGCTTTAATAATTTTTAGAACGCATGAAAATTTAAATGACAGTTTTCCAATGCTTTATTAAACTATATTTTGCAGCATACATATATCTGTACAAGTTTAGGAAATATATTAATTTTACAATTAAAAAAAAAAAAAAAAAAAAAAAACTTTATTAACACATTTTATGTGATAAACTACAACAAAATTATTTGAAAAAGCGAACAAAATTAAAAATAAAAATATAATCATGATATATAAAATATAGAAAGGAAACTTGAAATTGAAAGAAACAAAAGAGAAAAATTGTAATGAAATGCTAAAAAATGCATAAAAATTTCATTTTAAGTATTTATTGAATAATGCCAAAATATTGAATGCCATATTTTCCAGAGTTAAAAAATAATACATGTGTTCTTTTTTTCAGTAAGTAATAGTAATTTAAATCAATTTTAAAATAAAGTAGTTTTAAAAAGTTGTGGTTTAATAGTTTTATTTTGTGAGAAAATAATTACTGTGCTGTAAATTTAAGATTCATAATTTAAAATGAAGTTTCACGAGAGAGCTTTTAATTAAGATTATATTTCATTAATAAAATGTAGACCCTTATCAAACTTATATTGACAGAATTAAAAAAGAGAAGAAATAAACTCAAAACAATTATAACTTACTTGTACGTTAAAATTTGTGTTGGTCATAATAAGAAATCTAATGCCATAGCTTCGATGATCCACGTTTTGCACTTACTGTTTATCACAGCGGAGAGGAAGGAGGAAGGGATAAAAGTTTCGGTTTGTGTTTGAAGGTCAATCGTGTCACAGACTAATCTGGGATTCGCGTATCTGTATCACATGACTGTTTGACGTCATAGTGAATGTAAAAAAACTAAGGCACGAAACAAACATTTGAACTTTAACGACACAGAAGCCGTTAATCTGCAGATTACCTAGTTAAAATGCGAAAAACTCTTTATTCCGCACTTTAACGGGTCATTTTAGTTAATCTGCAGATTAGCTAGGTAATCTTCAGATTAACGGGTTTCGCGCTTTAACGGTAACATATATATATTTTATCTGCATAAAAAAATGTTTCATGTAGAGTACGATATAGAAATCATTCACCATTCGTTTACAAGGCTACACAAGAAATCGTACTTTTTTTTTTTTTTTTTTTTTTTTTTTTTTAAATATTGAGAATAAAATGGAATTTTTTTTTTTTGGATATTTGGTGTTATACTACTTCTCTAATATGGAAATCGTCTGCCTTATCATAAAAGATAATTTTTTTAAATAATAATTGTAATAAATTATTTTTTAAAAAGAGAATTATTTTTTAATAACCGAATTAAATTCTATATAAATGTAGGTGCATTAATGAAACGGGGGGTTGAGGGGGGCGGTAGCCCCCCTCATACAGAACTAATTATCATATAAAACTCTTCAGAAGCCTAATATAAATTGTTTAACATAGGTTTACATAACAGTACTCGTTATCTTACCTATCAACCTGCAACCTGTATTTATAGTATTAAATTTCAGGATAAGAGAAAGTCGTGTGAGTGACACACCAGATTATTATTATTATTATTTTTTTTTTTTTTGTTAATCTGGTGGGATATTTTTTTGTTTAGAGGGCGTTTTCGCTACAACAACTTCAGTTATCAATTTTCAGATTTATGTTGTACTTTTTCTTCCCTTTCCATGCCATCTTATAATTTTTTGTTGTTGTTGTTGTTGTTTGTTTCTTTCTTTTGACTGAAGCCTTGAGACGACAGATGCAGAAGACTAGATTAGATACATTTGTAGCTTAATTTTTCATTACTATTCTGACTGGTAGTTCTAACACTTATCTACAATTTTTCTTATACCGTTCTCTGTTAGTGTGATTATTATTTTAACAGTTTCTTTGTTAACAGTATAAAATCCTGTTCCTTTAAAAATTTTATAATATATTCATTCTTCAAATTTACAGAAAATTGTTTAAACAGATAAGGAAATGTAGTTTTCGGTGCTTTCTGTAGAAGACTCTCTCTGTACAATATTTTAAAAATTATTCCTCAGTAGTGCATTACTGGGGCAAAATCCCCACATTCGGAGGTTACGTAGAATGAGATGAGCTTGAAAATAGAAAAAGGATGTTTATTTTACTGTTTATAACTAATTTTAACTCACAACGATTGAAAAACTTAGAATAAATTGCTAAGCCAAACACTTACCTATTTTCCCCACCATAAAAAAACATTCCTTATAAGGCTGAATATCACATAAGTGTGCATTTTGGATTTTTTTAAACTTTTTTTTCAAACTTTGTATTTTAATTTGAATTTTTTAAAATAAGTTCGTAAGTACATCTTAAATAAATTCTGAGTTTGACAGAGATCGATCATAATTTTTTAAAATTTTATTGAAATTTTGCAATAAAAATTTATAATTTTAATTATCTTATAAAATCAAAATTACCATTTAAAAAATTTTTTTTTGTGGTTCAGATTCATTAAAAAATACAAGACTTAGGCTTTTCTAAAAAGTTCTTCCCATTTTAAAAAATAAAATAAAATAAAAAAACCCCAAAATTTTTAAATTTAAAAAAATAAATAAATAAATTTAAATTTAATTTTTTATAAACATAAATTATATCAATGGGAAATATCATAGACTGCATACCTCTTGACTATAAACTGGAAATAATTAGTTTACTTGCATTAAATTTTTAATTATAGCATTTAAAGATGTCAAAAAATGATGTCACTGAAATGACTGGTTTGTCACTGAAATGACAATGTTCGTCACTGAAACGACTGTTTGTCACTGAAATGACAATATTTGTCAAAATGACTATTTTTCACTGAAATAACATTGTTTGTCAATGAAATAGGACCATATAATATTAAAAATGGAACATATTAGAACAATAGAGAAAAGATCGTGAAGGGAAAAGAAAGAGCAATAATGAGAATATCAAGCAATTTTATTGTATTAAAATCCTTGTAGTTACAAGTTTAATGATTAACTGAATTAAATTCAGAAAAAGCATTTTGAACATTATTAAAATCTTCATCCTGAAGTTTAAAATATCTATTTGAAGCAGGTTCAGGAGAATTCCTAATTTTGCACAGAATATGTGGCACTTGAATTTCATGGACATCCTCTTTCTCAGGCCATGCAAACTTATTTTTTCTGCATCTTGCCATAAATGACACAAGTAAAATATTTTGAGTAACATTCTCAGTGACACCTTAAAGGGGACACAAAAAAAAAAAAAAAAAAAAAAAAAAAAATTAAAAGTTTGCTTTTTTTAATTGTGAAATATTAATGTCGTATGTAATTTTTTTATATTTACCTGGATACCGGAAAGTACTTTAAATATTTAAATATAAAGCTTATCCTACACCAACAAATCTTTTAACTCAAAATAAAAAAATATTTAAATCCAGGGCTTACAAAATAGTAAATCTGCAACAAATGTCATTTTCGTGACGTCACGAAAATGACAGATCGTCAATAATTCGTTCTGTACAGAAAAACATGCTTTCACTAAGCCGATATCGTCACATCCGTACTCCAGAACATTTTTCTATTCTGTTAAATTCTGTTAATAAACTATGTGCAATATCAGTGTTTAAGAAGTCTTTTAGTCCTAAAAAAAATAAATAAATAAATAAAGACAAGCATTCGTAAAAGAAATAGAATGTTATGTGTGTTACTAAATTTAGAATAAAGACTGTTATTTAGGAAATAAATTCTGGCAACAAATGGACCAAAATATTTTATACGTTTAACATCAATACATTATACCATAGCATATATTCTATAAACAAAATTTAAAAATTACCCATTTTACCCACCAGATATATTTAATAATATTGCATACCATAAGATAAGCATATATATATTTTAATTCTGAGAAACATTTCCATTTCACTGCATGTCTTATTTAATAACATATTTCATAACAAACATAAATTGACTTTTTTTGAAAATAAAAAGAAATGAGAATCTCTAAATTAATACCAGTTTTACTCCCTTAAACACATAACTGCAAACTACGACTAATTTGCTTTCAATTGCGTCGTTACTTGAAAGATGGCCTAGCAGTGCGAAAGATCATACCCTCGCTGCTCCGCCGCAAGTGTCAGTAATAATGTAGGAAAATTATATTTTGTACTTGCCAGTTACCTCATTACCGGTAACGACAGCCATTCATCGAAAACGGAAAGAGCTACGGCTGGAACGGTCCCCCATCTAGAACGATAGGATTCCATTTCAAGTCGTAATATTCCATCTGTGTTCGCCAATGGCCGACCGATGTGACCCTAGGATTTCATTTAAGAGCCATCCACCCCCACAAATTAAAGACTGGGTAGAAGGGAAAGATGAATGTTGTAGTTTCAATGACCAGCTGGAACAGGAATCGTATTACTGTGCGAGAGGAATTAGACTTAGCCGCAGCAATTCTTCTCTCGGAAATGACTTCGAAGAGCACTTAGTTCGAAATTTTAAGTCTTCTTGGGAATTAAAATGGAGATTTGTGGAAGTAAGAAATTCCGCATTTCAGAAGTACTTTCCGAGATCAAAGTAGATATAAGTCACAGATGCGTTGAGTCATCTGTTGCGCTTTTCCTCCACGTGAGTTAATGGCCCATCATTTTAGTTGGAAAACTTGCATTTCATTTGTGCATGATAAGGATTATTTTAATTTTAAAATGAGCACTAAAACAATGATTGCGTATGTTTTCGAATCTGCTGTTGCATCCCAAGTTTTATAATTTATTCTCTACGATTGGCAACAAAGATTACACAGGTAAACTAGCTTTCAATCTTGTACAATATCGTTATGTATATTGTATATAATACAGAATGATTATATTTCTCTTTACTTTAATATAAAAGGGAAATTACCTCATTAATTAATTCAATTTATGTAAAAATATATTAATAATTTTTACTAAGTACTTTTAAAGCAAGTGTAAAGTTAGCTATATAGCATGACATAGAATTATTTTTTCTAGAGCTGCAATTTATTTTCTATATGCCAATGGCAGAACATTTTTACTTTCCGAACATACATATGTAAGGAAAGTATTGTAATCATGTCAAAAATCCGAATTCGAGATTTTGGTGTTTCTATACGTTTTGAGGTGCCCTGAGTCCGTTTTCACTATTTTTACGATCATATGTGTATGTATGTGTGTGAGTGAACACGCTAGCGTCTAAATGCTTTGCTCGAATGAGCTGTAAGTTGGTATGCACGTTGCAAGTCACCGTAGCACGAACCTTTTGATTTTGGTGAATCTGGCACTTATAGTTTTTTTTTTTACAGCGACACAAAGAAAAATTCTTTATCATTATGGCATATGGGACCAAAATCTTAAAAGTGCGATAGCATCTAAACGCCTTATTGTTGTAAAATTTATACCCTTTCCGTGTTGATTCTCAAATTTAAATTTAAATTCATTTACTACTTAAATATAAATTAAATTCACTTTATAACCTTTAAAATTTAGGTTATTAATTAAATGAATTATAGCGTTTAGTGCTATTTTCTCTTTTGATGCTGCCATTTGAGTTAAAGATATATTAAAATTAAAAAGCTTAATGATGATTACTTTCAATTAAAAATTATATTCCTTATTAATAAATTTATGTTTAAGTCATTTGAAATAACTTTAATTACTTACCTCATATTTAAAAGCATATTTTATTAAAATTAACTTAAAGAAAAATATGTTTAAATCCTTTTACGGATTGTTCATTTCGCTACTTAGCGAGGAGATGTAATATTTTTTCAACTGCAGAGTCTCTTTGCCAAGCCCATAGATGGCGGCTGACTCGCAGCGTCGTGTTGCTATAGTTATGGGAGGCGTTCCTATTCTACAGCATCTAGTAGCTGTTACTTTGAATCTGTTTCGTGACTATAAAAGGGAGGTAGGAAATATGTAATCAGTCTCTTAAGCTCTGAAGCCTTTAATCTTTTAAGCTTTTATGTTTTTTCAGTTTAGCTCAAAGTCATGAGCTGGTATTTCGATATAATTATAAACTGTTTAGTTTTCTTATGATTGTAAATTACGTTTTTTGTGACTTGTTCGTTTAGTGAAAAGTAGCTTTCTATTTGAACTCAGTATGGCAGTATGTTTAAGGGTATTTAACCTCTCGTCAGCAACCTTTCTAAAATTGTTTCAGCTGATTTAATGTTATTCATCATTTTGTTTCAACTTTAATAAACTGGTTTAATCGAACTTTTGTCTTCAATGAATGCCACATATATTTATCTTCTTTATAGCTTTTTAGAGCTGAGCAACTATCATTTCACTGCACTGCTAACTCTGCTAACTTGATATATGTGGAAATTGTTTTTTTCACAATAAGCGGTTATGGGCAATTTGGCTCGTTGTCAGCTCATAGCATTAAAATTTTGATAATAGTTTTTATGGCATTCTAAGTGTTTGAAGATAAGAAATTGAAATGGCAGTAAGTTTAAACCCCACGATTGAAAAATTACGGATGAATAATTATACTACGTGGGTCAAGGACATTAAATTTATTTTAATTGAAAGAAACTGCTGGAATATAATATGTAAAAAAGAAAAACTGCCTGTTGAAGATGCTGAGGCCGGAATAACTTCAAAACAAGTGGAGGATTTTAAATCTCGTAGTCGAGTTGCATTATCCACAATATATCTGAATGCATCGCCTGAAGTCAGAAGCATTATTGAAAATTGTGATTGTGCTATTGATGCCTGGGAGACTTTGAAGAAGACCTTTATATCAGACTCTAGAGCTCATCATATGGGACTGTTTACAGAGTTCATTAATTGTAGAATGTCTGAGAATGAAACGGTGAATTCTTTTGTAACCCGGTTATCAAGAATACTGGACCAGCTGCGTGAAATTGGTCATGCTATGGAGGATGTGTACTGCTGTTTTCAGCTCTTGCAACACCTACCATCCAAGTTTGAATCTGCAGTGCAATATTTGTTGCGTTGGAAGAACGACCAGTTCAAGTTCCAGAATATTGTGTCCGAGTTAACAGCGGAGGAATCGCGTCTACAGCTTCGTGAGGGTGATATTAAGAAAGATGCCAATAACAGTGTTCAGATACAGAACATCCAGCAAAAAGGTAAAAAGCCTTTAACTTGTTTTAAGTGTGGCCGTATTGGCCACTTTAAGAAAAACTGTTTTTTGAATAGTAATGTTAAATTTAAACCTAGAAATTTAAAGTATAACTCCAACGGTCGTGACAAATGTAAATCTCCCCCCTCCTACTACATAGCTCAAGCTAACTTTAGTAATTTAAGTGATGATGACAGCTTTATTTTTGATACTGCTGCTTCAAATCATTTTCTAAGAAATTTAGATCTTTTTGAGCATTATACTCCTGTGGAGGGAGAGGAGCTTTTTGTCGCGATCGATGGTATTAGTTTTCCTATTACTGCTAAAGGAACTGTTAAGTTGGATTTTGGTAAAAATGTATTGTATTTAAAAGATGTGTTATATTCGCCAAGGTTACGGAAAAATTTAATATCAGGTCCTAAATTAGATGTGAACGGTGCCACATACACTGGCGGTAAGGGCCGAGTGTCGGTGTTCGGTAGAGATAAAAGACATATTTTTACTGCTAAAATTAAAGACGGTGTTTACTATTTATATCCTAATGTTTCTAAAGTTAAAAAGGGGAGTAAAGTGAATGGGGGGCACCCAGAAAATCCTTCAGCTTCTCTTGCAAAAGTTAATGAAATTGGGTATTGGCATGCTCGTTTTGGGCATGTAAGTCCTGATACTATTGTAAATACTAGCAAGAAGAACGGGGTAAGGGGCCTTCCTAAACTTAAGTTTAAGAAATTTTTTTGTGAGCCTTGTAGGATTAGTAAACAAAACCGTGTGTCTTTTAAATCATCCGATGTTCATGGCGTTAAATCACCGTTAGAGAAAGTATTTATGGACGTCTGGGGCCCAATTAAAGTAACTGGTAAAAATGGGGAAAGGTTCTTTTTGTCCATTATTGATGGATTTTCTAAAAGGGTTGCTGTTTATCCTTTAAAGGATAAGTCTCAGGTTTTTGGTGTGTTCGAGAGGCACATTGCACGAGCTGAACGTAGTTTGAATAAAAAATTAAAAGCTATTCGTACGGATAATGGTTCCGAATTTGTAAATGACAATTTCAAATCATTTTGTAGTAAAAATGGAGTTGTTCATGAGTTAACTAACACGTTCACACCTGAGCAAAATGGGTTAAGTGAGCGGTTTAATCAAACTTCTTTAAATTGTGTTAGAGCTATTATCACGGATAGTGGTTTGCCTTTTTCTTTCTGGCCCGATGCAATGTTGTATTTCGCGTACACTTGGAACCGTTTAATCCATAGGGGACAAACTAAGACTCCTTTTGAGTTATATACTGGGTTTAAACCATCCGTAAGACACCTGAAGCCGTTTGGACTAATTTCGTATGTAGGGATCCCAAAACAGCATAGAGACCATAAGCTTGAACCTAAGGCTAAAAAGGGAGTACTAATAGGTTATTCATTAAAGACTAAGGGGTATAAAATTTGGTTGGAGAATGAGGATAAAATAGTTGAAACCATAAACGTAACGTTCTCAGATCAGCTATTTAGTAAATGCAGTGGAGCGGTGATGGGCACCTCACTGGAGGAGTTGGACTTACTTCCGGAAAGTCCAGTTGATTGTCAAGTTTCCGATCCTGTTGACATTGTTTTCGGAGGTGAGCCCGATGATTCTAGTGACGAGCCCGTCGATGAAACTCCTGTAGATAAATCTTCTCTTAAACCTCTTTCTTCAATTACTTGGAATAGAAAACCCGTACCCAGAAAAATGAGTGACAGAGTTGACATCTTCTATTACCCGGACAACACTAAAACTAGATTGAGATCAATGAACGATGTCAAGCAATATTGTGATAAAAATAATTTAATTTTTGACTCTAATTTTTTTGATTTCTCTAGTAGTAATAAGTTCGAGGGGGTAGTTGATCAGCAAAACTCGAATAACCCAACTTCAAGTTTAACTCATAAAAAATCATGACTAGTTATCCCTATACCTAAAACATATAATCAGGCCGTTAAATCTTCAGAATGTATTGAATGGAAAAATGCCATGGATGATGAGATAAATAATATGAAAACTCGTAAAGTTTGGCATCTGGTTAATTTACCGGAGGGGAAAAAAGTTTTGGGAAATAGATGGGTATACGCCGTTAAAAGAGATGAGCTAGGAAACGTTGCCCGCTTTAAAGCGAGGCTCGTGGCCCAGGGCTTTCATCAGATAAAGGGGGACACTTATGACGAGACGTTTTCACCCGTCGTTAATTTCTCAGTAATACGTTTCTTTTTTTCATTGTTGGTCTCGTGTTATAAATGGCATAATGTTCAATGCGATATAAAATGTGCTTATCTTTATGCACCTTTAAAAGAAGAAATTTATATGTCTCAGCCAAAAGGATATGTTGTAAAGGGGGGGGAAAATCTTGTTTGTAAACTAGACAAAGCGTTATATGGCCTTCACCAAAGTGGTCGGCTCTGGTATTATGAGTTAAATAAAGTACTATTAGATTTAGGGTTTAATAAATTTAACTGGTGTAATTGTTCATATTATTTTGAAAATTATATTGTTTTATTAGTTTATGTAGATGATTTAGTTTTGTTTGGTAAAAATCAATTTCAAATAGACAAAATTCTTAATTTATTAAAATGTAAATTTGATATAAAAATTTTAGGTAAAACCAAGAAATTACTTGGTGTAGAATTTAATTATGAAAATGATTCAGTACAAATTTTTCAGGAATTATATATTAATGAAGTGTATGACAGGTTTAAGTCGTTTAACATCCCTTTCTGCTCATTACCTATTGTAAAAGGCATTAAGTATTCGAAAAAAGATTGTCCTACTAATCAAAATGAAATTGATGAAATGTCTAAATTTCCATATCGGAATATCTTAGGATGTTTATCTTTCATTGCAAACAGGACACGACCTGATATTGCCTACGCAGTTAATATATTCAGTCAATTTCAAAATTCACCGGGGTTTAATCATTGGAATGGGTTAATTAAATTACTTGGGTATGTTTCGTGTACTCGAGATTTGAAATTAAATTTGAATTGTTTTAATCCATGTTTAACTGCTTTCTCTGACGCTGATTTCGCGATGAATAGAGATGACTTCGTATCAATGGGGGGACAAATTTTATTTTTGGATAATAGCCCTATTTCTTGGAAAACCTTTAAGCAAAAAAGTGTTTGCCTTTCAACCATGGAAAGTGAATTTGTATCCATGTGTGACGGGGTTAAAGAATTAATGTGGTTTGATAATATATTACGAGATTGTATTGATTTTAAATTAATTGCTATTTCATATGAACCACCAATACTTTTTGCTGATAACCAAGCAGCTATTAATTTTACGAGGTCTCCTATAGAGAATAACAAATCTAAACATATTAATGTAAAATTATTTTTCATCCGTGAATGGCTATTTGAGGAACGGTTTGATTTAAAATATGTAAATACTAAAAATAACTTTGCCGATCCCTTCACAAAGCCCCTTAGGTGATATGTCTAAATTTGTAAATAAAGTATTTATTAAGTAAATGTATATAAAGTAACTTTAAAAATTTTTTTTTTGAACGTATAATATATATTTAAATTTTTTTTTGAAACTGAAAAATGTTTTTTAGAGGGATATGTATGCATTTTCTTGGTGGATTTTTCCTACGTTTACCATTGTGTAGTGATGTACAGTTTAGTTTAACTTTTGTATGAGAGAAATTCGTAGCGCTACGTGTAATTGGTTATGTGTATGTTATGTAAATGTTTCATATATTTGTGAATATCATCGTTTTCTTATTTTGACAATGGGGAATGGGGGAAAAAAAGGTTTCCTTGAAATGCTGTGCATATTTGCTCTGTATTAATATCTTGTTCTTTCTTTTAGTAGATGTGTATAGTATATTGATAGTGCTACTGTTTTTTTGAAAGTGTGAGTTGGACTTGTGGACTCTTGATCTTATAACTGACAAGCCTTCTAGCTTTGTGTGAAGTATATTCTGTAGAAGACATATGTGAATCTGTTGTCAAGTCACTAAATATTCAAGGAATTTTTTTTTATTTCTTTTCTAATAAAGTTTATATTGTAATTGCTGACGTTTGTGTTTGTCGAATCAACACGGTGGGGGGCCTTGTTGTAAAATTTATACCCTTTCCGTGTTGATTCTCAAATTTAAATTTAAATTCATTTACTACTTAAATATAAATTAAATTCACTTTATAACCTTTAAAATTTAGGTTATTAATTAAATGAATTATAGCGTTTAGTGCTATTTTCTCTTTTGATGCTGCCATTTGAGTTAAAGATATATTAAAATTAAAAAGCTTAATGATGATTACTTTCAATTAAAAATTATATTCCTTATTAATAAATTTATGTTTAAGTCATTTGAAATAACTTTAATTACTTACCTCATATTTAAAAGCATATTTTATTAAAATTAACTTAAAGAAAAATATGTTTAAATCCTTTTACGGATTGTTCATTTCGCTACTTAGCGAGGAGATGTAATATTTTTTCAACTGCAGAGTCTCTTTGCCAAGCCCATAGATGGCGGCTGACTCGCAGCGTCGTGTTGCTATAGTTATGGGAGGCGTTCCTATTCTACAGCATCTAGTAGCTGTTACTTTGAATCTGTTTCGTGACTATAAAAGGGAGGTAGGAAATATGTAATCAGTCTCTTAAGCTCTGAAGCCTTTAATCTTTTAAGCTTTTATGTTTTTTCAGTTTAGCTCAAAGTCATGAGCTGGTATTTCGATATAATTATAAACTGTTTAGTTTTCTTATGATTGTAAATTACGTTTTTTGTGACTTGTTCGTTTAGTGAAAAGTAGCTTTCTATTTGAACTCAGTATGGCAGTATGTTTAAGGGTATTTAACCTCTCGTCAGCAACCTTTCTAAAATTGTTTCAGCTGATTTAATGTTATTCATCATTTTGTTTCAACTTTAATAAACTGGTTTAATCGAACTTTTGTCTTCAATGAATGCCACATATATTTATCTTCTTTATAGCTTTTTAGAGCTGAGCAACTATCATTTCACTGCACTGCTAACTCTGCTAACTTGATATATGTGGAAATTGTTTTTTTCACAATACTTATTCAATTGCGCAAAAAAATTATACACATATTATAGGTCATAGTTACTCAATCTGTATAGATTTTGGAGAATCTGGCACTTATAGTTTTTTTACAGGGACTCAAAGAAAAATTCTTTATCATTATGGCCTATGGGTCCAAATTTTTAAAAGTACGATAGCATCTAAACGCTTTATTAAACTGAGCAGACAATTTATACACATATTATAGGTAGTAGTTGCATGAACTGCATAGATTTTGGTGAATCTAGCACTTATAGTTTTTTTACAGGGATACAAAGAAAAATTCTTTATCCTTATGGCCTATGGGACCAAATTTTAAAAAGTGCGATAGCGTCTAAACGCCTTATTCGCTTGAACAAAAAAATTCTACACATATTATAGGTCAGAGTTTCACTATCTGTATAGGTTTTGGTGGATCTAGCACTTCTAGTTTTTTTACAGGGACACAACAAATAATTCTGTATCATTATGGTCTATGGAGTGAAATTATTTAAAGTGCGATAGAATCTAAATGCCTTATCCGTTTGAGTGGAAAATTTATATACGAGTTAAAGGTTACCATAAAACAAACTATATAGATTTTGGTACTCTAGCACTTAACGAGTTTTACAGGGACACAAATAAAAATTGTTCATCATTAAGACCTATAGGCTCAAATTACTTAAAGTGCGACAGCGACTAAACGCCTTATTCAAATGAACTGAAAATTTATATACATGTTGTACGTCACCGTCACACGAACTTCAGAGAATCTAGCACTTATGGTTCTTTTTACAGGGAAAAGTGCAAATTTCTTTATCATTGTGGCATATGGGCTAAAACTTTAATGTGTGATAGCGTCTAAATGCCTTATACGACGGAGCTGAAAATTTATATAAATATTATAAGTCACTGTTGCACTAACTATAAGCATTTTGGTGAATCTAGCATATGTAGGTTTTCACAGGGACACAACAAAATATTCTTTATCATCATGATCTACGTGTTCAGTAAAATAGCGTTAAATTAAACATCGTGTACTATATAAAGAAAAATACTTAAACACCCTATTATAATTTTCTCTTTTGTTTATTTAATAACTCCTTACTTTACTTTATCTACAAAACCGGTAATTATTCAATGTCCGGAAAATCGAGTGGAGTCACTCCAGATTTTTTCAATGTAATTATAATTTACCTTAGATTAGTTAATTAAATATATTACTTTTTTTGTTTTTGTAAGACTATCGATTAATCGTATTATCATCTTCATCATACATATACAATCAATTTTCTCCTAGGTTTTTCAACCGTTAAAAACCTACAGTCACTCTTACTCCTGATTATTGACATTAATTATTGCCCTTTTTTCACTTTTTTTAGGTTGATTTCTTTAGAAATCGACCTATTGCAATCACTTCGTCTATCTATCTATCTATCTATCTATCTATCTATAATGAAAATTTTGTCATCACGATAACTCCCGAAATAATACTCGAAATGGAACCAAATTTGGACAGTGAACTGATCTTATAAATATCTTGGATGAGTTCGTTAACCAAGTTGCTCCGACTTTTTGTTTTCAAGTGGCAGCCACTTGAAAATTTCAAACCGACATTGTAAAAAGCATATTTAAAGAAAGATTTGTTTGAATTTTGTTGTAAATACAGGCCACATAAGGGTCTCAATGAAGTTTATTAATGAAGTTTATCCGCCATTTTTAATAAAGTGGCAGATATTTTAAGTTAAGTGGGACCACTTGAAATCAGGCTACCACTTGAAAATTTAAAATCACTATAACTTCCGAAATAATACTCCAAATCGATCCAAATTTAGACAGTGTCTTAACTTATCTTATAAATATCTTAGATGAGTTTATTAACCAAGTTGCTCCACCATTTTGTTTTCAAGTGGAGACCACTTGAAAATTTCAAATTCAAATTGTAAAAAGCGTATTCCGAATTTGTTTGAAATTTGATGTAAATATAGACCACATAAGTGTCTCAATGAAGTTTATTAATGAAATTTATACGTCATTTTTAATAAAGGTTATAGATATCTTAAGTTAAGCGGGGCCACTTGAAATCACGCTACCACTTGAAAATTTAAAATCAGAATAACTTCTGATATAATACTCCAAATCGAAGTAAATGTGGATAGTGTCTTATGTTATCTTATAAGTAACTCAGATGAATTTGTTAACCAAGTTGCTCCGCCATTTTGTTTTCAAGTGGAGACCACTTGAAAATTTCAAATTCAAATTGTAAAAAGCATATTCCGAATTTTTTTTATTTTGATGCATACATAGATTATACAAGTGTCTCAAATAACTTTATTAATGAACTTTATTCGCCATTTTTAATAAAGTGGCGGATATCTTAACTTAAGCGGGACCACTTGAAATCAGGATACCACCTGAAAATTTAAAACCATGATAACTTCCGAAATAATACTCCAAATGGAACCAAATTTGAACAGTGTCTTAATTTATCTTATAAATATCTTAGATGAGTTTGTTAACCAAGTTGCTCCGCCATTTTGTTTTCAAGTGGAGACCATTTGAAAATTTCAAATTTAAATTGTAAAAAGCGTATTCCGAAATTGTTTGAGTTGTGATGTAAATACAGACCACGTAAGGATCTCAATGAAGTTTATTAGTAAACTATATCCACCATTTTTAATAAAGTGGCAGATATCTTAAGTTAAGCGGGACCACTTGAAATCACTCTCCCACTTGAAAATTTAAAATCACGATAACTTCTGAAATAATACTCCAAATCGAAACAAATTTGGACAGTGATATTATCATATAATTATCTTGAATATTTTCACTGGGCAACTTGTCCCGACATCTTGTTTCTAAGTTCCAGCCACTTGAAAGCACACTGCCACTTGAAAATATGCCATCACGATAACTTTTAAAATACTAAACGGATTCAAATAAAAGTTGGATAGTGAACTTATGGTTCAAATATCTAGGATAAGTTCACTTGGTGACTTGATCCGCAATTTTATGTCCAAGTGGCTGCCACTTGAAAATTTGTCAATACAGTAACTTTAGTAATACAGAATCGATTCGCATCAAATTTGGGTAGTGGATTTATCCTTCAAATATCTCAGATAAGTTCGCTGGGCATCTCACTCCGCATTTTTTTTTTTTTTTTTCCAAGTGGCGCCACCTGAAAATTTCTTATGACGATAATTTTTTAAATACTGATTTAATTTGAACTAGAACTGGACAAGGAACTTATACTAGTATACTGGATGATTTCACTGGGCAAGTTGTTTTGCCATTTTGTTTCCAAGTTGTAACCACTTAGACTGCCCCTTGAAAATTTGCCATAAAATTAACTTTTGAAACACGGCACTGATTTAAACCACAGTTGGACAGTGAACCTATGCTTCAAATACCTTGGATATGTTTGCTGGGCAACTTGTCCCGCTGTATTGTTTCCAACTGGCGGCCACTGGAAAATTTGTTATCATGGTAACTTTAGAAATACTTAATCAATACAAATCAAAGTTGAAAAATGGATTTATCTTTCAAACAACAAAAATCTAGAAAATTCACGTAACTCGTGAACCAATCAAGTACATCGTACATCTTTGGTATATCGATTATAAGTATTTTCTCGCCAAAAGTCGCCAAAAAAGTCGCCATAGGGGAAAAGTCGCCAAATTTGGCGCCAAATCCATTACCTGCGTTGCTGGATCTTTTTAATGCGTTTTTAAGGAAAAATTAGGCTATTTTAGTGCTAAAACAAGCTAGAAATGCAGAAAACTAACATTTTATCAATTTACTAATTGAAAGAATTTCTAAAAAAAAATTATTTTCAAATTTGAAACGATATTTTAGATGAGGAACTTTCTCTGGCATTTTGATCGATGTGCCAGCCACTTAATTTTTCAACACGATGACTTTTGAGATTTTGAATTAATTCGAGCTATATGTGTACATTTCATATAATTGTCAACTTATCTCACCATTTTGCTTCCAAGCGCCGGCCACTTGAAAATTTTAAATTCACATAAAATGTATTTATGAACCGATTTGCTTAAAAATCTATATGTGCATAGCCTACATCAATATTTCTACCAAATGCATTAATAATTTGTAGCCGTCATTTTCAAACAAAATGACGGCTACTTGATAAGGAAAAAGAAATCAAACTACCCTTCCGAAAAAGCCGGAAGGTCTTGTTTTTCTTTAAGTTTGCAATGTCTGTTCGTTATTTTATTGGTAATTATTTTTGTTTGGCTGTTATTACCATTCATACTGTGATATCGGGCAAATTAATAGCGATATTCTGAAATTTTTAATCCACTGTGAAACATCTTGAAAACCATGTATAACAAGCGTAAAATTCAAAGAAATAAAATTTAAATAACAAAAAAATGAAGATTAATCCAAAGTAATTAAGAAAATGTACAATTATTTGAAATACTTTTTCCTTCTGACAGTATCATTTTTAAGTGCAAATTATTTCAAAATCAAAATAAAAGGAAATGAAGATCACAAGAACAGATATAAGGACAGCATTCACACTCATTATCATCATCTTCTTCTTTACTTTTTACTTTATGAACAATGTTAGAAAGTATTGTAATCAGGTCAAAAATCCGACTTTGAGATTTGTGTGTTTCTATATGTTTTGATTTTGGTGTTTCTGTGTGCGCGCGCGTGTGTGGATAAGTGTGTTGTGTGAACGCGATAGCGCCTAAACGCTTTGTTTGAATGGGCTGAAAGCTGGTACGTATGGTACACTGTAAACTAGTATACTGTGGCCACCACAAGACTTTCTTCTATATTTTCCTATACAAATTCACACAGTAACAATATTAAAAAAAAAAAAAAAAAAAAATACAATTTTTTTTCAAAGATTTTTTTCGTAAAAAAAAAAAAAAAAAAAAAAAAAAAAAAATCGATAACTTTGTTTTAAATTATCACATATTTATAGTTCAACCATTCGTTTTAAAGATATTGACGAGACCTTTCGAAAGATACCCATCTTGAAAATTTACCCCCCCTCCCCCGGGGGGTACTTTCCCCTGGGGGGAGGGAAGCGATGACCGAGATTTTTTTCCTAATTAACTACTACTATTATCAATAATTCATATTAATTTCACAATCACAGGTTAAGAATAACTCCCATTATGTACATTTATACGAAATTTTGTCCTATATACTGCCATGTTAAAAATTTAGAAAAAATACGATCACAGCACCACCTGTTGAGTGATTGATCCCCAAATCTAATCAGCCCCAGTTTATGTCAGGGGCCAACTAAATACCAAGTCTGGTTAAATTTCGTTAAAAAAAAAAAAAAAATACGATTTTTTTTCTAAGTTACTTTTTGTTAAAAGTAAAAAAAATCGATAACTTTGTTTTAAATTATCACAGATTTATAGTTCAACCATTCGTTTTAAAGGTATTGACGAGACCTTTCGAAAGATACCCATCTTGAAAATTTACTCCCCTCGAGGGGGGACTTCCCCCCCCAGGGGGGATCACGAGGCTCCTACGCATACAAAATTTTTTCCCCAGTTGACTACCTCTATTATAAATAATTCTTGTAAATTTCATAATGATTACTAAAAAATAATTATCTTTATGCACATTTATGCAAAATTTTGTCCTATATCACCATGTTAAAAATTTAGAAAAAGCGGGATGGCAACGCAACCTGTAAGACAATTTTTACCAAAAGTTGATAGGCACTAATTTATGTCAAGGTGCAACTACATACTAATTTGTATGAAATTCTGTGCAGTAGTTCCTGAAATACAGTTGCCACAAAATTTTGTCACACACACACACACAGACAGACAGACTGACAGACAGACATTTTCTAAAAAGGGTCAAATCGTGTTCTACAGCTCTCAAAACGTGTAAATCCATCAAAAACCCGAGGTCGAAAATTTTTACGAATCCAATACTTTCTCTATATTACATATAGAAGAAAGTAAAAAGCACTAAGATGTTTCACAATGGATTAAAAAATTCAATTGCTATTTATTTACCGACATTACAGTAAGAATAACAATAAGAGCCAAACAAAAATAACACTGCTCTGAAAAAAAAAAAAATCGAGTTCCTATACCATTTTTGCTGATTCTTATGTAAAATGACCTCCTGAATCCGAATATGACTCACATTTTGCCCAGTCACCCTCCGTTTTCTAGAAACACCACCCCTCTCCCTCAAATTTTTCCCCAGTTCGATAATTTTATGACGATGAATTTGATTTGAAGAATGAATAAGAATTAATTTAACACCTAAAAACAAAAATATATAAAGTTTAAAAAATAACATTAATAACAAATTAAAAAAATAAAAAATTGTAATACATAATTTCAGTAGCAAATCCCTTTCTCCCCCCCCCCCAAAAAAAATAAAATAAATAAATAATAATAATAATAATAAATGAATAATTAAAATAAATAGATAAATAAAATTAAATAAATAAATAAAAATGTTTCCCTTGTCGCAAATGTCCATGTTTTACAACTTTCCAACTCTGTAGCCCCTCAGAATATATTTAACGGTTAAAATAATCCTCCTCCCTCCTAAAAATCAAATTTATAGCCATAAAATCATCGAAAAATGATAAAAATAGGAGGCCGTTCCTGAAAAATGGTGGGTGATGGGGCAAAATGGGCGTCATATTCGGATTCACGATTTTACATAAGAATACGCTGAAATGGTGTCGGTAGCAATTTTCCTGGCGAGCAGTGTAATTACTTGGACATTAACGGGTAAAGTTATACAAAAGCTTCAAACAACCCAGAGAAGCGTGGTGTGATGCGCGTTAGGATTTCCCTGAAAAGAGAGAAAGCAAAACACGTGGATTAGGGACCAAACTAAAGTTACTGATGTTATTTGTAGAGTAAAAAAGTTAAAATGTAGCTAGCATGGACACCTTGCCAGGAGAAACGATGATAGATGGACCAACAAAGTCCTATTTTGAATGCAGAGAGATAAGAGAATATCGAGGAAGAGAGAAGAGATGACAGCATCGTTGGAGAGGTGAGATTGTCAAGTTCGGAGGAGTAAGAATGGAGAAAAATTGCAGAAAACAGGGCAGATTGGGATAACCTAGGAGAGGCTTTCATCCTGCAGATTATTCATAAAGGCTGAAATTGATGGTAATGATAATGATGATATATATTTGTTAAAATATTTGAAATAGTAGAATTTTTTAATTAAGTTTTAATATAATTGAAAATTTGTTAGATTGTACTGTATACACACTGAAATTTTGCTTATAATTAGATGCAATATCTAATTCTATAAAAGATCTGTTCAATAATATAACTATATTTTGTGTGACAGAATCTTAATTCAGTTTGTTATATAAATTTAACAATACTTTATGCGGGTGGCGGGTTGGGTTGTAGATTAAAGGATGTGGTTTCGGATTGTTTTGTGAATGGAAAATCATTTTGTGGGTCGGGGTGCGAGTCAAGTTTACCCAACACGCGTAGGACTCTAGTTGGGAATTGGATGACTGAGAACTCGCAAATTTTATATCAATATAAATTAATCTTTAAAAAAAAATCACATTTTAATTAATTAAAAAAGAAACTAAGGTTGGCAAGAAAGTTCTTTCGGTTTTCAAAAAGAGCATTGTGTTTGCTAAGTTTTTTTTTTTTTTTTTTTTTTTTTTTCTGTCAAAGTTGTAATTTATGTGTGCAAGAGTTTGTGAAAAAAGTTAAACGTAATAGGTAAAAACATTGTTAAGGTAGAATTAAGTATGCATCTTTATTTTCAAAATGAAGAAGTTTTTGGTATTATTATCTTTTTTTGAAAACTGAAAGAATTTTCTTGCCAACCCAATATAAATAAATATCATGAAACATTGCTTTATTATATACATATAAATAACCAGATTTTTATTAGTGTATGTTTTCCAGTCACATACATATTATAAATAAAGTTGCCACTTTAAAAAATAATTAATAATCCAGTATTAATTATTACTTCATCTAAAAACAATTTAAATTAATGATAATGAAAAGGGATGAGATTTTCCAGTTTTTTTTTTTTTTTTTTTTTTTTTTTTTTTTTTTATAGATTGTGATTTTTTTTTTTTTTTTCTGTAATAATATAGGAGAAACAAAGTTTGTGCTTTGTAAATCAAAGTTTGTACTTTTTGATATGAAGTTCTGTTACATAATCTAATTAAATTATGGTTTCACATATCCATGTTAATAAAAACTTATTTATTTAGGGGGCAATAGTTTTATACCGTGCCAAACCCTGGTAAAGGGTCGGATGAATTTAAAGGGGAAAAAATGTATGCAATCCTTTTAAACATTTCAATTCAATTATTTATTAGAATTGTTTTACGTTTCTAGACAAATTGTTAAATTATAATGGTCAAAATCCAGGTAGCATTACGTTTCACACAAAAAATTCAGAAAACTGATAATACACTATATACTAATAAGTATCTGGACACTTTCGAAGTTAGACGTTTTGTCAAATACTTAAGAAAATCTTGAAACTTTGGGGGTATTATACCTTATGTTATACTATACCTCATATATTTCAGCAAAAGTTTTGTCCTGAAGAGAAAAAGGGGACCAGTAAAAAATTAAACTAAAATCAAAATGTTTTGGATCCCCTGTAAAAATTAGTGCTTGAAATGTATTTTGGCTGCAGTATGTAATTATGAGGATTTTTCTAATTATCTGTATAAATTTTTATGAGACTACCATATATATTCATGGAGATGTATTTTTTTCTTTTCTTTTCTTTTTTTTTTTTTTAATATGAAAATAATAATAATAATAATAATAATAATAATAACATGGTGGGTGTTAGACCCAGTACAAAGCTATTTTTTGGAAACTTGGCGTACTATGTAAGACACAGCATACTGAAATCAGAATGCAAAAAAAGTTAAATATCTTACGAAATAGGAGAATTTCTACTGAATAAGTTTTAACTATGCATGCTCAAACTTTAAAAGTATTTTATTTGCATAATTTAATAGCCCAAAGTATTCAGCTACTTATATGAAACCCCAAATAAATATCGTGTAAATAAAAAAAATATATATATATATGAAAGATAGAATGAACAGAATTTCAATTACTCTCAAAAAAAGAAAAAAAAAAAGAACGATGATAGGGAATTTTATTAATATTTATTTACAATGGACCATATTCCCGCTTTGGGTTCGAGGCTACAAGAATATCAGCTGGGTAGGGAAACAATCCTCAACTCTACCATAACAAACATTGTGGCTTTCAAATTTTTATCTTGCAATATTATTTATAAGAGTTACAGATTGAAATTCTAATTATTTAAGCTTTGATGTCTATAGATATGTGTGTGCGTACAAAATGTTCTTATTAATCTTTAATTCATTATATATATATTTATGTGTGTGTGTGTGAATACTAGTGCTGGACGATATCAGAAATTAAATATCGCGATATATCACCAAGTTAATATCGATATTATGTGATATATTGCGATATTTCTTTCAAGATAGGAAAAAATAGATATTTGTTATTTTTTAAAGACATATGCACACGAATTTTAAAGTATACAAGTATAAAGTGTTTTCCATGTATTTTCTGGTATATTACTACCATAACTTTATCATAAAAAAAAAAAAAAAAAAAAATGCATAAAAAGTGAATCAATATTTTGTGTTTCTTATAACTTATACTGTTGCTTTTTAGTATACCTCTGTATAGTTTGTCCTCTATTCTTCCCATGTTAAGCTTTAATTATTTTAAAATCATATTTTAACACAGCTAATATGCGATCTGTGTTTTATTTGTACCAAGCATATCAAAATTCATAATTCTACTAAAAATAAAGCTTAATAAAAATTGTCTTAAGATGTAGGTATTAAATAAAAAGGAAAATCATTCTAAATAGTTAAGAATTGCCATTGGATACACCTTTTTTGGTCGTAGAGAGTAATATTTTTTACTTAAAACTCTTATATGCATCCTAAATGTCAGTTACTTGTCATTTTTATTTTTGTATCTGCTTACCAAATCATTACAATATTTTTTAAATGTATATGTGTTCAATTCACATTCGTAATAGTTTCATTATATATATATATATATACATTGTCAGTATAAAAATTATATTATTTAAAGAAAATTATGTTAAAGTTTCATTTTGTTACTTAAAGTAACTCATTTTGCAATTACGTGTACGGCTTAAAAAAAAAAAAAAGAAAGAAAGAAAGAAAAGGAAAGAGAAAAAATAAATGCTACATAAAAAAAGTAATAAACTATCCAATATTATATAATTTAATAAAGAAACTGTCACTGTAAAATTACTGAAGATAAAACTTTATTTTACATCAGTCAGATAGCACCCTTTCTCCCTTCCCATGTTTTCCAATGGGATTTTTGTCGCGTCGTTTTATAAAAATATTTTATTAAAAAATGAACTTTTTCGAATTCTGTTTTTTTTTAATATTACTCTTTGAACAGGTCGTCTTTTAGCTTAAATTCTGTTTTTTAAATATTACTCTTTGAACAGGTCGTCTTTTAGCTTAGTGAACAATTTTTCGAAAAAATAAATTTAAATATTTTACTTAGAGATCCACACTTAGAGTCTTAATTAAGAGACTTAATTTACTTATTGAAATAAAATATTTAAATTTTTTTTTTCGAAAAATTGTTCACCAAGCTAAAAGGCGACCCGTTCAAAGAGTAATATTCAAAAAACAGAATTCGAAAAACTTCATTTTTGAATGAGATATTTTTATAAAACGAAGCAACGAAAATCCCATTCGATAACATGGGAAAGGAGAAAGGGACTGATGTACAACCCAAACAGTGATGCCAGATGGTCGAAAATTATTTCCCCAAACAGGTCTTCAAATTTCCCCAATTCAGGAGGTTCTTTTCGAAAAAATCCCCAATTTGATTTCTACTAAAAAAGGGGAAATAAAAATTTTTTCAAAAAAAATATCAAGCAGATTTTTGTGTGATAAAAATTCAGATTTTTCCCCAAAAGAAGGCAATTAAAAAAAAAAAAAAATCCCCAAATACCAATAAAGATATTGAAAGTCTCCAGTCGTAGGGATAAATCGTTACGTTATCAACATTGACAGAGTTGAAGAACTCCCCAGATTTGTCCCCAAAAATTTTAGAATTCCCCAAAAAAGTCCCCACAAACATTTGGTCCAAAAGCCTCAAAAATCCCCAAAATGGGGACAAAATCCCCAATCTGGCATCACTGAGCCCAAAGCGAGTCAAACACATGTCGCATCTTATTGGCCAGAAGATATGGATACTTTGAAATAAACCAATATCAATGAACCAATAGCAGGAAATGAGCTAAAAGAAAAGATATCGTTTTCATTCGTCATACTCATAATAAGCGTTTGTTTTTATATCGCCTGTCTGCGGTATTACACCTACGATCCACGAGCGATGATGTGCAATATTATCAAAGAACTTATACTAACGGTAGTATAAATTCTTTCATATTATCGTTTAGAGCCAGGGAAATGCATGAATGTAGAATGAGAAGTCAATATACTCTAAGAAGTCGATATACTATGGGAAGTCGATATACTGTGATAGTTTAATTTTCCTGATGAATATCATTGACTTTTTGTTTTTGGACAGTGATATTTTCAAGAAAGTAGATACATTGCGGTATGGAAAGAGAGGATTGGAGAGGAAGGATTGTTTGGGGTTGGGAGTTTTAGTCAGTGAGTAATAGCAGGGGAAAAAGGGGGTTGCATTAGTATAAGCTATTCAGGTCTCTTTTTTTTTCGGGCTTTGCTTGGCGCGCGGTGATGCAGGTTTGTGGCGCGCACAAGAGGTTGCGTCACTTCCGCTAGCCAAACGGTTTGTTTGTTTTTTTAGAAAACACTGTGAATAAGCTATTCGGCGTTCTCTTTATTCCGAGCGTGGTGACTGGTGATAGGTGCTAGTGAGGATGTGAGGAACATTATTTATCGGCGCTTCGAGCGATCGCTGAGTTTGCGCTAAAGAAATATCGTTAGAGGGATATATCAGCAGAGCTAGATCTTTAATATCGTTATTGCGATATTTAAAAAATATTGATACTTGGGGATATATTGATAAATACTCCAGCCCTAGTGAATACATAAAATGTTCTGCAATTTTACGATATGGAATAGTCTTAACTTTATCATTCGATTCAGTTGTTTACATTTCTCTTTTGTTCTTGTTTGAACATTATTATTAAGTTTCACTGCAGAAATATTTAGAAAAATGGTATGCGTAACAATAAAATGGCATCTTGAATCTAATTTGTTTACAAAATATCGGCCACGTGTTCGGCGATTTTACCTACGGTGACGTCACAGGAATATTATCCATTAGCAGATACTGTTTTACTATTGAATGAATCAAAATAATAATGTTAGTAAAATCCCTTATAGAGTTCAGCGTTTTGCATTCTGATTGTAATATGTTGTGTCTAATGTAGTATGCCAAGTTTCCTAAAGATGGCTTTGCACTGGGTCTAATTGCTCTACGTGTTAACTAAAAAAAGTGGCTTTTTTTTTTTTTTTTTTTTCTTTAATGAAACCGCTATATTTCCATGAATATATGTGGTAACCTCATAAAATATTAAATAGGTAATTAGAACTTTCATAATCACATGTTACAGCACAAAATGCATTTCAAGCATTTATTTTTACAAGGTGATTCCAAATATTTTGATTTTTGTGTAATATTTTACTGGTCCCCTTTTCTTCTTCAGGACAAAATTTCTACTGAAATATAATGAGGTATATGAGATGTTCTTCATACTCCCAAAGTTTCAAGATGATTCCTAAAGAACTTTTAAAGATATTTAGCAAAATGTCTAATGTCGAAAGTGTCCAAATACTTATTGGCAGATAGTGTACTAAATAAAATTTAAAAAAATGATAAACTACACTTTCAAAACTGCGAAATAAAAATTAAATGAAGAGATAAAAAAGTGGGGACAAATGAAGAAACAATCTTGCACAGAAAAGAAGAACAATGCATCAGATCAAAAATGGAATATAATACCACCTGTTGAGGATATGCATCAAAAACTTATCAGCCCTAATTTCAGCCAAAGTTTTTACTGAAAATATAAACTTAGACCCAACTATCACCAAACATAAAGTTACATTGAATGCTGTTACACTATGTTCATTTGTTCCTGGGATACAGCGTCCACAAAATTTTGGTAACACACACATACGACAGACAGACATTTAAAATAATAATAATAATAATCGAATCATGTTCCAGACACCTAAAACATGTAAATACATTGAAAACTGCAGGCCGAAAATGTAGCGGACTCTATTTCTCAGGATATATTTCCGATGGACAATGGGTTAACCTTTTGTCCAGAGATATGTCATTTGATTTCTGTTCTTGAGATTCCAGGATCAAATTCAGCTGGTCGCTAAATTAACCTTTAATTATTTTGCCATCTCCAGCATTGAAATAGTTTTTTTTTTTTTTCCATTCTAAAATTAATACTTTTTATGAAAACGTTAATTGCTTTATCCTTGCCATCTTTTAAATACTTTTCGAAGTTACGATATTTGGAACTACTATTTCTTGTTTTGAACAGGAATGATTGTGAATTCATGAAAAAAGAAATCTGGTCCCTAACAACACACTTGTCTATAATGTATCCTGAAAATGTCCACGGGATGTCTTTTCATCCCTAAGACATCCTGAAGATGTCGTTTGGAGATGATGTGCTGTTAGGGGTGTGAAACATCCACATGACTTCCATTAACCACTATTACACAGATTATATGCATTTTTTGGAGATAATGTGATCAGAAGATTAAGATATAAAAGTGACCTAAAGAAGTAGAAACCTAACATTTTTTCGGTAAGAGAAACTTTATACACATGTAAAAACATATAAAACGAAGTTTACATATAGCGAGGTAAAAAATAAGAAAAGAAAAAGAATGGTAGAGTTATTTTTTAAAACGCCAGTTTCCGAGATCTAAATAAACTTTTGACCTACCTAAACAGGATGGCTGCTACTTTTTTTCCTCTAATATCTACGTCATACATAAGAAATGGATTTATATAACAATTTTCAAGAAAATTGTTACAGCCGTTTTTAAGATACCAACTTTTACCAAAGCTCAATTTTTGACCGGAAAACAATAATTACATACAAAAGGATATTTAAAAGTGAGTTAATATGGCGAGTTTGAAAAAAATCCGTTCAGCCGTTTTTAAAGGAACGCCCTTGCTAGACCTGAAATTGAGCTATTTATACAGGACGCCTATCAATTTTCCTGAACTAACCAACTATATCATTCGAAAGGACATCAAATAGAGTGTTTATATAGCAAATTTGAAGAAAATCGTTTGAGCCGTTTTTGAGATACGGACTTACGGTCCCACTTCCGGTTTTTCAGTTTTCACCAAAATTTGGAAAATTTATCGGTACACCAGACTTGTTTCAATTCTAAAGTTTTGTAGTTCTATCTTTATTAGTTTCCGAGATATAATAGCCAGAAGATTCCTCACACACATACACGCTGGCCAATTGCCAAAAACCACTTTTTTCGACTCAGGAGACTTTAAAACGTGTAAATCAGGTAAAATATCGATATCGAATTTTCAGACCGAATACAATACTTCTATTACCTACGGTAGTAAGATAATGGAAGTAATAACTGAAATTTTATTCAGAAAAAGTTTTCGTGTGAAGATAGAACATACCATTTATTGTAGAGAGGTCCTATTCTCTCATTATGCAAAAATATTCCTATGCATTTGTAAATAATAGTTGTTATTATTATTATTATGTAATTTAAACTAAAGAGGCTTTGTCAGGTTATTAAATGTTCATTTTCTGCGTTTCTGCCTCAATTTGGCATTAAAATAGATTGTATCTCTTTAAAAGCTCATTAAAGTGCTTTACCGCATTAGAAAATGGCTTTGTCAGGTAATACGTAAGCTATGTAGCTATGTTTTCTGGTGTATCAGAAGCTGTTACATAATTAACAGACTGTTAATCTTCTGGAATATTCTGCACATAAATTTTAATCCTCTGCAAGATCTGTCATTCATTCATAGAAAATACGCAAAGCCTGAATATGTAACAAATCTGGTATCAGAAGTGGGGTTGTTTGCTAAATAGTCATAATTAGAGCTGTGGAAGAACAAATGAAAAAACTTTTGGAAGGTTTGACCGCCGGCCCAGATGATTGATTTGAAAGTCGAACAGGAACCGTGGAAACCCGGTTGACTAGAAAAATGAAAGCAGGTCAAGAAAAGATGGAAATACGGCAAAAAGAGATAAAAGCTAGTGTAAGTGAAGAAATTAAATCCATTCAAGAATAAGTTGAATTTAATCAAGAAAAGAGAAAATTTAATCAACATAAGAGAAAATTTTCATCAGTGAAGGGTGACTTAGTATCAGTGAAAGAAGTAATAGAGAACAAATTATCATTTATGGGAAAACAGAATGGATGGAATGGAAGCCAAAGTTATGAAAACACAAGATGGTTTTATGAAAATAGAAAACATCTTTGAAGAGAAAGTAAAAGAAAATTTCGATCACGAGCTGAAAGGAAGGTTTTCTGAAGTAGAAAGTAAATTTAAGAAGATAGAGGAAAAATTTGAAAGAAAAATGAAAGAGAAATTAGTATTGATACCTCATGAAGATGAAAGGAAAAATGAAACAGATTAAAAAAAAAAAAAAGATGTAAGAAAAGACAAAACAAAAGGGGAATAAGAATAGAATCAAGAGTCAGTAAAGCTCTCTATCTATGGTGACATATGATCTAGGCAAGTGTATAGGACACAATTTTCCATTGTAGCAGAAGCTGATGGATGATGGGACTCTACTGCCAAGGCTGTTCATTTAGCAGCATCATTATGGGGCAATGTGGTTGACATCCTGGAAACTCTTTTGAAGGAACAGTGGCATGAATTTGAGGCTCTGACAACCACACTAAAGCTGCATTTTAGAAAAAAGGAAAGTGGAATATAGTCAAAAGAATATAGACATCTGCAGTTAAAGTCCTGTTTTCACAGAGTGGGTAAGAGATTACAGGAGCTTGCATCAGATATTCAGAAATACTATCGCACTTGGCTTTCTCAGACTTGCAACACCTCATGATGATTTGGCCCTTCAATATTTCATCGATGCCATACAAGATCCAGACTCAAAAAGTCCTTAGGTTCACCAATGTCAAGGAAGTTGGAACAGCTTTGGCGTATGCACTGAAGATTGAGACAGCCCAGCTGCGTTTTATAGAAAGATGCTCGAAAGAATATAGTCGTCTGTCTTCATTTAAAGTCCTGTTATCAGAAAAAGGGTGAAAGTTTACAAGAGCAGATATTCATCAGATATTCAAGAGCAGATATACATCGGATATTCAGAGACTGTTACTCTTAGCTTTCTCATATTGCAATGCTGAAACTCGTGACGATTTGGCCCTCCAATATTTTATCGATGCCATGCAAGATCTAGAGATTCAAAAAAGCCTTTAGGTTTGCCAAAGTCAAGGATGTTGGATCCGCTTTGGCATATGCACTGAAGATTGAAACAGCATAGCAATTTTCCGTAAAGACCACCACAGCATCAGAGCAGTTTCTGTGGATGATTCTCTGGCTGATCTAAAGGCAATAAGGAAAAAAAAACTGGCTGACCTCACTGGGATATTCTGCAGTTTTGAAAGTAGTAAATATACTAAGAATCCAAAAATAAAGTGCTGGGGCTGTGGAAGAGATGGACATGTCAAAAGAAGCTGCCCAATCGCAATAAAATAATGAGAATAAGCAGATATCATAATCACCACAAGGAAACTAAAAACAGGTAATCTTACAAGGCTGAGGTTGCCACAAATAAAAGAGCCCCACTTTGTATTTTTTCACATTTCCTTCAGGAGTGGCGGTGATAAATTGATAATGGACATAATGACCAAATTAATGATATTTTTTGCACGGCATATGATTCTCTATACAAGAGCCAATGTAACTATCATTCGAACACATGTAGCTATTGAATTAAAATGATTATCATCTAGACACCGCCCTGTGCCAAACTCCAAACTATGACCGGCAACAAAATTGAAATTCATGAAAAAATGTACTTGGACCATCACATTTGAAAATGTCAATTACCAAAATGTAGCCTATGTTGTGGATATAAATGATCCTTTAATTCTTGAACATGATTTTCTGACAAAATATAACCTTAAGAGTAGTGAACTGCACTCCAATTCAGAAGACATAGCTGTGTTCAACATTGAAAATTTAGATATTACATCAGTATGTCAAATAACAGTGAAGTCAGAAATTTCCACCGCTCCACTTACTGAGATGATAGTTTCTGGGACACTTCTCACAGAACAATACTTCCTTTATGGACTGATTGCATACCAGATTTAGGAAAGAAGTTCTGGTAGCATCATCTCTGTTTGGTCTTTCAAAAGACATTATTACTATGAGAATTGCCAACATAAGGCATAAAGTAAAGGTAGTGAAGAAAGATGAAGACATAGCAACCTGCACTCCAGTGACATGTATCAATCGGCTGTACCAACCAAAGGAAACTAAGTCTTTGGAGCTTTTAAGAACTGAATTGCTTGAGAATGCAGAGTTAGAAGTTAAACACAGACATGCTGCGATTAAGGTAATCCATGAATTTAGAGACCTGTTTTCTCTAACATATGAAGACGTTGGGAGGATGAACATTACTCGGTGCAGAATCGATATAAGAAGTCATCTTCAAAAATCAAACAACATCCAAGAAGACTACCATTTGTTAAGCAGGAAGAGGTGGCTGAGCTGCTGATTGAGATGCCTCATAATGACATCAGTGAACCATCTACAAGTCCTTGGGACTCTCCCATAGTTTTAGGGAAGAAAAAGGATGGTTCAACGAGATTTTGTGTGGATTATCGTCAATTGAATGCCATCTCGAAGAAAGATAGTTACCCTCTTCCTAGAATTGATGACACTTTAGACACTTTGTCTGGTAATCAGTGGTTCTCCACAGTGGACCTAAAAAGCAGCTACTGGCAAGTAGACTTATATCCAAGGATGAGATTAGCAATAAAATATTTTTGTAAAAAAAATAGAACCGACTCCAAAAAGCAACAACTTATCAAATAACTAAAAATGGAAGAAAATTGAAAAAAAAAAATGGAACTGTAAATTGCGCCTAAAAGTATAAAATAATTTCCTTTGCCAAACAACCTAAATACTACAATTATCAGCTAATAAAGATTGGTTTGTATTAATCATAGTTGAAAATCCCTTTAAAAAATTAGTAACCTGATTCAGCAAAAAAAAAAAAAAAAATATATTTCTTTTAATTTTGCAAATAAAGGTAAACATTTAGAAATTTTGTTAATATTACTCCGTGCTGGCCAGTGACTACTGATGTTCCATTTTTAGTTAGATGAAGTTAATTTTAAAAAAATGCATCAATCTTCTCATCTTGAAAAGCTAGTATGGCGAATAAATAGTTTGTAGCAAATGCAATTTTTTGCTGAATAAAAGATACAAAGCCTTCTTCTGAAAGTAAAGTAGCTACTACACCTAAATATGCAGTCTTTGACCCAAACTAATTAATCAATGATAGGAAAATGACAATTTGCGAATTTTTCAAACAATACAACAGGTACCCAAAAACTGGTCGTTGTCATGGCCATCTATAACAATTTTTTAGTATTAAGTGACCATTGCTATTTTTCTCTTATCTTTGCAATGATCTCCTACTCCTATCTTATCCATGCAATTTGTTTTAGATTTCACTGAGGAAGGTTATATTTAAGTAATGATTATTTCTAATTTTTATGTCTGAAGTTATTATTTAATTGTTATTTAAAAAGTCATTTTAAATGTATTAAGTTATGACTTTAAAAGTTTTTTGATATAAGTTGGACATCACAGGGAAAACTCTACATCACAGATTATCATACAGATAGGACAGTGAAGCTAAAACGCGAACCAGAAATATAGTAGCACCACTAGCGTTAACAGAGAGGGACTACATGTGTTAAGTCTACATGAATAGCATATTTGATCGAAAATTGTTTTTCTATTTCGCCAGTAGTTTTTGAATTCACAAAATTATCCTGAAAACATTCACAGCTATTCTTCCAAGAAATAAAAATTAATTTTTATAATGTTTAAAAATATGCTTTGTCAAACATATTCATATTCAAGTACAAATTAAAATTACAAACTGTAATTTAGAAATAGCAGTATGAAATCATTAAACATTTAACGTTGCTTGGTTTAAATAACACAAAATGCTTTGAAATGAAAAACTGTTTTTATTTTATGTATATTTTCAAAGTTTATTTTTTTAATATTTAGCACTTGCTCCTTAAAATAAATTGCTTTTGACAATCAAGTTTGTAAACAATAATAAAGTTGCCAAACGAAAACGTATGTGCAGTTTTCTTTCCTTCACTTTTTTCTACCACTTTTAAATTCACACAATCATAACATTCACAGCTATTTTCTAAGAAATAAAACTAATTTTTATTATGTTTGAAAATAAATTTTGACAAACACATTTGTGTTCAAGTGTACAAATTAATACAACAAACTGTAATACTGAAATAGCAGTATATGGTATGAAATCTTAAATATTTAACATTGCTTGGTTTAAATAATACAAAATGCTTTAAAATGAAAAAATATTTCTGGTTTATGTATATTTTCGAAATTTATTTGCTTAATATTTAGTACTTGCTTCTTAAAATAAATTGCTTTCGACAATCAAGTTCGTAAACAATAACAGAGTTGCCAAACGTAAACATCAATACAATGGTTAGTTGGTTGGATGTTGGGTTTAACGTTGCACTAATATTACGATATGAACATAGATACAATAAAAATAAGACGAGCAATTGCGTAAGCTCGGGAGCTCGAGAAACTTATAGCCGTTGACAATAGGGTCATTGTAGTCAAATTTTGGTTACCGAAGAATATACGGGAGTGTCCTATCTGTATAATAATCTGTGCTCTACATCAACTGAAATAGAATGTAGTCAAGAAAACATTTATTCTGAACTTCAGGAAGAAGGGAATTTTAATCCTAAATAAGACCTCTATATATTGTTAATCTTGCAACTATATGCAATCAGTAGAAGCATGTTTTTCTTTTAATGTTTGAAATTTAACAAAGAATATGTGTGAAGATCGACAATATGTTGAAACACAAAACAAATTTGAATAAATCATAGAACTGTTTTGCTTACATTAAAAAAAAAAAAAAAATTGTAAAAACAATTAGTTGAACTAGTGCTGGGAACAAAATTACGCATCTCTAGTAAAAAAGCAGTTTTATTAATATTTCTTCAAGATACGAACAAAGTAAGTGAATCTTCTTTCAGACAGTGATCATGGACCAGATGATCTGATTTATAACGGTATTGCCAAGCTACATGAAACGTGCAGATTTATGGAATGTTTATGTTAATATTCTTCCTTTGTTAATTTGTAATGTGAATCTAGCGCCCTTTGTCGGGCGCCGCTAATGTTTTCAGTTTGTACTGGTATTCCGCAGCAAGCGGACGCTTAATTGCTCTATCATGAGCACGCAAATAAAATTTGGTTAAAGGATGAATCTTAGTTTAATACAGTCCATTGCCTCGTTAACATATGGTCCTAGCGACCGGAGGCTTACTCAGTAATTGATTTTATTTGATATTATTATAAGTTTATGTATAAACTGTACTTTCGGTTTAAAAACCAAACCTCTAAACTATGGAGAACAAGTTAAAGGCTCTTAACCGCAAACGAGGAAATTTTAAGGGTCAGATTACTAAAATAAATAGTCATATAAGCGACAACAAAGAGACCCTTACAATTGAAGAATTATCAGCACAGTTAGATAGTATACTGAAAATTAAAGCTAAATTTGAAGATCTAAAGGAAGAGTACTATTCTTTAGAAAATGAAGAAAAATTTGCTGAAACAGAAACTAGCTTAAGTGAGATTGATGATGAGCTGTACCAAATAGAGGTAAGTCTGAAAACCTCTATTAATAAAGTCAAATATTCAATTGATAATTCTGTTTTAAAAAATAAAGATTTGATGCATAATGAATGTGCTAAACGCAATTCTGTTAAACTCCCTGATATATGTTTGCCGATATTTAACGGCAGAATAGAAGAGTGGAATCTATTCAAAACTCAGTTTAACAGTTTAATTAATGAAAATATTGATCTTTCAGATCAAGAGAAATTACATTACTTACGCAGTTGTTTAAAGGGTGAAGCCAAACTAATTGAAACAACAGATGATAATTTTACTTCGCTTTTTAAAGCCCTTGAACGGCGGTATGAAAACCGTCGTTTAATTATTGACACTCACATAAAAAATATTCTGAATTTACAACCGCTGAAACATGAATCAGCTAAAGAACTTAGATATTTATTAGATAATATTACTAAAAATTTGAGATCATTGCAACTTTACGAATTTCATCGAGATAAACTTTCTAATGCTTTATTAATGAATATAATCTTGGATAGACTAGATCGAGAAACAAGGAAGCAATTTGAGTTAACACTCAAAGACAATGAGGTACCAAATTTTGATAATTTCCTAGAATATCTAGAAAGAAGGTGTCAGATTTTAAGTAGCATAAACAATAACATTTCAAAGGTTAATCTTGAAAAACCGAAATTATTATTCGTTAATAGTTCTAATAAAGTTGCCAAAAAATGTATTCTTTGTAAAACACAATCTCACTTATTATATCAATGTAATAGATTTAAAGAAATGAAATTAGTACAGCGGCAAGAACTAGTTAAAAGGCATCGATTGTGCTTTAATTGTTTATCAGATTTTCACGTGCTATCGAAATGCAAATCTAATAACTCTTGTTCTGTCTGTCATAAAAAGAATCATCATACATTACTACATAATTATTCTCTCCCAGACAAAAAAAATATTGGCGCCTATAACGAAAATTTTGACTCTCTTTCATTCTCGAATGCAATGAAGCGTGAAAATGTTTCGGATTCAATTGCGCAACAATCTGAAATCACGAAAGATGATTTTGTTTTGTCGAATTTTTGTCAGGGAAATAAAAAGTGTGTTTTATTATCTACAATTAGAATTTATGGTGAAGCTTATGATGGGAAAAGATATCAATTAAAAACAATTCTTGATAGCGGAAGTAATTGTCATTTAATTTTGAAAGAAACAGCAATGGCCTTGGGTCTGAGATTTGAAAAAGTAAATACTTTATTAAGTGGAGTAGGTAATTTTAATCATCAAATTAAGTATAAGGTTAATGTTTTGATTTCAAACAAAGAAAATAAATTCAAGAGAAACATTGAATGTTTTGTAGTTAAAAGCATAACAAATTCCACGCCAGTTAATAGGCTAGATATAAATGAAATACGCATTCCTGAATTTATTAATCTTTCAGATAACAGTTTTCATATTCCTAGTAAAATTAATATTTTAATTGGAAATGAATTATTTTTTGATATTTTGAAACCAGAAAAATTCAGATTAAATGACAATTTGATTTTTCAAAATACAGAGTTTGGCTATACTGTTAGTGGTGTATTAAAATATGAGAATAGTATTCCTTACTCATTTTGTGGGTTTATAAATTTAAGTGAATTGCATAAGGATATCGAACGTTTCTTTGAAATCGAAAACCCAACTGACATTGAATCCATGGATGGGTTAGAAGAAAAAGAACTCTGCGAACAACATTTTGTAAACACACATAAAAGAGACAATTCCGGTCGATTTATAGTTCAGATGCCCTTATCTAAGGATCCTAGCTGTTTAGGAAACTCAAAGGAAATTGCATTACGTAGACTAGATTTTTTGTGGAAAAGATTAAATGCAAATCAAGAAATGTTAAATTTATATAGAAATTTTATCAAAGAATATATTAATATGGGTCATATGGAACAGGTTATTGAAGAAAGAGAACCACTTGTGTCATACTACCTACCGCATCACGGTATCCACCGTCCGGACAATAGCACCACTCCTCTTAGGGTAGTTTTTAATGCTTCAAGTATGACTACTACGGGAGAATCCCTCAATTCGTTGCAGATGAACGGTGGTGTAATTCAAAACGATTTGTTTTCAATTTTACTTCGGTTTCGAATACATAAATATGCCTTTACGGCTGATATTCGAAAAATGTTTAGAATGATTAAAATAGATGAAACGCAAAGAAATTTATTGCGCATTGTTTGGAAGGATACCATCACGGATCCTGTGAAAACGTATAATTTGGCTACGGTTACATACGGCACCACAAGTGCTCCGTTTCTTGCAACAAGATGTTTAAAACAATTAAGTATTGATGACGGTGAAAGGTTCCCGTTGGCAGCTGAGGCATTAAACTCTGATGTTTACATGGATGACATTGTGACGGGAACCAGTGATTTAGAATCTGCGAAAAAACTTCAGAATCAATTAATTACTATGTTAAAAGGTGCAGGAATGGAATTGCACAAGTGGTGCGCTAACGATAAAGTACTGTTAGAAAATATCTCTCTAAATTCTAAAGAATATAATTTCGATGAAACTAAAAATAATTCGGTAAAAACTCTTGGTTTAAGGTGGGACCCTAAGAAAGAAAATTTCTACTTCAATGTAAATCCGCAATGTTCAGAATCTCCGACAAAACGCTCTGTATTATCTGAAATTGCTCGGTTATATGATCCTTTAGGTTTATTAGGTCCCGTCATAACTCAGGCAAAAATAATGATGCAAAATCTTTGGAAGTTAAACCTTTCATGGAATCAACAACTTCCGGAAACTGAAAGAAAAAAGTGGGAAGCTTTCCGGAAAACATTGCCAGCCATAAAATCTATCGGCATACCACGGTTTATATTAACAAACTTTACAACAGATATCGAGATTCATGGATTCTCAGATGCCGCCAAGGGTGCATATGGAGCTGTGATTTATCTCCGTTGCATAAGTGACAACAAACAAATTAAGGTTAGTCTTCTATGCAGCAAGTCTCGAATAGCCCCTATTAAAGAAGTTACCATTCCGAGACTCGAACTTTGTGCTGCTGTATTATTAGCGAAGTTAATTTCCAAAGTAATCACTTCTCTGAAATTAAACATAAGTGACATTTTCTTGTGGTCAGACAGCAGTATTGTGCTAGCCTGGATTAGAAAGCCTCTTTCACAACTTAAACCATTTGTAAAAAATCGTGTAAGCACAATTCAGAATCTGACAAAGACAGATTGTTGGCATCATGTTAACTCCCAAGACAATCCTGCAGACATCATCTCTAGGGGTCTTGACCCTAATAAAATTCAACAGTGTCAGCTATGGTGGTTTGGGCCATCTTTCTTACATCAAGAGATCGATTATAATTCCTCTATTCCGACAGATATTATAGAAACGAACAATTTGTTTTTACGAGAATTAAAGGATGTGCCAAACAATCAAGTGTGTGCATTAGTGCAGAACTCTGAACCAATAAATATAATTAATAACTGTTCATCGTTTTTAAAAATTCAAAGAGTAATAGCTTGGTGCAGAAGATTCATACATAATATAAGAAACCCATTATACCCAGAGACTGGCTCTCTTAAAACTAATGAACTAAGAGAATCATTATTTTGTATTGTTAAAGGCATTCAAAGACTATCTTTTGCCACAGAAATTAATTGTTTAACTAAAGGTGTTCCTCTTTCCAATTCTAGTAAAATCTTAAATTTGAGTCCCTTTTTAGATGACCAAGGCATCCTCCGGGTGGGGGGCAGGATAAAAAATTCTAACTTACCAAGTATTAGGAAATATCCCATGTTAATTCCCTCAGATCATAACTTTACTTGCACTGTTATTAATTATTACCATTCTTTATATTTCCATACAGGTCCTGAAGCTACATTAACAAATATCCGGTTACAATTCTGGATACCGGGAGGACGAAATATCGTCCGTAAGGTACTAAGAAAATGCCTTATTTGCTACAAACTAAACGCAAAGGGAGAGCAGCAATTTATGGCTGATCTGCCAGCTGCAAGGGTAAACATCTCAAGAGTATTCACTCATGTAGGTTTAGATTATTGCGGTCCGTTTCAGGTGAAACCTCTACCAGGCAGGTGCAAACAAGTAAGAAAATGTTTTATTTCTATTTTCATATGTTTTAGTGTTAAAGCCATTCATTTAGAAATTGTAGGTGACCTAACAACAGAATCTTTTCTAGGAGCATTTAAACGATTTGTCGCCAGACGCGGTCGCCCAGCAGAAATATACAGTGACAATGGCACCAACTTTGTTGGCGCTAATAATGAACTAAAAAAAATTCTTAAAAAATTGTTCAGCAATAAGGGAGAAATTGATAATCATTTAGCTAATGAAGCTATCAAATGGAATTTTAACCCTCCATCTGCTCCACACTTTGGTGGATTATGGGAGGCAGGGGTTAAATCCTTGAAATTTCATTTACGCAGAGTTGTAGGTGACACTATTTTAAATAATGAAGAATTTTCGACCCTTATTGCACAGGTCGAGGCCGTTTTGAACTCTAGGCCTTTATGTCCTCTTTCAAGCGATCCAAACGATCTTGAAGTTTTAACCCCAGCCCATTTTTTAGTCGGATCTTCTTTGCTTGCAGCACCCGATTTGGATTTTACCTCGACTCCTCAAAACAGATTGAGTCGTTGGCAGTTAGTTCAGAGATTACACCTGATCTTTTGGAAGAAATGGTCTTCCGAATATCTCAATAGACTTCAGCAAAGACCTAAGTGGTGTAAGATTAAAACAGAGTTTAAAGAGGGTGATTTAGTGTTGGTTAAACCAATAGAGAGCGCGTGGAGCCTAAAATGGCATCTTGCTAGAATTTTGAAGGTCCACCCTGGAGAGGATGGACTTGTTAGAGTAGTTACATTAAAAAGTAAGGATAGCATCTTAAAGACCAATTACCAAAATTGCAAAATTACCATTTGTTAATTAATTAAATGGATATTAATTATTATGCTATTATATTGTATATTTTATCTTTATATTTTGTTATGTTTACTGATTGTTGAATTTTTGCAACGTCCAGCCGTTGCAAGGCTGGCCAGGATGTTTATGTTAATATTCTTCCTTTGTTAATTTGTAATGTGAATCTAGCGCCCTTTGTCGGGCGCCGCTAATGTTTTCAGTTTGTACTGGTATTCCGCAGCAAGCGGACGCTTAATTGCTCTATCATGAGCACGCAAATAAAATTTGGTTAAAGGATGAATCTTAGTTTAATACAGTCCATTGCCTCGCTAACATGGAATGTTTTTCAACTAAAATCAGAAAATGAAAAATTGGTGAAAGAGCTGTATATATAAAAGGTAAATCTGGACGAGTTGTAAACAGATTTTAAAATATGTAAAAAAAATATTCTGAATGTTAAAATATTCATCAAAAAACAACTGAAGTACTGTGATTGTGATAACATGGAGCAAAAATTATAAAATAAATAAATAAAATAGATGATCAAATTCAAATGTTCCAGAGCAATGGAGTATCTTACACACAGTCAGCTTTCTTCAGACCTAGCAGAAAAGCTTTGAAGCTTTTGAATAACAGCATTTCATGTAAAGTTAAAAAAAAAAAAAAAAAACTGTAATTTAATTGACATAGTTATTCAGAGAGAAGGGGTCTTTTATTATTATGACAAAATTAGTAGTTTAACCTAACAAGGCAATACTTTTATTATTAACAAAACATAATAAAAGAAAAAGATAACGTGACGATAACGAGGATAAATATAACAATAAAATGGCAGATGGGAAAGCAGGTCACTAAAAATTGAGAAAAGGAATCAAATGCAAAAATTAATTTCTGCACCCTTTAGGCCTTCCATGGACATACTTTTGGCTAAATAAAAATGATTGCTGTTGGGTGCCCTATGGAAATATACTGCAAGAAGTTCCAGTTCCATCAACATTATTTTATTCACAAAAGGCACAAAAACTGGACAGGGGGAAGGGGGGGGGGGAATGGCAAACTGCAGAAATTTACCTATGCTATGATGTGAATATTATGAAATTTTTACAGAATAAATTAATTTTTTATTTCATTACTAGCAGGCTTTGCCTGCTTCACTGGTCACTACATGAAAGTGGTCACTACATTTAGAGGAAACTTTTTTTCCTATATTGCTTTATAAACAAACAAAAAAACAACAACAACAAAAAAAAAACTGGAATTGCTTAAGAGCTTGCTTTGGGTGCTCATCCACAGAATCTTTAGTGCCTGTCCCTATTGCCTGCGACAATGGTTTTCAGAGGAGTTCCATTTGGGTGCTTATTAGATGACAGTTTCAAAACGGACAGTATCGAAAAAACTGAAGTACCCTTGTATAATTAAACTAATTTTCATATTGAACGTGGATTGTAGAAACAGTCCATGTTACAAGTAATTCACATTAACAGTGTTCACTTTAACGAGGTTCGACTGTATTACAGTATGCTATGATCGGCTACATCTATCGCATGAGATAATTTTTTGTGGTTAACCCTTTGAGTACTGAATTATTTGAAGATTTTTATGCCCATGAGACGGATTTACAGAGCTGCCAACCTAATCTGGCAAATCATTAGTACCACCCCTTTTTCTGCACCACATAATTTATTTTCTTGTTTGTATTTGTTTTCTTCATTCATCGTAAATATATTTGAAGAGAATTACTCTAAAAATTAAGTGGTGTAGGAAAAGAGGCGGTGCTAACAATTTGCCGGATTTGGTTGGCAGCTCTGGATTTAATTTGTCGCTATATGGATTAATATGTAAAAGTAATACATTTTATTTGGAATATACTTTTATTTGGAATATACATTTTATTTGGAATATACACCAATATATTTTATATTGGTGATATAAATATATTTTTGAAACAACATTTTAGTTACAAAATATAAATATATAAATGAAACAAAATAGAAATATTTATATAAGAACAAGAACCAACTTCAATTCTAATAATTTTGTACCATGTGGTATTTTTCAAAATATGTCGGTAAATGCAAAAGTACCTGGCATTGTTTGCATTGCCAAGTAGTTTCTTTTCTTATTTTATGTTTATAACATACGCAACATCGTTTTGCAGGGTGTTTCTTTAATTCTGTTGCTGGAATATTCTCCAGAAAATGTGCCCAATTTTTCGCTAGCAAACGATGTGGCGCATCGCTACTTGTAGGACGCCCAAATAATATAATTTGGCAGGACCACTTGTGCCAATAATTCTTCTGCAATTTCTAAACGAAATTGGACAATGCTTGTTTTGGTTTCACACTTGACTATGTAGAGCATGTGAATTGAAAATAGCCATGTCTATTAGATAAAATACCATTTTTTGGTAACTTTTCATGCATTTTCTCATAACAGGAAAGCACGCTAGCAATTGGTTCTGTTTATCAATGCCTTCCATACCTGTATTATATTCGATTACACATGATGGTTTGATAATTTTGTCAAAATTGCCATCATTCTTTTTTCGCTTCCCTGTATCAACTAAATCAATATTTGAATGTTTTGTGCTAAGCAGGTATACATCTTTCTTATCTTTCCATCTTAGTGCTAACAAACCATGGGATGATAACATTTTGGCCTCTCTTTTTTTTAGTTTGAAGGAAGCAAGCTCTTTTGGCATGTGTTTTCTGTTCTTTCGCACAGTTCCAACTACATTTGTATCTTGTTCTAGTAATTTTAAATATAATTGTGGAGACGAATACCAATTGTCCATGTATAGTGTGTAGCCTTTTTTCAAAATTGGTTGTGCCACTTCTAGAACAACACTATCAGATGCCGGTATATCAGTTCCCGGTATTTTATCTTTGCCAACATAGATTTTAAATGAATGCAATAACCTGATAAAGACTCGCAAAGTTTATAGATTTTTATTCCAAATCGCGTTTGTTTCGATGGATTGAACTGAATATAACTCAAACGTCCTTTGAACTTCAAGAGAGATTCATCTAGTGATACTGCGCTCTCTGAAGCATAAAAATTATCAAATGTATTGTTCAGATAATCAACTAAATTTCTGATCTTCCTAATTTTATCATTTTTATCCAACTTTTCATTGTCTGTAAAGTGAAGGAATCTTGAGATATCAAAAAACCTATCATGTGGCATAGTGGCTGCAAAAATTGGAGTATTTATAATACTTCTTTTTGACCAATATGAACTCAATTTAGAATTTTTACTTGAGACATAATAATACATAATGCAATATATCCTTTCATTTCATCCATAGTTACTGGAAACCACTTTAGGTTTCTTTTATTTGCGCAGCCTTCTTTCTCAATTATTTGACTGGCATATCTATTCATTTCTTCTGCTATTATTTTCCAAAAAATTTCAGTAATAACTTGGTCTAGCACTTTCAGTGGTGTAGGATTATCACCTAATCTACGCAGGCACAACACACTGATTCCAGGTATTTCTTGAAATTGTTTTATATCAGCAAGATTTTCTTTTTCTTCCCAAATCCATTGTTCTTACAATTGTTCGATAGAAGATTCACTATCACTCGATAAAAGCCGCATGCATTTTCGACGTACTGGTATTACTTCACTATCACTTTCCAATTCATTGTCATTTTCACTATCCAATTCACTGTAGTCACTGTTATCATACAGCTCTAATTCTACTTCATTGGGATTATCATATAATGAATTTTTTATTTCAGACATCTTAGGGTAGCGTATCAAAAATACAGGGGTAATACTAAAGATAAGTGGAATTAACCTTATTCGCAACTGTAAGATGTCATAAACAAATGTCAGGCAATTGCAGGGGTTGTACTGTCCGCCCTTTTTTCAGGACACTCACAAAAATAAGAAATTTCTGCTATCCGCGTTTGTAATGATCGATAGATGGCGCTCTCTGAACTGCAGTTGTTAGTAAATATAACAGCCACGTGTATTTATTATTCTTCTTTCTCCGCCATTTCATCATGGAAAGTCGATTGCATAATATGATGTTATGCAGTGGTGTGATAATTTCACCTTAGCCCACCAGAGGGCGAGCATTTCATTACAATCGCGGATTCTTGCCACAACTAATTTTATGCAGAAAAACTTCTGGATACATTTATTGTAAACTGCCACGATTTACAGGGTAGAAATTATTGTATAAAATTAGTGGTAACAATGAATTAAAAAAATTTTCAGTCCTCAGAGTGTCCTGAAAAAAGGGCGGAGAGTATGACCCCCACAATTGTTTGTGATCAACGTCCACTGGCGGGGGTGCCGCAAATGTCAACGCCTGCTTCTTAAATTCAGATGACGAGTCTCACTCGTCAAATGTACCCAAAGGGTTAAATATACATCATGGTTAGCTAATCGTAGTTGGTACATAGAAAAATAAATAAAATATGTAAACCTCATCATGGTACAGCCTTAATATAGAGCCCCTTGAATTTTTGCCGTCATTATAGAAAAAATGCATAATTTGTGCGATTATTGTTTTTGTTTCTTTTTTTCAATATTTTATAATTTATTTATATTTTTCATGCACTACTTGGCTTAAAGTGGCTGTCGCAAAAGTAAATTCCTTGGCGAAAAATGTTCGAACTACTTTAGCATCAAAATTTAAAAAATAGCCCAGGATTATCAATAAGTAAAGCTCTTTAATATAAAGCTGAATTAGCTTTTATGCCAAGCGTGGCCCATCTGTGCCAAAAATGTACTATTTAAAAGAAATATAAAATGAAATAAAATTGAGGTATATTAAAAGAGGTTATGAAACAAAATTCGGAAGAAACATGCTAGATTTTTATTATTATTTTATTTTAAAGTTATAAAGACGTTATTCTTTTACATGCATAAACAAATTTAATATTTAATTTTTTTTTTCACGTGAAAGCATATTTCATTTTATGTTGAAAAAAAAAAAAAAAACTCAACTTTTTGGCAACAATTAAAAATTTAAATGGCTAATTTAAAGCTATTATCAGGTTATTATTTTCATATTTTAATCAATTTTAGAAAATTTAAAAATCGGGCTTCGAGGACTGGTCATAACGAATCATCGTGTTAATCTGTGTAACTCTGCAATCAGCCATTTTCTTAAAAAGCTCTGGATATATATACACAGTGACACACACACATCTTATTTTATTATATATATAGAGAGATCATAAAAAAACACCCTTCTTATATTCTAAATACAACAGGTACAAGATTTGTTTATTCTAGAAAAAAAAAAAAAAAGTTTGATGTGATTTGTGAGATATGAACTATTTAATATACTGATTAAAAAAATATAAAAAACAACTTTTTTATGATGAGTGACAACACTGTATTGTCTTTAGCATCATTTTTAAATGTTATTTTAAAAGAGAAAAGCATTAAGTAACTTGAGATCAATATTAGCCCAATCAATTGAAAATAAATAAAACAGAAAAAATTTCCTAAACTGATACCAAAAGTGCACTAGAAAATCATGCAAAAAATAAAGGTTTTAAAAAATTTCCCATGAGCTATATTTTTAATTAAAAAATATAAAAAAAATTAGAGTTTATCTCATGCATATCTATACATTAAAAAAATGTATATACAGGGTTGCCAACTTTTCAAAAACAGTTTGAGGAGTATTCAGGGAAATTTTGAGGAGCATTTCGGCTACTTTGAGGAGCAATTTTAAAAATTAAAAAAATACATTAAAAAAAAAAGAAAGAAACTACTAACAAAAATAAATTAACAATAATCATATGAAATCAAGAAATATTTATTGATAATCAAATATATTTAGCAAAACAGTGAAGAGAGATAAGAATGGGAAATTATTAAGTCTGAATATAAGCGGAAATGATTAAGTCTGAATATAAGCCTAAAACCCAAAAGTAATTTGCTTTCTGCATGATGGCATATTTTCCATACATATGAAAAATTATTCAGTTACATTAAAAAAAAAAAAAAAAAAAAAAAGAAAGAAAGAAAGCACGAAGGGGAAAAAATAAAAATAAAATAAATAAATTTCCAACAATTTTCATGAATGTCAAAATAATTATTATACTGTCACATAAAAATCTAAAAACGAAATCTCCGATATTCATATAAATGTGTAAATGATCTCATCTCTGAGTCAACTCCCTCTAATCTGCATAGCTTGGGACCATATGTTTTGTAAACTTTAGAATTTTGCAGATTATTGGTCATAATTTGTTTACTTTTTTTTTTTCCCCCAGATACAAATGAAGCTATAATAAATCATTAATGCTTTAAGTGAATGATAAAATAAATGCTAATTATTTCAAATAAATTTTAAATAAAACAGGGATGGAGCAGAATATTTATGGATTTGGAGCATATTGGAGCAAAATAATTATGGATATGGAGCAAATTTATTTTGAATCTGGAGCACATTGACCAGAATAATCTGTGGGTGCTTGCTTATTTAAAAACTAAAAATTCTGTAAAAAATTTTAGTGATTTTCCCACTTAGTTAATACATAAAAATGAACATCTTGACATCACATGCATAATAAATTACACTTTGAAAATTTTCAGCAGAAATGAGTGAGGGAAATTTCTTAAACTTGTACCACCATACATGTGGAAATAATTTCAATGCTATACTTCAAACTGATACAAAAATTGGATTTTTTTTAAACAAAATCTTAAAATTTTGGAGTAATAATAAAGTCAAAATAATGGACAATTTTAATCGTTTAGATATTAGAAAATGTAATAAAACTGAATCTACAATAAAATAATCATTGTTATTAAGGATGGAAAAGGATTCAAATTGTACAACATTAAATTCAATTTCAGTGCAAACTGACAGTCATGAACTTTTCTGAAACTTTTTATTATTTTTTCTTTTTTAAGATTATTGTTAAATATACCTAAAAAACCGGGAGTTTCTCGTGTGTGTGTGTGTGTGGGGGGGGGGGGGGTAGAATTATGTTTCTACCATTAATTAAATAAATATGCTATTTTTACGACCGATTGCCGAAATTCGTAATTATTTCACTGCAAATTTACAAAATTTACGTTTAATAGCAAATAACTGCTAATATATACTATAATTTTGCCACTAATTGATAAAATTCACTGTTCTTTCAAAGCTGATTCCTAAAATTTGCGATATTTTTGCGGTCAATTATATTGAAAATGGAGTTAATTAACGAAATATACAAATATCTGGCTGTTAATCGATGAAATTTGAGCCCTTTTTAAAGCTATATCCCTCAAATACCAAACAACTTTGCTATTAATCAATGAAATACGCTCTTTTTTCAAAACTGAATCCAGAAATACGTGAAAATTTGCAGATGAATTAAAAAATACCAGATTATTTCACAGCTAATTGTCAAAAATTACGTTTACCCGGAACTAAATAATTTTTTTCTCCTAATTGTAAAAAATTGCGCATTTTTTCAAAGCGGATTTCTGAAATACGCGATTATTATGCAGCCGATTGCCGAAACACGCTATTATTTAGCTACTAATCTATGAAAAATGTGTTTTTTTGAAAGCTGAATCTTAAATACTCAACTATTTTTTCACTGATTATAATCAGTGAAATTTGCACTTTTTTTCAAAGCGGAATTTCGAAATTGGGAATAATATTGAAGTGGATTTCGCAAATACGGGATCGCTTACCCACTAATAATCAAAAATTTACGTTTTATATGCTATTATTTGGCTGCTAGCCTATAATTTTTTTTTTTTTTTTTTCAAGTTGATTTCAGTAAATCGTAATATTTTTGTAGACGATAACGGAAATACGCAATCATTTCGCCGCTAATTAACAAAATTTATGATTAATCACTGAAAAAGGCTTTATTTCGATGCTAATAGATGAAATTCTTGCTTTTTTCAAACATGATTTGTATTATACGTATAATTTTGTGGCTATTTATAGAAATACAGAATTATTTTATAGCTAATTTTTAAAATTACATAATCGTAAACTAATTGCTAAAATAGATGTTCTTTTTCCAAAAATGTAATTACTTAGTCATAAACCAGCTTTTTTTATTTGATTATTGAAATAATGTCATTTTTTGCAGCTGATTTATAAAATACGCAATTTCCTTGTGCTATTTTTGTGACGAATCCATTTTAAATCCGATGATTTTTGTGAAAGTCTCATTTTCAGATATGAAAATTTTTTAGAATCACCCACGCACTATAAAAACTAAGTTATCGTGCATTCAGTTATCCCAACAAAAAGCACAGAAAATATACTTTTTCTTTCTCCAACGGTAGATACTTGGTACGATAAAGTTCGAAATTTTCCATGATTTTCTCAGAAACTTGTACACTAAAACACTTAAAGTCTGACTTTATACTGATTTTCTTCAAAACTTGCATGATTACGGCCTAAGACACTTTAGAAAGTCTCCCACGGAAGATAACTCTTCCTGGCCTTAGATCCCTTGCCTTGTCAATCGGCCTTAAATTTCAGTAGCTTTGAATCCATTATTTTTATCAATAAGTAATTAAAATAAACAATTTTATTCGTCAGAAAGTATTATTTTTTAATGGCCTATTAAGCATTAAGATAACTGAAACATTGATATAGTTTAAATGAAAATCAAAATACTGTATAATTATAGCATTCGGTTTCTTCCTTACCCCCCTTTCAGCTTGTGGTTTTAAACATGCTCTTAGCTAATGCAAACAAATACTTGTTCCCATTCTGAGTCAGCAATATTTTGATTACACAATGCCTAGAACTAGAACGTTTTTTTTTATACTATTTATTTATGAGTATTGTATGATGAAGCGCGTGGTTCTTCAGCTAGATTCTAAAAGTTAGTTTTGTTATTTTTTTATTTTCAAGAGGCGTTGAAGCGCTTTCATAGATAATAAATAAAATTCAAAGAATAATGTTTTATGCGCCAACTGTTAGAAATGCAAAATCAAAAGTTGATAAGGATTGAATCGCGATTTCTGTCTAGATGTGTGCAAGGAAAAAAAAAAAGAAAAAAAAAGAATCAAGAAAAATAAAGAAAGAAAAATAAGAAAGGGGGGAAAAAAAAAAAAGTTTTTTTTTTTTTTTTTTTTTTTTTTTTTTCAGTGCCACTATTCAGTTTTATGTATTTAATAAAAAATATTTAGCTAGGCAGTCAAGACTGAATTTGCGGAGCATAGACACGTCGTCGCGGAATTGCGGAGTTTTTAAAATTTTTTGGAGAAACTTCGCAGAAATCGGAGCAGTTGGCAACCCTGTATATATATTCGTATATCTAAGAAATCTTTGCCCAGGCAAATATTAAAATTAGGTGTTTTGATGTGAAATGATCCCTTTGCTGTATTCAAAGGACTGTGTTAGTTACTTGGCATAGGCAAAACTCCAACAATGCCCCTACATTTCCAGGAGGACGGTATGGTTGAGAGGTTTAACCAAATCATTCCCAATAACCTCTCTCTTCTTGTATCAAGGAACTAGCCAGATTAGAATTTGAATCTGTACCTACTGGCGTATTGTAATGCTGTTCCCAAAATTACAGGTTCTTTTTTGGGTGTGAACTTCATCTTCCGTATGATTATGACTAGATGCACCTTCATCACCACAGGAGTACATCCGAGACCTCTATGCCCAATTCGCAGATGTACACAACTTCGTTTGTGAGTGGATTCACATGGCGATGGAGAAAATGAAGATGAGGTATGACATAAAATCTAGACAGCATGAATTCAATGAAAGGAACAAAGTGTGGTTGAGGAATCCTGTTCATGTAAAGGACTTTCTAACAAGCTACAGTGTAATTGGGATAATCCTTATACAACCCTAAAAAGACTGAATGACTGTGATTTAAATTACTAAAATACCTTCAACAAAACCGAAGCTACATCAGCTAAACATAAAAAGTTAAAACTATCATGTTTTTAAAATAGTAGAAGCAATTCCCTTAGCTTCAGTTGTTTGAAAAGTAATGATGATTTAATGAGATGTGCAATTTTATTAGCAATAAGAAATTTGAATATTTTAAAAGTACACCTAGGTAAAACATTTTGACAACTGAGGAAAAAAAAAAGACCAGTTAAAACAAAACTAACAAAAGGTTTTTGCTTCTATCTGCATATCAGTTTCACTTCATTTTTTACTTTCTCTTACCCAAAAGGTAGAGAAAGTATTGCTTTTGGGTCAAATTTTCGAATGCGAGATTTTGTTATATTTACACGTTTTGAGGTCCCCTGAATACGAAAATCATGTTTTTAGCAAATGGTATGTGTGTATGTCTGTTATCAGCATATCTCAAAAACAAATCATGGCAGAAAGTTCAAACTTGGTATTCTAAATGTGTATCATATAGGGATGCTACAGTATGCTTTTCGTTAAGATCAAGCAAATGGTTCCTGTACAGGGACAATCAAGAGAATTCTAATACATTACGTGTATGGGGGAAATTGCAGGTAAGTAGAGTTTAACGTCTATAGACTGCACTAAACCAAATGAAACGAATATATGTTTTTTTGTAATAAAGATAGTTAACTTGGAAAAAAAAATTCTGTATGTAAGAGCCTCGCCTCCCCCCTGGGGGGGAGTCCCCCCTCGAGGGGAGTAAATTTTCATGATGGGTGTTTTTCAAAAGAGCTCGCCAATACTTTTAAAATGAGTGGTTGAACCATCGATCTGCGATAATTTAAAACAAAGTTATCGATTTTTTTTTACTTTTAGAAAAAAAAAAAAAAAAAAAAAAAAAAAACAGAATTTTTTTTAATTGAGAATAAAATGGACTTTTTTTGGATATTTGGTGTTATACTACTTCTCTAATATGGAAATCGTCTGCATTATCATAAAAGATAATTTTTTTAAATAATTTTAATAAATAATTTTTTAATAACCGAATTAAATTCTATATAAATGTAGGTGCATTAATGAAACGTGGGGTTGAGGGGGGCGGCAGCCCCCCCTCACACAGAACTAATTATCATATAAAACTCTTCAGAAGGAATTGTTTAACACAGGTTTACATAACAGTACTCGTTATCTTACCTTTTAATCTGCAACCTGTATTTATAGTATTAAATTTCAGGGTAAGAGAAAGTCGTGTGAGTGATTCACCAGATTATTTTTAACTCAAATGATTAGACAGAAGAAAATAAACAACATTATCTCATACAATATTTTATTTAGGAAATAAGTAAAGGATGAGTATATATACAGATGAATTAACTTATTGCATTTCAGGAACTTAAAACAGGAAAAAAAAAATTAAATAATAATAATAATATTGGCACAGGTCGTTAAGCTAATACAACCTTCAAAAATTTGTGTCTATACAAATGGAAATCTATACAGTGCCTATACTGAACAAATAAAACTTGCTTAAACATCGATAGTATGAATTAACAATTATTCTAAACTATTGAAATAAAAAGAAGCATTGGGATGGCTTTGTAGATATTAACTCTTTATAGCAGTTAATAATGCAGTTTAATCAATATTAAAGAAGCAGTATTAGCAAATTAAAGGAGGAAGAACATTAATATTTAATTTATGCAAAGGCAATAATTGAGATTTTATCATAAATACATTATTCAATTTCGAAAAACATTTTTGAAATTCTTATTGTATTAAAGGTTATTCAGTAAATAATAAAAGATTAAACTATCAATAAATCACAATAAAAAAAAGGGCAGCAATAATACTATCTTTATTATTTCCTCACAATAATAATTATAACAACTATCCTTATCATAATGAATATTTGAAATATCCATGACTTAAAACATATATACATAATGAGATTTAAACATAAGTTTTAGTTATTCTTATTTATTTATTATTAAAAAATAAATAAAAAGTATATACAGATAGGAAATCAAATTGATATTCTAAAAATAATACTTAGCACAATAGTTTATTTACTTTTTAATTATTTATTTTTTAAATAGGCACTTAGGTCAATTTGAGCAACGGTTTTTAATGCTTGAAAAAGAAACAGCCATCCCAATGTTATTTCACACTTTCAAAAGTATCAGTTTCAGATAGAAACTAGCAAATATACTTAACGTGATATCATATTTTCCTTAAAATAAGCCCAAATTGAAATACTTATCACATGTTTTAAGTGGTTTTTAATTTAAATAAAATAGTAATGTATAATATGAGCAATTTAAATACATATATAACATAAGGCATTGGATACTTAAACATAGTCCAATATGTTGAACGATGCAAATGATTCTTTTAAGCAGTGCTATTTTTTTTCTTCTTGTTTTTATAAAAGGTGGAGATTATGAATTTAAATGGAAAAGTGTCTTTCATGATATTTTTGGTGTTTTACATGATTTTCAGCTTATATTTAGAAAAATATGATAGCTACCATATTAATTAGATGAGCAAAAACAATTTAATGAAAATTCGGCAATATTCACAGAATACCATGAAAATTTACATTATTTCAAGAAAAGATTAGCATATACATACAATTATTTTCTATCGCCTATATATATATATATATATGTATGTCATGAAAAATTTTTTTGGAAAGTGAATTTATTTAAATTCTTGATAAGGAGACTGAAAGAAATTTTATTTTGTATTTTAAATTGTCGAGTTAAATTTACATAGTAAACAATGTGCATAAATGAACAAGTGTGTAATTTGTGTTTATAATGAAAACCTTTTTACAACACATGCCCAAGGAAAAAATGAAAAATATTATACAAAAGAATTAGAAGAAAAGAAAAAACTACATAAACCTCTATAACACAGTATTTATAAAATATTTTTTTTTCAGCTAAACGATATATCACAGGATATTTAATACCTCATTAAGCTCTCAACAAATAATAATTGGGAGGTGTGTTCTCAATAGTATCAAAGGATCGTAGAGTAATAGGTGGAATGAGTTAAATATATAAGAAAAATAAAAATTTTAAAGGAAATATCACATGCATAAAAAAGTTAACAAATAGCTAAATAAGAGTTTATTTTAGATTATATTAAAACACCAATTTTAGAAAATTAACAATTTAAATTTTTATTGGATTAATCTTATGAATAGAGATTTTTGCATAAAATTAAACATCATATGTAAATAAAAAGAATTATATGCCAGATTATGATAATGGAATTTTCCACAATGAAATTGCAGATTGAAACAACAGAATCTGTTTTACAGCAGGGAAAGGCCATTTGAAAACACACACAAAATATAAGAGAAGTGAAGTAAAGTATTGGCTATTTTAGCGATTATCCCTCAATAACTATTTGTAAGAAAGATATAAAAATAAACAATTAACAGATGACATTAAATTTTTTTTCCCCTTTAAATCGCTTTTATATTTAGAAGATGGATTAAGAAAAAAATTATTCTGTTTTTCAATGAATTTGCATGTTTTGAGATGACCTGAACACAATTATTTTTAGAAAATGACTGTCTGTATATCTGCGAAGATACTTAATGTGTTTATAATTTCCTTGAAAAATGTGTCAAAAGTTTTATGGAAGCTCTAAATCAAGAACTAATGTACAGAATTTTATTAAAATTTCAGTTGCACCACGACATATATTGGTGTCTATCATTTTTTGTGCAAATTAACCAATAGCATTCGCATGCTAAAATTTTTTCCTTTTATGGAAAGGCTATATTTTAATTTCTATAGCAGATAAATGCACCTGAATTGTAAGATGGCTTTTATGAAAACTACACTGACTCAATTAGGCTGCTCAACAGGTGACATCGCTCTCCTGCAATTTTCTCTATTTAATCAAAGGCAATATCTCAGCTTCTTTGGTAATATATGTGCACAAAAAACTTGATAAGTGAAAGGGTCATTATGGAAAAACTATCTGACTTAATTTAGATGCTCATCACTTAAAAACAAGTGTATAAAAACTTATCTAATTAGCACAGAAATGTGCAATTTTGTCAGTTTAGTGCTGGTATTGACAAAATTTTCATAAAATTTTAATATTTTTTTTAAAACTGCATTTTATTTTGGAAACCAATTTTTTTTTTTTTTTTTTAAATATAGCTGTTTAACCCTATAAGCGTTAAGCCCGTCTTTTTCCGTGAAGCATAATCAAAACAAAAGGCTGGTATGGCTAAATTTTGAAATATATGTTGCTTTTTTCGAGAAAATAAAATTGATAAACATGTATAGAGTATTGTATTAAATTTTCATATTTATACTGTGCATAGTATTAATTTTATGAATCATTAAACAGATATACCGAAAAACGGCTAACGCTGAAAGGGTTAAAGTTGAGCATCATAATACTGTAAAGAGCCCATGTTTAAAAATAAAGAATACACATTAAATCAAGGCAACAAAATGTTAAAATAGATTACGAAAACTTTTTAAACATCACAATTTGCAGATAAACAAAGGGAGATCAGATTTAATAGTTTCTTTAATATTTAAATTTATTTTAAAATATTTTGACGAAAATGCTACATACCTCAAAACAAAATATTTTTCATTTTACTTAATTCAGTAGAAGATGGTGGAAAATTTAAAATGTATATATTGTAGTATTAATTTAATGAGTTTTAATCCATGAATTGACAACATCAGATGATTATACAGTTGTATTCTAATAAGATAATTTATTTAACCTGTTTTAACTAAATTTATAGAAACACCAATTACTTATTAAAATATAATACTATAACTAAAAATTACGTACAATATATGGAATGCTAAGCATTGAACTGTGTTAAAGAGGTTAAATTAATTTCAACTAATAAGACTAGTATTTATTCCAATGATCCATTTTCAACTGCAAAATAAATAAATTTTGAACAATAGATACAAAGTCAAAATACATAACTTATATAAATTAATATTTACAACACAAAAAAAAAAAAAAAAAAAAACTTAATTTTCTTCTCCAAATAACATGAATAAATGAAGAAGAGAATTTTTAATTTCACTCTATCACAAACAACACACAAATTCCTGAAATTGCCAATGTTAAATCAATACCTAAACTAATAGTTTTTAGGAAAATTTAACGTTTCTTTTTTCCCATCTGATTTAGATTTTGTAAGTTCACTTTTAATGAAATGCAATAATATACAGATCTAAAATCCTTAAAAACTTTTTTATCAATAAATACACACACAGACGCATAACAATTGTGCACATTAATAATTAGATTGAATTATTAAAACTACAAAACATATGTTAGTCATGTTAAAACATTACTCGAAAGCTAATTTTTGTTTGGAAACAAATGAGAACATTGTATATTGAAATTCCAAAATTTGCAAAAGGAACAAATACATTTCGACAGGAATGTATCTTACTCCCTGAAAAACAACAAAATATACTGCATAATTCAGCTCTAATTACACATCATTTATAAAATAGAAACAAAAATCAGAACTATGATACTATGTCAGCATACATTATAAAATTTACAAACTAATAAAATACAGCATAAACAAAACACTTTACATTTTCAATAAAATATATGACTTGCATTTTTTTAAAATAAGAATTCAACAATTAACTAATTATGCATAGCTAATATATGGAATAAATGTTGGTTATAAATAATAAGCACACAATGAAAATAAATGCTAAGAATGGGATTTTTAAATTAGTTTCTTGCAACTAAATGCAATTTGAAATACTATTTCATTTGAAATATTACTATTATTCTTACCTTATTATGTATATTGAAAATGAGTGTGGGGTGGGATTCTATATTCAAAATATGCAACAAACCCAGGAAATTCTAAAATAAGAAAAACCGATAGCCAACTGGTAAACATATGCTTACAAAATATTATTTAAAATGTATGTCTTTAAAAAGTAAAGTTAATTATGTGAAATAATATCACTGTACTTAATATGTACCCACCAGTATTTAATATATATATACTAGTGAGCTTCACATAATAACATGTCACAATTTTTACAGATTCTCAAAATTGAATATCAATTATTAATCTTCACCCCTCAAAACTGCATATCAATTAATTTCATCTCTCATTTCACATGAACCTTCACTGTGGTACCACATTCTTCATGGCCACACATATACACACTCTTTCATCTCCCTCTTTTAATTTTACATCTTTGAAAGTATGCATAATTGATTCTTCACACCCCAAAACTTCAAAACAAGTTTTCAAGGCCATAGCTCAATTAAAAACATTTTTTAATTAATTTGAGCTTCATCTGCCCCCCCACATTAATTTCATACTTTTGAAATTCATCATCGATTCATCATCCCAAAAAATAAAAAACGCAATTTTTCAAAGTCAGTCTTAATTAAAAAAAAAAAAATCTAGTGAGCTTTTGAGAAATATTTTAAATATGGGGAAATAATTAAATTTGGTCAAAATTAATAAATAAGAGAAAAAATATCCAGCAAATCAATAGAAATTGCCAAAATCCAATAGTTTTTTTGAAAAACAATTAGTGGCTTGGCAGATATGTTCATAAATACCAAAAAAAAAAAAAAAAAAAAAAAGCTACTTAAAAAACCCATTTAAGTTTATTTATTTATCAAGTCGATTTATGGGGATAACACAAATTTTAACAAAAAGATTTATAAAAAAATTTCTGAACCCACACAATGAAAATTGTAATTTCAATATTTCTACATATTTGTATGTGTATTTACCAAAAGTCTAAAAAATGCATGTCTTTCCTTGATTAAAACTAATGTAAAAAAATGAAAATTATTTTAGATTAATCATTCAATATATTTGTTTTGCTATACTGCACTTTTTTTTTTTCTTCATTTTTAAAATATACATGCTGGCTTAGTATCAAAAGCAAAACAAAGCATTAATAATTCTTTTTCAAAATAAACTATAAAACTTAATAATTATGATCAATAAATAGAGCCTGTTTTAAGCTTTGTAATTTTTTTTTTTTTTTTTTTTTTAAATATATTACAAAAATTTACATAACTTATTACAAACATCAACATAAAAGAAAAAATAAATAAGATAAGCACCATATTTAAATAGAGATAATGTTGTACAATTTAACATTATCTACATTTAAATATGGCAGAACACTCTGATTATATACAAATATGACTAAGGCTGCCTTGACATAGCACCATCTGCATGTAAATGCTTTAAATAGCACTAATATGCTGTATTTTCTGTTACAGAATGCCATCAATAAAGGATTTTAAATACAATATTTTTTTTTCTTTAATTTAAATTGAATAAAAGAGTATTATAATACGAAAATTGATCATATGTCTTAAGCTTTAGAGATCATGGTTATAATAGTCAATACACACTTGTTCGAAATTGATAAAATAAAAATTTTTACCAGTTTAAAAACTATAAATAATATAGTTTTTTCTTCTATAATTTTTTATACAGACAACTGTTAAAAACTGGGTGTACATATATATATAGCATAATCTCTATAGAATGAAATTTCCAGTTTTCAACAATTTGTACAGAAAATTTTTACATTTCCATATTAATCTTTATCACAAGCATACACCGGAAGAATATATTGGACATTATTGTATACAGTATACGAAAAACATTGATAATATGTCACATAACAATCTATATCAATAATGCTTAGAGAAACTAAAACAAAAAATAAGCTCATAAACAACTGATGCTATTTATAACAAGCCTTAATGATTTTTACAATGCAATAAACATTTTATCAAATATAAATCATACTAATTAATATCAAACCTATATATTTTGGACCATACCATTATAAATTATTTTTTTATCTACAAAACAAATATGCATCTTTTCTATATATCCTGCTCTATACAATCTAAATACTATAACTTAACCCATTTATGGCATTAACAGAATGGTAGTGATAATACTGATATGCTACTCCTCAAGGTCGCTAATCGGCTTTGATTTGTCACTTTCATTCTGGCATGCAAGGGTTTCTATGATCACTTAGTACACATAATTTAGTCATTCCTGTCAATGTGTTTAGTTCATTATTGTTCTGAAACATCGTCTGAATTTTTGAGTAAGTTTGTGAAGTACCATCTGGTGAATCAGGGATAAGATTAGCAAAAACACAAAACTGAAACTATATGCAAAGGCCATATGCTAAATATTGTAATTTAATTGGAGTAATAAGTATACATTATCTTAATCTTTAATTTATTTAAAAAAAAAAAAAAAGAATAAATAATTATGTTTCAGTATTTAATCATTGATACAAATATGTGAGAGTTTTATTTGATTAGCTGATGTAACAAATGTACATATCAGAAACACTAAAAACTCCTTTTTTTTCTATTAAAAAGAAAAAAAAAGTTGAAAAGCTGAATCTACATAAAGCTGAATTGAGCCAAAAAGCTACAACATCTCATCCTTGATAAAAATAATTTCAATACGTTATATCTTAGGTATGTAATTTTTTTCTTCTGCTAGTTCTGATGTTATATTATCATACTGTAACAAGAAAATTCAGACGTAGTAACTCTTATGTTAATTATAAACTGGAAATTCCTGGAGTTTTATTTTTAGCATGCCATATACATAACTATAAAATGAGCTAAGAATTAATTTTTGGTCTTTAAATTTTTATTCCTCATACTTTTCTAACATGCATATATATTCATTTCATTCATATATTCCAAAATTTAAACCTCCGGCATAAATGGGTTAAGAAATTAAGCAGAAGCACATTAACTTTTGTCCCTACAAACATACTTATCCTAAAGATGCCTATTTCATCCTCAAGATGTCCTATAAATATCCTGGAAAGAAGATGTGTTTGTAGGGGTGTTCATAACTTTTGTGTACACAAATGTTTTACATAACAATATATTTTTATATATTAGATACTATATTCTCTAATTCAAAAATTTTCAAATAATGATATGCAAAAACAAACCATATCACTATACTTTTTATTACTATTATTTTTAATATATATGTTTGTGCTACCCACAATGTACTTAACTTATTTTTTCTTCTGCAACATTTATCTGAAGATAAATTAAAAAATTTTTGATTAAAATAATCACACAAATAAGTTATATGTACATTTTAAAAAGAACATATTAAGTGACAAAATAATCAAGACAATTTTAAAAACAGATTTCATAAAAATTGGAAAATGTTTAGATAATTAGGTTAAAAAAGCAAAAATGAACAAGAATATCTTTGAAATTCACGGTTTATTAACTTCATTTCCCCCTCCCCCTGTAAACTTTTGAGATAACATAAAACAAATCTGTGAATGATATTAATTAACATAAAACAAATCTGTGAATTTTATTAATTTTCATCACACTTTAATCCATTAATTGCCATAAATTACCTGCTTTTAATGCCAATTGAAAGGTTAAACAATGAAACACAACTTTAGGAATAATAAAATTAATGAATTATGAATGCATGTGTATGTGTGTATATATAGTGGTGACTCGCCATTAAAAAAACCTGACAGCTTTACTCATCATCTTTTCTCTATAAATTATGACTCAATTCTATTTAGAAAGTTAAATAATAAATACACCTTCAGTAATAATCAAATTAATTATGAGCTTGGGCATATATGTATATAAATAGCAGCCATTTGAAACTATTGGCGAATTTGCCATTTAAAAAATAAATAAATAAAAGTTAGAATTATCGATTTATTTTTTTCCACTATCACAAAGTCCTTTAATTTTACACAGGTATTTGATGATTAATAATAATACAAAATAACACGCTCCAAGTTAAATGCCACTTTTAGATGACAAAAATCACTGTTTAAGGATAACAATTTTCTTCAGTTAACTCGCAAAAATGTAATTAATACACAAAATAGAAATTAATTTAACCGAAATAACAAAGGAAGCTAGCTGGCAGTTGATTAATATGCAATCAATTATGTATTAGTAGGTCTCTTAAGGAATATATTTATATATCTTATCAGGATATAGATATTTTAGCCTTGTAAAAACACAATATTAAAGCCTGTATTACCAGAATGGATAATCAAATAATTAAAAAAAAAAATAACATTTTCTTAGGATTTTCATGCAAAGTATTTTTTATAATGAAAACTTTCTTCACTAGATAATATTTTAACAAAATTACAGCTGTGTAACATAAAAAAGAATGATAATTTGAACTATTAAAATTATTTCCAAACAAATAAATGTTAATAAAAAAAAAAATAAAAAAAAAAAAAAAAGCACTACTGCAAGATGATTATATTCAAACTAAACCTGTAGATTTGCTAACTATGAACTTGTTCTTTGTTTTGCATATTTTTTATTGGAGAAATTTTTAATAAAGTTTAGTTTCTTTTTTAAGAGATAACAGGATAAAAAGAAAAGACACTTCACAAAATAAATAAATAAATATTTGAATAAGAATTTTCTTAACATTACATATTTAAATAAAAGGAAAATATCCTACACTGTATTTTTCTTTCAAATTTACCTATATAAAAAATTGAATAAACACTCTCAGCCAACAATTTCATTTATGACAGAAAATGAAGAAAGATTTCAACATCACTAAAAAATTCACATTCTTGCCAATACAACATTATTTAAAGATTTTAATACAAAATGACATTAATAAAAAGATAGTCAATCACAGTACGTAAAAATGAATACTTCAGAAAACTATGCAAGCCACCACTATATAACAAACATTAAAACTAATTTTTAAACATTTTTATCAGTTATAAAACAATTATTCCAGATACATATTGAGCAAGATTAAGTGACACAAAATGAAGGAGTCTATCTAATCAATGAAATTTTCACTGCATGTTTACAAGTATTACAAAAAATATATTTAGAGAGAGAGAGAGAAAAAAAAAAAGGGGGGGGGGGGGGGCTAAAAAAGCTAATGACACATGCATGCTTAATTTTAGTATCAACATTCAGTAAAATGTTTGTGTCTATAATATTCAAGTCATTCACAAATGCATAATCTAAGATAATACATCTATATAAACGGCAAACTTTCAATACCAGCACATGGTGTATAACACACACAAAAACCTGTGCATATGAATTTAAAGTACATTTTAAATTCAACAAATAATAAGTCTAAAGCTATAGCTAAAGAATTATTTTTAGATTAAACAAAAAAAAAAATAACTATATAAATAAATATAACAGTTATTTTCATTTGAAAAATGTATCACAAATACAAAAAAAAAAAAAAAAAAAAAAGGATAGGCCGCTACTGTAACCATTCACTTTATAAAACAAAATAATTCTAGAGATGGAAGGTTGTTTTAACATTATCTAACTTATGTACAGAAAAAAATGATAAAGTAACTTAATGAAAATCAATTTTAAAATAAATTTGATATCAACTCTAATGGAAAAAATAAAATAAATAATAAATTACACATTTCTTAAATATCTGTAAATGCATTGAATCTGAGAAAAATAAAAAGTTTACAACAAATCACACATACATAACCAAAAACTAAAGCAGAACAGTTTTCATTGTAGTAGTGGTTTGAATGTGTTTCAGCTAGATAAAACCACCAATTTCAAGTGTCTCATTTCATGTACCCTCATAGTTAAGGTACTTGTATGATGTGATCAATTTAAAAGGGAAGCTGTTATATGTATAAGAAATTACATGTTAATTAAAATTTCTAATATATGCAACAAGTATTATGCATAATGTATGCAATGCATTCTAATGTATGCAGCATGACTTTAATCATCACAACAAAATCTATATTTAATGGGTGATATCATTTCTTACATTTTTTAAATGCAAAAACTCGAGATAAACATAAATTCACTTGAACATCATAAATACTCACTAATCCAATTCTCCAATTTCAAATGTTAAAAAAAAAAAAAAAAAAAGAATTGAAAAAAGCAGATGAGTTACTCAAATGATATGAGTAGAATTGGATTAAAAACAAATGAAGATAATCACGTGAATTCAAAATATAAGTTTTTGCAAAAAAGTGAAACAAACACCAGCACATTAAATATACACATACTATCGAATTTCTCCCACTTAGTGGTCAATGTTTCCAAATATTATTATTATTTCTATTTATTATAATTTTAAATTTTTTTCTTGAAGTTTCCATCATATATATATATATATTTTTTTTTTCCTGGGGGCTGGGGCAAAAAAAAAAAAAAAAAAAACATTAAATCGTCAAGCGGCAGTCCTTACATAGCATTACATGTGTTCTTTTAAATTACCTTTTAGACTTATTTTGTTTCAAATCATGGTTTAAATTTATATTTTCTCAATATATTGTTGTAACTGTGATGCCATTTTTTTTCTGCTAAATCATCCTTCTACCATTATCTTATTAATTACTACAAACCATGGATAAATATCTATTTTCTTTATTTCAAATACATTTTTGTAACTATGATGTTAATTCCGAGCATTATCTCCATAAAAATTGGGCTTTTATTATTAAGAAGATTAAGTTATAGTGTCAAAAGTCTTCTCACATACATTAGAAGATAATACAAAAAACAAACAGGTATTCTCTTAAAATGATAACACTGGATTTCATAAGAGAAAATAATTCACAAGCTCATGCATATCTTTCTCAGTCAATGGATGAAGAATCACAATGCACAATCATATCAATAGATCGGTTCTTTGTAACTGGAATATGTAAATTCTAAAATGATTATGCATGAAATATCCTATCACAATTAAATTTCTTTATTTTATCCAAAAATGAATTTTATAATTAAAAATTGGCATCATACAGATTCTTATTAACGAATATACACATCTACATTTTAAATGACTAAAACAACAAGTATAAAATTTAAAATATTTACTAAACTATCAACTACTTTTACAGAAAAAATGTTTGACATTGAAATTACATACGATAAATACTAAGCACACATTTGCCATAAAAAATGCTAGAAATGATCTGTAAAAAAATATAGTCCAAAATATTCATTAACTCTGTTATTTCATATACATTTGATTTAATAGAATGAACATTATAATTTACACTCTAAAAAGTAAATGTTAACTGAATCCTTTCACATTTTCAATTTTCTTCATAAAATTTTTAATTTTAAGAAGAAATTATTAATTGCATAACCAACAACTTAAAACTAAAGGAATTTTATTTAAAAAAAAAAAAAAAAAAAAAAAAAAAAAAAAAGTTCTAAATTTCTAGGACTAATGAGATAGAAGACAATTTCTATATTTTGCAAGATTCATTTGATAACTGAAGAAGGAAACTCTTTTTTTTTTTTTCCAATAAATAATTTAGTAAATCTGCAATAGAATATTCATAGTGTTTGAGAATTCTGCCTTTAATATAGTACTTAATAACTTTACACTTCAACACTGACAGGGCATATTTATTATACACAGTAGTGACTGCAGCAGCCAAGTTATCAACTTAATCTTTCCATTCATATATAAACAATTATAATATACATAACAAAGAAAGCTTTGGCAGATCATCATTTGGTTGGAGATATCTCAAATTATTACTTCAGAGGTCTCTCTCTCTGAAAAAATAAACAAATAAAAATCAAATTATGCATCACAGAAGTGTTCAATTTATTTTATTTAAAGTTTTACATGAGTTTTGAAGCCTAAAAACAGCATATATTATCTATTTCTTTTATTAATATAATAAAGAAACTTTTGAGTCGCTCATTATAGATTTATTTTAAATAAATTAAAGTAATTGGGGGAGGGGGGGGGGGGACTTTCATCCAAGCACTAGTCATTTCTGATTAGTGTGCAAATTTTCTATAAGATGGGTTAATTAGGTTTTCAGAAACCATGTCCTCTGCTTTTCTGAAGAGTTTCAGGAAATCAGGTTTACCTCGATATTATAGATGATGTTTTTAAAGAAAAAGATTGCCAGCTTAGCATCCTATGAAAAACTATTATGCTATACTTTTTTTTTTTTCTTTTTATGTGAAATTTCCTGAAAATTTTAATATTTATACAACAATGTGTTTTATTTAAAAAAAAAAAAAAAAAAAAAAAAAAAAACTTTCTAGAATTTTTACTTTCTTCTATATTCAATAGAAGAAAGTATTGGATTTGTAAAAATTTTCAAACTCAGGTTTTTGATGGATTCATATGTTTTGAGAGCTGTAGCACACGATTTGACCATTTTTAGAAAATGTCTGTCTGTGTGTGTGACAAAATTTTGTGGCCAACTGTATCTCAGGTGCTACTGCACAGAATTTCATACAAATTGGTATGTAGTTACACACTGACATAAATTAGTCCTTATCAACTTTTGGTAAAAATTGTCAGCCAGCTTGTGTTGCCATCCCGCCTTTTTCTAAATTTTTAACATGATGGTATAGGACAAAATTTTGTATAAATGTGCATAAAGAGAATTATTTTTTAATAATCATTATGAAATGTAAAAGAATTATTTGTGATAGAGATAGTCAACTGGGAAAAAAAAAATTCTGTATGTAGGGGGGTAAATTTTCAATATGGGTATTTTTCAAAAGAGCTTGCCAATATCTTTTAAACAAATGGTTGAACCATCGATCTGCGATAATTTAAAATAAAGTTATCAATATTTTTCATTTTTAACGAAAAAAAAAAATGTAACATTGAGAATAAAACTGACTTTTTTTTTTTATATTTAGTGTTATAACTACTTCTCTAATATGGAAATTGTCTGCATTATCATGGAAGATAATTTTTAATAAATTGTTTTTACTGAGTGAATTTGTATAGGAAAATAGTGAAGAAAGTCATCTGGCGGCCACAACACACTAATTTTAAAAAGAAAATCTCAGAACTTGATGTTTAACGAAAATCTATTAACTAAAATACCACATATGAGAATTTATAAAATAAAAAACTGTGAATTGTATTATAAAAGTTTATTTAAAGTGTTGTTTTAAAGAATTTTTTTTTTAATTTGAAACTTCAAGCAAATAAAACAGTAAAAACAATAGCAGAAATTAAGATTTTAAAAATGGTTTATTCACAAATCCATTATTTAATAAACTAATATGTTGTATCTACCACAAGATTTTTTTTTTAGTTCCCCATCATACTATAGGTATGCGGAACTTAGGTAATCGTGAAAAATTTCGACCTCGGTTTTTTGACTTTTTTTATATATTTTCAGGTGTGAGGAATCCGAAAATGAGAAAATTTGTATGGTGTCTGTCTGTAGGGTGTCTGCTAGTGTGTCAGTCCGTTAGTGTGTTAGTCCATTAGTCTGTTTGCACAGGGTTCATACTCATTCTCAGAAAAAAAATTCCCTGAGTATTCACTGAGTTAGTTCCCAGAATCAATAATTTTTCCATATTGACAACTAGTGATGTTTATTTTAATCCACTCCTCCCCCCCCCCCCCGGCCAAAAAAAAAAAAAAAAAAAAATATATATATATATATATATATATATTAGCAAACTAACAGCCTAGAATGTTTTGGATCTGAATAACTTATTTTAAATTAATTTTAAAATCCTTTTCAGACAAAATAAAATATTAATCAGAATCGGAAATGAGACTATATATAACAAACTCTTGGAAACTTAATTACCTTACATAAAAATTTGCCCTCAAACTAAATGCTTCAAAATATTTGATTAGCCAATGATTATTAAACGACATTGTGCATTGTAAGGGTCACTATCTACACTTTCAACCTAAAATGCAAACTGTGGATTTAAGTTTTTATCTGTCCAGTTCAGATTAATGATGTTTTCCAACTCATGATAATAATTACTTTTTAATTATAATTCAATCCATCTCACAAAAAAATTAAATAAAATGCCTAAGCTAATAAAATAACTAAGCTAAGCATGTGCACAATGCATCAGAAAGACTTAAATAACAAACGAAATATTTAAAGCTGCTACCAGATGCCGATTATCGAATTAAAACAAATTAACCATGGAGAAAAATCAAGCGAATGAATCTCTTAGAGAGAGCAAAGGTGTGTCTAATTTCACGATTGGATTGTTCATAATGCAAAAAACGTGCCCAGTTTTTCATTGGATCAGCATGTTAGTAGGTATGTCTTATCAGATTTCCAGAATGACGTCACGGAAATGCACACAAGTACCAGCTTTTTCCAGAGTAGATACCTGTTTTTCCAGGTTTTGGTGCTTGTTTTGAAAGTTTCCCTGAGATTTTATGACAGATTTTTTTCCCCTGATTTTCAGGTTCTCCCTGAGGTGTATGAACCCTGACGATATCTCACAAACAAATAATCACAGAGAGGTCAGATCAGTTTTAAAATATTACTTTCGATACTGACAAGAACCCTATTTATTTGGAACATTCAAATTAAAAAACTTCGTAAGTTATTAGAAATTTACGATTTTCTTAACATGGGAGAATAGGACAAAAATTCACTTAAACGTGCATTAAATGGAAACTTTTTACTGTAAAAATGTCAGGCCAGTTTTAAAATATCTGTTTTGATGCCGGAATGAACATCAGTAACTATTAATATGCTACTTTGAAAATTTCACAAGTTATTGGAAATTTATGAATTTCTTAACATAGCAGTATAGGGCAAAATTTCACATAAACGTCAATTTTGAGCGATATTTTCATCGTGAAGATGTCAGACTACTTTTGAAATATTATTTAGGACACTGGCATGAATATTAATGACTATGAATTTTCCAATATAAAAATTTCGTAAGTTACTGGAAATTTATGAATTTCTTAACGTGGCAGAATAGAGCAAAATTTCACATAAACGTCAATCTTGAGGGATATTTTCATCGTAAAGATGTCAAACCACTTTCGAAATATTATAAAGGATACTGGCATGACTATCATAGACTATGATTTTTCCAATTTAAAAAATTCATAAGTTATTTGGAATTTACGATTTACTTAACATGTCACAATAAGGCAATATTGAGCATAAACTTCCATTTTGAGGATCATAAATACATTAAACAACTTCAAAATTACATTTATGATATTTGTTTGAACATGATTGAATACAAATATTCTAATAGGAAAATTTCACAAATTATTCGTAATTAACGATTTTATCAACATAGCGAAATCTTAAATTTTTCATATAAATATGAATTTTGAGGATTATTGTATTTGAAACAGTAGCATGAAAACTAAACAACGGAATCGACCCTGATAAAATAAATTAATAGATTAGAATGAGATAAATATATCGAAGTGAACGGTGGATAGCCTATTAGGCAGGGATTTCATTCTGTCACTGTATCAAGCTTTGGTCAAATTCATTTCTTTTAACATGATTATAATATGTCTCGCACTAGAAATTTATGAGAACATACATATGATGGGGAACTGAGCAGAGTCCACCTATGCCAATTGGTTTTTTAAATTTTCCTGTCTACAGTCAGTGTTGCAAATTGGGAAAATTATTCATACACCAAAAATGGCCCATAGCTTAAAAAGTCAGGTGCCAAGACAAATATATATCATACACTTTTACAGTACAAAGAAAAATGCATCTGAATTACTTGTTAAAGAAAAAAATATATATTCAATGAAATATATATATTGAATGAAATATTGAAATAAAAATGGTTGGAAATGAGAAAAGTAAAATCAATAACTCAAGTTTTTTGCATACCAATAGCACACAAAGTAATAAATACAGAACTTCTAATTGGTCAAATTAGATTAATTACATAAATTGTGTTTCTACCTTTGGCAAGTAGCTAAATTATCTGTTTCCATGTTCACAATAAATATTCCTTATCTGCTCAACAATTTATGTTATGCTTACACTCAGTATATAAGGGACTGCATGGATATCCTCGTATCTGGGACAGTCGATGATGGGGCGCGCTTGCGTGTCACCTGTCTTACACTCAGTATATCACTTTAATTTAAAGTGGCTTTAATTACATTATTTGTGACGAAGATGAAAGTTTTCAACATTTTTCTCAGAGTTTCATTTCTCGAGTGCCCCAACAGGTGGTACAGATGTTTTGCTCTCAAAAGTAGTAGACGGGAAGTACCATAATTGTCCCCTGCATGTGTTCAACAGTTAAACTGTATAAAGTTTTCAGTGGTTTTCTCAAAAACTCACATAAATACAGGCTAGAACACCTTAGAAAGATTCTCCACCTCCCTCTTCCCACAGGATTAGGACCCTAACAAGTCAATAGCCTTAATACCTATGACACATTGCTTTCCTATGTATATAGAAGAAAGTGAAGAGAACACAAAAATCATGAAATTCATATATATCAGAAACTGTAAAGGCTAAATTACCTGAATTAAGCCAAATTTTTCTTCTAGTTAATTATCAATAATTACGTCTGAAAAAAGAAAAAAAGAAGAAATACATAAAGTCAATTTAAAAGAAGATACATATAAATATTAAAGTTTTTTTTTTTTTTTTTTTTTTTTTTCAAGTTACCTTTATATTATATCTATTTCGAACAGGTATAGCTGGTGATCTTGGTAAATGATGCAAGTTTGAAATATTTGAAGCTGTAGGCATATGATCTTCAAATTGCATAGGAGACGCTTTAGGGCTTTCAAAGTTAAAATGTGGAGATGCTCTACAAGGACTGAAAAAAGGATGATATTAAATTTTAATCCAATATTTTAAATAGTAATTTATTTATAAACTTTGATAAAATAAGTACATGTATAAATTGCTCTGACGGGTAGTTTTAAAATTATAGCGTTTTGAAATCGTAACTTTAATTATAATCACCCTGTATATAAAAATTTCTTCAAAATTATAATTAAAAAAAGAAAGAAAAATTCCTTTTTCAGTTTTCTACATTTTTGAAGTGTAAAAGAAAAAGTGAAATAGCCTTACTAATTTTTAATTTTCTCCCCCAATTTTACATCATTTCCATCTAAACTTATATTATGCACATATTTGCATATTACTTTGTGGATCAATTAACAAGTTAATTTATAAGAAATATTTTTGTTTCAACGGTGAAATTCATGTGAATTTCAGTATTTTTTTAAAACTTAAAATTTGTGTTTAAATTAAGATAGGAAATGAACAGTAAATTAAGATACAAACTAAAGTTGATACACAGGTCTATATCAATATATAAAAAGCAATTTTGAAGCACGTATCAGACACGACGAGTTTACAGGCGATTTTAAAGCCAATCACTGATCAGTGCCGATTTTTCGGAAAAAAATTCTACTCCCAGTGTGATAGCACTCACCAAACTTGCCCAACTTTTTCAGAGCTGTCTTCATAAAATTGTCTCTACACACAATTTTTCCACAGACTCATCCAATCAGGATGCGCTATTTTGATATGTCATATTTCCAAGATGGCGGAACATGGGAATCGCTTAAAGTGGAGATTTGAAGAAGAAATATTATCGTTAAGCACGTTTATTTTACCGTTAAATGATAAGAATTTTGAATTAATTAATCGTTTTTTATTTTCGTATCGCGTTATGACAATAGTTGTAACAAAGATCAAAATAGAAATAATAATGCGATATTTTACACAAATGAAGGGGAATTTGAACACTAACCATTGCGCATTTTATTCGCGCCAAGAAAAGTGATAAGCGTCAGAAGTTAGTCTTCTTTCATCTAACTTTTCACACGTCTATTGTAATCTCTACGGTGTTTTCGTCAAGGAATAATTGGCGCTAAAGTCGGCTCAAAAATTAGTTGTTTCTAAAGTTGCTGGGCTTGATACGCGCCCTTAACAATTTTTTCAAAATTTATCCTAAAATTAGCAAGGCTGAAACATTTTTAAAATTTTCCAAAATAAAAATATTTAATTTTGCATTTTTAATTTAAAATAATTTTGAAGAAATTTTAATATGTTTAATACTGCTATATTTGTGCCATTTATACAAATTTTCTTTATTTCAGGACCTATGTTAAACATCCACCATCTAGTGAAATGCAAATAAATCTGAAAATTGGTGATAAAAATTAAATTTTTGGTAAAGTATTTGCAAACAATGTTTTCGGTGACCATCTTAAAAAGAAAAAAAAGTTAGTAAATTTTTGTAATAAAAAAGCACCAATCTGATCAAAAGTAGCCATTGACAGACACTTCTGACATTGTTCCCATAGAAAATGAAATTTAGAAATTTTTTTTATTCATCAACCTTGAAAATACATTTCTGACAGATTGGAGTGGAAGGCTGATTTTTTATACTAACTATGTGAAAAATACCAGAGCCAGGAATCAAACATCGGGCCCTATACTTAACGCACAGATGCTCTAACCACTGAGCTACCCTGGCTGATAACGAGCCCGGCATTTCTCACATAATATACATTGGCAGGGTCACTGAGTTTGCAAATGCAGATATATCAAGTGACTATTGTCACTTGATATAGCTTATCAGATATCACTTGGAATGCATGAAATTATTCCAGATGCATGCTTATGTTTAACTAATTGCCACCGATATTAATATGCACCGGCAAAAAAAATTTAAATAATGAACTTAAATTTATTAAAAAAATTAGCAGTTGAAGTAGGATATCCTAAATTTCTAGTTGAAAAATTATATAAAAAAAGAATAAAACAATTAAATCAAATACCAAACAACCAAAAATCACAGCAAAAATTTACATTTTCAATCCCATATAACCAAGGAACCTCAAACAAAATAAAAAATACCGCTAATAAGTAAAATTTAAATATCCCAATAAAGCCTAACCCAAATATTTTCCAGATTATAAGAAATGATAAAGATGTAATTCCCTCTAGAAACCGCCGGAGTTTATAAGATCCCTTTTGAATACCCTGATAAAAATACCGGATGTTACATAGGAGTCACAAAGAGAAAAATAAAAACACGCCTTAACGAACATAAAAACAATATAAAATATGCCAGATATACAACCACCCTTGCTAGAACCTATCTCAAAAACGAAATAGATATAAAATTTAATGATGTCATAAAAATAGCCAATTACAACAACCATTTGTACGTGTTTTATAGAGAAAGCGTTGAAATAATTAAAAATCAGGTTGCCATAAATGACCACGAATCTGCCAAGATAGATCCACAGTGGCACTACCTACTGAAAGAACAGGATGAAGTTATAAATAGCCAAGGCCCACTCCAACAAGTTTGCAATTGAAAAGGGGGAGGATCATCCCACGAAAAGCTTCTTGCAAGAGATGATGAAGCCTAAGTAAGGTGTTTATCCATATATATTTTTTAATTAATTATGCAATCTTTCTTTTTCCATTAAATTTTCAGTTTCTTCATTGTTGAGTTGTCAACTATTATTAAAATTCTAATCAAACTAATAAACAAAGTAATCAATAAATTTCATAGTTTCATTATTCTGTATCTGTTATGACATTTTGCTTTTTTTAATCCATATGACTCCTATTCTGGTCTTGGCAGGCTGGGGTACTGTTGCCGGCGTGAAACTAGTTTAACCCCACAGGCAAGTTACAAGTCTTGTCGCCTGCTTCCTGCCTTCCTTTCTTAAGTTTTTTAAATTATTTTTTCATAAATTTCGTTTCAGTTTAAGTTTTTCTGTTAAGATTTTGTTGAGTTAGTTTATTGCTTCGTTTGTTTTGCAAGCTGATAATTAATAAATTTGGTTTCTTTAAATATGTGTATTTTATACCCTCATGAACTTTTTTCACCTTTCTAAGCTTCTCCTACATTAAAAAAAAAAAAAAAAATCATTCTTATTGGTCTTTGTGGTTTCAGTGATCTTGTATCTGTTGCTTGGCTTTTCTACGCTTAATGAATCATTATTATATATATATATCAGGCATAGTTGAAAGGGTTAAAGTCAGCCTTTTATGATTGTACAGACATCAAACACAATTATTCAAGCAAATATGATTTAAAGTAAAAAACTATCGCAAAATTAACATTTCAGGTAGGAAACTAATTTGGAATATCAACAACTTTCACATATTAAGTTCAAAATATAAATATTCAATATGTACAGTGTGATGGCTTTAATTACACAGTATGCCATAATAATTATTCAGTAAGTTTTTCCTGATCAATTTTTAAACTAAACAGTTGTATTTTTACAAAGTTTACATTAAATAATATTTACACTTACTGTTAAATAATTATTAAATTTTTAAAATTACATATACATAAATGGTAAAATACTAGTTCACATTAAGGTATGAATTGCACAATCACTGTTATTTATTAAAATCAGGATTATTCTTTAATATAAACTTCTAATATGTTAAACTTCTAATATATTACTCCTTTAAAATTCATGCTAAGGGAATCATACCTTATAATATAATAATATAACAATTATATATTATACCATATAATATATTAATTAAGTAAAAATTATTTATTACCTAAAAGGACCTCTTGGGCTCAATCCATATTTCATTGGAGATTTTTTATTATTAGCTAATTCTTCTAAAACTGAAGGTGCAATGTAAGTAAAACCCTAAATCAAAATAAATCAGATTAAGCAAAATATGCATTAAAGTGGCAAAATATTTAAGGGTATTTATATTATCAAAAGAAATTTGCTTATGCTAAACATACAGTCAAAAAAAAAAGGGGGGGGGGGGGAGATAGAGTTATTCAATTAATTTACTTGCATGTGAGAAAAATTATGTATACAATATTCAAGTTTGAACAAATATGCAGAGAAATTAGTTTGTTATGTAAAATTGAAAGTACAAATTTATAAGAAATCTGATAAAACAAAGCTGATAGTTTGACATTTTTTCTTCATTTAATCAATACACGTAAAATATCAGTTTTAATTTAAAAATCATTGGTTTAAAGTGAAGAGTGATTTAATGTTTAGTAATTTTATAATGAGTAAGCTAGATTTGGTAATTTGAAAGAGATGGAAGATGTGAAATCAATATGATGACATGACAAACAATCACACATGGAAGACATAGTATTACAATTATTACATGCCTATTGACAATTTAAGACAAAGCATTTGGTAATTAAAAAAAAAAAAAAAAAAAAGCCTTTGTACTTTTCTTCCCCCTCATGACTATTATAAGAATGAACATCATTAACTGAAAATTTAAACATGATGTATTTCTGATATTAAACATAAATTGGTTGGTTAAATTCTAACAATTAAATTAAATTAAGTTAATTAAATTAAATTAAGTTAAATTAAAACAAAGGTTGGTTAAATTCTGCGGGGAAAAAAAAAAAAAAAATGCGGCATATTTTATAAATTAAACATCTAAAGAGCAGAAATTTCATTGATTTTTGGGCAAAATAATAATTTATTTAGGAAATTAGCACTATTAGTGGGGTGGGGAAGCAGTTTTTGTTGATTAGCACTAAATTATTCATTGATTTCAGAAATTATCGGCAAAGGGGAAAAAAAAAATCATACTTTAGTAATAAGCTGGAATGAAATATATGTACTTTATCAGCATGGAATAAAAAATAACAAATTTCATCATTTGACTCTGAAAATACATCCTTTTCTGACATTTATCTAATAAACATCAGAAAATAAAAATTCAAGTCACAAAACTGACTTTTCACAAAAATCAACGATCTTAAACCAGACTCTTTACAAAATCAGTGAAATTGAAGCAAACATTCATAAAAATTGACAAATTTAACATGACATTTCACAAAAATTGAACAATTAAAAAAAAAAAAAAAAAAAAGAAAAGAAAAGGTCTAAAAAACATTAAAATTACTTTGATCATCAGCCAAAAATTTATGAAAAAAGTAATGAGTAAATTTAGGATCTACTGGTCAGTGATGAGCAATTTAAAATTTCACCCAAACCCATATTATATACAAAGAATACTTACAAGAAATGTTTGATTTTGACTTTCACTTAAAGTTGAATCATCAGGACTATCATACGGGGTCATGTTTGTAAACTTGGGATCAAACTGCGAAACATCATCATCACTTACCTAGGAAGATAAAAGAAATTTTGATTTTTATACATATTAATATGACAAAGATGTAATTCAGAATAAGACATATTTATCTATTAATTCAGAAACTTTTCAATACTTTATAGCAAGATTTTTGCTTAAAAGCTAAGCATAATAATAAACATTTATTGAATGAGATTATATATATATATAGTTTTTAAATTCAACAGAAATAAAATTGTTCCACATCTTTTTCAACATATAGAAATAGAATATTTGCTTAATTTTTTACAGCTGACATACTTTGCCAGTAAAAATGGTCCAAGTAGCATCTTTTTTTTTTTTTTTTTTTTTTTTTTTAATTATTTAATTAATCAAAGCACTCTTTCTACACCATAGCAATAATAAACATTTTTTACATGACATATTGTTGCACTGTTATTTAAAATGACTACATAGTGCATAACTGAAATTCATGTAGAATTTATTTATTTAATAAACATTTCTTCTGTTGCTAAATTTGTATTACTAAATTTGTTTAAATCACTATACCTTTTTCTTCTTATCATCAAAGGAAGGATTTCCAGTAATGGTTATTAAAATAATGCTCTATTTTAATATTCTTAGAACAATTTAGAATTTAAACATAAAAAATAAAATTTTGAGCATCAGCTTCTGCCCTCCACCACCAATTATACTGAAACATTTCTTACATTATAGCGGAGTGACATAACAACAGAGTTTTATTTGAAAGTAAGTAAAATAATTCTATTGACTGAGATAAAAATAAAAGTAAGAACATCTTTATTAGAAAATATAAGAGTGCTATTTGCTGCATGAAATGCCATAGATAAGATTATTTTTTAGAGAGAGAAGCTTTATTTTTTTAAAAGTGATTCAAAATAGATATGATGTTTATTAATAATAAAATTACGTATGATAAACATAATGTATTTAGTGTCTTGTTAAAAGATCCAGTACTTAGAAAAAAGGTAATTACTTAATTAAAAAATTTTGCTTTTATTAAAGTGTGAAGGTTATACGTAATAGTCATAAGGTTTATCTTTATATACAGTCATGTTTTTATATAACCTTTGTTTTAGTACATTATAAAACTCTGCAGTGAAAACAACATCAAAATTCTGCTCTTTTCCAAGGCAATCAGATGATTAACACAGGATATTCTATTACAAGTGTGACAGGAACTAGAACACTGCATAGATATTTGCCAAGTTTCTAGAGGGGCACCCATAAAACATCTATAGAAACTTATAAAACTATAGTTTCATTGTAAATTTAATGTATCGAAGAAAAGTAATTACATCATTTACAGATATGCTTTCTTTCTGTCCCATTCAGTATGAAACATCTTGTACATTATGCATTTATATGCTTCTAACATTGTATTTTTTAAACACTAAAGGAAACAAAAATAAATTAATTAATAAAATAATAATAATAAAAATAATTTATAAATAATAAAATACAGAAAATTGAAATTAGTTATTAATGGAATTTAAAAATGTTCTCAACTGAAAACACAATATCCTTACAAAAAAAAAAAAAAAAAACTTACTAGAGGTGGCTTAAAAGGAGGTTCTAGTTTACGATGATATACATCATCCCAATTGATATGCCGAAAAAATGGATGGTATTTTATAGCTTCTGCATCCTCAGGCCCACTGCCAAGTCTCTGATTAACGGGTCTTCTTAAAAGCTAAATTCAAAAATCAGTTAAAATCATAAAATGTTCATTATAGATAATTCACAATTGAAAATTAATTGAAGAATGATAACAAATAATAAGCAAATTTATCTTACTTTTCTGATCAAATCTCTTGAATCTGGTGTAACATAATGCGGAAAAGACAATTTGTGTTTTAAAATCTGAAATATATACATAGATATATATAATATATATACATACAATGTATTCTGAACAGTAAAAGAAAAGAACAGTAAGAAAACAATAAAAAATAGTTAATTTTTTGCCCTGAACCATGGCTTTTTGTTTTTTATACAAACATCACTTTATCACAAATTAAATACGCAATACCAAACATTAAATAAAAATCAATTTAAAATTATTTAACATGGATCACATTTCCCTCAAAAGAGGTAGAAGTTAGATTATTTTTAGAACTTTTTTTAGTTAGTTTTATTTTTATAACACTAGGGACATGAAACTAACATGAATATATTATTGGGTGGAGGGGGCTTTTAAATCCACAAGTTTAAAATTAAATGATTCTATGTATGTAATTAAAAATTTTCATGGATATAAAAAATTAAAATAATAATAAAATTGATTGTTCTGCTACAAATTTGTAAAATAGATGAAACAATTACAAATTCAATATGTGATGCAATACTAAATTAACAATAAACTTACCTTTTCAATTGTCTTTTTTCTATTTTCAGCTTGAAAAGGAGGCTATAATAAACAGATAAAATTAAATTATTCATACAATTTCTAAATAAAAATGTAAAATTATTCAAAACAAGAAATGAAAGCAAGCAATTTGCATTAAAAAGAAAACTATGAAAAGTGAACTATTTATTCAAAAATGGGGAGAAGAAAATAATGTCCATGGAATCATTAATCCTGAGAATCATTAATAAACAATATTTCTGAATATACATTTAACTTTTTTCTTCTTGATAAATAGTATTTGTTTCACAAGGATAAAAGTAATTACTTGTATAAGAAGGATAAACACTAAAAGGTTTGTAATGCATGAAATGAAAATTGCTTTTATTCCTTTTGTGTAAATTACATATATTACTATTAAAAGTTGAAGACAATGGTCAAAATTGACATATTCAAAACTAAAAAGAGCTTTATTAGAATTTATTTGACAGGATTTTTTCTGTGTATAAAGGGATCCATAAGAATAATCTATACTAAGCTTCTTGATAAAATTTGTATAAAATAAAATTTTCTACACAATAAAACGAAATTCTAAAATTCTAATTCTAAACTTGTAAGTAGATATATGGAAGTAAAATAAAGCAATAATTAATATATGATTTGTTGATTTACTTTACTGATTCGTTTGTTTTGCAGGCTCTTAAATAATAGATCTGGTTTCTTTACATTAGTGTATTTCATCCACTGACGATTTTTTTTTTTTTTTTTTTTTAATCTTATTGGTCATTGGTGTTTCAGTGATCTTGTATCTGTTGCTTGGCTTCTACTATGCTTAATAGATCATCTTTATTATATATATATATATATATATTATATAAATATTTATAATAATGAATTTATTATAAAATTAGTCTATAATCTGATATATAATTAAAATAATTTTGTTTTTCTTTTGGTCTCTTCAGCATATATTTAAAAACAACCATGTGAAGGAGGTAGAATCTACATCTTTAGCCACTAAATGCCATTTCTTAAAAGCTATGGTATAATTGCATAAAATGACTAGGGTTTGCACTAAAAAAAAATATTGAGTCAGATTCTCCCACTCTAACAAAAATGTTAAGTATACTTTTAAATTTAAATGAGAAATTACATAATTTACTTTTTGCAAATTAAGCAATTAAAAAAAAAAAAAAAACAAGTAAATGTTAAAAATAGAAATTTACTTACTTTCTTTCCTTTTTTTGTGGCTAAAGACTGATACTGCTTCAATATTCAGAATCTAAATTTTCATCAGAAATGAAGAAGGAATTGCTTGAAAGAATCCCCCCCCCACACACACACACACTTTCTTTTATCAAGAAATTCTAGAGAAATTAAAAAAAGATAACTACAGGCTTCAAAGCAATTAATATATTACCCAACTGACTTAAAAAATTGATGAAATACTCAGATTGATGTGAAAAAATTGGGGGGAAATCCCACTTATGATATATTTTTGAGTGGTATTTTTTGAAATATTGCGAGATTCTCGCAATCCCACCCTCTAATGCAAACCCTGATGACAAAATTTTTGCCTTGTTTAATAAAGAACTTTATTATGGCAACTAAAATTATACTGTCATGATAGGGCAACAATAAAAGATTTTATTTTACTTAATTTCTTTAACATGAAGTTCAAACTAAACATAATTAAAAACAAAGACAACTTTTTAAACTCCACGGCATGGCCGAAACATTTTCACTGGGAAACCCCAGCTTTTTCAACGGCACTCCTGGTGTTGGAAGGCTTGGTTCTGCAATGTTCAGCATAGTCGCAGTCTTTTATGTGCATATCATGGTGCCACTTTGTCTAGTCCTGCTGCATCATTGCCATTACAAGAATTTGGAAAGTTAATAATTACAATTTCAAATTCTTGTAATGGCAACGTTGCATCGGGGCTAGACAAACAGTGGCACCATATGCTCATAAGAGGCAGCGACCATGCTGAACATCGCAGAACCAAGCCTTTCAACACCGGGAGTGCCGTTGAAAAAGCTGGGGGATCCCAGTGAAAACATTCTGTCCATGCCGTGGAGTTAAAAAAGGTTTTTTTGTTTTTAATTAATTATGTTTAGTTTGAACTTCACATTAAGGAATTTAAGTAAAGTTTAATGTGAAAAACCTGGACAACATGTACAAGCAAGGTGAAAAATGGAGGTTTTTTCCAGCCCTGGTCCACATCGTGCCACATAGAAATAAAAAAAAACTGTCTATAATCATAACATAAACCGTGAAGACCTAAATGCCCTGAAAAATCTTAAGAAAATTAGTAATATAACATGTATGTTAACAAATAAAACACGGAAAATTGCCATATTAAATTGCAGTAATTATATTAATAAAATGGAGGAAACCGTCAAAGAAATAGGCACTGTTGAGATTAAAAAAGACCCCATCAATAAACTTGTAGAGAAAACACGTAAACTAATAAAGGAAGGCACTTGGTCCAATGATAAACCTCCCATTTCAATTAATGCTGCTCCTAATACTCCTAGCATTTTTGGTCGTTTCAAAGATCATAAAAATCTCCATAAAACCAGACGTATTGTAAGTAAAAGCGAAGGCCCTACTTATTCCTTGGAAAAATATATGGCAGAAATTTATAAAAGCTTACTACCCCTACCTCATCCACTTGTTTGAATTTGATTGAAGCCTTTATCCATAAAATTTGTGATATTAACATTAAGGAAAATTATCATTTTGTAAGTTGACGTCGTCAACCTTTACCCCTCTATAGATATAAAAGAGATTGCTAACTTAGTTAACACCGAAATTAATAAACAGTTCACTAACTCTGACATAGCCCACTGCTAATTTCTTGCTTAATGAAAATTATTTTAAATTTAATAACAAGTTTTTACCAGCAATTTAAAGGGGTTCCTATGGGATCCCCCATTTCGGGTTTTTTGGCTGATTTCAAATTACATAAAAAGAAAAATATGTTTAGAAATTTTTATTCATGAATTCATCAACCGTGAATATTTATTTAAATCAAATTGGAGTGTACAGGTTGATATTTTTATTTATTACCAACTATGTGAAAAATACCAGAGCCGGGAATCGAACCCGGGCCCTCCGCTTAACGCACGGATGCTCTACCACTGAGCTACCCTGGCCGATAACCAGCTAGGCATTTCTCACATAATATACGTTGGCAAAGTCACCGAGTCTGCAAACGCAGATATATCAGGTGAGACAATAATAATCGTAGCACAACTCCATAGACCACGAAATTTCAATTTAGAAATTTTTATTCATGAATTCATCAACCGTGAATATTTATTTAAATCAAATTGGAGTGTACAGGTTGATATTTTTATTTATTACCAACTATGTGAAAAATACCAGAGCCGGGAATCGAACCCGGGCCCTCCGCTTAACGCACGGATGCTCTACCACTGAGCTACCCTGGCCGATAACCAGCTAGGCATTTCTCACATAATATACGTTGGCAAAGTCACCGAGTCTGCAAACGCAGATATATCAGGTGAGACAATAATAATCGTAGCACAACTCCATAGACCACGAAATTTCAATTTAGAAATTTTTATTCATGAATTCATCAACCGTGAATATCCGTGCAAGAGCATCCGTGCGTTAAGCGGAGGGCCCGGGTTCGATTCCCGGCTCTGGTATTTTTCACATAGTTGGTAATAAATAAATTTGATTTAAATAAATATTCACGGTTGATGAATTCATGAATAAAAATTTCTAAATTGAAATTTCGTGGTCTATGGAGTTGTGCTACGATTATTATTGTCTCACCTGATATATCTGCGTTTGCAGACTCGGTGACTTTGCCAACGTATATTATGTGAGAAATGCCTAGCTGGTTATCGGCCAGGGTAGCTCAGTGGTAGAGCATCCGTGCGTTAAGCGGAGGGCCCGGGTTCGATTCCCGGCTCTGGTATTTTTCACATAGTTGGTAATAAATAAAAATATCAACCTGTACACTCCAATTTGATTTAAATAAATATTCACGGTTGATGAATTCATGAATAAAAATTTCTAAATTGAAATTTCGTGGTCTATGGAGTTGTGCTACGATTATTATTGTCTCACCTGATATATCTGCGTTTGCAGACTCGGTGACTTTGCCAACGTATATTATGTGAGAAATGCCTAGCTGGTTATCGGCCAGGGTAGCTCAGTGGTAGAGCATCCGTGCGTTAAGCGGAGGGCCCGGGTTCGATTCCCGGCTCTGGTATTTTTCACATAGTTGGTAATAAATAAAAATATCAACCTGTACACTCCAATTTGATTTAAATAAATATTCACGGTTGATGAATTCATGAATAAAAATTTCTAAATTGAAATTTCGTGGTCTATGGAGTTGTGCTACGATTATTATTGTCTCACCTGATATATCTGCGTTTGCAGACTCGGTGACTTTGCCAACGTATATTATGTGAGAAATGCCTAGCTGGTTATCGGCCAGGGTAGCTCAGTGGTAGAGCATCCGTGCGTTAAGCGGAGGGCCCGGGTTCGATTCCCGGCTCTGGTATTTTTCACATAGTTGGTAATAAATAAAAATATCAACCTGTACACTCCAATTTGATTTAAATAAAGAAAAATATGATTATGGAAAAACTTATAGGTAAAATATTTTATTGGTTCAGATATGTTCAGATAGAAGAAGATATAAATATTCATTTTGAAAATGTAAAGAAACTCGCAAGTTACAATAACCACAAATGTGCAGCGTATTGTGAAGCTATTGAAATTATTAATTTTTCAAATTCTTGTAACGGCAATGATGCGGCAGGGTTAGACAAACCGTGGCACTATATGCTCATAAGAGACGGCGACCAAGCTGAACATCACAGAACCAAGCCTTCCAACACCGGGAGTGCCGTTGAAAGAGTTGGGGGACCCCAGTGAAAACATTCTGGCCATGCTGTGAGGTTAAAAAAGGTTTCTTTGTTTTTAATTAATCATGTTTAAAAGATTTTATTTTTCCCCCTTTTAATCTAATAAAACTTCCACTATAAATTCTTTGTGTTACACGAAGATTTAAATTAATTATTATAAGAAAAAACCTTTTACATACTTCATGATAAGCTGTAACGCGTTTTCACCGGGGTACCCCGGCTTGTTTCACCAGCATTTGCGGTGTCAGAAGCCTTGCACTTGTAGTTTCTGTTTACTGTTCTTTTAAGCACGCCTCTCCACTGGTCATCAAGCCCCGCCGCATCGTTGCCATTGTAATAATTACTGGAATAAATAATTTCTACATCTTCACAGTATGCAGCATAATTATGATTGTGATAATTTGCAATTTCAGTAACATTTTCAAAAAGAATATTTATATTGTCTTCTTGATTAGCTTTCGTTAACGCAGTTGTGATTTTGTTTGTGGCTATGGCATGGCTGTGTTCCTTGATCCTAGTTTTTCTTTTTGATTCACCAAAAATAAAAACAAGGAACACAGCCATGACATAGCCACAACCAAAATCACAACTGCGTTAACGAAAGCTAATCAAGAAGACAATGTAAATATTCATTTTGAAAACGTTACTAAAATTGCAAATTACTACAATCATAATGGGCTCTTCCCAGTTTCTTCTGCTCAATCACGTGATAGAGGAAAACGAATAATCGAATTCAATTAAATATTGTTCTTAAGAACAAAAATTTTAATCTATAATAATAAAAGATGTCTGTCTGTCTCTCTGTCTGAGCATCTAAACGTTCAGCCCCTACTGAACGCAGAACTACAAAATTTTACATACGGGTGCTCAGAAGCCTGCCTGAGTGCATAGTGAAAAAAGAATTTAAAAATTTTAATTAGTTCCGGAGATATTAATTAAAACATCGACCAATGTCTAATTAAAAAGCGAGCGGATCGTAATTTCCACCCTTCAAGTAGAATTCAGCATGTTCTTCAAAAGAGGATGCAGAGAGAGAAAAATTTTGCAGGTTTTTCCAAAGTGATCGCTGCCGATCTGTTGGAAATATCGAAAATACACCTGTACCACGAGAAAGAGCATTTATTACCGATTCTTACGGTACAATTTTTTTTTTTTTTTTAATACGGATTTTTTATATTTAAAAATTTTTTTTAAAAAGGGTCGAAAAATTCTCTTTTTCTCGATCGTCTCTTTTGAAATGCCCTGTACGACCAAGTAACTGTTCCATTTCTTAACAACTGGTATATTTAGAAAGGACATTTAATCCTCTTTCGAACCATATAAACATTTTTACAAAATACGGATTAGCAATCCACATTTTTAGATTTTACGAAATATTGACTTTTTCACAAAACATTTTATAACTCAAAAGCATTTAGAGATAAATCATTTTTTTTTTTTTTTTTTTTGTATATATAGATCTCGCTTCAACAATTCAATTCCCAAAAGATTGAGAGAAAATTTCAAAAACTGAATGAGTTATAATTTTTTTATTTTAGGCATTAAACCATTGAATTGAATGTGCGACCTTCATTCCATGAGATTGTATAATGTGTTCGTTGCCGTTACCACGGCAACCATTTCACAGAAGAAAGATGTCTGGTGGAAAGGGGAAAAAAAAAAACACCTGCGACCGATTCAGTTGATAATCAGATGAATTTTAAGTGGGATAAAAAATTGCAAATTTCTATTTTCTTCAATTTTTCAAATTCGCACACGACACTTGGTATACAATCTTAACACTACAAAACAAACTTGCAGTTCAAATTTCCTCGATTTTCGTCAATAAACAAGAGATTTACATTTTAATTGCAAATTAAATTTTATTCTAATACGTGTATTTCAATTTCTAATTATGATTAAATTATTTTTAATACATCATTCGAAATATATTTTTAAGTTCTTTTATATTATCCAAAGTTTTCACCAGATTTACACGTTTTGAGGTGTTAAAGTTCTTTTATATTCTTGAAAGTTTTCACCTGATTTACACGTTTTGAGGTGTCCTGAATCAGTTTTCTTTTGTATCTCAGCTACTAATTAAAATAATTTCATAAGTAATACATCATTAGAAAGCTTTTTTGATTTGAAATCGAACAGTGGAATACAGAAATTTCTACCACCAGATGGCGCTGTAATATTTTCAAATTTCAATATTTCAACGCGTATTTCAATTTCTAATTACGATTAAATTATTTTTAATACATCATTCAAAAGATATTTTAAAGTTCTTTTATATTATCCAAAGTTTTCACCAGATTTACATGTTTTGAGGTGTCCTGAATCAGTTTTCTTATATGGCGCTGTATTATTTTCAAATTTCAATATTTCAATTTCTAATTATGATTAAAATATTTTTAATACATCATTCGAAAGATATTTCAAAGTACTTTTATATTATCGAAAGTTTTCACCAGATATACACGTTTTGAGGTATCCTGAATCAGTTTTCTTTTGTATTTCAGCTACTAATTAAAATAATTTCATATGTAATACATCATTAGAAAGCTTTTTTGATTTGGAATCAAACAGTGGAATACAGATATTTCTACCACCAGATGGCGCTGTAATATTTTCAAATTTCAATATTTCAATTTCTAATCATGATTAAATTATTTTTAATACATCATTCGAAAGATATTTTAAAGTACTTTTATATTATCGAAAGTGGAATTCGAGATTTCACCCGATTTACACATTTCGAGGTTTCCTGATTAGGTTTCCTTTGGTATCTCAGCTACTAATTAAAATAAATTCACAAGTAATACATCATTTGAAAGGTTTGTTAATTTGGAATTGAACAGTTCTAAATGCGCAACCGAGCAAGACTTTGCTGAACTCAGAAATTTGAAAGATCATAACATGGTGAGTGAACAGGTTGTTTCAGATATTGAAACTGGAAGAGGGCGCCGCAGGCACTACCGAGCGGGAATTTACTGAGGCTAGTATTTAATATAAAATAAAAGTAATATTGTGCATTTGTAAACAGTAGAATAATTGTATTTGTAAATTTAATAATTTTTAAAAAACATTTTATGTGTTTATTTATTTTTACCTATAAGAATCGATTTTTTCTATATTGTAGTGTAACTGTAACATTAACTGATCTAGCAATAAATAATAGCTTCTTGTAGAATGTTTATGGATTATAATTTGAAATTTTAAAATGTTTTAATTTAATTGCATAAAGGTGTTACAACAAGTTAATTAACTTAGTTACTGGTCTAAATGGATTTACGCAGTACGATATTGCACTATCACTGAATTAAGCACCAAAAATCAGAGTATTAAACATGTTCTTCATGAACATCAATAACAAACATAAACTAAATGATGATTGTAAATGTATACAGCAAACAAAAGATGATGAATAATGATATAAAATGGATTAAAAATGATGATTTATAAAAAATAACACAGATTAAATACGATTGATCAAAGATAAGAATAGAAAATATGTTATTTCAGCAATCACTCTACATAAACAAGACTTTGTCTGCTATTTGTTTTTCCTCTATCATGTGACCTCTGATGTCAGGTGGGAAGAGCCCATTATGCTGCCTACTGCAAAGCTGTAAAGATTATTTATTCCAGTAATTCTTGCAATGGCAACGATGCGACAGGGCTTGATGACCATTGGAGAGGCATACTTAAAAGAACAATAAACAGAAACTACAAGTGCAAGGCTTCTGAAACTGCAAATGCCGGGGTACCCCGGTGAAAACACGTTACAGCTTATCATGAAGTATGTAAAAGGTTTTTTCTTATTATAATTAAAATTTTCACTCTTTACAATTAAAAAAAAAAACAAAAAGTATCCATGTGCACACAGGATATTATGCATCTCTGCTCAAGATTTTGGTTAATTTCTGCAAGATATCTATTATAATATGTCTTTCACATATTTTCAAATTACAGTAAAGCATCGTTAATACGACTTACAAGTGACTGACGTAAAAGGATGCATAAATGAAAAGACGTATAGTTGAAATTTTAAAAATAACACCTTAATTACTATACTACAAAAAACTTAATAACACTCAGCAAAATTTATGTGAAAATACTAATTAATAAAGTTTCTTAAGATAGTAAATGTATGTTATACTTTGTAGTTTTTTTTATTTTTTTTTTATTTAAGAGTAAAATTATATTTAAAAAGATTTATTATAAAAAGTCAGAAAAATCGTACCATTAAGTACCTTAGGTACCAATTATATGTCTCATATCTTAAATATTGTATCACATTTCTTGAGAACTATATGAACACATCTTGAGTATTAATTATATATATTGTGTATCTTGAGCAAGCATTATAAGATTAAACATTAAACAATTTATGTCCATACAGATAGTTATTTAATTACATTAAAAAATCTTTAATATTCATCTGCCGTGCTGATTGTGAGTGAGTATTAAAAATTGCAATATGAATTCAATTGATTTTTTTATCAGTATTCTCTGATCTTTCCCGTATTCCTACATTTGAGATGCTTTCTACGAAAAATCTCTCATTTAAAAGGGAAAATAATGACAGGTCAAGAGATTTTGAGAATTAAAAGTAGAAAAGACAGACGTATAACCGATATTGAGCGACATATAAATTAAGAATTTCTGCATTAAAATGCATAGGAATGAATCAGAAATTTGCTAAAAGGATGTATAAATGAGAGACATATAAACAGTGTTTTACTGTACTAAAAATATATCCTTCGTAGTAGACTGAAAATATCCACTTGTCATAAAAAAAAAAAAAGAAAGAAACAGAGAAGGAAATATAAATAAAGTGGTGATTATTAAAAGACTTTTTTTTTTTTTTTTTTTCAGAATTTCGTTAATCAATTGTGTAAAAATTCGGCAATGTAAGCTAAGTCAATGGAGAAATAATTTTGTAATTTGAAATCAGTAAAAAATTATCAATATGGCATATTTTAAATTATACTACAAAGTGTTGTTTAATTTGCAGTAAAATAAATCACGTTTTGGGAAACAATTTTAAAAAGAATAAATAAATGAAAAAAAAAATATATATATATATATATTAACTATAAAATAATCAAGTAATTCTGCATGCAATTACCTGTTATATAAAAATAAATTACATTAGATGTCGATAAAATGATCCCAAATTTTAAAAAGAAACTACAAAGATATTTCATGTTTTTGAGACAAAAAAAAAAAAAAACGCAGCAAAAATTGGTTGGTTTGAGATGAAATAATCATGTAATTCAAATATCAACTATGAATAAAAGCACAAATTTTGGAAATTAGTAGTGAAATAATTGCAGAAAAATAGTTCTGCATTTTGACAACCATCTGCAAAAATATCTGATTTCATTTGCGAACTGGCCACACAAAGTAAGTGTCATTACAATCAATTGACTATTTAAAATATATACATATCTTTTGTAAAAATCAATAATCTTTTAAACAGAGATGAGATTAGCAAAAAGATGAAAAAGCTGAAATTACATGCAAAGATAAGACACTGAATTGAAATAATAGCAGGTAATAACAGGAGACTTAGCGTTGGAATATTAAAACCCGAATAAACTACTACGTCAGAAACACCAAGAAAAATACTGGAAATGCATACAGCTGTTTCGGTAGCCTAAAGCGTACCGTCTTCAGTGCAAAAAAGATTCTGAATCAGGAGAAGTGCACGTAAATATAGGAGAGGGGCTGGATTTAGTTCAATCAATAGGAAAATGGGAAAGGTGAGGAGAGTGGCCAATAATAATTTAGGAAAGTTAGCTGTGTAAACAGTAGAAAAATTAAGAAAATGTGGACTGAATATAAAATTTCCAACAATCAGACAAATAGGGAATAGCGAAATCACAATTTACAAGGTTTTTAAAATTTTTATAAATATGAAAAGCTTCAAAGAAATCGAGTTCATAAATGGATTTAGGTCTGCAAATTATTTTAGCTGAATTAAATTTAAAATTATGATTTTCCTCCCAGCAATGTTTAGAAATAGCCGATTTATTGGTTTCTTGTTTGCGGACGTAATTCATATGTTCTTTCAGACGAAATTTAAGACTGCGTTTAGTTTGGCCAATATATGATAAACCACACCGACAGGAAATACTATAAATACCCCAAGAATTATGCATATCAATGGGATCTTTTAACTGAGAAAAGGTGAGTTTATTGGAAGGCGAAAATATTATTTTAAAATCATATTGTTTGAGAATTTTAGCTATGGATTGACTGGATATACAGAGGTTAATCCAGAACGAATTTAGTGCCGCATTGAGGCACTTTCACAAAGTCAATTTTTAGCTATGAGGTACCTTCACAAATTCAACTTTCAGCAATGAGGTACCTTCACAAAGTCAATTTTTAGCAATGAGGTACCTTCACAAATTCAACATTCAGCAAAGAGGCACCTTCACAAAGTGAATTCTCAGCAATATAGCTGCACACTAAAAATTTTAAAAGCTTCACTGCATCAAACACACAAAAATACCCCCAATTTGGATATTTCCTGGAGACAATGATAAATATCAAAGTAAACACCTTATCTTACATATAAGAAACAACTTAACTCGTCCATATATATATTTATGTTATAACTGTTTCATTTTATTTTTTAAATGTATTTTAAAATTAAAAAAATTGCTTTTTGTATTTCAGTTAATTATTCTCAAGTATCACTAATTTTCACAAACTTACTTGATGTTTTCACAAATTATTTTATAAATTCACAAATGGGGTACCATTTTTAAAAAGCTGGATTAATCCCTGATATAGGAAAATAGGGTAAGACGATACTGATATTAGAAGAGACTGATTTAGTAGACGAAATATGAGGGAGTTGTAATTTTTGGATAGCTTTGTCTATAATGGAAGGGTCATAACCTCTGTCAATTGCAATGGCTTTCAGGTATTTAATTTCAGATTTTAATAAAATAGGATTTGAACAAATATTAAGTGCACGGTTTACAAAAGTATAGAAAGCAGCCATTTTTTGGTTAGGTGGGTGACATGAACGCGCATGGGGAGGAAGGGAGACAGCAAAATTTTTTCGATAGACGGTGGTTGAAAATCCATTTACAGCGCGATAGACGAGGGTATCAAGAAATGGAAGGGAGCCATTATTTTCTATTTCATATGTAAATTGGATATTACTGTTAATTGAATTTAAAGTTTCTGAGACGTGGTCAATATTGTGATGAGATATGTCGATAAGCATGAAGGTGTCGTCAACATAACGGGTCCAAAAAGGAAAAGATATTTTCTTAAAAAGCTTGCTTTCGAAATAGTGCATGTAAATATCTGCGAGAATTGGGGAGAGAGGGAAACCCATGGCTAAACCTTCAGACTGACGATAGAATTTATTTTGAAAAGAAAAAGTGGTTTGTGATAAACAAATGTGGGTAAGAGAGATTAATTCTTGTATTTCAAAAGATGTGAAATGAAACTCTTTTAATCTATTTTCGAGACAGCAGAGGGCGCCACTTATTGGAACATTAGTGAAAAGAGATTTTACATCAAAAGAATCCATAGTGAGATTAGTGTGAGGGCAGTTTTGAATGTTCTTTGAAGATTTTTTTGAATTCTTAACAGTATAACTATTAGCAGCAAGAAGGGGAGCAAAAATTGTGGTGAGAAATTTAGCTAAATTATAGGAAGCAGTACCGATATTAGAGACTATGGGACGAAATATGCATAATTCTTGGGGTATTTATAGTATTGTCAGTGTGGTTTATCATATATTGGCCAAACTAAACGCAGTCTTAAATTTCGTCTGAAAGAACATATGAATTACGTCTGCAAACAAGAAACCAATAAATCAGCTATTTCTAAACATTGCTGGGAGGAAAATCATAATTTTAAATTAATTCAGCTAAAATAATTTGCAAACCTAAATCCATTCATGAACTCGATTTCTTTGAAGCTTTTCATATTTATAAAAATTTTAAAAACCTTGGAAATTGTGATTTCGCTATTCCCTATTTGTCTGACTGTTGAAAATTTTATATTCAGTCCACATTTTCTTAATTTTTCTACTGTTTACACAGCTAACTTTCCTAAATTATTATTGGCCACTCTCCCCACCTTTCCCGTTTTCTTATTGGTTGAACTAAATCTGGCCCCTCTCCTACATTTACGCGCACTTCTCCTGATTCAGAATCTTTTTTGCACTGAAGACGGTATGCTTTAGGCTACCGAAACAGCTGTATGCATTTCCAATATTTTTCTTGGCGTTTCTGATGTAGTAGTTTATTCGGGTTTTAATACTGAATTGAAATACTAGAATTTTGATGACAAAATCTATCAGAGTAATAAATATACTTTTTAATTTCCAATCTATAAAATAATAACAAATAATTATGCTTTAGAATTTAATTAAACTTTATTTGATTAGCAGAAATAACAAATTCACATCAGGAAAAAAAAAAAAAAAAGCTGAAAAATGTCATTCCTATTTAAAACTAACAATTAACAAAAACCAGCAAACTTTGAATCTTTCACAAATATCAGATGAAAAAATTATTTTGATAATCAATCAAAAACTTTGCATAAAAATAGCAAGTAAGTTAATAAAAGCCACTAGTGAGTAATTTAAAATTTCAAGTCTTAATTCACAAAAAGCAGAATATATCAGCAATAATGCACTACAAATCTTTATAAAATTAATTACAATTATTTTGTTACTAATTTTTCTTATAAAACATTGTACTGTATTATTGTAACAATTAGCAGATACTATGGAATGTTCAAAAATGAGATGCAAAATTAAAATCAAAGTACTTACAGAACCAGTAAGCATATCATACATCAAAGCACCAAAACTCCACCAATCAACAGCTCTACCATGACCACTTTGGGTTAATATTTCAGGAGCCCTATTTTTATTTTATTTTTAAAGGAAAAATATTATAAATTAAATATTTTTAAGATACATACATACAGTTAAAACTTATTAAGATGAAGTCAAAGAGTAGCAAAAATATTTTCGTATTAACTGATAAAACAGCAAAATGCATTTAGGATGATTTTAAAAATAAATCACTAAAAACAAAGATATAAAAGAATTTAAATGATATCTGTAAAGAAATATTTTATAGTCATTTTTATGATAATCAGTATTTTCATGCAAAAATCATACATTTAAAAAAACTAGTATGTTGTGGCCACCACATGACCACAATCTTCTGTATCTGCCTATACGAATTTACTCAGTAAAAATAATTTATTAAAATTATTATTTAAACAAATTATCTTCCATGATAATGCAGACTATTTCCATATTAGAGAAGTAGTATAATACTAAATATCCAAAAAAAGTCAATTTTATTCTCTATATTACATTTAAGAGAGAGAGAAAAAAAATATATTTTGGTTAAAAAGGGAAAAAATTGATAACTTTATTTTAAATTATCGCAGATCGATGGTTCAATTATTCGTTTTAAAGGTATTGGCGAGCCTTTTGAAAGATATCCATCATGAAAATTTACTCCCCTTGAGGGGGGGGGGGGAGGCGAGGCTCCTACATACACAATTTTTTCTTCCCCAATTCACTATCTCTCTATTACAAATAACTCTTTGAAATTTCATAATGATTATTAAAAAATAATTCTCTTTATGCACATTTATACAAAATTTTGTCCTATACCACCATGTTAAAAATTTAGAAAAAGCGGGATGGCAACGTAAGCTGTTGGACAATTTTTACGAAAAGTTGATAGGCACTAATTTTACTGATTACTTTTTTTCTGCATTAAGTTTTTAAATACTGAATAATACTTTGGTCACATGACTGAGGATTTGCTGTAGTTTTTGGAGGGAGGAAAATGCATTTTATTGATTTTAGCCCTTTTACATCAGTATGGGCTGTACAATTTTCAGCATAATGCATATCTTTCTTTCCTGATTGGTAAAACTTGAGTCTAATTCTAATAACCATTTTGCAAAAATTTCTTTATTCATCCAGACATTTTTAGTGAAAATGTACCCAATAGGTAGTGTCTTTACACACTTAAAGCAACGTGGTTTTGCAAGTTTTCTGATAACAGATACGTAATTTTTCACTACAATCCATATTAAAAGCTGTCAATATTGTGATTCTTTCTTACTATTTTTTCCACTTGAACAGTTTTCACCTTTAACAGTTAATGTAGATGATGGAAACGCTTTAAAGGTCCACTTTCGTCTGCATTCAAAATATCGCTGGGTCCGTCATCTCTTAATAGCTGGCCATACATCAGAGAAAAATAAATTTACACTATCCTGATTAACTGCAGACTCTCCACTACATATCCTTTTGCACACAATACCATGATGTTCTTTAAACCTTGATAGACATCCATTTCAGCAAGTAAAATTATTGATGTCAAGTGCTTCTGCAAAAAACGTTGCTTTTTCTTGCAAAACAGAACCAGTTAAAACTAGTAGATCTGCAGATCAGGAACCTCAATGTCCTATTTGGATCATGCATTATTCAACATATCATATTTTATTTCTTATTATATAATATATATATATATATATACTGATTCGATTGATTTGCAACACAAACGGTTCACCCCTCCCCCCCTCCATCTCTTTTTCTATAACTATCTGTATATATTTATGTTATATGTATATATATGTATTCCTAATAACTGACTGTCTTGTATTAATTCCCTGCAATACATAAATACAGTAGAACTTGGATAATTCAAAGTTGAAGGGACCAGAGAAAAATTCGAAATATCCAAAAATTCGAATTACATATACTATTTTGTCATAAACAGAGATAAATTAAAAAATAAAAACTTTATGATCAAAGATTTAACACATAAGCTTTATGTCTAAGAATACTTCTACATCCCCCTCCCATTAAATCAATATTTTTTACGAGCTTAATTATTCAACGCTTTTTAAAAATTAGTCAGATATTTTTTTATTTCTTCTTTAAGTACAATCTTTGTGTCATAGCATATGACTTGATACAAAAATAGAATTTTCTTCACTAGACATGACTTTCAATTTAAAAAAATCTAAATTAAATGTATATGCACCATATCTTCTGATGCACTAGTTAGGGGCTTCTCTTATATTTCCTTATCCTTCTTTTGAAAGACTTAAAATATATTGGCTGAGAAAAATCTCGGGATCAAATTTTACAGTAATATTTTAAAGGTAATCGTATGAAAAATTCGAATTATCCACGATTTTTTAACATTATTTTAATACAAAATTCAAGGGACCGAGTAAAAAATTCGAATTATCCAGAACTTCGAATTATTAAAGTTTCACTGTACTTGTAAAAATTTCATGCAAAATGATTACACAACATATTGGAATTATTTTTTGTAACCTTGTAAATGAATTACCAATTCTATGCCTACACTTCTCCACTGAAATACATTCTTTTAAAATTCAAATAAAATTTCATTATATTTAATGAGGTGTAAGCATGTTAAAATACAATTTTAAGAAATACCAACTATAGACTGTAATAGTACGAAATTCTTTTATGTATCGTAGAAAAGGATCCACAATAATTATATACACTAAAAAGAATACACCTATTTAATGAATTATAACTCATTAATACTTCAACCTAATTTGACATCATTTGGATGATTACAGTACGTCATCGGAATTCTTTTGTGGGGGTCCCGTAAATAAATTATTTAGTCTATACATATCCTTTTTCTAGAAAAAACATGCTTTTAAGTATCTTTATAATGTATGTTAATTCCATTCTGTTGTATGAAGCATATACACATTAAAGTGCGCTTAAATAAAAAATTTTTCATAGGCTCTAATGTCACGAAATTCTTTTGTGTGTCTCTGTAAACGAACCATAAATATTGTATATGCCAGTAAAAACTATTCAGTTTTATTCTACGTATTTCATGAATAATTGTCCGAAACTTGACATAACTTAGCTGATTACATTACATTGTCAGAACACTTTTGTATGGTCCTGTAAAGCCTAAGAGCACATATTTTCAGCAGGAAAAAAGTTTAAGCATCTCAGTAATGTACGCTAATTTCATTTTGTTGATAGCAAAGTAATGATGTCAAAATGCGTTTAAACGAAATTCCTCCCATATGCTGTAATAAGAATTTTGACATGTCCCTGTACACAATCCATAAAAAATAAAGACATAAAAATTATATAGCTATTTCTATACGGAGCTTGAATGTGTGTGTCAATTTGCACGTCAATTGGAGGATTTTTGCGGCCACTATTGCGGTACATACAAATTCTGCCCATAGGCCGTAATAAGAAAAACTTTGGCATGTCCCTGTACAAGTACTACAAATAGAATACACACCCAAAACTAAACAGCTGATTCTGTGGAGCTCAAGAACATGTGTACCAAATTTCAAATCAACAGAGTGATTTTTGCAGCCGCTATCGCGCAACAGACAGACAGATGGTACCCAAAATCTTTTTGAGTCTCAACAAAGGGCCTCCACTGATGTTTCGGCAAAAATTGCAAGTCAACAGCTTGATTTTTGCTAGGGCTATCGCGGTATATACAAATTCTTTCCATAGGCTGTAATGATAAAAAAAACTTTGGCGTGTCCCTGTACACAAACTACATATGTAATACACACCTAAAACTATACAGCTAATTCCATTGGGGTCATGAATATGTGTATTTTTGCGGTCACTATTGCATGACATACAAATTCTTCCCATAGAAAAACTTTGGCATGTCCCTGTACACGAATTTCAAATGGAATACACACTCAAAACTATACAGCTCATTTCGTGGGGCTGATGAACATGTGTACCAAATTTCAAGTCAATAGCGTGTTTTTTTGCAGCTGTTATCACCAGACAGACAAACGGAACCCAAAACCGTTTTCAGTCTCAACAGAAGGCCTCCACTGACATTTCGGCAATTATATTCTAGTTCCTAGCTTCTCTTATCCATCTTAATAGAGTACTTTTTCTTCATTTTTGGCAGTTCTCATCTGTTTTCTTGCAAGCTTGAACTGATTGATTTGCACAAGCTATTTCAAAATTTTTTCGATTCTTAACTTTCGAAAGAGTACTAGCAGGCATTCGATACTTTGCTGCAATCACTGATTTTTTAAAAAACCCATCACTTCCATTGCATAAAATCTTTTGCTTAGTTTCCAAACTAAACGACTTTTTCTTACCACTCATTTTCAGAACTAAAGCTCTAATACAACTACAATTCAATCAAGAAAATTTCTAGAACAACTAACCACACGCTAGCAAACAATTAAAAGAAGCTAACAAAAGTATGATGCAAGTAACAAGGAAATAATGTAATCCTTTTCTCTTCCACTACGGTGGTCAGCCTCCTCATCCACCTCTCTACAAATACACTATCCTTGTTGGTCCAGTTAAGGAAAAGCAATAAACTTTTTTTAAGGTTGCCAATGCAAAGATTGCAAGAAGGTTTTCTTTTTTCGTTTCTTTTTTGTGCAATATTTATTTTGTCTTAAACAGGAGTTTATCTTCGTGTTTGTATTAAACGATGCAATCATTAATGTTTCCAAAATAACAGTATGGGGAAACTATTTTCCTTCATCTTAAGTGAAATTTCATGTTAAGCATTTTCATTTCAATGAGGTTTCACTGTATTCAGCAGTTTATAACTTTAGATAATCCATCCTATTCATTAACTAAAATAAAATTTACCTATCATCAGAAGCTTTAAAATATTGCTTAAGTGAATAAATATATGCTGCAATATATCTTATATGAAAATGGGTGATGTCTTTCTCCATATGGATATTTGGAAAAAAAAAAAAAAAAAAAAAACATCTACCCAAAATCTGATTTTAACTCAAGGGGTAAGAAAATCTGATATTCAAAGAATTTGCCCCTTTACATATGATTTAATGAATACCAATAATAAAATCCACAAAAAATTGTATATTTCTACAATTCATTACCAATATTGCAAAACAAATAAATAGATATTACTTTCAAATATACAGCCTAAAATTTAATTTCAGAAAAAAAAAAAAAAATAAATAAATAAAATAAATAAAAATAAATAAAACAGTCAGAAATGGAGAGAGCACTGTATCAGTTCGGCATATTACATTGCATGTGTAGAAGTATGAAGTAATATAAAATTCAGAAGAATTTTTTAAAGAAAAATGTAGTTTTAATTATTGAAAACTGTATGTATTTTTGACCGTACAATTTTCCTTTTTGGTGTTCAAGACATTGAAGATTTTTAGGATTTAGTATTCAAGATTATGTCCTCTCAATGAATTTTTAATGAATGTTTAGTTAAATTTTAGGATGTATCTTACTTGAAAGTAACGTTAGTTGTTTGTTCCAATACTAGTAATGGACAGTAGAAACACTTTATTTTTTATAGATGTTATTATTGATATCCATTAAATCATATAGAGAGAGGTGGAGTCTTCAAACAACATCAGTTTGAGTTAAAATTAAATTTTAGGTAGAGAGAAGCAGTAATGCTTTTTTGAAGTTCTTTAGTTGACATATTTTGCACTAGTGCTTATTTTGCAATGCATGCATAGATTTTTATGTACAGTAAAACCTATGAAAATTAAAACTATCTTTAATAGAGTCCTGCCTCAAATATCACATTACATAATCCAGGTGAAAAAATACTCAATAAACAGAAGCATATTTTGTAGAACTGAAACCAGATTAAAGTTAAATTCTTTAAAATAAAAATTGCATTTCTTTGTAAGAACAGGAAGGAGGGGGGGGGGGGGGAACAAGAAAGTAAGAAATTTCTGAATAGCAACTAGTTTAGAATGAGAAACAATTTTTAATTTGATGGCTCAAAGTAAGATTTTACATATATACAAGTTACAAAAATACTCACATATATTCAATAGTTCCACAAAAGGTATGGGTAATTGTGCCATCTCGAATAGATTCTTTGCAGAGGCCAAAGTCTGTTAACTTAACATGCCCTTTAAAAGAAAAATATTCATAAATGAATCTTAATACACAAAAATACAAGTAATAAGAGAAAAAAAAGCAAACTGTACAAATAAAAATTATGAATAGAATACTTTTATGGAATTTGATATAACAATATATACTGAATAATACAAAATTAATCTTATACTAGTCAGGTTCCACATGTCTAGCTGCACAGCTTATTTTGGTACAACATATATAGAGAAGCAGAACACTGATACTTTTAACAGCATTGATGAAATATAGTGCTCTGTGATTTAACACAAAATTATAATTAAAAAACAAAGTTTAGAAATAAACACAAATTTCCTATTTCTTTCAAAAACTATGTGTATGCATCTTGATTTTTGAAATTTAGGGGGTGGGGATCAGAAAAATAAAAAAGCATAAAATATGAAAAAGAAAAAAAAAAAAAAAAAAAAAAAGAAAATTTTTTTTTTTTTTTTTTTTTTTTTAATGCAATCTTTTGAACCAGTACAACTCATTTTTTATGATTATCAAGGGAAAAAAAAAAAAAAAAAAAAAAAATTGACTAAAATTGGAAAAAAGAGAAATTAACTTTTTGAAAATAAAATAGCAGACAGTCTTGAATTTGTTTATTTTTCAACCACTTAAAATAGAGTGTGTATAACAGGGTTCCCATTCAATTCCAAAAATAAAATTCTCTGACGTTTCCAGGTTTTCCAGGTCTATTTTTAGAAAATTCCAGTTACAAAATTTGGTTTGTGGTATAAAAAATAGCTCACACCATAAAACATAACATAGCTCACGACTGAAAAAACAACATAGTAACACAATTCACAACATAAATTGAAAGCTCAGAAGGCATTTTCCAAGTTTATATCATCATTTTCCAGGTTTTTGGGCAATTTTCCCTGACATTTCCATGATTTTTTTTTCACTAATTTCTAATTCCCTGACTTCACTAGGTTTTTCCAGGTTCTCCCTGACTTGTGGGAGATGAGTGTAAGGGTGGCAGTTATGGACACACGATAACAATGCTAGATTCATTCACAAAACCATCTATATTCAAGTAAAGTCGTTAGTCAGAGCAGGCAGAAAGCAATGGTTAAATTTATAGTATCCGTTTCCAATCCTCAGCTATATTGCGGCGGATATCACCATTAAATCCTGTGAGGCTAGATGATCTTGCACTGCATAATTTTAGAACAGAGGGCTTTGCAGAGATGTTTAGCTAATAAAATCTGTGGCAAAAATCCTTATGTTGTTTGTGATTTACCTTTTTGTTCTCAAAATCATGGCTCCTCATTAGATTCAAATTTTCCTGGGGTTCTTGAGAGAATTTTTCAGTTTAATTTTTATTCAAGATCTGACAGCAGATAACTTAAAACCATGCTGACATTTGCAGAATTTAACTTGTGAATTTTATCATTTTCTAATTTTCGCGTAATGAAATCTTCAGCTGTGAAACAATCTTTGAAGGGGCAATAACAAATTATTAGCAATTTACAATTTTGAATATCGATTTACACACTTTTAAAATGGGTTTTTCAATGATTAAATTAAACTATTTTTATCCTTTCATATCCCCCTCCACAAGCGAGGTCCCTTAGGTGTTATTTAAGCGTACAAAAGAAGTTATTTTAAACTCCTAAGCTTTCTAAAAACTAAATAAATTCTAACAACAACAAATCTGTTTGCTGCTTTATTTTCTTTCAGTTTTTGAATACTCAGAAAAAACAAAACTAGATGCATGCACATAAGCATCATCTCAATTTTTTTTTTTACAATAACAAAAATACATCATGAGAGTTAAAAATATAAAAATCAGAGGATAAAATAAAACATGGACAATATCTAACATCCTCCCACCTTTTGATTATATCTTATAATCACAACTCTACATTTTCATATATCTAGAACATTTCATAAACTTCATAAAATCAGTCTGTTTGGCATTTTAATTAGTCTTCCAGATCTAGTCTTTTTAATTTCTGTGCAGGACTCATCCTCCAAAGGCTGTTCAATTTGTGCTTTTTTCACAGTTGGATGAGGAAACATATTTTCAGCACCGTCACTAGAGGATACATTCTAGAGGATAAATTCTTTGTATTGGTCGAAGTATCTCTGAATGAGATGTTTGTAACTTTACGAGGCGAACTTTTCCATTTTTGACATGAACAAGCTCTATGATGTGTCCTAATGGCCAGTGCATCCTTTTTTTATTGTCCGTTCCCAGCAATACAATGTCTCCTGCAGAAACTGCCTGGTGGCTTCTTCTCACATTCAGTCGTTGAATAAGTAAACCCAAATACTCTGATCTAAATCGATTTCTTAAACTTTTCTGCAGTGCCTGTCTGTATTTAAGCCTTTGTGTGAAAGAGTTTTTCTCGACTGCATCAATGTCTGGTAAAATATATTCATGAATATCTTTCAAAAACATGGCAGGAGAAATTGGTTTAATAGATACTTGTTCTGACATGTAAGTCAAAGGTCGAGAATTGATAACGCTTTTGCAATTAGCCAATACCGTAATCATTTCTTCATAATTCAAGCATGCTCGCCCAAGGACTCTTTTTAATAGATCTTTCATCAGTCTCATGAGCCTCTCCATCATCCGTCCCACCATGCAGCAGTTCAAGGATTGAATTTCCATTCAATTGAAATGGTTGCTCCATCTTTTTGTATATTATTCCAGTTCAGTCGTTTCAAATAGTTAACTGCACCAATAAAATTAGAAGCGTTGTCAATATATGACAGAACATCTTCCTCTGCGAGATATAAATCTTCTTAAAGCCATAAAAAAAGTATGTAGATGCTGATGTAACAAGTTCAAAATGTACTGCCCGATAGATAGCACATGTGAACAAGATAACCCAACTCTTTTGACAGTCTTTCAGAAACAGAGGACCAACCATATCAATACCAATGATCTGAAACACAGCTGCATCTTTTATTAAATTTTCTGCTAGAGAAATAGGCGAAGATTCCATGTTCTTAGAGTTAAATCATTTAAAAGTAGTACATTTAGATAAAACAGATGTCACAGTTCTTCTTCCATTCAAAATCCAATATTTTTCTCTAATCAAATTTAAAAGTATCTGAGGATATGCGTGACAATTTTTCAGATGAAAATGTGAAATCAGTCGTTTAACAACTTCATGATTAGATGGTAGAACGATAGGAGTGAGAAAATCCTTCTTGTCTTGTCGATACAAAATTTTAGTTTTTATGCATATCTTCCTTATCTTTAAAAGTCTCAAGAGTTTTCAATTTCTCATAATCTTTAGATGTAAAACCTTCCTGCTGAATCATCCAAGCTATCTTCATTTCTGCTTTGTGAAATTCCTGACTTGTCAATTCCTCTTTCACTTTATCCTTTGGATTACAAGTATTATGTTTAAAACAGAGAATCCATCCAACAAGGCACACGATTTTTACATAACATGAAAAACATTGATAGCACCAAGTATTTTCTGAATTTTCATCCACATTTATCAGTAATTTTATTGATTTTAACTTTTTTCTTTTAACACCATCTTCATTTATATTCTGGCAGATGAAATTCATATGTTTATTATAATCATATGGTTGGTTGGTTGGTTGATTAATTGCCTTTTAATGGCACAAGGTCCACTATGGGACATGCTGTGCCAGACTGTGGTAAAAAAAAAACCAAAGGCTAAAATTTAGCTTCTGGATGGGTTTACCCACTCCAGATTGCCATATGAAAAAACGTGTAAAACAACACAAGGTGAAAGAGGTTAAAAAATAAAAGATAGCAAAAAATCAAAAATAATAAAAACAGAGTAAAGAGTATATAAAGTAAAAATGATGTAAAAAGTTATGAACAATGTATATAATAAAAACAGAATTGAATAGATGAACAGTGTAAATAATAAAATCAGATGTCGTAATAAAACCCGGCCTCTTTCAAAAAAATTGTCAAATGATAATGAGGATCAATATCAATACCTCAAAGGCTATCAAATACCTATAATCATATGGATCCTTAAGCCATGATAGACCCTCCCCCCATTTGAGAGAGACAAGTTGTTTGGCTTTACAACCTCTAGAGGGCAGATCCGAGGGATTAATTTCACTGGGAATATATTTTCATAAAGAAGCGGACAAACTCCTGATTTCTTGAACTCATTCCTAGTGAAAACTGACCAATTCTCTTCTCTGGTTATCCATGCAAGCACTGTCATGGAATCACTATTTTCCTATTTCACTATCAATATTTTCCCAAATGAATGCATCTGTTACTGATTTCGATAATCTAGCACCAATCACAGCCGCTAAAAGCTCCATTCGAGGTATAGTTGGGCATTTTAAAGGACCAATGCAGGATTTGCCAGCCAGAAGGAATAATTTCACTTGATCAGCTTTTTCTATCCTCAAAAATACAACAGCAGTATTAGCATGAATACTAGCATCACAAAATATATGAAGAGTACTATTTTTTAAATTATCTGGAGTGACTTGAATGTATCATGGAATCTTAATTTCTACCAATATATTTAATTCACAAAGCCATCTGATAAACTCTTTTTTAGATCGCTAGTAATTTCTTCATTCCAGGTTATACCGATTTTCCAGGTTTTCTGTAACATCATCTTGGGGCAAATCATGACTGGTGAAGTAAAACCAATTGGATCAAAAACTTACGTGCTACTGATAGCATAGTACATTTTGTTATTTTCTGAAGATTTAAATCTTTCGTTCAGGATACATTGACCTTTAAAATGTCAAAAAATCTGTTCCAGTGTAATCCAAGTACAACAGCTTCTTAATTATAAAATATTTTTATCAACAACATTTTCTTTCTATCATATTTAGAATCTAACTATTTACAATTACTTTTCATTGAAGATTATATAAATAGTAAACAATATCTCACCTAATTTATTTTAAACACATTATAAAGATTTTAGACACACCTATTACACTTGTATAAATATTTATGAAAATGAAATTACACATATTAAAAAATCACTTGTGCATAATTGTGCTAGCGCTTTCAACTGCTATGCCACAGCCTTCTTCAGGCTCGCTGAGTGAACACACGGTCGGGTGGTTTCATCGCTTGCTTCCTTTTCTCTTCCTCCTCCAGCATAGTATGCCACCTTGCATCAGAGATGCTGGAGAAGGAAGAGAGAAGCAAGTGATGAAACCACTCGACCGTGTGTTCACTCAACGTGCCTGAAGAAGGCTGAGGCATAGCAACTCAAAGTGCTAGCACAATTATGCACAAATGATTTTTTAAATAGTTTTAATTAGTTTTTAATGTAATTTTAAATCACTTTCAAAATATGATTTTAAATGAAATTACACATAATTTTAAAAATTCAATAACATCAATACCAATAGTATAAAATAATACTCAGTATATTTATAAAATTGAATTCACTCAGAAAAATTTCTCTGCTAACGTGGAGAAATTTCTGAGACTAAATGCTAAATTTATTTTTTTAATTAAAAAGCCTTCAACTTTTTTATTTTTTTCTTTTCTGTAAAATTATTTTTATGCTTTTGGCACTTTCGATGGAGGTAAGCATTGGTTGCGACCATATGCAGGTACTCCGAAGCAACTACGTTGACAATTGACATTGACGATAAAATTGAATATTTCTGAAATTATTTTACATACATAAAATAGCACATATGATGAGTCATACTAGCTCACCTGGCATGCCATTACATGTATGTACAATAATATATTTCTGTAATATATTTATGTAATTGCACACATGCTGAACACAATGACTCATACTGACTAAGTATGAATCAGCGTGTATTGGTGTTATTGAATTTTTATAAATATCTGTAATTTCATTTTTGTAAAAATTACGTGATATTTTATTTTTATTAATATTTTTTAATATATATTTTGTTACAATATTTAAACAAGTATGAAAAATAAGTGTGTCTGAAATCTTTATAATGTATTTAGACAACTTCTCTTTTTCGATTGTTACACTAGATGCAATTTATTGTACTTTTTCTTAATATTAAAGATGGAGTTCTTTCTATTTCCAAAGATATATTTATTTAAGAAAATTTACTATTATTTGACCGAAAGTCACAAAAAAAAAAAAAAAAACGCGACTATATTATAAAATTTACCAATATATAACTTTTTCCTTTCCATTTCTTTTCAATATATATATATATTTTTTAAAGTTAAAACTTCAGGTGCAAAAACAGACATGCTTCTCAAAAACCTACAAAAATTATTGCATTTATTTAAAAATTTTCACTCTTCAACTTTTTTGGCATTAAATCACAGAGTTCTGCATTTCATCAATGCTGATGAAGTCATCTGGCACCGCTCCTCCAGTTGTATAGAAAGAGACTGTACAGCTATACAGGTAAAGCTTGGCCAGTTGCAATTTTAAATAAAATATTTAATCATACCTTCAGAATCTAATAGGATATTTTCTGGTTTCAAATCTCTGTATATTACGCCTTCTTGATGCAAATGTTGTAAAGCCAACAATATTTCACAAAGATAAAAACTGCAATTAAAAGAAATATAATTTTAAAAATCAATGTTTTTAAAAATAAAGCTAACAAAAACTACTTCATGTCATTTAAAAAAAAATTTCACTTATGATAATAAAAAATAGTAATTTGTATTTACCAAGCTGTTTCTTCCATAAGCATTATTTCTCGTTCTAAATGCATAAATAATTCACCACCACTTAAAAATTCTAAAATGAGATACAATTTTCGAGTAGTTTGAAAAGCATAATGGAGATCCACAATAAAAGGATGCTGTTGGGGAAAAAAAAAAATAAATAAATAAAATTATAATTGATTATTAAGTATTCAAAAATATTAATGCTTACTAGAAAAGCATTTATGTGAACAAAAAAAAAAAAAAAAAAAAAAAATGCATATATAAAATAATTTGTAGAAATTGAATCAAGACATCCAAGCATTTTTCATAATGAATATGCTTCCATATTTTTAAAGAGAGATTACATAAATATACTTCCAGGTAGTTAAGGCATCCCTGGTAATTAAACCATTATATCCAGCAGACCATGCATCTTAAACTTTTTTTTTTTTTTTTTTTTTTTTTTAGGGGGGGGGGGGGTAAGATAAATATCTGTCTTACTTTTGCTGCAACAGATTTATCTACACACTTAGCCATTTTCTCCTATTGCAATAAATGCACTTGCTTGTTGTTTTACAAGTAGAAATTGCAATCGTTTATAAAACCTGCCTCTCTTATTTTGTTTCATAGATTTTTTTATTTACTTTTTAATTAATTAAATTTTATTTATTTATTTTTTATAGTTGTGAATTAAACAACCAGTTATTTTGCAACAATGAAAATCAGCAATGACTGGACTAATTAAATTATTTGATTACTATAATGCAAGGGTGCAGAAAATGCTCAGACCTCTGAAAATTCTCCCAAAACAACGCAAGAACCTATTTCAGAGGTTTGACAGTCAGTTTGCCATTTTTGGTGGGAGGAAGGGGGGGGGGGGGGAGGAATCTTTCTAAATTAAATTATTGAGGGAGATTTTTTTATAAGCTACTATATTATAAATTTCAACCTTGTCATTACAGAATTTCAAAATCAAGAGTAAGACAAGAAATTTTATATATAATATAGCTTAATATATATATATATTCAGCATGATAAAATTAAATGGTTCACATACCTTTTATGCAATTTTTTATTTTCCGAAAATACATATGTAAGGAAAGTATTGTAACCATAACAAAAAGTCGACTTTGGGATGTTTGTGTATCTATGTTTTGAGGTCCTATGAGTTGATTTTTGCTACAGTAGAGCGCCAATTATCCGAACAGGTCGGGACAGACCCTAGTTCGGATAAGCAAAAGTTTGGATAATTGAACAGACAATTTAAGGGATATTGTGACAATAGAAAAACTATCACACTTTATCCATGCTTAGGACTGACAGCACCAATTTGTGCTAGCGTGTTTAAAACTTTTTTTTTTTTTTTTTTTTAACTCTAGATATTATAATTTAAGTAAAAAAGCTTTTGATTGTTGCTTGCTTCAAAGAAGACATTCTTTCAATGCTGCCACATCTCAAATTCTTCTTAGACAGGTTAATTGAAGAGGATCTGCGTCGTTCTGCCGTTCGAACCATTTCATAGTTGTTTCCAAACATTGAAAGATGATGTGATGGCCTGGGTCATTTTCAAAGCATTTGTTTTTATTTTCTTCATTTTCTTTTTTACCTTGAATCTTATCCACAATCTCATCATCATTTAAAATCTGTTATCCAGGGTCATGAACGTCACTATTTAACCATTCGTTAATTTCATTTTATTTATAACATAGGATTCTTCCCATCACCTTTATTGTTTTACATTCCTCATTTTCTTTACTAGATTCTTCTAATCCGTTATCATTTTTTTTTTTTTTTTTTTTTTTTTAAATTGTATTCCAAGCCTTTTTTAATGTTGAAGATTTTTCTAGATTCCAAGAATCAGCAGCCATAATGCAACAATCTTTCAAATTACTTTTCGTATGTTGGGAACGGAATTAGGATAAGGGAATCAGGAATTAGGATAATTGGAATTTCGGTTAGGAATTTTTTTTAGGGGGAGAAATAGGCTGTTCAGATAATTGGAAGTTCGGTTAATTGGAATTTGGATAATCGGCGCTCTACTGTATTTTTATGATGATATATGTATGTTTTTCCATGCATGTGAGTGAACTTGATATCATCTAAACACTTTGTTCAAATGAGTTAAAAGTTGGTACATATGTTATAGGTTACATTAGCACAAACAGTATACATCTTGGAGAATCTAGTACTTTTTTTTTTTTTTTTTTTACAGTGACACAAAGAAATTTTTTTTTATTATTATAGCCTATGGGTTCAAATTATTTAAAGTGTGATAGCATCTAAATGCCATATTCGATATATGCAAAAAGTTATGGACATGTTATAGTTCACTGTCGAATGAAATGAATAGATTTATTTTGGGGAATAGTTTTGTATAGTTTTTTTACAGGGACACAATGAAATATTCTGTAACATTATGTCCTATAGTCTGAAATTACTTAAAGTACGAGAGTGTCTAAATACTTTATTTGATTGAGCTTTAAATTTATATACATGTTGTTGGTCTATGTTACACAAACTGTATAAATTTTGGTGAATCTAGCACTAATAGTTTTATTACAGAGATGCAAATGGATATATTACGTTCCGTTAAACAATATATTATTTGAGAAAAATAATCAAACACCTATTTTAATTTTCTCTTTTATTTATTTAATGACTTCTCTTATTTTATTTTATTTAAACAACAGTGAATTACTTAATGTTTGGAAATTCGAGTGGAGCAACAACAATTTTTATTATTTCTCTTAAAGTTTTTGTGCATTTATTAAATTGGATATATACAGTCGAACTTCGTTAACGTGAATCTCAAGGGGGATAAAAAATTTGTTCATGTTATCAGTAGTTCATGCTATCAGTAACTAATCTTCATATAACTAAAGTAATCTTCATTTTGAATGGGGATTGTGGAAGCAATTCATGTTAAGTTAAAAGTAGGGATGAAACGGATATCCGGTAACTATCCGGTATCCGGCCTATCCGGCTGAGTTTTAAATATCCGGCGGGGTACCGGATATCAGCACACCGGATACGGATATCCGGCAATTTCAAGCCGGATATCCGACGGATATCCGAAGGAGAAAATTCAAGCTTAAACTCCCATCAGATGAAAATTTTGCGACAATTTTTTAATTTTTTTAGATCAGTTGTAGCTTCTGAAGGATTTTTTTTTTTTAAGTTGGCTTCTGCGAAAATTGATTTTGGACTCATTAGCAAACAAATTTAGCCAAAAGTAGCTTCAGGTCTAAGAAATATAGAAGCCCTATTTTAATTTTGTACAGAGTTAGCTAGGTTTTTCTTCCAGAGTGATCTATAACATTCCTCCTAATCTTCCCCATAACAATAAAAAGAACTATTCATTGTTGTTCCTGAACAAATGATATTTCTTCTCTGCAGTTGCAGTGTATATATAACTCTGTTTTCATGTCTTTTGCTAATATGTTGTTAGATTGTTTAGTAATATTGTTAGTCTTCGATGTTAAAGTTGTTAGATTGTTTCGAGAATGAGTCAAATAATGTGTATTTATTGAATAGAACCTGTTTATTTACAATCCAGTTTTCCATACACAATAAGCTGTTGTTTTTGTGACCATATATTTATACTAGCAGAAACCTGGCATTACTTGCGCCATCTATCTATTCGACTTGGATTTTTTTAAAAACCCTCCAAATTATATAAATTTGCATTTTTAGTGGAATATCTTACTAAAGCACCTGAATTTAGAATTCCCTGTTGCGTTGCATAGATATATCCCAAAAAATTAAAATTACCTCAAATAAAAGTACATAGTTAAATTTTCAGAAAGTCTGTACTTTCACTTTCATATTGTTCATAAGAAAAAAAAAAAAAAAAAAAAAATCAGTTATTTAAAGTTTTTGATTTTGTACTGCACAAAAACTTCACTTACTTAAAGAATTTTAATAACTAATGTAAATTTTTCTTTCTTATCTGTACAGAATATAAAAATATAAAATAAGTAAAAAGTATAAATTCATTTTGAATTATTACTTTCTTCTATATTAAATAGAAGGAAGTATTGGATTCGTGAAAATTTTCAACTTCCAGTTTTCGGTGGATTTACACATTTTGAGGGAACCAAAACACAATTTGACCATTTTTGGAAAATGTCTATCTGACAAAAATTTTGTGCAGTTCAAGAGTTAATGCACATAATTTCATATAAATTTATACATAGTTGCATCTTACCCCCCCTCCCTCCCCCCCCCCCCAAAAAAAAAAAGTGCCCATCATTTTTTGGTGCAAATCACTCAACAGATGGAGCTGCTATACTGTGATTTCTCCCATTTAAAGGAAAACATTTATATCTCAGCTTATACTGTGTATAATTAAAAAAATAAACTAAGTGTGTCACAGGTATATTATGAAACATGTTCATTCAATTTCTGTGCATAACGACCAATAGGTGATGCTGCTATGCTGCAATTTTCCCGTGAATGGGAAGTTATATCTCAGATTCATTCATGTATAATTGCTATAAATTTAGTATGGGAAAGGGTTATTTTTATATAACATCATGTTGATTCAATTTTGGTGCATATTGGTCGATAGGTGGCTATATTATGTTGCAATTTACTCTGTGAATAGGAAGGCTAAATCTCAACATCTGTAAAATTTAAGAGATAAACAAGATAAAAATAATATGAGAATAAAAGTTGGCTTAATTTGGGAGTATATCGACCAACAGGTGGCGCAGCTGTTCCTCACCTTCTGTGATTCTCCACATGGCTACATCTCAAAATTTTTTGATTAAAATTGCATTAAACTCAATATCTAAAATCTTTATTGTAAGCAGCTATGATTATGCTTCTTCTGCATGTTAAACAGCATGTAGTGTTGTTATATAGAGAGATATAGAAGAAAGTTTTGTGATGGCATAACATACTAGTTTGAAGCTTTTAGTTTATTTATTTTTTCTTCTTTCTTTTATGTTTTCTTATAAATGTCTCAAAAGAAAGTATTGGATTCATAAAAATTTTCAACTTCTGTTTTTTGATGGATTGACACATTTTAAGAAGTCCAGAACTTGGTTTGACCAGTTTTAAAAAAATGTCTGTGTGTGTGTGACAAAAATTCTGTTCAACTGTCGCTCCGGAACTACTCCGTACTACAATTACATCTAAATTTATGTGAAGTTGCACCATGACATAAATCAGTGCCTACCAACTTTTGGTGCAAATGGCTCAACAGGTGGTGCTGCCATACTGCGATTTCTGCAACTTAGAGGAAGGCTATATCTCGGAAACTACTGCACAGAATTTCATATAAATATATATGTACATGTAATTTGGCATATATTAGTGCCTGTCAAATTTTGGTGCCAATCGCTCTACAGGTGGTGCTGTTATACAGTGCTTTCTGCAATTTAGGAAAGGCTATATTTTATGTTCTATTTCATGTAACTACACAAAACTTCATGTTGGAAAGGCATTGTGAGAAATTATGCTGGTTCAGTTTGGGTGCATGTTGGCCAGTAGGTGGCTCTGCAATACAGAAATTTTCCCCCAAAAAGGGAAGGCTATATCTCTTATTCTATTGTGTGTAATTGCATAGAACATGGTATGTGAGAGAACCAGCCATTGTGAAACACTATTGTGATTTATTTTAGGTGTATATCGGCCAACAGGTGGCAATACTGCACTACAATTTACCCAATGAATAGGCTAAGTTAATCCCAACTTCTATGACATATGTGCATGAAACTTGATATATAAGACAACCATTATGAAAGCAAATGTTGACCTTATTTATGTATATATCAGCCGACAGGTGGAGCTTCTATTATGATTTTTCACAAGCGTATATCTCAGCATCTGTTAATTAAAATTGCATAAACTCCTTCTGTAAAATATTTATTGTGAGAAGCTATGGTTAAACTTTTATACGATTTAAATCGTAAGTGGCGCTGTTATATAGAATTATGTAGAAGAAAGTTTTGCGATGGCCACAACATTTTTGTTTCATGGGAAAATAACCCTTCAACTGTGATTATATTAGTAAAATATTTTATTTCATTTTTTTAATAATAGTATTTTAAAAAATATGTAAATAATAAGTTTTAGTTTTGTAATTCTGAACGAAACCTATATTTTTGTGATAGTGATTTTCACCAAAAATTGCAAGAGTAGGAATGAGTATGTTAGGCTTAAAATTTTATTCTTTATGGCAATATTGCACAAATAAATAGAATATTTAATAAATATGTTTAAATAAATTATATTTAAAAAATGTTTTTAAAAGAATAGTATATGAAATATGTTTATATTTTATTGTTTTAAAATAAAGAAAAAGAAAAGAAATATACAACACAACAAAAAACAAAACTAATGCCGGATATCCGACGGATATCCGGTCCGGATATCCGTATCCGGCAGGCAGAAGAGCTCCGGATATCCGATATCCGGCAAAATCACTATCCGTTTCATCCCTAGTTAAAAGCAATTCATGTAAACAGTGTTCACATTAACGAGGTTCGACTGTGTATATATATGTATGCGCACATTTACATTATTATAGACATTAATTTTGTGGAAGAAATAAGTAAATAAATTTTTTATGTGTAAGTAAAATTTAATTTTGTATTTTTTTATCTGGAATTTCTATTACCAATTAATAATTTGTTTACAAAATTAAAATAAGAATATAAATTAATTAAATGATTAAACATATAATTCTGATTTTTAATATTCTTGGATAAAAAAAAACATATTGGTATTGCAAATGAAATATCATATATAAATGAAAGCCATGCTTTGAAAAGACTTATTGGCATAAATTGATTAAAGCATTTTACCTACCTTTATGAGATTTTTTTAACATTATATAGAAAAGTTAAATAAGATATTTTCATGTTAAATACAAAATGACAAACAACTTGAATAATTTTTAAGATTATAATTGTCTATGTATTAACCAATCACGTGAGGTGCCGGGTTAGATCCCAGATCGCGCTCATCAGACTAGTTGTTCAAAGTTTTCTGTGGTTTTCTCTGAAACTTGCATAAATACAGGCTAGGTTCCCTTATAAAAACCCCTCATGAAGGGCAATCCCCATCAGGCCTGGAACCCTAGTGCAGTCAATTGGCCTTGATCTTAAAACATAAATGCACAAACACTTGATTATGAAAAACTCGAATATTGTAAATAAATTGAAAATAGTCTCTTTCGAGGGGGATAAGGGTGTTGGGGATAAAGTTATTGTTATCCTTCATTTTTAACTGTCAACATCATGCATTAATGATAACCAAACATTATGTACAAAATCTTTTCTGGCTATACCCTTGTGTTTATTACTTTTGTTTTTAAAGATTTAGCTGTATAGCATTAAAAAACTTTTATTTTCTATTTTGAATATCCAATATGATAATGCAATAATCGTCCACAACAAATTTACTTTGTTACATTTGCAAACTATGCATAACTAATATTCAACATTTTTTTTATGATTTTTTTTTTTTAATTGATTGTGATTAAAATGAAAAGACACTTTTCATTAATCAAATTATTAATTTTTAATAAAATATTTCTATTTCTAATATTGCTAATTTAAAGTTAAAATTGAAATTTATTGTTTTAACAGAATAATTTTATGCACTGAACATGTACAGTTTACTGGATTTTGTTTTGTCCAGTTTTTTTCCACTTTTGTCCAGCGTCCCAGGCTTTTCACAAAAAAGTGGACAAAATAACAACCCTGGCTGAAATTGTGGAAATCGCTGTACAGCAGCTCGACCTATTGAGCGATTGGCACCAAAAGCTGATAAAACACTAATTTATGCCAAGGTGCATCTGCATATTAATTTATATGCATTGCATATAAATTAATATGTGGATGCACTTGTGTAGTAGTGTTTACTGAAATCTGTGCTGTAATTCCTGAGACACAGTTGCCATAAAATTTTTGTCAGACACACACACACAGAGACGGACAGACATTTTCTAAAAATGGTCAAATTGTGTTTTGGACATCTCAAAAAATCTAAATCCATCAAAAACAGGAAGTAAAAAATTTTTACGAATCCAATACTTTCTTCTATTGAATAGTAAAAGAACTAAAGAATAGTATGTGTGTAACTTTAATACAAAATAATTTTAAAGTGGGTAAATAATATAAAGAAGATTAAGCATAAATTTAGCAGGGTTGGCAAGTTTCTTCCAAGGTGGAAAAAACCGTGGAAGAAACCGGCCAGAAGAAATAGGTTTCTTCCAAGTGGATGAAATGGAAGAAACTGTTTTTCTTTAACATTTATTATATAAATTGTAATTAACACAGTTTGAATTAATAATTTTAAATAAATTTAATCACACCTATAAAAGTTTAATTATTAATTATGTATGCTAAATTAATAATTACATGGGATTTTTAGCCAAGATCATATCACATACCAATATACTCGACATCCGTTAAAGAAATCGATTTCACTTTAACCAGTATAAAGTTTTATTACTTAAACAATGTTAGTTCTTTAACTGGTAATTAAATAGTGCGTATCACTTTCCTCTACTTTCTGATATAAGACATTTAGTTAATTAAGGGAATAAGTACACAATACTTACTGTACTACAAAATGGCATCATATCCTAATTTTCTTTATTGTAGTGCAACACAGTATAATCAAAAGTTTTTTAGCAGTTGAATAATGAAATTGGTTTTTTCCTAAGTTCAGAAACCAATTTCAATGTATACATATTCATATTTTTCATTTATTTTTTTTAAGTTGAGAAACCAATTTCAATATTAAACTGCTAAAAAACTTTTGATTATCTGGATAACTTGTAGAAGAGTTTAAAAGTATTTCCATGCATAGGTATAATTCACTGGTATACCAGCTTAGAGTTCATGCAAATGATTGTATTCTTAAAAAAAAAAAAAAAAAAAAAAAAGTGGACAAATATTTTGGCTAAAAATTATACTGTAAAAGCACTTATTTTCGCGAGCCGAAAATTTCGCGAAAATGAAGATATCTGTGATTTCGCGAGCTGAAAATTTCGCGAATTTTATATGAACAGAACCGAAAATTGAAAAATTCCGAAAGTACCTAAATATAGAACCCTTTCCGCGTAAGATTTTTAAGAAACTTCCTTTTGTCCGAAAAGTTCACCCCCTCTCCATTGCTCTAAAAACAACTTGTGCTTACAAAGGTGTTTATACATAAACTTTGTTCTTGGAATAATTTTGAATGGCTTCAAAGGAGCTGGTATAAATATTGTAAGTGAATGAGTTTCATTCTATTAGTTGTATTATTGTTTTATATTCAAGAAATAGTTGTAAGAAAGAAAGTTGTCATAAATGAGTTTGTAACTGTGCAATAAATCCTTAAATTTTGATAAGTGAAAAATTTCTGATTTTTTTATTATTATTTGAGGCGAAGAAAAAAAAAATTGTTTGCCCCACCCATCCCAAGGGAAGGAAGTAATTTCGCAAAATCCCTTTAGAGTGCGTGTTGCATATACACACAGCCAACTGATACATCAAAAAATCATCTTCCTTAGATATTTTGGAGCAGGGTCATGCTGAAAACGTGTTTTTGCACAGACTCCTGGCCGATCCTAGAGGGCGGAATGAGGGGGAATTTTGGAAAATCTCTTTATACTACGTGTTGGATACGTATAACTGACCTACTTATAAAAAATCGCTTTTCTAAGATAACTTGAAAAATAAGTATTTCACGAAGCTTAAATTTTCGCAATTACAATGGGCTCGCGAAAATCGCGAAAATTAAAGCCTTGCGAAAATAAGTGCTTTTACAGTATTAACTATTATCACTTGTACTATTTGAACATATGATAATATGCAACAGTATCTATGCAAAAAAATTTTAAAATATTAGTTTCTATTGAAATATGAATGCTAGTACACATAAGAGATAGTAGTAAATGTACAATCGCTTTTTACTTTCTTCTATATTCAATAGAAGAAAGTATTGGATTCATAAAAATTTTCGACCTCGGTTTTTGATGGAGTTGTAGAACACGATTTGACCCTGTTTAGAAAATATGTGTGTGTGTGACAAAATTTGTGGCGACTGTATCTCAGGTACTACAGCACAGAATTTCACACAAATTGGTATGTAGTTACACATGGACATAAATTAGTGCCTATCAACTTTTGGTAAAAATTGTCCAACAGCTTGCGTTGCCCTCCTGCTTTTTCTAGATTTTTAACATGGTGGTATAGGACAAAATTTTGTATAAATGTGCATAAAGAGAATATTTTTTAATAATCATTATGAAATTTAAAAGAATTATTTATAATAGAGATAGTCAACAGGGAAAAGAAATTGTGTATGTAGGAGCCTCGCCTCCCCCCTCGAGGGGAGTACATTTTCATAATGGGTATCTTTCAAAAGAGCTCATTAAAACTTTAAACCGAATGGTTGAACCGTCGATCTGCGATAATTTAAAATAAAGTTATCAATTTTTTTTCACTTAAAAAAATTATGCAATATTGAGAATAAATTCGACTTTTTTAGATATTTAGTGTTATACTACTTCTCTAATATAGAAATTGTCTGCATTATCATGGAAGATAATTTTTTAAAATAATAAGTTTAATAAATTATTTTTACTGAATGAATTTGTATAGAAAAAAAATCTGGAGTGACTCCACTCGACTTTCCGAACATTGAGTAATTAACAGTTTTGTAGATAAAGTAAAAAAAGAGGAGTTGTTAAAAAACAAAAGAGATAAAACCATAATAAAGTGTTTGAGTATTTTTCTCCATATATTACACAATGTTTTATTTAATGCTACTGAACTTTGAGCCCATAGATCATAATGATAAAGAATTTTCGTTGTGTCCCTGTATAAAACCTATAAATGCTAGATTCACCAAAATGCTTATAGTTAGTGCAACAGTGATTTATAATATTCATATAAATTTTCAGCTCAAATGAATAAGGCGTTTAGATGCTATCGCACTTTTAACTAGTATGTTGTGGCCACTACATGACTTTCTTCTATATTTTCCTATACAAATTCACTCAGTAAAAATAATTTATTAAAATTATTATTTAAAAAAATTATCTTCCATGATAATGCAGATGATTTCCATATCAGAGAAGTAGTATAACACTAAATATCATAAAAAAGTCAATTTTATTGTCAATATTACATTTAAAAAAAAATCGATAACTTCATTTTAAATTATCACAGATCTATGGTTCAACCATTTTTTTTAACCCTTTATCTACTGACGGTACTTATAAGTACCACCCACTTCAAAATTACATAGAACAACCATTTTTACGAATATTCTAATGGTACTTAGCAAGAACACTCTTTTAATTCCATTCTTTTAGGATACATGGCAGCACGGGTTCTATGATGAGTATTTTAGCTGGGAAGGCGAATAGTTTTAAAACTGAAGTTGTGTTTTCAGCCGCCATTCTGGTTTGGATTGTCAATATTGTCATTTTTGTTCCGCAAAAGTAGTTAAAGTCAAAAGTTAAGTTCCTTATTTTTTTTTATATATTAGTTAAGACCTTAGAAAACGATTTGACTATTTATTTTAAATGAACAGTGTACATAATTGATTTTACAATTGATTAACTTTGTGGTACTTATAAGTACCATCAGTACACTAGATGTTAGAGAAAGCACTTCGTATTTACTTTTCGTCCATGTAGTTTGTTATTGTATTTCATTGTTTTGTAGCGTCATTAGTAAACTGTAATAGAGTTATGCTTTTTTGGCATTTCTTTTTAGTTTAACTTATTTATTTCGCTGTTTTACTTTTTTTTTTTTTTTTTTTACTTTTTTGAAAAGTTTTGAAATTTGTATCTGAGCTTTTTTTTTTTTTTTTTGGTCACACAATTAAATGAAACATCTATTCTTTATTCAAAAATTAACAAAATTTTAATTTATTTGTGCGTAACTGAGATTTAACATTAATGGAAGGTTTTCAAGATACTGTTATTTTTTTCCTCTTCTTATAATGTCTGGAAAAATGAAGCTCAGACTTCAAGAGGCTTTGTATTTATTACAGAGCCTACCATCTGGAAGCAGTTGTGCACTAACAGATGATTCTTCAGATGAAGAAGTCCCAGCAAATAATCTGCTAGAATTTTCGTCAGATTCTGAAGAAGACGATCAAGAGACTGAACAAGACCCAGGGTGCAGTAGTTCATGTTCAGAAAATACAGTACTTCCTACCCCAGGATGCAGTAAATCAAGAGTGAACAGGCAATGGAAAAAAAAAGAGATGTCCAGACCGAAGTTCCCATTTTACCCATAAAAATCTGAGTTTGTGGATACCACATTTGAACATTTAGATGCATATATAGCATATAAAGAGTAGCAAGAAAACATATGTTCTTTGGAATATAGGCGTTGCACGACCAAACGACTGCTTACAAAATCAAAATCAGAACCTAAACGTACAGGAAGACCCAAATCTAATGGCAATGAGCAAGTTTTCAGTGCAAACAAGAGGAGGAAAGGGAACATGTCTGTTTGTAAAGATATCTGCTTACAAAATCGTGGATGCCATTTACCAACTTTTGTTTTGAATCGGGGTTGTTGTGAATTTTGTGCTTCAAAAAACATTCAATCGAAACCTCACTCAAAATGCACGACGTGTAATGTATTTTTGCGTATTAATGAAAAGAAAAATTGTTTCTTTGTATATCATCAAATTTAAGTTTGTGTAAAACCTGTTTTTATGTGTAAAAAAAGTAAGTAAATTTTCAAAAATTTAAAATTTTCAAAAAAAAAAAAAAAATTGTGCTGTAACATATCAGTGTTCGCTCGCTATTAACATTTTTAAGAGTTAAAACTGCGTTAAAAAAAGTCATACGGTCTTTTTGTATTATGAGAATATTTTAGCCGTGTACTGACGTACTTTAAAGTACCAATTTAATTAATTAGCTCTAACAGATTAAATTTCACAAATATGAGTATTTTATTTATGTATATCCCTTAATTTTTGATGTAGTGACTCAAAAAAAAATATTGCACGAAAAAAATTGCAGTACATCATAATGCAGTAGATAAAGGGTTAAAGATACTAGATAGCTCTTTTGAAAGATACCCATCATGAAAATTTACTCCCCTCGAGGGGGGAATTCCCCACCCCCCTGGGGGGGGGGGACTCCTACACATACAAAAAATTTTTCCCAGTTGACTATCTCTATTATAAATAATTCTGGTAAATTTCATAATGATTATTAAAAAATTATGCACATTTATACAAAATTTTGTATTATACCACCATGTTAAAAATTTAGAAAAAGCGGGATGGCAACGCAACCTGTAAGACAATTTTTACCAAAAGTTGATAGTCACTAATTTATGTCAAGGTGCAACTACATACCAATTTGTATGAAATTCTGTGGAGTAGTTCCTGAGATACAGTTGTCACAAAAGTTTGTCACACCCACGCAGAGACTGACAAGCAGACAGACATTTTCAAAAAATGGTCAAATCGTGTTCTACAGCTCTCAAAACGTGTAAATCCATCAAAAACCTGAGGTCGAAAATTTTTACGAATCCAGTAAAAATTTGGTCCTACAGGCCATAATGATAAAGAATTTTTCTTTGTGTCCCTGTAAAAAAAACTGTAAGTGCTAAATTCACCAAAATCTATACAGTTCGTGCAACCGTGACCTATAACATGTGTACAAATTTTTTGTTCAAATTAAATAAGCATTTAGAAGCTATCGCACTTTTACAAATTTGGCCCCATAGGCCATAATGATAAAGAATTTTTCTTTCTGCCCCTGTAAAAAAATTGTAAGTGCCAGATTCTCTAAACTCTATACAGATTGAGTAACTGTGACCTATAATATGTGTATAAATTTTTTGCTCAAATGAAGAAGGCGTTTAGATGCTATCGCACTTTTCAGATTTTGGTCCCATAGACCATAATGATAGAGAATTTTTCTTTCTGTCCCTGTAAAAAAACTATAAGTGCTAGATTCACCAAAATCTATAGGGTTCGTACTATGGTGACTTACAATATACGCACCAACTTTCAGCTTATTCGAACAAAGTGTTTAGACACTAGCGTGTTCACTCACAGACATACACACATACATACACACACACATACATACATCATCGTAAAAATAGTGAAAATGGACTCAGGGGACCTCGAAACGTATGGAAACATCAAAATCTCGAATTCGGATTTTTGACATGATTACAATACTTTCCTCACTATAGTGTTCGGAAAGTAATAATAGAAGAAAGTCATGTGGTGGCCACAACATACAAGTTTTTTTTTTTTTTTTTTTTTTTTAATTATTTAATATATATATTGCATAGTAAGTTTTTGTGAATTAAATTATGTATTTTTATATTTAAAAAATATTTTTGGGGATTTTTTTTTTTTTTTTTTTAACGGAAATTGTAGAAATAGTTAATAAAAAAAAAAAAAAAAAAAAAAAAAAAAAACCTGCCCTACAGTAGTAAAATCCCATCACCTCTAGATATTTAAGATTTGTTATTAAATATCTTATTTTTTCAAAAATAATATTTTTAATATTAGTTAGAGTTGAGTTTAAATTGGATATTATATAATGTTCTGAATTTAATTCTTTTATATAGGTAATAAATATATTTTAATCTGAAACATCTGTTTTGTGCTCTGTTGGTTTCTTCCAGTTTCTTCTGGTTTTTTCCACTTTCTTCCAAACTAAAGTTTCAGATACAAAAATGAGCAACTAATATGTATGTTTAATCAGAGCTAATTGCTAAAATACTCTTTTCTTTTTTTTGTGTGTGTGTGTGTGTGTGGTTCGGTTGTTTACAGGCAATTGATGAATGCACAATGGAAACTGATAATTATAAATCTTTATGTATCATTTAAATGAGACTCTTTTTATGTAATGTGTAGTTAAAAGAAATACATGCCACAGCAGAAGAATACAGCTGTTAGTTTGTTGTTTAAATATTAGAAAGATTGTTTTTTTTTCAGAAGATTTTTTTATTTCCGTTTTCATTTTTACTTTATTCTAAGAAAATTAATATTAAAAATTTCCCCAGATCATCATTTGCACATATTCTGCACCCCTGCTATAATGCACAAACTAGCTTAATTAATGGTTGATTCCCCAAAAGGCTAAAGATTTTGAATTGTGGATTCATTAAAGATTACAAATCAATCCAATGAATCAGTACTGCACAAGATTAGTCATGGATGCAAAACTTACAATAAGATGATGAGAATGAACATAAAAATGTTATTCTGTTAATTTATTAAAATTTGATTAGTTGCTGTGAACTATTTCACTGCACTATAGCTTATACAGGGTTCATACTCAAATATGGGAAAAAAATTCCATTAGTTTTCCCTGAGTTCCCAGACAAGTTTCAAGAAAATATTACCGACATATTACAAGAAACACTCTTCTAGACAGGACAAAATACAGCTACTTCCACTGTATGATTCCTATTACTGCCGATCATGATAGAAATTCAGGTAGAAATCATTATTTACATGCATATTTTCACAATACTTAATCATTTAAATTTTGATACAAAGCTAAACAAGAAAAACATAACTTGAGAGAAGAAAAACATTTGTTTTTCCAGGTTTTATAACTGATTTTCCCTGACTTTTAATGAAAATTTTTATTTTCCCTGAGTTTTCCCTGACTTTTTTTTAACAAATTCCAAATTCCCTGAGTATTCCCTGTTTTCCCTGAGGAGTATGAACCCTGTTATATACAAATTTAAATGCCTTTAAAATATCTGATAATATTTTACAGAAATACTTAATTTGTAAGGTATCTCCTGCGAATTTTAAGTTATAAGATTAAAAAGTATAACAAAATCTAAAAAAGATCAAAATTAAATGGAAATCAAAATTATGTGTGTATTTTCTAAGCATCAGACAAGAACAAAGTAGACGAAATATCATTAACAAGATTTTTCGAATTTTTTAATACGTAAAAAGCTTCATGGATATCCAAATGGAAAGAGGAGACAGGAGATGAAATTATATTAGTTTTAGAAAAATCAAAACTATGATCATGAGTCTAGCAAAGGGAAGCAATAGAGGATTTGGAAATCTCTTCATTACAAACATTCTGACAGTGCTCATTTATTCTACATTTCAAAATGCCTCCTAATTTGACAAATATAACCTAAATTGTACAACAAATACAGGATTAAATAAATGTCAGAACAGTTTTTAGTAGGAATGGGATCTTTAAGAGAAGATAATTTAATTTTGTTGACAGGTTTGTAAATGACTTTAAAACAAAATGGTGAAATTTTTTTATAAATTTTAAAAGAAAGTTATGAATAAAAAAGTAAAACAACTAGGATGAGACTGTGATCATTCAATTTGGAAGTAGAATGTTTAGGATTCTTGAATTTATATAGAGCTTTATCGATAATAGGGAATTATAGCCCAGGGCTCTAGAAAGAGAAGGGCTAGCTCATTCCTTTGAGATAACGCTCGCCGCTCTGAATCCACCCCTCTCCAAAACAAGAAGTTTCATGACGTCACTTGGTCCACGCCGTGGTTCACTCTTCATTTTCAATTCGCATTCACACGTTAGGAAAGATAGAGAGTAGCTGGGAATAGATTCATTTTCTTTCATTAGTAGAATATACAAAAATAGTGTGTTGTGGCCACCATATACATGACTCTCTTCTATATTTTCCTACACAAATTCACTCAGTAAAAATAATTTATTAAAATTATTATTTAAAAAATTATCTTCCATGATAATGCAGATGATTTCCATATTAGAGAAGTAGTATAACACTAAATATAAAAAAAAAGTTGAATTTATTCTCAATATTACATATTTATTTATTTATTTATTTATTTATTTATTCATTTATTTTTTTTAAATGAAAAAAATTGATAACTTTATTTTAAATTTTCAGTTAAGATGTGTAAAAAGTCAAATATTTAATTAGGTTAATTACCTTATTATTTGGATATGTATTACTTTGTTAAATCGGTTAATGCATATCTATATTCAATAAAAATGGCTAGATTTTTATAACATAAATGCTAACACGATTTATTTGACAATATAAGAGAATGAAATTCTCTTTCACGCAAATTCTTAGAATTAGTAAATGGATTGTGTTGTAGGATTTGAAAGCCAAATGTCTATACTTGAGGTCTAGGCCTCTTCTGAGGAGATGCCCTTCATGGTGAGTCTTTCTAAAGAGATCTATCTTGTGTTCACGCGAGTTTCGGAGAAAACTATGGAAAACTCCGAACGGTCAGACCATTAAGTGCTACATTAGTTCGAGCCAGGTACCTTCCGCGTACCAGCTTTGAGAGCAGTACTTCTCGGGACCAATAATTAAAAGATATATTCATTAAAATCCAGAATGTCAAATACAATATAATATTCATAAATTACACTATATTTTTCCCTTCCTTTTTCTTCTCTCTCTTTTATTTTTGATTATTTTTGATTATTTATTTATTTATTATTATTATTTTATTTATTTATTTATCTATCTATTTATTTATTTTTATGCAAAAACAATATATAAAAATAAATCATTCTATAATAAATTACATAACATATTTAATGATAAATTAACTACTGTAACAAATATTTTAAAATGCTTACATATTCATAATGAGGTTTCAGTTTTCTTTCTCGATTTATATATATCAGGGACGAGATTAACAAAAATCCAAAAAAGCTGAAACTGTACCCAAAGGCAAAACGTTGAAATAAAATACTAGAATTTTGATGACAAAATCTATTGTATTACAGTAATAAATATGTTTTTAATATTCAATATACAAAAAAAAAAAAAAAAAAAAAAAAAGAACAAATCATTATGCTTTAGTATTTATTCAAGTTCTATTTGATTAGCTGAAGTGACAAATGCACATAAAAAAAGTTGAAAAGTAAAATTTACAAAAAAGCTGAAAAATCTCATCCCTGATACATAAAATATTTAAATACTTCCGCGTAAGGGAGAAACATTAACTTTGAAATTTTAATATTGGAATAAATAACAAATTTTCTGCTAAAATTATTATACCACGCAACTGTGTAATTCCTTTTTATTGTAATATTATAATAACAAATTAAATTATTTCGGATGTTTTTCTATTGATAAAATTATTACCGATTTCTTTATTTATTTACTGAAAAACGTATTTTATTATATTAAGTTTCAAATTCTACAGATATTATAATATACAAATAATTTTGAATGGGAAATTGTGAAAAAGAAATTAGGGAAACGGTGTTTCCCATGTTTTATCTAAGAGCTAAACTATCCTTTGCTTCGAAGAGTGAACCACACTACGTCATCAGTGACAATTTCCTGTCTTCATTTTTCGGAGATGATTGAGCTAGCCCTTATTCTTCTATAGCCCTGATTATAGCCTCGAGAAAGAGCAACAGATTTTAAATAATTTCTTTTGAAAGACTAGATGGATCAGAACAAATGTGTAAGCCCCGAAAAACATTAGTATAGAAAGCAGACATTTCCTGTTGAGGGGCATGGTTAGAAAGAGCATGCAGCGGACAACAGACAGAGAATGGTTTTCTAAAGACAGTGGTTGAGAACCAATACTTGTCTTCAGACACAAAAACATCATTGAAAGGCTAAGAGCAATCCTTTTCAATCTCGAAAGTGAATTGAATGCATGGGTCTATCGAACTGACCAAAGAAAGTAAACTGGAAAAATCGACATCAGGGGGAACAAGAACAAAAGTGTCATCAACATACCTAAACCAGTGAAGAAATTTATTAAGAGTTTTCCTTCAAAATAGTACATATAAATGTTGCAAAGTAAAGGAGAGAGAGGACTGCCCATTGCCATATCCTCATTTTTGGAATAATAATTAATAAGTACCATTAAAGATGAAGGCAGTTTGCCTGATACATAAACACACTAAATTCACAAGCTACTCAATTTCAATAGAAGAATAATAGAAATCACGTAATTTCCTCTTTAAACAAACCAGAGCACCTTGAAAAGGAACATTAGTAAAATGTGATTTAACACCCAAAGAAATCATAGTATAGTTAGAGGGAGAGATGCATTTAGCTTTGTCCACAAAGTCACTTGAGTTTTTTACTGTACAAAGGTTAATACTAGTTAAATGAGAAAGATATCTCGAAAGAAAATGAGCAAGATTATAAGAAGCTGTACCAATATGAACAATAGGCTGGAAGCAAAGAGTGGTGGGCTTATGAACTTTCGGAGGAGCATAGAAACAAGCAGCAATGGAAGAAATCATGCATTTAGTATCATCATTAAGAGTAACAGAATTTTTAATGACATAGTATTTAACTTGATCAAGATGATCCTTAGACAAATCTTTCTTAAGTTTCGAATAGGGACCTGAATTAAGCATGGACTCAACATGGGAAATGCAAATACAATCCGATTTGTTGAGCAAAACTGTTTATCCCTCTTAGTCAGCATTGCTGACAATTAAATTGCGGGAAGAGTTTAATTTGGAGAGTGTGGATTTTTAAGAAGTATGGGTTAGACTTTTCTAGACGATTATTAGTGGAAAAAATTTTAGACAAAACAAAATGAAGATATTCTAACTGACTGGGAGAAATTTTACTATTTTTAAAGGAATTTCCAATGGTAGCAATCAAATCGGAATACAGAGTCTGGAAGCACGAGCAAAATTAAGACCCAAATTGAACACATATTCAGCTCCAGTCAGAGGGTGGGAAGAGAGATTAAGAGTCATTTTTTTTTTAAGTTGGACACTTTTGATAGTTGACATCTTCAATTTTCCCGAAACTTTCAGGATATGTTAGTAGTACTGTGATAAGAAAAAGTGAAATCTAATTTTTTCTGAATTTCATTTGTTTGACCTAGAGAGAGGGTCAAAGTTTGAGGCCGTAAATAAATGGTGCCATTTTAATACCATTTTACTCCTAAAGCCATGAGTGACCCATGTCAATTTTTTTAAATACGGATACTACTTAATACTAAGTACATTTTAGCATAAACAGTTTGGTGGGTCACTCATGGCTATAAAGGCCAAGGTCATTCGAAAATGCAGTTTTCGTTGATTTTTTCCATGTTTTCAGTCTGAATATCTGCTAAAGCCATGAGTGCCCCATAGACATAATTATGGGGTTAATTACACACCTTAGTATAGAACTTAAAAATATTTAAAATAGCATGGGTTACTCTTGGCTTTACAAGTTAAACGGCCTCAAAGTTGAAAATTTTCAAAAAAAAAAAAAAAATCAAATTTGATGGTAAATTACTCTATAAGCCATAAGTCAATAACTATGAGACACAGTTTTAATTATACCCTAGTTTTAGACCCAGGTTACAAACCTATGGGGCTTGCAAGATTTATTTAGATACAATCTATTTTATATCGCCAATGTGTACCTGTTCTATGTAGTACAAAACGCTCGAGACCCAATTTTGTAATACATTAATTCTTGTTTAAAACTTCCCATTTTACATTACAGAGGCCAGCATCAAAATAAATATAAAATTAAAAAATTACATAGGGGAGACCGGGGCAAGTTGAAGTACGGGGTAAGTTGAAACATGGAAATAAAAAATACAATTTTTAAGTTCTTACTTATTGCCAATAAAGGGAAGTACATACACAGAAAACCTACTTTACAATGTAAAAAAAAAATGTGTATGTTAACACATGTCGATTTTGTGAGGATAAAACTGTTTTCGAGTACTGTTTTTTACTGTGAATAAAAATTCAAATTTTTAAATGATGTCGCATTTTATATAGCATACATTAGTGAATGTTTCTGATTGATTCAGCGTTTATAGTGTATAGTTGCAGCTTGCTAATCATATGATTTGAAACACCCACGAGCATACGTACTCGTAGCTTAACAACTTGTGATGTGAAAATTGTGGGCAGGGGCCAGATGAAACAAATATAGGGGAAGTTACTTGAAACACCTGTTTCAATTAGTCCCATGCACAATTTTGATTATTATTATTATTTATTTATTTTTTTTTTTTTGTATACAGTCTTGTTTTCATCACCCTATATATGTTTTACCTAATATAACATTATGCACATTTCAGATGTATCTTAAGTTATTTTTTTACATTATAATGACCATAATTAAATGTACCATATTTAAAATAAAGGTCATAATAGTATCAGATATAGTAAATAATTACAGTAGAATTTTGCACTTAACATTTATTTAAAAATAACTATAACGAGGTTGATAAATTAGTTTATAATAATAGGCGTCGCAGAAGGCTTATGAAAGTTGTTACAGTAATTTAATACAAAAAAGAGAGGGGGCTTTCAAGTTCACAATTAAAGTAAAGAAATTCTCTATTATTCAATGGACGTGATAAGACTTGTAAAATATTGTCCAAACTGTATCTCGAATGTCATCTTGTATGGGTCAGGCAAAACAAACATTTTTAGATTTGATTTGTCCCTTTAGAAATTTGATCTTTGCCAGCTTTACAGGCACTTTACTTGTACTATGAAACATCTGTATGATTTGTCCCACATAGAACATCTATCTTGCTTTTCCCCAGAACAAGAGACCAACACTCAATTTCCATTCTTTTGTGCACGGGGCTAACTGAAACAGGTGTTACCCCTTATATTTCTTTCAGCTGGCCCCTGCTCACAATTTTCACTTCACAAGATGTTATGCTACCAGTACTTATGCTCGTGGGCGTTTCAAATGATATGATTAGCAAGCAGCAACTATACACATAAACGCTGAATCAATCAGAAACATTCACTAATTTTTGTTATATAAAATGCGAAATCATTTAAAAATTTGAATTTTTACTCACAGTAAAGAAACAATACTCTAAAACAGTTTTATCCTCATAAAATAGACAGATGTTTACATACACATTTTTTTTTTTTACATTGTAAATTAGGTTTTGTGTGTCTGTACTTCCCTTTATTGGCAATAAATAAGAACTTAAAAATCGTATTTTTTATTTCCATGTTTCAATTTACCCCGTACTTCAACTTGCCCCAGTCTCCCCTATGTAATTTTTTAATTTTATATTTATTTTATATTTATTTTGATGCTGGCCTTTGTAATGTAAAATGGGAAGTTTTAAACAAGCATTAATGTATAACAAAATTGGGTCTCAAGCGTTTTGTACTACATAGAACAAGTACACATTGGCGATATAAAATAGACTGTATCTAAATAAATCTTGCAAGCCCCATAGGTTTGTAACCTGGGTCTAAAACTAGACCATCTAGGGTATAATTAAAACTGTGTCTCATAGTTATTGACTCATGGCTTATAGAGTAATTTACCATCAAATTTGACCTTTTTTTGAAAATTTTCAACTTTGAGACCGTTTAACTACTAAAGCCAAGAGTAACCCATGCTATTTTAAATATTTTTAAGTTCTATACTAAGTTGTATAATTAACCCCATAATTATTTCTATGGGGCACTCATGGCCTTAGCAGATATTCAGACTGAAAACATGGAAAAAATCAATGAAAACTGCATTTTTGAATGGCCTTTAAAGCCATGAGTGACCCACCAAACTGTTTATGCTAAAATGTACTTAGTATCAAGTAGTATCCATATTTAAAAAAATTGACATGGGTCACTCATGGCTTTAGGAGTAAAATGGTATTAAAATGGCACCATTTATTTACGGCCTCAAACTTTGACCCCCCTCTCTAGGTCAAACAAATGAAATTCAGAAAAAATTAAATTTCACTTTTTCTTATCACAGTACTACTAACATATCCTGAAAGTTTCGGGAAAATTGAATATGTCAACTATCACACCTCCATAGACTTTGTCCAGCTTTAAAAAAAATGGCTCTTAATAACAGTATCCTGAACGATAGGAGAAACAGGTGGGGTAATGGAATTACTCTTAAAAAGAGAATTAAATTCCTTATTCAAGTTAATTTGATGATGAGAAGGCTGGAATACAGCGTACGCGAAATTTCTCTTTTCAAAGGAAGAGAAATCTTGTACAGAAATGCTAAGAAACAGATGTAATGAATATACTTCATACTCAATAGATGTGACTGCCGAATATCCCGAATACCAGCCTGAAGAATGACAAACTTACTCCTTTTTAAAGTATTTTTAATGCGAAAGGAAGCAGGAAGATTGTCAGAAGGACAATCAATTGTTATTTTTTATTAAAATCTCAAGTCTTATTTTTTTTTTTTTTTTTTTTTTTTTAATTTCATCCTTTCGAAACGTGTGGATATATTTTGACTGTTTTGCAGTCCTCTTCAGCGCAACTTAGCAACACTGATTCCCTCACTGGCTTGTCCCTGTGAAAAGCCAATGAGAGAATCAGTGTCGCTATACTGCACTGAAGAACACTGCAAAGCAGTCAAAATATACCCGCACGTTTCGAAAGGATGAAATTTAATAAGGTAATTTAAGTATTTAAAGTTATCAGTATCCTTTTATTAATCAATAAATGACTTACTTTTACAGCTTCAAGGATATTTCTTTCAGCTTTTGTGTGAGCTGTATCTTTTTTATTTTTCACAATTGAAGCCTAAAAAGAAAACCATCTTTCATAAATATTGTTAACACACAATAACTAACAAAAAAGGTTTAAATATGAATATAAATATTAAGCACATTTTGTAACATCATGTGCAATTATTTAAAAAGTTACTTTTCATAGAACTTTCAATAATTTTAAACTAGTTAATTTCTTTTTGATTAATTATCATAAAATGCATTAAAAGTTATTTGTCTGGATATATTTTATTTGTTAAAAAAGAAGAAGAAGAAAAAAAAAAAGTAGATTTTGAGATTAAGCTAGAGAAAATTATGTTTTCCATAGCATAATAAATTTTCTTAATATATCATACATTATATATTTAGCAGCATTTGATTTACCGAATATTTTAGTCATAACTTCAAAGACCTATAATTTATCTAATATTTATTTACTGTTTTGTTACAACAAATTCATTAACTACTTAGGACAAAGTGGAATAAGTGTAACAACGTTTTAGCATTATTCAACTTTGCTCAATTGCTATAATCCGGTATTTCAATAAGGGGCATCCCCCCCCCCCCTCATCTACACATATTACTACTCACATTTCATAAAGCTTTTTTATTATAAAGTAGAAATTTTAATTGTTTTTTCAGTTTCTAAAATATGCCACACATAATTTCAGTGTGCATAGAATATAAGCATAAAATGCACAGGATATTTTTTATTTAAATTGATATACTGCTAACTTATTTATTTTTAACATATACAAAGAAGTTTGAAAAAAAAAATAATAATGAAATTGTTAAAAAAAAAAAAAAAAAAAAAAATAGTTCAGGATGAAAAGAAAAAAAAAATGTAATAAGATCTACATAGCCATTTAGATGAAAAATGAAACAATGACTATTAAAATTTTTTTACCTACATGGAGAAAAAGCAGGATCCATACTAAAAATAAGGGAAATAAACTTAGAGATGCTACCTTCATGTGAACCGTAATAAAATACAGATTTCATATGCCGTGGAAATCACAAGAGTTGCAAGGGTGAAACTACCTAGCTTGCAAAAACCCTGAAAACTGTTCCTTACATGCAGATAGGGGACATTTATTAATGATATATTATATGGCTACCTATATTAAGTAACATTTGCAGACTTTGTAATACATTATAAGGCAAATTAAACATTGAAAATGAAAAAATTATGTAAAAACAAAGTGATTTAACATGAAATTCAAAGACAGCAAAAATTCAGGGGTAGCCCCTGAAAAATTTCACCCTTGGAGTTGTATGCAGAGGGCTAAAAATCAATAAAATAGGAGAAAGTAGGAAAAACAAATTTAAAAAGGAGGAAAAATTAGGAAAAAATCTTTTTCAAAGTAGAAAAATTCAGGAAATAAAAGCTGAACCAAGGTATAAACCCTTAAATTTGACAAAAAATAACATTAATTAAAGAAGTAATGTGAAACTTGAAATAAATCCCTATTTGTATATTATACTTCTACTAGAGTATATGTTTAATATACAAATATTGCTAACTCAGAGTTCCCACTCGATTTCAAAAATAAAATTCCTTGATTTTTCCAGGTCTATTTTTATAAAATTCCAGGTCATAAAATTCAGTTTGCGACATAAAAGCCTGTGACATAAAATATAGTTCATGTATAAAACATAAAATAGCTCACGACGTAAAACATAACATAGTACATATTAAATTACATGCTCAAAAAGCATTTTTCAGGTTTCTATATTTTTCCATATGTTTTAAGTAAATATTTGCAATTTCACTGATTTTTTTCTCTAATTTCAAATTCTTCCTGATCAGTGGAAACTGTGAAATTACATATCTATTTCTTCCTCGAAACAAATGAAATTAAGCGTATTAAAGAAATGGTAATGATAGCAAACACTTAAAAAAAAAAAAGGAAAAAAAAAAGGTTGTTGAAATATATTATACAGTATAGAACCATTATCTGGAACCCTTCCAGATTTAAAAATTTTCCAGATTCTGGATCTTTTTCCATTATTGATTTCAATGAATTGCAAAACATTCCTCAATACCTGATAAACACTAACTTATGTTTAAATGCAACTACATATAATTTTTTATGAAATTCTGTGCTTTAGTTCTTCAACTAGAGCCGCTATAAAATATTCGTCACACAAACAGATACTTTTTCTAAAAATAGTCAAATTATGATCTACACCTCTAAAGTTTGTAAATAAATCAAAAATCAGAAATAAACTAGTATGTTGTGGCCATCACAAGACTTTCTTCTATATTTTAATATACAAATTCACTCAGAATAAATAATTTATTAAAACTATCTACCATGATGAACACAGATGATTTTTATCTTAAAGAAAACTAACACTAAATATCCAAAGAAACACCATTTTATTCTCTATAATTACTATCTTAAAAAATGTGTTTTCATAACGGCTATCTCCCTTTTAAGTTTCATACAGTTATACGTCATAGAAATCGGAGATATAACCTTCCTGTTTTCGGAAAATATTGCACCTATTGGTCGATATGCATCAAAATTGAATTAGCATAATGTCTCATAATGGCCTTCTAACTTATCAAGTTTTGTTTGAATATACGCAATAGAACATGAGATAAAGCTTTTTTCTTAAATTTCAGAAATTGCTGTATAGCAGCACCACCTGTTGAGAGTTTAACACCAAAAGTTTACAGGCACTAATTTATCTCTAAGTACATATACATATAAATTTACATGTAATTCTGTGCAGTAGTTCCTGAGATATAGCCTTCCCTTAAGCTGTAGAAATCGTTGTATAGCAGTGCCACCTGTTGAGAAATCATAACAAAACCTAATACACACTTATTCAGGTTGAGGTACATATAAATTTATATGCAAATTTATGCAGTAGTCCCTGAGATATAGCCTTCCTTTAAATTGTCGAAATCAAAGTATAAATATTGCAGTGCCACTTGTTGAGCAATTGACACCAAAAGTTGATAGGCACTACTTTAGGTCAAGGTGCATCTACATATAAATTTATATGCAATTCTCTACAGTAATTCCTGAGATACAGTCTCCACAAAATTTTGTCACACATACAGACATTTTCTAAAAATGGTCAAATCATGTTCTGGACTTCTCAAAATATGTAAATCCATAGAAAACTGGAATTCAAAAATTTTCACGAATCCAATACTTTCTTCTATTGAATATAGAAGAAAGTAAAAATTTTGCAAATGTAATACTTCCTTCAATTGAATGTAGCAGAAAGTAAAAAATAACTATAACACACATATATGAATACATGTACACATGCACATTACTGGCGATGCTGCTCGCTGTCATTGGAGTGACTTTCCCATTATTGAAACTGCTAAAAATATACTGACTTGATCATAAGAGTAAAATGCTAAAAGAAAATATCTTTCTTTTACAATTTTCAAATTCTGCTTTAATTTCTAATTTTTAGAATAACTGATAAGACACTTCATAGTTCATTTTAGGGAGATTATATACCCCTTGTTTTTACATAAAAAATATTTTTTAAATTGTCAAAAAAAAAAAAAAAAAAAAAAAAAAAAAGGAAAAATGATTCTGGATTTTGGAATTCTGGATAATAGGTCCTATACTGTATTTAATTTTGCATTGTGCTGAAGGGTACTTCCTTAATGGTTTGAACATCATTGGTATTAATACTTTTGTAAGAATTTAATTTATAAAAAATTTTCCTTGAAATTTCTCCAAGTCAAATACACATTAACCACTTCACCGGCCATCCCGAGATAACTTGGGGGAAATGTAGCCTTCCACACACTACAGTGGCCGGTGAAGTGGTTAAAAAGAATTGATTACATTAATTTATGCTTTTATAAGAAAAACAAAAAAATCATTCATTGCATTTAGTAGATATGATAAGATAGAAAGAAATTTTATCAATTTGAACTCTTTGAAATAAATATAAAATCAATTCAAAATTAAAGAACATAAGATTAAAAAATCTCTCTCACTAGTCATCACCAAATAAATACCTTTTTTAAAACCTTCATAGCAAAAACTTTTCCAGTATCTTTACCAGTTACTTTTCTTACTTGAAAAACCTGCAGAAAAAAAAAAAAAAAATAGAGATTTTTCAGACATGAAAAACTTTTTTATACTGAAAAAACAAAAAAATATAACACTTTGTTTAACCAGCTGACAAAGAAAGATCATGTGACTTTAGAGTAGGTTAAAACATTATAAACTATAAAAAATCAGATAAAATATAAGTATTTTTACTAAACTGCAAATGCATAAATGTAAAAAAAAAAAAAAAAAAAAAAAAAAAAGTGTAATTTGCTAGTCAAAATGTATAGCTACTCTTATAAAAAAAAATCTGGGAGTGGCTCCATTCGACTTTTCGAACATTAAGTATAAATAAGTAAGAGAAATCATTAAACAAACAAAAGAAAATATAGTGAGCTTTTTAAGTATTTTTCTGTATATAGCATGCTGTTTAATTAAACAATATTCCCTTCAAATAATTTTAACCCATAGATCATATGACACAGAAATTTTTGTTGTGTCCCTGTAGAAATCTATAACTGCTAGATTCACCAAAATCTATTTAGTTTGTACGACGGTGACTTATAACATGTGTAAAAATTTTCAACTCAATTGAATAAAGCAGTTAGATGCTAACACACTTTTAAAAAATTGGGCCAGCGATAAACAATTTTTCTTTGTGCCCCTGTTAAAAAACTATATGCTAGGTTCACCAAAATCAATAGGATTCATGCAATGGTGAGCTATAATATATGTACTAACTTTCAGCTAATTTGAACAAAGCGTTTAGATGCTCACTCACATACATATATACATCACCATAAATATAGCAAATATGAACTCAAGGGACCTCAAAACATGTTTGTAGATATATCAAAATCTCAAATTGAGATTTTTGACATGATTATAATACTTTCCTTACATATGCATGTTTGGAAAGTAGAAATCCAAACAAACATTGTGGAAATTCCATATTGTTTTGTACTGCTGTCAAGCAAAGATTAAAAATTTTAACTATCGAAATATGCACCATTTTACCTGACAATTTCTTTTCTTTTTTTTTTTGAGAAGGAGAATAAGATCAAGAGGACCGATCTTTGAAAACTAGCTGGTGAATAAATAAAATACTTTTTGAAAGAGAGAAAAAAGGAAACTGTCTAAAATAAACTTAAAATGCAATGACAATCCATATCAGTAAAAAAAAAAAGTAATTGCAGTGGAGATACCAACTCTCAAATTTGTCTACCTTCATAATCACCTAAAGACTTTTTTTTTTTTACCTCTATCACCCTTATTTCATTCCCTAATCATTACTGACAGATTTCCATGATTTCTGTTATCTATCACATAACACCATGATTTTGTGTTTGCCAACCCCTTGTGTAACATGCTGGCTAAACCAACCCAATAAAAAAAAATTAAAATCAGTTTTTTTTTTTTTTTTTTTTTTTTATATAACTTGGTGAGATTTGAATAGAAAGCAGTCAACCATGCGCCTTGGGGGTGGAGCAATACAACCAACCAATAGAAAGTATCCAATAAGACTAATCAGAGAATATAATCAAAAATCAGAAAACAAGACAAACAAAAAAAAAAAAAAATAGAGGGAAGGGATTTTTAAATAATTTAATATCTTTTTTATTTTATTTGAATACCTTAAATTTAATTTAATTTTTATTTATTTTATTTTTAAATATTAATTTATTTTGTTATATATTTATTTATTATTATTATTTATTTATTTTACAAAATGAAGAAAATTATTTAAGTGAATTAAACAAATTTTTCCAAGCTGTAGACAGCAAAGTGGAATCAGATTTAAGGTAGGTAGCTAAATTTTCCAAAAAATCCAGTTCAGAAACTCTTTTGACATAAAAGATAATTTTGGCACTCTGAAAATTAGAACTGTGGTCAGATTCCCAACTATGCTTCGCAATAAAAGATTACAGCATTCAAGATTTCCTTTTGTTTGACCTATGTAAGATAAATCACAATTATTGGAAGGGACATTATAGATACCCCACTTATGAAGCTCAGGAACAGGAGATTTAGTTGAAAGGAGTTGGAATTTATTAACTGGTTTAAAAATAACATGAAAATTAAAACATTTTAAAATTTTGGTTAATTTAAAACATAAGGGGGGATTAAAAAATAAAGAGGCAAGACAACAAGGTTAACGGGTTTAATTTTACCCTCATTAGAAAGAACAGAATTATAAGTCGGTCTACTGAACCTCTTAGAAGCTTTATCAATAATAGAGGGGCTAAAAACCTCTTTCGTAGCAACAGACTTTAAACAATCAAGTTCTTCTTTAAGAGAAGAAGTGTCAGAACAAATTTTAAGGGCACGATACACGTAAAAGATGCCAATTTTCTGTTTAGCCAGGTGATTTGAAAGAGCATGGGGGGAGGGTTGGAAACAGAGAAATGCTTTATGTACACAGAGGTTTTAAAAAAGGAATCACACTTAGTAACTAAAACATCAAGTAAGGGAAGTAGATTACAATTTTCAAACTTGAAGATAAACTGAATATGGGGATCAACAGAATTGGCAATTTGAATAATGGCAGAAATGTCAAAAGGATTTTCAACAAGAACGAAAGTGTCCTCTACGTAATGTAACCAACATTTTAAATTTATCATCTTTAATAATTTTTCCTCAAAATAATGCATATAGATATCGACAAGAATAGGAGGTAAAGGATTACCCATACTCAAACCATCACACTCTTTATAAAATTTGTTATTAAATTCAAAAGTAGTTTGGGAAACACAAAGTTTAGTAAGATTAACAAATTCTTTGATTTGAATGTCAGAATAATGAAATTTGCATAACCTTTTTTCTAAACAATTAAGCACACCTTCAGTGGGAACATTAATTAATAAGTAAAGACTTCACATCAAAAGATAACATTAAGCAATTTTCAGGATTCAGATATTGCTTGTTTGGTGATCTTTCAGTCATGTTTGGAAAACAAAAATGAAAAGTTTAATGATTATAGGATATTTTTATGATTTTCCTTGATATTTCCAAACTTATAATCTTATTTTCCCGTAATTACCCTATTTTCCATGATTGTTGACACCGTGTCTCTTAAATATACATGTAATTACTGTACAAATGAATACAGTTAAGAAAACATCATAATAAATTGTATATGTCCCAGCTTCAACACATTTCAAATCCTTTTTTCTTTACAGGTGACATTATATATTGATACTGGTCCCTTTCTTACTTTTAGGACAAAAACTTCGCAATAATATAAGAGGTTACAGGGATGTAAACAATATAACATATATTGTTTACATCCCTGAAGTTCCATGTGAACCCATTAACTATTTCTCTAGAAATTTAAAGAAATGTAACACAGGAATTGTCAAAATATTTATTTGGTAGTCAGTGTATATCTCTGAAATTAAGATACTGGGTGAAGTAAACATAACAAGAAAGCTGAAATTTATGTTTTCGATGGAGGGATACTAACATAGCAAGTTGTAATGTAGTATTAAATAGCACACTAACAATAAATGTTAAATGACCATAATATTAAAAATTCAGAAGAAATATATTGTAAAGTGTTTAAGCGAAAATTAATAAGGTTTAATCAAAATTAGAAAGAATTGGTATCACTGTGCAAATATGAATGAAAAGAACAAATTCTTCCCCCCACCCAAAAAAAAAAAAAAAAAAAAAAAAATAGAACAATTGCCAACTATGTACCAGGAAAACAGATTGGTCAGAAAATAAGTTTCAAAGTCAGAAATTAAAGAAAAGAAAGGGGAATTATTGAATTTTGAATTATTAATCTTTAACTTTTTTTTTAAAATACAGTAATTTATTTTTTAATATTACAAAACAGCAAGGTTTCAAATGTTTCATAGATACAGTCTTTAGACTATCAGTCACAGCAAGAGATCAACTAAAATAGAAAAAAGCACTAAGTATCAAACAGATAACAGAATATTTTAAGATAGAATGAGTCACTGCATTTGTCATTATTATCAATTTAATTTTAAATACATCTTTTATTAATAAATAAGGTGATCTGTCAGTAATTGACCACTTAAACACAAATATTAAATATACAAGAATTAATGTGTGAAAGTTTTGAATCTGGCTGGAACAATATATAACTAACATCTAATAAAATACTATAATACTATTTCCAGTAGCAACAGATGCTTTGATTCAATGCAAACATGGAACAATTACAAAGTTGTCCAAAAAGTTTAAGGCAAGCAGCTGTTAGTATTAGCCAAGTGTTACGAGATTTGTAATTCAATCTTGAAATATCAAGCTGAATTTGAGTCCAAAAGTTTATTTAAGTAAGTAGGTCATTTATATTTGTTTTAAATAAATATATTTTTATTAATAAAATAAAGATTTTTATTGGATTTTTAAGGGGGCTTGGTAGAGGTCAAGACTTACAATTTTTGTAAGTGGCCAGTGGCCACTGAACATGATTAACTCAGTGGCCACTCGCAAGTCGACATTATACCTGATATTCACACACATAATTAAAAAATATATATCTATATAAATATAAAGGCGTAAAGCACAGATGATATGGTCAGAAAATTAAGAAATAGTGACCTTTATTGTATTATTTTAATAATAATAATAAAATTATGCACTTCCACAGATTAAAAAAAAAAAAAAAATCTTTAAATATTGTTTGAAAATAAATATTTTTTTTTTTAAACTTTCATACTTCTCGATTTTCAATATTTGAAATGAAAGCACGTGGGAGAAAGACAAAATTGGCTGAAAAATCAAATCATTGAAAAATGATTCGACTTTTGAGAGAAGATATGATCTTGTTTGAATTTCCTTTGAGTATTTATGATTTTATTCTTATTAGTATTTTAAGAATGAGTTTTATAAACATATAGGGTAGTTATAGTAGCATATAATGCAACTTTTAAATGTTATTAATAATTATAGTATTATAAAGAAGATTTTAAAGTTTTAGTAATGAAGAGAAATATATGGACTTTCGTAGTTAAGTATTAATTTGATTTTGATACAGAAAACAGCAGGCTATAATGATGACACACTAACAAAATAATGTTATTTCTCATACACAATTCGTGTTTTGCAAGAATATTTACTTTTATTATTGAAAGAGAAATACAAAAATTTGATTCATTTAATAAATTTCACCTAGTGTGACATCTCCATACGGAAAATAGATATGATTAGCATTAGAAGAAAACAAAATTATTTTGAGTGTGGGGGAAAGGGGGACAAAAATCTTTTTTGGCACATTATACAAGATTTAATTATATTAACAGACATGCGATTGCTAAAATTACAAATTAGCTGAAAAGTTTTTGCTAACATGATTGTTTGGTTGATTGAACATTGATAATGTCACTTTTAATAAATTAACTACCTAAACAGTTATATATATATATATATTATAGCTTTCTATCTACATTAAAAATTTCAGGGTTTTTTTCATTAGCACAAAACAATTCTTTAATATTATTGCAATAAGTTTTATATCCACATAAAACCTTATTAAAATTCCATGTCAACAAGAAAGGGGGAAAAAAAAATCAAACAAATATAAAATATGATTTTTATTTATGTAAATTAATCCTACATATTTAAAAAAGCTACAGTAGTTAATTATCAGTTTCTAATATGCATAAAACCAACTGAATATTTTATTAAATTGATTTAGAAAAAATTTTCCTACCTGAAAAATTTAGTCTACATTTTTTCCCTTGTTTAAACATTTGGAATAGATATTAAATATAAATATTTAATTTAATTGAGAAAAAATAAGTAGATTTATCAAGTTCAGTAATGAAGTTTAAAAATAATTACATATGTGAGAAATATTGAGCACTTCTATCTCTTTATTGTTTCTAGAATTAATCACTGATCACTATCTGGAGATGGGGGGGGGAGTAAAAGTTAATTACATGGGTAGGAAATATTAAACTCTTTCAGTTCTACTTCTAGAATCTAACAAACCAAGTTTAAAATGAATATTGACATTTACATTGTGGCTGGAGAAAGTTGTTGTAGGAATTAAGGCCGATTGACTCCTGATGTGTCCTAGGCCTAGAGGGGGAATGCCCTCCGTGGGGGTCTTTCTAAGGGGTCCTAGCCCGTATTTACGCAAGTTTCGGAGGAAACCACGGAAAACTCCGAACGGCTAGGTCGATGAGCGCGACCTGGGATCGAACCCGGCACTTCCCATCTACCAGCTTTGAGCGCAGAACCGCTCGGCCGCGTGGCTGGAGAAAGACTGGGAAACAAAAGAATTCTGCAAAATAACTGATCGCCGATCACTAGTTGGAGATAAGAAAATGGAGGGAGGGGAAAAAAATAATTACATGAGCTAGAAATATTTAACAATTATATTTCTTTATAGGTTCTAGAATCTCATTAAGCAAGTTTAAAATGAATATTGACATTTATGTTGTGGATGGAGAAAGATTATGAATTGGGTGACTTTCGTAGCGAATTTAATCGCCGATCGTTAATGGGGTTTCTTTTTTTAAAACGGACGATATCTGCGATTTTTTTTTTTTTTTTTTTTTTTTTTTTAAGCAGAAGTTAATTCGCAAAATTCCGCGAATTAGGGGTGCGAGGGAATCACAGATTTCCGCGAAATCACGAAAAAATCGCATGTCTGATTGGCAATTACAGCTTTTTTTTTGGGTCGCCACTTTTTAAAATTAGGTCGCCACGTGGTGAGTGGTGACCACGAATCTTGACCTCTAGGGCTTGGCACCTTTGACTTGGTAGCACCTGAAGGTTTCATATAAAAGTTTATATTTCCACTTAACATGTATAAATTTAACTATATTTGGTTTGGTCAACAAAATATATACTCAAGCAATAATTTTTATGGTTTTTGATATATTTTTTTACAGATTTGAAATCTTTAAATTGGGTTGTTTCAGATTGCATTTTTTCGTGAATGTATTATATGATCTTCAAAATGTTGAAACTTCTACAGATATTTAAGAAAACATTCAATCTTTTTTTAGATATTTAATAGAACTTACTTGAAAGAATTAGGAATGGATTTTGAAATTTATCAATTAGTTTTTGTGAAAAAAATTAAAAAGTGCATATTTATGAAAAATTAAAAAAAAAAAATAATAATAATAAATAAAATAATCTGATTTTTGTTATATTTAATATTTTTTCTTTTAAAGATATTGCAAAATCCATCCCTATACTTTTAATGCTTATATTATACGGAGAAACACTTTCCAAGCGATATGAGGTGATACAACGTAAAAGTACGGGAGAAAAAATCGCCTGGAAACCAAGCAACTTTTTCCTGCCTGACCAAGATTGTCAGCAGGTGTTGCCGCTATGAACCAATGAAATGCTGCGAATGCTGATGTCATTCCTCTTCTTCACGTCTCTTCATTCAAAAGGGGAACTTAGAGGTTTTCTTAAGATGCAATTTATTCTTTAAATGAAAGTGTAAATTTTAGTTTATCCTATATTATATAAATATTTATGTTTCAAATTCAAATATAAAATGTGAATGTAGTTCACTTATTTTTTTTATGCACGGTGCAAGTTTTTTCCCCCAATAACTGTTCTTATTACATATTTTAAATGCAATATTTGATGAATCTTTCAAAAGCTGTCGCCAGATTGTTTGTTCATAATTAAATATTGGCACCAAATTTAGACTTCCAGTTAAAACTAGCATTCCACAAATCTTTCAACAGTTTTCTAATGACCTAGATTTATTTATTTATAAAATATCTATTACTCATAATAAACCTATTGCCTACTTCACTCAATAGAAAGTTTTAGTGTAACAAAAAATTAAAAATGCATTATTTCTCAATGCTTCAAATCTGGTGTTTTTCTAAAAAAAAATCTGTACTTCTTAACTCAATCAAATCACTACAGAATAACTTTGATCACTTATGTTGACAAATCACATAATAATTATGCCATTATATTGTTACAAAATTGTAAATAATTGTGTTTATTTTTGTATAGATTCTTTCAAACAGGCTTAGTAAATTGATAAAGTGCTAATTTTGTGCATTTCTAGTCGTTTTAGCATTAAAATAGCCTTATTTTCCCTTAAAAATGCATTAAAAAGCCCCAATAAGGCAGGTAATGGATTTGGCACTAAATTTGGTGACTGTTTCCCACCTTGGCGAGAAAATCCTTATTGGGGATATACCAAATATGGAAGCTCTAATCTCATTGGCTGATGAGATATGGAAATTTCTGGAACTTTCCACACTTTTCTACAGGGGTATATAAGAGCTGTTTTATTTCCGCCAAGGTTAGTTCAGTTCAGTCTGAGATCAGCTTCTGTCAATGATGCATTGCTTTGATCCTCTTTGGAAGAGACTTGCTTTATGTATTATTGCTATAGTTTGTACTGTGGATTTGCTATTGACAGCTGTTGTTTAAGCTGTGTTTACTGGTTGAATTGAAGCTAATACTTGGTTTATAGACCTGTATTATTCTGGAACTTTCTGTGAATAAATTACTGAATTTTTGTAAGTTTCGCCTTTCATTCTCGGACAACTCACGAACCCCCAAGTACGCAACATTTCTGGTGTCAGGAGTGGGGTTGTCTGCAAATGGTGATAACTAGAGCTATGGAGCAGGAAATGAAGAAACTTCTAGAAAGCTTAGCTACCCAGATGAATGAAATGAAAGCCGGACAGGAAAAGATGGAAACCGGATTGATAGAGAAAATAGAAAAAGGACAAAAAGAATTGAAAGACGGCTTGACTGAAGAAATGAAGGAAATGAAAGACAGTTTGGGTGAAGAAATTAAATCAAGAAGAGTTGAAGAAAGAACTATCATCAGTGAGAGATGACTTAGTAAACGTGAAAGAAGTGATAAAGTAAGTTATCAGATGTGGAAAAAAGAATAGATGGAATAGAAGGAAAAGTTATAAAGATTGAAGAAAATTTTGATGAGAAAGTTTTGAAAATAGAAGAGAGTTTTGAAAAGAAAGCTATGAAGATAGAAGAAAATGTTATGAAGGTTGAAGAGAGTGTTACAAGGATAGAATGGAGTTTCGAGGAGAAAGTTAAAGAAAATTTTGATCAGGAACTGAAAGGAAGGTTTTCAGAGATAGAAGGTAAACTGAAGAGAATAGAAGAAGATCTGGAGAGAAAAGTGGAAGAAAAGTTAGAATCCATGCCAAACGAAACTGAAAAGAGAGAAGAATCCAGAATCAGGAATTTATTAAGCTATCTACCTACGATGGCAGTTCCTCCTGGCATGTATATAAGACACAGTTTTCCATCGTAGCTGAAACTAACGGCGGGGACTCTGTTGCAAAGAAGGCTCATCTGGTAGGGTCGTTGCGGGGCAACGCCGCAGATATTCTGGAGACCCTTTCGAAGGAACAGCGATATGACTTCGAAGCTTTAACCAGAGCACTAGAGCTACGTTTTGGAGCGAAATGGTCCAAAGAATATAGTCGACTCCAGCTAAGGTCCCGTCATCAGAGACCAGGGGAAAGCTTACAAGAACTGGCATCAAACATCCAGAGGCTTTCACATTTGGCTTTCTTAGACTGCCATCCTGAAACATGCAATGATCTGGCCCTAGAATATTTCATTGATGCTGCCGGAGATCCAGAAATTCAAAAAGCCCTCAGACTCAATGGTGTGAAGGATGTGGAGTCAGCCTTAGTGCATGCCCTAAAGATCGAAGCAACCCAACAAGCCTCCCGTAAACTTCGCCAGAACAGCACAGCAGATAAAGTGAAAGGCTCTCAAGATGATCTTAAAGAGATTCAGAAAATGACTGCAGATATTAATAGAAGACTACGCATTCTTGAGAGTAAGAAAGAAGGGAAGACTCCAACAACTAAATGCTGGGGCTGTGGAAAAGACGGGCATATCAAAAGAAGCTGCCCAGTAAGAACACATAGAGAAGCAACCAAGAATGTCTCTGAAGTATGTGACCCAGAAAGAGCTCTTTGGGAAAATCCAGATGCCTTCTTACAGAAGCCTCCATCTGAAGATCATAAATACAGCTCTAAAGCCGAGGATAAACAAAAAAGAATAAAGCTAGTTGCTTGTCAAGTTACTGTCTCAACACCATCAGAACAAGTTCCCGATCCATGGAGTGACAAAGAACTTAGACAAGCCCAGTTGGAAGATCCTGACATAAAGCCAATATTACAGCTGAAAGAGATGACCAGCAACAGACCTACCTGGCAGAACATTTCCAGATTTAATCCCATTATGAAAAGTTATTGGGCACTTTGGGACTCTCTTCATATCAGAAACGGCGTATCATACAGAAAGTGGGAATTTGATGATGGGAAAAGCTTCAGATGGCAGATTGTATTATCAAGTTACAAAATCTATATTAATAAAATCAGAGTTTTGTCTGTAAATTTGTCGGAATCGAAAAATTTTGCGATATCTTCACGTTTCACACCCCATGAAAGTCGAAAATGACTTCAGAAAATTTTGCCTGTGTGTGTGTGTGTCTGTGTGTGTGTCATCGTGTCCGAATGTCGCTTTTTTTGTCCGGGCATCACTTGAGAACGGCTGGACGGAATTCAACGATGTTTGGCAGGAATTTAGGTCTTCACCCAACTTAAAATTATATCTATCAACTTTTCAGAAATTCCCACCCGTTCTCCCCCTAGGGGGTAAAAGACTAAAACACGTTTGTCCGGGCATCACTCGAGAACGGCTGAACGGAATTCAACGGCGCTTGGCAGGGATTTAGGTATTCACCTAACTTAAAATTATATCCATCAACTTTTCAGAAATTCTCCCCCGTTCCCCCCTGGGGGGTAAAAGACTAAAACACGTTTGTCCGGGCATCACTCGAGAACGGCTGGACGGAATTCAACGGCGCTTGGCAGAAACTTAGGTCTTCACCCAACTTAAAATTATATCTATAGAAATTTTCAAAATTCTGATTAGTGTTTAAATTGTGGGTAAAAAACGCCTGCGCATGCGCCATAAATATTTTTTCACTAAAACGCTTTGAATGGAAAAATAAAATGCAAAAATAAATTTTTAAGATAAAGACTTTTTTTCATTCGCGTGAATCGCACTACAAATTATGAAAAGATTTAAATGAAGTTTTGCCATCTGAGTTTCATACTTTAGTTAATTTTAAAACATCTAATTGTCGTATCGAAAAACTGTTTACACCCCAGGATTCAGAAAAATCATCTCTTTAATTTGGTACTGAATTTGTAACGATAGGTCTGATACTTCTAATTTATTTTCCCCTTTTTCCGTTGCCACTTAAATTTCATACTTTAGTTATTTTTTTAATATCTAATTGTCGCATCGAAAAACTGTTTGCACCCCTGGATTCAGAAAAATCGCCTCTTTCATTTGGTACCAAATTTATAAATATAGGTCTGATATTTCTAATTTATTTTACCCTTTTTCCGTTTTCAACCTAGATTCGATATGGAACAGCTTTAGTATTGGATCCCTTTGGCAAAATTTGAAATTCGGAACCGAAGTAGCTCAGACGTTTCTCGCCAAGATCTTTGATTGCACAATTGAGATAGCCAATTCAGTTCATCGCAAAAATGGCTTAAAATATTTAAAGTCACCAAAGGGTTCCCATACTAAAGCTGTGCATTTTGTACTTATTTATTTATATTTTCTATTAGAGACTTCTGTGGTCACGAAATTTGGTGCGTAAATTGTTTGTTTGCATCCGGCACTTATTGTAACTGGATTTCACGAAATTCGAAATCTCCCCCCCCTTCTCGGAGTCGGAGGGCAATAAACGGTATAACTTCTGTATAACCCCACAGCTGAATTTGGCGATTTTTCTTTGGCGTTGTTTTGAAGGATAACGATGTCGTTCTGGACTGTTTGCGATATAATATGGCAGCCTAATATTTTGTTTATTTTGGATTTATGATTTTATCATTTATCATATATGATTTATGATTTTTAGATTTATGATTTAGCCATAATCGCCAACAAAAAAATCGCCAAATATCGTTGTGGGTTTATACTGAAGTCGTTCCCAATAAACATGTGTAAAAACATGTTTTTCTGTTTGAATTCGCTTTGAATTATCTTAGAATGGCGAATTTTGGTGTGCGGATATTGATTAAGTGTACGCATTATGTACGTTAGTGGGATTTTGCAAAACTTCGAACTCACCCACTGAGGAAGTAGAAGTAACAAGTGGGCAAGTTGTGCATAAGGCAGTGGGGACCCAGACTGTATATTGATTAAGTGTACGCATTATGTACATTAGTGTGATTTTGCAAAACTTCGAACTCACCTGCTGAGGAAGGGGAAGTAAGAAGTGGGTAAGTTGTGCCGAAGACAGTGGAGACCTAGACTCCTCACTTTGCGAGCGAGAAAACCTCTACCAATCACAGCGAGAACTTGGGTTATTAATAAAGATATGGGATTTTGACAACTCATTTAAGTTTAATGTCCAGCGAAGCGGGCAAAGCCTGCTAGTTGTAAATAATTGTGTTTATTTTTGTATAGATTCTTTCAAAAGAGGCTTAGTAAACTGATAAAGTGCTAATTTTGTGCATTTCTAGTCGTTTTAGCAGAAAATAGCTTTATTTTCTCTTAAAAACGCATTAAAAAGCCCCAATAAGGCAGGTAATGGATTTGGTGCCAAATTTGGCAACTTTTTCCCAACTTGGCGACTTTTTGGCGAGAAAATCCTTATTGGGGAAATACCAAATATGGAAGCTCTAATCTCATTGGCTGATGAGATATGGAAATTTCTGGAACTTTCCACACTTTTTTACAGGGGTATATAAGAGCTGTTTTTTTTTTTTTTTTTTTTTCGCCAAGGTTAGTTCAGTTCAGTCTGAGATTAGCTTCTGTCAATGATACATTGCTTTGAGCCTATTTGGAAGAGACTTGCTTTATGTGTTATTGCTATACAGTTTGTACTGTGGATTTGCCATTGACAGCTGTTGTTTAAGCTGTGTTTACTGGTTGAATTGAAGCTGATACTTGATTTATAGACTGTATTTTTCTGAAACTTTCTGTGAATAAATTACTGAATTTTTGTAAGTTTCACCTTTCATTCTCGGACAACTCACGAACCCCCAAGTATGCAACAATATGTAAATCCTACTATCTCTCTATTTTAAACTCTTCAGTCACTAATAGTAACATCTTCAGTCTAACTAATAATAACCTTATTATTAATAACCGAAAAATACATAATTACTATAAACTACTTCAACTTCCCTTCAATAACTTTAATTATCCTTATATAGTTCTCATACCTAAGTTTCACAAATCTCCAATTAAATTTCGCACTGTCACTGTTGGGTGTAACACTTATAACAACAATGCTAATAAAGCTCTACTGGATATTCTAAAACAAATTTACAATTGTACTTGCAAAGTTGATAATTTACACTGTCTTAAAAATAGCTTTCAATTAATTCAATACATCAAATCGCTCAATTCAATAGACAATATTATGACTTATGACTTTCAAGATCTTTTCAATGATATTGAGTTCTCAGATCTTAGTAATATTATTTACAGTCTTTTTCAAGAATATAAAACTCAAATTAATCTTCCTCACAATTTTTTAAAGCAGAAAAATTTAAAACGCTTCTTAACTTTGTTATCCATAATAATTATACCTTCCACAACACAACAACAATATCTATTTGCAACAATTAGGAATCCCACAAGGAGGTTGTAGCTCCAGTATTTTGGCAGATCTCTATTGTTATTATTATGAAAAGCAAATTTGCAATGATGATGTTCGATTTTATCGTTACATAGATGATATTATTGTATTTTATCTCAACAAGAACTCACAAAATGACTTTTCCTTAAATTATCCACCTAATTTAAAGCTAACTCAAAATACTCTAACTAATCAATCAATTAACTTTTTAGATCTCAAAATAATCATTGTTGGTAATAAAATTTACACAGATATCTATGACAAACGGCAAGATTTTAGTTTTAAAGTAAACTTATTTACACATTTTAATTCCTGTCTGCATTTTTCGGTATTTAGAAACATTATCATTAACCATTTATTTCGAATTAATAATTTATGCTCTACAAAGTTTAAAAACAAGAATATTAATAAACTGATCACAGCCACTGCTAAAATGGGTTTTCCTAAAAACTTTGTATTTTCTATTTTATATCCTTAACCATGTCTCTGTGAGTACATTATAAAAAAAAAACTAGTTGGCATAGGTGGACTCTGCTCAGTTCCCCATCATTTATGTTCTCATAAATTTCTAGTGCGAGACTATTATAATCATGTTAAAAGAAATGAATTTGACCAAATCTTGATACAGTGACAGAATGAAATCCTCGCCTACTAGGCTATCCACCGTTCACTTCGATATATTTATCGTATTCTAATCTATTAATTTATTTTATCAGGGTCAATTCCATTGTTAAATTTTCATGCTACTATTTCCAATGCAATAATCCTCAAAATTCATATTTATATGAAAAATTTACAATTTCGCTATGTTGATAAAATCGTAAATTACGAATAATTTACAAAATTTTCCTATTAGAATATTTGTATTCAATCATGTTCAAACAAATATCATAAATGTAATTTTGAAGTTGTCTACTGTATTTATGATCCTCAAAATGGAATTTTATGCTCGATTATGTCTTATTCTGACATGTTAAGTAAATCGTAAATTCCAAATAACTTACGAATTTTCGAAATTGGAAAAATCATAGTCTGTGATATTCATGCCAGTATCCTAAATAATATTTCAAAAGTGATTTGACATCTTTACGATGAAAATAACCCTCAAGATTGACGTTTATGTGAAATTTTGCTATATATTCTGCCATGTTTAGAAATTCGTAAATTTCCAATAACTTACGAAATTTTTATATTGGAAAATTCATAGTCATTAATATTCATGCCAGTGTCCTAAATAATATTTCAAAAGTAGTCTGACATCTTTACGATGAAAATATCTCTCAAAATTAACGTTTATGTGAAATTTTGCCCTATACTGCCATGTTAAGAAATTCGTAAATTTCCAATAACTTGCGAAATTTTCAAAGTAACATATTTATAGTTACTGATGTTCATTCCGGCATCAAAACTGATATTTTAAAACTGGTCTGACATTTTTACAATAAAAAGTTTCCATTTAATGCACGTTTAAGTGAATTTTTGTCCTATTCTCCCATGTTAAGAAAGTCGTAAACTTCTAATAACTTACGAAGTTTTTAAATTCGAATGTTGCAAATGAATACGGCTCTTGTCAGTGTCGAAAGTAATATTTTAAAACTGATCTGACCTCTCTGCGACAATTTGTTCGTGAGATATCATGTACACAGACTAACAAACTAACGGACTAACACACTAACAGACACCCTGCAGACAGACACCATACAAATTTTATCATTTTCGGATTCCTCACACCTGAAAACGTGTAAAAGAGTAAAAAAACCGAGGTCGAAAATTTTCATGATTATTTAAGTTCCCCATACCTATAGTATGATGGGGAACTAAACTAGTTGGCATGGGTGGACTCTGCTCAGTTCCCCATCATATTTATGTTCTCATAAATTTCTAGTGCGAGACATATTATAATCATGTTAAAAGAAATGAATTTGACCAAAGCTTGATACAGTGACAGAATGAAATCCCCGCCTAATAGGCTATCCACCGTTCACTTCGATATATTTATCTTATTCTAATCTATTAATTTATTTTATCAGGGTCAATTCCGTTGTTTAGTTTTCATGCTACTATTTCCAATGCAATAATCCTCAAAATTCATATTTATATGAAAAATTTACAATTTTGCTATGTTAATAAAATCGTAAATGACGAATAATTTACGAAATTTTCTTATTAGAATATTTGTATTCAATCATGTTCAAACAAATATCATAAATGTAATTTTGAAGTTGTCTAATGTATTTATGATCCTCAAAATGGAAGTTTATGCTCAATTTTGCCTTATGTTAAGTAAATCGTTAATTCCAAATAACTTACGAATTTTTTAAATTGGAAAAACCATAGTGTATGATATTCATGCCAGTATCCTAAATAATGTTTAGAAACTGGTTTGACATCATAACGATGAAAATATCCCTCAAGATTGACGTTTATGTGAAATTTTGCTGTATTCTGCCATGTTAAGAAATTCGTAAATTTCCAATAACTTACGAAATTTTTATATTGGAAAACTCATAGTCATTAATATTCATGCCAGTGTCCTAAATAATATTTCAAAACTAGTCTGACATCTTTACGATGAAAATATCTCTCAAAATTGACATTTATGGGAAATTTTGCCCTATACTGCCATGTTAAGAAATTCGTAAATTTCCAATAACTTGCAAAATTTTCAAAGTAGCATATTTATAGTTACTGATGTTCATTCCGGCATCAAAACTGATATTTTAAAACTGGTCTGACATTTTTACAGTAAAAAGTTTCCATTTAATGCACGTTTAAGTGAATTTTTGTCCTATTCTCCCATGTTAAGAAAATCGTAAATTTCTAATAACTTACGAAGTTTTTTAATTCGAATGTTGCAAATCAATAGGGTTCTTGCCAGTGCCGAAAGTAATATTTTAAAACTGATTTGACCTCTCTGCGACAATTTGTTCTTGAGATATCGTGTACACAGACTAACAAACTAACTGACTAACCCACTGACAGACACCCTACAGACAGACACCATACAAATTATGTCATTTTCGGATTCTTCACACCTGAAAATGTGTAAAAAAGTCAAAAAACCGAGGTCGAAAATTTTCACGATTACCTAAGTTCCCCATACCTATAGTATGATGGGGAACTAAATAAGCTGTGTACACTTTTGTGTATACTAACAATAAAATTATAAAATAATAAAAGACAATAAAAAAGGTGGCGGTTGGGTGGGCAGACGTTTGATTATGGAGGTGGGGTGGTGGTGTTGTAAGGCTGAATGGTTGGGTGGGTTTGTGAAATTGAAAAAAAAAAAAAAAAGCAGAAGGCTTGTTGTATTTACTTTGTATTACTATGCAAACTTTCTTTTTCCAATAAAATTTAAGTTTCTTCCTTTTTGAGTTGTCAACTATTCTTAAAATTCTAATCATACTATTAAACACAATGTAATCAATCAGTGAATTTCACTGTTGCTTCGTGGTTTCATTGTTATTCATCTGCTTTGAAATTTTGCTTTTTTAAATCAATATGACTCCTATTCTGGTCGTGGCACACTGGGTGAGTGTTGCCGACGTGAAACTAGTATAACCCCACAGGCAAGTCACAAGTCTTGCCGCTGCCTCCTTCCTTCCTATCTTAAGTTTCTTAAATTATTTTTTCATAAATTTTGATAAAGTTTATGGTTTTAAGTTAAGATTTGTTGTGTTACTTTATTGATTCGTTTGTACTGCAGGCTGTGAATTAATAAATATGGTTTCTTTACATTAATGTATTTCATCCACTGATAAATATTTTAATTAAATTATTCCTTAATGTGTTTTTAACCAAATTATAAAAAAGAAGAAATAATACAGTGTTCGCTAGATTTTGTCCTGTTTAATAAATGAACAAAAGCGGTTGAATGATGCAACTTTGTATATCAAATTAAAAATTCAAACAGGTAGAACGACAAATATCTGTCTATTTACCATCCCCCCCCCCCCAATCATTTTCCATGAGTATAATGATAAGAATGAGAATGAAAGCTATATATATATGTATATAACTCAATAAAAAGTAAAACACAATTAGGAAAGAAATGGAAAATAGAATATAAAAAAAATAAATAAAAGAGAAAAAATGAAAGCATAACAATGATCAACACATCGTAATAAATTTATTATTTATTTATAAAAACAGAGATCGTTATTTTGGTATTGTTAATAAGTTGTATGAAGTAATGTAAAATTTAAAAAATAGGAAAGACAGAATATTTAGCACTTTGTTAAAATGAATAAATAAATAAAAAGTTACATAATACTTATTAAATGATGCAATAAAATGAATTGCTAGAGATAATTTGTTGAGATCAATTTAATACCTCTTAAATTAAATGATAAAATTAAAGAATTAATATCATCTTAAGTTGCAAATAATTAAAACATTGTCTGTAAAAAGAAAAAAAAAAAAAAAAAAAAAAAAAAAAGTATAAAATTGAAAAATTTAATTATGATTAAAAAATATGTTGATATCACTTAACAACCAATAACTAGTATGTTGTGGCCACCACAAGACTTTCTTCTATATTTTCCTATACATATTCAATCAGTAACAATATTTAAAAAAAAAAAAAAAATGCGAATTTTTTTCCAAGTTTTTTTTTTTGGTTAAAAGTAAAAAAAATCGATAACTTTGTTTTAAATTATCACAGATTTATGGTTCAACCATTCGTTTTAAAGGTATTGACGAGATCTTTCGAATGATATCCATCTTCAAAATTTACCCCCCCGGGGGGGAAGCGATGCCCCCCCATGCACAAATTTTTTTTCCTAGTTACGTACTACTATTATCAATAATTCATATTAATTTTACAATCACAAGTGTAAAATAACTCTTATTATGCACATTTATACGAATTTTTGTCCTATTCTGCCATGTTAAAAATTTAGATAAAATGCTATCACAGCGCCTCCTGTTGAGCTATTGATCTCCAAATATAATCAGCACCAGTTTATGTCAGGGACCAACTAAATACCAAGTTTGGTAAAATTTCGTAAAAAAAAAAAAAAAAAAAAAAAATACGATTTTTTTTCTGTTTTTTTTTTGTTAAAAGTAAAAAAAAATCGATAACTTTGTTTTAAATTATCACAGATTTATGGTTCAACCATTCGTTTTAAAGGTATTGACGAGATCTTTCGAATGATACCCATCTTCAAAATTTAACCCCCCGGGGGGTACTTCCCCCCCAGGGGGGGGAACCGATGCCCCCCCATGCACAATTTTTTTTCCCTAGTTAACTACTACTATTATCAATAATTCATATTAATTTTACAATCAAAAGTTTAATATAACTCACATTATGCCCATTTATACGGAATTTTGTCCTATGCTGCCATGTTAAAAATTTGCATAAAATGCGATCACAGCGCCACCTGTTGAGCTATTGATCCCCAAATCTAATGGGCACCAGTTCATGTCAGGGTGCAACTAAATACCAAGTTTGGTTAAATTTCATTCATTGGTTCGTGAGATACAGCGTCCACAAAAAAATGATACAGACAGACACACAGACAGACAGACAGACATTTTTTAAAAACTATCAATTCGTGTTCAGGACATCCCAAAACGTGTAGATCCGTCAAAAAACGGAGGTCGAAAATTTTCGCGAATCCAATACTTTCTCTATATTACATATAGAAGAAAGTAAAAATAATATTGAAGCAATATTATATTATGCCTATTATATATACATATTACCAAATCTTAAATTACAGTTAACAGTTTTAGCTGCAAAATACACAATAGATCTGATCAAATATTAAAAAAAAAAAAAAAAAAAAAAAAAGCTGTGAACTTCTCAAGCAATATAAATCACGCCAACAGTGCAATAAATGTGAGTACATAAATATTGTATAGAGTGAATACTTTCTTAGCAATGCTAAACGAGTGTCGCTTGGAATGGCTAGCGATAAAAATCACCTTGTCTAATACCTGTTTAAGTAGGTTCTATTAAACATAAAAAATAAACTAAAAATAAATAAATAAAATAATATATATATATATATATAATAAAGATGATCTATTAAGCATAGTAGAAGCCAAGCAACAGATAGAAGATCACTGAAACACAAATGACCAATAAGATAAAAAAAAAAATAAAAAAAAAAAATCATCAGTGGATGAAATACACTAATTTAAAGAAACCATATCTATTAATTAACAGCCTGCAAAACAAACGAATCAATAAAGTAAAACAACAAATCTTAACTTAAAACCATAAACTTATCAAAATTAATGAAAAAACAACCCAAGAAACACAAGGTAGGAAGAAGGAGGCAGGCGGCAAGACTTGTGACCCGCCTGTAGGGTTACACTAGTTTTATGCCGGCAACACTCCCCCAGCCTGCCACAACCAGAACAGGAACCATATGGATTTAAAAATGCAAATTTCAAAGCAGATGAACAACAATGAAACCACGAAGCCAAAACTGAAATTCCAATGGAAAATGAAAGTCTGCACAGCAATACAAAGCAAATGCAACAAGCCATCTACTTTTTTTTTTTTTTTTTTAATTTAATTTCACAAACCCACCCAACCATCCAGCCTTACAACACCACCCCACCTCCGTAATCAAACATCTGCCCACCCAACCGCCACCTTTTTTATTGTCTTTTATTATTTTATAATTTTTTTGTTGATATACACAAGAGTGTACACAGCTTTTTTTTTTTTTTTTGTACTGACAGAGACATGGTTAAGGATATAAAATAGAAAATACAAAGTTTTTAGGAAAACCCATTTTAGCAGTGGCTGTGATCAGTTTATTAATATTCTTGTTTTTAAACTTTGCAGAGCATAAATTATTAATTCGAAATAAATGGTTAATGATGATGTTTCTAAATACCGAAAGATGCAGACATGAATTAAAATGTGTAAATAAGTTTACATTAAAACAAAAATCTTGCCGTTTGTCATAGATATCTGTGTAAAGTTTATTACCATCGATGATTATTTTGAGATCTAAAAAGTTAATAGATTGATTAGTCAGAGTATTTTGAGTTAGCTTTAAATTAGGTGGATAATTGAAGGAAAAGCCATTTTGTGAGTTCTTGTTGAGATAAAATACAATAATATCATCGATGTAACGATAAAATCGAACATCATCATTGCAAATTTGCTTTTCATAATAATAAAGATAGAGATCTGCCAAAATAATGGAGCTACAACCTCCTTGTGGAATGCCTAATTGTTGCAAATATATATCGTTGTTGTGGAAGATATAATTATTATGGATAACAAAGTTAAGAAGTGTTTTTAATTTTTCTTCTTTAAAAATGTAAGGAACATTAATTTGAGCTTTATATTCTTGAAAAAGACTGTAAATGATATTACTAAGATCTGATAACTCAATATTATTGAAAAGATCTTGAAAGTCAAAAGTCATAATATTGTCTATTGAATCGAGCGATTTGATGTATTGAATTAATTGAAAGCTATTTTTAAGACAGTGTAAATTATCAACTTTGCAAGTACATTTGTAAATTTGTTTTAGAATATCCAGTAGAGCTTTATTAGCATTGTTGTTATAAGTGTTACACCCAACAGTGACAGTGCGAAATTTAATTGGAGATTTGTGAAACTTAGGTATGAGAACTATATAAGGATAATTAAAGTTATTGAAGGTAAGTTGAAGTAGTTTATAGTAATTATGTATTTTTCGGTTATTAATAATAAGGTTATTATTAGTTAAACTGAAGATGTTACTATTATTGATTGAAGAATTTAAAATAGAGAGATAGTAGGATTTACAAATAATGGCATAATTATTAGGTGATTTGTCAACATAAGTGATCACAAAGTCATCCTGTAGTGATTTGATTGAGTTAAGAAGTACAGATTTTTTAAATAACACCAGATTTGAAGAATTGATAAATAATGCATTTTTGATTTTTTGTAACACTAAAACTTTCCATTGAGTGAAGTAGGCAATAGGTTTATTATGAGTAATAGATATTTTATAAATAAATAAATCTAGGTCATAAGAAAACTGTTGTAAGATTTGTGGAATGCTAGTTTTAACTGGAAGTCTAAATTTGGTGCCAAATTTCATGAATTTTTTTAATTGATAATTGTCAATAATATTGAGATTACCTGTGATAATGTGTCCATGGTCTCTGTTAATAAATTTTGAGAGAGAAGGATCATTGCATTTACATGTTACAGTGTTAGTAAAAGAGGTAGACTTAGATACAGAATTATAATTGAATATCTTTCTTCCAAGAGGAAGAGGATATTTGAAGGTACGAGATAGATTTAAATCTTTAATCGGAAACACACATTCTTTGTCATTAATGATAGACGTAATGTTAATACTGTTCAATATTTGATTTGTAAAATTCACAATTAATTGAGTATTTGTTTTAAATTTGTTGGGCTTTTTATTAATTTTTAAATTAAATTGTTTGATTTTGTACATTATAATATCATAAAAAATGTCTGAAAAATGTTTATTATAGGATTGGCTTTGAAAGACATTCAGAAAGTTTACTAAGTATTTCTTTTTAATTGCAAAAATAAATTTTCGAATAATGAACCAGTTATAGTTAGATAAGTAATTAGTCTGTAGATCGGAAATGAGTTAAATAATGGCACTTTTAGAAAAGATTAAATCTGTTTTTTTACTACCTCGTTTAGTTCTAGAAGTTTTATTGTTAATTTTGTGATTGAGTTGTGCATAAATAGTCGAATAATCATGTAGAGGGTTGATGTTAGAATATGCTTTAATAGTTTTACTAAAGTATTCGGAATTTAGGCCATATGGATAAATTGTATTATAATATTGCATAAATTTTGATTCAAGAAATAGACGCTCACTTTTATTTTTCTGAATTTTTACAATCTCTATGGTACATGAATTAAAATTATGTGATTTAAAGTGTTGTAATTCTATAGTTGATTTAGAAGGTGCAGCTGAAAGGTTTTTAGAATCTGATCGATGCTGATTAATGCGTAAATGTAGAGGAGTTGAAGTTTCACCAATATAACTAAGTTTACAATGATCACAACTGATTTTATAAATAACATTGTATGCCTGACAAAATGGAACCAAAGATTGATTATTATTCAATTGTGTGTGAGAGGCCATAGGGCAAGTTTTACATCTATTAGAACTGCATAATTGAAGTAAAGGAGGAGGAGATGATAGGTAACTGGATGTCGATTCAAGGATATCCCTATAAATATCCTTGTACCGGGCACAATACTGCTGTGAAGCAAAGTATTTTTTGCCAGGATCTAAAAATTTACTAAACAGAGTCATAGAGAATCTGTAAAAATTTTAGCATTTTCAAGATTATGAATTCATGAAAAAATGCAAACTGAGAAAAGGCAATTTAAAGATTTCAAACCTGTAAAATATACATTAAAAACCATAAGAATTGTTGTCTGGCTAAATATATTGGAAAAAAAAAAAAAAAAAAAAAAAAAAAACGTAATATAGTTCAATTTATAAATATTAAGTGGATATTTAAGTTTTTATATAAAACCTTCAGTGAAGCCAAGTCTTCTCTTAAGGGGTGGTCAATTACTAGGTATCTAAAAACATCATCAGTGCTAGTAAATGACCAAATTGGTCAACTACTGAATTTCTGTTTGTTTGTCAACTTTTTCAGTAATCAACTAATGCAGTTAATTACTAAATGTATGAGATGTCTCAATGAAGTTTTCGCCACAGATTTTTGAGTTTGTGGGAATTTCTGGCATTTGACTTTAACTGTATGTTTGGATCCAATGGATTAGGTTCAGAAAAAAAGGAAAGTCATTTTTCTACAAAAGAATCGAAGAAGGAATTAGTTTGCTGCAGAGAAGGGTGGATGAATGGATGAGTGGGTTTAACATTGCACTAGAGCTACAAAATGGGAAATTGGTGACAGTTTAGGATTCACACCTAAAGAGCTCAGGTTGTAACGAAGGTGTTGATTAGTAAGTCAGTGTTAATTATTAGCATACATTAATGCATTTTATATATCTATATTGAAATACATATTTTTATTAATAGCTTTTAATTTAAAATATTTTTAAACTGGAACATTGGAATGGTCAATTACTAATATGACTATTTTCATTTGCTAGAAAAATCTAATTTTGAAACCATTATAGTAAATAACAAATTATATTAAAAGAGAGAGAGACAGACAGAATAGAGAACTGATTCTCAATTATTAATCTTTCTATATTAATTAGTACTAAGAAAAATTTCCAAAAGTATCGCCAATGATTATATTATAAAATAAGATAAAACTTTAAGAAATTTCCACTAAATGGTCAATTACTGGTCAGTTCATCCTAGATACAGATAATTTATATTTTTGTGTACTGGTACAGTTATTTAGAGCTATCAAGACTATTTTTTTTTCTACATGATCAAGGACTAACTTAAGAGTAAGTTATAACCATAGAAAGTTTTTGGAATACTTACTTTACCATATCCACCTTTTCCTAACACTCTCAGTATCTCAAAATCTTTTGGTCCAGTCTTTGTAGGTCCAATATTCAATTCAATGTCAGTGACTGGAACATTTTCAATGTCTTCTAAACTAATATCATATTAGATAATAATTAGTAGTGTGCATATACATTTTACACACATGTTTTAAATATTTGGGTGTATAAGAAATTATATTTTCAAGTAAATAGCTTGATTATTCAAAATGTACCAAAATTCGTTATATTAAATGTTTTCTTTTTTAATTAAAATACAGTACATTTCTAAAAATTCACACAGCTTGGGACCAGAGACTGTGCAGATTTCAGAATTTTACGGATTTTAGGTATTTTTTGTTTGCATTTCTGAACTAAAATTTTTAATGCTATAATGTATTAAAAATGATAATACAAGTAAGCATAAAATACATGTAAAATATTTAAAAAATAATAATAATAATTAAAGAAATTAAAGAGTAAAAAATGTAGTAATATTTCATTTAACAAACTAAAATTTGCTCCATAAAGTAAAAATACAAAATTTAAGTAGTACATGAACATCTGATACAATAGAGACTTGCATAATAAATTTACAAATTTTATTACAATTTAGAAATATAGATCAAACTTTTTTTTTCCCCTTGTAGTCTTTGAACAGTTATTTTTTGTTGTTGTTCAAACGCAAATACAAATGTTGTATTAAAACTTTAGGTACGTACTCATCTTAAAGACCTGGACTTCAATTAAAATTACCTTTCCTTATCTTTTTCGATTCAGTTTCTAAAACTAAGTCGCTTATTTTAAAAGCTATCTTGATTTTTTTTCCCTTGAAAACTTTATTATGAATTTCATTGTTTACATCAGTTGTAAAGATTTCTGGGAGTCTACTGCATGTAGTTTTCAAACGTTAGTGTAGGAGAAAGGGGGGGGGGGACTTCAATAGCATACATAATATTTCAAAATTTAGAAAGAATTTTCAATATAAAATTCTACAAACAAATAAATTTGATAACTTTATTTCTTTTAATTATATAGCGCAGAAAACTTCATTTGCTTATTCTCACTTAAAGTGAGACAAGAATAAAGATAGGTGTATTCTATATCCCCTCTCCCTGTTTTAAGTGTTAGATGATTTTCTAAGAGAAAAAGTCAAGTATGAAATTTCCTTGCAATTTTACATGATGACATGCTATTAATTTTCTTTTTGCCTCTTAATTTAAACTATATTTCTTAAAGATATACCTATAATATTAGTTTCAGTTTTAAATTAAGAGCCAGTTTTGTTTTTTAAATTGGGCAAGTCAGACAGGCTTAAATAGTTGGCATTTTTTATTTTGTTGAAATTTACAAGATATGTTCTTTTTGTAAAACTATTACACACTTTTTTTTTTTTTTTTTTTGCTGGGGGGGGGGGGGGGGGGATTAGGTTTCTGTTGAAGGCTATCTGTTACTTTATGAAAAACATACCAATGTATGTATGACAGTACTTTTTTGGGGGTTGATCCAGGTAATGACTAGAGACCTTTCACCACCCTTTTACAAAATTCTAAATAAAAAAAAAATAAAAAAAAAAGACCGCTTCACAAAATTCAAATTTACAAAGTAGCCCCTTTAAAAAAATTCAAACTCATAAGAACTACCCTTACACGAGATTTTGTTTTCGAAAAATGATGCTTTTATAAAAATTTTCAATGTTTTCAGTATATTTTTTTAACTAGCAGGCTTTGCCTGCTTCGCTGGTCACTGTATTTAAAGGAAAGAGTTTCCTATACCCTTTACAAACAATATATATACTGCAATTGCTCACAAGCCCGCTTTGGGTCTCCGCTGCCTGTCTCTATTGCCAGCGGCAAAGGTTTACCAGTGGGCTCATTTGGGTGCTTATGAGATGACAGTTTCGAAACGGACAATATCAAACAAATTGAAGTAGTGCTTTTATATTTGAATCCCAATTACATATGAACAACACTACACATAACTACACACTATACTTAATATTTACTTTCACGTTATTTCCTATATTCGATCAACCATAAAATGACAGCAATTTCATGCCCAATATAATATTACAATATCCTATGAACGCTACATCTATCGCATAAGTCAACTAATTTTTTGTGATTTTCAAGGTTAGTTAATAGTGGCTGATATTTAGAAAAATAAATATGTAAACCATATCATGGTACAACCTTATTATAGCTCCGCTTGGCGACTTTTGAAATTTTGTTACCATTTTAAACAAAAATACATAAATTATGCGATTATTGTTTCTGTTTCTTTCTTTTCTGTTTTTTCAATATTTTATAATTTTTTTATATTTTTGATGCGTTACTTGGTTTAAAGTGGCTGTCGCGAAAGTAGTCTTTGGCGAAAAATGTCCGATATGCTTCAGCATAAAAAATTTTAAAAAATTGCCCAAGATTATCAATAAGTAAAGCTCTTTAATATAATACTGAATTAACTTTCATGCCAAGCGTGATTCGTTTGTGCCAAAATTATACTATAAAATAAAAAAAATCTAAATTTGAGGTATATTAAAAAAGGTTATGAAACAAAACTCGGAAGAAACATGCTAGATTATTATTATTATTATTTTATTTTAAAGTTACAAAGACGTCATTTTTGCTTATGCATGAGCAAATTTAATATTTGATATTTTTTTATTTTTCACCTAAAAGCTTATTTCATTTTATGTTGGAAAAAAAGAATAACTCGTAAAATTTTTTGGCAACAATTAAAAATTTAAATGGCTAATTTTAAAGCTATTACCAGGTTATTATTTTCATGTTTTAATTAATTTTAAAAAATCTAATCAAAAATTCGGAAATCGGGCTTCGAAGTGCATCAGAACAGATCATAATGAACCATCATGCAAATTTGTGTAGTTCTGTAATCGACCGTTTTCTTAAAAAGCTCTGGATATTGTACATACACACTGACACACACACATACATCTTATTTTGTTATATACATAGATTAATACCTATATATATTGGTTTAATGAAACACTATTAACTTAATGTTAAACATTATAAAGAACGATTGTTAAAATTTAAGTTTTTACACAAAATTTATGTTTTTACAAAAATAAATAACAATTTCATAAAAATATTTTATTTTTCACAAAAATAAATTGTATATTTCAGAAAACATACTAATGAACCCAAGAAGAAACATATGTATGGTTGACTTTTGGCATATAAAAATATTTGACCTTGAATTTGCAGTAAACCAAAAATTGATTACTTTCAAGATCATTTACTACTTGTGTCAAGAAATGAAATTAGCTGAAAAAGAAACTTTAACAAGTAGAAGCAAAATAATTCCCAGATCTATATTAATTTCAACTTTTATATAATGCAGTTCTATACTTTGTGCTGAACATATATTTTGTAGCAATTGTCAAAAAACTCCAATTACTTTTATTTCAATATTTATTACCACTGTACATAAAAATATTACAAAATTTATTTAGGTAAATGAATTGTGCTATTTAATCCTGAACATGATATACAATTAGAATGAATAAAGAAATGAGCATTGTAAATATTCATTGAATGACAATAAGTTCTTATTTCTATATCATCAAGCTGTTTTTCTTATAGCATTTATTATGCAATCTTTATCTAATCAGAGTTCACATTACTGTGAAAACTGAGTCACTTATATATAGTTTTACAGGTACATAGAAAATTAATTTAATATTCACCTTCTCTTCTTGAACAGGGTTTTGCCCCCCCCCCCACATGCCCCCCCCCCCCCCACCAAAAAAAAAAAACTTTTTTTTTTTTTTTTTTTTTGGGGGGGGGGGGGGGTTTATTTTATTACTTTTCAGTTTTTACTTAGCATTACTACTATATACTATTTATAAAACATAATGCATCATATTAGCAATATATATACCAGTTTATATTATATATTTATTTTTTCAATTTCAACGTCAGAAAACCCCCCTTTCATTTCAGTCAATAGTACAATAATACCCTTAAGAAAAGCTTTCCTCATTCTAACTTCAATATTTCTCTTTAACTGAACAGTTTAAAAAAAAAAGAAAAATGAGAAAAAATGAACAAAATTGATGTTATTTTTGTATTTGTAAGTCATGATGTACAATACCTAATAATAGACTTTAATAACAAATATTAAACATAACTTAACAAATATATTGACCTTGCAGGGTTCGATACAGGCCAAAAATGAGGTTCTCTGTCTCTTATAAAGTTCAAATTCACAAAAACAGTTTTTAAAAGATTTAGTTTTTTATAAAAATTTTCAGTGTTTCCAGAACTATTTCTAATAATTACCTACTTAGTTCAATGATATTAATTTGATAATGAGCATTTATATAGAACTGATAAAATGGAAGGTGTTACATAATATATATCACAAAAATGGGCCTCAAAAATTAAAACCTGGATAAATCTCCAATATCTAACAACATAAGTGTAGAATGCAGGCAGTGACAATTTTGTTTTATATTCATTTATTAAATAGGTTTACAAATATGAATAAAATATGTCAGTATCAATATTATAAAAATTTAAAAACAGATATTTTGCATTGAATATATATATATATATATTTTAACTTTACCCATACAAAAATATATAATTATTTGTAATATGAAAATTGTAATATAAAATATTTTACTTTTATTACAAGCTTTAATTTTACACAAAATAATTTAATAAAAAACTAAATTCAAAATTGTAATAAAATATTTAATACAGTAAAATAAGAGTTTGTTTTATTTTTATTCCACAGTTTAGATCAAGCCAAATATTAACCCGTTAGTAGTCGCTAGTTGGTCGATTTGCCGCCCATTCTTCAGTGTTGCCAGATTTTTTTATTCAATAGCCCCCAAAAATTTTTAGAAGTAGCATTTGATATACATAAAACGCGAATAAAATCGAAGGAACGTCGATCACATCACTTCTTAAAATTATTGGTGTTAAATAAAAAGTGCGCAATCTGTTATAGGTGGCGCTGTCTCTAGCAACTACTAACGGGTTAAGTACATGAAGTTCATTTATTTTTTAATTATTATAATTACAATTATGTAATAAGTTTTTTTTTCTGTCTAAAACCGTTCTTCTTTTAAACAAAACTTGAAATTCAAACAGAACAGTGTTATTCTACGTTTAATAATAATAAAAAAAAAATCCCACCCCCCCAAAAAAAGGGGGTTAAAACCCTGCTTTTGATTATTGGAATACTAACCCTTTTTCTAACAATTTCATATATATGTCTTCACTTAAAAACTACCAAATCTCATTCATAAAACAAGTGCTCTTGAACTATTATTTGTATGTTTAGAGCTTTGTTGATGTCTTAAATGGAATCATTTCAGAGGTCGATCCAGGCAAAAATTGGGTCCTCTTTGCTACCCTTTCACAAAATTCTAGTCCATAAAAGGGGACTCTTCACAAAATTCTAGTCCATAAAAGAGGACCCTTCACAAAATTCAGATTTATGAAATGAGTCCTTCACAAGATTTATTTTAGAAAAGCTATTTTTTTCAAAAATGTTTCCATGTTTTCTGTATTATTTTTAATTAATTGGTTCAATGAAACTATGTTAATTTGATATTAAACATTGTTTAGAATGGTAGTCACAAAAATAAATAAAAATTTCATAAAAATATTTTGTTTTTTACAAAAAGGGAACTAAAATTTAAAGCCTGAATTGACCCCTGCACTTTGATTTAACTGATGAATTATTTCGTATGATTATTTGCTTTCTAAGGAATTATCAGTAGAGATATTATCACTATTCATGTCATATACAAACTTCTTTGTTCCTTTGTCACTATGTGGCATAGCACATTATTGATCGGCTCAAGAGTTATAGTATTTAAAGTTGTAGTATGCACTTCTTGTTATTTGTTCCCTATATTTTCTAATGAGGCTTTTTATTTAAAAAAAAAAAATCATATCTATATTAAATAAAGAGAAGTGTCTGTGTGTCTGCACTCTGGTGCTCACATTACTGATTGCAGAGCTACAAAATTTAGCACAGGGGTAGCTGAGTCCCTGCAGGTGTGCACCTCATCGAGATTTTTTCAAATTAATTTTTTTCAATTTAAAATATTGGCTTCTATGTTTCATTTTTCTAAAAATTATTCGTTCATTTCAATCGTCTGCATATTTTAGCAATGGCTATTATGCTATTTATTTATTTAATTCATTCATTTGAAGGAAAATAAAAATATTTTATACAAATTATTTAATACCTTATTTTAAATCCTTACTATTTCCGAGTTTTAATATATTTCGGCATCCAGTCGGAGCCATCATCAGAAAACACTCGGCAAAATGATCCGCAGGTGTTATGACTGGGTGGTTTGTTGATCTTTTGTAGCTTCTTTCTTGCTTTCTTCACTTTGCTTTTCCTGTCTGTACAGCTGTTGCCACTCCGGTGGAATTAGGCTATGTTCGATGTCATTAACGGTATTATTAGATGTTAGTATTTCTAGTGCCTCTCTTTTGAGGGCATAGTGGTGGGAGTTATATGGGGCTATTTTTCTATAGTTAATGGAGTCAATGTTAATTGGGTTATTGTTGTTAGTTCTTGAGAAGGCTGTAGAGTGTCTATTGTATTTTAAATCAGTTATATGTTCAGAGATACGGTCTTTTATTTTCCTTTTAGTCATGCCAACATATGAAGCTTTATTTTTATTTTGGTATTGAAAATTAATTTTATAGATGCCGGCTGTGTGTTTAAAGTCGATTAAATCTTTTTCATTACGAATTCGCTGGTTTTTTGCCGAGTGTTTTCTGATGATGGCTCCAACTGGATGCCGAAATATATTAAAACTCGGAAATAGTAAGGATTTAAAATAAGGTATTAAATAATTTATATGATATAATCCTTCCTTCAACATTTTTTAAAATGTATTTAAAAATATTTTTTTCTTTTTTTAATTTATTATATTCATTGAAAATCAAATAGTAATGCAGTAGAAAAAATAAGTATATTAAATTTAACAACTTATTTATAAATTATAGCACATAACAACTTTTTATTTTTTTAATTAATTCCTTTGAAAGATTTTTTTTTAAATTAATTTATAGTTACCTTAATTTTAGATAATTATAATTTGGATTTTATTAAGATTTTTTTTTTAAAGTAAATATCATAAAACTCTAGTTTTCTTTTTTTTAGTGGAACAGTTTTAGTATTGGAACCCTTTGCAAAAATCTTAAAATTGGCATTGAAGTAGCTCTGACGTTCTTTAGTTACATAATTGCAACAACCATTTCAATTCAATGCAAATATGCCCAAAATATTTAAAGTTGCCAAAGGAGTCCCATTCTAAAGCTGTGCCTTTTGTATTTTTGTATTTGCGTTATTTTCCATTAAAAGACTGCAGGAAATGCTTCATGCATTTCTCTTTCCATTTTATACCTTAGTTCAGTTCTTTCATTGGTTTCAAAATTCTATTAACACTACTTCAATCTGGGCAATGCCAGGTAGACCTACTAATTTACATATAAATGCATATAGTTACAGCTTTTATTGAGAAAAGAATATAAGGCAAATATAAATATATGAAAATCAATATTTATATTTTAAAATTTTTCTCTATAGTATAAATAATAAGAAAGTAACTTACTGAGCAACTGTGTGTAAATCATCTGTAACTTTCTGGAAAAGGGGGAAAAAAGAGAGAGAGACAATTAATTTACAATAATAAATATTGAAATTAGTTAGGTATGTAATTAACTATTAAAACCATATTAATCATTAAATAAACATACTAACAAGCAATTTTTATTAAAAATAAACTACAGATAATAGAATTTGAAAGTAACAATAATGCACAAAACTGCAAATATGTATCACTGGGTGTTATCCAACTGCACTCGAAATATACCAACTGCACTCGCTAGTCTTAACCCCCGTTTCACTTACTCTCTTGCAAGTTTCTATCTTACCACCCCTTTGCTGTGAATAGGAAGAACCCAAAAGTTTGTTGGTGGAATTATACTAACTGCCCTAGCTGGAAGTTTATAATTTTATTTGCAATTTAACCAAGTTACCTGCATTTTCAGATTCATGCACAGCGAGATAAGGGAGTCCAGTGAAGTTTTTTTTGTTTTTTACGTGTCTGATAGTAATTACTGCAGAACCGAGTTGCAAGCGTTCTCAGATTCATGCACAGCAAGGTAAGAGTGTCTAGTGATTTTCTTTTTTTTTTTTTTTGGTTTTTACGCGCGTGGTAGTGATTGCCGCAGAAGCGAGTTACGGGCATTCTCAGATTCATACACAGCGAAGTAAGGATGTCCAGTGATGTTTTTTTTGTTTTAACGTGCGTGATAGTGATTGCCGTGGAACCAAGTTACGTGCATTTTCAGATTCATGCACAGCGAGGTAGAGGTGTCCAGTGATGTTTTTTGGGTTTAAACGTGCGTGATAGTGATTGCTATGGAACCGAGTTACGTGCATTTTCAGAATCATGCACAGCGAGGTAGGTGTGTCCAGTGATTTTATTTATTTTTATTTTGGTTTCCCATTGCATCTTTCATTTTCTATTTCATTACTTTCAGTGGAAGGACCTAAATTCATAACAAGGGTTTAAGGTAGCAGGAGGCGTTTGCATGTTCGAGTGCAGTTGGTAGTTTTTTAAAGTGGGGGAAAAATAAACGAGTGCAGTTGGTAGTCGCCTGCATCACTAATCCTTTCCAAGGAAATATTTTATTAAGACTTGGTAAAAACAAGTATGGTAGTGGCCACACATGACCGTCTTTTATATTTTCCTATACAAATTCACTCAATATAAATAATTTATTAAAATTATCTTCTATGATGAATGAAGAGGATTCTCATTCTAGAGAATTATAACACTAAATACCTAAAAAAAAATCAATTTTATTCTTAATTGACAATGGTACCTTTTGGATGATTTTCACAAAAAGTTGACAAACTTATTTATGTCAAGGTGCAACAACATTAACATATCAAATTTTATGAAATTCTGTGTAATAGTTCCTCAGATACAGTTGTCACAAAATTTTGTCATGCACACACACATTTTCTAAAAATGGTTAAATTGTGTATGTGTTCTAGACCTCTCAAAACATGTAAATCCATCGAAAATCAGAGGTTGAAAATATTTATGAATGCAACACTTTCTTCTATTGAATACAGAAGAAAGTAACTAATGTATTGTAGCCATCACAAATTTTTAATCTATATCATTTTGATTCTATATGACAATGCCACATACAAATTAATATGCACAAAAATTTAATCAACACAGCTTCTTAAAATAAAAATGTTATTTATGGAGTTAGGTGCAATTTTAACCAATACAGGCTGATATATATATATATATATATATATATATATATATATATAAAATAGTAGAAAGTGAATCTGAAAAATAATAGCAGCAGTACCTGCTATTATTTTTCAGATTCACCTTCTTGTTTATTATTGATGATTAATTTTGGCCAATATATACCAAAATTAAACCAGCATTCTTTTTCAAAATGGCTACCTCAGATATCAAGTTTGGTCTAATGATATGCTATAGAAGCCGAGAAATATAACCTCCAGTACACAGGAAAAATTGCAGCATAGTAGTACCACCTATTGGCTGATATGTACTCAAATTAAATCACCATGCAGTTTCATAATGGGACTTGCATATGTATTAAATTGTGAAATTATACATAACAGAAGCTGGAATGTAACCTGCCTGTAAATGGGAGAAATCACAGAATAACAGCAACACTTGTTAAGTAATTTGCCCCAAAAGTTGAGATGCATCAAACACCAACTTATGTAAATTACAACTAATAAAATTTACAATAAAATACTTTGCATCAATTCTTTAGCAAGAGCTGCCACAATTTTTTTGTCACACAGATAAAGATAAAATGACAGACATTTTCTAAAAATGGTCAAATCGTGTTAAGGACATCTCAATGTGTGTAAATCAATTGGGACTAGTAAATTTTTATCTTCTGCATGTATTTACAAATTTTTTAACTGGTGTTTATAGCATTTTTATAACTGGTGGTTTTAAAATCTTTAGGACCAAAGCTTTTAAAGAGTTTTAACTAGTACTTTTAGAAAATATGTTTTTACAAAGTTTAAAAACAGGTATTTTTGACATTTTTATAACCACTGTTTTGGTTTTCATGTGCAAGAAGCATTCATTCATACGCGTGTGGATGTGTAATAATGATGATTGTTGCAATATGTAATTTCATGCATTTTGAGGTTCATGCACCTAATGATTCCAGTTACGTTGTGGCTCCATTAAAGGCCAAGCAGTCAAGGCCCGCTTTACAATTTTGGCAGCCCTGGGCAATAGATTTTTGGTAGCCTCTTCTAACAGATTTTCAGGACAATTTATGGATTTCATGTGACCCCAGGTAAATTTTCAGATTCAGATCCTCCTTTCCTCCCCCCCCCCCCGCAAAAAATAAAATAAAATAAAATAGATAAAAGCTTTTTGATTATAAGTTATTATATTAAGACTCAACTTATTCTAATCTAATAATATATGTAAATATAAATAACCGAAACATTGCCATTGCTTATGCTATGAGAGTGTGGCACCTCATCACAAACTGAAGGGTGAATGTATGAAGTTGCTACATTTTTACCACCGAAAAAGAAGTTCCACTGTGAATAATAATACTACTCAAATACAACTGTTCCAGACAGTTAACACTTTCTATCTATACTTGCTTGTCACATCATTTAACCTTCAATGTACTTTGCCTATATGATCACACAACAGACAAAAATACAGACAGATAAATTAACTGAATTCATAATCACTGTTAAACATTGTTGGAAAGTGTTAAAAATCCTTAACACAGACAAAAATGCAGTTCCAGCAAAGCTCTTTATGTATCTGAATATTTTAGTGCGACTCTTTAAATCTTAATGCTTAACATACCATACTCTACAGAAAACATCTTTTATTTTTATTCTATTTTTTAATATGAATAATAAATGTAAATTGTAATAAGATTTGCGCAGTACAAAGATTTTTAATAGAATTTTATAAAAATGCATCGCACTGAAAGCAATGCATTGTACATTGGTATCATTTCACCTCTTAGGAATTATGCAAACATGACAGTTTTGTTTCAATCATCAGTTTTGAAGTTATTACAAATTAAAAAAAAAGGCATAAGTCAATTTTTCTGCAATGAGACTTTTATTATTATTGTTATTATTATTTTGCCCACACTGTAATGAGCGATTGCTGAGACATGTAATTTCACACATTTTTTAGAAAATCCATGCACCACAAGCAAGATAGATGTATCCAATGATTTTTTAACTTGGTATTAGTAATTTTAGTAATAGTTTTACTAGTTTTTTTGTTTGTGAAAAGGAAATATGCACATTAAACTTAAGAGCACACAATCTATCATTTATGGAAAATTATTTTTATGTTTTTCTCATTTTTCGTTGGAGGTAAGCATTGTTTGCGACCAAATGCAGGTACTCCGAAGCACTCACGTTGACGTTGACAATCTATCATGAGAATTAATATTTATCAAAACTATTTATGAAATAAATGATTAATTTAATCGTAACAAAATGCTTTTTAAACAATTACTTAATTTTGTTAAACTTTGCTTGCTTATATCTCATACATTAATGAATTCTTCTGAAAATATTTTAAAGCTTATTTAATAAATGGTATTAAGATCAGTGGCAAATTCAAGTTTAATATAATTTTCAGATTTTCACATTTTTTTACTATTAATTTAAAAATATTAAAAGCAGTGACGAAAATGGCTTAACATAACTTTTTATTGTGATCAACGGAAAGATTAAAAAAAAAAAAAAAATGCTTAACGGTAAAATTTCGCCGATCCAGCAAGGTAAAGTAGAACATTTAAAACTTAAAATACATTAAAAAATAGTATTACAATTCATAATAATGAGAAATGAAAAATGAAAACATTTGCCAGGCGCAAAACATATGGAGGAAAGTTAAATTACCTGTCAACATGGCACGTCGACCTAAATACGATTTAGAGCAAGGTCGCTTTGCTTAAAGGCCACTGTCAATAGGTCATGCAATTTAGTGAAAGTATGAAACATATATAACAACAAAAACGTACAAACCAATTAGTATAATAAACAAAAGTATTAATACTTATAAAGAAATAACATCCATATCAATTAAAAGCTTAAGCATATTAAAATTAAAAAAAAAAGAATCCCCGAATTTCTTCATGTACAAATAGTGATCAAACGTAACTGAGTAAATAATATAAATGCTAATTTACAGTTTTAAGTGAATATTTAAGCCTTACTTGAGCATCAACTTCGATAGCATCGTCTTCTGAATCTTCATCAACATTATCGTTTTCATGCAATTCTAATTCAAATAAATCTGCCATTTTACTAGCAATATCTTGAATATAAATAAGTTAATATAAAATGTTATTATAAACACGTGAATATAAAGTACACAAAATGTCAAATGAACTTAAAAATTTACGACCATCCAAGAGGAAAGCGAAAACAAATACGCGAAATGTTGAGTTGCACTTAGCTGGCTCATTTAACTGCCGTGCATTTCCAGTGAACTTTCCTTTTGGTTTGCATACCTGGAATGTCAATACTGACGTAAGCAATGAACTCTGACGTAACTAGTAAAGTGCGTAACAAGAAAACAAAAAAACTTCCCTTTTAAACAAAAGCAAAACTAAACTTTGGAATGTCAAACATTTTCAGTTTAGATACGAAACACATTTTCTAATAGTTTAGTACTAATTATTTTTAAAAGTATTATTCTTTATCGGTTATCCCCTTTTTTTTTTTTTTTATTTTTTTTTTTATTTAATTTAATTTTAGAATCCGTATTCAGCTAGCATAAGGTGACCAAAATTTTTTATACGCAAGCGAAGTGTGATGTCATTCACTGTCCGTGGATGCTAGAACTCCTACATAAGACTACTATATAACAGGCTGAATCATCCGCCGCCATTTGTCCGTCAAGTCCGTCATTGCTAAAACTAAGACTGTTGTATATGACTATTATATGAGGTTATATGAGACTATTATATAATAGTCTTAGGTTTGGCAGTGACGAACTACCATATAAGATTATTATATGAGACTATATAAGACTATTATATAGTAATCTTAAGTTTAGCAATGACGGACTTGACGTACAAATGGCGGCGAATGATTCAGCCTGTTATATAGTAGTCTTACTCCTACATAGACAGGCTGACGCATCCGCCATTTTCTATCCCACAAGACCGGCTGACTATTTATTATTGGTGGTTTTTCTGCAATAAATTGCCCGAATAACTCCAGAAAATTGCACCGCCTGTTTTTATTTTCTTCTAATACAGAAAGAAGGAAAAAGTGGATTATAAATTGCAGATGCAACTCGTGAATACCCGGAGCAAGAGCACAACCTTGTAGCGTAAGATTCCCCTTATTTTCAAATTATTTCATTTTATTTTCAAAGTTGTTTGACAAATTTAATATGAATGTACTGTTTTTTTAAGTTATTGTTTTAAATTCTTATAAAATTAACTTTAATATTACATTTCTTTTAACGTGAAGGGTTGCAGTTTTGAGAATGTTGGCGATGTTCTTAAAATTGCCAACTTGTTTGTTTCGTGATATTGATAAGAAGTTCTAGCTCACTTGATCTGTATAGAAGTTTAAAAGCGATAACAACGCTAATCAGGTAACCTAGCTTTGTCTACCGCCAACACTTTCCCAGACGGGATAGAAAATGGCGGACACTGCGTCAGCTCTTATCATATAGGAGTCTTAGTGGATGCAAGAAAAAGATTTCCTATGTTAATCCGCGTTTGTAATGATCGATAGATGGCGCTTTTTCAATTTCTGTTGTTAGCAAATATAATGGCCACGTGTATTAATTTTTGTTCTATATGTGTTACTACTTAATATTCGTGCTATAATTTCTCCGCCATTACATCATGGAAAATTGATTGCTTTTGGAAAAAATATTTCAGTTTCAGTTTATTCAACGTTCGATCGGAAGTAGATTTTTAACTGAAGCTGAACAAATATTAGTTTCAAATCATCTGATTAATTTTTTACTTCCATTAACCGAAGCAACTGAAATTTTAAATTTGTCATTTGGGAATAAATGAAAGCTTAATTCTGGATTTTTTTTATTCTTGGAGTTACACTGTGGCACACAACAGTAAGTGTTATCTTTTTTACAGGATTTATTCATTTTTATTCAATAAATATATGTGAAACTAAATATCGGCCAGCAATGGCGTCTAGATGAATTCGAAAGCTATGCATGTTAATTGTAATTTCACATTAGCCCACCAGAGGGAGAGCATTTCATTACAATCGCGGATCGCCCATTGGATTTTTTGTAAAAAAATTAATAAAAATTGAGGAAAATTATTTCCCGATTTTAATCTCAGTATTAGTTATCGTATGGATGTGTTAGAATGAGTTATTTTGCTGTCAAATTGACAAAATTTTAATTTTTAATTTCAAAACTCTGTCATTCTTGGCGTTTTATGTATTTGGCGATCAAAAACGTAATACGAAAATGTACATGTCAGATGTATATTTTCGTAATATGTATTGTACGAAATATTGTTTCATATTATTCATTACCCTCTTAATATAAGTTGTTAAAATAACCATGACTTTTTGAAAGAAAATAAATATGTTCGTCAGATAATTTGGCGATATTTTTTTTTCCGCCAAGGATGACAGATATGAAATCTATTACGCTGCAACATATGAGTATCTTATATCAGACACTTTATTTAGACATTTGAAAACAAATTTAACTTAAAATTATGATAGAATATTTATAATTTTCCTTTTAATTAGTACATTAGTTGGATCATTATTGTGTAAATAGCATCCTTTGAAATGAAATGTTTATGTTTTCAATCGAATATGGAAGTTTGCCATTTTCTTTTTCCTAGAGTTTTGAAATTTAAAATTCAAATTTTATCAATAGCAAAAACAACTTAATCTAAAGCATGCACACGATAACTAATACATATCTATACCCAAATATGGGGATTTAAATCGGGAAATAATTTTCCTCGATTTTTATTAATTTTTTATAAAAAATTCAATGTGCGATTAACATAGGAAATCTTTTTCTTGCATCCACGGACTGCCAGTAACGTCATCACTTCGCTTGAGAAGGAGAAAAGGAGGATAAATTGCGCAATGTACTCTATTTTATAAGAAAATACAGGATCCGCGTTTGTAATGATCGATAGATGGCGCTCTCTGAACTGCAGTTGTTAGTAAATATAATAGCCACGTGTATTCATTATTGTTCTTTCTCCGCCATTACATCATGGAAAATCGATTGCATAATATGATGATATGTAGTGGTGTGATAATTTCACCTTAGCCCACCAGAGGGCGAGCATTTCATTACAATCGCGGATAGAGGATATTCAGTTTTGAAAAAGAGAACAATTTAGAGGACACAAAATTGAAAGAAAATTATTATAAAAACTGACCGAAAAGTTACATTACACAAGTGGTGAAACGATTAAGTAATAATTTAAAAGTTTATAAGTTAAATGTTAATAAGTTAAATGTTTAAAAGTTAATAATTTAAAACACATTTTTACCTCAAATAATGAATTCATATTAATTTGAGTTAATAATATAAGAATACGAAGCTGGATGGGTTTTACGTCGCACTAGTGCTGCGCAGGCGACTTTAGAAATACGAGAAGAAAAATCTTAATTTTTATAGGTGGAACTGGGCACTATAGATTTTTTTTCTTAATTTAATTATTAATTTTTGCTATAGGTAAAATCTTTCTTTTTACGGTACTTTCATACAGTTACGTAAGAAAAGTTGGTAGACATTTTTTATTGAAATTCATAAACATAAAAAAAAAATTGCCAAATACAAAAATAAAATTAATGTTTGGCAGATAAAATGATTTGTTTTAATAAACAGTCATTCTTTATCTTCTTATATATTAAAAATATGTATGAAAACTAAAGTCAGTCCGTCTGGCCGTTCTATCCGGCCGATTTCCTTCATTTGTTTTTTAAATGAAAGGTATTTAGATACAGATATGTCATCAATCATTGAAATTTACTCAACTCCCACCTTACTCAAGTTATACTCAAACGCGATTCTTCCCTGTACATTTCTTATGGGACACATTCACTCAAGCAATTTGAATTCTCATAGCTCCTCTTCTAATGAATGGATCTTGATCGTTTTACTCTCAGAACACTCAGTGGATCAAGCTCTTTCTTTTGAGCTATTAACTGCTTAAATTCGTTGGGTTTGAGGAAAGTTATACGTGAACAATCAACTTTACATTCAATTTTTTAAAGATTTTCCTTCACTCAAACCTCTATAACTAGAGTTCTAATTAGCGTAGGCTGTTGACACAAGTCTAAGAACACTCAGTGGATCCAGTTCTTTCTTTTGAGCTATTAACTGCTAAAATTCGTTGAGTTTGAGGAAAGTTATTATGCGTGCACAATCAACTTTACATTAAATTTTTTCAAGATTTTCCTTCACTCAAACCTCTATAACTAGAGTTCTAATTAACGTAGGCTGTTGGCACAAGTCTAAGAACACTCAGTGGATCAAGTTCTTTCCTTTGAGCTATTAACTGCTTAAATTCGTTGAGTTTGAGGAAAGTTATGCGTGCACAATCAACTTTACATTCAATTTTTTCAAGATTTTTTTCAAGATTTTCCTTCACTCAAACCTCTATAACTAGAGTTCTAATTAACGTAGGCTGTTGACACAAGTCTAAGAACATTCAGTGGATCAAGCTCTTTCTTTTGTGCTATTAACTGCTTAAATTCGTTGAGTTCGAGGAAAGTTATGCGTGCACAATCAACTTTACATTTAATTTTTTCAAGAATTTTTCAAGATTTTCCTGCGTTTGGTGTAAATCAATTATTTGAAAAAAAAATTAATATGAAGAAAATTTAATTTTTAAATAAACGAGTTTTAGATTTCTCAAAAAGAATCTAGAATTTTAATTTATATATTTAATTTATAATATGCCCCGCTTAAAAAAAAAAAAAAAAAAAAAAAAAAAAAAAATGAAAAAAAAAAAAGAATCTTATAGTGTTCATCAAATTTAACAATCCTATACATTATTTTTCAACGTATTCAGGTTTAAAAAAAAAATGTTTTTCTTTTAAGTTAACAATTCGCATTTTCACTAAAGACACGTGTTTATCTAAGACGGAAATGTTGCTGCTTACTGTTATTTTTAAATCCTTTATAAGTGGAGATAAGTGTCACCAATCGAACAGATTATTTCAACTGTTTCATATTTCCAGTGATTGTGCAAGCAATAGAACTAAACCACTGGGGATGCGAACTGAATGGAATTCTCTTATCTCTTCATTGTATTCAAGAAAGATTATCCTACTGCTATGACACCTTCTCTTAGTAAAGAAAACTACTGATAGTGTTGTATTCTCTTACCTATGGGAGACACTTGAAAGTACGGAAAACAGGTGCGTATATATTTCATTATTGTAAGACATATTTTTAGAACTGATAGTGATATTCATATCCGTATATTATTTAGTTTAGTGGTCAATTATTTTAAATATTTGCATTTCAGTACTTTTAATTATGGGTCTTGGTAGGAAGACGAAGAATGCTAAAAGGATGTGTGAGGAACAGAAGTTGACCAAAAAAAGACGACTCTCTGCGGATGAGAATTCTCCAATGACGTGTGGTCCTTCTGCCACAAAAAAATACGACTCTCTGAGGATGAGAATTCTTCAATGACGTGTGGTCCTTCAAAGACAAACAGTTTTGAAGTGATTCCTATTATTGGTGATGGTAATTGTTTATTCCGGGCAATTTCTCACTGTCTATGGTACTGAAGATAGGCATAGTGAAATACGCTCCGCTGTTGTTGGCAATATTACAAAGAAGTGGCGTGCATATAAAAATTATATTATTGGTGACGAATCTTATGGAGGAAGTATTTAGTGGAATGACTGATTATAAACGTGTAATGGGTGATAATGGACAGAAAGGTGGGCATGCTGAACTTCACAGTGTGAGTGAGTTATTTTCCGATTACCTGTTCAGAGTTCACAGGGAGAATAGTGATGTAATTTCCGACTATGGTTCTGGCCTCATTATTCACGACTTATTATTTTCTGGCAACTTGGACGATGGACATTATAGTGTTTTGAAAAATAAGAGTACTACAAGTACGAATGTAGCAGCTGTGGAAGAGTGTAATCATGTTGAAAACATTTCTTCATTGGCTGACAGTGAATGCCAACCCAACAATGAAGTAGTTACTGTTATTGTTCAGAGGCCTAAACGTAAAGCCACTTTAACAGGTCGTCGTGAGTTAACTGCTAAGACTGTAAGACAGCGTAATCACAAAATTGAGAAATTTAAGATTACTTCAAGGTGCGCCGTTTCAGATGTTATTCCAGATGTGAAATCTTTCTCTGTAGGTAGTCTTCAGGAGGTTTGTCAGCATTGCTCTGCACTGTATTTTAAAACCGAGAAAAATACAGCGGGCCGCTTCACCCTCTATTGCTATGATGGTAAAATTAAACTTCCATCCATTATTATTCTTTATGAATTGGAAAAGTTGTTCACATGTATTAATGGAAAATCCAAGAATTTTAGAGAGAATATTCGCCAATACAATAATGCAATGTCATTTGTTTCATTTGGTGCAAAAGTTGAGTTGCCACCAAATTATGGTCCTTACACCTTCAGAATTCACGGAATGGTACATCATCGAGTTTCACCTCACTATCTCAAAGATTTACAAAGCACTTCATATGGTCAGTTATATATTCTTGATTTTGCCAAAGCTAATGAAATAAGAATGTCCCATGGTGCTAACCCAGATTTGACTAAAGAAACACTTACAAAATTGAATAATTTGTTGGAAAAATGTAATCCTTATGTTCGCTCATATAAGACAATGCATCAAAAAGTCGAGGAGGAAAAAGTTCTTGCTCAGAAAGACAATCGTCTTCCACTCAATTTTGTTATGCGATTCTATCATGAACCATCTGAAGATAAGCGACGTTATAATGACCCATCATGTTCTGAAATTGCTGCTGTGTTTGAAACAGGTGACGGAGCGCCACCTTTTCACAGACATATCTCAGTGTATGAAAAAGAAGGCGGATTGCAGAAAATAAATTATGATAGTATGCATTGTGATCCTATGTGTTATACAGTCGGTAACAAAAGTGTCCGAACACTAGCAAAAATTCCTATGCAAAGAAAGTGCATTTCACACGGTTTTGTTAAATAAATCCTTATCGAATCATGTTCTTACACTGACTAAGAATAGGATTCGACAAGGATTTATTTAATAAAACCGTACGAAGTGTACTTTTTTTACATAAGAATTTTTGCTAGTGTTCGGACACTTTTGTTACCGACTGTACTTTGATTTTTCCCTGCGGTGAACCTGGTTGGCATATAGATATGCCTATTGAAGGTGTACGTCAAACAAAAATAAGAAAGACTGCTACTATGCGAGAGTATGTTTTATATAGAATTGCAGTGCGAGGAAGTGGTCCTGCTGGTGCCTTCAACCCTGTGATAAATGCTGGAAAACTTACTCAACAACTTTTTGTTGACTATTATTGTCGCATTGAAGGTGATAGACTGAAGTACATCCGCCGAGAACAAACTAAATTGCGTGTAGAAAGATATGTAGGCTTATCAGACGCTTTACGTGTGAGAGCTGAACAGGAAAAGTTGAGAGTAGGTCGAATTGTAGTTCTGCCTTCGTCCTTCATTGGTAGTCCTCGAAATATGATGCAAAATTACCAAGATGCTATGGCATTAGTGAGGAAGTTTGGTAAACCAGATATTTTCATTACATTTACTTGCCATCCTGCATGGCCGGAAATAAAAGATAGTATTCATCCTTGGGAGACACCGAATAACAGGCCAGACATTATGGTACGAGTTTTCCATGCTAAAGTGCAAGAGTTAATGCGAATAATTTATAAAATGGAGATATTTGGAGCAGTCAGAGCTTTTTTGTACACCGTCGAATTTCGAAAACGTGGGTGGCCACATATTCATTTGCTTTTAACATTAGAAGATAATTCCAAGTTTAGAAATCCGGAAGATATTGACAAAGTTGTATCTGCTGAAATTCCCGATCCTTCACAAAAAGAACTGTATGACCTGGTAAAGACCCATATGGTACACGGACCGTGTGGTCATCTCAATCGGGCCTGTGTGTGCGTATGAAAGATGGAGAATGTAAAAAGAATTTCCCTAAAGCTTTAACAGAGTAAACAAAAGAAAATGTGAATGGATATCCACTCTACAGACGACGAGACAATGGGAGTATAATAACAAAACGCGTTAATGGAGAGTATGTCGATATAACTAATCAATTCATTGTTACATACAATCCATTTCTCTTGCTCTATTTCCGCGCTCATATCAATGTTGAAATCTGTTCGAGTGTACGTTCTATCAAGTACATTCATAAGTATGTATATAAAGGCCACGATTGCTGCAATATAGAGGTAGCTGCCGCCGCTGAAGATGATACCCTTGATCATGATGAAATTAATGTATTTCTGAACGCTAGATATGTTGGGCCAAGTGAAGCTACTTGGAGAATGTTCGCGTATCCCATGCATGATCAATCGCATACTGTAGTTCGGTTGCCAGTTCATTTGCCCAATTCTCAGAATGTATATTTCAAAAATAATGCGCCTGAGGAAGCATTAATCCAAGCAGAGTTACGTACAACACAGTTAGTTGCGTGGTTTGAGTTGAACAGCAATCCTATGACAAGAAGTCCTTACATTTACCCAGAAACCCCAGTTCACTATGTATGGATTAAGAATGAATGGCACAAACGTAAAATTTATTTTAAAACTAAAGGCCGAATGTATAACGTTCCACCTTCTGATTCTGAGCGCTATCATTTACGTCTACTGTTGCTCCATGTGGTAGGAGCCACCAGTTTTGAAGGTTTGAGGACTTATGAAAATGTTACATACCCTACTTTTAAAGCAGCCGCTACAGTACGAGGTTTAGTATTGGATGATATTGAATGGTAGCGCGCTCTTGAAGAGGCCTCTTCCTTTCAGATGCCCTATCAGCTTCGACAGTTATTCTCCTATATATGTATATTTCAATCACCTTCAAATGCTTTGAATTTATGGAACATTTTCAAAGATGCTATGTCTGAAGATTTCCTTAGATCTCACATAGCTGAAATAGCTTACCAATTAGCTTTGCAGGACATTTCCAGTACGCTAAAATTACATGGTTTTTCTCTTTCATCTTTTGATTTACCTACCATTGAGGATGTCCCGCAAAATGTAGAGAAACATCGAGAGAAAATTCAATTTGGAGAACTAACACAAATGATGGCTACAGCTAATGAAGAACAAAGTGTTTTTATTGAGGAAACTCTTCCCTTACTTCAGAATAATGATGCGTCAGTAAGTGACTGCAAGGCATACTTCTTGGATGGATCAGGCGGGACTGGAAAGACTTTTGTGTATCGGTGTTTAATCCAAAGTTGCATTAATTCAGGAATACAAGTCATTTCTGTAGCGTGGACTGGAATTGCTGCTATGTTCTTCCCCATGGTCGTACAGTTCATAGCCGATTTAAATTACCTCTAAATTTACATGAACACTCTGTTTCAGGTCTGAATGTGAACAGTAAAGAGGCTAATATTATTCGTTCTGCTAAGCTCATCATTTGGGATGAAGCACCCATGGCAAACAAACATTCTTTAATGTCTATAAACCGGTTACTGAAAGATATAATGGGTAATGATGTGCCAATTGGTGGAAAAATCATCATATTGGGAGGAGATTTCCGACAAGTATTACCTGTTGTTCCTCATTCATCACGAGCTGCTACAGTACAAAATTCAATCAAGTTTTCACCTCTGTGGTCATTTTTTGAAATCTTCAAGCTCAAGAAAAATATGCGAGCTAAGGTGGACGAATCTGAATTTTTGCAGACTTCCTCTTGAAAATTGGTGATGGTAAATACCTTTCTAATGATGAGAATTTAATTGAATTGCCTTCTTCAATGATTTCAGATAAAGATATTGTCTCTGAAATTTATGGTGAAAGTCTATCTTCATCCTCACATGACCATGTGAATCTTTCCACAACTGCAATTCTTGCACCAAAAAAGGAACATTGTGACGAAATCTACTTCCAGGAACTTCAAGGTCTTACACCAGTGTCAATACTTTGATAACTGAAGAAGAAGGTGAACTATTGCAATTTCCTCCGGAGTTTTTGAACAGCCTTGAGATGAGTGGTCTACCTCCTCATGTGTTAACTTTAAAAGAAGGTGCCATTGTAATGCTTCTCAGAAACTTGAATGCAGTTAAAGGATTACTGAACGGGACGAGACTATTAGTCAGGAAAATGTATGACAATATCCTAGATTTAGAAGTTTTAACTGGTGTGAATATTGGAGATCGAGTACTGTTACCTCGCATCGATTTATCACCATCTGACACGACGGCAATTTCCGATTAGATTAGCGTTTTGTATTACCAGCAACAAAGCGCAGGGTCAAACGCTGGATCGAGTTGGAATCTATTTGCCTGATCCTGTTTTTAGCCACGGACAATTGTGTGTTGCTTTATCTCGAGGAAGAACATTCAGAAATGTAAAGGTAGAAATTAAACCTAAGGGCCGACGCACAGCTAATATTGTCTGGAAGGAAGTACTGTAAAATGATTTTATGTAATAATTACACCCTCTCATACATAGTCTATCCTAATGCTGCGGAGCAGCACGGGTCCTCTAGTCAACTTTTAAAAAACTCCTCACAAGTATAACCGAAATTTGTCTTAAAAACTAATAAGTTTTTAAAGTCGCTATATAAAGTTAATTTTTTTCCCATGTCTAAGTTTTGTTCATTAAAGAAAACACTCGCTTTGTGGAGCGTTTTTGCCAGGCGGACATAAAATGAATTCAACTAAATTTTGCATATTTTTGTGAGATGGTGATGTTAGCATTAAGGCCAACTGACTGCACTAGGATCCTAGGCCTGAGGGGGACGTAACCTCCATGCGGATCTTTCTAAGGGGTCCTATCCCGTATTTACGCTAGTTTCGTTAAAAGTCCACGAAAAACTCCGAACGGCTAGGTCGACAAGCGCAAACAGGGATTTAATTATTTTTGTGAAGTATATCATTTATGAGAAAGTGAGAATACTTGTCAACCTCCGCTTATGAACCGGAGTACCACCTTCTCAATGATTCCGTGATACAGCAAACAGCTGATTGAGCTTCTTAGTTTTGCGAATTTTTTGAAATTGAAGACTAAAAATTATTTTCATTTGAAAAAATGGACAAAAAAAAAGGACGACATTTTTCGTCCTCTATTGCTTTTTTCTTTTAAGAGGACAGAGCACTAAAAAAGAGGAGATCTGGAGCTAGCATAAGTTTCTTCGTTAATCGCACACTTGTAGTAATAACTTTTGTCTTAGATTAGGTTTTTGTGTTAGATTCTATTGATTTTTATTTTTGAACTTATTAAAATGTTCCACCTATTAAATTTTTCAATATTCTAATCATATTTTAAGGATGAGGTTCAGTGGATGACACTAGTACTGTGCAATGGGCTTCCAGAGGTATTCTATAAAAATTTTATCCGAAACGAAGGAGATGCCATCGCTTTTGTTTTTTGTAACCCTGCTATTTTATATCTTTGAGGATGTTTTGCTATATATATATATTTCCGTGCTTAATTTATTCTAGGTTAATTTTACAGAGAAACACTTTTTGCCATATTAATAAATACTTTACAATATTCCCTATGAAAGAGGATGTTTCTTAAACTGAACTACGAGCACGACCCTTAATTTTATCCTAATATTCTGAAATCCTAAAATCATCATATCTATTGGCTTTGTGATGAGTGGTCTTTACCACTATCACGGCTTAAAACAGAGGAATCAAGCAAATGAACACACACCTATCGACAAATATTTTCCGCATAACTGAAAATTTCCTAAGAGAGGGACGTTATTTTACGCAAAAGAATAAATAATATTATTACTACGTTAGAATTTATTAGCACAGTAATGTATTCCTGCAAGTAGAGATGCAAAAAACCTGGGAATTTAAAACCTAGGGAAAAAAACCCGGTAGTTTTGGGGAAAAAACTGGAAAATTTGGGATCTTTGGGAATTTTGCGGGGCAAATTTAAAGCAAATAATATGTTATTTTCTTAATATAAATGACAATTTATAGCAAATCATTAGCTTTTCATATATAAACAAGTCAAACTTTACATATCTGAAAAGGAATTCCAATATAAAACCTTTTTTTTTACTAGATTTAATATGGTGTTATTTATATTAAATAAACACAATTATAAAATATATAAGCTTAAAAGATAATGATATTATTAAGAGAAAATGATTCTTTGAATAATAACATGCTACTTTTCTTAGACTTGTTGAATTGGAAAAATTTGGCTTAGGACTGTGTTATAAGCATTTTTCTCCACAGACACCTGTTACAAATTTAATTAATCTCATTACATTATTCTAGATAAAATAACATGTATTAGCTACTTTTGTACTCAGTCAAAACAATTGTTATTTTTCTTTTGAGCACTACAAATTTTATTATAATTGTTATTAATATAAAGTTTTAAATAAATAAATTATATTATAGGCTTTTCACTTGTGATTCAGTTGATGAAAATGCTAAGTTCTCTTAGTACATTTATGTATGTTGGCTTGTTTCACATTTCTGTGCGTTAAAAACACTATCAAGAAGACAGTGGTCGGAAGACAAGCTCTTTCGCAAATTACTGTCTCAACGTCAAGATAATTGGCAACTACAGTCGGCTGCAAAATTATTCGAGCACTAGCAATAATCCCTGTCTAAAAAAAATACACTTAATACTGCTTTGTTAAATAAATCCTTATCGAGTCATGTTCTTAGTCAGTCTAAGAACATGATTCGACAAGGATTTATTTAACAAAACAGTCTTAAGTGTACTTTTTTAATATAGGAATTATTGGCTAGTGCTCGAATAATTTTGCAGCCGACTGTAAAATTTAACAATATAAAGTATATTAAAATTTCTTAAAACTATTTAAAATTGATGGAGAATAGCTAATTTTATAATAAATCTTATACAAATTATTGCAAAGACACCTTGTAGACAAAAAATGCCCCTGTTCATCCATTTTACTTTTCATCTTAATTTAGACTAATGAAATACAAACTTTGAAAAACCTGATGTGTGCATAAAATTTCATGATTCAAACATAAAAGTATTTCTTATTAATTGGTCAACGTAACGTAACCAATAAGGTAAAAACAAAACGTGTTCTTACTATGCTTTTGAAAAATAGTAATGGAAAAGTAATAGTAATAGTAAAGATATAAAAATATTCATAATTTCAAAATTCCCAGTTTTTGGGAATTTTCAAAATTCCCAATTTTTTAAATTCCCAGGGGAAAAATCCGGGTGTTTTGAAAGCCTTGCATCTCTACCTGCAAGACCCTATTAATCCTTTAGGTAGGTAATTAACGCTCACTTTTTTTTTTTTTTTTACGAAAAAGCACCAGAAATTATGAACAAAGATAAAAGAAAACAATAAATTTCTTTTTACCGCTAAATTATAAAAGTAAAATTTTGGTGAAGAATTCCGGGATGAATTTTAATAGTTGAGAATAGTATCATAATTCAGAGGCCCTCTGAATTTCTGAGTGTTTCTTTTTTAATGAAATTTTATTTAAATTTTAGATTATATAACGTGAAAGTAATGTCTATTGTTTGTTAGGCAATATTACAAATGAATTGAAAAAATATTTCATTTTTATGGTTTTATTATTGGTATTCATTATAGTACCATACATATGTAGAAGTTGCGGATTCTTCGAATGATGTCAGATAAATAATCAGATCTTGTTCGAGCCGCAGTTAAAATGCTATGGAATATTTTCAAAAATACCAAAACTTTCACCATTCCATATACAGACTGTGTAAACAATCTTTTATGCAATATTATGAGTGAATTATGACCACCTACAGTCGGTAACAAAAGTGTCCGAATACTAGCAAAAATTCCTATGTAAAAAAAGTACTCTTCATATGGTTTTTTTTAAATAAATCCTTGTCGAATCCTGTTCTTAGTCAGTGTAAAAACATGATTCGATAAGGATTTATTTAACAAATCCGTATGAAGTGTACTATTTTTACATAGGAATTTTTGCTAGTGTTCGGACAATTTTGTTACCGACTGTACGCACAGCATCTTAAACAGAAAAATAAGCCAAAAATAACTACAACATTCCTTGACTTCGGGGTTCTACAATTAATTTTAAAACTCCTAAAAAAATATTTTTTTTTCTTTTTAACAAAACTGACGTTTGTCTGTCTGTCCCCCCCGTCTGTTCTAGAGTGACCAACCATCCCCATTTTCCGGGGACTGTACCCAATTTCCACCATCTGTCCCCATAAAAAAAACTGCAATTGGGGACCACAATTTTTGTCATTTGTCCCCAAATGTCCCCAATTTTCAAAAAATTTCTTGAATATTCATAAATTTTGTTACTTTTTACTTCCATTACCCTACTACCGTAGGTAATGGAAGTATTGTATTCGGTCTGAAAAGTCGATATCGGGTTTTCACCTGATTTACACGTTTTAAGGTCCCCTGAGTCCAAAAAAGTGGTTTTTGGCAATTGGTCAGTGTGTATGTATGTGTGTATGTGTGTGTGTATGTATGTGGAGAATCTTCTGGCTATTATAGCTCAGAAACTAATAAAGATAGAGCTACGAAACTTTAGAATTCAAATACGTCTGGCGTACAGATGAAATTTACAAATTTTGGTGAAAATTGAAAAACCGGAAGTGGGACATCGGAAACCGGAAGTTGGACCGTAAGTCCGTATCTCAAAAACGGCTCTAACGATTTTTTTCAAACTTGCTATATAAACACTCTATTAGATGTCCTTTCGGATGATACAGTTGGTTAGTTCAGGAAAATTGATAGGCGTTCTGTATAAATAGCTCAATTTCAGGCCTCGCAAAGGCGTTCCTTTAAAAACGGTTGTACGGATTTTTTTCAATCTCGCCATTTTAACTCAATTTTAAATATGCTTTTGTATGTAATTATTGTTTTCCTGTCAATAATTGAGTTTAACCGGAAATGGGACATCGGAAACCGGAAGTGGGACCGTAAGTCCTTATCTCAAAAACGGCTCTAACGATTTTCTTCAAATTTGCTATATAAACACTCTATCAGATATCCTTTCGAATGATATAGTTGGTTAGTTCATGAAAATTGATAGGCGTCCTGTATAAATAGCTCAATTTCAGGCCTCGAAAAGGCGTTCCTTTAAAAACGGTTGTACGGATTTTTTTCAAACTCGCCATTTTAACTCACTTTTAAATATGCTTTTGTATGTAATTATTGTTTTCCGGTCAATAATTGATTTTTTGTGAAAGCTGGTATCTTAAAAACGGCTCTAACGATTTTCTTTTTTGGTCACTTTTATGTTTTCTGATCACATTATCTCTCAAAAATGCATATAATACATGTAATAGCGGGTAATGGAAGTCGTGTGGTTGTTTCACACCAGATTTTTCTTTCTTTTTTGCTTTCGTTTTATTCATAATTCATGTGGTGGAGAAAAAAAAATATGTTTCTACTCATATTAAGAGCTACATACAAACGGAACGCTTGTAATTTTGATGGCGTAAATTTTGCAAGTTTTTTTGCAAATACAGTCGGCAGCAAAAGTAACAGAGCACTAGCAAAAATTCCTATGTAAAAAAAAGTACACTTAATGCAGATTTGTTAAATAAATCTATGTCGAATCATGTTCTTAGTCTAAGAATATGATTCGACAAGGATTTATTTAACAAAACAGTGTTAAGTGTGCTTTTTTCATATAGGAATTTTTGCTAGTGCTCGGATACTTTTGCTGCCGACTGCAGTCATACATTTGGAACGCCTGCAAACGGCATTGTAACTGGAAGTGTTTCATTTGTATGTACCCCTAACTCTGAAAAAGGGGAAAAGCTTCTATAGCTATATCAACACAGTTACAGCGTCTAGAATAAACAGTGAGGAAAGCCCTGTTGGTTAATTATGTGCTTAGATCACGTGATTGAGCTGACGAAACTGGGAAAAGCCAATCAGGTCTTCGATTTGAGCAAAAGCTTCGATCACAGCGACATCTGAGGAAACTTAATTTTTGTAGCATTAATTTAACATTATGGTTATAGGCGATTTTTACACTGTTTATTCTAGACGCTGTAACACAGTCTTCAGTGAAAGTGTTTTTATTTTAGCAGCCAATAATGCTAGTTAGAAGATTACTCTGGCTGAAGACATTTTTACTTATCATAATAACATGTACAAAGTTTCAGAGAAATTGACAAAGTATTCTTGACTTAGCATATTCTTGTAGCTGAACAAAAGGTGATGTTACTGTGGAAAATATTTTTGAATCTTGGGCAGTGGATATACTGACCAAACGTCCCCATTTTCTGGGGACAAATGGGGACGCCCTTTTTTTTTAAAGGTATTTTTCTAAGTTTTAAAAAATTGTAGAGACTAAATTACTAATCAGTAACACTTTGATTTTAGTCCTTATTTATTAGGAACACGGAGTAATATTAATAGGAGTTGAAGGTCCAATGGGAGAAAGCTACGAAACTGTGATCTAAATTTTTGGTAAATATTGAGGGCGCCACTTGTCATTCCTCCCTACCTCGGCGCGGATATACTGTTGTTTTCAATAGAATTTTGCTGGAGTACATTTAAAATTTTTTATTTTAAGCAATTTAATTTCTTTGTAAGTTCTTAAAACTGCATAATTCAGATGTTTCAAATAAATGTTTCGTTCCTAGTTGTAAAACAGGCTATGATAGTGATAAGAAAAACAAAAAAAAGCCCTAGGTGAAAAATAAAGTCCGAGTTCGTGTTTTCTGCACCTAAAGTAAGTTTATTTTTTTTCTTTACAAAATTTCATCCATTTTCCTTCCTCCCAATTATCTGTTTTAACTAGCTTCGGTTCATAAGAATCGTCATTTTTTAAAAGCTTTCTTTCAAAGTAAAATTAGTATAAAATGGCTCTTAAAAAAAACATGTTGGTTAGAATACTCTATTTAATGAAATTTGCTTTCAATCGAAATTTTTTCAGCTTGATATTATTTTTAAAAAAATAATTAAAACGAGACATTTCCCCATTGAATAACATTGCGGAAGCTGGAGAGAAGGAAGGATTGCACGCTGGCGCCATCTGTAAACATTAGAAAACAACATCACAAAATTTCAGCGTTACCTTCTTCTCCTGTCTTTTTACTCCGTGATTAGGAATGAAAAAAATGCATCCATAATTTGATAATTGTAGCAATTTTTTTTTATGCTTCCCTTTTATAAAGGTACTTTGATCTGGTCAGCCTAGCAATGGAGGGACTTACATTAGAACTAGAAAATGTATCATTTGTAATCATATCCTCCTGTTCTGACTATTCGAACCATGAAAATGTTGAAGTATTTTACGTTAGAAAATATGTATGAGTGCTCTTAGAAAGAAAAATATATACTTATATATTGCGTATACTTACTGTATTTTAATCTATAATTTGAATCAAATATATGGTGTCCCCAATTACAAAGTAAAAAATGGGAATATGTCCTCATTTCGGAATTTATAAATTTGGTCACCCTAGTCTAATCACACTCTAATATGAGTAAATTGTAGCATTTGAGCCAACTACTGGAAATTCAGTAATTTTCAAGGATGAAGAATTTTTGTTTTGAAGCAGTTGCTGTAATTCATCATCTGACCTTTGAGCTTCTGCTATTGCATCATAATCGATGGTTGGAAGAACAGATAAACTTTTTAATCTTGACAATGCATCAGCAACTATGTTCTCGGAACAGGAAACATGTTGAATGTCAGTTGTAAATTCGGCGATGAAGTTTAGATGTCTTAATTGTCGAGGGGAAGCTTTCTCAGGATTTTGATTCAGGGCAAACGTTAGAGGTTTGTGATCGGTATAAATTGTGAAGGGTCTGCCTTCTACTAAATAACGAAAGTGTTTCACGGCAGAATAAGCAGCTAGCAGCTCTCTGTCGTAGGTACTGTACCGTTGCTGTGTAGGATTAAGTTTTGATGAAAAGAAACTTAATGGTTGCCAGGAATCACTAATTTTTTGTTGAGCCGCTGCTCCGATTCCAAAATTAGAAGCGTCTACAAATAATGCTAAGGGTGCTGATATTGATGGATGTGGTAGATAAACAGCATTCGCCAAGTGCATTTTGCTTTTCTGAAAGGATCCTTCTGCTTCTTGTGTCCAATCAATAGTTTTATTGAAGTTCTTTTTAATGCCGGATAAGTACGTTGTTAGCTGTAATTGATATTCCGCGGCATGAGGCAAAAAAACGTCTATAAAAGTTGAGCATACCTAAAAAACATTTCAGCTGCTTTATTGTTTTGGGTCTTGCAAAATTGTTGATGATGTCTATCCGATCTGCCGCTGGCTTCAGCCCTTTGGCGAAAATAGTATGTCCAAGAAAATTCAGCTCAGTCTGGCCGAAATTGCATTTAGAAATTTTTATTACTAAGCCAAAGTCTGACAGACGTTTAAAAGCTTCTTTGAGATGCTCCAAATGCTCTTCTTTGGATTTTGAAGCCACCAAGATATCATCAATGTAAACAAAACAGTAATCTAAACCTCTTAAAACGGCATGCATGAATCTCTGAAAAGACTGAGCAGCGTTTCTCAAACCAAACGTCATGCGGGGAAATTCAAAGAGGCCGAAAGGTGTGCAGATTGCGGATTTTTCGATGTCGGACTGATGGACAGGAATTTGATGGTAGGCTCTCTCTAAGTCTAGCGTGGAAAATATGGGGCAGCCTTCTAAGTGCTGGGTAAAATCTTGTATATGGGGAATTGGATAATTATCAGCTTGTGTTATGCGATTAAGTGACCTGTAATCACCATAGGGCCTCCAGTCACCATTCTTCTTTTTCACCATATGAAGAGGGCTAAACCAACAACTTTTAGATGGTCTACATATTCCTTGTTCCATCATATATTCGAATTCGGCATTAGCGAATTTTAATTTTTCGGGCGATAGTCTTCGAACTTTGGCGTAAACTGGGGTACCATTTGTAATTATTTGATGGGTTACATCATGTTTGGGAAATGTTTTAAAAGAATTTTCTTTTGTTATGTCTTTAAACTGAGCCAAAAGAGAAGAAATTTTTGAATCTAAATTATTAAAATCTATGGTAGTCAATGATGTCGATGGTTGTATTGCGATTGTGACGGGTGACGAGAATGAAGTATAAGGACCTAATAAGCGCTGTCTTTTGACGTCTACTAATAAACCATACTTCTGGAGAAAATCCGCGCCAATAATTGCTTTCGACACATCGGCCACTATGAAAGACCACGTAAAAGTTCGTCTGAGTCCAAGATCTAATTTTAAAATTTTATTACTATAGGTTTTTATTCTGGTACTATTGGCGGCAAATAGTAGAAAATCAGATGGCGGCAGCACTTTTCGTCTATTGACAGGAATCACGGACACATCCGCAGGGCCCGACTTAGACTACTTGGAGCCCCGGGGCAAGCCTATTCTGGGGGGCCCTCTTCCACTGACATAAGAGGTCTTTAGGTTGCAGAATTTCTACATTCGCCTGTAGGGGGGCCCCTTTCAGAAGGGGGGCCCAGGGCATTTGCCCCGTATGCCCTGCCATAAGTCAGGGCCTGCACATCCGTTCCAGTATCAATTAAAAAAGAACTTCCGCTATTTCTGTCGCAAATGTATAGGCGACTGTTTTGCTTGCCAATATCGTCAGTCGACGCGATCGATTAGCCTATTAGTTTTCCGGCAATTGCTGTTTGTATTCGCATGGAGTGGTACACTTACGTGCCTTTTCGCCAAAAGTGGCATGGTACCAGCAATACTTGCTTTGCTGTGTCGATCGTGAGCGAGAGCGTGATCGTTGTCGCCGAAAACTGGAACGGAAGCGATTTCTATCAAATAATTTGTGAGATTTTCCCAAAAAAATGAAATCTTCTAAACGTTTGGTTAGGACATCGACTTTACTTTCTAAAGATGTTAAAAAGTCACTATCGCCAAGTTGAGTATTTTGTTTGCCATTAGCATTTGTCGATTCTAAATCAGTTTCTAAGTCCTTCATTTTATGAAAATGGTATTTTTTAAAAAACAAGATGCTTTCATAAAAGGTTTGAAAAACTCACCTAATATTATCAAAGGCTGGTAACAGAAAATTTATAAAAGAACTGAACGCGACATCTTTAGAAAGAAGCACCAATTCTTTGTTTATCCGGGTCACCACTTATACGTGCGTGTAGTTTGCATAAACAAAACTCCAAATTATAAAACTAATATTATTTACATACTATTTACAATCTAAATGATACAAATGATGAATTAATTATTGCAGTAACATAGTATAGAAATATAAGCAAGCTTTATTTCAAATATTCTAGCTCAGAAACAAAGTTCCACAAAAGTTCTGGTTTCTTATCGCTACCTAGGGAACAAAACGTTTTTGGTTGCCAGATGCGTAGATGGCTACAAGTTGTAATCGAAAAAATTAAAAATTGCAATGAGATCGGTGCATTAATTTTGAGAAATCGTGTACCCTGATTTTCAGAAGGGTCTCCGAAAACCAGGACCCAGCAGTTAAATTTTTCAAAATTTTTAATGACAATTTTATAAAATACTAGCAGGCAACGCCCGCTTCGCTGTTCCCTATTTTTAAAAGAATCACTATGATTACTGAATTCTCAAAATTGCATTAATTTTTATCACGTGAAAAAAAAAAAGAGAAACAAAATCTGAGTAGGAAAAATGTCGCACCGGGTTCTCACTGCCTTCGGAAAAAATTCCCAAAATGCTCTAACCCTTATTTCTATTATTTTCCCACTTCGCCCCCCCCCCTCCTGTCTATCCTAATAATTTTACAAATTTGAAAATATCCGCAATCGATTTGTAAGTATCAAAAACCTCTATGCACCAGTTTTGAACGATATATCTCCATTTTTATTTTTTTGCCGCTCTACTCCCCCCGCCCTCCCAATAATTTTAAAAATTCGAAAATATCCGCAATCGATTTGTAGGTATTAGAAACCTCTATGTACCAATTTTGAATGATCTAACTCTATTTTATTTTTTTTCCCCTCTGCCCCCCCTTCCCGGCCCTCCTAATAACTTTACACTTTCGAAAATATCCGCATTCGACTTGCAGGCCTCTAAAACCTATCTGTACCAATTTTGAACGGCCTAACTGTATTTCTATTTGTTTTTGCCCATAACCCCCCTCCTTCCCGCCCCACCTAATAATTTTACAAATTCGAAAATATCCGCAATCGATTTGTAAGTATCGAAAGCCATATACCAATTTTGAACGATCTAACTCTATTTTTATTTTTTGCCCCCCCCCTCTCCCCTCCCCCTTTCCCGGCCCTCCTCATAACTTTACACTTTCGAAAAAATCCCCATTCGACTTGCAGGCCTCTAAAACCTATCTGTACCAATTTTGAACGCCCTAACTGTATTTCTATTTGTTTTTGCCCATAGCCCCCCTTACAGCCCCACCCCCTTCCTGCCCCTCCTAATAATTTTACAAATTCGAAAATATCCGCAATCGACTTGTAGGTATCGAAAACCTCTATATACCAATTTTGAACGATCTAACTCTACTTTTATTTTTTGCCCCCCTCTCCCCCCCCTTACTGCCCCTCCTAATAACTTTACACAATCGAAAATATCCTCATTCGACTTGCAGGCCTCTAAAACCTATCTGTATCAATTTTGAACGCCCTAACTGTATTTCTATTTGTTTTTGCCCCATAGCCCCCCCCCCTTCTGCCCCACCTGGGGGTTGAATTTCTAAAATTCCAGAAATTGGTTTTTAGATATTTGCATTAGCTATATTTTAGAGCAAAAATTTCACGTTTATCTATTTTTTTGTTTGAGATATATTGGATTACGCGAAATCACGTTTTACGCATGTGAAATCACGTTTTGCCCCCCCGCCCCCCTTGGGGACCGAATTTTGAAAATTACAGAAATTGGTTTTTAGACATTTGTATTAGCTATATTTTAAAGCAAAAATTTTACGGATATCTGTTTTTTTGTTTGAGATACGAAGGATTTTGTGAAATCAAGTTTTGCCCCCTTCCCCCCCTTGGGGGGCGAATTTTGTAAAATCGCTTCTTAGTGGATGCCTACGTCATAGAACGAACATTGTCAGAAAATTTCATGCTTCTAGGTCTAGGGGTTTGGTCTGGGCGATGATGAATCACCCCCTCCCCCACTCACTCACTCAGTCAGGAAGTACTCTTTTATATAGTACTAGCAGGCAACGCCCGCTTCGCTGGTCCCTGTTTTTAAATGAATCACTATAATGAATTCTCAAAATTGCATTAATTTTTATCACGTGAAAAAAAAAAAAAAAAAAGAGAAACAAAATCTGAGTAGGAAAAATGTCGCACCGGGTTCTCACTGCCTTCGGAAAAAATTCCCGAAATGCTCTAACCTTTATTTCTATTATTTTCCCACTTCGCCCCCCCCCCCCCTCCTGTCTATCCTAATAATTTTACAAATTTGAAAATATCTGCAATCGATTTGTAAGTATCAAAAACCTCTATGCACCAGTTTTGAACGATATATCTCTATTTTTATTTTTTTGCCGCTCTACTCCCCCCCCCTTCCCGCCCTCCCAATAATTTTAAAAATTCGAAAAAATCCGCAATCGATTTGTAGGTATTGGAAACCTCTATGTACCAATTTTGAATAATCTAACTCTATTTTCTTTTTTTTTTGCCTCTGCCCCCCCTTCCCGGCCCTCCTAATAACTTTACACTTTCGAAAATATCCCCATTCGACTTGCAGGCCTCTAAAACCTATCTGTACCAATTTTGAACGGCCTAACTGTATTTCTATTTGTTTTTGCCCATAGCCCCTCCCCTTCCCGCCCCCCCTTCCCGCCCCACCTAATAATTTTAAAAATTAGAAAATATCCGCAATCGATTTGTAAGTATCGAAAACATCTATCTACAAATTTTGAACGATCTAACTCTATTTTTATTTTTTTGCCCCCCCCTCTCCCCTCCCCCTTTCCCGGCCCTCCTAATAACTTTACACTTTCGCAAATATCCCCATTCGACTTGCAGGCATCTAAAACCTATCTGTACCAATTTTGAACGGCTTAACTGTATTTCTATTTGTTTTTGCCCATAGCCCCCCCTTGCCGCCCCACCCGCCTTCCCGCCCCTCCTAATAATTTTACAAATTCTAAAATATCCGAAATCGATTTGTAGGTATCGAAAACCTCTATATACCAATTTTGAACGATCTAACTCTATTTTTATTTTTTGCCCCCCCTCCCCCTCCCCCCTTCCTGCCCCTCCTAATAACTTTACACAATCGAAAATATCCTCATTCGACTTGCAGGCCTCTAGATCCTATCTGTATCAATTTTGAACGCCCTAACTGTATTTCTATTTGTTTTTGCCCCATAGCCCCCCCCTGCTGCCCCACCTGGGGGCTGAATTTCTAAAATTCCAGAAATTGGTTTTTAGATATTTGCATTAGCTATATTTTAGAGCAAAAATTTCACGCATATCTATTTTTTTGTTTGAGATATATAGGATTATGCGAAATCACGTTCTACGCATGTGAAATCACGTTTTGCCCCCACCCCCCACCCCCCTTGGGGACCGAATTTTGAAAATTCCAGAAATCGGTTTTTTGACATTTGTATTAGCTATATTTTAAAGAAAAATTTCACGCATATCTATTTTTTTGTTTGAGATATATAGGATTATGCGAAATCACGTTTTACGCATGTGAAATCACGTTTTGCCCCCCCCCCCCGCCCCCCTTGGGGACCCAATTTCTAAAATTCCAGAAATTGGTTTTTAGATATTTGCATTAGCTATATTTTAGGACAAAAATTTCACGCATATCTATTTTTTTGTTTGAGATATATAGGATTATGCGAAATCACGTTTTACGCATGTGAAATCACGTTTTGCCCCCCCCCCCGCCCCCCTTGGGGACCGAATTTTGAAAATTCCAGAAATTGGTTTTTTGACATTTGTATTAGCTATATTTCAAATCAAAAATTTCACGCATATCTATTTTTTTGTTTGAGATATATAGCATTATGCGAAATCACGTTTTACGCATGTGAAATCACGTTTTGCCCCCCCGCCCCCTTGGGGACCCAATTTCTAAAATTCCAGAAATTGGTTTTTAAATATTTGCATTAGCTATATTTTAGGATAAAAATTTCACGCATATCTATTTTTTTGTTTGAGATATATAGGATTATGCGAAATCACGTTTTACGCATGTGAAATCACGTTTTGCCCCCCCGCCCCCCTTGGGGACCGAATTTTGAAAATTCCAGAAATTGGTTTTTTGACATTTGCATTAGCTATATTTTAGGACAAAAATTTCACGCATATCTATTTTTTTGTTTGAGATATATAGGATTATGCGAAATCACGTTTTACGCATGTGAAATCACGTTTTGCCCCCCCGCCCCCCTTGGGGACCCAATTTCTAAAATTCCAGAAATTGGTTTTTAGATATTTGCATTAGCTATATTTTAGAGCAAAAATTTCACGCATATCTATTTTTTTGTTTGAGATATATAGGATTATGCGAAATCACGTTTTACGCATGTGAAATCACGTTTTGCCCCCCCGCCCCCCTTGGGGACCGAATTTTGAAAATTCCAGAAATTGGTTTTTTGACATTTGCATTAGCTATATTTTAGGACAAAAATTTCACGCATATCTATTTTTTTGTTTGAGATATATAGGATTATGCGAAATCACGTTTTTACGCATGTGAAATCACGTTTTGCCCCCCCGCCCCCCTTGGGGACCGAATTTTGAAAATTCCAGAAATTGGTTTTTTGACATTTGTATCAGCTATATTTTAAAGGAAAAATTTTACGGATATCTGTTTTTTCGTTTGAGATATGAAGGATTTTGTGAAATCACGTTTTGCCCCCCTCCCCCCCCCTTGGGGGGCGAATTTTGTAAAATCGCTTCTTAGTGGATGCCTACGTCATAGAAAGAACCTTGTCACAAAATTTCATGCTTCTAGGTCCAGGGGTTTGGTCTGGGCGTTGATAGATCACCCCCTCACTCACTCACTCAGGCAGTCTTCTTTTATATATATAGATATAGATTATTTTAATGTAGCTCTTTTATATGTTCAGATTGCTGAATAAAAATTTTTATTTATATTGAAAAAAAAAAAAAAAAAAAAAAAAAAAAAGAACTTATTTCGTAAAACATCTGAAGTAGAACAAAAATAGTTAGTACATTGAAAGTATTAGCATAATTTTAATAATAAAAATAGCGATTACAACAAGTTTAATAAAATTTTAACAACAATAAAATGTGCTTCAAATTACGTTTAAATTATTGAAATATTTCAATTATTTCAGTTGTTTATTTTATTAAATCTTGTAAGTAGAAACGCTAAAGTTTTAGGGAATCAAAGATAATAATACCTGTTCATATTCATTTTTTAATATTGTCAAGAAGAAAAGTAAAATATTATCTAAAAGTAGCATCGCTTGTGCTCGCATAACAATTCCCTATAATTTTAATATAAGAAATTATTCCTACGGTAGATATTACTTCTATAAAATTCAAAAATTCAAACTGTATAACAAAATGCAACCATCACCGTTGCTTTCTTTATTCTATTCTATTTCTTAAAACAGTTTTTATAGATGCCACACGTACCACATAAACTTTAAAATTTACATCTACTTTTTAAGATAGCACGCGATCATGTTTTATATAAAAATTAAATCATTAAATTCATTTTTTTACTTATTTTTATTTCATTTAGCAAAGCGCACTTTTTACTTCCTACTTCAAAAAAAAAAAAAAAAAAAAAAAAATCGATAGTGTTTGTTTCGATACTGATTATTATTAACTTTCTTTTCTTTTCTTTTTTTTTTCCAAAAAAAAAGAAAAAAAAATGCACACCTACAGGGTCCCAGGTGCCCATATGCCAAGTTTTGTAGCTCTGGGATTAGTAGCGTGTGCAAAAGAGCGCAGATACACACAGACACTTATCTTTATTTATATAGATTATGGTGAATCGAAATAAAATTTCTTTCGCTCCTCTCAACTGATAAATACAGAAATTATTCTATAACTAAATATCAAAGAAGTAAAAAACTTAGCAACCTTTTTTTTTTTTTTTTTTTTTGTGAAGACATTCCTGAAGTTAATGTAGGTACTTAAGTATTCAAAGAAATTGGTGCTATTCTATACAAATTTACCCAATTTGTTACAAGCCTTTAAAACAGTCAAACAGATACCAACATAACTGCAAAGCAATTTAAATATGTATACTATTAATTTCTTTTCTCAAATTTAAAACAAATAAGTATTAAACATATAATGTGAATATAAACATGAGTTTATTTTGCTACTAATTCATTAAAGGATTAGGAAATATATTGCAATTTTATCACACTATAATAGGCTGACCAGAAACCAGATCAAAGTACCTTTATAATAGAGAAGCATAAAAAATTGCTACAATTATCAAATTATGGATGCATTTTTTTCATTCCTAATAAATAAGGACTAAAATCAAAGTGTTACTGATTAATAATTTAGTTTCTACAATTTTTTAAAACTTAGAAAAATGCCTTTAAAAAAAAGGGCGTCCCCATTTGTCCCCAGAAAATGGGGACGTTTGGTCAGTATAACTATAAGAACGTTCTTACTTCTTTTTTTTTTTTTTTTTTTTTGATAGAATGGAGTAGAAGGCTGATTTTTACCAACTATGTGAAAAATACCAGAGCCGGGAATCGAACCCCGGGCCTTCCGCTTAACGCGCGGATGCTCTAACCACTGAGCTACCTTGGCTGATAACCAGCTCGGCACTTCTCACATAATTTACGTTGGCAAGGTCACCGAATCTGCATTAAAGCAGCTATATCAAGTGACAAATTTTAAACATGGCATACTCCAAACGGCCACGAAATTTCAATTCAGAAATTTAATTCATCAGCCTGGAAATTAATTTTTGATAGAATGGAGTAGAAGGCTGATTTTTACCAACTATGTGAAAAATACCAGAGCCGGGAATCGAACCCCGGGCCTTCCGCTTAACGCGCGGATGCTCTAACCACTGAGCTACCTTGGCTGATAACCAGCTCGGCACTTCTCACATAATTTACGTTGGCAAGGTCACCGAATCTGCATTAAAGCAGCTATATCAAGTGACAAATTTTAAACATGGCATACTCCAAACGGCCACGAAATTTCAATTCAGAAATTTAATTCATCAGCCTGGAAATTAATTTTTGATAGAATGGAGTAGAAGGCTGATTTTTACCAACTATGTGAAAAATACCAGAGCCGGGAATCGAACCCCGGGCCTTCCGCTTAACGCGCGGATGCTCTAACCACTGACCTACCCTGGCTGATAACCAGCTCGGCACTTCTCACATAATTTACGTTGGCAAGGTCACCGAGTCTGCATTAAAGCAGCTATATCAAGTGACAAATTTTAAACATGGCATACTCCAAACGGCCACGAAATTTCAATTCAGAAATTTAATTCATCAGCCTGGAAATTAATTTTTGATAGAATGGAGTAGAAGTCTGATTTTTACCAACTATGTATTTTTACTCCTATATTATTTACTCAATATACTTAGAAGTGGATGTATAAATTATGAAAATATTATTTTTTCCAGAATATAAATTGGTCAAGATAAGAATCCATTCGTCGACGAGAAGTGCATGAGGGCTTTAATTTTACAATTACTGATCTCCACGGATGTGCAACCATTTGGGTATTGGACCAATAAGGGTACGCTTCACTTACCGTCACCCGAAGCCCAAAACAATGTTATTCTATGGGAAATTTTCTTTACTTATAACTCATTAATTAATACATATTTTTGAATTCTGTTTTCACATTCAGAAAATTTTCAACTGTTAAATTGACGCACCCTATTTAAAAATGGATTTTGTTTAATTTTGAATATTTTATTTTGTAACTGTAAAATGAATAATTTCACATATTGAAAATTCGGATTTTACAGCTTCAAAATAAAATAATTAAAGTTAAAAAAATCCATTAAAAAAAAAAAAAAAAAAAAGTCCGTCAATTTAACAATTGGGAATTTTCTGAATGTGAAAACAGAATTTAAAAATATGTATTAATTAATGAGTTATAAGTAAAGAAAATTTTCCATAGAATAACATTGGCTTAAGCTTTCGGCGACGGTAAGTGAAGAGGGCCGTTCAAAAAGTCCCCCAAATTTCGAGCGTTTATGACCCCCCCACCCGAAAAATAAATAAATAAATAAAACCATAATAATAAATTACAATACTTAAATTTACTTAAAAGACATTAATATAATATAAAGTAGCATCGCTTGTGTTCGCATAACAATTCCCTATAGTTTTAACATAAGAAATTATTCCTACGGTAGATATTAATTCTATAAAATTCAAAAATTCAATCTATATAACAAAATGCAATCAACACCGTTGCTTTTTTTATTCTATTCTATTTCTTAAAACAATTTTTACATATGCCACACGCACCACATAAACTTTAAATTTTACATCTACTTTTTAAGATAGCACGCGATCACGTTTTATATAAAAACTAGCGAGCTTCGCCCGCTAGCGGGTCAGTATTTTCAAATGAATCACTAAAATTAATGAATTACTAACAGTAACTTTTAGTATTAAGAAAAGAAATTAAAAAAAAAAAAAAAATCATTTCTGATTGGGTAAAAAGTCGGCCTGGGTCCCCACTGCCTTCGGCAGCGCTGCCCCGTGCGCGCTGCGCGCGCGTATTTCTTCCCTGACCCTTTGTGCCCTCCCCTAAAAAAAAAATAATTTTTGATCGGGTAAAAACTCACACCGGGTCCCCACTGCCTTCGGCAGCGCAGACCCATGCGCGCTGCGCTCGCACATATTCCTTCTCAAATCAAATTTTTATTCTTAAGAAAAGAAAATTAAAAAAAATCATTTCTGATCGGGTACAAAGTCGGGCCGGTTCCTCACTGCCTACGGCAGCGCAGTCCCGTGCGCGCTGCGCGAGCTCAAGTTAAGGAATACACGCGCTGCGCGCGCGTATTCCTTCCCTGACCCTTCGTGCCCCCTAAAAAAAATCATTTCTGATCGGGCAAAAACTCACACCGTGTCCCCACTGCCTTCGGCAGCTCAGACCCATGCGCGCTGCTCGCGGATGTGTGAAGGTATACGCGCACTACGCGCACATATTCCTTCTCAGATCAAATTTTTATTGTTAAGAAAATAAAAAAATAAAAAAAAATCATTTCTCATCGGTTAAAAAGTCGGACCGGGTCCCCACTGCCTTCGGCAGCGCTGTCCCGTGTGCGCGGTGCACGCCTATATCTTCCCCACACATAACCTACATATACCAATTTTGAACAGTCTAACTGAATTAGCTGAGACGCAAAAGAAAACCTAATCAGGACACCTCAAAACGTGCAAATCTGGTTAAAACTTTCGATAATATAAAAGAACGTTAAAATATCTTTCGAATGATGTAATAAAAATAATTTAATCATAATTAGAAATTCAAATTTTAAAATATTACAGCGCCATCTGGCGGTAGAAATTTCTGTAATCTACTGTTCGATTCCAAATCAACAAAGCTATCTAATGATGTATTACTTTTGAAATTATTTTAATTAGTAGCTGAGATACAAAAGAAAACCGATTCAGGAGACCTCAAAACGTGTAAATGAAGCGAAATCTTGAATCCCACTTTCGATAATATAAAAGTACTTTAAAATATCTTTCGAATGATACATTAAAAATAATTTAATCATAGTTAGAATTTGAAATACGCGTATTAGAATAAAATTTAATTTGCAATTAAATTGTACACAGGGCCATAGCGAACAATAAATATTGGGGGGGGGGGGCAAAATCAGGGTTTGTAAATATCTTGATATTTTCGAAAATATCAAAAATATCCGATATTTTGATATATATCCGATATTTTTGATATATATCCGATATTTTCAAAATTGTCAACTTATGATAAATATTTTCAGATTTAATGCAATGTAAACACCTATACATGTTGCACTTTATATAAAAACTAATATAAAACATTATTCTAATATAAAATAGTACTTTTTATATATATAATTATAAATAATATAATTTTTTTTTTCTTTTTTTTAAACACTAACAAAATTTAAAGTTAAACAATTTCTCTTTCAAAACACAAATTATAAAACTATCTCAAATCTCAAGAATGTTTTATTTCTGTTGCAAAACTAAGTACAAAATGAAATTTATTTATTATTGTTCAAAAATTTAAACAAAAATGTAAGTTTTTCTGCTTTTTCAGTTCCTAGCCTGTTGCGCAATTTAGAATGAACAAAACTAAAGCTATAGAAAATTCTCTCTAAGGATGCTGTTGTTGGTGAAGCAGTAAACAATTGATTAACTAACTTACAAATTTTTTCTTTTAGTGGCTGTTCAATTTTAACATTATACTACCAAATCAATGGCTCTACAGCTAAGAAATCGTCTAAAAATAAAATTAAAAATGGGGGAACTCTTGCTGGAGTTGGTCCAACACAGAAATTCTCATACTGAAATTACAGGAGCACTTTAGAAAAACATTTTCAGATGTGTAAAAAATATTTTTGTTAGCTCCTTTCAGCATTTCATTTAAAGTAAAATTTTCAATAACAATTTAAAATTCTAATTTTTATACAAAAAATATAAATATGATGAATAATGCTATTTTCAAAATACTTCACATAAATGAAAACATCAAAAATATTTAAAAAATTTTATATATATATTATATATATATATCCGATATTTTAAAAATAAATATCGGATATATATCATGATATATAGCCATGATATATATCGATTGATATGTATCCCGAACCCTGGGCAAAATATAAAATTAGCCGACTCAATTCTGGCTTAAGCCCGACTGAACATGAATGAAAAATAATTCAGTTTGCATTGATTAGAAAAACTTTTCAGCTGTATTTACCCACTATATTGTTTAATTTTCGATGCATGTATATATATATTTCATCACAGTGATGGCACACTAAGAAACATTTTGTTTTTAGTTTAGAAGAAAAAAATTACACACAAAATATTTTTATACCTTTTTCTTTTTTAAGAAAAAACGTATTAACACATTTCTTTTGCGTAGCTCTCACCTCGAGCTTTGTTATATTGTAGCAAGGCAACAAACCTACAAAAGTACATTTTCTTTTAGCTCTGCAGTAAAAATTTTACAAAAGATTTTTCAAAGCTTTATTTCTAAAGAGAAAGAGTTATAAAGATTGTTTTTATGTAGCCCTATATCGTCTAAATTGTGTCTTTTGAAATTTGGCATCAAAGTAACTCGGATGTTACTCGCCAAGATCTTTACTTACGCAATTGCGATAGACATTTTAATTCATCGCTAAAACGACAACAATAAATTAAAAGCCGCCAAGAAGTTCCTTTGGTAAAGCTATACTAAAGATATCTTAAGAAATGAATATAGTAACCGATACTAGAGAATGAAACACAGTTGCTGCATGCCTTTACATGCAAGAATAAATTAAAATAAGTCCTGGTGTACTAAATAAAATTTTGTTTTGTGTAGTATTTTAAATCTAGAAAATAAAAATAAGCTTATGTTTTTTTCCCCTTTCTTTCTCCCCCCCCCCCCCCCCCTGCTATTAGATACATCTTTAATATCATGGATAGAAAGAAAATGTCCGGAACCACTTAGTATGCGGATTTATAAAAGATGATTTGGTGGAAAAACACTTTAATCATCAGATTAATGTTTTCAGTTATGTTACAAGGGAAAAAAAAATGCATTTTCAGTAATTGGGAAGAAGAAGATGCTATTTTTTTTTTTTTTTTTTTTTTTAAAGATAGTAATTGTTTCAAGAAATTCTCTTTTCGATTTAGTTAAAAATCAAAATCTGATTATGTAAAACATATTTTCACAAAGGGATAAATGCAAGATACGTTGGAAAGCTTTTTCCACAAAATAAATTTATATAAACTAGTTTGTTTTGCCTATTACAAAACTACAAAAAACATGACATACCCGCATAAATGAGGTATGTTTGAGAGTAAGTCAGACTGATTATACGAGGGACCTAGAACTAGGATGATCTGTCTTCTGTGGGGGTATTTTTAATGAGTCTTAGTTCGTATTTACGTGATTTTAAGAGAAAACTACGGAAAACTCCGAACGGCTAGGCCGACAAGCGAGACCAAGGATGGAAATCTGTGCCTCTCGTCCGACAGCAAAAAGTCTCGGACACTGGCGTGGCCTTACAAAAATGAATATGTACGTTGTATTATGTCATTTAAAATATAACTTTCGTCTTCTTTTTTTCAGCATAGTAATAAAAACAACCCGGAAAATATTTTACGATGATGTTAAAGAGCATCCACCATCCAATGAATAAAGCCCACCAGCGGCCGAGCGGTTCTGCGCTCAAAGCTGGTAGATGGGAGGTGCCGGGTTCGATCTCAGGTCGCGCTCATCGACCTAGTCGTTCCGAGTTTTCCGTGGTTTCCTCCGATACTCGCGTAAATACGGGCTAGGACTCCCTTAGAAAGACCCCCACGGAAGGCATTTTCCTTATAGGCCTAGGTCACATGCGGAGTCAATCGGCCTTAATAAATCCTCCATCCTCCTCCAATGAATAAAACCTGCAACAAACATTGATTTATATGTTCATAAATGTAATTTAACGTGTGAACAATTTTTAATTTCTTCTGACTGTAGATAGGGGAGGGATTGAATTGGTTCTGTTCCCTATTTTGGCTTTATCACACTCTAGACCCAGTTGGTTGTTATTGAAAAGGTCTGTGACTAAGTGAAAAAAGAGATTTGTTCAACTGCCGAGTACTTTTTTAACGGGTCTTTTTCTGATCTCAAATTTTATATCTGAAATAAAAGGTAAAGACTAACAAATCAATTCCATTATCAGTTATTTAGACGATAGGACTGTTTTAAATAAAATTCAGAGCCGAAATAAAAGAGATTTATCCGATCTGAAAATAAAGGCTATGTGAAAAAATATCAATCAAATTATTCGTTTACAGAACAACTAGAGTAACTTTTATTGAGCTTTGGAGCTATCCGCGATTGTAATGAAATGCTCGCCCTCTGGTGGGCTAAGGTGAAATTATCACACCACTGCATATCATCATATTATGCAATCGATTTTCCATGATGTAATGGCGGAGAAAGAACAATAATAAATACACGTGGCTATTATATTTACTAACAACTGCAGTTCAGAGAGCACCATCTATCGATCATTACAAACGCGGATAGTACATAAGAGAATTATCAAAAACAAAATAGTTTTCTTTAATCGCGCGTTTTTTTTTTTTTTTTTTTGTCTGAAAATTCTTGTGATAAATAAAGGTCATCTGTAAAAAAAATATAATAATAATAATTGGATTATTTGTCAATAGGCCAATGTGTTTCTACTGGGCTTTAGAGACAAAGTCCTAAAAAGGTTTTTACAACGACCAAATACAGACTAAGAAAAAGTCGGTTTTTTATTTGAAAGTTTCGGGATAAACAAGGGCTATCCGCGATTGTAATGAAATGCTCGCCCTCTGGTGGGCTAAGGTGAAATTACAATAAACATGCTTTAATTCGGCTTTCATTAAGCCGCCATTGCATGCCGATGTTTAGTTTCACATATATTTATTGAATAAAAATGAATAAATCCGGTAAAAATGATAACACATACTGTTGTGTGCTCCAGTGTAACTCCAAAGGACCAAGAAATCCAGAATTAAGCTTCCATTTATTTCCAAATGACAAATTTAAAATTTCAGTTGCTTCGGCTAATGGAAGTAAAGAATTAATCAGGTGATTTGAAGCTAATATTTGTTCAACTTCAGTTAAAAATCTACTTCCGATCGAACTTTGAATAAACTGAAATATTTTTTTCCAAAAGCAATCAATTTTCCATGATGTAATGGCGGAGAAATTATAGTACGAATATTAAGTAGAATAACAAAAAGAACAATAATAAATACACGTGGCTATAATATTTACTAACAACAAAAACTGAAAAAGCGCCATCTATCGATCATTACAAACGCGGATCTCAGAAGAAAATTTTCTCTGAGCATAAAAGCAATCTGATTACAATTTAATCGGGCTATCTATCAAATACCGATTGGAATACTTTAATTGAACTTTTGAGCCGAAAACAAAACAAATTAATCGGGTTATCTGTCAATAGAACGACTGGAATACCTTTATTAAACTTTGGAGCTAAAAGAAAAACAATTTAACAGAATTATCTGTCAGAAGGGCGATTGGAGTGCTTTTACTGAATTCCGAGACCGAAAGTAAAACAGTTTAATCAGGTTATCTATCAATAGGCCGACTGGAATACTTTTATTGAACTTCGGAGTCAAAAGCAAGACAATTTAATCGCGTTATCTATCAATAGGCCGTCTCGAATACTTTATTGGATTTTGGAGCCGAAAAATAATCCGTGGATACAAACACAAACAAACCATGGTAATTCTCTTCAATTTCCATGCCAATGCACGCACAGAACCATGGAGATACGTTGAGAGAGCAGCCTTCTGAACATTGAATAAATAAAATTCAAATTTGAATCGAAAAACTTTGTAGAAACTTCTTAAATTTGTTGATTACCATACCATATCTACACTACATAAAAAAAATGGCGACCTTCAGGTGCAGTTTAGCTCGAGTATTTACGTAAATTGGATTAGTTCAATTTTCATTCAGTTTATGTGCCTACATTGACGTCCGTATTTTGTACGTTTTTCGTAGATTCGTCTATGTCCAGAATTTCACATATTCTGAACATATTTGAGCTTGAGGCCTATGTTCAAAATTCGTCTATAGATGTAACTCAGACGTGATGGAGGAAATATGAATGTAAAATTTTTTGGTCTGAAAATTCTTGTGATACGAGTAAATAAAGGTCATCTGTAAAAAAAATATAATAATAATAATTGGATTATTTGTCAATAGGCCGATGTGTTTCTACAGGGCTTTAGAGCCAAAGTCCTAAAAAGGTTTTTACAACGACCAAATACCGACTAAGAAAAAGTCAGTTTTTTATTTGAAAGTTTCAGGATAAACAAGGGCTATCTCAGAAGAAAATTTTCTCTGAGCATAAAAGCAATCTGATTACAATTTAATCGGGCTATCTATCAAATACCGATTGGAATACTTTAATTGAACTTTTGAGCCGAAAACAAAACAAATTAATCGGGTTATCTGTCAATAGAACGACTGGAATACCTTTATTAAACTTTGGAGCCAAAAGAAAAACAATTTAACAGAATTATCTGTCAGAAGGGCGATTGGAGTGCTTTTACTGAATTCCCAGACCGAAAGTAAAACAGTTTAATCAGGTTATCTATCAATAGGCCGACTGGAATACTTTTATTGAACTTCGGAGTCAAAAGCAAGACAATTTAATCGTGTTATCTATCAATAGGCCGTCTTGAATACTTTATTGGATTTTGGAGCCGAAAGCAAAACACTTTAATCGAGTTACCTTGTCAATAGGCTGAATGGAATACTTTAATTAAACTGCGAAATCAAAAGCAAACCAATTTAATTGAGTTATCAGTCAGGAGGCCAACTGGAATGTATTTATTGAACTTCGAAGCCGAAAGCAAAACTGTTTAATTGGGTTATCTGTCAGTAGGCCGACTAAAATACTTTTATTGAACTTCGAAGTCGAAAGCAAACAATTTAATCGAGTTATCTCTCAGTAGGATGACTGGAATACTTTTATTGAACGTTGGTGCCGAAAGCAAAACAATTTAATCAGGTTATCCATCAATAGGCCGACTGGAATACTTTTATTGAACTTCGGAGTCAAAAGCAAGACAATTTAATCGCGTTATCTATCAATAGGCCGTCTCGAATACTTTATTGGATTTTGGAGCCGAAAGTAAAACACTTTAATCGAGTTACCTGTCAATAGGCTGAATGGAATACTTTAATTAAACTGCGAAATCAAAAGCAAACCAATTTAATTGAGTAATCAGTCAGGAGGCCAACTGGAATGTATTTATTGAACTTCGAAGCCGAAAGCAAAACTGTTTAATTGGGTTATCTGTCAGTAGGCCGACTAAAATACTTTTATTGAACTTCGAAGTCGAAAGCAAACAATTTAATCGAGTTATCTCTCAGTAGGATGACTGGAATACTTTTATTGAACGTTGGTGCCTAAAGCAAAACAATTTAATCAGGTTATCCATCAATAGGCCGACTGGAATACTTTTATTGAACTTCGGAGTCAAAAGCAAGACAATTTAATCGCGTTATCCATCAATAGGCCGTCTCGAATACTTTATTGGATTTTGGAGCCGAAAGCAAAACACTTTAATAGAGTTACCTGTCAATAGGCTGAATGGAATACTTTAATTAAACTGCGAAATCAAAAGCAAACCAATTTAATTGAGTTATCAGTCAGGAGGCCAACTGGAATGTATTTATTGAACTTCGAAGCCGAAAGCAAAACTGTTTAATTGGGTTATCTGTCAGTAGGCCGACTAAAATACTTTTATTGAACTTCGAAGTCGAAAGCAAACAATTTAATCGAGTTATCTCTCAGTAGGATGACTGGAATACTTTTATTGAACGTTGGTGCCGAAAGGAAAACAATTTAATCAGGTTATCCATCAACAGGCCGACTGGAGTACTTTTATTGAACTTCGAAGCCGATAGCAAAGCACTTTCATCGGGTTATTTGTCAACAAGCCGACTGGAATACTTTTATTGAACTTCGAAGTCGAAAGCAAAACGATTTAATCGGGTTATCTGTCAGTAGGCCGACTAGAATACTTTTATTGAACTTTGGAGCCCAAAGCAATGGAATTTAATTGGGTTATTGTCAATAGGCCGAATGGAATACTTAACTCGAAAGTAAAACAAATTTCATCGAGCTTTCAACCTGGAATGGACTAGAAAATTTCGCTTGTATGAAGTTTAAAAAATTTAACTTGAAATAAAAGCCAATTAAAAGACGATCAATCGGATTATCTGTTGAAAATTTGACTCGAAGGTTTGTATTGAGTGTTAGAGCTATAATATAAAAGAGATTCATCTGATGGTCAAATACTTTTTAACGATATATTTCCCGTTTGAAAAATTTGCTTAGAAATAAAAGCCGACTGGAATAAAAAATTCAATCGATACAGCTGCCTCTAGGCCGACTGGATTGTCTACAACATTGGGGGGGGGGGGGGGGGGGGGGCGCAACCTGACCCCTCTGCCCCCCCCCCCCGCTCGCTACGCCCCTGATTGTACATTTTTTATTTATTCTCGAAACCCGATGAAATTTGAACTGCAACTTCGTCTTGTGATGTTAAAAGTGTGTAGCAAGTTTGAAATAATTTTGAAGAAAATTGAAGCATTTTGAAATTTGCAATTTTTATTTCCAGTACAAAATCAGTAAAGCAGGAAGTAAAATCTATTTATTCTTTCGCCCGGCGCCATGGTAACCGAAATACGTCTAGAAGCTCGCTAGTCTGCGAAATTAATAAAATTCTTGTGATTTGTTGCCACCTTTTTTTTATACTTTAGTTAATTTTAAAAAATCTAATTGTCCTATCGATAAGCTATTTAAACCGTCGGATTCAGAAAAATCGGACCTTTCATTTGATACCTTATTTGTAACGATACGACTGATATTTCTAATTTATTTTCCACTTTTTCCGTAAAAATGTCGCTTTTTAAGCATTTAATCATGAATTCTGGGTCATTTTTCGGTAGACATGGGTCAACGTTTTAATTAATCTCCGCTAATTAGGGTCGCATCGCTTAGCGAATTATCGCGATGTCGAGATGAAGAAATTCTGCGTCTGTCGACACCGGTTTTGAGGCGCTGCGACCATTAGCGCCGGAGCTTTAGCGGTCACAAGGCATTTCTCACAGACAGACAGAAAGACAGACAGACAGACAGATGCGCACAGATTTTAATAATATAAGGAGATTAAATCATTAAATTAATTTTTTTACTTATTTTTATTTCATTTTGTACGCGCACTTTTTATTTCCTATTTCAAAATTATTTAAAAAAAAAAAAACTTTTTCGATAGTGTTTGTTTCAATACTGATTATTATTAATTTTCTTTTCTTTTCTTTTTTTTTCAAAAAAAAAAAAAAAAAGAAGATTTTGATGAAATTCTGGCAAAAGCAGAATTTAGTTTAGGACGGAGGACTATTAGTTTTTTTTTTTTGTTTCAAATTATAACATCGCTTTCAAATTATTCAATTATATTTTCGATAAATTTTAGATTTCGATAAATGTCCAACTATCGAAAAATGACACTGCAAAAATCCCAGATTGAGACTAATAGTCCTCAGTCCTAATAATAATCTCAACAACTTTTCTGCTTTCTTTCTACAGTATTTTTTTACATTCAACGTCTGTGACTATTTTAATAAGCCCTGTTGAAACAAGTATGCTGTGACGAGGCCGTGCCCTTAGCGACCGTGCCCTTAGCAGAAATCTATAAACCCGTGTCCTTAGCGGAAATGTTTATCTCCCCTCGGTGGCGTGCTTTCAGCATACGTGCCTTTAGCGGAAATGTATAATAAATTTAAAAATAAATTAATAAATAAAACAGGAGCTCTTCAATTTTCCTCTACACTTTATCCACATTTAGCACAGGCTATATTTTGCTTCAGAAATAACCCGTCGCAAAAATAGGTATGCGTACTGTAGAATATCCTTTATTTGAGGAAATGGTGATCTGTAACCATATAAACTTTAATGAATCACAGTACTCCATACGAAAACGAACATTATTGCCATTTTATGATTTTATTTAAGTTTATGGAAATATAATTAAGCATTACACCTTTTAAAACTAAAAAAAAAAAAAAAAATGAAAAATCAGGAGGTATACATTGGCTATCAACACATTCCAACTGTACGTATTCGTTGCATCGTATAACATTCTATGTTCTTTGTCTATATTATCACACAATGGACAAACAGAAAGACAGACATATGGACTAATTGAATTCATAATCACTCTGAAACATTCTTGGAAAGTGTTAAAAATGCCTAACACAAACAGATATGCTGCTCTTAATTTCCTATTTGTACCCCTTAATGTATCGAAACATTTTTGCGTAGTCCTGTAAATCTGGAGGTTAAGCATATCATAGTTTATACAAAACATTTTCTTAACATATAAACAATAAATGCGAAATTCTTTATGATATTTTGATGACGTTATTTAAAATGTCTCCCCTAAAGCGCAAGGCAATGGCATTTTTTGGCTGTCCCTGTACACAAACCAGTGGCATAGGTTCTATTAGAGCCACTTTAAGTAGGGAATAAATAATCAATAATGAATTTGAATAACACATATCATTAAAAAATAAGTAAATAAAAATAAAAACGAGTATGCTGTGGCCACCACAAGATTTCCTTCTATATTTTCCTATACAAATTCACTAAGTGCAAATAACCAATTTTTACCTTAGAGAAAACTAACACTAAATATCCAAAGAAAGACAGATTTATTGTCTATAAATGACATCTTAAAACATGCATGTTTATAATAGTTATCTCACATATCAAGTTTCGTACAGTTATATGCCATTGAAGTTGAGATATAACTTTCTCGTTATCGAGGAAATTTGCAGGATAGCAGAGGCACCTATTGGCCGATAAGCATCCAAATTGAATCAGCATAATGTCTCATAATGGCTTTCACATATATCACGTTTTGTTCGATTATAAGCAATAGAACCTGAGATATAGCCACCCCTTAAATTGCGGAAATCGCTGTATAGCAGCGCCACCTGTTGAGCGGTTGACACTAAAAGTTTATAGACACTCATTTAGAATAGAGTGCATCAATATATAAACTTATATGCAATTCTATGCAGTAGTTCCTGAGATATAGCTTTCCCTTAAATTGCAGAAATATCTGTATAGCAGCGCCACCTGTCAGTCCATAAGCATTCAAATTGAATCAGCATAATGTCTCACAATGGCCTTCTCTTATATCAAGTTTTGATTGATTATACACAATAGAACCTGAGATGTAGCTTTCCCTTAAATTGTGGAAATTGCTGTATATCAGAGCCACTTGTTGAGCGGTTGGCATCAAAAGTTGACAGGCACTAATATAGCTCAAGGTGCATCTACACGTAAATTTTTATGCAATTCCAAGCAGTAGTTCCGGAGATACAGTTGCCACAAAATTTTTCCCCCCAGACACACAAGTGCTAAGTTATTAAAATTTGGTTTGTAGAAATACCTCTCATAGAACGAAATACTTTGGAATACGTTCGGCTATTCCTGTACATTCACCAATAACAATATTTACTCCATTTTCCATAGAGAATGAACATATATCAGTTCGAGAATGAACATACCTTCTTATTTCCGCTAAGGGCACGGCTTCTTCTATACCTCCTTCTTCCCTTTGACCCCATTCCGCTAAGGGCACGTTCCGCTAAGGGCACGGTCGCTATGGGCACGACACCTGCTGGGACCATCACAAAACTTTCTTCTATATCATTCTAAGTAACAGTGCAAGCTGCCTGTTTATATACAAAATTTAATCAGCTTTTCATCATAAAGAATTTACGTATGCTGTTTGGTGCAATTTAACCAGCTCAGATATAGTATTCGAAAGTCACATAAAGAGAGTAAAAGCAGTGCCCCTGTCAACCAATATACACCCAAATTAAATCAGCGTAGTATATGTACTGATCATCTCGCACATGAGTTTTGTTTACATTTATACACCGAATCATATTTGGTGCATTTGTATGTTTGGTGTATATAGAAGCTGAAATACAGCTTTTCCATAAACTGTTAAATCTTCAGCTTAGCAGTTCCACCTGTTGGCCGATATACACAAAAATAAAATGAGAATAGCTTTTTATAATAACCCTCTCATATATCAAGTTTAGTGAACTTATACGATATAGAAACTGAGATATATCGTTCCTGTATACTGGGAAACTTGCAGTATAGCAGCATCACTTGTCCGCCGATTTAAATTGAGTAAGCATAGTTTTTCATAATGGCTATCTCACATATCGATTTTTGTGCACTTAACCCTTTAACGTTCATTGGTTTCGCAGCGAAACCAAACTTTTGACATAATTTAACAATTTTTATGCAGCAGATTTTTTATTATTTCTCCACTGTTTTTATCAGGTTTTAAACTTTTGTTCTTTTTCTGTTCTGTAGATAGCAGCACTATTCTAAAATTTAACAAATAATGCTTTAAAGGAAACTAAATGCGTAGGTCACTTGAAGTTTCTTAGTGTGCGCGGGTGCGAAATTGATGGTTTGATGATACACTCATGTCTAGTTTTTCTCATTTAATGAAGAGCTGAACTATTATTTTCACCTTTAACAACTTTTACGAGTTTTTATAGTTGATAATGTTTACTTACAAAGTGTTTTATTTATTAAATTAAATATTATTTGAATTTAATAAGATTAACTTATAAATGTTTCAAACCAAAAATTTTTCGAAAAGGAACAATGCTAATTTTTTATTTTTTAAAGATTTATGATCAGCTGTGTGTCTAAAAGCCCTTTTTAAAATTAGTTTAGTAATTTTTAAAATAAATTAAGTAGTGAACGTTAAAGGGTTAAACGCTGTAGATGTTGATATATAGCCTTCCCATAAATGAGGAAAATTGTAGGATAGCAGCGGTACCTGCTGGGCGATATCTGCCGAAGTGTAATCAGCATCACTTTATATCAAGATCCAACCAAATGTAAAGTTTTGTTGAATTCTTTCCCTTATTTCGGGCGATACACCACCTACAAAGTTTGGTAACACCCAGACAGACAGACAGATACTTTTTAAATGAACAAATTACGTTCAGGACATCTTAAAACGTGTAAATTACTCGAAAAATGGAAGTCTAAACTTTTCAAAAATCCAGTACTTTTTTCTTGCATATACAGGGTGATTCTAAGGTCACAGGACAAACTTGGAGGAGAGGTAGATACGTCATAAAGGTTGAGAGTTGTATAGGAATCCATGACCGCAAACGTCACTTTAGCCCTTAAAGAACCGGACGTTTTTGCGTGAATATAGTCATGGCTTTCGTATATTGCATTTTCTTAAAAAAAAGTTTTTACATGCTAATGTTTACAAAGAAAAATAAATTTCTGTTTCTTATCGATGTATTTTTATCACACTGAGATTGAATTGATAAGAACATTGTGTATGATTTTGCGAAATAATGAAGCTACAAGATTTTAAAATTTACACAGTAGGCGGAGTTGGTATTACACAGTAGCCAAAAACACCCAGTTCTTAATGGGTTACAATGACGTCTGTGGTTATGGGTTCCAATACAAATCTTAATCCTTGTGATGTTCTCTACCTCTCCTCCAAGTTTGTCCCATGACCTTAGAATCATCCTGTAAAAGAAAATAAAAAGCATTTTGGGCGTTTGTTTTTTCCCTTATCAATATGCAGTAAGTTAATAATAGTATCTCTACTTATCATGTATTGATATCATACGATGAGAATATTTTCAATAAAATATTTAGATAAAAAATGTTGCGACTAGGTAATGTCACAGGAATAATCTTTAATCACATATTGTCATCAGATGTAAAAAGAAAAAAAAAAAGTATCATCATGCGATTGTTGAACAGGATTACTTTAGTCATATTTAACATTCCCACAAAGTATTGTATCAATGTTTACGATAGCTGTTAGTAAATAGCAATCTTCTGCAATATTTATAACACATTTTAAAAATCATAAATTGATAGAGAGCACAATGATCCCTCCCCCTCTTTTTCACACACTCATAAGATAAATTGTTATTCTTTTGAATTTTTTGCTGTACTTATAGAAGAAAGTGGGATTCGTAGAAATTTTCGACTTCCGTTGTTTGATGGATTTACGCTCATTGACATGTCCTAAACACGATTTGAATATTTTTTTAATATGTCCGTCAATTACATGTATGTGACAAAAAATTTGCAACAACTCTAGCTAAAGAACTATTGCACAGAATTGTACAGTAATTTTTTGATTTGAACATATTTTGAATATGTTGTCGGTTATTTGTGTGACCAAAAATATACGGCAACGAGCTAAAGAACTTTATAGTAATTTATATTTTGTTGCACTTTGACATAAGTTGATGCATATCGATTTTTGATGCAAATCGCTTAACAGGTGTTGCTACTATTCTACGATTTCTTTCATTTACGGGAAAGTTACATCCTAGCTTCTGCTATGTATAATTTCACAAAACTTGATATGTGAAAGGTCCATTATGAAACTCTGAAGTGATTCAGTTTGAGTGCATATTGGTCAGTTGGTGGCGTTACTATGTTATAATTTCCTCCCGTGTACAGGAAGGCCAAATCTGAGCTTCTATAGCTTATACAGACACCAAACTTAATATGCGAGCTGAGTTATGAGAAAAGATGCTGTCTTAATTTGGGTCTATGTTGGCTATACTGACCAAACGTCCCCATTTTCTGGGGACAAATGGGGACTTCCTTTTTTTGAAGCCAGTTTCCTAAGTTTAAAAAAATTTTAGAAAGTAAATTATTAATCAGTAATACTTTATTTTTAGTCCTTATTTATTAGGAATAAAAAAATACATCCATAATTGGATAATTGTAGCAGTTTTTAACGCTTCTCTATTATAAAGGTACTTTGATCTGGTCAGCCTTATGTTGGCTGATGGATGGCGTCGCTATAACTCACCTTCTGTGAATTTCTGCATCTCATCATTTATTGATTAAAATTCCACCATACTGCATGTTTAAAATCTTTATTGAAAGAAGCTACAGTGCGTCTCATAAATATAGAGAAAGGTGAGTTTTTGAATTTATAGTTTAAAAAATAAAGCAATAATCACGAAAAAAATATAACCATATAGAATCAGAATATAAATGTACTATAACAAAGAAATATCGTGTAGATTTCACAGATTTTTTGCAAAAAAGTAAAAAACGAAATATGCTGTCCCAAAAATATAATGACTTTTCGAATGTTTGGTATTTAAATTCAAGTTTTGGATACATTCCTTTGAATTATCTTGGAGATCCTATCAGGCATTCTTAGAGCTATAGTTTGGAGAATATGTGGCTGTAATGAGTAGCAACTCTGCTCTACTTATTGATTTCCGAATAGTCGAAAACTAAGGCCATAGGCACACACCTCTCATGCAAGTATTTTCCGAAAGGTTTTCCATTGGATTTAGATTTGGTTTGATGGCACGCCATTCTATAACAATAACTTGATTCTGTATAAACCAAACTTTTGTTGAGAAGGAGGTGGGAATCGACCCATCGTTCTGTTGGAATTTGCAGTTTTCTCCTCTTAAGAAGTTTCCAATTAAAAAGCGATTGCTTTTAAGGACAATTTAATAATCTTCAGAGCAATGTCGATCATTAAAAAAAGCAATAACATCCGTTGTTTCGTTGAAGCATAACGTACCCCACACCATGAGAGAATCTCCTCCTTTTTGTCGCCTAAAGAATGCATAAGGTTCTCGTCTTAGATCATAAAAATAGTATGCCCAACCATAAGGGCCAACCAAATGCAATATTTTTTCGTCACTGTGAACCATTCATCCGCCCTACGACGAGCACCTCATGAGTTCTGTCGACAAAAAGGAGGAGTACTTTTATAGAGTGGGATGCGTTCTGTTTCAACAGAACAACGGAATCGCTAATACTGCTTTTCTTAATAATCGATATTGTTCTGAGAATTATTAAAATATCTTCAAAAGCAATCTATTTCCAACTGGAAAATACCTTAGAAGGAGTGGGGGAGAGGAGGACTGGAATTCTAACAGGATAACGAATCGATTCACACCCCGTACTTAACAAAAGTTTGGTTTATGCAGAATCAAGTTATTATTATAGACTGGTCAGCTATCAGTCCAGACCTAAATCCAATTGAAAACCTTTGGAAAGTACTTGCACAAGAAGTGCATGCTCATAGTCTTCAGTTTTCGATTCTTCAAAAATTAAAGCAACAAGTAGAACAGAGTTGGTACTACTATTACAGTCACACGTTCTTCAAACTCTAGTTCTAAGCATTCCTGAAAGGATTTTGAAGGTAATTCAGAGATATTGATTCAAAATTTAAACTTAAATACCAAATATTCGAGAAGTCTTTATATTTTTGAGACGGCATATTTCTTTCTTTTTTTTTTTTTTTCCTTTACAAAATTTATATTATATTTCTTTGTTGTAATGTACTTATGTTATGATTGCTTCTATATGCTTATTATTTCTTTCGTGATTATTGCTTCATTTGTCAACCAATAAACTGAGAAAAAATATATACCGCCTTCCTTTAGAACAAATAAGCAGTCATTTTCTGAATTTCTAAACTAGAAATGTATAGATTTCGAGCTATGCGTTTAAACGAATAAACTGAACTGACGAAATGGTCGAGAATTTCTAGTCCATTTTTTTCTAGATGGTAAAAAAATACATTTTATTATGAATCCTTTGTATTACGAGAAATTTTCGCTTATTTCTTGAATTGATTCATAAACTACAATTATACTTACTAAAACTCGCTTTTTGTGCTAACATTTATTTGCAGGGAATTTAATTTAATTTGACTACAACAATATAGGGAAATTCTGTAAAATTTTAAAATGGTTTCTAGAACTCGCTAAAAAATGGAACTAGAATTTATAAGATTGACATGAAACTATCTTTACTAGAGCCACAATTTTCTTTTTTTGGTATCAGTTCCAGAATTTTATTTTCAGTGTTAATGTCACTATTGTACAGAATAATATAGAAAAAGTTTTGTGATCGACAAAGCATAAACGGTATTTTCTTTTCTTTTGTTCTACTTTTTTTCCCTTCTTCTTTTCTTTATATCATTCATCTAGCCTTTTAAATTTCTAAAGTAAAATTTTACATTTTTCTGAATTTCTAGCTTAATATTTTAATTTCTCATCATAAATTATTCATGAATTTTGCTAAAATACATCTATCTTCTATATAAATAAAGAAAAGTGTCTGTGTGTGTGTCTGTCTGCGCTCTGGTGCTCACACTACTAATCGCAGAACCTCCAAATTTGGCATATAGGTACCTGACCCTGCAGGTGTGCACCTCATCGAGATTTTTTCGAATTTCGAATTTGAATTTTTAAATTAATGTTTTTTCGATTTTAAAAATTGGCTTTAATGCTTCATTTTTCACAGGTTTATTCTTTTGCTTCAATCGTCTGCGTATCTTAGGCTATAACGCAACTTATTTTTATTTAATACATTCATTTGAAGGCGATTTTTTTTTTTTTATTTGTTATATATATTGAAAATAAAATCGTAATGCAGTAGAAAAAATTAAGTATAATTAGTTTTAAATTTAAAAACGTATTTATAACAGTTATGTTTAAATTTTTATAGTAGAACAACTTCTTATTTTTCCTTTTTTAGTTAATTCCTTTAAAAGAAAAAACTTTTATTTATTAACTATTTTTATTTACAGTATTTATCGGGAAAAATGGTATATAAACATAGTAAAAAGGATCAAATTTATTAAAATTTATTTGTTTATATATATATATATATAGAGAGAGAGAGAGATTTATTTATTTATTTTTTAATCTACTTTTTATTTTATTTTCCTTTATTACATTGGTCGGAATCAAATCGTAATATAGTGTAAATAGCTTGGGCTATAAAATACATGGTTCAAAACTAAAGTATTTAATAGATGCTGAGATACAGTCATCTTTAAAATCGTAGTTCTTAAATAGTAGTAGATCCCCACTGAAAGATAAACATCCAGATTGAAGTGCCCTGGAAAGATCTTTCTGCAGGCATGGGAAACCCAGACCTGATGCAGTGCGGGCGGGAAAAGAGATGCCGTAGACAGCGGGTACCCGAAGCGAGGTTTGGAGCAATTTCAGTTTCTTTTCTTTTTTTTTTTAGTTTTTGTCTATAATGTGGTGTAAACAAATAAATATTAATTCATTTCTTTCGAAAATTCATTTAAATATAGTGACCAGTGAATCGGGCGTAGCCTGCTAGTCTGTATAAATAAAGAGAAGTGTCACTGTGTGTGGGTGTCGGTGTGTGTGTCTGTCTGCGCTCTGGTGCTCACACTACTGATCGCAGAGCTTCTAAATTTATCATATAGGTACTTGGGACCCTGCACGTGTGCACCTCATCGATATTCTTTCGAATTTCGAATTTAAACTTTTTAAATTAATGTTTTTTCGATTTTAAATATTTAATGCTTCATTTTTCACAGATTTATTCTTTTGCTTCAATCGTCTGCGTATCTTAGCAACGGCTATTACGCAACTTATTTTTATTTAATACATTCATTTGAAGGCGATTTCTTTTTTTTTTTTTTTTTTTTTAATTTGTTATATTTATTGAAATAAAATCGTAATGCAGTAGAAAAAATTAAGTATAATTAGTTTTAAATTTAAAAACGTATTTATAACAGTTATGTTTAATTTTTTATAGTAGAACAACTTCTTATTTTTCATTTTTTAATTAATTCCTTTAAAAGAAAAAAAATATATATATTTATTAATTATTTTTATTTACAGTATTTATCGTGAAAAATGGTAGTATATACATAGTAAAAAAGATTAAATTGATAAAAATTTATTTATTTATCTTTAAATTTCAGATGTTTGTACTGATAATAATATATTACTACTGAACGTTGTGTTTCTCTCTCTCTTTCTCTCTCTCTATATATTTATTTTTTAATGTACTTTTTACTTTATTTTATTTCATTACATTGGTCGGAATCAAATCGTAATATAGTGTAAATAGCATGGGCTATAAAAATACATGGTTCAAAACTAAAATATTTAATAGATACTGAGGTACAGTCATCTTTTAAAATCGTAGTTCTTAAATAGTAGTAGATCCCCCTGTCGTCGATAAATTTACAGATTGAAGTGCCCAGAAAAGATCTTTCTGCAGGCATGGGAAACCTAGACCTGATGCAGTGCGGGCGGGAAAAGAGCTGCCGTAGACAGCGGGTGCCCGAAGCGAGGTTTGGAGCAATTTCAGTTTCTTTTCTTTTCTTTTTTTTTTTCTTTAGTTTTTGTCTACAATGTGGTGTAAAAAAATAAATATTAATTCAATTCTTTCGAAAATTCATTTAAATATAGTGACCAGCGAAGCGGGCTTAGCCTGCTAGTCTATATAAATAAAGAGTAGTGTCTGTGTGTCTGTCTGCGCTCTGGTCAGTGGCGTCGCCAGAAAAAATTTCAGGGGGGGGGGGGCACAACCTGAAAAAAAATATATTTTTTAAAATAAAATTCTGATAGCATAGTTTTAAATTTAAAGAAAAAATGCTTAGTAGAATTTTCCAGAGGGGGGCAAGTGCCCCCCCTTGCCCCATTCTGCCGACGCCCATGGCTCTGGTGCTCACACTACTGATCGCAGAGCTTCCAAATTTGGCATATAGATACCTGGGACTCTGCAGGTATGCACCTCATCGAGATTTTTTCGAATTTCAAATTTGAATTTTTTAAATTAACGTTTTTCCGATTTTAAATATTGGCTTCTTTGTTTCATTTTTCATAGATTTATTCTTTTGCCTCAATCGTCTGCGTATCTTAGCAACAGCTATTACGCAACTTACTTTTATTTAATACATTCATTCATTTGAAGGCGATTTTTTTTTATTTGTTATATTTATCTATATATATAAAAGAGCAGAGTCTGTGTGTGTGTGTGTGTGTGCGTGTGTGTGTCCGCTATAGAATCCTAGGCCGTTTCACCGAGCGGGACCAAATTTGGCACGGTTAATGTTTACGACCCGAGAAAGACAACGCCGCAAGCGATTTTACAAAATTTCGCCTCCAAGGGGTGGAGGGGGGGGGGCGAAACGTAATTTCACAAAATCCTTCATATCTCAAGCAAAAAAACAGATATCCGTAAAATTTTTGCTTTAAAATATAGCTAATACAAATGTTTAAAAACCAATTTCTGGAATTTTTGAAATTCGGTCCTCAAGGGGGGCGGGAGGGGGGGGGGGGGCAAAACGTGATTTCACATGCGTAAAACGTGATTTCGCATAATCCTATATATTTCAAACAAAAAAAAATAGATATACGTGAAATTTTTGCTCTAAAATATAGCTAATGCAACTATCTAAAAACCAATTTCTGGAATTTTAGAAATTCAGCCCCCAGGTGCGGCAGCAAGGAAGTGGGCTATGGAGCAAAAACAAATAGAAATACAGTTAAGCAGTTCAAAATTGGTACAGATAGGTTTTAAAGGCCTGCAAGTAGAATGGGGATATTTTCGATTGTGTAAAGTTATTAGGAGGGGCAAGAAGGGGGAGGAGAGGGGGGGCAAAAAAATAAAAATAGTGTCAGATCGTTCAAAATTGGTACATAGAGGTTTTCGATACTTAAAAATCGATTGCGGATATTTTTGAATTTGTAAAATTATTAGGAGGGGCGGGTAGGGGGTGGGGCGGTAAGGGGGGGCTATGGGACAAAAACAAATAGAAATACAGTTAGGCCGTTCAAAATTGGTACAGACAGGTTTTAAAGGCCTGCAAGTCGAATGGGGATATTTTCGAAAGTGTAAAGTTATTAGGAGGGGTGAGAAAGGGGAGGGGAGAGGAGGGGCAAAAAAATAAAAATAGAGTTAGATCGTTCAAAATTGGTACATAGAGGTTTTCGATACTTACAAATCGATTGCGGATATTTTTGAATTTGTAAAATTATTAGGAGGGGCGGGAATTGGGGTGGGGCGGTAAGGGGGGGGGCTATGGGACAAAAACAAATAGAAATACAGTTAGGCCGTTCAAAATTGGTACAGACTGGTTTTAAAGGCCTGCAAGTCGAATGGGGATATTTTCGAAAGTGTAAAGTTATTAGGAGGGGTGAGAAGGGGGAGGGGAGAGGGGGGGCAAAAAAATAAAAATAGAGTTAGATCGTTCAAAATTGGTATATAGAGGTTTTCGATACTTACAAATCGATTGTGGATATTTTCGAATTTGTAAAATTATTAGGAGGGGCGGAAGGGGTGGGGCGGTAAGGGGGGGCGCTATGGGCAAAAACAAATAGAAATACAGTTAGGCCATTCAAAATTGGTACAGATATGTTTTAGAGGACTGCAAATCGAATGGGGATATTTTCGAAAGTGTAAAGTTATTAGAAGGGCCGGGAAGGGGGGGGGGCAGAGGGGCAAAAAAAAAATAGAGTTAGATCATTCAAAATTGGTACATCGAGGTTTTCGATACCTACAAATCGATTGCGGATGTTTTTGAATTTTTAAAATTATTAGGGCGCTCATATATATGCATTCGCGCGTGCGCATCGCGCACGGGTCTACGCTGCCGAAGGCAGTGGGGACCCGGTGCGACATTTTTCCCGAACAGAGTTTTTTTTTTCTTTTTTTCTTTTCACATGATAAAAATTAATGCAATTTTGAGAATTCATTAATTATAATGATTCATTTAAAAATAGTGACCAGCGAAGCGGGCGTAGCCTGCTAGTTGAAAATAAAATCGTAATGCAGTAGAAAAAATTAAGTATAATTAGTTTTAAATTTAAAAACGTATTTATAACAGTTATGTTTAATTTTTTTTTAATAGCAGGACAACTTATTATTTTTCATTTTTTAATTAATTCCTTTAAAAGAAAAAACTTTTATTTTTTTTTTTATTTACAGTATTTATCGGGAAAAATGGTAGTACAGTAGAACTTGGATAATTCGAAGTTGAAGGGACCAGAAAAAAATTCGAAATATCCAAAAATTCGAATTATATATACTATTCTGTCAAAAAAAGTGATAAATTAAAAAAATAAAACTCTACGATCAGAGATTTAACACAGAAACTTTATATCTAAGAAACCGCTACATTACCCCTTTCATCCCCCCCCCCCATTAAATCAATGTTTTTTACGAGCTTAATTATTCAAAACTTTTAAAAAAATAGTCAAATATTTTTTATTTCTTTTTTTAAGTAGAATATTTGTGTCATAGCATATGACCTGATACAAAAATAGAATCTTCTACATTACACATGACTTTCAATTCACAAAAACCTCGAAGTTCATACATATGCACCATATCTTCTGGTGCACTAGCTAGGGGCTTTTATTGTATTTCCTTATCCTTCTTTTGAAAGACTATAAAAATAGATAATGCACTTCAGATGAGTAAAATCTAGGGAACAAATTTTACTGTAATATTTTTAAGGTAATCGTATGAAAAATTCGAATTATCCAAAATAGAATTCGAATTATCCACGATTTTTTAACATTATTTTAATACAAAATTCAAGGGACCGTGTAAAATATTCGAATTATCCAAAATTTCGAATTAAACAAGTTCGAATTATTCAAGTTTCACTGTATATACATAGTAAAAAGGATTAAATTGATTAAAATTTATTTGTTTACATATATATATATACATATTAATCTACTTTTTATTTTATTTTATTACATTGCTCGGAATCAAATAGTAATATAGTGTAAATAGCATAGGCTATAAAATGCATGGTTCAAAACTAAAATATTTAATAGATGCTGAGATACAGTCATCTTTAAAATAGTTGTTCTTAAATATAGTAGCAGATCCCCCCCTGTCGTCGATAAATATCCAGACTGAAGTACCCGAGAAAGATCTTCCTGCAGGCATGGGAAAAACTTAAACCTGATGCAGTGCGGGCGGGAAAAGAGCTACCGTAGACAGCGGGTGCCCAAAGCGAGGTTTGGAGCAATTCCAGTTTCTTTTCTTTTCTTTCTTTCTTTCTTTATTAGTTTTGTCTATAATGTGGCGTAAAAAAAATAAATATTAATTCAATTCTTTCGAAAATTCATTTAAATATAGTGACCAGCGAAGCGGGCGTAGCCTGCTAGTCTATCTATATAAATAAAGAGAAGTGTCTGTGTGTGTGTGTGTCTGTCTGCGCTCTGGTGCTCACACTACTGATCGCAGAGCTTCCAGATTTGGCATATAGGTACTTGGGACCCTGCAGGTGTTCACCTCATCGAGATTTTTTCGAATTTGAATTTTTTAAATTAATGTTTTTCCGATTTTAAATATTGGCTTCTTTGTTTCATTTTTCATAGATTTATTCTTTTGCTTCAATCGTCTGCGTATCTTAGCAACGGCTATAACGCAACTTATTTTTATTTAATACATTCATTTGAAGGCGATTTTTTTTTATTTGTTATATTTATTGAAAATAAAATCGTAATGCAGTAGAAAAAAATTAAGTATAATTAGTTTTAAATTTAAAAACGTATTTATAACAGTTATGTTTAAATTTTTATAGTAGAACAACTTCTTATTTTTCATTTTTTGTTAATTCCTTTAAAAGAAAAAACTTTTATTTATTAACTATTTTTATTTACAGTATTTATCGGGAAAAATGGTAGTATAAACATAGTAAAAAGGATCAAATTTATTAAAATTTATTTGTTTATACATATATATATATATATAGAGAGAGAGAGAGATATATTTATTTATTTATTTTTTAATCTACTTTTCATTTTATTTTATTTTATTACATTGGTCGGAATCAAATCGTAATATTGTGTAAGTAGCATGTGCTATAAAATGCATGTTCAAAACTAAAATATTTAATAGATGCTGAGATACAATCATCTTTAAAATCATATTTCTTAAATAGTAGCAGATCCCCACTGTCGTCGATAAATATCCAGACTGAAGTGCCCGGGAAAGATCTTTCTGCAGGCATGGGTACCCAAAGCAAGGTCTAGAGCAATTTCAATGTTTATTTATTTATTTACATATAAATTATTATTATTATTTATTAAGTTTTTATTTATAATGTGATGTAAAAATAAGTACTGATCCAATTCTTTTGAAAATTCATTTAAATATTGTGACCAGCGAAGCGGGCGTAGCCTGCTAGTCTTTAATAAAATGACGAAACATTAACTAAGAATGATTCAACTTTAATAAATAAAAAAATAAAAACATTTAATCAAAAGACTGTATAGTTAAATTATTCGGAAAAACATAAACAGGTTCGAGTCCTCCTCAGGTCGAATAACCCAGCTTTTAGAGAATACGACCCGACCTGTGAGTCGGGTTCTGGTCAGGTTGACAAACTTTTTTCTTTTGGGTCGGATTCCGTGCAGAACTCTAAAACAGGTTAAACGGTCCTTATATAGATTGCAAAAATGATAAGTTTTGTACAGTATGTAATATCAAGAATATCATGCCGATTGTTCTTGAATAGCCTGTTAATCATTCACCCCAACGGATTCTTTTAATTGATTAGTTTAGTCGTTTATTCTTATTTCCTTTATTTAAAATTTATTCTACATACATAGCGATAATGAATTTTTAGCTTCTGCTTTTAATGGATATAATTGTTTTCGGATATCCTGATTAATATAACTTGGCTAATTTGAGAAAATTTCTGTAAGTCTGTGTTTACTCTAATTTTGTTTGTGTTTTAGCTTAAGAAGTAAGAGTTTTGCGGAATCTCAAGAATTTTTAAATAGTGTTAATTGGTTACTGATGTAAATTAGTGCTGATTAAATTTTGGCGGCTATCGTCAAAAAGATTTTAATAATGGTTATATCTCTGCGTACATTGGAATAAATTAGTCAAACAAAAATATAAAATAATGTTTTAAAATGTGTATATTGATGTATTGATACTGTTTTGGAGAATATAACCCATCAAGTAAGACTTCACTATCTGTTTTCAGCTTTATTTTATTCTCTAAGACCGCGGTTCCCAGCTTTTCTTCCTTCATCTACCCCTTGCTTAGATTCTTCTTTTATCACTACCCGCTATTTCCTAAAGACGTTCCTACCCACATTTTTTTCTTTCACCTACCCTAAGACTCCTATATATACGAGCTGGCGCATCAGGCATTTTGTTGCCTTAGGGTTGCCACATGTATCCAGTGCGTTTCATTGATAAATAAACGGCAGTCATTACTTTTATCGTCTTGTGTTATTTTAGAGTACTCCTTTTATTATATTTCATTGTTTTAGCTAAATAAAGTGCGATATGAGATTTGTTTAACGATAAACTGCTATAATCACTCAAGAAAAGAACATAAAATGTTCAGATATAATATTCATTTCCATAAGATAATTTAAGAAGAACGAAACAACATTACTTATATTTTCCTTTGTATTTCTGACATGTGTTAATGTGACAATACAGAAAAAATGTGTCATTTTAATCATATTATTTATATTAACATTGATAAATCGATTTAAGAAGACCTTTTATTACTGTGTATTTGAGTTTTGGCGACATTTTGTATAAGAAACAGAAACAGCCCTAATAACACATCTTATTTCCAATACATCCACAAGACATCCTGATAATGTAATGTGAAAAAAATGTGTTGTTACGAATATTATTGCTACTTATTGCTTTTGTTGACCGATCGTAGCTTCAGATCAAGATTTCTTAAAATCACAAGAAAGCGATAAGGACACCAAGCGGGAATGCTGTCCTCTTCTGAGGCAAAAAAATGGCGGCGATGCGTCGGCCTATATATTTTGTTTAAGGGACTCTAACCTAACCCTTGTTTAGCTTCTTCTTTTATCACTACCCCCTATTTTATAAAGATGTTCCTACCCACATTTTTTTCCTTCACCTACCCCTTACTTAGATTCTTCTTTTATTATTACCCGCTATTTCATAAAGACGTCCCTACATTACGCAGATATGCTTCTTTTTAGTATGACAGGACTATTTCTTTCAATCTGCCATTTTGCATCGTTACTAATTTATAGTGTTCCACTGCGAAAATGCCTGCCAGTATCCAAATTTAATGCCCAATTTTACCATTTAATTTCTTACTCTCTCTTAAAATATTTTGTAAAATCCGTAAAAAATTGTACATACTTTTTTTCACGTCCCATCGGTGAGGATAGGAACTCGCAACCTTCGGGTTCGAAGTTGTGTACTCTGACAACAGAGCAAACGGGTCTTGGCTGACTATTTCCTGATTATTTAGACTAGTGTTTTCAAATATTTTTAGACTAAAACTGTGAAATTTATTTAAAATGTGTGTTATTTTTTCCGATTTATAAGATGAGTATATTAATTATGTTTTTGAGAAATTAATGGAATAATATTAATTAATCTGTGATTAATTCTGAGTATAATTTAAATATCGAATAATTGGTTTATAGTTTTTTTAATATTATGTTTTGTTTTGTAGAAATTGAAACTGTTAATTATTAATAATAAATACGAAATTGTTATTAAGATTATTTTACTAATTAAAACATTTAGAATATTAAGCAATTAGGGGAAGATACTAAACAATTAATTCATTGAAATTTTATTAATTTATTTTGAATTAAAAATCAATACATTATTTGAATATGTGTTTAAGAATTTTACTGAGCATCCTGTATTATTGTTATTATTATTATCATTGAAAGGGTGTTAAAATACAAATATAAGTAGTCCTGTCGTACTATACTCTGTTCGCGGAGAACTGATAGCGAAAGTAAACATAAAGGATTGCTGTTTTATTACCAGAGTTTGCCACTTTTACGTTTTCTCTCTGAAAAAGCGATTCTGCTTATATTGACCGTAGGTTAGCTTTCCTTGCTGTGTAAGTGAGTAGAGTTTGCGACACCTATATAAAAACCGATCTCTGGGTTCAATGCATTTATCTTTCCTTCCAAGGACTTTATTACATGCTTTTATTTTCCATAATGATAGACACCGCTACGAAATAAACAAATGAAATAATCTATTTAAAAAACTTTTAAAATCCAAATTCTTATTATAGCGTATGATATAAATCTTTTCGAAGTTAGAATAAAATTTAATTTCCAAATAAATAAATAAATAAATAAATAAATAAATGAAACTTTTTTGTTCATTAACCAAAATTGGGAAAATCTGAACTGCGTTAAGAAAAGAGAAATTATTTCTTAAAATTCACAGCAGATGGCAGCACCACACGATTGCCTATAAGTTTTGTGATTTCATTTTCTGATTAAGGGCCAATATCAGCAATTTAATTATTCATTTGAGGCCCCTTTTTTTTTTATAATTATAGTTTATTATTATTATTATTTTTTATATTATAACTTAAAATTTTACTGATTTGGTTAATGTTTATGTTTTTTCCTAATCATTTTTATTTTGTATTGTTAATTGTTTCATTGACATTTTAGTGAATATTCCGCTCAATAGGGGGCGCTTGTAGTCCACAAAAAACTCTTTTTACTTTCCGAACACTATAGTGAGGAAAGTATTGTAATCATGTCAAAAATCCGAATTCGAGATTTTGATGTTTCTATACGTTTTGAGGTCCCCTGAGTCCGTTTTCACTATTTTTACGATGATGTATGTATGTGTGTGTGTATGTGTGTATGTGTGTATGTGTGTATGTGTGTATGTCTGTGGGTGAACACGCTAGCGTCTAAACGCTTCGTTCGATTAACCTGAAAGTTGGTATGCATATTGTAAGTCACCATAGTACGAACCCTATAGATTTTGGTGAATCTAGCACTTATAGTTTTTTTACAGGGACACAAAGAAAAATTCTTTATCATTATGGCCTATGGGAGCAAAATCTTAAAAGTGCGATAGCATCTAAACGCCTTATTCAATTGAGCAAAAATTTTATACACATATTATAGATCACAAATACTCAATCTGTATAGATTTTGGAGAATCTAGCACTTATAGTTTTTTTACAGGGACACAAAGAAAAATTCTTTATCATTATGCCTATGGGGCCAAATTTTTAAAAATGTGATAGTGTCTAAACGCCTTATTAATCCGAGCAAAAAAATTGTACACATGTTATAGATCACAGTTGAACTAACTGTATAGATTTTGGTGAATCTAGCACTTACAGTTTTTTTACAGGGACACAAAGAAAAATTCTTTATCATTATGGCCTATGGGACTAAATTTTTAAAAGTACGATAGCATCTAAACGCCTTATTGAATTCAGCTGAAAATTTATATGAGTATTATAAATCACTGTTGCACTAACTATAAGCATTTTGGTGAATCTAACATTTATAGGTTTTTACAGGGACACAACGAAAATTTCTTTGTCATTATGATCTACGGGCTCAAAGTTCAGTAGCGTTAAATAAAACAACGTGTAATAGATGGAGAAAAATACTCAAACACTCTATTATGGTTTTCTCTCTTATGTTTGTTTAACAACTACTTTTTCTTTACTTTATCTACAAAACTGTAAATTACTCAATGTTCGGAAAGTCGAGTGGAGTCACTCCAGATTTTTTGCTTCTAAAAAGGGATGCAAGAAAAAGGCTTCTTAAAAAACTCTTCAAAAATTCTTAGAACACTATGTAGTCAACGATAAATTTTCTTTTATCAATTGACACCTTTTCTACTAATTGTCTGCAAAAATTAATACTCTGGACCTTCAGGGTATCGAACGCGGGACCACCGGATTACTAACACGGCGCTCTTACCAACTGAGCCACGGAGAGACAAGTGAAAAAAATTGTATTTACCTTAAAATAGAGGCGCATTTTTTATTTCGTCGAGATTCACAAACATACCGTAGTTAATGATAGTAAGTACATAAGAATTTGGGAAAAAGAAGTCGTTCGCTTGTCAGAGAGACGCCGCCGTTTGTCTTCAATCCAACCCCAGTTATTCAAAAGTATTGCCAAGAATCACGTTGCTTTATTTACTTTCGCTATCAGTTCCAGGCGAAGAGTATAAATTAAATTCTGTCATAGACAGAATTTCCTCTATAGTTTATTATTATTATTAATTTTTTAGCTTGAAAGGCGATAACAAGATTGTATTCAAATCGGGGTGGGTCTTTGCGTGTAATTAGTACATAAAATTACCTCATTTTGAGTACAACATATTAAAATCACACTTCAAATCATTTTTGTAATCCAAAACTTTACAAATTTCTTAATGTATTTTCAGTTGAACCATTTTTGTCATTTCCACCATTACAGACAATCTTTTCATTCATCCCCAAGAAATCATCCACGTACCACAAGTTGGAAGCTCCGGCTCTCTTTTTAGACAAAGATTCTCAAATGGTTAGAGTGCCCTAGAAGACTTCAAGTTATGCCCTGTGTTATTCCAGAGAAATAAATGTCCAGAATTAAGCAATAATAATAATAAATCTATATAGAGTGATTCTGCGCTCGGCTTTATGTAATTACATAATATCCGAACATTATGTATTTAACGGTTGTATAAGTAAAGTAAGATAAGTCGTTAAATAAACAAAAGAGAAAATCATAATAGGATGTTTGAGTATTTTTCCCCCATCTAGTATGTTTTTTAATTTTACGTTATTGCACTTCAAATAATTTGTGCCCATAGATCATAAAGATAAAAAAAAAAAAAAAAAAAAAAAAAAAAATCATTGAGTATCTGTAACAATCTACAAGCGCTATATTCACCAAAATCTGTACAATTCGTACGACAGTGATTTATTAACATATATAAATTTTAAGCTCAATCAGATGAGGCATTTAGATGCTATCGCACTTCAAATAATTTGAGCTCGTAAGCCATAATGTTAAAGAATTTTTTTTTTGTGTGTGTGTCCCTGAAAAAAAAAAAAAAAAAAAAAACTATTAATGATAGCTTCACCAAAACTAATAGGGTGTGTGACGGGAACCAATAACATACGTATCAACTTTCAACCCATTCGAACAAAGCGTATAGATGCTATCGTGTTTACTCACATACATACATAACTGTAAAAATAGCAAAAATGAACTCAGAAGACTTCAAAACTTATAAATACACCAAAATCTCAAAGTCGAATTTCCGTCATGATTACAGTTATATTATACTTATTCGCTTAAAATGTTAAATTCTTCCCTCTTTTAGATTTGAGACCTTTTTAAATTTGTCAGCAAATTTAAATTATCTTCCTTTCCTTAAAGTTCCTATTCTACTGGATCTTCTTTGAGAATCGAGTTGTGTTTACCTGTATTTCACTCTTTGATCGCCATGCATTTACGGTTAAGGTTATATTGGCCAATGAACGTTGAACGTAATGAACAGTGAACGTCATGTAAGCAACGAAGAAACTTCTAAATCATCTATTGTTTCCCACTGCTGAACTTATGGCTCATGGTCACTGTTTTTACTTTCTTCTTAACATTTAGTCTACAAATCTATATATATAAAAGAACACTTCCTGACTGAGTGAGGGGGTGATCTATCATCGCCCAGACCAAACCCCTGGACCTAGAAGCATGAAATTTCGTGACAATGTTCTTTCTATGACGTAGGCATCCACTAAGAAGCGATTTTACAAAATTCGCCCCCCAAAGGGGGAGAGGGGGCAAAACGTGATTTCACAAAATCCTTCATATCTCAAACAAAAAACAGATATCCGTAAAATTTTTGCTTTCAAATATAGCTAATACAAATGTTTAAAAACCTATTTCTGGAATTTTCCAAATTCGGTCCCCAAGGGGGGCGGGGGGGGGCAAAACGTGATTTCACATAATCCTATATATCTCAAACAAAAAAATAGATATACGTGAAATTTTTGCCCTAAAATATAGCTAATGCAAATATCTAAAAACCAATTTCTGGAATTTTAGAAATTCAGCCCTCAGGTGGGGCAGCAGGGGGGGGGGGGCTATGGGGCAAAAACAAATAGAAATGCAGTTAGGCCGTTCAAAAATTTTACAGATAGGTTTTCGAGGCCTGCAAGTCGAATGAGGATATTTTTGAAAGTGTAAAGTTATTAGGAGGGCCGGGAAGGTGGGGGGGGAGAGGGGGGGGCAAAAAATAAAAATAGAGTTAGATCGTTCAAAATTGGTATATAGAGGTTTTCGATACGTACAAATCGATTGCGGATATTTTCGAAGTTGTAAAATTATTAGGTGGGGCGGGAAGGGGGTGGAGCGGTAAGGGGGCCTATGGGCAAAAACAAATAGAAATACAGTTAGGCCGTTCAAAATTGGTACAGATAGGTTTTAGAGGCCTGCAAGTCGAATGGGGATATTTTCGAAAGTGTAAAGTTATTAGGAGGGCCGGGAAGGTGGGGGGGGGTGGCGGAGGGGCAAAAAAAGTAAAATAGAGTTAGATCATTCAGAATTGGTACATAGATGTTTTCGATACCTACAAATCGATTGCGGATATTTTCGAATTTTTTAAATTATTGGGAGGGGAGGGAAGGGGGGAACGGAGGGGCCAAAAAATAAAAATAGAGATAGATAGTTCAAAACTGGTGCATAGTGGTTTTTGATACCTACAAATCGATTGCGGATATTTTCGAATTTGTAAAATTATTAGGATAGACGGGAGGGGGGGGGGGGCGAAGAAGGAAAATAATAGAAATAAGAGTTAGAGCATTTTGGGAATTTTTTCCGAAGGCAGTAAGAACCCGGTGCGACATTTTTCCTAATCAGATTTTGTTTCTCTTTTCTTTTCACGTGATAAAAATGAATGCAATTTTGAAAATTCAGTAATTAGAGTGATTCATTTAAAAATAGGGACCAGCGAAGCGGGCGTTACCTGCTAGTATGTATATATATATATATTATTGTTATTATTATTATTATTATTATTATTATTTCTAATGAGGGATGGGATACCGAGAGCAAACTTTATTGCTTCACCTGAAATATTCTTGAAGATCTCAGAATTGAAATCTTTAATTACAAATTTATAAGAATTATTCAAAATATAATTAATAGTCTTAGTTATTTATTTACATTATTAATGTTAAGCTATTTCAATAACTTGTTCAGCGGGGAATAAAACAAGTTACCCAAAAGATAAAACACAACCACTTTATGATTTCTATTAGAATATGAGAGATTACTTTATATTTATTTTAAAATTGAATTTTTGCAATTTAACGTATACTTTTTGTTAAAAGAAGTTATAAATTTTTAAATAAGAATATTTTCATGCATACATTAGACTGTGTTTCAGCATTAATTGGCGAGTTGCCACTTTTTTTCTATAATTTTTAAAAGAAATATAATTTTTATTTAATAACGAAAATTTTGTGATTAAATAAAGTGAAGATAACTTTCCGGAAATAGCGATATTAAAAAATTCGGAGAGTTATTGGCAGTTTAGAAACTGTCATTTCTAAAAGCTATGATCTGTTTGTTGCTCTGCCTTCATGGTCTAATTGCTGCTTTAAGTGTGGATTCTAAATCAATCCAAACACAAATTCCTGAATTGGATCTCGAACCCGGCACCTGTTGACTAAAAGCTAGTCGCTAACCATTCAGTCACCAGAAACACCATTTCTAAAAAATTCTTATGATGCTTTATTGTTGAAAAAGTTAGTGATATGAAATAGTTTCCTATTTTTACCATGTTTTTATTAACTTCTATTCTTGTTTATTTGTGTGTTTGTCCGGTACAAATCTTGCAATCGAATTTTAACTAACTTCCCTACTAGCTAGACATTTGAAACTTTCACAGTAGCTCAGAACCCGGTGACAACACAATACTTCGCAGTCAGATTTTTCGATTTTTCGAATATTTTTCTTGTAATTAATTAAAATATGAAAATAATAAGCTCCTAATAGCAATAAAAATAGTCATTAAAATATCAGCTATAATTTAATTGTTGCAAAAAAAAAAAAAAAAAAAAAAAAAAAAAAACCTACGAGTTCATTTTCTTTCGACATAAAAATAAATACATTTAATTAAACGTGAACGTTAAAAAATTGTAAAAAGTTAAATTATGCATCTGGCAAAACTTGACGTCATTATCACTTTAAAGATTTTCTACACATTGATAAAGTGCTAGTGTAGTTCATGATGCAAATATATGTTGTTCTGAAAGGATTAATATTTTATTTTTAAAACCAACTTTTTTTTTTAAATTCAAATTTCCCGTAACTCTTTAACCAATCACATCAGAACGTCCATCTTTGGAATATCGATAATAAGGATTTTCTCGCCAAAAGTCGCCAAGGGCAAAAAGTCACCAGATTTGGTACCAAATCCATTACCTGCCTGTTGGAGCTTTTTAATTCGTTTTAAAGGGAAAATTAAGCTATTTTAACGCGAAAAAGAGCTGGAAATGCAGAAAATTGACATTTTATCAACTTTTACTAAGTCTCTTTGAAAGAATTTATGTTTAACAATTATTTACAATTTCGTAACAATACGCATTGATAAAGTGCTAATGTAGTTAGTTCTATAGCTATGATTCAACAGAAAATTTAAAAACATGGTTTATAAAAAGTTTTTTTATCGTATAATTATTTCAATTCAGGGACTGATAAATTCCAGAACTGAATTTAAGTAATACCAAAATCCCAAGATTGAAAATCAGTCTCGAGATTGTAATCTCTAAATCTTGAGCATGGAAGCTGAAAGTGTACTCTCACTTCACTTGGTTGCAAAAACGAATTTATCTATGTTCATGTTCTAAACAGATGGCGTATGAATAAAATTATAACTAAACGCAAGATTTCTAATATTTTTGCATTAAAGTACGATACTTAAAAAATCTGAAGTGACTCCACTCGACTTGACGAGCATTAAGTAAATTAAAGTAAGAGAAATCGTTAAATACGCAAAAGAGAAAATTATAATAGTGTGTATGCTTTTCTTCATATAGTATGTTGTTTAGTTTAATGCTATTGCGCTTAAAATAATTTGAGCCCATAGATCACAATCAGGAATTTTCGTTGTGTCATTGTAAAAATCTGTAAGTGCTAGATTCACCAAAATCTATAAAGTTCATACGATGGTTACCTATAGCATGCATATAAATTTTCAGATCACTCAGATGAGGCATTTAGACGCTATTGCATTTTAAATAACTTGAGTCCATAAGCAACAATGATAAAGTCCTTCTTTGTGTCCTTGTTAAAAAAAATATAAGAATTAGATTCACTAAAATACAAAGGTGTCTGCGACTGTGACCTGTAACATGTGTATGAATGTTCAGTTCATTCAAATAAGGAGTTTAGACGCAATCGCAGTTTAAATAATTTGAGCCCATAATGCATAAAAATTAAAGAAAAAATAAATAAATAAATAAATAAATGTGCCTGTAAAAAATTATAAGTGCTAAATTCACCAAAACCTTTATGCTTCATGCGACAGTGACCTACAAAGCTATATAAATTTTCAACTCAGTCGGATAAGGTATTTAGACGATAATGATTTCAACCCATAGGCCATAAAGATTTTTTTGTTGTGTCCCTGTAATATATATATACATATATATATATATATATACTAGCAGACCCGGCCACGCGTTGCTGTGCCTAAGTTAAACGTTGAATTATACGGCTGTAAACTATTTAGTACAGTCAAATTATTATTTACGAACAAAGACGAAAACGTTTTAGCCGATGTAAAAACCCACAGGGTTGAGATTTGAAACTTAGGTCAAAATTTGGAAGCGATTGATAAAAATTTTCGTAGTGTTGATATTAAGCACAAATTAATTTTATTGTAGGGTCCTATAAATTTTAATGGAGAAGTGATATATATTATTTCTAATGCTACTTTGGATAAAATTGCTAAAATGACTAATATATAAATTAAATTCTATTAAAATTCTATTAAAATAAAAGTATAAAAGAAACAGACGATTTTAAAATCAATTTTTATGGAGGAGTGAAATATAATATATGCTATAATGGATAATTTTACTATAAAATGACCTCATCATTTTAAATATTTTAAAGAGGGCAACAGCTGTAGTTATAAAAAGGAAAACAATAAGGCTAAACCAGAAAAATAAGTAAATTTGATAAATATTTTAAAACTTTAAAATTGGAAATCTTATGAAATATTGGACATTTAAAGTAAATACATGTATCATTTTAAATAGAAAAAGATTATGGAAAAGTTTAGCGTATTTTAACGAAGTGATGAGAAGTTTTTCAGTATGTTAAAATTTTAATAGTAAATTCAAGTTAATAAAGATGGGAAACATTGAGGATTAAAATAAGAATAATTATAAGATTTAAAAAAAAAAAAAAAAAAAAAAAAAAAAATTATACAGACACGACATTATTTCATTATTTAAAACATGAAAATCTGACATTGGCAGATTTTAATTTAGTGTCAGAGGCCTACTGCTAAACTTGTTAATATCAACAAATTCTTCTTTAGTTAATTCGTGACGATCTAAATTCCATGATAAAGTTTTCATTAAATCAAACCAATGTGTTTCAGCTGCAGATACTGTAACAAATAACGTTGGAAGTCCAAACTGTCTTATAGCCGCAAAACAAAGTTTTTTCTCTTTTTCCCAATGAGGGGGAGGTGTGCCTTGGGGGGGACTCATGTCAAAGGTGTGCCTTGGGGGGGGACTCATGTCAAAGTTGTACCTTGGGGGGAACTCATGTCAAAGTTGGGGCTTGGGAGGACTCATGTCAAGGTTGGGCCTGCGGGGGACTCATGTCAAAGTTGGGCCTGGGGGGGGGGACTCATGTCAAAGTTGGGCCTGGGGGGACTCATGTCGAAGTTGTGCCTTGGGGGGACTTCATTCAATAAATCCCCATTCAACAAACCGACTGAAATAGGCCCTTAGCACTATTAAGAGTGACGTATAAAAATTCGACAACGCTGTACCGACTGAAATAGGGGTACCTTGGGGGGGGGACTCATGTCAAAGTTGTGCCTTGGGGGGACTTCATTCAATAAATCCCCATTCAATAAACCGACTGAAATAAGCCCTTAGCACTAATTAAGAGTGACGTATAAAAATTCGACAACGCTGTACCGACTGAAATAGGGGTACCTTGGGGGTGACTCATGTCAAAGTTGGGCCTTGGGGGGACTTCATTCAATAAATCCCCATTCAATAAACCGACTGAAATAGGCCCTTAGCACTAATTAAGAGTGTATTATAAAAATTCGACAACTGTACCGACTGAAATAGGCCTCTAGCACTAAAATAAAAAAAAAAAATAAAAAAAAAAAAAAAAAACTTTTTATATACCATGCTTTTAAATTTTAATATACTAATAATATACTAATTAAAAGGAAAATGATAAATATTCTATCATAGTTTGAAGTCAAATTTGTTTTCAAATGTCTAAATAAAATATCTGATGTAAGATACTAATATTTTGCAGCGGAATAGATTTCATTTCTGTCATCCTTGGAGAAAAAAAAAAAGAATATCGCCAAATTATCTGGCGAAAATATTTAATTCCTTTCAAAAATCATGGTTATTTTAACAACTTATATTAAAAGAGTAATGGATAATATGAAACAATATTTCGTACAATACATATTACATGTCATACATACGTACAATGAATAATACATATTACATTTCGTACAATGCATAAATATGGCATGTATATTTTCGTGTTACGCTTTTGATCGCCAAATAATAATAATAATAATAATAATAATAATAAACCAAGGGCGACAGAGTTTTGAAATTTAAAATTAAAATTTTGTCAATTTGACAGCAAAATAATTCAATCTAACACCCGCGATAACTAATACATATCTATACCCAAATATAAGGATTAAAATCGGGAAATAAATTTCCTCGATTTTTAATAATTTCTTACAAATAATCCAGTGAGCAATTAACATAGGAAATTTTTTTCTTGGCTGCACAGACGGTCAGTGAGTCACACTTCGCTTGCGTATAGAACTCATAGATATAGTATAGTATATATAGAATAGAGTGATCATTGGGGAGAAAAAAGTTATTCCTTTTCATTTGGGAAAAGACGACGTTTTTACCAAAATATGGCCGTCTTTCCCCGAGTGAATACACACGGGAATACATACTAATATTTTAGCAAATAAAATTCATGAATAATTTATTTGCTAAAGGAGAATGGAAGACTCCAGATACAGTTTCAAATTCATATTTCTTTCTTTCTTTCTTTTCTTTCTTTCTTTTTTTTTTTTTTTTTCAATACCACTTAATGGCTGTTTCCAAAGCTTTTTTTTTTTTTTTTTTTTTTTTTTTTTCGGCATCAAAAATCTTTGTACGATAACATGGGGATGAGAGATCTATATATATTACTATATCTATGATAGAACTACATTAGCACTTTATCAATGTGTATAAAATCTTTAAATTGATTATGACGTCAATTTTCGTGAGATGCATAATTTAACTTTTTATAATTTTTTAACGTTCACGTTTGATTAAATGTATTTATTTTTATGTCGAAAGAAAATGAACTCGTATTTTTTTTTTTTTTTTTTTTGGCAACAATTAAATTAATGGAACTCACAGATATTTTGGAGCAACTTTAATAAAGGTCTATAATTAACAAATAATTGCAATAAAACAATATTGTGACAATAAATTGAGATAAAAACTATCCTATCTCTCAAGTTGGACCAAACTGCACACAGTGTGCAAAATTTCATTAAAATCGGTTCCTTAGTTTAGGAGTTTACCCCGGACAAACATCGTGACACGTAATTTATATCATGAAAAACGGTAGTTTTTCGAGTGACGCAAGCGGAAGGACGAACTGAACGCTGCGAACTCATATATACGGTAAGACTACTATATAACAGGCTGAATCATTCGCCGCCATTTGTACGTCAAGTCCGTCATTGCTAAACTTAAGATTACTATATAATAGTCTTATATAGTCTCATATAATAATCTTATATGGTAGTTCGTCACTGCCGAACCTAAGACTATTATATAATAGTCTTATATAATCTCATATAATAGTCATATACAATAGTCTTAGTTTTAGCAATGACGGACTTGACGGACAAATGGCGGCGAATGATTCAGCCTGTTATATAGTAGTCTTAATATACGGCTAGTCTGAGATCAAAGAGATTCGTAAAAGCCGACACTTAATATCTCAGAAAATATGCTATATTTTGTTCTGATCTTTTCAAAATAGTCTTTTTCTTCGGTCTTAATCTATCCTGAAAATTTTACGTTTCTACATGCAGTATGTTTTGAGATCTGAATCTCAATTTAAAGCCAAAAAGGAAAAACGTGAGGTGTAAGGATGTAATGAACTAAATTCATGAAAAAATATCTCTAAAACCGCACGAACGATTTTAATTTAATTAATATATGTTGTTAATGGGATCTTTCTGAATCGAGTAACGTTTTTGTTTTTTTCAGGAAAACTCTTGTTTTTCATATAAATCGTTTCAAATATGGAACTATATTACTCCGCCAATTGCATGTGTTTCTTCGATGGAAACGCTGTTACTCGGTTCTAACTGTGAGGCATGTGGGTTGGTTGGTTGACCGAAGTGAATGCAGGCAATGAATTATTTATATATATTTTTTTAACGCAAAAATACTTTATTACATGTTTAAAATTTCTATTATACATATATTTGATCAAATATTTATTTATGTATTTTTCCTAGTTGTTTATGAAGAGAATTCATTATTTTAGATTTATGGATTTATTAAAAAAATACTTTTACTCAGTTTTAAATTAAGAAATTGGTTTAAAATTTAAATTACTTTATTTAATCGTTATTCGAGATGATTTTATAATTTTTTAAGACGAAAATATTTTGTTATAATGCTGATGCTGAACTCTTCTGTATTCATGCGCCCAGGTATTTCATGCTAGAAACACAAATCGAATCGTATCGAATCGAATCGAAATCTTACGCATTTCAATAGTGCTTGCTACTTGCTATTGCTTGTTGCATCAAGCTCTAGATTTTGGCGATAATAAATTTATATTATAAATTTATATTTGTGATTATTTATTTTTTTTTATTGGATTAACTTTATTGGATTATATTTCAGGTAAGATGGTTTTATGTTTCATTACATTTTACTGTATTTTATCATGTTTTTATTAACTCGCTTTCTTCTTTCTTAGTCTAATACAAATTTTGCAATCGATTTTTAACTAACTTTCCTACTCAATATTTTTTTTTAATGTGTGAGCAGATTTAATTATATTTTGCTTCCTGTTTCAATGAACCCAGCGATAAATCTGCGGAATTTTTTTATTTATTGATAACTAAATCAACAGCGCCACGTTAAGCCTACACGGAGTACGTATGAAATTTAACGAAACGACCGTGGTACGTTAAGCCTACATCGGGACGGAACAGGAATCGGAACGAAATCTACGAATAAGTTAAAACTTAAACGGGGGAAAAAGCACTCCTGCTTTATTATTATTTTTTTTTAACCGTTGTGGTGAATCTAAATTTTGGATTTCAGATTAAGACTTAATTTTCTATTTTAAATTTAGCCTTAAATGCTAAAAATATATTTTTCCTAGTTAAACACAAGTGTTAATAAAAATGGTTCCTTTTCTCTATAATCCATCTGATAATAATTTTACGATTTCACATAAATAAAAAAATTGAGGGTTATTTGCTGATCTATATTTGAAGAAAAAAAAAGTGCTACGAAATTTTGATACTTATCGAAGATTTGATGTTTCTAGAAATATTTATATTATTATTGCATCCTCATATTTACTACTGAATTTTATTTGATTTTGATAAACTTAAAATTGAATTATATGAACTGCATTATGTTACTCAATCGTATTTATTGTGAAGGGGCAGCAAAAGGGTCCCAATTTTTGCCTGGATCAACCCCTGGTACCAGCAAAATCCCATGTATTACTTCAATATCTTCCTGCAAAGTGAGATCTACCAGAAAATATTCATTTAAACTATTTATAAATTATTTATACTTTCAGATTTCATAAATAAAAATTGGTTAAATTCAGTTGTTTGTAAATTATCATGATGGAAAATTTCTGTTTACAATCTAAGTGTAGTGAAAAAATATTTGAATTTTTTTATGAATTTGGTAAAAAATTATGACTGCGTGTTATTTTATGGTTGCCAAATTTAAATATCTATAAATGTGCCTAACGACTGCTAATTTCAAACCCTGTAATACTAATTAACTTACAAAGTAATACCCAAAAATTGATTAAAATATGTTTTAAAAGTAATTTTATATTTAAATTATGGACACCAGTTCCTTAAAATAATCAGGGTTGATACTTATTATTGAAAACATGAAATACTTAAGAAATTTAAATAATTGTGTGTGAGGGCAGGAAGAGGGAAATGGGATTTTTTTTTTTTTTTTTTTTTTTTAATTTTTGAAAAGTTGATTATGAAATCTGAGAAAAAGAACACTTTCTTTCTCTTGTAATACATTTTTCTTATTTAGCTTTATACCAAGTTTCAAATGATTAAGTATTGTAAAAATATGCATGTAAACAATGCTTTCTATATGAATTTCTATGTTGATTGACAAATTTTCTTCTTTCTAGAGGAGTATTTCGTGTATATGTTGCTAATATTTTCTTAAAAATTGGAAAACTTAAAGAATTTTTTCCCCATATTTGAATATGAACACTATATGTGTGTTAAGCTAAGCTCTAAAAGCCATAAGATTGTTGCGAAAATGAAATAACATGTTTTCGCTTTTTTGCTAAAGCATATTACTAAAAACAATTTGAAAAAAAAAAAAAAAAATCTGTTCATGCATCAAACGCTATGCATAAGAAATGCATACAGGAACTTCCATGGAACGAACAGGCTGCTTATGAAAAATCAGAAATTTTGCTGTGTTTCCCCGAAAAACTAATTTTCAATTTCTAATTTAATAAGGGCTTCTATGCATATATTTAAGTTTACTTTAGAGGTGTACCGAGTACTCGCTATATACTCGGTACTCGGCCAAATATGGACTAAGTATTTGGTCACTACCGAGTAGTTGTAAGAATTTCATTATTTTTATGTATTATTGAAAGAAATGTATTCATAAGAGTTGTTTTTTAATAACTAAACTAAAAAAATATGAAAATATAAACATAGTCATTAAACTTTTGCTGCAAACAGCTTTCTGCAGTTAAAACGGTCAAGTAGATTGCCATTAAACTCGATATAGAGACGATCCATGATCTGAGCTTATCTATTTTAGTTACAAGAATTTAAGTATATCCATCTTGTATGTGTGTAATATGCATTTTTTTTTTTTTTTTTAATTACAAAAACTTTGTACATAAGATTGTATCTATAAAACAGACAAAAATAAAATATTTTAGAAAGAAGAACCCCTTATATAATACTACTATACGTAGTTGATAAAACTTTAGTTACATATTTGTGCAAATAAAAGTAAGACTTTTAAAACTGTAAAAAAAAGATTGATTTTTAATTTAAAAAATAATAATTATGAAAAAGGTAAATACACTAAAATGTTATAAAAAATATATTATCAAATTTGTTGTTCTGTAAATTATGGCCCGAAACTACCTACTTTTTACTCTTCTAGAATTTGAAGATTAATGAAGTCTATCATGTTTGAAATGATGAAAAAATATTTATTTTAATGTTCTCATTTCATATGTAAATTTCATGCATCTTAAATTAAGCCTGAGTGTATGAAGAACTTTTATAATCTCTAAGAATTATTTGAAAATGATATGCATCTGAGAAAGACTATATAATAAAGAATGAAGTTATCAGTTATTATGGTTTTAATAATCCACTAAGCTGGAAGTATCAAATATAACAATGAACCTAATTGTGTATATACACTACAAAAGTTCTGAAATGTTTCATGTAAACATACTTTTTGTCATTTAACTTAATTTTGTGTTAAAAAGCCTTTTTTAAATTTCAAGATGTGCAAAATTCTTCATATATATGTCAATTTCAATTATTCTTTCTTACGGCTACTCGGCCAAAGTGCTACTCGGTGCAGCACTAGTTTAGTTCTATAACAATGAACTGTCATTGTCTAAAATGAAACTTTAATTTTAATTTTATTTTGAAAAATTACCTTTTTCACAATTTCCTTAGCCGAAAAGTTCAGAAGAACTTTATTTTCACACAAAATTTAAATTCACAAAAACTTTTTGTGAATAAGTTTGGAAATCAGTTTTTTTCACAAAAACAGGACCCTGTCCGTAAAGTCTGGACAGACCCCTGACTATATCCAGGATGCTAAATCAGAGGTCGATCCAGGCAAAAATTGGGTCCTCTTTGCTGCCCCTTCACAAAATTCCACCCCATAAAAGAGGACCCTTCACAAAATTCAAATCCATAAAAGAGGACCCTTCACAAAATTCAGATTTATGAAATGAGTCCTTCATAAGATTTGTTTTAGAAAAGTGATTTTTTCAAAAATGTTTCCATGTTTTCTGTATTATTTTTAATTAATTGGTTCAATGAAACTATGTTAATTTGATATTAAACATTATTTAGAATGGCAGTTAAAATGGAAGGTTTTAGACACGATTTTTTATTTTTTCACAAAAATAAATAAAAATTTCACAAAAGTATTATGTTTTTCACAAAAAGGGGACCCAAAATTTATAACCTGGATCGCAGTGGCGGATCCAGAACTTAACGTTGGGGGGGGGGGGACTAAGACTTTTCAAAACGTTATTCTAGACCAAAAAAAAAAATGTACAATTGCAATATTCAATTGTGAATGTCACTGTTTTGGGGGGGGGGGGCTTCAGCCCCCTAGCCCCCCCCCCTTAAATCTGCCACTGCTGGATCGACCCCTGTAAATTTCTGCTTGCCAGTGGCGAGTGGAAATTTTACTGTGGCGAGTAAAACTTCGGTCTAAATGTATATAGAATCTTACAGTGTATGGTGCTAACCAGCCCCCCCCCCAAAAAAAAAAAATATATATATATATAGTTCTATAGTTTATTTCTATAAAAGTGAACTGTCATTGTCTAAAATTATTTTAAAAAATTACATTTTTCACAATTTTCTTAGCCGAAAAGTTCAGAAGAACTTTATTTTCACACAAAATTTAAATTCACAAACATTTTTTGTGAATCAGTTTGGAAATCAGTTTTTTTCATAATTTCACAAAAACAGGACCCTGTCCGAAAAGTCTGGACAGACCCCTGACTATATCCAGGATGCTAAATTTCCGCTTGCCAGTGGCGAGTGGAAATGTGTAATTTCTCCTCTTTTTCCATTAAAAAATTCTGGTCACCTTATACGTAAAAAATAGAGTGAGTCATATTTTGTGGCGAGTAACTTTTTTTTTCACCGAGTGTAATCTAAGTTGAAATTTCAGGCCCTGACTATATCTGAATATGGGGATTCAAATTAGAAAATATTTTTTATTAATTTTTAATAACTTTTTACAAAAAATCCAAGGATAATTAACATAGAAATTTTTTTGAGGGCCCCACTAACTGTTAGTGACGTCACACTTTGCTTGCGTATAGCTATGGTTCAACCATTTAATAGAAAATTTAAAAACATGGAAAACAAAAAGTTTAATCTTATAATTATTTATATTTACTTTCTAATATAATTTTTTTCTTTTTGATTCTTTCTAGGTTTTGAGAATGCCTTTACCTGGTCTTGCATTGTCGCAATGTTTTTCTGGGTACTTCTTTTCTCATTTCAGGTATGAAGATTATGTAGGTGGACTGAGTTATGCGGAAGTTACATCAAACAGAATTCATTCAAGAATTTTCTGGAACTTGTCTATGCAAGATGAAGTTGTGCCACAAGCCTTAACAGTAAGTAAAACTAAAGGTAAGGATTTGACTATTATGTCTTCATGTGTTTTGCCTTCTCTCTCTTCTGTCTCTTTTCCTTCCTTGGAATTTTCTTCTTGTTCTCGTCCTGTGCGCACTGTTTTTCCGAGTGTGGAGCGTGGCAGGCTTAGCGTTTCTGAGAAGGCAGCAATGCAGAAATTTGTTAGGAAGCTTAACTCTAATCTTGATGATGGCTTAATTGCAAGGGGTCGTAAATCGAATCGTTTTGAGTGGCTTTTTGCTGATAGGCAGTATGAGTATGGGAAAAATTTATGTAGAAAAATTAAGCCATTTGGGGCATTCTCAGAAGTAGAGCATCTGTGTGCAGGGGTTGTTAGGGATTTGCGGCTAGGTAAACCAAATGCTTGTCTAGTGGTCTACTATCCAAGTGGGACTTCAGGACTTAGCACTCATAAGGATGATGAACCTGCTCATGATTCTGAACAGGTTGTTACCTTGTGTTATGGTGCTGGAGCCACTCTTGTGTTGGAGAACAATAGAAGGCAGGAGGTTGCACGGGAATGGCTGGGAGGTGGGGATTTTTATGTGTTTAGGGACCAGAGAATGTTTTACCATGGAATTGATGGTGTAGAATCGTCTAACAGTGGACGGTGGGCTTTCACCTTTCGTGTGTTTAAGCCAGCAACACATACTGTTAAGTCGGTTCCAGCACCTAAATCACTGGTACCAGTCTCTGCGGGAGTTACATTTGGCTCTCCGGTTAGGCTTGAGGTTCTCTTTTCCGCTCCTCACTCAAACTTTCTCTCTTCTTCCCTACTGCCCTGTGCTGTCCCCCCTTGCGTCCTGCCCGTTCTCCGCTGTGTCGTGTACCTTCCCCCTTGCGTCCTGCTCGTCCCCTGCTGCGTCGGGCTCGTTCTCCGTTGCTTTGTGCTCCTCCCCCCTTGCGTCCTGCTCGCCCCGTGCTGCGTCGGGCTCGTTCTCTGTTGCTTTGTGCTCCTCCCCCTTGCGTCCTGCTCGCCCCCTGCTGCGTCGGCCTCGTTCTCCGTTGCTTGGTGCTCCTCCCCTGCTACGTCGGGCTTGTTCCCCTTTGCGTCGGGCTCGTTCTCCGCTGCTTTGTGCTCCTGCCCCCTTGCGTCCTGCTCGTCCCCTGCTGCGTCGGGCTCGTTCTCCGTTGGTTGGTGCTCCTGCCCCCTTGCGTGCTGCTCGCCCCCTGCTGCGTCCGGCTCGTTCTCCGCTGCTTTGTGCTCCTGCCCCCTTGAGTCCGGCTTGTTCTCCATTGCTTGGTGCTCCTCCCACCTTGCGTCGGGCTCGTTCTCCGCTGTTTTGTGTTCCTGCCCCCGTGCGTCCTGCTGCGTCGGGCTCGTTCTCCGTTGCTTGGCGTTCCTGTCACCTTGCGTCGGGCTCGTTCTCCATTGCTTGGTGCTCCTGTCACCTTGCGTCGGGCTCGTTCTCCATTGCTTGGTGCTCCTCCCACCTTGCTTCGGGCTCGTTCCCCTTTGCGTCCGGCTCGTTCTCCACTGCTTGGCGCTGCTCCCGCCTTGCGTCCTGCTCGCCCCCTGCTGCGTCGGGCTCGTTCCCCTTTGCGTCCGGCTCGTTCTCCGCTGCTTTGTGCTCCTGCTCGCCCCCTGCTGCGTCGGGCTCGTTCTCCACTGCTTGGTGCTCCTCCCGCCTTGCGTTCGGCTCGTTCTCCGTTGCTTCGTGTTTCTCGCCCTTTGCGTTCTGTTCGTCCCCTGCTGCGTCGGGCTCCTCCCCCCTTGCCCCGTGCTCGTTCTCCGCTGCTTCGTGTTTCTCGCCCTTTGCGTTCTGTTCGTCCCCTGCTGCGTCGGGCTCCTCCCCCCTTGCCCCGTGCTCGTTCTCCGCTGCTTCGTGTTTCTCGCCCTTTGTGTTCTGTTCGTCCCCTGCTGCGTCGGGCTCCTCCCCCCTTGCCCCGTGCTCGTTCTCCGCTGCTTCATGTTTCTCGCCCTTTGCGTTCTGTTCGTCCCCTGCTGCGTCGGGCTCCTCCCCCTTGCTTACCTAACGTTCCAAAACTTGTTCAGCAAAACAAATCAAACGTAAAGCCTCTCACACTTAGTCGTTGTAAGGAACATCTACATACTCTCCGTAACTTTCGGCACGCTTTCCATACATTCATTCTAGCTCAGTGATTCTATGTAAAATTATCAAAGGTCTTAGGATTAAGATTTAAGTTTGGAAATCAAAATTGTTATAGACATCACCAAATTAAACGAACACCATCTTTCTCGCAGTTTAAAATCAACATAGCGAACAATTAAACTAAATTCCCTATACTCCAAAACTTTTCCAACTAAAATAACAATGAAAAGCCTCTAGAACACTCATGCTTAGCCATTATAAGGAACTTCTACCTACTCATTGAAACTCTCGGCACGCGCTTATTCCTTTCTTTTCCTTTCCTAAAATACATTAAAAGTTTTAGGATGAAGTTTTAAGATTAGAAAATTAAACTTGGCTGTAATCAAAATTGCTATAGACAACACGAAATCAAACAAACACCTTTTTACTCGCAGTTGAAATTCAAAGTAGCGCACAATTAAACTAATAACAGTACGCTCCAAAACTTTTCCAGCTAAAATAACAACGTAAAGCCTCTAGAACACCCAGATTTAGTCGTTGTAAGAAACATCTACCTACTCACTGCAACTTTCGGCACGCTTTTCCTTTCTAGATAAACCTATCAAAGGTTTTAGGAAAAGATTTAAGTTTAGAATTTTAAATTTGATCGAAATCAAAACTGTTATAGTCATCACCAAATCATACAAACACCCTCATACTCGCAGTTGAAAGTCAAGGTAGCGCACAATTAAACTATTAATCCTACCCTCCAAAACTGTTCCAGCTAAAATAACGATACGTTTAGCCTCTATAACACTCACATTTAGTTGTTTTAAGGAACATCTACTTACTCATCACAACTTTAGGCACACTCTCTCCTTAAGGTTAACTTATCATAGGTTAAGATTTCATTTTAAGTAAATACTCTAGGCAAATCTTAAGGTTTTTTTTTTTTTTTTTTTTTTTTTTTTAGAACACCAAAGTAAACAAACACCTTTTCGCTCGCAGCTGTAAATTAACTTAACGCACAATTCAACAATTAACACAACGTTCAAAGACTTAACAACTAAAATAACCAAACGTAAAACTTCAATACCAGTCACACTTTGCTGTTGGAAGGTACATCCATTTACTAACAGTGGGTTTGAGGTTTTAGTACTAACTTAAGAAATTTACTCAAGGCGAAATTCAAATTTAATTTATTTAACTTTAATTTAATCTAGTTTTTAATTTTCTGTTTAATTACATCACTAAAACAATAATCACCTTCTCGCTCGCAGACAACCACTTTCTCTCCTAGGTCTCTTTTCAATAGTCCATTCACTCGTCTAATTCATCAACACCCCCCTGCTCATTAACTCCTTACTCACAACTAGCATCGACACCAAAACCCTACCTTAACAATTAACTTCACAATCTTAAACTTAAAATTCACTTCCTGAGCTCAGACACCCCCCCCTTCTTTTTTTTTTTTTTTTTTTTTTTTTTTTTTTTGTTCCCTCCCTCTTCTCTCTTTTCACTTGCACATAATCTAAGGAACACACAAGAAACTAATAAAAATCAAAATTAAATTTTTCTTTAACTAATAAACAAATAAATAGCATTTTAATTATTTTTAATTTTTATAAACTTATTTTTATTTTATTTATTTTATTTTTTTTTTCTTGGACATGGTGTGACTGGGAAAACCCCATCCACTTTTCTGAACGTTATTCTTAATTTTTGTATTTTATTACTGTGCTCTCTTTTCTATACTTGTGCTTTTCCTGGGACACCTTCCAGGCTTTCTCCCAAGAGGTACATCATAATCATTTAAAGCCATGACACCCTCGATGGGTGACTCGGCATTGACTGCCACGTCCCCCACTGCAGAGGAACTCTTGCAATCCATAAAAGAATCCCTTTCGAACAATATAAAAAACCTTGTAGAAGGGAAGACAGATCTTGAGACTTATAAAACAGAATCTCTCAAACATGTCAAAGTAACACCAGTCAACAACCACCTTTCCTTGTTGGACAAAATTATCAGATCTCTTACAGCCTCATTAGAACTTTTGGCAGATCCACCATCAATCCCTTTATCTAACAAACAAGATCCCTTCATAATTTCTACACAACAACAGCTAATCCAAGCAACGGAACAAATCCTGAAATCCTCAATTTCCAACATTATAGAATCAAACGCAACCTCATCACTTGTATTGGAAGGTCAACATCTCCAACCTGCAAGAAATCAATCATCATCCTACGAAACCAACTTCCCACCACTTCCTGCAAGAGACCAGCGAGAAAACTTAAGAGTAATAGTTCATCCCCTCGATGGTACCAACAAAACAGATATTTCAAAAGCATTACGCAAAACAGCGCAATCCAATGAATTTCACACACAAATAAAAAATATCAAGGAAACGAAGAACAATAACCTAATTTATAACTTTAACAATCAAGCAAACATGGAAAACTTCGTCAAGCTTCTCAGAAACTCCGAGATCTACGGCACAAAAGTAGAACTGATAAATCCAGCCCCCAAAAGGGAAAAACTACTGCTTATGAATGTGCCCACAGACATAAGTGAGGAAGACCTTATGAAAGAACTGTTAACAGAACTTGATATAAACAGCAATGACCTCAACATTCTCAAACCAATTAATAGCAGATCAAAAGACACTCAACACTGGCTCCTGGAGGGAGACAAAGCCCTCGTCAATTTTCTCATTGCAAAAAGATCGCTCACCATCCTGTATACCAAAATTGCAGTACGGCAATATATCAACATCGCACGCTGCACACGCTGCCAAGCATTCAATCATACAAAGTCAAACTGCTCATCACACGTTGAGGCATGCGCAAAGTGTGCAGGACCTCATCACACAGACAATTGCACATCAGATCGCAGTGCCTGTATAAACTGCAGAAGGCACAGCATTAACGAAGATAGACATTACGCATTCGCTGCTACCTGCCCCATCTACAAGAAAAAGAAAGACCAACTCTTAAGCTCCTATTACAACAACACAAGAGGATCATCATCACCACTTGCCCAATCTATTCACCCGCCACCAACATCAAGCTACATCTCTCGCCCGCAAGCATCAGTCACGACATCTACACACTCTCATCAGCCCAAAACATCCGTCAGCAGGACAGCCAACACAGATTTCAGCAACAATCTAACTCCACCACCTTCGCTACCACCATACTTTTATCAGCATTTCCCACTCCCATTCAACCAACAATTTCAGGACTATTTCATGAACTCGAACTATCATGGCAGGGACTATACATATTGATTCACAACCAACTCAATCACAAAAGGTAAGTCAGCAGCTTTCAAATGATGCTAATGATAACAATAATACAAATTCCATTAACTTCCTGCAAATTAATTTAAATAAGAGTGAGGCTGCCATAGAAAATCTGATAAAATATGTAGACACAAATAAAATCGACATTATCTTAATGCAAGACCCTAATATAAAATATCAAAAAATTACCCATCTCCCACAAGGCTGGGCCTCCTTCCTCTCTAAAAATCTTAATGCTGCAATAGTTGTAGTAAATCCGCTATTTTACAGTATATTAATAGAGAAATTCCAAAACTCGGTGTTCATCAATTTAACAACAAATCAAGGAAATTTAACTTTAGGATCACAATACTCCCCACCGAGATCTCACGAGGAGCTGGAAAATGATCTTCAAGAATGGACAGCTAAATTCAACACTCTGGATAAATTTTTAATTGGGGGGGACTTCAATGCTCACTTAAGATCTATGCATTACACTAGAAATGACGCCAGGGGCCTTGTTATTCAAAATCTCCTAGCAACATGCAATTTAACAATCATCAATGATCCATCAAACGAATACACATTTAACATACACAATTCTTACGGTAATCCTGACTTGACACTTTGTGGCCCAGGGATCCTCCCTTTCGTCGACACATGGTTTGCAGATCATGATAATGATTCACAAAGCGACCATGTTTACATTAGATTCAAATTAAACTTAAAACCAGAGAAAAAATATGACTTCAGATACAACACCAAATACACGAATTTCAAAAACTTTAATAACAACTTTAAAACACATCAAATAACACTACTGGATTCCCTTAGGCGCGCACATGATTATGAGAAATTAAACGAATGGACTAATGAATTAATACACATAATAACCTCAACAATGAATGCCACATTGCGAAAAAGAAAATTAGAATACAAAGTTAATGTTACCTGGTTCACATCATCCCTCAAAATTCAGAGAAACAAAGTTAACGCCCTATTCAAAAGATCAAAGAAAAACCCTGATAACGAGCAATACAAGTTAATTTACAAAAGAGAAAGAGCGAGGTACAGGAAGAACTTGTTGAAGGCGAAAAAGGATTCCTGGGTTACATTCTGTCAAAAACACAAAGAAACATTTGGGAAAATATTTAAAATTATCAGGGGAAAAAATCTCAAACATACTGATTTAGTATACACACAACTCTCAACATCCAATATTGCAGATACTTACATAGAAGTTATTAACACACTCATAGAATCTCACTACCCGTCATTACAAAGAACACTTCACAGCACACAAATTTTAACTAATGACTTTAATAACGATGAAAAAATTCACCTAAAAGAATTACACTACTGCACTAACTCACTACCACCAAACAAGGCCCCTGGGGTTGATTTAATAGATTCAAAATTACTAAAAAATCTTGTCAAAAATTACCCGTCTCTCTTTATAACTTTCTTCAATAAATGTTTCTCACTTGGGTCCTTTCCAACGATCCTGAAGAGAGGTCTAGTCATCTTCTTTTCAAAGAAAAACAAAGATCACACAAATCCCAACTCCTATAGGCCTATCACTCTTCTGCCCACATTAGGCAAACTAATAGAAAAAATCATAAAAAATAGAATTATGACAGCTCTGGAGAACTCAAAATTTTTTGACGAATCACAACATGGTTTTCGAGAAGGAAGGGGCACCATCTCAGCGATCAAAAAATTCAAACAACTAAAATCAGAAATTCAGGAGAAATTCAAATATTGTTGTGCAGTCTCTTTCGACATTCAAGGGGCTTTCGATTCCCTGGATTGGGGGCTTCTCACTGAAATCATTGGGGCCTTACCCATTCAAAACTACTTAAAATTAATCCTGTTAGACTTCATCAGAGATAGGGTCTGTGGAGTGAAGATCGCGGGGTCGATCCAATGGCGGGATGTCGGGAGGGGGTGCCCTCAAGGGTCTTGCCTTGGACCGATGATGTGGCTTTTCGTCGCAGACCGGATCCTCAAACAATTCAAACTTCATGATAATAACATAATAGCCTACGCAGATGATTTTATAATTTTGGTTGGAGAAGACACCAGGGCCAAACTAGAAAATAAAACGAACGATTTAATCAACATCTTTAATAACATTTGCAATAATTTAAAACTTAAACTCTCAACGAACAAAACGACCTCAATAGTTTTTGGCACTGGGGTTTTCGTTTCTAGAACACCAATTTTTAAATTGAACAATAAAAGCATTCCTGTTAAAAATACTCTTCAATACTTAGGCCTAACAATTGACAAATCATTTTCCTGGATCCCTCATCTACAAGCTATAAGAGAAAAAATTTTAAACAGCACTAGTGGCCTATCATATCTAAGAAATAGAGATAGGGGTCTTCAATCAGACATCTTAAAAATCTGGTATCTAACAGTTTTTCAAAAACAGATTGAGTATGGCTTCGAGATTTGGTGGGAGGACCTAAATTGCCACGGGGTACGAAACCTCAAGTCTGCACAACGTCTCGCTCTCTTGAGCGTTATCAAACCCTTCAAAAGCATTTCAAGTGACGCCCTTTGTGTCCTGGCTGGTGTCCCTCCGATCACGATCTACATAGCAAACAAATTCAGACAATATAACATTCTCCATGAAACCTCATCTATACAAATACAAAATACAAATATTTCAAAAGAAAATTTAATGCTTCCCATCCCTACCTTCACTTTTCCGAACTACTATAAACATAACAAAATTAAAATAATAGAGAACCCACCATCTTCAGAGCTACAAATTTATACAGACGGATCAAAAATGCCTGGCGGGACCTCATGCGCTTTTGTAGTCTACTACAAAAACAATATTATTCACACATATCAAATTAAACTTCACCACCTAAATTCAATTTTTCAGGCTGAGCTCTTGGCAGTAATACAGGCAATTAAATGGCTCATAAATTCATCCTACAAAAATTTAAACCCAATAATATTCACAGATAATCAATCAACAATTAAAATCCTAAATCAACCATATCCAAAATACGAACTTATTAGAGAACTATATGAAAGCATAGATCAATACAAAGAGCAAATAATCCTAACTTGGACAAAGGCGCATGTGGGAACGGCAGGCAACGAAATGGCAGATTCACTTGCAAAACAGGTTATTTCACAAAACATCTTCGATGAACAGATCTCTCTTCCTCTTCCAGCTTCACTAGTAAAATCATCCATTAATAATAAAATTATCACAGATTGGCAAAGAGAATGGGGGCACAGCGATAAGGGTAGGGATACGTTTTCAGTCCTTAATAACGTAAGCAAAAGTTTTATCAGTCCAAATAAAATAGTTACATATTTTATCTCAGGCCATGGCAGCTTCCCTACATTTCTACACAAAATTAAAGTATTAACATCAGATAAATGCAAATGTAACAACAGTAAAATAGGATCCCCTTTTCATTATCTCTTTGAAAAATGCAATTTAATCCCAATTAATTTCAGATTCAACAGAAACCACACAATTCGTAAAAACATGCAAACAGTTCTTTTAAACACAAACAACTACAATAAATTAAAAGATATCTACAACATTCTAATTCAAAACTTTTCCACCATCAAATATAAGATTTAGCATCGTTCACTGGCAGCTGGCTTGCCTTTTTTTTTTTTTTTTTTTTTTTTTTTTACTTTTTAGTGTTTTGGTTTTAATATGTGTTTGATCCAAAATTTGTAAAAAATTTGATTTCTAAATAAATTAGGGAACTCTTCCACTTTGATCCCCGGGCCTGTCGCCCGGGATGCGGAATCGCTAGATAGTGGCAGTCAGGTTCGCCTGCCTGCCTAAGATGCATTTTTCCCCTGCGGGTAGATGTGTCTTTCCCGTGGTCACTATTGAACTCAGTGGCGACGGTAAATACATGTCTATGGCACTAAATCGTGAGATGTGCCGCTCCATGGTGGAAGTTTTCCTTTTCCTTTCCTCCCCCCTTGCCCCGTGCTCGTTCTCTGCTGCTTCGTGTTTCTCGCCCTTTGCGTTCTGTTCGTCCCCTGCTGCATCGGGCTCCTCCCCCCTTGCCCCGTGCTCGTTCTCCGCTGCTTCGTGTTTCTCGCCCTTTGCGTTCTGTTCGTCCCCTGCTGCGTCGGGCTCCTCCCCCCTTGCCCCGTGCTCGTTCTCCGCTGCTTCGTGCTCCTCCTCCCTTGTGTCTTGCTCGTTCCTCGCTGCGTCGTTCACGTTCCCCATTGCGCCGTGCTTCTCCTTGCTTTAACCAGCCGTCCCAGGCTTCCTCTTGTTTGAACATACCGTCTAGCATCGCCCCTTTCTCTAACTCAATGTTTTGCAATTCGCCTTCCTTTGATCCATTGCCATGTAACTTTTTTCTCTTTTATAATCGCGTTTATCAAATTATAAATTTTGTTTGGTTTTTTTCTATTAAGAATCACTTGTATTTTTTGGGGAGTTGTATTATGTTTAGGTGATAAATTATCAGATAACATTTCATTATGTAAAGTAAACTTTCAACAAGTGAATCATTGTGTACTTGGGGCAGGAATAAATTCGGTTAGTGATACTGTATCAGATAAAACACCACAATTCATGCTATCTAACATTAAAAACTTAAAATTATGTGATGGAGGTCGGCCTCGTAAACGTATTAGCAAAAATTTAAGAAATCGACCAGGTGAAAATGAGTTCACAATAATAATGGGTAATATTGATCAAGGCGATAAAATATTTTTAGAGACTCGTGGTAAACAATGTACACCTATGTCTTGTGTTGCTCTCGCATATTCCTTTAAAAAAAATATTGACACATGGGATTCAAGCGATATTGACTACATATTACATATTGGGGATCAGTTATACCGAACTTCTAAAAGCACAATTAATCAAGAAATTAATGCTAATTCAGATTACCTTTCATTTGATGAAGTTTTTAACATAATTAATTTTCATGGCGATACATTTAGCTTTTATGAAAACATTGAAATGCATAGTGGTAATAGAAGTATAAAACATATACAGGAGGGTGTTTGTACATTAAATAATTTAATTCCATCATTAACTTCTTTTTTTGAAATAAATAAATACACAACAGGAATTTTTACATGCAATAGCTATACATTTGCTCTTATGAAATTTAAATCTAAGTATTATTGTTTTGATTCACACAAACGAAACTCTCAAGGATGTCCAGCTTTGGAGGGAAAAGGTGCTGCTATTTTATGTTGTATGGCAACAATTGAATGTTTAGCTAGCCAATTACTGAACAGTTGTTGTTTAATTGATACTAGTGATCATAATTATACTGTAAAAAAAGAATCTCTATTTAGTTTAATGTCTGTTCGTGTAACACATAACCAAAATGTTAAAAATGAATGCACTAAAGTAAATTTATCTAAATACACATCCAACTTAACAAAAACAGGAGAAGTACCCAAAACTAAAATACAGAGAAAAAAACTCTATTTAGAATTACAAAATAAACATAAAAAAAGGTTGAGAAAACTAGATCATACATAAAATTATATGAAAATTCACAAACACCAATCCAACATGCAATAAACTTAAAGAAACAGAAATTCCAAAGGAAACGACGCATTAATTTAGAAACACATGTTAAACGGAAAGAAAGATTAAGAAAATCTGCATCATATATAAAATTGTATAGGAATCGACAGACACAAGCACAGCGTCAAATGTACACAAATAAAATGAAAAGAAAGCAGCACATGAATTCAGAAACGCAAATAAAACGTGAAGAAAGGTTAAGAAAATTAAGAGAATACATGAAATTTTATAGAAATCGACAGACACAAGACCAACATCAAATGTACTTAAATAAAAGAAAAATTCAAAAAAAAGCAACACATTAGTTTAGAAACACAAGATAAACATGAAGAAAGGTTAAGAAAAATTAGCACACACAGGAAATTGAAAAGTTCACAGACACAGGCCCACTGTCAAATAAATAAAAGTAAAATTAAAAAAAAGCAACTGATTAGTTTAGAGACACCGGTCCAACGACAAAACAGAGTGACAGAAATGAAAATTCGCAAAAAAATTTCTTTACCACAGACCAGTCAGAGTCACAATATAAGCAACGAATTTACTGCAATTAAAAATTTGTTTAAATTACCTGAAAATAAAGAAAGTTTAATTCTGAGAATCTGGGGAAGTAATAAAAATATTGACAGGCGATTACAGGCAGAAAAGGTTGTGAATAAAATATCTAATTATCGAGAGAGTTTAATAAATACATTTTGTAAAACATATATATTTTTAAAAGAAAAATTAAGATATAGCAAATTAAAAGTTAATCCAGATTCTGATTTAGAGCAAAATTTTAATGCATTAGTTGGATATTCTCTTCATACTTTAACGTCAGAAAATTTTTTTACTGATTCCACTTACACTAACATTTCTAATTATAAAACAAATTTAGAATGCAACAGTGAGGGCCAAATTGTGAATTTATTCCAATGTGGTGAAAAAAAGAACACTTGGGTTTGCAACACTAATATATGTTTGCTTAACAAACAAAAAATATTTGATCGTCTTCTGACTATTATAAATGTTATTCTAAGCTTACAATGTTCACAAATCTTACAATTCTTTCAAACTATTGATAATTGTCGTAATTCTGACACAAAAAAAAAACATTCGTCACTGAAAACATTTCTAATGAATACAATGAATGTGAATCACATATTGATTATAGCAAAAGTAAGCTAGGCCATCCATCCTTTTGTTATGTTGATGATAACTGTGACTCTGTTTTACTATTTTTTCGTTCAATTGCCCCACATTTTCCAGATATTCGTCAAATTATAAGATTAATCTATAAAATTTTACGTTCTGTAAAAAGTATAAATTACTATGAATTTTCTTTATTAAATTTTGATTTAGAACATTTAACAGATATTTGTGACCAAATTAGCATTAAAAGTTGTTCTTTCATTGTTGATTCATTTCCATTTGAGGAAGAAGGAGAAATTTTCGATTATTTTAACAAAGCTTTTCGCAGCTTCAAGGTAAAAGATACTGATTGGCCTGTTCATACTTGTGTTTCTTGCTTACAACTTTGTCATCAACGGAACATCCGTCCAATTATCAGTCTGTCTTTCAAATCAAATACAGAGTGGAAAAAATTAGTAGATTATTATGAAGGAACATTTAGTGATTTCAAATATATTTGTGTGTATTGTATGAATAAATTTAAAACTAATCAAATGCCTTCCAGATGTATATTGAATAATTTGGCATTCAAACCAGTTCCAGAGTGCATTTCCACTTTAAATGAATTTGAAAAAATTTTAATTCAACGTGCAAAAGCTTTTCAAGTTATCACTAGAATGGGTACAGTTCAGGGAGGTCTTAAACAAAAAACACCAGTAGGTCTTGTTAAGAAAATAATAGGTAGAGTTTTTCATTTACCATTACCATTAGAACAGACACTTAAAAAATTACCAAATCCGTCTGATGCACTAATGACAGATCAGGAGCTTTATGTATTAGCTCGTAGTGCACCATCTAAACACAATCATATTTGGCAAACATTAATTAACATAAATACAATTTTTGAAGCATTACATTGGTTAAAAAAAAATAATCCCTTGTATCACCACATTATTATACCAACTTCAGCTGATAAATTGTTAGAAAATATAAAAGATTGTGATATTGAGTTAGATTGTGATAATAGAAATCCAGATATAGGGGGTGCAATGTTGACGCAAAAAGATGTAACAGATGGTTATTATAACAACATGACAATACATCCATTATTTGAAAAAAGAATTAACATGGATTCTAGCACAATATATCAATTTTTACAAATTATGGAAAAAAGTTTAGATGATCGAGATATGCAATTAGATTTAAAATGCTTTCCAGACTTATTTTGTTATGGTGAAAATGGTAATTCTCAAATACGATCAATTGATTTACCTACAGCAGAGATTATTAAATGTTTATTAAAATCTTCTCATTCACAATTTCGACTAAACTTACAATATTTGTTTTATTTATTAAATAATGCTAATATCAGACAATTAAAAGCGGGAATTTTTCACAAATTAAATATTACAAATTCTACATCAAATATTACTGCAAAGGAGTGCTTAGATATGATTGCAAGCAAGGAATTGGAGGGTAATTTGTCCACAATTTTTAGTAGATTACGAAATACAGAGCAGTTTTGGTCAAAACCACGTAATGATTTAAATTGTATGGTGAAAAACTATGGCCCCGCTACTTTCTTTTTAACTTTGAGTCCAAGTGAATATCATTGGGAAGACTTACATATGTATCTAGGGCAAACAAATTCAAAATATAAAGATAAACCTTTATCACATTTAATAGCTTTAGATCCAGTAAATACTTCCCGTTTTATCGAAAACAAATTTCAAGCTATGTTAGATTTTATTACTTCTAGTAATGGTCCATTAGGTATAGTTGAGCATTATGCTTGGCGCCGTGAGTATCAGTCCCGTGGATTACAACATTTTCATTTATTGCTATGGATTAAGAATGCCCCAGTCTTAGGAAAAGCAAGTTTAGATTCTATTGCTGGATTCATTAATAAATATATAACATGTAAAATTCCCAATAAAACTAATTTTCCTCTACTTCATGATCGTGTTACAAAATACCAAATTCATAAACATAATTCATATTGTATGCGTGCTAAAAAAGTTAAAAATAAAACTATTAGAGTTTGTAGGTTTAGTTTTCCACGTGACATTTCAGAGTATTTACATGTTAATGAAGTTGCTAATGCAGTAATAGGTCGAAGAAAGCTAACGAAAACTCGTTTGTATAATTTGCCACGAAATGAAGACGAAGTTTACATTAATGATTATAATGCAGTTATAATGCTAGCCTGGTGTGGAAATGTAGATATTCAGTTTATCGGTGAAAAGTCAGCATCTTTAACTACATACGTAACAAAATATCAAACCAAAGCTGAAAAATCATTTGCGTCTGATGATTTTAATGATTTTTGTTCTGCAAAACCATTATATAATCGTTTATGGAACTTCGGTTTACGAGCATTATCGAATCGGGAATGTGGAGCTTTAGAAGCTGCTGACACTTTACTATCACATTCATTATTTGGAACTGATTCTGGTACTGTTATCAGATGGTTAGATGTTAAAATTAACAGATCGCGTAAATTAAAAACCCAAAAGGAACTGAGTAAATTAAGTAACAATGCAACTGATATCTATTGTGCAAGTTGGATTGATACACATTATCCACATAAGCCAAAACAACTTGAAAATCTTTCTTTATTTGATTTTTCAAGATGGTATGATATTGTAAATAAAAAACCTTCTTCTAAAACCGTAATTTCTTATGAGTATGGGGAAAAATATTTACGTAAAAGAAAATTTCCGTATTTAATTAACCATTACAATTATAACTGTAAACAAGAGCCAGAAAACTATTATTTCTGTTTATTAATTTGTTTAAACCATGGAGAACTATTTCGGAATTAAAAGGTAGTTTCGAAACGTATAGTGAATCTTTTATTGATTGCAAGGAAAATTTGCTGGAGGCAATGAAGTATCATGAACGTTTAGAAGAAATACAGCAGGCTAAAAATGATTTGAATTCAGAAATTGAAACTATAGAAAATCAAATGCTTTCAAATAGTAAGGATGATAAAAATGACTTTAATATTATTAATTTTGTAGAGCCAATAGGAAATGAAATAGAAGATTTTGAAAAATTATTGCCAAAGGAAGATATTGATAGCATGATTAAACATTTAAATGTAGATCAAAAACGTGTTTTTGATGAAGTTGTAAATTGTTTGGAACAATATATTAAGGAAATTAATACTTGCACATCCAATAATGTTAATAAGCGTTTAATTCCAAACTTAATTTTGAGAAAATTTGTGTCTGGAATCGGAGGAACAGGAAAATCATATTTGATTAAAGTTATTCGGTGTTATATTTCAGATAAATTTAGCAAAGTCGCTGTAACAGCACCAACTGGAATCGCTGCTTTTAATATAAATGGTTTGACTATTCATCGTTTACTGCAGTTACCAGTAGAACATGGCAATATACCTAAGTACAGTAAATTATCAGATGACAAATTAAATTCTATCCGTGTTGAGTTAAATAATTTAGTTTTGCTTATTTTAGATGAAGTCTCCATGGTCTCTAATATAATGTTAATGCATATCCACATGAGGTTATCGGAAATTTTTGACACCATGGATGAAGATGACGGCTGGTTCGGGCGAATAAATATTTTATTTTTTGGTGATTTATTACAACTTCCGCCTGTAATGGGACATTCCCCTTTTGTAAGTATTTCTAAAGAAACTAGCGTTACTCATTTTGCTGGATTACATTTTATAAATATTTGGCAAGAATTACTTACCTATGACGAATTGTCTATTAACATGAGGCAGCAAACAGATAAAGTATATGCATCTATATTAGATTCAATCCGTATCGGTGTATTGACAGATTCTGATGAGTTA